>CM060979.1:187049759-188308759 GCA_030765065.1 Deroplatys truncata
AACAGCACATGATAATCCGCTTCCCAGATTTTGGCCCCTATGAGTTTAATAACGTTTAACCTCTTGCGACAGTCATCTTTGAGACCTTTAATATGAGGTAACCAGTTTAATTTTCTATCAAATGTTATCCCCAGGATCTTGATTTTCTTGAGTGGTTCAAGCTTTTGGTTGTCGATATACAGTTTTGAGTCTATGTGATTACACCTGTTTTTAGAGAGGTAAATACATTTGGATTTAGTCTTTGAAAGCTTAAACACTCTAACTTCCACCCACCTTTGAATTTTTAAAATTGTTTCTTGCAGCAGTCGTTGAATTGTATCAATGCTGTTTCCCTGTACAAGGTAAAATAAGATCGTCTGCAAAAAGACATGCTTTAACATGTGGTAATACGTATGTTTGAAACAATGCCATTTATGACTATTAGAAACAATGTTACGCTGATAACTGATCCTTGAGGTACTCGATTTTTTTACTGTGAATTTCTTTGTTACAACCCCATTTACTCTGACATGAATTTGTCGATACTAAAGAAAGTTGGTTAAGAACTGCAGTATATTTCCTGAAACATATCTCTTTAGAACGTCAACAATATAATCTTTTCGTACCGTGTCGTATGCTTTTTCAATATCTAGACTAACTACTACACAGTACAGTATTGTTTGTTGATAAAAGCATTCTGAATTTCAGATTCTAGACATATGAGATTATCTGAAGTTGAGTCTGCTGCTCTAAATCCACTTTGTACGCTGTTAAAGAATTCGATGTTTTCAAGATACCACCGTAATCTCCTGTTAACTCTATTTTCTAGTAGTTTACACATAGTGTTACATAGAGCCATTGGACAATAAGTTTCTGTGGTTAATTTATCTTTTTCTGGTTTCAGTATCGGGATTACGACAGCATTAGACCATTGCTCAGGAAATAAATTTGAAGTTCACATGAAATTATAGATTGCTAGAAGGTAATTTAATGCAATGGATGGAAGCTGTTTGATGAATTGATAAAGTATAGAATCTGGAACGGGTCAGGATTTTCCATATTTGTCTAGCTCGTTTCGCAGTTCACGAAGTTGGAATTCATCGATTAGAAAGCGGCCGTTATCAGAGAGATTAGTTTGTGTGACTGTAGCCTCAATCGTTGTCGAAAGATGAACTTCAGATGAAAATTTGGAGTTATTCGAGATTTTAGCAAAGTTGTTTGCATACCTGTCAGCTATGTGTTGATTTTCGTTTATAAAGGTTCCAGTAATTTGATTTCCAAGAGTTGTGATACGGAATTGATTATATTTTCCAGCTATTCTTTTGATTTTATCCCACACTATTTTGGAGGGTGTTTCTGATGTCAATGATGAAACAAATGATATCCAAGAATCTCTCTTTCTTTGTGTGATAACCTTACGAGGTTTGCTCTGCATTTCTGGCAATTTAATTTCTTTTCAGATGTAGGTTTTCTTTTATAAAGATAAAAGGCATGGTATGAATATTTGATTTTGACAATAAAAATAGGTGAAAAAAGGAACATCAATTTGTAAGCAATCTGTATGTAAAGATGTTAACCCTATTTTAACGTATTTCCTATTGGTAAGATAGGTCAAAAGAAAATTCTTTTGCGGTTTGCTTGTTAGTACAAAGGAGAGCCTGTGTTTTATTTCATGTTTCTTATTGTAAATAAGATCAGAAAAAGAGCGAGAAGCAGCAATAATTTAGCTTATACAGGGTGGACCATTTGAGACTGTACAATATCTCTAAAACTAAGCTTGTAGAAAGAAGTGTCCAATAAAAGTTACTTGATACTTTGCGGAAAAGCCAATGCCATTAGTCGTGTTTTATTTGGAGGACGTTATGATATTTATTTTAGGGTCTGTTTAATTCTTTTAAATGGGAACCTACCATTAGGGTCAAATTAAATTCGCCCTAAACTGACCATCACAACGTCCTCCAAATAAAACACGACTATGGCATTTACTTTCCCTCACAATATCAAGCAACGTTTATTGAAGACTTTTCTTTCTACAACGCTTAGTTTTGGAGATACTGCAAGTCTCAACTTAAATGATCCATCCTGTATATGGCATTGGAGGACTTGAATTTGCAGAACCAGATAACCTTGTAAATAGCAGATTTCGTTCCCCTCTTATACCGAAAGACGTCGGCATGGCATTCCTTACGTCGAACTCTAGTTAAGAGAAGAGTTATGCTGTTATGGGTTTCCATCGGAATTCCTGCATCCTATTTTTAAGTATGAACGCCTGAAATTTTATTTTTATTTATTTAGTTACTTTTATTTCCTTTGGTTGTTTTTTCTTTATTTTTGTTGGCAGTTATAATTATCTAGACGCATAATAGCAGAGTGACGTAACATTTTATGCAATTTTAGAGTTTGGGTAAATATCCGATATTATTGTGTATATAACAAGCGATATTAAACAAAAAAATTGTTTTTAACATTTTGTTTAAACGGCTAAAATGCTATTACCATTAACATTTTTATACAAATATCTTAGGTACCACATAAATGGAAACTGAGTTTTATTTATGGATGTTCTTTAACTACTACGGCCCTTAGTGTCCCATTTTATACTGGGCGAGAAAGACCGGTAATTTTGCTCAGAGGCCTCGGGACCACCGGCTTTACTTTCCTTCCGAAGGAAGCCATGCTAAGGATTTTTAAGCCCGAAAAAGTACATCGCCCGCCGCCGGATTTGAACTAGCATGGTAACGACTACACCACGTAGGGCGGCATGTACAACATAGAAAACTATAGTGTGGTAGCCTGTTTATCTTCTAACCTATAGGACTCAAGATCGAAACTCAATTCGGTTCATATTCCTGGTTAGGTTTTATAGTTTTAGGTCGTTTTCCTAAACGTCAGTTAATCTAAACTGATTTTAAATGCATTTCGCCCTTTGATCAACTATCTATATGTATGTAGACCTGAGTTGATAAAAGTTACATTAAATACTTAATATACAATGCTTATCACGAACGACTTGACCGGTCGCTTAGCGGATCTTGTGGCGGCAGCTACGGCTCTTATTCCGAGCATTATGGAATGAAATCTTCACGCAACTGAAACCACAAACTGTAAAATACTGAGGTTTTCTCAATTACAGTTACAACTTGAGTGCAAATAGACCCTTATCTTATCATAACAGGTGTTAGAAACGTTCTCCTTCTGCATCATGTATCTCTGGCACCTATTTCGGGAAACCATGTTTACTTTGTTGCAGTTTAACATATGAAGTAAAGCTAATAAGTGTGGGAATTTGACCTATACATATTGTCAAGATAATCATAAATTAAAATCATATGGTGTAAGACTCCAGGACAGTGCTAGTCGTAAACTCTTACTAATTGTCCACTTTTCAAAATGTTCATTTAACATTTTATGGCCTTCTTTTTAGTTTTAATTTATGGAGGCTGTTTAACTGCCGTGCTCTTTAGCGTCTCATTGTATATTGGGTGTGAAAGACCTTGCTCAGAGGCCTCTTTATCAGACTTGATGTTCTTTTAGGAGCTGTAAATCTACGACGGGACCACCGGCCCTATTACTCTTCCGAGGGAAGCCATGCTAACAATTTTTACGCCCGAAAAAATGCATCGCCCTCCGCCCATTTGAACCCGCTATCTGGGGAACTAGAGACTAGTATGTAAACACTACACCACGGAGGACGGCATTTTATGACTCTCAACAGTATAAAAGATGACAGAATCTTCCTGAAAATATTCAGACCGACATTCGTTATCGATCATTTGCACAAAAACAGATGGTATGAGAATGTCTGTCATTCCTGTAATATTCTCAAAATATAGGTACTATAAATCGGGCTTCCCTGAAGTGGTTGTTCTGCCCTGTATGTGCAGAACCATGCCTCATTAGAAAACATTATTAAATGTGAATCAATTATCCTATTATTAATATTCCTCAAAATCCAGTTATAATGTAGCATCTCGTGATAGCAGATCGTGGCCAACAGATACCTTATATAATTTCAATTCTAAGAATGAAGTTGCAGCGCTCAGGTTCTCGAGAGTTTTAGGAGAACGTTCTAGTCGTTCTCCAGCTGCGTCTAATTTGCCCTCAATAGCACACGCCGCTTTGCCTAAATTCATTTACAAGCTTTCACACGGCTGCTTTGTTTGGAGGACGCACATCTGGGAATTCTGTAACAAATGGTCTTCTAAGATCCCTATAAGATGACGTAATCGCGCACAAATCGTTCCTGAAAGTCCGTTGCTGTTATGTGTGTCATTATTACAACACAAACTCAGAAACACTTGTAATACTGCGTATTGCTAGTTGAGAATCACAGACAAATAAAACCAACAGAAAAATCTTATGTCTATATTCACATGACTTTCTCTACCCTCTTTAGCTTATTAATGCATATACAAATTATTCTTACGAAAGTTTATTTTCCTATCTACTTCGGTTTTAATCGAGATAGAATTTTCAGCAAACAGGTGCATTACACATTTCGTTAAAGGAGGCGTGTTTTTAAGGTACCGTATTAATGTTTTTCCGCTGCAGCGCTGGAGTCGCGATTTTGACATGCGCAATCACTTCCTCCATTCATTAGAAAGCCAGACGTAGCTGTGAGCGATCGTCACTTTGTGTTTTCCTGTTGTTAGAGCGCTACTAAATCTTAAAAGTATTGAATGACCCGCCGACGTGAAGTCACATCAGTGATTCGTTGTTTAAATGCGAGAAATGTTACGTCAGCAAACATTCATCGTCAATTGTGAGAGGTTTACGGGGAAACAATGAGTGGCAATGCCCGGCCACACACAGCCAAACAAACTCGAGATCTGATCGCCTCATTTGTCTGGGAACAATTCGACCATCCTCCTTACAGTCCAGATTTTGCACCAACTGATCTTCATCTACTTCATCTGAAGAAATTCCTTGGTGCAAAACATTTCAACGACGATGATGTGAAACAAGAAGTTCAGACTTGGCTTTCATCACAGGCGGCATCATTCTTTGGCGAAGGCATACAAAAACTGGTTTCCCGCTACACAAATACTGAATAACGGCAGGGATTATGTCGAGGAGTAGTGTAAGGTAATGAATGATAATAAAGTACTTGGAAAATGACGTTCTTTTGCTTTTCGAAAACTGATCGGCACTTACTTTAAAAATCTGATGTGTTACACTCACATGACTTTCTCTACTCTTGTACAAACTATTTTTACAAACGCTTATTCTCCATCTACTTCATGTTAATCGAGATAAAACATTTGCAGAACTCCATCTTATTGCTAATTTTCTTGTAGACGTAAGGGGAATATATATTTACAAGGGCAATATAGAAATAAAGTAGCCTTTAAGCACATACATATCTCTTAATAGCTGGTTGCTAGGTGCAGCACCATTCCCTTTGCCACAGAATAATACTCTTTGCATATCCAAGACAAAAAAATGAATAACGAATTCCCATTTCAGAAAATAAGTATTGAAAAATTTAAGGGAAAAACAAGCAATATCTCGAAAATGGTTCACCCAACAAAAGCAATGTATATAACATAAATTGTGTATTTTAACGGGATCTACATTTTTTGTGTAGTAAAATTTTGTCTATCTCTTATGGTTTACCAGTTATGCAAAAGTCGTTCACAATGAAGATTACTTTTGGAGACATTCCCAGAAAATTCAAGATATATATTTTATTTGTCGTAAAAATATCTTAAACATATGATATTTTAATCAAAATCATTAGAGCTATTGTTGAGAAAATTAAAATTTTCGAAACATGTTCCATGTAAAGGGTACTCTGAGGTGGGGGATTTTCTTCAAAACCTTCGTGTCGCATCTCTGGAAGATACTGAACCTAAATACCAAGTTTTGTGTTTATCCGACTGTTCGTTAGTGAGTTATGTTGTTCACAGACAGACACACACACACACGGACATGTTTCCAAAAATGCTTTTTTTGGATTCAGGGGGTCTCAAAACATGTATTTCGGCGAAATGTCGGTATCGAATTTTTGGGTGGAATACAATACTTCCCCTACTTACTACACGTAGTAGAGAAAGTAAGATACTGGAAGATCTTTGGAAGATACTGAACCTAAATACCAAGTTTGGTGTTTATCCGACTGTTCTTTTAGTGACTTATGCTGTTCACAGACAGACACACACACACACAACACACACACACGGACATGATTCCAAAAATGCTTTTTTCGGATTCAGGGAGTCTCAAAACATATATTTCCGCTGAAATTTGGGTATCGAATTTTTGGGTGGAATACATTACTTCCGTTACTTATAGAGAAAGTAAAAACACAGTCTTATAGATACAAAGAAGAGAGCGATAGTTAAATGTTTCAGAAGTTGACGCTATATGCTTGTTTTAAAATTCCATACTTTTTTCATTTCATCCAAGAAACAGTTGAGTGCGAAGGTCTAACCGGGACAATGCCCACCTTCTCTGCCCACGGTTAGCGCCATCCGAGTGGCTCTCTAACCGGGGTTTCCCCATGAGGCCAATAGCTGGTTTCCTAAAAAGTCCCCCCCCCCATTTACGCGGAAATGGAACTGGATACGCCACTTACGCGCGTCATCCCGAAAGGGCGACTACCGATAACCTAGGTAGGGCCGACAGCTTTCAAGCAAGCCGTCTACCGGCTATCCAGGTTGGTACCGGAGGACATTGAGGCGTCTCACAACCCCGCCGGTATGGAAACTCATACACACGTATCCAATCTCCCATGGGTATCGGGAACCACTGCTCCGTCGAGACCAACCCAATCCGAAAAGCTCCCCAACGGAAGGGCCTAGAATGGTCGGCTCGACGTACTTCTAGTAACGTCAGAAGTACCACGAGTGCTAAGGGTCCGCAGCGCCCGCACTACGGCAGCTGAAGGGGTCGGAACCCCTCCCCTACGGGACATCCGACAAACAGCTGAAGATCGACAGAACTTTAAAAGAATGGTTAAGTATTGAACAAATCGAACCATTAATAGAGGATATATCAGAAATAGCTGATGCCGCTAAAAAAATTTATTTGAAATAAATTGTGTTTTAAAGAGATCTGTTTTTTTTTTTGTGTAGTACGTTTTGTCTGCTGCTCAACATTTACCAGTTATAGAGATTACATACAATTCCTTTCCAATGAGGACTTGACAGGCTATTTCTAGAAAATTCGAGATATACATTTTATTTCTCATGTAAACATGTTGGATATACGGGATTTCAATCAAAGTGGTTACATTTTAAGAAAATAACAAATTTTGAAGAATGTTCCTTGTACAGGGTAGTTCGGGTTGTGAAATTTTCCGGAAATTAATCGTGTCATATTTTTAGAAGGTACTGAACTTAAATATCAAGTTTGGCATTGTCCGACTTTTCGGTCTTAAGTTACGCTGTCCACAGGCGCACACGCGCTTTCTTGGTTCAACTGGGTCTCAAAACATTTCCGGTGAAATCTTGGTATCGAACTTTTGGTTGGAATAGAATACATTTCTCTACCTACTATGTACGTGGCAGAGAAAGTATAACGCAGGTTCCCTTCAGATAATGGGTTAAGCAAGTATAGCGGCCGATTCTGCTTAACAAATAATTATACACGGTGGACCATTTAAGTTGAGATTGTACAATATCTCCAAAACTAAGCGTTGTAGAAAGAAATTCCTAGAATAAACGTTGCTTGATATTATGGGAAAATTAAATATCATTAGTCGTGTTTGTTTGGAGGACGTCATGTTTTCTCCTCCTCATGAAAAACTAAAGAACTTCTGTATATAGCACGTTTCAATTGTTCCGACACCAAGTAAATAACAACGAAAATTCTGGATGGTTGTATATGAAGAGCGCAATGAATGGTTGAACCATCCATGGATGGGCATTTCAGTGTCAAGTTACGTTTCATAATTGGGAATCACTTTTTTTTTTGTTTCGTTATTTCCCATCACAATATAAACCGATTATTTTCAACGATCTTCTAATGAGGAAACAGCATACAAAACGTAAGTTCCCATTTAAAAAAAAAACTAATTGACCCTAAAATGGCCATCATAACGTCCTCCAAACAAAACACGATAAAGGCATTTACTATCCTTCATAATACGAGTATCAAGCAACTTTTATTCAAGACATTTCTTTTTACAACGCTTAGTTTTTGAGATATTGTACAGGCACAATCCTGTATATATAAATCTAAGTATTCCGTTTTGATCTAATGTACATGCCTTAGCCTCGACATTAGCATTTGTTTCCCCTTATATACGCAATGCTCTTTATTATGTGACAGAATGTTATACCAATCAAATCAAAAAATAAATCAAAGAAAATGGTTTATCCGTGGCCTGGGCTTCGAAAGTCGTTGTCTGCCTCAGTTTTTGTCTTGTAGTTCAGTTCTTACCACAAGAACAAGCGCAGAAAGCTAATCTGCTGTTTTTTTTATCGTTTTCCTACATCAAGAAAGCTATAACAGAAAACCCGGGATCCGGGCTTGCTCCCGCCGGTTAAACATTCTGAATTGACAATGCGTTTAGGTATTTATATTTGATTCCACGATTATCAATTTCACTATGTTGCTACACAAACAGTACCAGTTTATCTTATATCTTATTAAAAGGCCATAATGCATTAAATACGTAAATTCGTCTATAGCTTTCATTGTGTAGCATTGGGTTGATGCATAAAGTTCGTAGTGCAAACTGCACATTAACGATCACAGTTCAACATTATTGATTCTCGAGTTCACTGCCGTGAAAAATCATGGATTGAAGATTTAAGATCAACAAAGCTCGATGGTGTCCTCAAAATGTTGAATCGCTCACATCTCTTTCAAATTACAAACTATTTCTTGGCTTTTATTTATTTTTTAATACAAACCGTGTGTAGGACAAGGTTGCAAAGGTAGAATCAGACTGCAAAATCCAATGCCATAGCTGGGACTTGAACGACGGATCAGTCAGTCGGAGAATGTAATATCGGCATGTTGCAATGGTAGTTCAGTTGGTTAGAGTAACCGGACGGAAACCGGAAGATCCGTGGTTCAAATCTCAGCTATGGCATTGAATTTTTCAGTCTGATTTTATATTTCTTTGAATGGTTTCTCCAATGGCATTTTAACCATAGACGACGCAAGTGTTTTTCGCTGCCTTTATTCGTCTATTAACCTGAATAAGGAATAAAGGAATATGTCGAAATTTGTGCGCTTTTACCCCTTCACATTTCTTTTTGTTAGTTAACAAATAGCACACAGTTTTTTTCAAATTTGCAAATTCAAGAGTGCATTTGGAGGAACTACACTCCAGATAAGGTATGATATAAGAAGTGTAAACTGTATCCTAGCAGCACGGTGTACTGATGAACATGGACGTTACGGACTTATGCATTAACAGAAAATGATAATAAGAAATGCATTCTTATTGAAAACGATTTCATATTTTATATTAATTAAATGCCAAAAGAGCTTAAATCGGATAAAAATATCTATAATTTGTTTCTGTATTGTATAACCCTTCAAACGGTCTAAACGAGTTAATGTGTCATATATAGGTGTTTGATTATTTCATTTTGGAGGATTAATGCTTCCTACTTGTTGTATACCTTTTTATTATTTTGGTTCTATGAAGGGTATTGGCAGTGGTCAATGATTTAAGTACATTCATGTTGTTACTTAAAACTTTGTTGATAGGAGACCCTTGCGTTGTCAATATCACTTGTTATCAAATGTCCTGACTCTGTAGAGCTGTAAGAGTGCACATATGGTATTCAGATCCAAATTCAAAATACATTTTGGTTCGGTATTCTACAAAATTGATTTTAATCACATTTAAAATAATCCAAAATAATTACCACGGTATTTATCGTGTAATACTGCGACAAACATTAGGAGTTAGATGTTGATATTTGATATATAGAATGGGAAAAAAGTAGAGATATAGTAGGTATACGGGAATTAAATATAGAGTATGCACATATAGAGTATAAAATGATACAGATTTATGAAGTAATACATGATATTAGAATATTCTCTTGTAAGTATTGAAATTCTTGGTCTTCAACATTTACACACGCTATAGTCCAGATTTGACACGTAAGCACATCTTGCTACTCAATTCCTTTATTTATATGAATTTTTTGGCTTACCTCCCTAATGAATTGAATCATATCACCAACAGTACGCGCTCTTCTTCCAGAAACCATATAATTAAGAACATCCCTAAGAAACACATACGTAGGGTAAGCTACAGAGATCTGGGTAGCCATTCAGTTGATCTCTTCTTATTCACTTCTTTAGAACTTATTCGGTTAAAAAGTCTCGCACAATTCATGCTTTGTGAGTAGGACTCTCATCTTGCTTAAAATATAACTCTCCATTATTGTGTTCTCTATCTTCTTTTGTTCACTCCTGTATACTTTCCTCTGTATATTTGTAAACAGAAAAAAATTGGATGCGTTAAAGTTACATACATTTCCGTTCTATTCGTTTATTAGTAGTAGGAACACAAATGTTTCTTATGAAAGCTTATTTCAATAGCGATAATCAAATGTTTAAGAACTGGGCGCTATAAATGCTGACCTTAAATGCATTACTGTTTCCATGCAATCACGAAAAACAACTGAAAATTGACAGGACTTAAAAAGATATCAATAACGGATATCAATAGAATGACTGATGCCACAGAAAACGCCATTTGAATTAAATTGTGTGTTTTAAAGAGATCTACATTTTTTTGTGTTGCACATTTTCATCTATCGCTTAACGTTTACCAGTTATGCAAAATTATACAAAATATATTTTCGAATGAAGAGGACTTCATCAACTTTTCCAGAGAATTAGAGATTTAAACTTTATTTGTCATGTAAATAACTTTAATATATCGTATTTTAATAAAAATTATTAGAGCCATTTTTTTTAGAAAATCAAGGAATTCAAAACATCTTCCAGGTAAGGGTTATTGGAGTTGAGAGATTTTCCTTAAAATCTTCGTGTCTCATATTGAACTTAAATACCACTTTTAGTGTTCACCAGACTTATCCTTTTTGACTTATGCTGTTTTCAGGAGACAGACGCACAGAGAGCTGTTTTCGAAAGATGCCTTTTATGGATTTAAGGGGCTATAAAGTGTATTTTCAATGAAATCTCGGTATCGAATTTTTGGGTGAAATGCAATATCTTCTCTAACTACTATGTTTGTGGTAGATAAAGTAAAAATTCCAGTTCAAAAACGAAATACTAGTGTTTCTTTATCCTGTTTTCTTTCGCTACTTATTGCGCCATTCATTTTCACGTAAAATGTGCTATCTGTAACTGCTGCGAAGGGAGAGAGCATAATGGAACATGATCAGGAGAAAGTGTTACAATATTTATAGCCGGTGTTTGCGTCGCTACAGCAAAGATATAACAAAAGGCTGTTTAAACGAACAGAGGAATCATAACGTGGTTCAGCCCCTATGCTTGTTCCACTACAGCTAATAAAGCATCTTCCCTTCATCAGACCATAAAAATGTTGTATAAATATTCATCACCTCGCTTGATACACTGCTTCCAAAGCTCATCAACTGGTTCGCCTTGCGCCGCTGAAAATGCACAACGGGTCATTCTTCCAAAAGCGCTTCAAAATGGATAAGAGATTAATCGCACAGCAGTAATTGATTTTCGATTAAACCGATAAATAATAATTGAATAATCAATCTTTTTGTTAATTGAATGCATAGCCTGTATTTGTAATAGACTTATCAGACAGAAAATGTCTCTTAATTTACACATCAATAACAAATAGCATTCTTGTTTAAACCAGGCTTATTCACAAAAATTTCCATTATTTATTAACTGTACTGGCTGCACATGCCTGTATATTTTAATTAAAAGGAGATGCTTGAAGAACACAAAAATCTATTATATTTCATTATCGTCATCATTACTATTACTGCAGCTGTTTTGGATTCCCTTATTTTATTTACAATAATTGCCTGATAACGTGTTTCATTCCTTGTTTTTCGTTCTCTTAATGCTGAAAACGTTTTACATATATTATGCAAATCTGAACTGTGCAAACGCTGCAGTTGATTTTTCTACCGTGTGATTCCATACAGCACGAGAGAGAACTCAATATCTTGTACAGGAGGATAAACTGATCATTTTAAACAAGAATCCAGTACTAGAATGCATGGTTTCGGGTGAGGCATCACAGTTTGTTCAGTTTTTTTTGGCCTCCTAATGGTTATGCAACCCATAAACCAGCAGCGTAAGGTGGATGGACTAACTAAAGCCTGATAACGTTACTGTGGATGAACGATATGACGCCACGGTGCGTGGTTCGTATATGTTTGGTGGTGTATGACACTGCAACAACCTTGAAGGCAGTACGGCTCTTTTATCTATTTGGAGGTTGGGAATTCGAAACCATTTACAAGGTAATGCTATTGTTGGGCAAATCTAGAACGCTTTAACCATCACGATATACCAACAGCTGTCAAATTTGCCTGTACACAACATCCAAACTATGCCTGTCCGTGCATGGGTACCTTTTTGGAAAATAATGGGTTTCCCGCACTATATTCTAAGAGCAATTAGTGTTGGTTTGAATCATCCTGTATAATTGCCTTGTCCCTCTCTGCACTTTTCTACACTCAGAATTTGAAATTGCTTTGAGAAATCATTGATAGCATTGAAGAATGTTCAAAGTGTGGGACCTTGAACACAAAAAAGCTTAAGTAAACGAATCGATATTACCATTGCCACTATCGCTACCACCAACATTACTATTATCACCACCACTGCTACTAATACCGTCAGCTCCACCATCACCACTATTAGATTCCTGTCATTTACAGAAAAACTCATTTTCATATACCTTTTTAAAGGAAAGCAAAGTCAAAGATGGCGATATGACCGCAAGGTCTGTTCCATATAATTTTGCCTCGTATCTCTTAACCGTCCATCGCGTGCACTAATAATCTCTAATTGACTGCTGCCGTGGAATAGGTTGTTATGCGATACCAATGGTTCATAATTTACCACAACATATTCTTTTTTGGGGGGGGGGATCTTAGGAGATGATAGGAAGGGTCGAAGGAATTAGCGGGGTCCCGCGGAAGCACTCCCGTTAGTAAAGGTGGTGGTTGCTGCTGCGGGAGCGAAACAAGGTTGGGTTCCGAGCCTCCAGACATTGCCGAAGCCCTGGCTGGAGCCTGGCGAATATAAAGGAAATTTCTTTATTTAAGAATCAAGTACTGCGCATTACAGTGCTTGGGAGTGGCCTCGAAAGTGGTGTTTTTCCTGGAGGGGGCTTGCACCCCTTGTTGTTTTGCGTGGCACGATCACAACGCAGACCTACATTGATATTATAAGCACCTTCTTGCTCCCCACTATTGAAGAGCAATTCGGGGATGGCGATTGCATCTTTCAACACGACCGAACACCTGTTCATACTGCACGGGCCGTGGCCGAGTGGTTACACGACAATAACATCCCTGTAATGGACTGGCCTGCACAGAGTCCTGATTTGAATCCTATAGAACACCTTTGGGATGTTTTGGAACGCCGACTTCGTGCCAGGCCTCACCGATCTCCATCGATGGTCAACAGAGACGCGCAGAGTTCCCTAACGATTCCAAACTTCCTGACAATATCGCACTGGCGGGCTTCTCAGAGAAGGCCTCCCTCTGGCGGGTTCGGGGAATACTTGAACTACCTGAGGCGACTTAAAGAAGGCTGATATCTGGCAGAGCCGAGAAGAACACCAACGAGCAAGAATCTGCGCCATTTGGACATCATCCGATACTACACAGCCCCTAAGCCTAGCCGAAACATAATAGGCGAAGCGAAATCAGGAAATAAATTCATTAGAAACCATCCCAGCATTCGCATTGTCAATTGGGGAAAACCACGATAAAACCAAGGGTCAGAGAAATCAGCCCCAGAAATTTAAGCCAAGATCTCCCGAGTGCAGCCCCACATGTTACCGCAGAACCATCTCGCTGGTATGCTGAACTTAAATACCGGTTTTGACATTTATTGGATTCCTCGTTTTTGAGCTATACTGTTCAGACACACGTTTTCCTAAAAACTCTCCGGCAATCTCGACATCGTTTTTGGGTGGAATACAATACTTTCTGTTACCTATTATAGTACTGCAGGTGGGTGGTGGAGAAAGTAAAATGTACGGTACTTAGAACTCACTTATCTAAAATGTAGCGGGAAACGGTTGTTGGGCGGTATTTTTAGCGGGAAATCTTCGGTTAGTGACGTCTGGAAAGCGTCGGTCCTTGGGTTGATGCTACCTGCTGCAGCGTTGTTCCTGGGCTATGGATGCTCGTCGGCTGTTGCGTTTTCCATTCCTAACTTGTCCCTATATATCTAACTCTTGGTTTAAATATGTATGGGCGGCTAGCTTTTCCCATTATACCAATCCCACAAATTTAAATAAGTCAGGAGCCTAACTATATGCACACGCACTCCCACCCGTACGCACACAAACGTGCATCTGTCGCTAAGAGCGTAACACTTCGTTCCGACGAAAATTCTAGAAGATAAATTGGGTTCTGGGGCCTTGTTTGCCCTTATATACCTGAGCCTAGTGACGCTCACCTCTGCGTTTAAAAATAAAACGATGTTTATAATTGGTCCTCAGACTGCTTACCTTAACATGTATGAGAATATTTACTCCAAATTCGTGCGCTTACGCGTCGCCCTTCGCGTTGTGAAGCGGGTTCAATATCTCCGTCTCTTTCTTTTCTCTATCCGTCTCTTTCTATTTCTCCTGACCGTTACCGGCTCGCTGCTTTGGCTTGGTGAAATGTGTGCTCTACTTATTATTATGATTTACCTGGAATTTGCTAGCTCGCCCGTTTCTTACAATTTGCTTTGTACAAATTTTGGATGTTTAATATCTTAACGTGTTTCTTGGTGAATTATATTATTACTGTACAATTCTTATATATGTATGGTATATCCGCTTTCAAATGTAGAATTCTTATATATGTATAGTATATCCCTTTTCAAATGTACAATTCTTATAGATGTATAATATATCCCCTTTCAAAAAGCAACAAGTTAAAACTCAAATGCGCGTCGTTCATCGCGATAACCCTCCAGTAAATAGGATTTACAGCTATAGATACTCAGATTTGCTACATAAATAGTCTGGACACCGCTTTCTTAGAGAATGGACAACATCTGTTATTGACAAATGGACATCGCGGCTCCAGACAAACATCGAGTTATAGGTTTGTTGATACAAGTACCTGTTTGATGTAAAATATTATTCCTGAAGATGACGCTTTTCTAATGTGCCGCATTCGCTTCGCTATACAGCAGATTGCACTTCTCCTCAATGAACTAGGGTGTGCGTATTCAAAAGCAACTTAATAAACTATAATTTAAAAAAACTTTGTGTTCTCTCTCTCTCTCTCTCTCTCTCTCTCTCTCTCTCTCTCTCTCTCTACTACGTATAGTAGGTGCAGGATATTTCATTCCACGCAAAAAATTGATACTGAGATTTCACCGAAAAACAGGTTTTGAGGCACCGTGAGTGCAAACAAAACATTTTTAATTTCTCTACTAAGTATAGTAAGTAGGGGAAGTATTGTATTCCACCTAATAATTGCATACCGATATTTCACCGGAAATATATGTTTTTAGGCCCCCTGAATAAAAAAAATTTAGAAACATGTTCGTGTGTGTGTCTGTGAACAGCATAACTCAGAAACGAACAGTCGGATAAAAACCAAACTTGGTAATTAGGTTCAGTATCTTTCAGAGATGCGACACGAAGGTATTCAGGAAAATTCCCCCACCCCAGATTACCCTTTACATGAAACATTTATCGAAAATTTAATTTTATCAAAAATGGCTCCAACAATTTTGATTAAAATATCATATATTTAAATACTTTCATGAGAAATAAAATGTATATTTTAAATTTTCTGGGAATGTCTCCAAATGTATTCTTCATTGTGAACTACTTTTGCATAACTGGTAAACCATAAGAGATAGGCAAAATTTTACTACACAAAAAATGTAGATCGGGTTAAAATACGCAATTTACGTCATATACATTTTCTTGTTGAGTGAACCATTTTCGAGATATTGTTTGTTATTCCCTTAAACGTTCCAATACTTATACGTTTTCTCAAATGGGAATTCGTTAGTCATTCTTTTGTCCTGGTAATGCAAAGAGAATGGAATACTCCACATATCAACCAGCTCTTAAAATATTTGACTATCGCTTAAAGCCTACCAATTCCCCTTGCCATCTACAAGAAAATTAGCAATAAGATTAACAACTCGATATCTCGATTAACCTGAAGTAGATGGAGAATAAACATTTGTAAAAATAATTTGTACAAGAGTAGAGAAAGTCATGTGAGTGTAACGCATCAGATTTTAGGAGTATGTCCGTGTGCCTATCTATGAACAACATAACTAAAAAGAACTTGGTATTTGAGTTTAGTATCTTTCAAGGATGCAACACGAAGATTTTCAAGAAAATTCCCCACTCCATCTACAGTTACATGGAACATTTATCAAACATTTTTATCCTCAAGTGCTCTAACGATTTTGATTAAAGTACCATAAGCTGCAGATATTTTTATGGCAAATTAAATGTATATTTTGAATTTTGTGGGAATGTCCTCAGAAGTTCTCTTCATTCTGAATGACTTTTGCATAACTAGTAAAACGTAAGAAATAGACAAACTTTTACTACACAAAACCTGTAGATCTCGTTAAAATGCACAACTTGTCATATACATTTTTTTATCGAGTGAACCATTTCTGTGATATTCCTTCTTATTTGTTTGAATTTTCAAGAAGTTATACCTTTTCTAAATGGGAATTCGTTATTCGCTTTTTTATGTCCTGGACAAGCAAAGAGAATGGAATACTCCACATAGCAACCAGCTCTTAAAATATTTGACTATCGCTTAAAGCTTACCATATTCCCCTTGCACCTATAAGAAAATTAGCAATAATTCTGCAAACGTTTATCTCGATTAATGAAGTAGATGAAGAATAAGCGTTTGCAAAAATAGTCTGTACAAGAATAGAGGAAGTAATGCGAGTGCAATACATCAGATTTTTTTACATTCTATACCACGTACTTAGAATGTAGAGAAGATATTGCACTCCATTAAAAATTCCATATCGATATTTCACCTCAGACCACCCCTGAATCAAATATATATATATATATATATATATAAAATGGTATTTGTGTTCTGTGTTTGTGAATACGAGAGGTGGCGCCAAGGTAACATGTGCATCTCGCACTGAGAGGTCCCTGGTTCAATCCCCGGCGTCGGCCCACTCTGACCCCGTGGTATTTTCGTAGTTTCCCCAGGATCAGTAGACGAATGCTGGGGTTATCACCTAGCAAGGTTTCCATCCCATAATTTACCTTTAATTCCGTTTTCTTCTCATCTTTTAGGTGTTCTTGGTGCATTGCGGCCGGATAGATGGCGCGGATGCATGCTCAATGGATAGAATACTTCCTGTGGACATCAGAGGGCTACTTGATTGGTGAGTCGCTCGTCGTCACCTCTCGGAGGCTTCAGCAGTGAGACGGATCTGCAAGCTTGGAAATATTAGGGACTCCCGCGTATCACTGTTGCCTGTCAGCCTATGTCCTATAGTCTACTATGGTTCCTCCAGGTGGTGGTAACCACAATAGATTTCTCTAGGTGGCATTGTGCCAGACGTATCCCACTGTTGAATAAACTACGCCTACACCTACATATCTATGTGTGAACAACACCATTCAAAAAAAGTCTGATGTGTTACAGTCACATGACTTTCTCTACTCTTGTACAAACTATTTTTACAAACGCTTATTCTCCATGTGCTTCATGTTAATCGAGATATCGAGATGTTAATCCTATTGCTAATTTTCTTGTAGATGCAAGGGAAATTGGTAGGCTTTAAGCGGTAGTCAAATATTCTAAGAGCTGGTTGCTATGTGCAGTATTCCATTCTCTTTGCATTACCAAGACAAAAAAATGAATAACGAATTCCCATTTGAGTAAAGTAGTATTGGAAAATTTAAGGGAATAACAAGCAATCTCGAAAATGGTTCACTCAAAAAAAATGTATATGACATAAATTGTGTATTTTAACGCGATCTACATTGTTTGTGTAGTAAAATGTTGCCTATCTCTTATGGTTTACCAATTATGCAAAAGTCTTTCACAGAAAATTCGAGATATACATTTCATTTTTCATGAAAATATCTTAAACATATGCTATTTTAATCAATATCGTTAGAGCCATTTTTGAGAAAATTAAAATTTTCGGAAAACGTTCCATGTAAAGGTAATCTGGGGTGGAGGATTTTCTTGAAAACCTTCGTGTCCCATCTCTGGAAGATACTGGACCTAAATACCAAGTTTGGTGCTTATCCGAATGTTCGTTTCTGAGTTATGCTGTTCACAGACAGACACACAGACATGTTTCCAAAAATGGTTATTTTGGATTCAGGGGGCCTCAAAACGTATATTTCTGGTGAAATCTCGGTATCGAATTTTTGGGTGGAATAGAATGCTTCCCTTACTTACTATACGTAGTACAGAAAGTAACAAAATGTCCGAAAAATACCAAACTGCATTTAGGTTTAGGATTTTCCAAATATGCTACATGAAGTTTTCAAGAAAATCTTTCCACCTCAAACAACCCTATACAGGAAGGTTTTTCCACACGTTTTATCTTCTCAAAATGACTATGACAATGTTGATTAAAATACCATTAGTTTAAGATATTTACATGACAAATAATAGAATACCTCTAATTTTCTGGGAGTAGCCTGTCAAGATCTCTTCATCCAAAAGGAGTTTTGTATCATTTATAATTGGTATAAGTATTATAAGTGGTATAAGTACTTATACATAGTAATGCATAAGAGATAGACAAAAACGTATCACACAAAGAATGCAAATCTCTTTAAAATACACAATTTATTTCAAATAACTTTCTTGTGGTAAACCTAACTTCGGAACCGGAAGTTCCGCAATTCAAATCCTGGCTATAAATTTGAAGTTTTCAATCTGATTCTTCTTCTTCTTTATTGATTACCCCTCTTTGTAGGACTTACAGCCCAATGGACACCCCCAATGGACTTACACCCCAATGGACACCCCCAATGGACTTACACCCCAATGGACACCCCCAATGGACTTACACCCCAATGTACCTTGGGCCAGTAGCCTATCGAGGAGCAAGCAAACTCTAGATCATAGCATATCCAGGATGGGTCATCAGATCAATGCCTGGTATGGCAGTGAAGAAGAACGAAATGTGGTGATGAAAGGAAAAATTCGGGGATCAAATTATCCAACCCAGCGTTTGCGTAACAACCACGGAAAGCCGCGAAAAAAGCTTCCGGTCAGATTGGTCGGCCCCGGGGGTTTGAGCCCAAATCCTCCCGATTGTTACCACCTAAGCCATCCCGCTCGGTTGTCTGATTCTACCTTTTTTATTCCAGTATATCTCAAAACAAAAATTAAGAACTGCTAGAAATAAGAAATATGGTATTATAATTAGATCCTCAGATTTGTAGTTAGCAGCAAGCGAAGGTTTGGAGCTTGAAGAAGATGAAGATGATGATGATGATGATGATGATGGCAGGCACTCTAGCATTACATGAATTTCGAACTACTGCATTTGGTATTCATGAAGGTATCGATATCGCTAAATTACGACGGTATTCCACGTTGGTTTCGTGACTTTGCTACTCAGTCGCGACGCAGAGTAAACTGGTCTTGTAAGAGAACCTCTTTCCCACCTCCCACAGAGATTAAAAGAAAATTTAATTTATATTCATATGGACAGACATTCCAGATATATAGTGGTCGAAGGCGTCATCCAATTACAAGATCGACAGGGAAACGAGGTTACGCCTTGTCCTGTATATACTCTTGCAGACTGATTATGTTTTCTTCACCAGATTCCGGTTGGGCCAACCTTGTCATATTACCTGTATAATTAACCCACGCAACTTCCAAACACACTCTTCTAAATTGCAGTATCTAAATAAGTGCATCTTTAAAGTAAATTGGTTAGTGTTTAAGTACAATAATTTATTAGTAAGTAAAAATTTAATAATGTCTTTCGGTACTAATAAACTAGGCTGAAGTTTAATGTACAAAGTATCGTTTCAGTTATCCAAGATATTAGAATTATTAAATACTTTGTTTGTTAATATAGTGATTACATAATTCCCTTCAATATTACCTTAATTTGGTGTCAGGGTAGCTGTGTAAGTAATTTCATTCCATAGCAAGAATTTAATTTAGTGATAAATTTGGAGATACAATTTCTTTTTGTTGTTTCTGAACAACGTGTAAGCAATGGATTTACTTCTGTACAGTTCAGATGTGGACACGGAAGAAAGATGAAAGATTAATACTGAATATACCTAAAGTAGATAACATAGCATCTTAACCGGGGTTGTAATGGCATACATGTGATCAATTTTTTTAAAAACAGTAACATAGTATTTCATACTTATGTAAACTACAGTGCTTTTCTCTCGCACTGCGTCCAACGCACGGCTGATCGCACGCCAACCATCGCAGCTTGGACTCCCGCCGAAGCAGTTATAATACCCTCGCAACTGCCTCACATTCTTGTAATTACATTTGAAATTACAATAATAATAATAAGCATATCGTATACCTTCCCATAAGAGATACTGGAATGTTATCTTTTTCTATCCAAACATTTCTGGCAACCTCTAAAGAAATTCTCATTCACAGTCAAGAGTTCAATATCCGAAATTGAACGAATTTCATGCCTGATGTATTCTTTCAGTTCTTCCAAATTTTTAGCACTTAATTTGTCACCTGATTATCAGAGTGGGAAAGTTTTTTCAATTACATTTTTGGAAATGTCAATTATGGAACAATTGATACACCTTTTAATTCTTCTGTGATAAAACATGCCTCCATCTACAAGTTTATATTTCGTCACAAAATAAAATATATTGAAGCACAGAGAAACCCGATTTTATATACGAGATTCTGTTGCATGACACGGACATTGCTGTGTGTGATGTACAGTAAATGCACACAGAATAATAGAACCTATTATGTTTTTGAGAAAACCATAAATGCAGAGAGATAAAGGAATGACTTATACCATGTTATGAACAGTTGACAGACGTTGAATGTCAAGCTGGATTTTTCCAAGTAATTCTCCTAACGCGCATACAACCGATGAGTCATTAAATTTAATTCCTGAAAATTTTGATGATAGTGTCATTAGTAAAGCATTATGACCCTCACTGTGTACGATTTTTATCTATGGGGAACTTGAAAAATAAAGTGTATGCAAAAAACTTTCGAAGAAGTAAAATAAAACATGCAATAATTTCGAATATTGAACTCTCGGGTGAGTTTTACTGAGAAGATGCCAGAAATATTTGGATAGGAAACGGCAACTTTTGCAGCATCGCTAATGATGTATTTTGCGGAAACGATATAACTGTTTGGGCGGGAGTCGCAACTGCGGTGGCCGGCATGCGAGCAGCCGTACGTTGGCCACTGTGTGGGAGAAAATCACTGTACTTCTTATGGGAAAAATTGTAGTTCCTATCGCATAACAAACATAAGGAATATGCCAAACTTTTGTGCAATACTCATCGTGTTTCAATTTTTGTTTACACACCAGAATAAAACTATTTTATGGGGTTTCAAAATACTCTATGGTACACTCACCTCCGAGCAAAAAATGGCCCGTATAGTAACACGAAGATTTAACTTGTTACTGCAACATATAGTCCCGACCTCTCCAAGAGGTAATCCTTTTATTGTCTTTTCAGTGATACTTTTCGAGATGTTGCTTGTTATTTCCTTAAATTTTCAATTACTATACTTTTCCTCAAATTCGTTATTTATATTTTTTATGTCCTAGAGATACAAAGAGAATGGAATGCGCCACATAGCAACCAGCGCTTAAAAGATTTGTCTATCGCTTAAAATCTACCATATTCCTCTTGCATCTACAAGAAAATTAGCAATAAGATTAACATCTCGATATCTCGAATAATATGAAGCATATGGAGAATAAGCGTTTGTAAAAATAGTTGTACAAGAGTAGAGAAAGTCATGTGAGTGTAACACATCAGATTTTACTAAAATGCTTTTTGAGTATTCAGGGGTCTCATAACATGTATTTCTGGTGAAATCTCGATAAAACATTTGGGTGGAATGCAATACCTTCTGAAATTTGTACGTGGCAGAGAAAGTAGCCGAATAGATTTCATTTCGCAAAATGCAAAATAACCTTGAAATGTTGTGATGAAGTATGAAGGTACCTTGTAATCATCGGATACATTTGACAAGGTCACTCTTCAACCTCCAAGGATTGCAAAACTCAAGGTTATTCATGTGTGTAATAAAATGTGATGAGCTAAATTTACATGATGTTCTCTAGGTACTATCGTTTGTTTTATACTTCTTCTATAATCTATTGACACAAAAGCCTATTTATACCTATTTAATTGGAGATTAAGCCTTTGTATAAGTTATGGCATTAGACATTTCGCTTTAGATTCAAAGGGTATACAGGAGACTGAGGCAATAATCACATTTTTATAAACCCTGTGGCTCTATGTTGCCTTTGAAATTCCATACACACTACATGACACTGCTATAAATAAAAGAATTATGACTTGTTACTTCAAGAAACGAATGTTGAAGTTTTAAAAAAATAAAGTGTAACTAACACCTAGGAAATTTAACGGTGTCTTTTAATTGTATATATATAATTTTCCATTAACCTTTTTATTCTGTATTTTATGGAGTTACAAAAAAGTATGCAAAATTTATCCAAAATGAAAAGGATTTTACAGGCTACTCATATCTCAAATGTAAGGTGTTTTATTAAAATCTTTATAGCTACTTTTAAGAAAATAAAAAATAACGAATTGTTAAAGTTAAGTTTGTGGAGGGATAATATCCTTGAAAATATTCGTGGAAAATGCTTTGGTATGTTACCATCCCCAGTGAAGTCACGACATGAAATTTTTTGGTGAAATACAATACTTCCGATACCTGCGGAAGGTAAATAATTTGTAGAGAATGTAAAGTAGGTGATTAAATCAGCATCTTACTATACTAGCTAATTACAATAATATATTGTAACTTTGTACAGTTTTAGTCACTTCTCTAAGTTCTCAATGTCACTTAATAATCGAAATTAGTTCATGTATTCATTGTCACTTCACATAGTTTTCAGTATCACTTCACTTTCTTTGTAATGTAGCGGCGTAATAAAATACGCACGACGTAGCTACTTCTTCGGGATAGTTCACTCGCTGCGGAGTCGAACACAAGACTTCTCTTACATCTCTGAGAAGCAGCACACACTGCGTGTTGTGATGCGCGATTTTTCTGGTGATTTTTGCAGTCGTCGCAAACTCACTAGGAGAACAGCACTTTTCGTCGCTATGGCTAACTCGCTAACTTTTGCGAGAGCGCTCGCTTGTAGAGCAGTTGCAAATGCACATAGATTCTAGAACGTTCGAGAAGGAGAAACGTCCAGAAGATTGTGGTTATCTGACGATAGCGCTTCCGGTGTTTACACTGGCGAGCGCTAGTTATTATTGTTTATCTCCGACTGACCGGCCCCGACCTCCCGATAACCTTGAGCCATAGCTGCTGCGTCAAATTATTATTATTTACTAATATTGTTTTATGCAGAATATCGAAGTTACGCTAATTTTATGTAAGGTTTCTTAGTAATGCTAAGATAGTACTGGACTAGCTAACGGAGGTGACACCTAGCAGCTTGTCTCCACATGGATCTTTTGTATACACACCCCCTTGAGAGGAACGGATGAGGTGAAGGAACCACAGGAGACGTGCTGATTGCATAGATACGGGCGCAAGTCGACAGAGACGAACAGGTTCCTTAAGGGTCGGTTTCACCAACAGATGCTAAATTTTAACACAATGTTAAACTGTTTTAACACTAAGTTAACACAAATTCTGTTTCGTCAAACAATGTTAACTTTAACAATGTGTTAAAATTGGTGTTAAGTTAACATCCACATACTCCTGTGTTAAAGTGTTTAACAAATGTTAGAAGTTGGAAATGGCTGCCGCAAAACAAGCTGCTGATGCGAGTTTGCTACAATTGGTCTCTTTTTAATGTCATTCTTAAAAGAAGAGTAGTCGTACGTCATAATAAATTTGAAACCTTGCAAAAGGAGGAATTTTTAAAGCTATATAGACTGCCCAAAGGGCCATGAGCATGATTTTATGGGAAATATGAGAGGTTAGAATACTACCAACAGAAGCATGCCTTTTTTCCTAAGTGTTAATTAGGTATTTAGATTTTATACTACTAACATTTTACATTTACTTGTAATACTGATGGTATTTTTAAAGCTACCGTTTGTGGGTTTATTCGGAAGGTTTCCAAAGCAATTGCTTCAAGAAGCAAACACTGTTTTTTCGGATCTGCTTGATTAAGCAATGATAACACATTTTCGTCGACTTTTGTTTCAATGCAGTGTCTAGCACCGGTTTTAAACTGTCTTAAATGCTCTTCATACCTAACGTTTCTGGTACTGCACGTTATGTAAGCATAAAATTGCCACAGTTGCTTACTGGACTTAAGAGAAACGCGTTCATTCCAATTAAATTACTCGTGAATTTTGTCCCAGGCTGCAATCATATCCTTTAATGTAAGAACGTCAGCTTTTTCGCACTTGACAATACGTTTATACTTATTAACCAGGTGTTTATTAACACGTTTCAAACGGGGAAACATGTATTTAAGTTGACATCGTGATTCTAACCTCAAACAACCGGAAATATCACATGGCCATTGCCATGAATGTAAATAGTTGTCGGCTACTGACACAGAGAGCGCGGCGATAAGTAAATAAAAGTGCATCGGAGCACGTTCAGAAGCAGTGTAGTTCGGCCACCGCCTTCTTGAAAGCTAACGTTCGCTGTTGTCTTTGATGTTAACGAAATGTTAGCTAACAGTTTGCTTGATGAAACGCAAAAGTTTTAACCTTATGTTAAACTTTGTACGCCTTGTTAACAAACAAGATGTTAGAATATTTTAACATCGGTTGGTGAAACCGGCCCTAAGAGTTTCAGGCTTGACCAGCCGGCCACGGAAGGATCACTCAGCAGTGGATACTCTATAGGCTTTCCTCTAGCAGGGCCGATCTCAAGCCTCTGCGCCATCTGCCCGACACCAACCGAACCACAGCCCCAACGCCAACCTGAAACATGAAAGGGAAATGAAATGAGACGAATGGGTGAGAGAAGAAATCCGTGGTACAATACACCACCCCAACCAAGGAAAACCATGGTCAGAGTGGGCGGCCACCGGGAATTGAACTCGGATCTCCCGAATGCGAGCCTCACACGTTAACACGGAGCCATCTCCCTCGGTTTCTTAGTAATGTGAATGATTCCTTATGTGTTTAAACCTGTATATGGTTACAGCTACCAGTGGTATTTATTTAATTAATCACCATTTTATTGCGATAATGTAATTCCCTAAATGGAAAGGATTATTTTGTCCAAATCCGATGAAAACATGCCTCATCGTTCAGGTTGAGAGCGTGTTCAGGGTGCTCTAATGATGACATCTTTGAAGTATAGGCTTTTTATTACTGCTGTTTTGCTTTTCTAATTTATGGTAATCCATAGAGGATTTACATATCTTTCGTAGTTGTGGCATAATAGACTGGTAAGCTGCTGATTAATGTGTTGACCTGCCCAGTGCACCTGACTGCTATGTATATTTCATTCAGCATCCTACTTACTGCACGAACCATGTTCGGGTGGCTTAGTATTGCTCTATATCGGAAACCATACTTCTTCTGGGCGAGTTTTCTTCAAGACCGCAAAATGTATACTTGCAAAAAATATCTGATTTGTTGCGCTTCTACAAACTAATCTTGCAAAACCTTATTCTATATCTACTTCTTGTTAATCGAGATAAACCTTCAATACACAGTTACACATTTCGTTGTAGGTATAACTAGGATACGATATACTTAAGGGGACAAGGTAATCTGAACACATGGAAATTACACCTTAAGTGTGTTAAATTACCTCTGCTCTTAAATTCTGTATAAATTTTCTTGAAATGACAATTTCATGACAATTATTTCAAGTGGTTGTTTCCATTGATAGCTTATGTAGTTGAGTCTGTAAAAATTGTTTTATTCAGCAGAAAAATAATAAGATTTACTCTTAAAGCATGTGAATTCATGTACCTTTTTCTGTGAGACTACTTGCAACACAGAATCACACTTTTGCATAATTGTTCTTACAATAACCAGGTATTTTTTGAACCTCAATTATTTAGCAATGTATAACAGTTCACTAGAAATTGAAAAAAAAAGTTATTTACAAAGTAAAAAAAGTAAAAACGTGGAAAATTTTCAAAGTTTTTGCTTTCTTAATATCACTAATATACATTATGAAATTACGGTTGTGGTTCAGAAAGTTAACTATGTGTTGTATACATGTACTGAACATTTCAGCTCTGTACCTCCCATACGTTCTGAGAAAAAGGTACACGAGTATAAAAACATGTTTTAAGAAAGCGGAAATTGAAGTTTTAACATTAAACTTCTGACACACTTCAGTACATTCTAAGAGTCATAATTAGCTGCACCTTCATTCCTGGATTGCTTCAGTTTTTATGATTTCCTTCTCTTGGTTCTGGCCTCTTTTGAACTGCTCGCTGGGAAAGATATAGTCGTTCGTTCTTGAAAGATGCAAAAAATGTTCTAAAAAGGGGCATTGCATGACAGCTTTAAAGAAATGTAGACTAGCATTTAAATGGTATTTAAATGCCTTAAAACCTCTTAACCCCCAAAAAGTATATATTTTCTGAAACTGGAAATAAGAGAGATTTTATTAGTGCCTAAAACGAAAAATATGATTTTTGACCGTTTCAGAGTACCTTGTCCCCGCGATAGTCAGATTTTTGAAAAGTGCATAGCTATATAATGGTTTTGGAATTCCATGCTCTTTACAAGACCAGGAGAAAAAACAAATAGCGATCAACCACTTGAAAGTGCACAGGTACTTATTTGAAAATTCAAACCCATGAATGGTTAATTCCACAATTTTTTTATTTGTTCCATTTAAATGCCGCCTTTAGCATCCAAGGTCGTATCGGCGGCTTTGCCTTTGGAACAATTGCTCATCGGCAACGAACGATATCCACTCGTTTTACTATAGTGTTAATATTTGGGATTGTTTACTTTTGGTTTTCTATTTAAATCTTAATGTTACACTCACATTTTAGACTCTCAGTCATACCTCCAGACTCCAGGGAGGATGGGAAATAATCCTGTCTAAAGAAAATTCTCATTTTTCAGCCGGAAATCGAACCCGAGACCTTTGCTTTTGGAAGCTAGCATGCTAATCACCAAACCACAGTGGTCGTTCTCCGTGGTCTAGGGTTACCATACTAGCCTGTTGTTCCCGAGGGAAAAGAATTAAATTAAATTAAATTGAGTTTTATTTATGGATGCTCTTTAACTAGGCTGAGAGACCTCTTTATCAGGCTTGAGGTTCTTTTATGTGCCGTAAATCAGGACACGGTACCACCGACTTTACTTCCCTTCCGAAGGAAGCCATTCTAAGGATTTTTACGCCCGAAAAAATACATCGCCCTCCACCAGGTTTGAATTTGCGGCCTCGGGAACTACAGGCTTGCAAGGTACCCCTAGACCACGGAGGACGAGGTTCCGGAGGTCGCGGGTTCAAACACGGCGGAAGGTGATGGATTCGTAAAAATTCTTAGCATGGCTTCTTTCGGAAGGGAAGTAAAACCGGTGGTTCCGTGTCGCAGGTTTACGGCACGTGAAAGAACCTCAAGCCTCTTAGAGAGACCTCTGAACAAAATTTCCGGACTTTCACGCCCAATATAGAATGGGACGCTAAGAACCATAGTAGTTAAAGAGCGTCCATAAATAACACTCAATTTTATACCAGATCACAATAGGCAGTCGCATAAAAGTTTTATTCATACAAATTGTGCGTTTTAATTAGATTTACATCTTGTGTATAGTATGATTTTGCCTATCGCCTATGGTTTACCAAGTATACAAAAGTTCTTCACAAGTCATTCACGGGTAATCCCAGAAATTCAAGATAAACATTTTACTTTTCATGCTAATATCTTAAACTTATGGTAGGTATTTAAATAAAATCATTAGTCCTTTTTGACAAACCCAAAAATAAAGAGAAATTTTCAATATAAAGTATTTTTGGGGAGGAGAAATATTCTTGGAAATCCTTTTGTCGTATCCTTCGATTATGCTGAACTCCAACACCAAGGTTATAATTTATGCTGTTCATAGACACACACATGCACACATGCAAACACACAGAGCTTTATTTCTAAAAATGTTTTTTAGAGGAGATTGAGAGGACCTCAAAACTTGTATTTCCGGCGAAAAATCGTACCGAAACTTTTTGGTGGAATGTGATGCTTCGTCTCTTGTTATAGGTAAATAGCAGAGAAACCTTATGGGCAATAGAGCTATTATCATAAAACCATACTTATTTCCAAAAAATAATTTTTTTTCCAAATAAATAAACAGTTGGTGAACATTACTTACATGGACAGGTTTTAATTTGAAAAGTAATACCAAGTTTGCTGCCTTAGTGTTCTGTTTAATTACATACTATATTATAGGTATTTTTCTCCTCAATTTGCTTCTAAGTTACCCATTATATATTTTATTATTTTTAATAAGGGCTCATTTTTGCGGTTTATAACTTTAATCCAAAGTTATGCTGCAAAATACAAAAACACACTAACAATCTAAGGCCTACCCTTACAACAAACAAAATTCTAAAACAGAATCGCTGAAATGCTGTAGACTAGGTTTTACTTTCTCTACTACGGACAGTTAGTAGCGGGAAATTTGGCACGACATTTCACCGGAAATACATGTTTTGAGGCTCACTGAGACAAAAGATAGCATTTTTAGAAAAATGTCCGTGTGTGTATGAACAGCATAACTCAGAAACGAGTATTCGAACAAATACCAAACTTGGTGGTTAAGCTTTCCAAATATTCGACACGAAGCTTTTCAATAAAATCCCCACATTCCAAATTAGCTTTTACATGGAAGATTTTTGACAATTTTATTTTCTAAAAAATCTTATGTGTTAGACTATTTTTACAAACGCTTATTCTCCATATGCTTCATGTTAATCGAGATATCGAGATGTTAACCTTATTGCTAATTTTCTTGTAGATGCAAGGGAAATATGGTAGGCTTTAAGCGATAGTTAAGTATTTTAAGCGCTGGTTGCTATGTCGAGTATTTCATTCTCTTTGCATAACCAGGACAAAAAAAAACGAATAACGAATTCCCATTTGGAAAAAGTATACGTATTGAAAATTTAAGGGAATAGCAAGCAATATCTCGAAATTGGTTCACTCAACAACAAAAATTTATATGACATAAATTGTGTATTTTAACCCGATCTACATTTTTTGTGCAGTATAGTTTTGTCTATCTCTTATGGTTTACCAGTTATACAAAAGTTGTTCACAATAAACAATATTTTTGTAGACATTCCCAGAGAATTTGAGATATTCATTTCATTTGGCATGAAAATATCTTAAACATATGATATTTTAATCAAAAGCTTTAGAGCCATTTTTGAGAAAATTAAAATGTTCGAAAAATATTCCATGTAAAGGGTAATCTGGGGTTGGGGGATTTTCTTGAAAACCATCGTGTCGTATCTCTGGAAGATACTGAACCTAAATACCAGGTTTGGTGTTTATCCGACTGTTCGTTTCTCAGTTATGCTGTCCACAGACAGACACACAGACAGACACACAGACATACACACGGACATGTTTTCAAAAATATCTTTTTTGGATTCAGGGGGTCTTAAAACATATATTTCCGGTGAAATGTCGGTATCGAATTTTTGGGTGTAACACAATATTTCCCCTACTTACTTTACATAGTAGAGAAAGTAAAAAAGGTATTGAGGGTCAAGGACATTTCCAAAAATGTGTATTCTGTTACTATTACTATATTTAAGTGTTAGTATGCATAGACTCGCATTCATGAAGCGTCGTCATTATTAATCATTTGTTTCCATTTTCCATTCTAAAAGATTGTTGTAATTAGTGAACTGATACACTTGTACTAAAGGTATGGCTTCACTTCTCCAAATAATACGCTTCTCATGCAATGCATTTCTTTTTCAATTTGCGCTGAGCATCAGGTCTCGCTGGCTTAGTCTCTCTCTAGCGTTGAGAAAGAAATACTCATGCACGCATTATCAACCACTATACGGGAAGAGATAATCCATAACGGTTTTGCAGAAGGTTGTGTGTTCGATGTGGGCGAAATAGTAACTGATTTTAAAGTGTATTGAATCAGGGATTACTGAAACACGGTAATGCTTTGATGAAAATTAGGTAATACGAGTATATACGATTTCATGCAAAATCAATGAACAATATGGCTGAGCCAATGACGGCTAAAGTTTACGTTCGGGAGATCCCGGTTCAGATCCTACACCATGCTGAACAATTTTTTCATGATTTTTCCTTGTGGCTAAGCAAATGCTGTGATGGATTATCATACATCACGAATTTTCATGTTTCTCGTCCGCTTCATTTCATGCCTTTATTTTTCAGACCTGTAGGCCCGGGTAAGGCTGATGTGCTCCTAGGAACAGCTTCTACCTTCTGTCTGAATCTATTTTGAGGATAGGGGGAACTGAATGGGTTCCTTCGGGATGCTACAGCTGAAAACGTTGGAGGCCCGCCTTACGTTGTTTCCCGGAGGTAAAACAGGCGCAGTGGGCTGACTACTGAATACAACGTTGAAATCTTCCTCCGTCACTAAAGTATACCATCGCACTTGTCGGTAAACTCAAGTCACAGATGGAGGCTTGCAAAGTTCCACAAACATCTCACATCTAAGATAGGGCTATTTCGTTTCGCTTTAACATATCACCACATTACTGGATACACCAAGTTACTGTGACATTTGTTGTAGAGACTTAAGGGGACAAGATAATCTGAACACTTGGAAATTACAACTTAAGTGTGTTAAATTACCACTGATCTTAAAAGTTCTCAATGGGTTTTCCTGAACTTTTTAATTATTCTATAAATCATGAAAATTACTTCACGTGGTTGTTTGCATTGATAGCTTATGTAGATGAGTCCGTAAACATTACTTAATTCAGCGGAAAAATAATGAAACTTGCTCTTAAACATGTGAATTCATGTACCTTTTTCTATGATACTACTTGCAATACAGAATCACCATTTTGCATGCTCGTTCTTAGTATAGTCTGCTATCATCTGAACCTCAATTATTTAGTTGTGTCTATCAGTTCACTAGAAATTGAAAAAAAAGGTATTCGCAAAGTCAAAAAAATTAAAAATATGGCAAATTTGCAAAATTATTGCTTTTTTAAATATTACTAATATACACCATGTGATCAAAAGTATCCGAACACCCCCACAAACATGCGTTTTTCATCTTAGGTGCATTGTGCTGCCACCTACTGCCTGGTACTCATTATTCGCAACTCAGAAACAGCAGAATGGGACGTTCCGTGCAACTAACGGACTTCGAACGTGGTCAGGTGATTGCGTGTCACTTGTGTCAGCAGTCTGTACGCGAGACTTCTACACTCCTAAACATCCCCAGGTCCACTGTTTCTGATGTGATAGTGAAGTGGAAACGTGAAAGGACATGTACAACACAAAAGCGTACAGGCCGACCTCGTCTGTTGACTGACAAAGACCGCTGACATTTGAAGAGGTTCGTAAAGAGTAATAGGCAGATATCTATCCAGACCAACACACAGGAACTCCAAACTGTATCAGGATCCACTCCAAGTACTATGACAGTTAGGCGTGAAGTGAGAAACCTTGGATTCCATGGTCGCGCGGCTGCTCATAAGCCACAAATCACGCATAAAAGTGCCAAACGACGCCTCGCTTGGTGTAAGGAGCGTCAACATTACGCGATTGAACAGTGGCAAAACGTGTGAAGTGACGAATTACGGTACACAATGTGGCGATCCGATGGCAGGGTGTGGGTATGGCGAATGCCCTGTGAACGTCATCTGGCAGTGTGTGTAGTGCCAACAGTGAAATTCGGAGGTGGTGGTGTTATGGTGTGGTCGTGGTTTTCCTGAAGGGGGCTTGCGCCGCTTGTTGTTTTGCGTGGCACGATCACAGCGCAGACCTACATTGATATTTTAAGCACCTTCTTGCTTCCCACTGTTGAAGAGCAATTCGGGGATGGCGATTGCATCTTTCAACACGATCGAGCACCTGTTAATACTGCATGGGCTGTGGCGGAGTGGTTACACAACAATAACCTCCCTGTAATGGACTGGCCTGCACTGAGTCCTGACATGAATCCCATACAAGATCTTTGAGATGTTTTGGAACGCCGACTTCGTGCCAGGCCTCACCGACCTACATTGATATCTCTCCTCAGTTCCGCACTCCGTGAAGAATGGGCTGCCATTCCCTAAGAAACCTTCCAGCACCTGATTGAAAACATGCCTGCGAGAGTGAACGCTGTCATCAAGGCTAAGGGTGGGCCAACAGCATATTGACTTCCTGCATTACCGATTGAGGGCGCCACGAACTTGTACGTCATTTTCAGCCAGGTGTCCGGATACGTTTTGTTCATGTAGTGTATATTGTAAAATCATGATTGTTGTTCAAAAAGTTTAACTCTGTATTGTATACATGTACTGAAAACTTCAGCTCGATACCTCTCATACTTTCTGAGGAAAAAGTACACGAGTATCCAAAATTGTTGTTTTGAGAAAACTGAATTTAAAGTTTGAACATTAGAATTCTGACACACTTGAGTACATTCCAGGGTCATAATAATCTGCACCTTTATTCCTGGATTACTTCAGCTTTTATGATTGCCTTCTCTTGGTCTTGGTCTCTTTTGTTAATTACTGAAGTGCTCGCTGGGCTTGATATAGTCATTCATTGTTGATGGATAAAAAAATGTTCTAAAACGCGGAGTTGGACGACAGCTTTAAGGTTATGCAGACTAGCATTTAAATGGTATTTAAATGTTTTAAACTTCTCTTAACCCCCAAAAAGTATACATTTTCTGAAACCCGAAATAATAGAGATTTTATTAGTTCCTAAAAAAATGTGATTTTTTATACAATCCAGAGTACCTTTTCCCCTTAAGATCGATTGTACCCTCTGATACATTACACTCTGATTACGAGACTTTTGCAATGATATCAATAAATTGGACTGATATTATTCGCTTCACGCAACAGTGGCTAAGGACTTCAAAAAACCTGTCTGTCTGAATCCTTGAATTGGGCTCTTCCTGTAGAATAAAAATAAGTCTTACAGCCCAACCATTTACACACACTTTTTGTATGAAGCAGACAACCCTGGAATTGTTATTGCAAGCAAATTTATCGACAGTCTAATCAAGGACACCTTCAAACTAAGTGCGAAGGAAAACATCTCATTACCTTTTCTTCATTGTGTGGACAACACAATATTGGGCCTACACAAGAGCCAAAAGCTTTGTGAAAATACGCAATATAATGTGAAGAAATAAATAAATGGATGAATTTAAATATAATCGCACGGATCCGCAGACCGTACGTGCTGTTATAATTTAAAGAATAATAAGCAAGATTAAAAAAATTAATAACGACAAGAAATTGAAGTAAATGAGAAAAAAAAACAGTAAAGAAAACACCACTTCGCTAAAACAGTAAAACATATTCAAATATAGCATTTTAAATATAGACAACCCATCGAACAATGATAAAACGTATTCCGATGCATTATTACGTCCTATTATAAATAACAAAGATAATGAATAAGCCCAACACACTAACAATAAGCGAAAAAAGACAAAAATAAAATAAAGCACTAACGGTTAGCGCTTCTTACACTCCCGCTTCCCTATTATCAGCCTATTACAGCTGTCTCGCCTTAAATAGAGATTGACCTATCCCCTCCATGTCTTACCTGCCTGCCAGAAGCGTCCTGCATGCCCTTAACTCTCAATTCGAGGTGGTAAATATCTTTCCCTCCATTCCTCCGTACACCTGTATCTTGACAAGCACACAGAATGAACGAGACCAATGTTTATTAAGTGACAAAGGCTTTATTGCGTATTTGTAAACTTTAAGAAGGCAGTTGATTCTATCAATCGGAATGCATTATGGCAACATAATGTGCTACGTACCAGAAGAATATAAATAATTTCATAATAATATATTTCAGTAAACTATTTTATAAATAATCTAATGGAAGAGAATGTTTATTAAGGTTTTTGAATTCTGCATATTTCACAAGTATATGTAAAGCACTTAACCATAAGATTTTGATATTATCAAACAAATTATCAGGCATCTATCTAATGAGGCCGTTTAATTTACGAATAAAGCTAAACATCAAAAAAGAAGCAATACTTGTGTTCACCCGAAAGTTTGGTTTGTATCAGCTGATATTTTCGCAGTTCCAGATTTATTTTTTACTAGTGCGTACTTTAATATAAATAGCATGCCACCGCAATTTGTTTGCCGTCTACATGTCTCGTGAGATCATACTGGTATATATTTTGAACTGTGAACGTTTATATCTACATAAATAATGTTGCCGCCAAAAAGGAAGTATTACAACGACGTTCTATAAAGCTGTGTTGATTAATAAGATGAACTTAACCAGTAACTTGTTACAAAATGCGCGTAATAAAACAAACTTACAGAAGACCAATCATTGACAAAATATCAATGAATGCTGCTTGAATTCTAAAGGATTGTTTGGCTGGAATGAATTGAATAACTATTATGAAGGTTACACGTATTTATACATTTACAAATCAGACATAACCTTTTTGTGGCATCAGCCATTTTCGAAGTATCCGTTATTATTGGTTTGCATATTTTATAACCGTAATTTCTTTTTAGTTTCATCGCTATTCAGATGTTTCTCGCGATGTCATGGAAAGAGTATGAAATTTCAAGACCAGTATAAAGCGACCAGTATCCAAACATTTGACTATCCTTTTGTACCTATAACAAAATACACAATAAGGCTATTTATGCAAACCTATTCGCAATTAACTTGAACTAGAAGAATAAGCCTTTATAAGAATAATTTCTAGAGGCCGCATAAAAATAAACAATAGTAGGTAGCGAAAGATGTTGGTCACCAAGTTATAGTCCGTGGCATTCTACTTGACGCCTCTCCTGTAATATCACAAATCACTTTTACAGCACTTCTCTGCTTTTCTGCTCCGATTTGCGTTAGAACATGTAATATATAAATCTGGGCAAGATACTAATTATTAGCAGGCATTTTAGCAATGACGTAAGTAAATTTCAAATTTAACTCTTTGATTCAACAATTTAAAGTTCAAATACGAAAGGAAAATGACAATACCCCCACATCCGTTTCTTCATTATGGCTAGGATAACAAATATTTTAGTAAACCACAAGTAAAGAATCTGGTAACTGTTTAACGCTTGGCAAATGAAGAAACAGAAAATCATACAGTTTTTTAAAAAAATACTATGCATTGCATTTACATGTCTTTTTCTACCCTTTATAGTTTATTAGTCGGTATACAAATTATTCTTATGGAAGTATACACTTCTACCTATTTCATTTTAATCCAGATAAATATTTGCAGAAATAGCTACATTACACATTTCGTCAGGATACAAAATGAAGAGTGATAATCAAATATGTAAGAACTGGACGCTATGCGCTGGCCTTAAAATTCCATACTGTTTCCACGACAAAATACTGAACAAATCGAACCACCAATAACGGATATTTCGAAAACAGCTGATGTCACAAAAATATATTTGAAATAAATTATGTGCTTTAAAGACATCCACATTTTTGGTGTAGTACGTTTTCGTCTATCAGTTAACGTTTACCAGTTATACAATATTATACAAAATTCCTTCCAAATTAAGAAGACTTCATAGAAAATTTAAAAAGTACATTTTATTTGTCAGTAAATATCTACAATATATGTTACTTTAATCAAAATCGTTACAGCCATTTTTTAGAAAATAAAATAAGTGAAAAATGTTCCATGTAAGGGGTAGATTGAGGTGGGGCAGTTTCTTCCAATCGTATCTTTGGAAGGTACTGAAGCTAAACACAAAGTTTGGTATTTATCGGACGTTTGGTTTTGAGTTATGCTGTTTGCAGACACATACACACAAATCATAGGCGCGTACCTTTTTCTAAAATGCTTTTTTGGATTCAGGGGACCACAAAGCCTGTATTTTCATTGAAATCTTGGTATAGAATTTTTCGGTTGAATGCAAACCTCAACTTACTACGTACGTGGTAGAGAAAGTAAAATTGTACCTTGGGAAATGCCATACATTTACGGATAAAGCCTTAAATTCGGCAATTCTGATCGAGTGAGAGGACGGATCACAGTATCGATAACACAGTCTTATTTGAGCGCTAGAAACAGGATCAAGATGTTATACATTTACTTGCAGTCGGAATGAAAAATAGGATTATGTTTGTAAAAGTAATTTAGTTTTCTTTAACGTAATCAATCGATTGAAAAAGCAGGGAGGGCCGAGGGCAGAGACTCGAAGGCCGACCAGTCCGGATACCGACGGACGCAAGCATGGACGGGATCCTTAACGTTTCCGAATGGAACGCATCCGGTGCTGCCCGGTTCTACCCATAAGCCACCCAATCCCCTACAGTCGTCTATAGGATGGAGCCCTCTCGGTGAAGAGACCTAACTGAGTAGCCCCCACAGCGACGCCAGGGAAGAAAGCTCTACAGAACGCTAGACACCGTCCAGCCGCAACCCGCGGAAAACCGTCGTCTGGTCCTGCAACTCTGAAACAGACGATAAGGAAGTTGATGCGTACAGGAAACGAGGGACAGGAAAGTCGTGGTAGAAGATGAACCAGCCCAGCATTCGCTTGCCGACCCAGGAAAACCAGGAAAAACCCAGGTCAGAGTAGGTGGTCGCCGAAGATCGAACCCGGGACCTCCGCCAGAGTCATCCTGATCGGAAGAGCTGATAGTCACAAGCTCCCCAATGTTAACATGTTTCCTAACATGTATCGAATATACATAAATCATCACTCCAACTGGTCTCACATTTAATATAAAACACAGGATAGATAGCTCTCAGTAAAAGTCGTTTTAAGTCGAATTTGCATAGATGTCTAAGTACCCATTACAGTCATTAAACAAAAATTAGCAATTTTGAGTGAACATAAGAGTTTAATTCAATTACATAAAATTATCAGAGAAACATGCTCATATTTTCTCTACCACGTAAATAAAGGGTATTTCAACAAGAATGTCCTATTTTTAACATGTGATAGCTGCCGTTGTTATTGAGTTACAGCAGTCATTTTTTCATGTGGTTACAGTTGTTATTGACAAATAGCCATGGAACGTTACAGCATTCAGCACGCGTAGAAATTGTGAAAATTTATTATCAAAATGGACCATCTGTTCACCAAACCTTCCGTGTATTGCGTGAAGTTTACGGTGTGCATAATCTTCCCTGCGAGACAACGATTCGGCGTTTGATCGATAAATTTGAAAGAAGTGCTTCTGTCAGCGATCAAAGAACGCCTGTACGTAATCGACGTAAGCGCTCCAACGAAAACATAGGCGTCGTTCGTGAGAGTGTACGCGAGAACGGAAACAAAGCAATTGCTCATCGAGCGCAAGAATTGGGGCTTTCGCCGACCACAACTTGGCGAATTCTGCATCTGGACTTGAAGTTTCACGCTTAAAAATGGTGTTAACCCAAGAACTAAACCTCAACGACCATAAGTTGCGCCGTGTATTCGCTAACTGGGCTATGGAGCAATTGGAACCTGAGCCGGATTTTTGTCGAAGCCCACTTTTGGATGGATGGATGGTTATGTTAACAAACAAAATTGCGATTATTGGAGCAATCACAATCCAATGCAGATTCAAGAACGACCACTTCATCCCCAAAAGGTTACTGTGGTGTGGATTTTGGTACGATGGAATCATTGGTCCACATTTTTTCTAAGATGAAGATGGAGAAGCTCTAACTGTCAATGAAGAAAGATACCGGTCTCTTATAAGAGACTATGTTTGGCCTCAATTGGATGGTATGGATCGCAGAAACATCCGGTTTCAGCAAGTTGGTGCCACATGTCATACTGCTGTCGAAACAATCGATCTTTAGAAGGAGAAGTTCAGAGGTCCCATCATTTCCCGTGGTGGTGATGTTAACTGACCCCCGAGGTCATGTGATTTAACGCCATTGGATTATTTCTTGTGGGGTTATGTTAAATCTCGAGTTTATGTCAACAAGCCAGAAACAGTAAATGATCTTATGAATAACATCGCGCGTGTGATTCGTGAAGTTGGACCTAATTTACGTTCTTCTGTTACTGAAAGTTGGGTCAACCGTATACGTGCAACCCAACGGAGTCGCGGCGGTCACTTAACTGATGTTCTTTTCCACACGTAATGACATTAATTATGTTCCAAAATAAAAAAGAAATAAACCTCTATCATTTATAGAAGGTGTTTTATTTAAGTTCAAAGATAGGACACTCTTGTTGAAAGACCCTATAGTAGGCAGAGAAGGCATTGCATTCCATTCAAAATACCCAAACTTGGTGTTTAAGTTCAGTATCTTCCAAGGACACGAAGATTTTTCAAGAAAATTGCTCCACTGCCAACTACCCTTGACATGGAAGTTTAATTTTCGAAAATTCTGATTTTCTAAAAACTGGGTCAAACGTTTTTGATTAAAATAGCTTATATTAAAGATATTTACATGACAATATAATGTATATCTTGAATTTTCGGGGAGTAGCCTATGAAATAGTCTTTATTCGGAAGGAATTTTGTATAATCTTGTATAATTGGTAAGTTAAACGATAAACCAAAAAGTACACTACACAAAACATGTAGATCTCTTTAAAACACTCAATTTATTTCCAATAATTTTTGTGGCATAAGCCATTTCTGAGATATCCGTTATTAATGGTTCGATTTGTCTATCACTTGGCCACTCTCTTAAGTTCTGTCAATATTCAGTTGTTCTCGGGATTGCATGGAAACAGTATGGAATTTTAAGGCCGGCGTATAACGTCAGTTCTTAAACATTTAACTAATGCCGTTTTTGTTGTATCCACAATGAAATGTGTAACGTAGTTATTTCTGCAATGGTATACTGTAGGATGTAGAAATGTAGAATATAGAAAAATAAGCTTTAGTAAGAATAGTTTGTATACCTACTAATAAGGATGGAGGGTAGATAAAGTCATATGAATGTATCACATAATCTATTTTTTATTCGATGGTAATATTAATTTCAAAATTAGAATCTCCTGGGTTGCACATAAATTAATGTGCTTTAAAGGAATGACTTAAAAAAATATCTGATGTGTTACATTCACATGATTTTCTCTACCCTCTGTCGATTATTAGGGGTATGCAAACTATTCTTAGTAAAACGAATTTTTCTATTTACTTCATTATAATCGAGAAAACCATTTGCAGAAATAGCTACATTACACATTTCTTTATAAGATACAAAGCGATAATCAAATGTTTTTATAACTGAATGCTATATGTTGGCATTAAAATTCCATATTCTTCCATGCAATCGTGAGAAAAAACTGAAAATCAACAGAACTTGAAAGTGACAAAGTTTACCAGTTATACAAAATTATAAAAAGTTCCTTTCGAAAGAAGAGGACTTCACAGGCACAGGCTATTCCCAGAAAATTCAATATATACATTTTATTTTTTATGTAAATATCCTTAATATAGGATATTCTAATCAAAATCGTTAGAGATATTTTACAGAAAATCAGGAATTTCGAAAAATTTCCTATGTAAAGGGTAGTTTGTTTTGGGGGTGTTTTCTTTAAAATCTTCTTGTTGCATCCTTGGAACACGAATTTAAATACCAAATTGCTATTTAACCCAATTTTCGTTTTGGAGTCGTACTGTTCATAGACAGACGGAACTTTTGCTAAAAGTGTTTGTTAGAATCTTAAAAAGTGAATTTCCAGAGAAATCTCGCTATCGAATTTGTGGGTGGAAAATAATGGTCCATCTATTTATATAGGCAAGTAATAGAGAAGTAATAACAAAAAAGAGAATAAACATTTAACATCCTTTACTCCTATCACGTTCCGTCACGCTAAGATAGACCTTTGTAACCTAACGTAATAATGTACTCTGTTGATAACTGCAAGGAGCATAAGGATCAAGTCGACATTTGTCGATCAGCTTTTTAAACAAGTTGTCTGATTCTTCTGTTATTTATTTGAGTCACTTAGAATCCCTTTTAATAACTTAGGTGATGTGCAGAGGCTGTGAAAGAAATCAGTAAAAATCCTCAAATGAGTCCTTAAGCTCAAAGTTGCCCAACATTTGTGTTATTAGCGTAGCAGAAAACTCCGAGGGAGAAAAAAAAACATCCTATCCAAGAAATTCGATTCAACCTGGATTCGACTCGAACTTTTCAGGTTGAAAGGCAGCAAATGCTCTTGTGCGTTCATAGACAGGATTGAAACCACTTCTAACAAGTAATTTATACAACATTAAGTATGTAATATGTTATATGAATAACTGGGATAATATATACGAAAACAAATGAATGATAATAAGTACAGAACGTTTTATGATTGTTAGACATGTTGTGTCAGTGAGTGTGATTCAGTTATTCAGTTACTAGACTGTATGACGCTGCAGGCGACAAGCGCCTCATTAAGAATTACAAACATAACTTGACAGGAGATGGACATTCCCATGGTGATGGGGTGGAGTCGTTTGGGGAAAAACCCCCAGGGTGGGAGCCTAAGGGCGTGATGTGATTCTTAGCACAATGACATCAGACACCAAGAGTTCCGAATTCCTGGCGGAGCCTTTCCAAGGCCATCCAGCATCTCTCCCTGCCCCACAAACCTAAAACTCACGCAGTCGATACAGGTCTGTGTGAATCACAGACGAGAAATATGACGCCATGTCCGGGAAATGAATATTGTATATCTGCTGATATTCTGACTGTTGTCGTCGAGAACAGCTGTTTGCAAAGTATAGGTAGTAAAGTACCTTTTAAAGCATCCATTATTACCAGCTTTATTATTTGTCTGTCTTCTTCATTTTAATCCACATAAACCTTCGCAGCAATAGCTGCATTGTATTTCGTTAGGGTACAAAAGGAACAGCGATAGTCAAATGTTTAAGAACTGGACGATATATGCTAGCCTTAAAATTCCGTACTCTTGCCATGTAATCGCGAGAAATGAGTATCGACAGGACTTTAAAACATGACGAGAGTATTGAACACTGTAAATAAATGGAATTAATTGTTCTTTCACACAAGCCGTGTGTTGGACAGGGTTTAATGTCGTGTCGGCATGTTGCCATGGTAGCTCAGTAGTTAGAGCAACCGGACGGAGACCGGGAGATCCGTGGTTCAAATCCCGGCTATGGCATTGAATTTTTCAGTCATCTGATTCTACCTTTCCAACTGTAAATAAATTTTGAAAAATTCGACCCATTAATAACGCATATCTCGAAAATGGCTATCGCCACAAAAATTATTTGAAATAAATTATGCATTTTACAGAGGTATATATTTTTTGTATAGCACGTTTTCGATTATCGCTTAACGTTTACTAGTTATTCAAGATTATATAAAATTCCCTTCGAATGAACAGAACTTTACAATATATACCTGTTATTTGTCATGTAAATATCTTTAATATGACATTTTAATCAAAATCGTTAGAGCGATTTTTGAGAAATTCAAAGAAAATGTTCTATGTAAAATATAGTTGGGTAGGGGGATTTTCTTGAAGAAAAAGTTACATCTTTGAAAGATACTGAATTTAATTACCAAGTTTGGTATTTAAAGCTATTGGTTTTTGAGTTATGCTGCTCACAAAAAGACACAATCACATACACACGAACCTTTTCCTTAAAATGCATTAATTATTTTATTTTATTTATTTATTTTTGATTCGGTGGGTCTAAACACGTATTTCCAGTAAAATCTCGGCATGGAGTTTTGGATAGAATTAAATACCTTCTCTTCCTTATGGTAGAGAAAGTAAAAATACAAGAGGTGAGAAAAGTATAACGTTATCTGCAAATTAGCAAATATATGTTTAATGTATGTATAAATTTTAATCATGAAGGTAGTGCATGGGATAAAGTTATTGATAGTTATTTATCTTTAAATATATTTAAAACAAATAGAAATTTTATCCTTACAATGAAATGCAGTTATCACTATATACAAATTAAATATTGCTTAGCAAAAAGTACACTCACGTTTAAATCGAACCAATGAAATACAAAGCAGAATCTTACCAACGAATATAAGGTAACGCGCAGGTGAGAATTCTACATACCATAACCTTTATTGAATTGTTTTGAAAGTTGTACACACCAATATCATGTCTTATTGTTCGTTAAGCTATTGAGCTTTGTGTCAGTACAATTATTAGTTCATTAAAATAACAATTTTATATGATCTGTATGTGGTATTTTTAAATTGTTCCACATAGAAGACTTGACACATTAAGACAAAGCTTGAGGTTTTGTCACGAAAAAGTACATGTACATATTTATGAATGGATAAATAATCACTTTCGAAACAGACAGGGTATGAATTTTTGAGTTTATGGCTCTGATTTTACTTTTTCTACTATGTATACCTAATATAAGCAGAAGTAGTATTGCATTCCAACAAAAAATTTAATATGTTATATTTCAAGGAAAATACACATTTTGAGGTCCTCTGAATCGGGAAAAAAGTATTGTTACAAAAAGGTCCACGCAGGCGCACGTGCTGAAACACACCTGTCTGGTAATTAGAACAACCAGGTTTGAATCCTCGCTATATTTCAGCAACTTTGGAGATGAGATCTAATGTTTAGCATAAGACAACACTAGATATTTTTAATCGACAAGATATATTTAACTGATACAAAATTCATCCTTAAACACAAAAATCTCAATTACAGTTCTCCCATTATGCGCTGATATTAAAATTCGTTGTATGTTTCTTTAGTTTTCATTTAAGAATGCTTATTAATTACATATTTATTTTGAAAACAAAGCAGAGAACTTCAACGTTTTGTGTAAAACACATTTAAATAAAACTTAAGAACTGAAAATATTATCTGTGATAACTTAATACATGCGAAAAAAAAATCTGATGTGTTACACTCATATGACTCTCTCTACTCTTGTACAAACTATTTTTACAAACGCTATTCTCCAAATGCTTCATGTTAATCGAGATATGGAGATGTTAATCTTATTGCTAATTTTCTTGTAGATGCAAGGTGAATTGGTAGGCTTTAAGCAATAGTCAAATATTTTAAGAGCTGGTTGCTATGTGGAGTATTCCATTCTCTTTGCATACCAGGACAAAAAATCTCATGTGTTACACTCACATGCCTTTCTATTCTCTTGTACAAACTATTTTTACAAACGCTTATTCTCCATCTACTTCATGTTAATCGAGATAAACATTTGCAGACTTTATTTTATTGCTAATTTTCTTGTAGATGTAAGGGGAATATATATTTACAAGGGCAATATAGAAATACAGTAGCCTTTAAGCATATACATATCTCCTAATAGCTGGTTGCTAGGTGCAGCACCATTCCCTTTGCCACAGATTAATACTCTTTGCGTATCCAAGACAAAAAAATTCCCATTTGAGAAAATAAGTATTGAAAAATTTAAGGGAATAACAAGCAATATCTCGAAAATGGCTCACTCAACAAAAAAATGTATATGACATAAATTGTGTATTTTAAAGCGCTCTACTTTTTTGTGTAGTAAAACTTTGTCTATCTCTTATGGTTTATCAGTAATGCAAATGATGTTCACAATGAAGAATACTTTTGGAGACATTCCCAGAAAATTCCAGATATAATTTTATTTTTCATGAAAATATCTTAAACATATGATAGTTTAATCAAAAACGTTAGAGACATTTTTGAGAAAATTAAAATTTTCGAAAAATCTTCCATGTAAAGGGTAATGACACACAGACACATACACGGAAATGTTTCCAAAAATGCTTTTTTTGAATTCAGGGTGTCTCAAAACATATATTTCCGGTGAAATATCGGTATCGAATTTTTGGGTGGAATACAATACTTCCCCTACTTACTGTATGTAGTGGAGAAAGTAAAAAGATTAATAACGAATTCCCATTTGAGAAAAATTGAAAGTATTGGAAAATTTAAAGGAATAACAAGCAATATCTCTAAAATGGTTCACTCAGCAAAAAGAATATAGATTTACATTTTTATGTGATAAAATTTTGTCTATCTCTTATGGTTTACCAGTTATGCAAAAGTCGTTCACAATGAAGAATACTTTTGGAGACATTCCCAGAGAATTCAAGATATACATTTTATTTGTCATGAAAATATCTTAAACATATGATATTTTAATTAAAATCGTTAGAGCCATTTTTGAGAAAATTAAAATTTTGAAAAATGTTCCATGTAAAGGGTAATCTGGGGTGGGGGATTTTCTTGAAAGCCTTCGTGTCGCATCTCTGGAAGATACTGAACCTAAACACCGAGTTTGGTGTTTATCCGACAGTTCGTTTATGAGTTATGCTGTTCACAGACACACAGACAGACACACACACACGGACATGTTTCCAAAAATACTTATACTTTTTCTCAAATTCGTTATTCATTTTTACTTTCTCTACTACGTATAGTAAGTAGGGGAAGTATTGTATTCCACCCAAAAATTCGATACCGAGATTTCACCGGAAATACATGTTTTGAGACCCCCTGAATCCAAAAAAAGCATTTTTGGAAACATGTCCGTGTGTGTGTCTGTGTGTCTGTATGTCGGGCTGTGAACAGCATAACTCAGAAACGAACAGTCGGATAAACACCAAACTTGGTATTTGGGTTCAGTATCTTCCAAGGATGCGACACGAAGGTTTTCAAGAAAATCCCCCCACCCCAGAGTACCCTTTACATGGAAGATTTTTCGAAAATTTTAATTTTCTCAAAAATGACTTTTGCATAACTGGTAAACCATAAGAGATAGACAAAATTTTACTACACAAACAATGTAGATCGCGTTAAAATACACAATTTATGTCATGTACATTTTTGTTGTTGAGTGAACCGTTTTCGAGATATTACTTGTTATTCCCTTAAATTTTTCAATACTTATTTTCTAAAGGGAATTCGTTATTCATTTTTTTATCTTGGATATGCAAAGAGTATTGAGCTGTGGCAAAGGGAATGGTGCTGCACCTAGCAACCAGCTATTAAGAGATATGTCGATGCTTAAAGGCTACTGTATTTCTATATTGCCCTTGTAAATATATATTCCCCTTACATCTACAAGAAAATTAGCAATAAGATAGAGTCTGCAAATGTTTATCTCGATTAACATGAAGTAGATGGAGAATAAGCGTTTGTAAAAATAGTTTGTACAAGAGTACAGAAAGTCATGTGAGTGTAATACATCTGATTTTTTTTCCTGGTAATACAAAGTGAATGGAATACTCCACATAGCAACCACCTCTTAAAATATTTGACTATCGCTTTAAGCTTACCAATTCCCCTTGCATCTACAAGAAAATTTTAGCAATAAGATTAACATGTCGATTAACATGAAGCATATGGAGAATAAGCGTTTGAAAAAATAGTTTGTACAAGAGTAGAGAAAGTCATGTGAGTGTAACACATCAGACTTTTTTTATACGCGACCATTTAATAATGGCCACTTTTCCATCGTCATATCACCATGGTAATGAATTGATATTGTGATGTTGTAGCTTTATTTTAAAAGAATGTGATAAATATAAACTTATACATTCGTGATGTTCGGAACAAAATTTGTTTAACCAATTCCACGAAATTGGCTTTAGAATTCTTGAGAGCCATTTCCCGGATTCTTAAATAAGCATGGGTTTAATCGTATGACCTTTAGGGGAATGATCACCTCATGATCGACACATGGGTGCATTATGCAAATCACACCGACATCCACTTACGTCAGTGCTGAATACAGCACTAGTCAGCATGCTGTTTGTGTATTTAAACTTAAGAGTTTTTTTTTACGGTTGGGGCTCTGGGTATGACTTGCCTATAAGGACCGTGACGGTCGGCTCTTTAAAGTGCTATATTATAAATTCGATATAGGCAAGACGAAGATGGAACGCCGGACATCTTCCGTCAACCAGGTAAACCCACAAGCTGTCTCTCTCTCCCTCTTACATTGTAGTTTGGTTTAGTTATTAGAGACGTTAAAGCTTCTCTTGGAATCAGAATTACACGTGTAATAGTGTCACCTGTTCAACATCCTTCCAGCTTCCCCGCTACACATAATAACCCTGATCTCGATAATAAACCTAAGCTGTGTCCTCGTCCTCGTTCCATCTGGCGGAGCCGCCAAGAGCTCCGTGACATCTGGTGTAAGCGCCGGGTTGGGTAAAGTAACCTTATGTCACAACATACATGAATAAAATAGTACATCCAAGTAAGTTTGTAAGATTGTGATGAAAACTCAAAATATGCAAGCAAGGCTTCATCATGTACTGTATTACTTATGCTCTTAACTTAGCACCATTTCAAATACTGTTCATATCATTTGATACTTAACTCACTATTTACTTGGCAAAAGCAATGCAACTGTTGAAACTGCTACTTCAGTATATGGATATCTTTTCAGGATCGCTCATTAATCAAAACGAATTAGTTAATATTTCTATACCACATCTATCCCATTCTATTGTTATCGTAAAGAAACTTATATCGTTGTACTAGAGCTTTTGTTTCCAGACCAACTTAAATATGTTCATCGGAACTATATTTACTGAGCTTTGGTTTACATTGCATCACTGAGTATCACAATGTTTACTGAATGATGGCGCTGTCATTTATAAATCAAAGATCGTATCATGAACGCAGTACGGTAAGTAAGCATTATTGAATGGCTAGAATATTGTATGCAGCTGATGGGATGAGCATCATTACCGCTCTCGTGTAATTGTAGAACTCGATCTTGTAAAACACATCGAACGCTAATGATGCTCATGTTACACTAGTTGCATAAATAACTGTTCCTCTGCAATTGTAACTGTCCTGAGCAATGGAACCTCTTCTGCTTCTTTCGGTATTTCGTAAACAAAAGTAGATATTCAATCCCATACAGCCGATTAGAAGCAGCGGTATAAGACCACCTCTGCGAATGCATTTCTCTAACGAAAGTCCTTAACCACGAGCAGTGAAATAAGTGCCTATGCTGTTCTTATCAATTTGATCGTCTTGTAGCAATTACACTTATTCTAACATTCGGCCAGTTACCGTTAGATACGTGTAGCGGACTAACCAGTCATCTAGAAGGCATTTACTAATGATATGCACTTGGAAGTATTCTAAAAAACTCAAAATTCACCATCCCACTGTTTAAAAGACCGCCATAGAAATTCAAGAATTCACATGCCATTTAGCGGTTAAGAATATCCCACTGAAAAATATTCAATAGGATCCCTCCCCCCCTTTGCTGTTCTGCACAAGCCCTGTGGGTTCTTTTCACTCTGTATGTATACCGGATGAGGCAATTAAATAGGTCGGCTTAATAAGGCAAGGAGTGAGTTCTGTTATTTAAAGAAAAGTGTTTTCTCGCCACTATTATTCAATGCTTTTTTATGCCTCTCGAACACTGCGTTTGCATTGAGGCAGTATTTTTAACACTTACATAATTCCAGTTTAATTATATAATATGTAAATTCAATAACAGCCCGCCTCAAAGTAATATGTGTATGTAAAAATATATAAAAAGTGATTGTAACAGTCATTGTAAATGTTTATATTATTGTATACATGTTCAATAATGTTATCTGAATGTATTACGTAATTTAATAATGTAGGGGCTGTGAGAATAATAGGTTAAAAGTTGCTAACAAAGAGGTAACTTTGAGGCAATAATAAGTAAGAAAGTGTAATAATGCTACTAGTCATTATTGGCAACAATAATGTAATTTTTGAGACAGTTTAAAAATAGCCAATCAACAACCTGAAAAAGCTTTAGTAAACTGAAGATAAGCTATTGGAGTAGTATTAGCCAATCAGAGACTTGAAATACAGAACATGTACAAGTTTAGGCGGTTGAAATCAGTTCAGTTGCCTGCAGACAGTGTTCCTAACCGGACGCGAGACACGTCCTCGAGAAGTATAATACGTATTCATGTGAGACGAAAAATAGTTTTACGTGTTAAAAAGTGCAAATAATTAATAAAAGAATCTCACAGCTCTATATCAGTGAAGTGTTATATAAATCGTAACAAGCATTAATAAAAGGAGTGAAGTAATATTATAATCTGTGTAAGCCTACATTCTTCAGTCGCACCACAACCCTGCTAAAAGAAACGTGTCTCTAAAAATAGTACTGACGCAGCCGAGGCAAACAAATATATAATATTTAAAGAAACAGTTAAATTAGTACTATACGTGCGGTTACAACTACGCCAAGTGTTCGGCTCCCAACACTTGAACTACAATACAACTCCTTCAAAACAACCTACTTCAAATTGACGCACAAAGCGTGGTGCAAATAACGTAAAGACAATAACCAACTTCAAATTGGCTTCCATACGTGCGGCAGAAACCTTCTAGTTCAAATGTTACCTGCTTTGTTGTCCAATTCTCAGATGTCGTCATTACCTAGCTCGTTCTACGTCTTCTTCAGTGGTATAGCTATGGGTTCTTTGTCACAGGGTATGCGTGAGTAGTGTGAAAGGATAAAACCAGTCTAGTTAGCTGATAAATTGTAGTATTGACTAAACTATTGTTTAAAGAGAGCTACAGACTGCTGAATTAAAGAATTAAATTATTTCTACAATAGTAATTACGCGAAGCGTCAGTTGCCGTATTCGCAAAACGTTTACCTGGAGAGATCCCTCACAATAGCCGCTAAATCTTTCTGACTCAAGCGCGGTATCGGACGCCACACAACTTAAAAATGAAACTAAATATCACACCAGTAGTCACAAGAGTAATCACAAGATTAAGTAAATAAAAAAAATCTGATGTGTTACACTCACATGACTTTCTCTACTCTTGTTCAAACTATTTTTACAAACGCTTATTCTGCATATACTTCATATTATCGAGATGTTAATCTTATTGCTAATTTTCTTGTAGATGCAATGGGAATTGGTAGGCTTTAAGCGACAGTCAAATCTTTTAAGAGCTGGTTGCTATGTGGGGTATTCCATTCTCTTTGCATTACCAGGACAAAAAAAAAAAAAAACGAATAACAAATTCCCATTTGAGAAAAAGTATTGTAAAATTTAAGGGAGTAACAAGCAATATCTCGAAAATGGATCACTCAACAAGAAAATATATATGACATAAATTGTGTATTTTAACGCGATCTACATTTTTTGTGTAGTAAAAGTTTGTCTATCTCTGATGGTTTACCAGTTATGCAAAAGTCGTTCACAATGAAGAATACTTTTGGAGACATTTCCAGAAAATTCGAGATATACATTTCATTTGTCATGGAAATATGTCAAACATATGACATTTTAATAAAAATCGTTATAGCCAGTTTTGAGAAAATAAAAATTTTCGAAAAATGTTCCATGTAAAGAGTAATCTGGGGTGGGAGGATTTTCTTGAAAACCTTCGTGTTGCATCTCTGGAAGATACCGAACCTAAACACCAAGTTTGATGTTTATCCGACTGTTCGATTCTGAGTTATGCTGTTCACAGACAGACAGACAGACAGACATACACACACACACACACACAGACGCACACACGGACATGTTTCCAAAAATTCTATATATGCATTCAGTGCACCTCAAAACACGTATTTCCGGTGAAATCTCGGTATAGAATTTTTGGGTAGAATGCAATACTTCCCCTACTTACTATACGTAGTAGCGAAAGTAATAATAATGGAGTGTCTCAGTTCATATATTTTTTATTTTCAGGTTACGGTGCCGTCTGGAGAGGCTGATATTAGCAATATATTTAATTTACTGCTATATTAAGCCTGTATCTCTGCAGCCGACCTGCCCTCTAGACAAATGCTACTACCCTCGCGGAAGTTTCGGAGTTATACTTGGTAAACTTGGTACACAATAAGACCAGCAAAACCTCACTCAGGCCTGCCCATAACTGTTTCCTTTTGTGAGTGGGTTTAGGCACGGCATCGATCACCGACCTTCAATCTGCATTCACAAGCAGGTAAACTGTATCGTTCACGTTAACTCAGAGCACTCCTAATAGTGACTACCGAGCTTGATGGTCAGGCGGTTTCGTCTGTGCCTCGCATTCGGAAGGTCCCGCGATCGATCCCCGGCGACCACCCGCTCTAGTCCATGGGTTTTTCGTGGTTTCCCCGGGTAGCCAGGCGAATGCTGGAGTGGTTCGTCTACCACGTCTCTCCTTCCTCCCATTTCCTGTACACATCATCTTCCTTGTTATCGTTTCAGGGTTGTAGGACTATGCGACGGTGTTCGGCGGATTGCGGCTGGGCGGTCGTTTGCGCTGTGTAAATGTCTCTTCCTGGCGTCGCCGCGGTACGCTCAGTTAGGTCTCTCTTCAGCGTGGGGCTTCGCTCCGGGGGGCCTTGGTTGGTGGGTTGTGGGCAGGGACTGTGCGACGTAGGGTGCGTTCTACCTGTAAACGTTAGCGACCCCGTCCATGCTTGCGCCCATCAGCATCCGGTCGCCCTTTGTGTCTCTCTCCTTCCCTCCCAGGGGTCACGTGTTAGCATAAAGGCCCGACTCGCCTACGTGCGGTGCTCTGCCGCGGTTTCGGGCGACTCTCCGTGATACCTACCTCTACCTTTACCTACCAGTGAGGCTCTCGTGGCGCGCCCATCTGTGCTAGAGTATTGTTTTGAGTTGCATGATAAACATCAACCAAACCACTACCATAGCTAACTAGAAACATTGGCATCTGTTGCAATGCAAACAGCAAGTGAGCTGAGGCAAAATGTAATCAAATGTGTTTGAGAAGTAAAGTTTAGGCATCGCTTAAGGAAGTTCTTACTGCTGAGGCAGAACGAAAAAATATAGCACTCACAGTATAGAAAGTGTTCTGTCATTCAAATCGTCTTATCTGGTCTACTTAGATATAAAAGTTACTTACCACAAATGCTAGAACAAGTTATTAAGCTGAAGATGGACATAGAAGTAAAGAACGTTATACTAAATGTGTGCTTGTGATATTGCCCTTTCAAAGTAGTAGGATGTCAATGTTTAAGGGACCTAAGTCAAGAACTCATTATAATATGGGATAATTATGGGGACATAGATGTTATAGAATACTGCTACATTCACATACCATGATAAGTAATGTTAGAGAAAGGCCATTCACAATGAAAATTAAGCATTAACATAACGACGAAAAACAACGCCATATGTTGTCATTTACAACGACAAATGGGAACATAATTGGCAGTCAATTGTAAGAGAGCGTGAAACAGTTGAGCTAATATGGCGGCCTGAAAAGCGACCACGGACAGTACTGTAAGAAATCAGAACATCAGTTGCTAAACACACGTTATTTGTCGCTTATGTGCTCGGCGTAACACAAACTTTGCACTTGACACTTTTGACACACACTCCGAACAGAACACACTGATCCGTCGAATCGAATCACAACTGAACTGCTGAGTCACAACCAACAACTGAACTGCAGGGTCACAAGTCACAATTGAGCTGCCCTCGGCACTGTCCACTTTTAATGGCTCAAACTCTTTGACTTCTTGACTTCGTAACACTCTTTACTAACTCGAGCAAGAGTGGCTCCTTATATAGGCCTCACATATAAAGCGGAATGATCTATACTCTGTGAGGTTTAAATTGGCAGGTTTTCTAATGTCCTTGTCTCACATAGAGTGCTGTCCTTGCCCAGCAGAGGGGTGGAACGGCAACTAGTTGTTTTTGCGATTTGTGGAAATTCTAGACCAGTAGAAGCTCGCAACCCTCCCGCTTCTATTGTAAGCTGACTGAAGGGTGCAGTGGCGTACGAGGAGCACTATTTATATTTTGAGCCTTGGCAACCCTGAATGTTGTAGGTGCCATCTGACGTTTCCAGTGGAAAGTTTGACCTTTTTGAGCATAATCTACTTCAAACATTTTGTTAATAGACTGTCATTTGTTTACACTAAATTGAAAATTGTGTGTCAACAAAAACATGGAATTAACTCGTGAAAATGTTCGTGCAATGATTTATTACGACTTTCGACGTCGATTATCAAGACAAGAGTGCATCGATCAACTAACTTCCACATTTGGCGACAAAGCTCCATCCTTTGTCACTGTGAAACGCTGGTATAACGAATTTAATCGTGGCCGCCGTTCGCTCAATGATGACGTTCGTCAAGGTCGTCCAAAATCAGTTGTTGTGCCAGAAAACATTGATGCTGTGCAAAAAATAATAATGAAACATCATCATGTGATATATTTTGAGATTTAAGCAACCCTTGGCATTAGTTCCACCAGCATATATAAAATATTGGATGATTATTTAGCCGTGAAGAAGGTTTGCTCTCGTTGGATCCCACATAATTTGTCGCAATCTCAAAAAGATGCTCGTGTCGATTGGTGTACAAAAATGCTCAAGAAATACAATGGCGGTGCCTCAAAAGACGTATATAAGATTGTAACAGGTGACGAATCATGGATCTATGCGTATGAGCCGGAACGTAAACAGCAGTCGACTGTATGGGTGTTTTAAGATGAAGCGAATCCAACAAAAGTTGTCCGCACTCGAAGCACTTCCAAGCAAATGGTCGCCTGCTTTTTCAGCAAAACTGGCCATGTGGCAACAGTGCCTTTAGAGGAACGTAAAACGGTCAATGCCGAATGGTGCGCAACCATTTGTTTGCCGGAAGTCTTCGGTGAAGTAAGCAAACCCAACAAGAACCGTAGGATCGTTCTTCATCAATACAATGCGAGCGCACACACATCTCGTCTAACAACAGAGTATTTGAAGGCTCAAAAAATCGAATTGATGGGTCATCCGCCATACAGTCCTGATTTGGCACCTAATGACTTCTTTTTGTTCCCGAACATCAAGAATAAATTGCGTGGACAACGATTTTCGTTGGCAGAAGTAGCCGTTGATGCCTTCAAAATCCATGTTTTGTAGTAGTCCCAAGAAGACTGGAATAAATGCTTTGATAAATGGTAAACGGATGTAAAAGTGTATTGATCATAAAGGAGAATATTTTGAAAAACAATAATGCAGTTTTCATTTAGAAATTACTTTGTTTTAATTATTAGGCTCAAAATATAAATAGTGCCCCTCGTATGAGCTGTGGGTTTGCTGTTTTGTGGTTTTACATGATACGCAAGATATTTTATTTGTTACAACATATGGATATAATGTTTAATTATTTTCTAATATTTTGGCCGTATTTGTATTGTTTCAAATTGGGTCTCGAGGAAAAGTTCTAAAAGCAGGTGGTAGGGAAATGATAGTTAAAGTTCACAGCTTCTTCAGTGATGAATGTGACGCACTGAAATGTGGAAAGCCGGCTATTTCAGTGACAAGTATACTTGACAGAACTGCTGCTATAGGTATTTCTGCTCGTTCCGTCCAGCGAATTTTAAAAACACAAAAATGCTGAAGCTGGTGGCGGTAGTTTGCAAACTTCAGGCAAGAAGCGCCCGAATAGGGGATCGCAAAAAAACAGAAATACTCATTCACGGCAGCTGCTATTAAGCGAACAATCTATTCGTTATATCGTACGGTCTTTCTGCCTAGTTTTCAGGACATTTATGAGGCTTTAAAAGTTCAAGACTTACTGAAAGGAAGCGTGTGATGGTTAAGAAAAATTCTTAAAACGTTTAATTTCAGTTATAGTAAAAATTCGCAAGGAAGACGCTTTTTAGTTGAACAAATGAATATTGTTTCTAAACGATTTCAGTCTTTAAGACAAATGAAGGAACTGAGGGCTACTGGTAGGCCTATAGTGTACCTGGACGAAACGTGGGTAAATATAAACCATACGAGAAACAGGACGTGGAAGTTTGACGGTGATGAAAATGATTTCCCTCTTAAAACAATAGGTAAAGGAGCGGTTTATAGTTGTACATGCTGAATGTTCACGTAATGACCACCATGAAGAAATGGATAACATTTTCAAGGATTGGTTTGTCAATAAATTGCTACTTAACATTCCTTCTAATAGTGTCATCGTTATGGACAATGCCCCTTATCATTCCATAGAAATTAATAAAGCACTCACTTCATCTTCGCTCAAATCCCATATGCAGAAATGCCTCCGTAATAGAAATATTGAGTTTGATCCACGAGCGACAAAACCCGTGCTATACGAGTTAATTAAATTGAAAAAAGACAGTTTCAAAGTTTATGAAATTGATACACTCGCAGAAATGCATGGACATACTACAGTACGTTTGAACCTTATTATTGATTTTAACGCTGTATAACTTATATGGGCGCAAGTCAAGAACGATGTTGCCAAACATACTGCTTCATTTAAAAGTGGTGATGTAAAAGCGTTGTTTGATAATGCGATTGCAAAAGTGACTCCAGACAAGTGGGAAAGGGCCCGTGAGCATGTGCAAAACACTGAACAGCTTTACTGGGAAAAAGAGGTCTGGTAGATGAAATTAGGGACAGATAAGTCATAAATTTAGAAGAATTGGAATCGGAAGATGAATACAAAGATTCGTTGGAAGTTCCTGGCGGTGAATCGGAGAATAAACAACAACCGGTCGTAGAGGAGAAGGGGCAACCCGCCACTGATGCGTGTTTGGATGGTGTATCTGCTTTACCTGTGTCACCATAGAGAGAGAGAGAGACAGAGAGAGAGAGAGAGAGAGCGAGAGCGAGATGATGAGTATTCTTTCTCTGTTTAAAAGGGACACGACTCTTAAACCTCACGGACTGTAGAAAGGGAGACTCCTAGAATATGTTCTGGAACAGTGACGCGGCACATAATGAGCCATTGTACCGCACTGGTTATTGTTCGAAGGTCAGTCGAAGGCTCCACCTAGATGACAGGCCGGGAACTGCTCATTGGCGGCCCGCAGATAGCTTCGAGTGCGCGGCCACACGATATAAGAGGTTTCGTACACGTATAAAAATAAACAAGGGCTAGCTACCCGGTTAAAAGACGTTAAACTCACAAAAAGCACCGCCTGCCGTCATCCGTCACAATTTGTCGACCCTGTGATTACTGCCCCATGATATTATACAAGTTAGCCAGTCAACACATAGGGATGGAAAATCTTATGTAAAATGGCAGAATGATCACGTGATGATATGTATAGAAAGTCGCTCTCTGATTGGTTAGTTTGTTAAGTTTGGCGTAAAACTAAACAGGAAAGCTCGGAGCTTGCAAACTTCTATGTTTACGTTAAAAAATTGTGGCCATGTTCATGTGAACGTCGGTGCGAACGTGTGCATTGATGATATAAAACAAATTTTAATGTTTAAGCTTGGAGCTGCTGTTATACATTTGAGTTTGTATTTTGTAGCACTTCGGGAATTTAAGGATTGCTACTTGTGATTTTATATTTACTGCTTAAAAGAATGAACAGTTTTACGTTTGGAAAATGAATTATTTATTTTTACTTTGCTTGGCTTTGGCCCAAGAGCTTTGACACTCTTTCTTTCTTTTGAAATTTCTTTCAAATTTTACAATTGTTTAACTGTACATAAGTATTTGTTGCCATAATTTTTCATTTGCTCCTTCCCTAAATTCATTATTACCAAAAAAATCTCAATATCTTTCAATTAATTCTTTTATATTTGTGGAGAGGTAATTACAATGCATTTGTCATGAAATCTAAGTCCAGGTATTTCTCTACTTGTGGATAATTTACTATTTCTCTACACGTCTCGTGGGGCTTTCTATTGAAATACCTCATCACTTAACTATATTCAGATACCATGAAATAGTGTTCAGATTTCCACCAAATACTTATCTTCTCACTAACTCTCCTCTCATGTTTATCTTCGACAATAATTTGAACCAGCACACTAGGAGTAGGAGGTAAGATAACAACAAACAGATAGAATGAAGATTCCCTGCTGTCAGTGGGGTTTTGGAATGTGGAAAGTTTGAGGGGAAAACTGGCTAGTGGTCAATTTTTGAACTTTGTAAATAACTTGGACATAATTGGGTTAGCAGAGACTTGGCTTAAAAACAATGAAACTGTGGACATAAGTGAATTCCAGGGTGTTTATAGTGGTTCAGAATTGAGAGGTAGAAGGGGGAGATATCCTGGGGGCGTTGCTACTTTCTTTAAGAGTAATTATGTACAGTCTATTAAGGAAATACAGAGTCATCTCAGGGGAGCAACCTGTATATATTGTAATATAGCTGATATTAATATTGTTGTTATAACTGTATATCGCCAGCCGGTTACGTCCCAGTATGCTGAGCCAGAATTCTTTACAGATTTAGGGGAAACAATTGTAGAAATCAGGGACGAATATCAGGATGTAAAGCTAATAATAATGGGTGATCTGAATGCTAGGATAGGGCAAGAAAATATTACAATTAAAAAAGGGGACTTAGATAACAGAAAACCCGGCAGAAACAGCCAGGACTCAATCCTGAATGCAAGAGGAAAAGAGTTATTGTTCTTTTGTGACGCCTACGAGTTAGAAATAATGAACGGAAAATACGGTTCGGACCTGTCAGGGGAAGTAACATTTGTGCATACGAATGGGAGTAGTGTCATTGACTACATTCTGTGTTCACAGGACGTATTGCCGTTAGTTCAAAATTTTAAAGTTGAAAACAGCATTGACTCTCAACATTTTCCACTGATAATGACTTTAAAAGTATCTCGGCTAGTATCTTATACAAGGGATGAAAGCGCATGCGAAACATTGACGCCATTGTTTAAATATAGATGGAGGGAGGCAGGAAAGGAGATTTTTATTAACACTTTAGAAAACGAAATTATATCTTTTGACGTAGATCAACACAAAGGAACTGAAATTATACAGAACATAACTAATATTATACAGAAAGCAAGTGCGCACATGCTAACAGGAAGGGGTAATGCATCAAACAGCTTAACATCAAATAGTTGGTATAACGATCAGTGTAAAACAGCGAAGAAAGCAGCGGAATCTGCACTTATCAAATACAGAAGAGAGGGGGGTGAAGAACGTAGAATTTCTTTTGCAAATCTAAGAAAGTCATATAGGGAAGTCCTAAAGCAGAGCAAAACAGCTTGGCAGGACGCAAAAGCAGAAGAGGTACGTCAAGTAGTCGAAAATGTGGAAATTGGTGACATGTGGAAAGTTATTAGACAGATTCGAAGGCGAAGGTCCATTCAGGCAACTATCCCTGCTGGAGAATGGATAAAGCACTTTAAAACAGTCTATGAAGGAGGGGAGTTTAGAATACAATTAAGTACTTTGGCCGCTGAAGGGATGACTGGGGCTCCAATTGTGCAAATGCTTGATTATGAAATTAGCACAGCAGAGGTTGTTCGTGCAATAAAATGTTTAAAAAACGGGAAGGCAGCTGGTATAGAGGGCTTGTCAGCTGAGTTTTTCAAGATCTCGCTAGAAGTTAATAAAATGGTAGATTTCTATAGAAAAAGCTTCAATAAAATATTTCAAGGCGGAGAATATCCGGAAGCATGGAAAACCGCCATTATCCAACCTCTTTACAAGGGCAAAGGGAGTTACAGCATTCCAGGAAATTACAGGGGTATCTCGCTGCTCTCTATATTTGGAAAAATTTACAGTAGAATCTTATATGAAAGAATTAAGTGTTGGGCCAAGACACATCATAGGATTTCTAAATTTCAGGCAGGATTTAGGGAAGGTTTCTCGACTATTGACAATGTCTTTGTTCTGAAAACAATAATTGATGACAATTTGAGAAATAAAGGTGGTAAGGTATATACTGTATTTGTAGATTTTAAAATGGCATTTGATACTGTAGAAAGCAGTGCTCTCTGGGAGAAATTAACACGTAAAGGACTTTCGGGGAAAATGATTAGAGCACTTAGGGCAATGTATAAAGAAGTTAAGTTTGTTATCAAGACCGATCAGTACAATACATCAGAATGTAACATAGCGCAGAGGGGGGTTAAACAGGGTTGTATACTATCTCCGTTACTTTTTAATTTGTTTATTGATGATGTTGTTAACGTGATGACGGAGGAAGACATAGATGCACCGACAATCGCAGACCAAACAATACCAATTCTTTTGTACGCGGATGACATTGTAGTTCTTTCTAAAACGATAAAAGGTTTGCAGTCTGGTTTAAACGCTCTTCGACAATACTGTAGGCAATGGGGTATGGAGGTAAATATTCTTAAAACTAAAACAGTCACCTTTAAAAATGGATATGTGTACGGTCAACATGAAAAGTGGACCTATGGGGAGGAAGAAATTCAAAATGTTAAACACTTCGATTACTTAGGAGTAAGGTTTGATATGGGCGGAAAATGGAACAAGAACATGGAGTTTATAAAACACAAAGGGATTGGACAACTTTCTGAAGTATTAAGGATATTGACACGGGTACCAGATATGCCAGTAAAAACATTACAGACCATGTATGAAGCAATGGTTAGGTCCTCATTACTATACGGCAGTGAAGTGTGGGGATGGGAGAGGGTGGATAATGTAAATAAAATACAATGCAATTTCTGGAAGCGCATTCTAGGGTTGGGGAGGGGTACTTCAAACTACGGAGTTCTTCGGCAGGTAGGATGCTGGGAAGATGCTGTATTTGCTAAACTAAACGTAGTTAGGTACTGGCTGCGAATAATTAAAGGCGATCAAACAACTCTGAGAGCAATATGTTATCGTCATCAAATAAACAACATAGGGCATCCAAAATGGTGGGCAGCGGGGTTGCAACGCGAATTATCAAAAATTGGCTTAAATGATATCTGGCAAAGGGGTAATGAAAATACACACAGTGCTGTAAGAAAGGTCAAAAGACGACTATGCGATATAAACAGGCAGAAAATCGAATCTGAATGTAGACAAAGATCAACATTGGAGCTACAAAATGAAATAAAAACTAGGTGGGGTAAGGAAACATATATTTTGGAATTGAGTATAAAACAGAGGACTGGAATAGCATGGCTTAGGTTGGGAGGGTGGAAAGCTCGCAAGATTGTTGATAACGATGGCAGGAGGATTTGCCCATTATGCGGGGAACAAGAAGACTGGACGCATATTTTGGCAGCATGCGTGCAGACGGAGGGTATTAGGAAAAAACTATTACCGGAAGTATTTTTGGCTTCCAACAGACGGAGGACAGCATGGTGGGACATGATTCTAAACAGCAAAAACTGGCCAAGCTTGGGCACATACTTAATGGAAGTACGTGTACTAAGAGATAAGGTGTATATGTAATTTTTCTTTAAACATATGTGGTGCTTGAGAACTTGTGCGCGACTGTGTGTGTGTGTTTGTGTGTGTGTGTGTGTGTGTGTGTGTGTGCGTTTGAGTGTGTGATTCAGTGTGGTTTTTTTCAATTTTATATGTATGTATGTATATAGTGCGGTGATTGTAAAAAATAGTTGTTTTCTGGTTGATACTGCAAGTCACGTATACAGACCAGGTATTTATCTAGAGAGCATGTACGGTCTTATGTCCCATGCGACTGTGTTATGCAATTAATGTAATACTAAATACTTAATAAATACCACCACTACTCCACTCCTTTCTGCGCCGATAACGCGAATGCTAAAAAAAAATGGCGTCCTTCTTACTAGCTTGATGACTTTTCTCCTTCTTTGTCGATGGATAACTTATTGTAGAGCTCACTCGTTGCTAGATTTTGTCGTTTGTTTCAACTTTTATTCCTGAGAATACTATACTTGAATATTAAAATTTAAAGCTTTCCTATCGTTCTTTTCTTATCTTTTCTTGAGACTTTGTTTGGGATTTACAGTATTACGTTCACTATGTATTACAATTACATTGATTTATTTTCTGTTACTTTCTTTCTTCTCCTGGTGTGATGTATGTAATCATTCAATGTCAATTAATTCCTGCCTCAGGCTTCATTCCGAATTCCCACAGAGACAGTAAATCGTCTAAGAGCTTCATATTCTGCATCAAACGGCTGAAACGGTCAGTTTGCTAGCAAAACTGATATGTGGTCTGACAACTCTGGGGTGTACCACTCGAAAGGGATCCCAGAAACTGTCAGATCATTGTGTTAATATTTCACCGAGCGCGATCATATTTGGATAGAAGTCAATTCAGTACATGAGAAAGTTGACACGTGACACTGTATCCCGTAGACATTGAGGAAGTGTGTCAAGAGAGGTTCCGCAAGTCGTATTTGGTACTCGTGTTTCAGTTCAGCGGATGCGGAATAAGTGACCTGACGTGCCGGTCTCCTTGTAACAATGTATCGCTTTCTGTTGCAGAGAACACGTTTCCCGTGAAACAATATTACAATATGGACCTGTCAGCGAAGCCTTTTTAACGGTTTGGTGCCCGACAAAGACCGTCAAAACACTGCATACAAATGTTAGTAAGGAAGCTGGAGAACAATGGAACAACGATAGATTGATATAACGGGGGACGCCTGCATAATCAGGCCTATGTTTTCGACTCTTCTGTGACAAGTGAACTACACCGAACCGTTTCGAGAATTTTTGAACCAGTTAGACGATCGGAAACTGACGCACGGCTGGTACCAACAAATGCCACATTACCAAGTGAGCATGTCCGAGATGGGATCATTTCTTCCTGACCGAGTCATTTCATAAGGATTATGCCGCCTAAAGTCACCGGATTTGATCTCTTTTTACTTCTTTCTATAAGATAATCTTAAACGAAAGGTCTGCAGGAACAAACCATGCACCCACGATGAGTTACGGCATAACCTCTGTCGTAAAAACCATGCTGTGATACCGAGGTTCTAGCAGCTATATTCACGAATTTACAGCGTCGCGTTGAACTGTGTTTAAAAGCTGAGGAATGTCCTTCCCAGCACCTCTTGTGATGTACTTTTATTTATCACACATATAGCTATACCATGTTCAAGTTTCACTTTCCCTACCACGCACATATTAGTTATAGAAGGTACTGCATTCCACCCAAAGATTCGATACCCAGATTTCACAAAAAAGACACGTTTTGAGGCTCCTTCAACAAAAACGCATTTTTAGAAAAATGTACGTGTGGGGGGTCTCTGTGTGTGTGTGTGCGCATGTGCCTGTGAACAGCATAACTCAAAAACGAAAAGTGGGTATTTAGGTTCAGTATCTTCCAAAGGTGCGACACGAAGATTTTAAAGAAAATCCCCCACTCCAAACTACCCTTTAAATGGAAGATTTTTCAAAGTTTTTACTTCCTAAAAATGGCTCTAACAATTTTGATTTAAATACCATATATTACGTGTATTTACATTACAAATTAAATGTATATCTTGAATTTTCTGGGAATACCTTGTAAAGTATTGTTTATTTGAAAGGAATTTTGTTTGATCTTGTGTAACTGGTAAATGTTAAGTGAAAGAGGAATACGTACTACACAAAAATGTAGATCTCTTTAAAACACACAGTTTATATGACATAAGTTTTTATGGCGCTAGCCATTTCTGAGATAGCCGTTGTTAAGTGTTCAAATTGATCAATACTTAGCCTTCTTTTAAAGTCCTGTCGATTTTCAGTTGCTTTTTCTCGCGATGTTATGGAAAGGGTATGGAATTTTAAGGTCAACATTCATTGTCCAGCGTATAAAAAACCTTATACCTGTAAATGGACAGTGCGCGCAGCTCATATTTTAAATAATGTGTTCAAAAACAACTTTAAGGAGAATTATATTCGTATAACAAAGAAGGTACACTAGTAAGGCATCTGTGATCTATGAAAAGAGATAACAGCATAATTAAAAAGGTCAGAATTAATAAACAAGCTCTCCAAAACATGATTGCAGGAGTGCTATGTGTGCCTAATTTGCACCTTGCCAATGTTAATCGCTTTATGATCAGGATATGACTGTGGAAAATTACTGTTGGGTATCGATGCAGATTAAAATATGGCGGAAACAATAGAGAAATAGTTGAAAATTGGATATCGTTTCCGCCTCTATTTAAAGAGGTAACAAACAAGCGGTAGGCTGAAGAAGTTCCAACTATACATCTGTTGGGGGGATAGAATCATCTGAACTGAAAAACGCAATGCCATCCGGAATTCGAACCACAAATCTTTGGTGTTTGTTCTAACCAATGAACTATCGTGACAACAGGGTGACACGTCATTAAATTCCTCAGCGGACTTACATTTCTCCCGTAAAGCACAAGGCGTCATCAAATTCTTTTTGAGATAACACACCTCAATGAATTTGAGAACCGTTTGATTTAGCGGGAAAGAAATGTGATTCAGTTGGATAAGTAATGTCGTAGGTTAGACCAACGGCACGAAAAACCAAAGAAATGTGGTTCAAATCCCGACTATGGCATTGGAGTATTCAGTTTGATTGTACCTTTCTTAGTTAACCTCATGTGGAAGAACAGTTAATTACCAATATAATAATTGTTTTTCCTTTGGAAGTCTGAATTATGAAGCGCTGCTCACCACAGGATACAGATTCTGAAGGAACTTACACAACATCCTGAGGATTTTCTTAAAGATACAGTTTAGATATAACCAATTCATCACTTAGCAACGTTCTTATGGTCTTTCTTCAAGCAATGCTGCTCCATGAAGAAAAGAAAGCCATCCATGAATAAGCAAAATCACATTCCAAAGTGTCTCGGGCTTCTTCAAACGCCGAGCCTACGTGGCAGATTAGAGAAACCAGGACAGTCAATGCGATGAAATATCATTGTATCTTATTGTAGGAAATGCAGCGGCTGATAATGGCATCGTGATGGAATAATCACGCATGTACGAGGGTTGATCAACAAAGACTGAGACTGATTTTTTTCACAGATGTTTATTACTCCAATTCAATGTTTGCATGATCTTTTTCAAAGTAGTCCCCTCCTACATCAACGCACTTTAATGGCGTCTCTGCCAGTCCTTGAACACGTGCTGCAGACCATTCTTTGTCAGGTCCTTGAGAATCGCCTCACTTTTCTTGAGCACTGCTTCAGAGTTCTCAAATCGAATACCCCTAAGCTCTGCCTTTAGTGATGGGAATAAAAAAGGCACAGGGTGCAAGATCGGGGCTATAAGGTGGATGTGGTGAGGCCGTGCATTGTCATGATGAAGTCGCCACCCAGTCCGAGAAAGCTCTGGTCGTTTCTTTGCAATGTGCTTCCTCAGTGTAGCCAATACTGACGTGTAGTATGCTGCTGTAACAGTAGTGTGAGGGGGAACTGCGTGCTGGTAAATCATTCCATTACAGTCAAGAAATGTGATCACCATCACTTTCCTTGCAGATGGAACAACTTTTGCGTTTTTTGGTGTTGGAGAACCTGGCGATTTCCACACTGTGCTGGCTTGTTTTCCTTCAGGATCATAATGATGCAGACATGACTCATCACCGGTAATAATCGATTTAAAAAATGCATCACCTCCATTGTCTGGTATGCGAAATGCACGTAGGGTCTATAAAATAGACCATTACTACTAACCTACTAATACGAGAGTGCTGCCGCCTACCAACATTATACATAAAAATCCGCTCTTTCAAATACTTCTGTTACAGATACGAAACTATCACGGAAGCTACAGAAAAAAATCAGTCTCCGTCTTTGTTGTTCAGCCCTCGTATGATTACTTCAACTTTCCTCACTTGCAAAGGAGGTGTTATGTATTCCTATCACAAGATCTCCTAGTGAGGGGGCTTTCAGTTTAACAAGCCTCATTAACGAAAGAAGAACTAACTTGTCTCCGGATTTGGGAATGATCCTGTAACGTTTAACAACGTCATGAAGACATGTTAAATGTAAATTGTTTTTCGTTATTCAGAATATTGTTTTTTTATTCAAATGATGTTGATAGTTTTCCTATTATTCAGAACGTTTAAAGTTAAGGTGTTCGCAATTGATTTGTATGACTACGATGTAAGATACTATAATTAATTTACGATAACATGTGAAATTTAATGGATATTGTTCTTTGGGAATACAGGGCAACTGCTGAAGAGTATAGAAGCCCTTAAAAGTAAAGTAAGTTCTTATGAGAGAAGGTCTTCTTTGTACTTATTACATTTCAGAAGAACATACGTTAAATCCGGAGTATAATATTATTAATAATGAGAAACCTAGCACTAATGTATCTATACCAGGTGTTGATATTCATACTAATTGCTAGCCGTGTATTTCCAATACTTTGTTTTATTTACTTTTCGTTTCACTTTCTTTCATCCTTTTCGACATAAGTCTTTCTATAGTTCTGAAAAGCATATGCCTTATAGGAAAATGAAGTGTAGAATATTTACATTAGTTATGAATTTTCGTAGTCAAATAAACGGTAAATACCTGTTTCCTTAATCAACACATAACATATTCTATTTAAACAACTAAACAGTCAACGAAGGTAGGTTTCAAATATTGCTTCGCTTTAGATAGTGCGGACAGATTTATATTAATGCAAATACGAGTGCACAGGTACCTGGATTGATCTTTTAAAACCCAATCCCAACTTGTATCTTGCACCTCATAACTTGGTACATCATAAGCGGCAGAGGGGTTTTAGTAAGTAAACAGAGCAATCGTGTTACCGCAGGGATTATAGGTGACGTCAGGTACTGTAACTGACACACAGCCGCTATACCTACAGTAAAGTAAATAATTTCACAAGCTTTGTTTTAGCATCTTTCATATATTGGAAAATCATTTCAGTAATATTGCAACTACAATAACATATAAATGTGCAAGTAAGGAAACTATAAATACCAGAAGCTCTTGAGGTAATAGAACAGGTTTCAGAAACACCCAGTAAGTATAAACTTTAGAGCAAGTGAAAAAGAAACTTAAAAGTATTCTAGAGAAGAATTCAGGGCAGCAGAAATGTGTAAAACGAACTACTGAGGCAGGGAATTTCAAGAAAGTCTGATGTTTCGTTTTTTATTTGCTCCTATTACGCCGGGTGATGTGGAACACAATTTTTTTAAACATATAATATGTGTCTACGTGCTAGTCACATCCGATTTATGTTCCATGTATTTCGAAAATGCATTATTGCACGCTACTAATGGCTAAACATTTCCACATTCTTTTCCTACTCAATCCCTATCTAGCTACTTCCAAGCAGGGTGTAATGCCTTCAAAGGTTCATATTTGTTTACAGAGAGCACTTGCAAAATCGCAGCTGCATCCCCTTCCCTTCCCCCAACATTCGGTGCGTTCCTAACTTGATGGTTTACTTACCAAAACCCTTCTCCCTGATCAGAACCTAACCCTGTCGATGATGACCATCAGTCTTCTACTCTGCCAATGTTTGGCAAGTAGGACCAAACAGTCAAGGCGTATATGGGTGACGCCTGGACTGAACCTGATAAATCCCGGTTTTCTAGGCTAATTTCGATAACGGACTGGTTTTTAGTGATGTCTGAAAGTCCAAGCCTTCTGGTGGGCAATTGTGGGCTTTAAGTAACGTTGTTTGCCGGGCTCTAGTACATAATTAGTGGAGATGATCGCTATTAGTGCACTGATGCGATCACGTTTGTACTGTGTATGCTCTGATTGCGATCGAAACGAGGTAATTGTCTTCCCAGAATGCAATTATCTTGTTTGCATCACAGAGTAACTCTGTGCTCTCTATTTTTCACTAGTGTATAAAAGAAAATAATAAGGTTTTCCATAATAGCGTACATCACAAAATATACAACTTGAATCGATTAGAAATGCCAAATAGCGATTTCTGTAAATATATTTTATTTTAGATTTGAAACCTTGATTTTAACATATACATATATCCTTAAAACTATCATTTAGGGCACTAAAGAATCATATATAAAAGCACAGAGAAATATTATTCTTGTCCTTATAGTATTAAGTAAAATAAGTATTTCAAGGCATAGCCTAAAATCTGAACGGCATTACCTTACTATAACATTACACTTTGATACAACTGTCGTAACTAATCGCGATATGTACAGGTTATAACATAAGATGGTAACAAGGAGCAATATGTTATACGTTTACCTCGTGAGATAATAGTGACATGTTTGAAATTTAGTTTTCTAGTGAACCTCAATTATCAAATCCGTTTGGAAACCAAGAACATTTTTGAGTCGAACAAAGCATGTCACAATCCAACAACGATGAGTCTATTTCTTTCATAAAATACTGCGGGTTGTATAATTATCCAACTGGGTCCACATTATTTATTCGTTTGGAATATCAAAGGAATACTCTATTCAAATGTACCCTCTCGGGCTGACATGTGTTCCCTAATTTATTTGTAGCCCTTCGATCTTCAAAAGTGCACTTTATTTAAGCGCATAGCTTTCAACAGGATCAAATCTTCATTGTTCCCTATTTAATGACGAATGATATAAGGTAGTGGCTATGGTATGACCTTGTCGCGTGGTAGGAAATTTCCTTCAGCGTCGGCCGACAGGTTGGTTGGAGTGATAAGGAAAACTGCGTTCCGCCGGGCTCAAATATCAGGAATGCCTTCGAGACGCAACGAGATACTTTCTGGATGTTTCTTTCCTCGCCTTCCGCGAACTCTCTCGAAGTTGTTGACTATATCGGCGAGCGTGCTCGCGACAGTCAGTGTGAATTATTAAGTTGTTGTGGCCAGTAAAAGGGAAGGTGATGGTGCGACTAGAGCAACACGTGTTCGGCATTTAGTGAGCAATTGGAAGGAAGAAGAGGCTGCTTCGTGCGTGGTTCATTACATCGCTACGCAAAGAAAAAGGAAAGGGAAGTGACAGTGAAAACTCAACTAAGACACATCAGTGAAAACTGAATTAATTTGCAATACGTAGGTTCGTAATCTCAGAGACTATAACACAAGATGACTACAGTTCGGTGTATAAACCACACATTAAGACTGCGCAAGAAATTCACTCTGCCTATTTAACTCCACATAGTTCATCTACTATTGCAACTATTATCGAACTTTATATCAAAAGGTTTCTCTCATTCGCCTGTTTGTGTATAGTACCCTGGTTGCTTCAATGACACGCGTTTCTCTTTTAAGTATATATACGAGTGCAATTTTCTTAATTTTACATATGTTCATTTCCTAAAAACCCTTTACCCATGTAATACTTCACGGCGTTGTATTCGGACTTTAACTGTGGCTTAAAATACTAATACTCTGTATGTAATTTATAATGTATATGAAGGGTACAGGGGAGAAACAATCAAAGTCCATCTTTGGCGAAATTTGAGATTCTGGTACCAGTGGATTCTATGTATGTAGTACTACATTCCAACAGCTTCATACATGGGAAAAACCACGTGTAATCTATACAAAATCAGCATAGATAAAAGATGTCCAGTGGAAAAGCAATCAAAGTCCTCTGTGAAATGGAAAAACAATCAGAGACCATATACATTTTAAATGAGAGTATTTTGTACTACTTCAGCAGAGTTTATTCTGGTGTTTTGAATGTGTGACATACCTTAGCTCCTTGGGGTCCTATGTTATTGTTGAAAAAAAGTGCCATGCGCAGACTGAAAAGTAGCCAAGCCTTCGTATTTAAACTTAATTCCACTCTCCAAGGCAAATTACGACATACAATCCTTGAAGAAATTCTGTTATGAAAATGTTTAGCTCTATTTTTCAAGATTACCAGAAGTCAACAATGTGTAACTTGTTGTAGAGATAAAATAATTAATTTCATTGATGTATTATGTTACGTTATTCTAAGGCAAACAGTTGTGTATAATTTAATCCTATAAAGTGGACTATGGTTGTTTTGTTCAAAATTACCCGTAGTCAACAATGAATAATTTGATGTAGATATTAAATAATTAATTTTATTGGTGTTTTATAGATTACATTTTTCTAAGGCAAACAGTTAATGCCTAATATAAACCACTGTATAAAGCAAGTGTACCGTGATTGTTATTTTCAAGATTACCCGTAGTCAACAATGAGTAATTTTATGTAGAGATTACATTAATTTCTTTGGTCTCTTCTAGGTATTATTAAATAATATCCCACAATTTTTTTTTACAGTTTCTAAGGCAAACAGTTATGTATAATGTAAAACATTCTATAACGTAGGTGGAATATGATTGCTTTTGTTTGTAAACATGTGTACCTTGAGTTTTCATTGTTAATAAACAGGACCCTATAATACATGACAATAATTTCAAAAGAGGAGCCTTTTAGCTGAGAATGGTTATAGAAAAAAAAAAATGTTTTCTCTATGTCTAATGTGCTTAATCTGCTGCGTTTTTAAACTGCAAATTAAATTACTGCAAAACATTAAAAAGTGGACTTTTTTTTTCCTTTGTACCCTACAATATAACGGATAGGGGTATTTGTTGCATGAGGTATATTACCGGTAATAACTTTTTTATTATGTAATTCTTAGAAAATATTCGATTAATGTTAAATTAAAAACTATGCATTGAAATTCCGTAACTTATTCTCCGCATGTACTAATTTATGCTTATAATTATTCATCGGGCCCAGAAGGACGCATAAATTTGGATTTGGCATTCTTCCAAAGTTATTAGCAAAGCAATTGTGTGATGACTACCGATCCCCTGCTGGGCGCGTGAACATTGTTTGTCACTGAAAATGATTATTCAGTACAATAAATCCTGTACTCATTATTATTATTATTATTATTATTATTATTATTATTATTATTATTATTGCACGTTAGTAAGCCCTTTAAAGCTGACTGTCAGAAATGGTTTCAGCTTTTGGAATACTATCTGGTATCAGTAAAGAATATAAATACAAAATACGAATAGAAAACTGTTAGATGTTACACTCACATCAATTTCATTATCCGCTATTCTTTATTTATATACAGCTTTTAAAAACTATTCTTACAACAGCTTATTTTTCTATCTACTTTAGGAGATAAAGGTTTCCAGAAATTGTTTCATTACACGTTTCAAAACGGGAAACAGGAGACTAAAGCGACAGTGAAACGTTGACCTTGAATTTCTATGCTCTATGGTGACTACTTGAAAAAATGACAAAAGTATTGAAACATTCAAACGAATAACAACGGATATCTCGGAAATGGATGATCTCGTAACAAAAGTTATACTGTAAAGTGTGATTGAAAGAGATCTATTTTTTGCATTATATGTGTTATTTAAAATGATACACAATCCCTTCCAAAATGTACATTTTTATGTAAATATCTTACATGTACACAACTTCAATCAATATCTTTAGAGACATTTGAGAAAATAAACGAAATATTCTCCATGTAAAACGTGGTTTGGTGTGGGAGATTTTTTTGAAAATCTTCGTGTCTGTTTTGGAAGTTACTGAACTAAAATACCAAGCATAGTATTTATCTGGCATAAGTTATGCTGTGGACACGGACACGGACACACACGCACAAACACACATACATATAGACATACTCTCGCGAAAGAAGCTGCTCTAGAAGATGCATCGTAGTGTACGACAAAATATCCAAAGAAGTGATTGTAACAAGAGAGGAAAACATGGCCTTATTGAGTGGAAACAACAATGGGCAAATACAAATAAAGGAGCTATAACAAAATCTTTCTTACCAAAAGTGAGTGACAGACTCCGACAGGAAATTCCCGTATTCCCAGACTTCACATCGATGTTGACAGAGCATGGAAAATTAAGATCATACCACAACAGATTTAAATTTACAAATAACCCGGTCTGCGTGTGTAATGATGGGGAACAAACCGTTGACCCTTAATACATCATTGTCAAAACCTTACTGCACTAAGCAACCTAATGATACGAGACATAATAATGAGCGGAGGATATTGGCCCACATCTAACAATCAACTCTTCAGCAACCATTTTCAAATGTTCATAAGATTTATTAGATGAATACATTTTACACAACTAGAATGACTATAGGAAAACTACAAATAAAGTAAATATAGTATGCACTTAATAGATACAATATAAATGATTGTAAACTACAATGCCGTTTGTGAAAATTGTAGCACCAAGAAAGAATTTCCCGAATACCTCCAAACTTGGTAGAAGTGTAGAAGAGTGTGCAAGCAATAAGTGATTAGGTTTATAGAGAGATGGGTACACGTAGGCCAAGCAGAGCCCTCTTGTGTCGGTCAGATAATGTTAGTGTTGCGTCAAGTGTAGTCAGTGCACAGCTGTCAAACAAGGTGGAAACAATAAAGTGTGTGACAGTATGCCCCGTCGACGTCAAAGGGAGTCATACCGCACGTGAGTGAGTTCGAACGGGGCAGAATGATCGGTCTCCGGGAAGCGGCTTTGTCATAACGCGACATTTTGGCTCGTACAGGGCATGCTGCTACGACAATCATGCATGTGTGGAAGCAGTGGATAGATGAAGATCGTACGCAGCGAAGATCGGGTACTGGACCACGGAACACGACCACAGCACGGTTATAACGGACCGTACAGCTTCATCCACAGCGCTGACTCGAGCTTGGAGCCCTGCAACAGGTAAAATTGTCAGCATCAACGGTTCGTCACCGTTTGCTGCAGGTTGGACGGCTTCCATTGTCCAGAAATCAAAAGCTCCTCCGACTGCAATGGACACGTGAACACCGTCACTGGGGTGCTGAGGGGCAAACTTTATTGCTTTTGGACGAGTCCCGCTTCAACGTGTCCTACAGTGATGGCCGCATACGTGTCCGGCGGTACCGCGGTGAGCGCAACCTGGAGGGCTGCATTGTTGAGCGGCATATCGGACAAACACCAGGTGTAATGGTTTGGGGTGCCATTGGTTACAACAACCGATCTCGCCTCCTACGATTTGAGGGTACTTTGGACAGCAATCTGTACCTAACGGTGGTTGTAGAGCCTGAAGTACTTCCCATGCTTCAGGCATCTCCACAGGCCACATTTCAACGGTACAATACTCGGCCACATATTGCGAGGATTGTACAAGCCTTCTTCGAAGAGCGACGGGTAGCATTGCTTCCTGGCCTGCACGTTCGCCTGACATGTCGCCCATCGAACATGTCTGGGATATGGTTGTTCGGCACCTGTTGCGTCACGGTCCTCCAGTAACCAGTGTCACGGATTTGTGGGCTCGAATACAAACAGCGTGGAGGGAAATTCCTCAGGAAATTATTTAGAACCATTTTGATTCAATGCCACGGCGTATTGCAGCACTAATTGCAGTGCATGGAGGCCACACCAAATACTGAATATTAGGACTGAAAGGTCATGTATAGATTTGAAAGGTTTATCATTTGTTACTTTCATGTACCTAACCCGCGGTATTAAATTCATTGAATTCATACGTTTTCTCCTTGATGTTGCAATTTTAATAAACGGCAGTGTATGTATAAAGACTTAAAACATGTAAATTCAGTATGTAGTATGTACTTGGTAGGAGTAGGAATTAATATAAGCTGTTGTAAATTCTATATAAAGATAATTAAAGCAAACATAAGAGAATAAGCTTACAGGGAAAGGAGTTATAGTTATGTAATTACATTACACATACTTCACATAGATGATTGCTAGCATTGTATAAATTAGGATAGATAAGAAATTATAAAGTATGTAACATTGCCATGCAATTCTCTCTTGGATCCAGGGGTCTTAAAGCATGCATAAAACCCTTCTTACTAAAGCTTATTTTTCTATCTATTTCACTTTGATCCAAATAAACCTTTCCAAAATAGATACATTACACATTTCGTTATAGATACAGAGGGAACAGCGACAATCAAATATTTCAGAAGAGGACGTTATACGCTGCCTTAAAATTTCATAACGTTTCCATGCAATCGCGAGAAACAACCGAATGTTGAAAGGGCTTAAAAGAATGACCAAGTAATAAACATTTCGTGCCATTTATAACAGATAGTTGGGAAATGGCTGATGTCACATAAAAAGTTATTTGGAATAAATTGTGTTTTAAATAGATCTACATTTCTTGTGAAGTACGTTTTCGTCTATCGGTTAACGTTTACTAGTTATACAAGATTGCACAAAATTCCTTCTGAACTAAGAGGGCTTCAGAGGCTATTCCCAGAAAATTCATGATATACATTTTATTTGTCGTGTAAATAGCTTTAATATATGATATTTTAATCAAAACCGTTAGACAGTTTTAAAAAAATAAAAAATGTCGAAACCTTTTCCATGTAAAAGGTAGTTTGATGTGGGGGGATTTTCTTGAAGATCTTTGTGTCGCATCCTCAGAAGGTACTAAACTTAAATACCAAGTTTGGTATTTATACAACTTTTCTTTTTTGAGTTATGCTGTTCACACCACACACAGACGCGATTTTTTTTAAAACGTGTTGTTTTTATTGAGGGGCCTTAAAACATGCATTTCTTGTGAAGGCTCGTTATCTAAGTTTTTAATGTTAGAGAAACTAAACAAACAAACAAAAAATGCTAAGTGCTAATCGCAGACTGCTGTGATATAAATAATGAGTTGGGGATTGCACTGAATCAGTGAGTGTAATATTGCTCTCGAATAACATGCTTGAAGATTCCAATCATAACTCAATCCTATACTATATCATTCACATGCTAGCATATTTCAATCATCAATGAGGTTCAAACTACATTTTTAGACATGAACAGTGAAGAAAAACAGTCGACGAGAAGGCATTTATATTACACAACTTAGACAAGGCCACTAAGTTCCAATGTATGTAAGTCATACATTTTAAACATGTTCTAGGTTTGGTCGTCAGTTTGGTGAATTTGAGAAGCAGAATGCGTGATTTAAAATGGCGATACAATTAAGGTATATTTTCTTCTTCATCTTTCAGGCACTATGCAACGAACCGGAAATGAAACACTAAAATAATATTGGTTTAATTAAAAGAAAGTCTTTATGGCGCTGATGCGTATTTAACTCACAGCTGAGCACTTTACCAGATGAGAAACAGACAAAAGTGTTGGTGACGCATACCAGCAGAGCGCCGCAAAGGGGTGCATAAAGCGGACCGCACTGAAAACACACGAACAATTGTATGTTTTCACCCCAAAGCGCACCGAAATAACACTGAAAATACTTTGAAAGCGCAGAGCGGAAAGCACGAAAATCACACTAAATTCTCCTTACCAACGGACTGTCACTGACAACTACACGCAGTTAGCAGAAGGCGTGTTAAAATCGAAGTAAATTACTTTCGCTGTCATAACGTGCGGTTCATATACCGAACTGCAGTCAACTTGGATTACAGTCCTGGGATTAGAAGCCCACAATTTGTAACTGGTTCAGTTTTCACTGTCGTTTCACTGATGTGACTTGGTTCAGTTTTCCTGTCGCTTCACTTCTCTTTTCCTGCGCGTAGCGCTGTAATGAATCACGTGCGAAGCAAGCCTCTTCTTCCTTCTAGTCACTCACTAAATACCACAAACAGGACTTGTATTCTCGATCTAGTCGCATTATCACCTGCAATTTACGTTACATTAAGAACTCAATAACTCTCTCACTAACTGTCGTGAGTACGCGCAACGATATATAGTCGAGAGGGTTCGCGGGAAGTGGGAAAAGCAAAATTCAGAAGTATCTCGTTGCGTTTCGAAGGCGTTCCTAGTATTTACTTCAGGAAAAGAGCCTCCTTCCTTATCTCCAACCAACCTGTCGACCGGCGCTGAAGGACTCGCCTTCCACATGACAAGCTCAACCCATAGCTACTACTTCACATATCACTGACATGAAATAGGATAGAGTGAAGATGTGATCCGCAAGCTATGCACTTAAATAAAGCGCACATCGGAAGATCTAAGGGCGACAAATAAATTAGCGAACAGATTGTGCCTCAACCCGAGAGGGTTAGATGTTGAATTCAATACTCCTTTGTTATCCCAAATGAACACATAATTTGAAACCTGCTGAAGAATTATACAATCGCATAGCTGCACGAAGGAAATAAAATCACCGTTGTTGGATTTTAATACTCAAGCGAGGATACATAACAGGAATTTTAAAGTAATTTCATTAAACTATTTGTAAATATGACGCTAAAAAGTGCCATTTCTACATTCATTATGACATATGGGACATTCCATTTCAAATCGTCCGAAATAGATGGAAAATCGACCTTGTATTTTTTAAACGAAACGAAGCTTTCTTGTATTTGGAGACAAGCTCGATGCAATGCTTTATGCAACTCTTAAAATTCAGAACATCATAGTATTGCAATTAAAATTGTTCAAATTTATCGTATCTTCCTAAAATTCTCAGTGTCACTCTATGATTAACTCTGAAGCCTTTAAATCTAATTATTTAAATGGAGATTTATTTTGTTTCTATTAATTTTAAGTTCATATTGATGAGTAAAAATGTTCTTTTTATTTTTATTTATGTGAAGAAATTTAGAATTTTTCATGTGTAGGTGGTTCCGGATTGAGAAAAATAGTTTTATTATATACAGGTTGTTTCAGAAATACTTTTACAAACTTCAGGAATGGGTTCCTCACACCAAAAGAAGGAAAAAAGTTCCTATGAACATGTGTCCCATAATCCTTGGTTTTCGCGTTATTCCTGTCACAATGAAGGTGTGAGTTTAACGGCCTTCGGGGTCCAACCTCAAAACTTTATTTCTCTTTGCATCCATAGAAGGCGTTGACCTATTGTACTACATACGGTAGATGCCGAAGTGTTGCCAGGGAGACTTGCTTACGTTTGTCATTTGTCATTAGTCTGTCTTCAACGTTACAATTGTGTGCATGTAGTGAGTTAACTGCACGTGCTTCGTTCCACCATGGCTGGATATTCATTTCGTGAACACGCAAACATGACTTTTATGTATTGTCGCGCGAATGGTAATGGACGCGAGGCTACACGGCTCTAATAGACCGAAGACAACCGAGTCATCCAACCTTTGTCGCTGTTTATCGTCGCCTTGCTGAGACAGGAACCGTTGCACCACGGACTATTGATCGAGGAAGACCAAGAGTTGTTCGTACGCCGGAACGCAAAGAACACATGTTAAAGTGTGTCGAAGACGATCCAGGTATCAATAGAAAATAATTGGCTGTGGCATCTGGTACATCCACGTGACAGCATGGAGGGTACTTCACGAGCAGCTCCTGTGCAGGGCCTTTCGCCTGCCAATTATCCACACGGGATAACTTTTGCCGATGGTTTGTAGCACAGTCAATCCATTGTTAGTCTCGTCAGTTTTGTTTACAGACGAGGCAACATTTGGGAGAGATGGAGTTACTAATTTCCACAACGTACACATATGGGCAGATCGTAATCCTTATGCTGTACTTCAGGCTAGACATCAGCAACAGTTTAGTCTGAATGTGTGGGCTGGCATTGTAGGTGGCTGTCTGGTAGGTCCATACGTTTTACCAGCACGTCTTACTGGTGCTGTCTACAGGAACTTTATCCAGCACATTCTTCCCGACTTACTTCATGAAGATGTGCCCTACAAATAAGAAAAAACATGTGGTTTATGCATAATGGGGCTCTGGCATATTTTAGCCGCATTGTTCGAGATGCAGTGATGGTATCTACAATGACCGATGGATAGGCAGAGGAGGACCAGTTCCATGGCCTGCACGTTCTCCCGACCTCAATCCTGTGGATTTTTACCTATGGAGGCATTTTAAATCATTGGTTTATGGAGCAACCATCCCGGATACAGAAACGCTTCATCGATGTGTCATGGAAGCCTGCGAAACCATTCGACACCATCCCGGAGTTTTTGACAGGGTGCGACATTCCATGATTCGATGAGTACAGTCATGCACAGAAGCAAGAGGAGGACATGTCGAACATTTATTATGAGTTTTGTGTGTTATAAGTGTACTTCTGTGTTGAACACCTCCTATTGAGAAAACAAAGGATTATGGGACATATGTCAACATGAACTTTTTTCCTTCTTGCGGTGTAAGGAACCCATATCCGAAGTTTGTAAAATTATTTCTGAAACAGCCTGTATATATATGGTAAAATTCTGTAATTTAAACACAATGAAACATATATTTTACTCTAATGGTTACTGATAACGTTTCTTCTAAAATGATTAAAGAAGTAAATTACTTTACGCGCATATGGTCGCTCTCGCCTATTTGTTTTGAACTAAAAGCCAAAGAAGTTTCTGTACCTAAGGTTAAACAATGAGAACGCATATCAAGAAGCATATTCATATTACAGTGCTACCTTAGGACATACCTTAACTTGATAAAAGCTCCTTTAGATTTTCATTTTCCTACCTTGATGAAGGACGCATAAGAACTATCAGTAACCAAAATATAATTAATAATCACCTGCGCTTAACTCACAACACTTCTATTAACCTTGCTAGCGCACGAAAAGACTGAAGCAAACGGAAATAAAGACGAAGTGCTAGTTTGTATTGTGACAGGTTGCTGAACCCTTTCTTGCATCAAATGTGTTGTCCTGCTGCAGAACGAGTGATGATCATCGTGCAAAAACCACGTAAATCGCTGCGTTTATTCACGTTTCGTGTTATAACTACGAACACCCTAACATAACCATTTTACCAACATTGCCGGCTTCTCATGACGACACTATGGATTATTCCTAAACTAATACTTTAGTTTTATAAAAATCCGGACACACTTAAAATATGTAAAAACTGTATATATAGTGAATATTATAAAAATAATTGGTGTATACTGTAACGAAATGCGGACTTTTATCTACAAAATGAGATTTGGTACAATATTCTATAGTAAAGGATTCCGGAGCTATGCACACTTAAAGCGTGACAAAATGAATTAATATGACACATTTATCGTACAATTGCGTGACAACCGTTGATAAATATGCTTTCCTTAGCACCCCTTAATAATACAAAAAATTACAACGCAAACAAAAAATGCGAGTTTTTTTTTTTTGCCGTTCGATTTCACATGGAATGTCTCATATGTAGTAGGAAGAGAATGTCTTGTATTCCACCCAAAAATTCGATGACGAGGTTTCACATACATATTTTTACCCCCCTGAATAAAAAACATTTTTAGAGAAAGGTCTGTGTGTGTGTGTGTGTGTGTGTGTGTGTGTGTGAACAGTATTATTTAAAAACGAAAAGGCAGAGAAATCCAAACTTGGTATTCAAGTTCAGTGTCTTCCAAAATTGCACACGAAGATGTTCAAGAAAATCCCCCACCGCAACTAACCTTTACTTGGAAAATGTTTCGCAATGTTCGTTTTTCTCAAAAATGGCTCAACGATTTTAGCTGAAGTACCATATAATTAAAATATTTACATAACAAATAAAGTGTATATCTTAAATATATTGTGAAGTCCTCTTTATTCGGAAGGAATTTTGTAAAATCTTGTATAACTGGTAAACGATAACGATAGACGAAAAGGTACTGACAAAAAACAAACAAACAAACAAAAAAGAGAGAAACGTCTTTAAAATACACAATTTATTTAAATCTTTAGTTTTTTTGTTCGTTTTTGTGACATAAGCCATTTCTGAGATATTCTTTATAATGTTTCGAGGTGTTCATCACTTGGGAATTGTCTTAAAAGTCCTGTCAGCATTCAGGTGTTTCTCGCGATTCCATTGAAACAGTATGGAATTTTAAGACTAGCATATAGCATCTAGTTCCTAAACATCTGACGTCACTGTTCCCTTTGTATTTATAACGAAATGTGTAAAGTATAGCCAATTTTTGCTTTATATGCTTTTATAATAACTTCTGAGGTCATAGCGGGTGGTTTGTATTTAACAGCTTATGGTGATAGTAAATCGTTGGCTATATGTTTTTAACTTTTATGTTTTTTATTAGGAAGCACACTTAGCTCCCTCATTTACACCTCCAAACTTTACAGAGGGTAGGGAATGATTATCATTAAAAAAACATTCAAGCGCCTCCGCTGGGAATCGAACCCAGGACCTGTGGCTTGAGAAACTAGAACGCTGACCACTCGAGCACAGAGCGATTCTAAATGTTTGTTGTTTAACAAAGTACTTGATTTATTCCTACGAAATGCTTCTTTTTATTCTTTTATTTGTTCAAAGTTTAATTCATAGGCTCAGAAATACTTTCTGTATAGTAAACTCACTAGCCACACTATTAGCATTCCGAAAACAACATTAGTCCTATATCACTGTCTTCAATTTTTTCCATTTTGTTACGAAGGCTCTTTCCAATTTCTCCAGGCATATCTTTGTAGATAGCGGTCTCATACACCTGCTGGGCAGAGAAAAGGGCAAACCTCTTTCTTCCAGAGAGGGATGGCAGTTGGTGGTAGTGGGCTAAAATAGCTTATTTTTCTTTGTCTGTTTACCCTCCTCGTATGTAGGACTTACACCTTACACCTCCCAGGACTTATAAGGCGGGTGCCTGGGTTCAGAAACCTATCGAGGAGCAGATACTTTGGTTCAGATGGAATATCCAGGATCAGCCCGATGCCTGGTGTGAGAGCGAGGAAGAAGATGATGAAATGATGATGAAATTGATGAAAGGAAAGGTGATGATGGAGTAGTTGGTGGAATGAATGGCGGGGGAAACCGGAGACCCGGAGAAATCTCGCCCAGACGCGGTTTTGTCCACCACAAATCCAACCTACCGCTTTAAAATAGTCAATAATTTAACATCGACACATTTCTCATTGCAAGCATTCAGAATAAACAATACGTTTCTGAAGCTTTCATTGCACAAATGAGTTTTTCATTTCAGCAAATGAAAGCAAAGAAATTGTTTCTCTCCTCGTGGAGTTACAAACACCTGAAACTTTCCGAAAAGCAAACACAAGCCGCATGCTAACATTTAGAGTAGTAGCGTATACAAGTACCTGACCCGCGCGGCATTGCTATCTCTAGCGAAAAGAAGAATATTTTATATAAATAAGAATACCGTTGGACTATATGAAAACATGTTTGTTCTGCTCCTCAAAAGCACGGCATCGAGTCAGTAGCTCGAATATTTCTATAACAAGCAGCGAAAAAACGTAATATACGCATCCATATGCAAATATTAGTGAAACATGCCCTAATCCCTTGAATATGTACTTTATTTCAACATAAAAATTTCTCCACTCGAATCCCCATAGCATGAAACACATTTGTCTCTTCAATGCATAGGTTTAACTTTCAAACAAAAAAGGACAAATTACAATATTGGGATTAGTCATTAAACTATTTTCCGGTAAATCTATTTCTTCTTTTAATGTCAACAAACACATGGACTAGAAGAACCTCCATAGATACCATGATATGTCAAAAACAAAACACACACACTTACATCACAATAAATTCCTTATCTCTAGTAATTTTGCCAAGGTAGAATCAGGCTGAAAAATGCAATGCAACTGAACAACGGATATCCCGGTTGCTCTAACCAACGAATTGCTATGGCAACACACCGGCACGACATTAAACTCCCCAAGTGACTGGCATTTCACCCGCTAAACCACAATATCTCAAATTAATTTTGAGATAACGTACCCCAGTGGCGCTTGCAATATCGTAAGTACTTTAAGTTCCAGGCTTAATAGCTTAACCAACTAAGGGTCTTTCAACAAGAGTGTCCTATCTTTGAACTTAACTAACATACGTTCTATAAATGATAGAGGTTTATTTATTTTTTATTTTGAAACATAATTAATGCCATTACGTGTGGAAGCGAACATTAGTTAAGTGACACCCGCGACTTCGTTGGGTTGCGCGTATACAGTTGACGCAATTTTCAATGACGGAAGAACGTAAATTAGGTCCAACTTCACGAATAACACTCGTGATGTTATTCAAAAGATCATTTTCTGTTCCTGGCTTGTTGACATAAACTCGAGATTTAACATAACCCCACAAGAAATAATCCAACGGCGTTAAATCACATGACCTCGGGGGCCAGTTAACATCACCACCACGGGAAATGATGAAACTTCTGAACTTCTCCTTCAAAAGATCGATTGTTTCGAGAGCTCTATCTTGCTGGATCCAGATGTTTCTGAGGCCAAAAATAGTCCCTTATAATAGCCCGGTATCTTTTTCCATTGAAAGTTAGAGCTTCTCAATCTTCATCTTGGAGAAAATATGGACCAATGATTCCACCATACCAAAATCCGCACCTAACAGTAACGTTTTGGGGATGAAGTGGTTGTTCTTGAATCTGCATTGGATTTTGATTGCTCCAATAGCAGCAATTTTGTTTGTTAACACAACCATCCATCCAAAAGTGGGCTTCGTCGCTGAAGATGATTTTTTGACAAAAATCCGGGTCAGCTTCCAATTGCTCCATAGCCCAGTCAGCGAATACACGACGGTCGTTGGGCTTTAGTTCTTGAGTAAACACCATTTTGTAAGCGTGAAACTTCAAGTTCAGAAGCAGAATTCACTAAGTTGTTGTCGGCGAACGCTCCAATTCTTGCGCTCGATGAGCAATTGATTTGCTTCCGTTCTCGCGCACACTCTCACGAACGGCGCCTATGTTTTCGTTGGAGCGCTTACGTCGATTACGTACAGGCGTTCTTTGATCGCTGACAGAACCACTTCTTTCAAATTTATCGATAAAACGCCGAATCGTTCTCTCGCAGGGAAGATTATGCACACCGTATGCTTCACGCAATACACGGAAGGTTTGCGAACAGATAATCCATTTAGATACTAAATTTTCACAATTTCTACGCGTTGCTGAATGCTGCAACGTTTCATGGCTATTTGTCAATAACAATTGTAACAACATGAAAAAAATGACTGCTGTAACTCAATAAAAACAGCAGCTATCACATGTTAACGATATGACACTCTTGTTGAAAGACCCTATAATAGGTCAATCAATGATAATTAACTCTACTTTCACACACGTCGTGTGTAGAGCAAGGTAGAATCACACTGAAAAATTCAAATAGCCGAGACGTAATCACGGATCTTTCAGTTTCCGTCCAGTTGCTCCAACCCAGTTGCTCCAACCCAGTTGCTCAACCTGTTATGAGCTAATGACTTCATATTGTTGCCTTACCCCACCTCCTTCGTTTTGTGTTATGAAGCATTTCCCCTTCACTCACTGACGGTGGGTCGCAATGACATGTTATAAGGTAAACAAACAGTGGAGTGTTGACAACCCACGACTACATGAATGCATCATAGCTCCGTTAAAATGAGTGGCAATTGTGTTATCACAGAAATATGCCGGTACGACATTAAATTTCCCAATGGCGGCATGTAGCCATGGTAGCTCAGTAGATTAGAGCAGCCGACGGAAACCGGAAGATCCGTGGTTCAAATTCCGGCTATAGCATTGAGCTTTCAGGCTGATACCTTTGCAACCTTGTCGTACTCACGATTTGTGTGAAAGAACAGTTAATTACACTAGTCTGCATTTTCAAACTTTTGACAGATGATTGCTTAAAAGTATTTGTTCTTGAATCAAGTTTTTTCTATCATGTTAGGTTTTTACGCAGAATAAGTAATGTATTGACAATTTTACTAATGAGCGTAGAAACGTGTTCAAGTACCATTTCACACAAGGTAAGTTTTTATTCAAGAAACATTTAAAGAATACTCTCAAGAATTCTCCTAATTTATTTCATGACTACATTTTAACAAAACAAGAAGCCAAAGTGTTTCATTTATTTTTTTTCAAACTTTCTCTTCCTTGACTTCCTTGCAGATCCTTGAAGATGACTGTCCCTCCTCAACATCCAACAGTAGTCGGCCATCATAGTTTCATTCCATCTCCCCTGGTATCTCCTTTCCATTTCCTTAATATCTTGATGAAAACGTTCATCCTGCTCTTCACTATAATGTCCCAGATTTTCTGGAAAGTAGTCGATATGTGATGCAGAAACTGCACTTTTACACTCATGTTACAACCCTTCTTCTTGAAATTTTGCAACATTGTTTCGACAATGGCCTTGTAATTAGGATCTTTGTTATTGCCTAAGAAGTTTTCAGTAACTGATCGGAAGGCCGTCCATGCTTCCATTTCTCTCTTATTCATTGTCCCCTCAAAATCTTCATTCTTCATCAATGTCTTTATTTGAGGACCAACAAATATTCGGCCTTTAATTTGTCTTGTGTAATGAAGGGAAATTTCGTGAAAAGGTACTTGAAGCAGGGTCCATCCTGTGGTAGAGCCCTTACAAATTGCTTCATCAAGCCCAATTTTATGTGTAGTGGCGGAAGCAATATCTTTATATCTCTATATTTTTGAAGTGAAATTGTGAAAATACTGTACGTGATAAAAAAACACTAAAAGCAGTTCTGAAATCAGCATAAAAATGTGAGTCAGAATCACGTATTAGTTTTCAGTCATCCGATATCATGCAGACTAGTGTTATATATTAATTTTATTTAATATTTACAGTTTTGATACCAAAAGTAGCGTATGAATCTGATTTATAAAGTAGTTTCAGCAAGCACTATTTTTTGTTAGAATGTGTATTTCTAGCGGCATTGACTATTAGGGAATTTTTTTTCACTTCTGCTGTCCACTTATCATTTCAAATACAGCCGCTTTGCAACATAACTATAAATTAGTTGTTACAGATTGTGTTAAGTAACGAAAAATAGAAAGAGACAATACTAAGCCAGTTCCACGTTCCGTTTACAATTTGTACAAGTGTAGATAGTTTACGTGTTGATATGTTCCATTCTGTGCTAGAAGTTCACTCACTCTTTTAAGATAAGAAAATTCATTCAACTTGGCATCACTGAATTGACATCTGCCACAAACTTTAGATATTAGATTCAGTTTCAAATTTTTAGTAGGCTTTCTATATCAAACTGTAATGCAGAATATGACAAGGTATTTTCTCTGGGTAGATAGGTTGAATAATGATGTTTTGGTTATTACTGAAAAGTGACACTGGTGTTGGTAGCACCTATTACATGTAGTGCTGGCGTTGGTTGTGGTAGAGTGGTGCTGGTGGTAGCTGTATCACTTATATAGGTTATTACTTCAGGTTTCTATGTTTATTTTTCCGGGGAACTTACTATCCTTGATTCGCTCATAATTTACCAGCGAGTAAAATACAACATTTAAATTCTACTACCAAACAATAAAGGTGTACTTCATGCATTTTTCAAAACATTGTCGTATGTTTTGGTTACAGAGTTTCGGTTTTATTTACTCGAAAGAGGTATCGCTTCAAAAGGAAATTAAAAACGTCTTAGCAAACGCCTTCCTTAAACTAAAGGGAGATGTAATGGATTTAATTCATATTTTAGGCAAGTTACACAGTATTTTTACTTTCTCTACTACGTATAGTAAGTAAGTAGGGGAAGTATTGTATTACACACAAAAATTCGATACCGAGATTTCACCGGAAATACATGTTTTGAGACCCCCTGAATCCAAAAAAAAGCATTTTTGGAAACATGTCCATGTGTGTGTGTGTGTGTGTGTGTGTGTGTGTCTGTGAACAGCATAACTCAGAAACGAATAGTCGGATAAACACTAAACTTGGTATTTAGGTTCCGTATCTTCCAAAGATGCGACACGAAGGTTTTCAAGAAAATGCCCCCACCCCAGATTACCCTTTACATGGAACATTTTTCGAAAATTTTAATTTTCTCAAATGTGGCTCTAATGAATTTGATTAAAATATCATATGCTTAAGATATTTTCATGACAAATGAAATGTATATCTCGAATTTTCTGGGAATGTCCCCTAATGTATTCTTCATTGTGAACGACTTTTGCATAACTGGTACACCATAAGACATAGAAAAAAATTTACTACACAAGCAATGTCGGTCGCGTTAAAATACACAATTTATGTCATATACTTCTTTTTTGTTGAGTGAACCATTTTCGAGATATTGTTTGTTATTCCCTTAAATTTTTCAATAATTATTTTCTCAAATGGGAATTCGTTATTCTATTTTTGTCTTGGATATGCAAAGAGTATTATTCTGTGCCAAAGAGAATGGTGCTGCACATAGCAACCAACTATTAAGAGATATGTTATGCTTAAAGGCTACCGTATTTCTATATTGTCCTTGCAAATACAAAATAAATATTTTTAGATCTGGTCGCTAGGTGTAAAATGTAATTCTCTTTGCATGTCAAAAGATCGTTTCTGCAAATGTTTATGCCGATTAATATGAAATAGATGGAGAATAAGAGTTTTTACAACAGTAGTGAAACTCATGTGAGTGTATAACACATCAGATGTTTCTACATCATTCTCCAGAAAAGGTTTGGTATTTCTCAAAGTATGAGGAAAGATGAATAAACATTTATACATAGGATTTATAATTTACTATTACAGAAAAAATATTATAGTAATGGCTCAGGCGGTAATGTCTGCGACTCGCATTCAGGGGATGCTGGGTTCAAATCCATTGGCCAACCAACATGACATTTCTATTGTTTGTGCCTTGTTTTGTGATTTCCCTCAGTAGCTAAGATAAATATAGGATTGGGTTATTTATACCACAGCCAAAGGTTTCACCTAATGTCTCAAACAATAGTAAAAATGAAATTAAGATGGTAATAACGAATTCTCCCCATCTACCCACAGATAATGACCTAATGGTTGTTGCACGGCACACGTAGAAGCAGAGATGAAGTTTCCTAGCACTAAGGTTTCTGTGGCCACATGTCAAAGCTGCCATTTGCTCATTACGTATAGAAACAGAGTTGCCTATCACTAAGGCCTCTGTGAACACGTTGAAGCTGACATCTACATCAATTTAAAGAAGCAGAGATAGTTGCCTAGCACTAAGGTCTCCGTGGTCACGTGTGGAAGCTAGCATCTGTCCATCACGTATAGAAGCAGAGGTACAGATGGCTGGCATTAAGCCTCTGTGGTTACGTGTTGAAGCTGTCATCAGCCGTCACTTATAGAAGCAGGGATACAGTTGACTAGTACTAAGGCCTCTGTGGACACTTGTCGAATCTACCACCTGCCCATCACGCATAAAAACAGAGATGCACAGGTCTCTGTGGTCGCGTGTCGAAGCTGCCATCTGCCCATCACGAATAGAAGCAGATTTACAGTTGTCAAGCACTAAGGCCTTGTAAACAAGCAAGTTGATATGGTAAACGGATGACACCTACAAGGCTAACTATCCACTATACGCCGAATCACGAAGTATCTCCTAACAGATCCGTCGCGATATTACCACGTAGTCAAAACGAAGTAAATTAAATAGAGGGAGAAGGAATATAAGAATTTAATTGCATGTTTTCTATATATATAGCGCCCCAGCTTTTCAATATACTTTGACTAGAAGCTTCATGTTTTCTACTCAGCAGCCTCCTTCGTCTTGAGGAAGCCGCCTTTAGATGGACCAAGAGAAGCTGGATCGAGGTAATATGTAAATGGTCTAACAACTCAAAACCAACACGATTTATAAGAACTTGAGGTGACTGAAAGTTTGTATGTGGACATGTACTGTCATGTTCTTGCTATAATAGCGTATTTGTTAACAACAGACCTCGAGATTTTGTCCAAATGCACTATAATGGGAACTGTTTCCTGTTGAACTCCTGAGTGGATGGAATGTAGATTGATGAAACTTCACTTTTATATAGCACTTCAAAAGGTACACTTTAAGTGAAATCTCGATATCGAATTTTTTGTGCAATATAATGATTTCTGTATAAACCATAGCAAGTGCCTTCTTTGTGTATTCCGAAGGTCTCAAAACATATATGTTTGTTGAGGTTTCGTTATAGAATTACTTGATGTCACAGGTAAGTTGTAGGAAACGTTAAATCCGGTTGTTTTCTGATCAAAAATCACTGGAGCTGCTAAAACATGAAATGAGCATTTACTTATCGTTCCTAATTTTCTACTCCTACACCTTTATTTAAATATTACTCATATGTATTATACACTACGTGCTACTTTCATGGGTGTCTATTTGTTTTCTAAGTAATTCGGGCAGCAGATGTTAAGCGCACACGCAAGTGACTTCCAAGAAATGCAGTAGCACACATTCCATTCGATAAATGCAACAAATTCGCAAACCAGTCTCGTCGCAAGTAGCCGTAAATTGCATCACATGCTCTGAGGCGTTTGTCACGGTAGTTAACTTATCTTTCGTAACCTATTTCTTTTATGTTTCTTTATTTGAAGAATTTCCTGTTCTGTGTCTGCGTCAGTAATCCTCTTATATGAACTACAATGTTCAAGTCAGGTTGTCTCCACCGTATACATGCATTTTTTTCATGCATTTCCTTTTAAGCCGTGCTGATTATCTCACATGTCACTCGGCTAATGCTGTGAAAAAGGGAGCTTTCCACGGTAATATATGGATGACAAAATCTGCTAATATTTTTTCCAAGGAACAGTGAAGATTTATTTGTACATTGATTTGATTTATATAAACATGGGGGTGGGTTTTATCTTATCTTAACACTTAAAACTTTGAGGTTTTGTTGTATTATTCTCTTATGTCTATAGTTTCATTACTACGTTTCATTTCATTGCTTCTCACCGCCATACCAGGCATTGGGCTGTTCATCCATCCTGGATATGCTATGATCCAGAGTTTGCTTGCTCCTCGATAGGCTACTGACCCAAGACATTAGCTTGTAAGCCTTGAGGGTAATCTATTAAAGAAGAAGAATATTATATGAAAAACAGTTTTGTCTTCTTCATTGCATAGCCAGTTCCATTGTATGCAGGCGTTTCCTTAATCTACAGTATTCCGTTAATAACCAAGCTATTAGGTTTATTTGGGATCTATTTGAGTTTTAATATACCTGAGTAAGCGAGAAGGATATTTTACTCATCATTCACTTAGTGTGCTTGCATCCTTCTACTTGAATCCATTGCCTTTGGTGGGAATAATTAATCCATTTAGCAATGGTTTTCGATCATTATTTAAAGGAATACCAAAAACTGTTTACACGATTGAGCATATCCTTTTCTTGCCAGGGTATCTGCTTTTGCGTTGCCTAGGATTCCCTTATGTCCAGACATCCACCCAAAAGCAACTCTGTTCTGTTTTTGCAGCTATTGGCTTATTGGGAGTCCCAGATAACTTGGATGTTTCAATTGCATAAACCTCGGCCTGGAATACTTTGGTGTTGTGACAAAGAACAACAAATATGTCCCACTTTGGGCCTCCCCACGGATTTTAGGATCCAATCCATCATCTGTTTTTGAGCCATTTGTATACCAGATTAGACTCTCACTAGGACAATGCGTTTTGTTATTCGTACACAATATCAGAAGCAAGTTTTTAAAGATCATCATTTCAACACGAAAAAAAAATTAGTTACATTCACATAATGAAGTAACCAAGTTTTTTCATTCTTTTGGGCTAATTTTATTTCTTTCTTCTTCCACAATACGTTTAAGCTTTGGTTTAGATTTTACTCTGCTTTTATGGACTCATTTCTTCAGAATTGTCCACAGATGCACGATTGGATTCAAGTCTGGACTCTAAGGAGGTGTTTGTAGTAGTACGAGTACATTCCATATCAACCGATTCATGTTCAGTCTTGCCTTGTGTTTACTATCATTATCCTGCTGAAACCTTTAACCAGGTGTCATGCCCATTTTCGAGGCCTCCTGAATCCAAAAAAAGCATTTTTGGAAACATGTCTGTGTGTCTGTCTGTGAACAGCATAACTCAGAAACGAATAGTCGGATAAACACCAAACTTGGTATATAGGTTCAGTATCTTTCAAGATACGACACGAAGGTTTTCAAGAAAATCCCTTCACCCCAGATTACGCTTTACATGGAATATTTTTCGAAAATTTTAATTTTCTCAAAACTGGCTCTAACGATTTTGATTAAAATATCATATATTTAAGATGCTTTCAGGACAAATTAAATGTATATCACGAATTTTCTGGGAATGTCTCCAAAACGACTTTTGCATAACTGATAAACCATAAGAGATAGACAAACGTTTACTACAAAAAAGGTAGATCGCGTTAAAATACACTATTTATGTCATATACATTTGTTTTGTTGAGTGAACAATTTTCGAGATATTGCTTGTTATTCCCTTAAATTTTACAATACTTATACTTTTTCTCAAATGGGAATTCTTTATTCATTTGTTTTGTCCTGGTAGTACAACGATAATCGAATACTCCACATAGCAACCAACTCTTAAAATATCTGACTATCGCTTAAAGCCTACCAATTCCCCTTGCATCTACAAGAAAATTAGCAATTAGATTAACATCTTGACATCTCGATTAACATGAAGCATATGGAGAATAAGCGATTGTAAAAATAGTTCGTACAAGATTAGAGAGTGTAACACATTAGATTTTTTAAAGTAAAAAAAGCAATGGACGCGGCTGATTTCTACTAAAATGGTAATATGTACAACCGAAATTGAAATACCCGACTTCAGCAAAGCTTCCGTTTTTAAAGACATAATGAATATGAGCTAAATGACGGTGTTTGTGACTATTTCGCTAGAGTGTTTGGCTACGGTGTAGCGTGGAGGACCATGGGTTGGAGTCCCGACTCGGGCACTCATGATTGTGTTGGTATAAATGTTTGTGAATGGGGAGATTAAAATAGAAAAAGCAACCAGAATGTCAAAAGATAAAAAGCTACATATTGGAGATTCTCTGATTTAATGTTCTTTATAGTTCTTAAGTGCTTTGCTTAACTCCCATAAAGCTTTACCGGTAAGTTATCTAAACATAACGATAAAATATACTGGTGTTCAGTAGCGTAGTTATATAGCACTGTGATCTATAGTGTGGATTTTGCTGCAAGTAGTCCTGGCAACCACAATCATTATTAATTTATTATTATTATCTTATTATTATTATTATTATTATTATTATTATTATTATTATTATTATTAAACACGACTCCAGGTTCTGCTGTTACTGCGTTAAATGCAAATATTCTTCTCCATCCCTCTCTGCCACTCAGTGCAACCTCCATGTCATGCTATATTTTGAAAATGATAGTAAAATTGATTTTTCTTCCTATGTTAATAAAGGTTAAAATATAAGAAAAGACTTAACATTACAGAAACTTGGGTCTCTTATTTATGCTTCTAGTAGGATCAGAACGAACATTGGCGTAATTTCTTAAATATTCATCCTACTGCAAATTTTTAAATAACATATATGTTATGTAATACTAGGCTTACAACTCTTTATAAAAGATACAATAAATAATACTAATAATGAAAATAGTAATCAAAATACTTCAATTCTTAGCTTCCACACCTCTAGTACAACTCACCCTCTTTGAGGAGAAAGAATTGAAGTGCTGTCTAACCTATTTTCTAGGTGGTACATAGATATATTATAAATTAAGTTTTATAACAATAGTTTGACCATTGATGGCCATTCAGACGCGCACACAAAATTTTAAAACTACAACTTTTTGTTTCAAAATAGCCCATTATACTCAGATTTCGGTAAGAGTTTTGTTATAATATGATCTTTAGAGTAATATTAAATTATTGTTTTTGCTGTAATAGTAGTATAAGCAGTAGTAGCATCATCAACCTCAGTTACATCCTAGGTCCTGGCGTCCGCCGAGTTCACCCATGCGTTAAAGCGTCACTGCCTGTAATAAACATGACTTCTGAGGTAATTCAAAAGCGTGGATGTTGCGATACATGAATAAAGTTCACGTCTATAGGTACTGTCTTCAATCTTATTCAAAGAGATCGGGAATACATTTACATGTTTCAGAGTTACGTGATTGGAAAGATCACTCAAAAGAATACATATACAGCAACTTTACATTACCACCGTATTGCGAAATGTTGACAGCGAAGAGGCCTAGAAATAAGAAAAGTAACGTCATGCATGTGTCTGATATTTCCATCTACTCATCAGGAGAAAACATGGCGGAGGAAATGTCCAGAATGTGAGACATCAGGATACGGACATTACGTCATCGCAGTACCATATTCATCTTTTAACTGTTGCATCATATGCATCACTTGTACATAAATCTTTATTGGCGATCTCATATTATGAAAATGTGTATTTATTAGGGAATATTTTTTTAATTTTATGCCGATTTCTATATTAGGGCAATTTTTAGGTATTTATTTTGTCATTTTCTTGCCCTTTGCATTTATTTAGTAATTTTATTTACATAAGGATCACTGCGAAATAGTCGTCCTCTGTGGACTAGTGGTACCGTGCTAGCCTCTAGTTCCCAAGGTCGCGGGTTCAAACTCGGCAGATTGATAGATTTTTTGGGCATAAAAATCCTTAGCATGGCTTCCTTCGGAAGGGAAGTAAAGCCGGTTGTCCCGTGTCGTAGATTTACGGCACGTAAAAGAACCTCAAGCCTGATAAAAAGGCCTCTGAGCAAAATTTCCGGTCTTTCACGCCCAATATAGAATGGGACGCTAAGGACCACAGCAGTTAAAGAGTGTCCATAAATAAAAAAAAACTGAGAAATAAGAAAAAATAAGAGTAACCTATTTAATGATAGTCTGGAAAGGGTTGCTTGCGAGTGGACTGGTGGGTGTTGTTAGGAGAGCAGATATAAATACATTATGAATTCGCGGCCCAAAACAGGGAAGAGACAACACAGTTTTAAAATTTTTCCGTTAATAAGTAGATACAATGAATTACTTTTGTCCTTATCTTTACGTCATTTTATAGTCTATGACGTCCTTTTCATTTGCAATGAATTTTGTATAATCTGAAAACTCAAAAGATTTAATACTATAGTTGTTTAGGACTTGCTTCAAAGCAATTTTCTCTTAAGATTCTTCAAACAGAACATGGAACGATTATATTTTAGTTAATTTTCTAAGTTATCTCAGCATCCTTATATCCGAGTTTTCTAATTTTATACCTAGTAGTTATACCATATATAAATTAGCTTATAACTTTATGAATGCTTAATTTAATAAATTAAATAAATCTCTTTGTTAGGCCATCTTTTGTAATTATTAAGGCATTTTTAAAATTCATTTTATATGAAATTGTCTGAAACATAAGTGCACCAAATTTATATAATTTGGCCTGACCGTTGTTTACTTATGACTAGACAAAGGATATTTAATTTTCTACCTATTGTTTTCCTTTACAGCCTATTGAGGCTAACATAGATAATTATACATATAATTGAGCTAAAAAGGTATTAACCAACTTTTATAGTGCCTATAGGCACCTATTTCAGCACAAATGCCTATTTCTGGGTTTTGGTGCCTATAAATGCCTTTTTTTAAAATACCAATGAATATATTCACTACAGCGTTGTATTCTATAAATAATTATTTAATCAACAACAAACCTTTCATTGCGTTTATACTTATTTTATTTCTGTGTGATAAAATGCGGCGTGGTGTTGTTTTCAAATATTGTTGCTTAGCGCAACAATAAATAAAGCAACAATTAGTGAAATCTTAGGTGCCGCATGCGAAATCGGAATTTCGGCAATAACAACAATTGTCCAAGTCTGGTTCTCAGAAATAGTTGTTTGAAAATAAGCCAAAGTGTCGGTTGGTGTTCATAATATAACTATATTAAGGTCTTTGGTTGCTGTGATATTTTTCTGCTAGTGCTGCAAAATGCCTAAAAACAAATCTACTAAAAGTGCATTAATAAGAACCTGGATGTCGGATTTCCAGTCTTATACAACAGACGGGAAAATAATCCTCTGTCAGGTCTGAACTAAAGAGGTAAGCTGTAGTATTTTCTGTCATTTTTATTATTCACATGAGAACCACGTATGTTAACTACCGTATGAGTTTTTCTTCTATCTGAAAACAATCTCAAATTGGTTTGATGCATTTTATTAAGTCCAACACTGGGGTCTAACAGTACAACAGATCCTGGATATACGGTTCTGATGGATCTTCAACAAGTAGTGTATTTATGATTTTTTACTTGTCAATAAAAATGCATTGTGCAAGTCAAAAAAAAGGAGTATCAGATATATTAAGCGGACGAGAGGCAGATCTTTACAGGATTAAATCCGCATATGTTTTCTCTTTTCAAATATGTTCCAGTCACCACCGCAGACGTTGAGAGATCTTTTTCAGCATTTAAGCTAATTCTGACGGACAAAAGACAAACTTACCACACATCATCTGGAAATGCTTCTTGTTATTTACTGTAGACAAAATTACGGCCAAAAGTGAAATTGAAGAATCTATTATTTAAAAAACAACAATGTTAAAATTCATGTAAGACATAATTCTATTCTTAATATTTTAATTAACTGACAGTGACACAGATTTTTACTTTCTCTACTACGTATAGTAAGTAGGGGAAGTATTGTATTCCACCCAAAAATTCCATACCGAGATTTCACCGGAAATATATGTTTTGAGACCCCCCTGAATCCAAAAAAGCATTTTTGGAAACGTATCTGTGTGGGTGTCTGGCTGTGTATGTATCTGTGAACAGCATAACTCAGAAACGAACAGTCGGATAAACACCAAACTTGGTATTTAGGTTCAATATCTTCCAGAGATGCGGTACAAATGTTTTCAAGAAAACCCACCCAACCCAGATTACCTTTTACATGGAACATTTTTTGAAAATTTTAATTTTCTCAAAAATGTCTGCAACGATTTTGATTAAAATATCATCTGTTTAAGATATTTTCATGACAAATGAAATGTACATCTCAAATTTTCTGTGAATGTCTCCAAAAGTACTCATTGTGAACGACTTTTGCATAATGATAAACCATAAGAGATAGACAAAATTTTACTACACAAAATTGTAGATCGCGTTAAAATACACAGTTTAAGTCATATACATTTGTTTTGTTTAGTGAACCATTTTCGAGATATTGCTTGTTATTCCCTTAAATTTTCCAATACTTTTTTCTCAAATGGGAATTCGTTATTCATTTTTTTATGTACTGGACATGCAAAGCGAATGGAATGCGCCACATTCTTAAAATATTTGACTATCGCTTAAAGCCTACCATATTCTCCTTGCACCTACAAGAAAATTGGCAATAGGATTAACATCTCAATTAACATGAAGCATATGGAGAATAAGCGTTTGTAAAAATAGTTTGTACAAGAGTAGAGAAAGTGATGTGAGTGTAACACATAAGATTTTTTATACAATAATTGTTCAATTACTGTATTATCTTATCTATCTCACCGTATTTAAGTGTGTTTTGAAATAAAACATTAAACAATGTGTTTTGCACGCTGTGATGCATAAAATTTGTTTATTTGTTGTGCCTATTAAAGACCTATTGCCCTACTTTTTAGGACCTTTTTAGGTGCCTAAAATCATATTTTTAGGGTCTAAAGATTCGAAGTCTACTTATGACCCATCAAACGCCTCCTCTTTAATTATGGCCACCTGGTATTACTTTTCTTGATTATTTTTGCAACACCGCTTGAAGTTATAGGAACATTACGATCGATTCTAGACATTGTAGACTCTAAACTCAAATGAGACACAGTATTGTGCGCTGCTAATTTGTATATAGAAATTAATTCTAAAACATCTCAAATATCTTCGATACCATTTGCATTCCAGCTAAAATTGTCGGTTGACTGAATATTTAATCTTTTTGACCACCGGTCTTACTTGAATAGACTTGTAACAAGCAGCAATAAGACAGATTTGACGACAGGCAGATGTGGTTTCAGAAAATTAATTGCAGCATATATTGAAACTTTCAATTATGTAGAGGAACAGGAAGGCGATGCTAATGAGTAGATTGGCATGAGTTGGGCAAGTCGATTGGCATCGTTGACTTTAGCAACCAGCTTAAGTTAGGCATGAAGTTGGAGAAGAGAATTTGGTATTAAGTTTGGGCTTTCGATGTCAAGATGGTATCGACAGCTTCAAAAATTAACGAAGTGGAGCTTCTACGCAGTTTACACAAATGGGTTGAGTGTCTTTAGTTTTGATGTACAGGCTGATTTATGAAGAACTGTCACATTTATATCTTTAATTGTTTCAAAACGAGTTATGCTGGTGACAACTTATTGTACCTGAAATGCAAAGGAATTTTGGGAGATTATTTACCTCTATAGAAAATGTTGAAAATGCCCTTCATCCTGCATAAGACGCAACTCAAGACATCGTTCCATGTTACTGGCCACTCGTTGGAGGACTCTGCTGTCAATAGCTTGAATCTCCTGTGTAATGGTGCGCTTCAGATCGTCCAATGTCTGGGGACGTGTGGCATAAACCCTGTCTTTTAAGTAACACCATAGAAAAAAGTCAGACGATGTCAAATCCGGAACTCTCGGTGGCATCAGGTTCTTGGAAATTATCCGGTCGTTAAAGAAACTTGCAATTAGTGCCATGGATTCACTTGATGTATGGCATGTAGCGCCGTCCTGCTAAAAATATCCTGACTCACCTCTACATCGTCTAATTGCTCAGTAAACTCCATGAAAATTCGACGGTACTCTGCAGCGTTTACATTGTTTTAAAAAAATGGTCTCACTATTCTCTGTGCGGATATTGCGCACCAAACTCCGATTTTAACCAGGTGCATAGGTGTTTCGGGCGGCGCCGTGGCCGAGTGGTTAGACCGCTCGCCTCTCACCGAGGCGGCCCGTGTTCAATCCCAGGGACACGCATGTGGGATTTGTGGTGGACAAAGCGGCGTCTGGGCGGGTTTTCTCCGGGTTCTCCGGTTTCCCCCGCCATTCATTCCACCAACTGCTCCATCATCACCTTTCCTTTCATCCATTTCGCCTTCATTTCGTTTCATCTACTTTCTTCTTCCCATACCAGGTATCGGGCTGATCACCCATCCTGGATCTTCTGTCCGCTCCATGAGAGTCTGCTCCTCCTCGACGGGCCTCTGACCGCAGGCACCCGCTTGTAAGTCCTGGGGGTGTACGTCCTACATAAGTGAAAGAAAGAAAGAAAGCATAGGTGTTTCATGAATAAAATGTAGATTTTCGCTGGCCCAATAGCGTGAGTTATTTGAGTTCACATAGCCGGATAAATGGAACCATGCGTCATCTGTGAACCATATGATGGACAATATGGCAGGATTTTAGACAATGAACGCCTGAAGCCAACGACAATAATTCAGTCGTCTTTTCTTATCTGGTTCCTGTAACTCAAGGGTGGCAAAAACGACCTCCTTCCGCGAGTCACCAAATATGCAACGCGCACTGCATAGCTTAGCACCATGTAAAAAACAAAGAGACGGTTGAAAAGAGGAAACTGCGCTTACGAGTCCAAATGACTCGCGAGTCTCGTTTTCGCCACCTCTGGTGTAACTCATGTACAACCGTAATGCTATACGGCTTTAGGTCTGCACCTTTCACTGCTTTCTGGTACATTGACTAGCTGTACCCTGTCTCCTGCGATGTCTTAATAATTTTTGGGTGACTGATCCAGTCCTGCTGTTACGTCACCAACAACCGTGGGAAGCCTAGATGAACGAGTTCTGCCTTTTTCACTCACGAGAGATCCAGTTATTTCCAATTTGTTTACCAGTCCTAGTATTGTGCTTCTTAGGTGAGGATTCCGGACACCAAATTCTCTCTGGTATGCCCTTTGAGTAGCTCTAATTGAATATTTAATCCAGTATTGCTTTACAAGGAGGAGTCGTTCATTTAATGTGTACTCCATTTTTATGTCGACTAGAACAAAATGTCAAAAACAGTTGCCGACAATAAAACATGCACTTCTGCGCATCTAGTGACAGGCAATCGAAACTCCAGAACATTCTGCTTAATTTAGTGCTAAAATTGGTGCATTGAGTGAATTTCGAACAGAATAATCAAAGAAAGCAGTGTGTCAGTTCTTTATAAATCACCCTGTTTTTGGAGAATAGTTAATATCTTGGAAAATATTAGGGAAACATATAATTTAAAGATTTCAACAGCCAAGACAAAATAAACGGTTTTTAAAGGGAAAACTCATGATAATATGAAAGAAAGATTATTAATTATGAAGTAATAGAACAAATCTCTAGTTTAAACTATCTAGTTTTTAATTTATCATATAGTAAAAACGAAGACCTGAATATAAGACTAAATAAGTTTAAGGCAAATGAACGGAACAATAGGTAGAACATTAAAGAAGAAGACACAAAAGCAACACAAATGATATTTCATAAAGTAATGATAGTCCAATGGCAACACAGGGAACCCAAAATTAGACTATGAATAGGACAGATAGTAAAAGAATACTAACCGCAGAGATGTAATTCCTAAGGACAATAGTTGTATATATCACCCCTAGATAAATAAAGAAACGAAAAATCTTAAAACAGTCATATATATGCGAGAATGTTGGATCGTGTGACTGACTATATCATTCAGCATCCGTATTGTAGTATGAGGGACATTCACAGACATTTCAATATTAGCTAATCTTCCGCATGGGGAATACTACATCATCATCTTCAACTACACCAGAACTTACTGCCGCCGGACCATGGACGGAGAGTGGCGTTCGCTAGGCGGATCATACGACAAACTGAACAAGATCCACATTTTTGGCAACTGTGTTATTTACAGACGAAGCAGGGTTCCACAACACAGACCATGTAAATCAACACAACATGAATTACTGGAGCACTGCAAACCCACATTGGATGCGAGAGGCGGCCTTAAAAGTCCGATGGGATTTCAACGTTTGGGCTGGTATATTCGGTAATCTAATATGCCCGCATTGTTAATGGCCAGTTCACTGGGAATCGCTATATTCACTTCCTACAACACAGTTGCCTACTCTACTGGATGACGTACCGTTGTAGAACCGAATAACTGATACCAACATGATGGGGCGTCAGCTCAGTCGGCCCGTCGTGTAACGGCTTATCTCGATGCCACCTACCCTGAGCGGTGGATAGGACGGTATGGGCCAATAGGGTGGCCAGCGCCGGGTTAGGATGGCGATAAAAGACAGATATTCCATCCGCCGGCATGCTGGCCAGTTCGAACACCTATTACAACCACATGGAGGAAGCGAATAAATTGTAACGGTTTATCCCTGTGATGCCCGGCATGATGTCATAGTCGCTGTAAAATGCAAAACAGGTTCACAACGATCTTAATTTGGGCTTGCAAACGTTATCTAGTTTGTATGTAGGTATTGCATTTTGTAAACTTTCAGAAGAATTTATTGGCTTTCTTTTGTATGAAGGAAAAGCTTTAAATAGTAAAATATTACTTTACCTTATGTTTGTAAGTTATAATTACAATGTTATGTGCAATTTATTTATGATGTTAGTTAAAGCATATTCTAACAACTAACAACTTGTGCTTTAATGAAATTCAATAATTAAACTAATTAAGTGAGATGACACTTCCATGCCAAACTACCAGATCTCGCTAAATTTATTAAACATAAAAAGTACCTTCAAGTGGTATTATTTGAACCTGTAACCTTCGCACTGAAGTCCAACGCGCACACTGTTGCGCTATGAGTGCAAGTTACTGCACGCACAGCGGTGCAAAACAGTGATTTCGGCCTAAATCCATACGACGCGATGCAGTTGTCTGTGTTTATGGCATAACCTGTACAACGCCGGGACTGCGTAGCTTCTCAATCCGCAGGTTGAGAAGACTCACTCGGTATATTTTTATGTAGTATCAGATAAAACAGATGTTTGAAATAGTAGGCATCTGGTATTTTGTACAGTGAATTCTACACCCTTCACAGAAGAAAATTTTGATGTTACAATCACATGACCTTCTCTACCCTCTATCGCTTATTAGTGGGTATACAAATTATTCTTATGAAAGTTTATTTTCCTATCTACTTCATTATAATCCAGATAAACATTTCAAGAAATAGTTACATTACACATTTCGTTATAGATACAAAGGGAACAGCAATAGCTAAATGTTTAAGACCTGGGTGAAATACACTGGCCTTAAAAGCTCATATTCTTTCCTTGCAGCCGCGAGAAATAACTGAGAATCGACAGACTTGAACAATTTGAACCATAAGTAAAGAATATCTCGGAAATTGCTGATGCCACAAAAAGGTTATTTGGAATAAATAGTGTGCTTAAAGAACTGCATAATTTTTGTGCAGTATGTTTTGTCTATCGTTTAACGTTTACTGGTTATACAGAATTATACAAAATTCCTTTCGAATGAAGAGGACTCATGGGCAGTTCCCAGAAAATTTAAGATATACATTTTATTTGACATGTAAGAATTTTAAATATGGTATTTTAATCAAAATGGTTAGAGCCATTTTTGGAAAAGAAAAAAAGTCGAAAAATGTTCCATCTAAAGGTTAGTTTGTGTTGGGAGGATTTTCTTGAAAATCTTCGTGTCGCATGTTTGGAAGGTACTGAACCTAAAGAAATTTGGTACTTATCTGACTTTTCGTTTTTGAGTTATGCTGTTCGCAGACTCGCGGACCTTCGCCTAAAATATTTCTTTTATTCAGGGGTCCTCAAAACCTGTATTTTCAGTGAAACTTGGGCATCAAGTTTTTGGTTGAAATGCAGTGGCTTCTCTACCTACTATGAACTTGGTAGAAAAAGTAAAAGCATAACTCCTAAACACTTTGAAGTCGAATGGTAAACTTTAGTCCAGTTTTAAGGGGAAGTTTCACTCTAAAATTGGTACCACTGTTAATTATGGGAGCTACTGAGTGACCATATCATGTGATTCCTTTCTTGCAAAGATATACGAGTTTGTTTCCTCCATTTTTGCTTTGAACAGCTTTTTCTAGGAACGACATTTCCTAATATAAGTGGCGCGCTTCTAAAGTGCCAATGATCTTTTAAAACATAGCAGAACATTATTTTTCAAATACTTTATTATCATTCATTACTTCACCTACTTCTCCACACTGTCACCGCCGTCATTCAGGCACTTCTCGTAGCAGGAAACCAATTTTTGTATGCCTTCGTCAAAGAATGATACCGCCTGTGATGAAAGCCAAGTCTACACTTTTTGTTTCACATCGTCGTTGAAATGTTTTCCACCAAGAAATTTCTTCTTGATGAAGAAACAGATGAAAATCGCTTACTCCAATTCCGGACCGTTGTGAAGTAAGAATAATAATAAAGTATTTGGAAAATAGTGTTCTCTTATTACTTCCTCTACTACGTATAGTAATCCAAAACAATTATTTTTGCAAACATGTCCGTGTGTGTCTGTGTGTCTGTCTGTGAACAGCATAAATCAGAAACGAACAGTCGGATAAACACTAAGCTTGGTATTTAGGTTCAGTATCTTCCAAAGATGCGACACGAAGGTTTTCAAGAAAATCCCCCCACCCCAGATTACCCTTTACATGTAACATTTTTCGAAAATTTTAATTTTCTCAAAAATGGCTGTAACGATTTTTATTAAAATATCATATGATTATGATATTTTTAGGACAACTAAATGTATATCTTGAATTTTCTGGGAATGTCTCCAAAAGTTTTCTTCATAACTGGTAAACAAAAGTTTACTACACACAAAATGTAGATGGCGTTAAAATACACAATTTATGTCATATACATTTTCTGTTGAGTGAGCCATTTTCGAGATACTTATACTTTTTCTCAAATGGGAATTCGTTATTCATTTTTTTATGTCCCGGACATGCAAAGACATGGAATGCGCCACATAGCAACCAGCACTTAAAAGATTTGACTATCGCTTAAAGCCTACCAATTCCCCTTGCACCTACAAGAAAATTAGCAAAAAGATTAACATCTGGATTAACATGAGGCATATAGAGAATAAGCGTTCGTAAAAATAATTTGTACAAGATTAGAGAAAGCCATGTGAGTGTAACTCATCAGATTATTTTTCTGTTGTGTCTGTAATGATTGAGTCAATATCATGAATTGTTTGTCGGTAATTATTTACCTCATTAAGAAATATTGATGGGATTCGAACTTGAGCAGTTGTAGAGAAATTATCGGCGGAAGCGTCAAGGGGAGAATTTGTTATGAAGAGCTTTTAGGTTAAAGAAACGCTCATAATCCACTTGCGAAGCTTAGATAGCTTGTTTTATATTGGGGGGGGGGTTGAAAAATCCATCACCTAGAATGAAATTGCAATTTATTCTTATCTGCTCATGAGTACGTTTATATACAAGCTTTGATTAGCGTTGTACTGGTCTGAGTTGGCATTGCTGTTGATAAGACTGCTAGAGAGTTAAACAGATTTGCTTCTGCAGATTTGATTCTATTTTGTTGGTAGGACAGACGAAACACCATTTGTTTTGGTTAGCACAACACAATCTGCTGTGCGCACAAGTTGGAATGTGCCTTTGCCTTAAGAATTCGGAATATTAAAGTTACTTATACAACGGGATCAAAAGTATCCGGACACCTGGCTGAAAATGACATACAAGTTCGTGGTGCCATCCATCGGTAATTCTTGAAGTCAATATGGTGTTAGCCCACCCTTAGTCTTGATGACAGCGTTCCCTCTCGCAGGCATACTTTCAATCAGGTGCTCTAAGGTTTCTTGGGGAATGGCAGCTCATTGTTCACGGAGTACGGAAGTGAGGAGAGGTATCCATGTAGGTCGGTGAGGCCTGGCACGAAGTCGGCGTTCCAAAACATCCCAAAGGTGTTCTTTAGGATTCCAGTCAAGACTCTGTGCAGGCCAGTCCATTACAGGGATGTTATTGTCGTGTAACTACTCCGCTACAGTCCGTGCAGTATGAACAGGAGCTCGATCGTGTTGAAAGATGGAATCGCCATCCCCGAATTCCTCTTCAACATTGGGAAGCAAGAAGGTACTTAAAATATCAATGTGGGTCTGCGCTGTGACCGTGCCACGCAAAACAACAAGGGGTGCAAGCCCCCTCTCGCAAAAACACGACCACACCATAACACCACCACCACCTCCGAATTTCACTGTTGGCACTACACACGCTGGCAGATGACGTTCACCGGGCATTCGCCATACCCACACCCTGCCATCGGATCGCCACATTGTGTACCGTGATTCGTCACTCCACACAACGTTTTGTCACTGTTCAATCGTGTAATGTTGACGCTCCATACACCAAGCGAGGCGTCGTTTGGCATTTTCCTGCGTGATGTGTGGCTTATGAGCAGCCGCTCGACCATGGAATCCAAGGTTTCTCACCTCACGCCTAACTGTCATAGTACTTCGAGTGGATCCTAATGCAGTTTGGAATTCCTGTGTGATGGTCTGGATAGATGTCTGCCTATTACAATTTACGACCCTCTTCAAATGTCGTCGGTCCCTGCCAGTCAACAGACGAGGTCGGCCTGTACGCTTTTGTGCTGTACATGTCCCTTCACGTTTCCACACAAGTGACACCCAATCACCTGACCACGTTCGAAGTCTATGAGTTCCACGGAGCGCTCTATTCTGCAGTTTCACGATGTCTAATGACTACTGAGGTCGCGCATAATGAGTATCTGGCAGTAGGTGGCAGCACAATGCACCTAAGATGAAAAACGTATGTTTATGTGGGTGTCCGGATAGTTTTGATCACATAGTGTAAATTAGCACTTACACGGTATTTAGAATCCCCTGTGGTAAAGAAAAATCTACATGAACTTACAGATGCAGCAGCCAAATGTTACAGATTAACACAAATACATAACACAAATCATCACTGAAGTTGTATCAGCGCCATGACGTGAATCAAAGTCTTGAGCACACCATAAGAAAACACAGCATAAGTTGGAAATACTACTGGCATTGAATGAGACTTGGCAGAATATTTAAATTTAGCCACCCTATGATCGCGGAGGACAGCGTAAGAGGTTGATGGTGGGAACAGACTAAAGAATGAAGAAGAAATCACTTACAAGTTGTCACATTTATTTAATTTATTACTAAAATTTGTAATTCCACTGGGTTATTCTTAAATTGCTTATGGTTTCTGTTTAAGAAGTTCTCATTATGTACCATTAAAAATGAAAATTTAATTTAAATTATATTGTAATATTCGCGATCCCTGTTTTCTGATTCACTATTACAGAAACTTTGAGAACTGTTGTTGAGAGACAGACAGGTTTCTGAGTAATGTGCCACACTAACCTTGCAGCTAAGGAATGTTTGTAACTTGGTCACGGACAATAAGCATAATTTACGTTCTATAGGAAGTAGGTCGGTTATACATCATTGCAGACTGGCTGCGATGTTGTATTGTAAAACAATAATGCCGACTGATTTCTAATTATGATTTATGACGCATTTCCTTGTATGGTAGGTGCTCAAGAAATATGAGAAGCAATCTCATTAATATTACAAGGAATAAACTAAGCGTTCATTAAGTTTACTAGCTGTCACATTCCATCTTGTGGGATACTTAAGTTCTCCTAAACAGAAGCGTGGATGCAATTATCCAATCTGTTGAAGATTTCAAAATGCGTCAAGGTGGGTTATACGGTGTCTAAGAATTCACGCACTAGCTCTCCAGGGTCACAATTTTATATTCGAGGGAAAATTTTTTAGAGTTTTAAGTGTAGCATAAAATCTGCTAATTTAATGGCAATGCACACCAAATCGTCCACTTGACGTCTAGGGGAAAAGAACCATTTGCATTAATTGGATTGGAAGCTGCTGGGGAGTACTTGATAATAGAAGGGGTTAAAGTCGCAACAGAAATGTTTCTTTGTTCTCTAAGCAGGAATGTTCCTCTACATTTCATCCCAATGTTGTTGCAAGTTTCTGGCTTCCATTTCAAGATATACACATACACTTGAGATTGCCAACCAAATTGTTGAATATAGGCACCGTTTCAAATATAGCTTCTATCACGTACGTGTTGATCATTATCGTCATTTTAAATCGTCACTAGAAGCTGAATTGTTTTGGTTCTCAAAGACAATGAATGGCCTTGAAAGGCAAACAAAATAAAAGGTCAAAACTTGTAATAAATTAAATAATAATAGAGCAATCAAGTTATTTTAAATTACGTATTAAGCTGCAAAATGTCGCATAAAAGATGGGCATGGAAGAAAAGCTATAGAAATATCGGTGGATATGTGGAACCTTAAAGAGATACTTGGGAAATAAAGTAAAGATAACTACAAATATAGAATTTTATAAATATGTGGCATTACCAGCACTCCTATATGGTTTAGGAACATTGATACTGAGAAAAGAAGGTAACAGACGGACTGAAGCCTCTAATAATGAGGTTTCTGCAATCAGTAGCAGACATTTCACGACTTGAACAGAGTAGAAATGAAGAGATATGGAACGAAATTCAAATACAAGAAGTAAATCAACATGTACAGAAGTGTCAAAAGAAATGGATGGAACACCTTGATAGAAGGGAGGGGAATGTTTCCGAAGAAATCATTCCAATATTGTCCAAAAGGAAGAGGAGATGTTGCTGGTCGTTCGAGACTCGTAGGGGGCAACAATTCTAATGAGGACTGAACAGATCGACCTGTTGTTGATGATGATAATGGTGATGATGATTGGTTCACTTCGTCGTGTGCCATGCAATATCTTGCTGTGGAACGTTATAGCCTGAAGCAATCAAGTATTTAACCTGGTGATCCGTAGGTGGCCCAGGAAGTATATGTTTAAGACAAGGGAAAAAATAGCACCACTCCTTCTGATGGTCTCCGGTGGAGTCTGTAAAAAACGTTGTTCCCAGCGAGGGCCCCGCCCAAGTTGTTACAGGCGGGTGGTCTTTGCCCACGGTCAGCAAGTGGAAACAGTAGTTAGCTGTGGTGGCCGCAGGATATCGCGGCACTTTGAAAAGTAGGTTCAGTGTTCTAGCCACGTCATAATTGCCCAACTCTCAGAGGTGGTAATTGTCGGGTGCGACAGATCCCTGGTATAGTTTACGGGTTCGTTTGTGTGTTCCACCTTTACAAAGCAATCTTAGGATAGTCATTCTTGCAAACATTACACGTCATGCCATTAAGATAATTGCGTAAGGCATTCTAATTCAGATATCGAATACAGGAGAAACACCCATAAATTTCACGAGATCATTACTATCATAGGCACTCCTATAAACCCTTTGTTATCATAAATTAGTTTTACACAAAACACGGCTGTCATAATTCTTATTTCACCTATTGCCGTCATTAAAACAGGCATTTCAATACACATGTAAGGTAATTTTCAGCTCAGTGGTCTCATTAATTTCATTCTTCTGATGTGCCAAAATGAATTTATAAAAAGCTAAATACTACACCAAATATACTGTAACTCTTGGCGATTGAAACAGCCTTCTTGAGGCAATTAAGCGGACTAGTTTACAGTTTCTATACCACCGGGTATAATCTGTATTAAAACAGATAATTTCAATATTTACTGCACACTCACTGCAGTATTCTTCTCTACATCTGTTGTTACCTCTTATTATTCCTTTCCTTGGTTATGTCCATACTGTTCCAGTCTTAATCCCACACTTTCAATTGGTCGACTGCCGTCTCTCTTCTTCTTAATCATTTGGATTTTCTGAAGATGGTTCCAATTTACCTTATATCATTTAATCTTTTCATTTTAATAACATTTAGTTGCCTTCTGAAACCTTAAGTAATGTAAGAAAATCATGTATATGGTCTGAACATAATTAAAACCTAATAAAGTTGCACATAAATAATTGTATAAGAATCAGTCTAATAATATACTACCCGTTTTTCAGTAGTCTAAAAGCTAAAAGCAGAAAAGAAGCTCGGTTGAAGTTTTATAATATATGGATCCAGAACAGAATATTAACCATAGCTAACAAAAAGATAATACGCGTCCGAAACGTGATTCCTAAGATCAGTAAAAGGAATTGTCTTTAGGTTAAAAACTGAAACAAAAAATCAGAGAAGACTTAAAGGCATATTTCTCTGAAAGAAAACCAAAAATTACAGAAATGAATGGAGATAGCATGTCAACAGAATGTCATCTGAGCAGGTACCAAGAAAGTATTTTAATATAAGTCTAAAAGAGGAAGACATCTGGGAAGACCAAGGGAAGAATTGTCAGCCAGATTATGAAGCCGGAACAGCATTCTTGCCTGGTTCCTGGAGTGCAGAAGAACAGACGATGAATCTGTCTACCCACCAAACGAATTTTTTCACTCCTTTAGAAGGTATGTCAGCTCAAGCGGTAAGAACATTGGCACGTGGAGAACAGTACTGAAATTTTCAAGTCTGACTCAACTTTTCAACTTAGTCCGCAACACGGTAGCCAGAAGGAACAATTATCGTAACACATTTAACCCTAATACCCCTGTTTAACTATAATGCCGAAATATTGTAAGTGCTGCCTTTGAGGTACAGTATCTGTAATATTGGAGAATGCCTTGAAGGTTTACCCGGATACTTAAATCAGATGAGAGAATTTAATGAGTTCTGTTTATCTCTTTATGGAAGATCTAGCGGTAACAGCATCGATATGGACAGTCAAAGGTACGTGGTTCAGTTTCTAGCCCTGGCATTGAACTTTTCTAGGTTGATTCAATTTTTGATACCACAATTATAGACGGGAATATGCAAATAATTAAAGAAATAATAGTAAGATATAAATAATTGCAATAAATAATTTCAGTATATTAAATGAAGAATGTAACAAGTTTGATTTGAAATGTTTGTTCAGAAGGATGGAGGTAATATGGAGTCAGGTTAGACAGAGTCATTAATGAACCGAGAAGGAGCGAAAACATTAGCTTAAGAATTTCTGGGAATGCAGTTTAGAGTTAAGATCAGTACGTCACAGGCACGTAGGTCAATTCTGGAAAAGAGAAAGCTTCTGAGAAGTTAGCCAGCCTCAGTTAGTAACAAAGTCAGAGATGTATAAGAACACATAAGAAATCAATATGGCGTTGGTGGAGGATAATATGTAGGCGGAACTAAAATTAATAAATGTTCGTGCATCTAGATAAGAGAGTCACTCTCTTCTCTGGTACCGTAAGCGGTACGCATCGACATTAGTGCACACTGTGAAGTAAATTGTTGCTTCACGTATGGAAAGCAATTTGAAGTATGATGTATGTCTCACTGTTGGAAAGTTTCCGATGTCCTTCGCCCCAATGTTCACTTTCCGGTGGCCTTAGCCGCAAGTTTAGGAATCAACTTTGTATTTTATGTTTCTTTAAATATTATATATATATCTATATATATACATATATATATATATATATTTATGTTTGCCTCGGATGCGTCAGTATTAATTTGTAGAAACATGTGTCTCTTTGCAGGGAGTGGTGCGGCTAAAGAATGTAGGCTTACACAAATTATAATTTTTACTTCACTCGTTTTATTAGTCCTTGAAACGATTAACTAACACTTCACTGATATAGAGAGCTGTGAGATTATTCATTAATTACTTGCACTTTTTAACAGGTAAACTTTATAATATTCTCGCCGTAATGAATTTTCGTCTCACATGAATACGTATTAAACTTCTCGAGGACGCGTCTCGCGTCCAGTTAGGAACGCTGTCTACTAGCAACTGACTTATACCACCTGAATTTCCAAATTTGTATTTCAAGTCTCTGATTGACTAATTTTATTCCAATAGAATACTTTTATTTAACTTTCAGGCTTTCTGGTTGTTGATTGGCTATTTATAAACTGTCTAAAAATTACATTATTGTTGCTCCTAGAATTCCTAGTAGCATTATTAAACTTTCCAATTCATTATTGCCTCCAGGTTACCTCATTGTTACCTCATTGTTAGCAACTTTTGGCTTCTATTATCACTGCTCCTATATTGGTAAATTACCTAATACATTCACATAACATTATTAAACATGTACATAATAATATAAACGTAATACAAAGACTGTTACATACATTTTATGTTATTTATACACATATTGCTTTAAGACGGACTGTTATTGAATTATATATTATATAATTAGACTGAAGTCATTTAAGTGTTAAAAATACTGCCTCAACTTGCCCCTTTTGCAAATATTTAAAAAAAAACAATTTCTGCCTCAAATGTTGTGCACACATTTATTACTTTCCTCTCTGGTACTTGTTCGTGTGACATTTTAAGCGCACAGTAACGCACTTATAAGAGTAGCGGCTGCCACAAGGGATCCCGCCGGTCAACATTTTAGCGACTCTCGTCGAGTTAAGCGTTTAGTTTTTTTATTGTGGAGACAGTTATTTCAAACCTTAAAATTGATCCTGCAGAAGTTAGCAGATATAATACTTCAAGTATTAACAGTTTTGAGTGATACAATTCAGAATAAGTCTATTATTTCAAAGGGTCGGTACATCAATTCAAGAACTCAGATATTAGTTCACAATAAATTTTTCAATTGAAGTTAAACTGGTGTTGTTGCCCCTCACAGCACACCCAAGCATACCCTGAGGGAAAATACTCTTCTTCTCCTTGGCTTTTAAGTTACGTCTCGCTTGCCTACTATCTCCTTGGATTGGGGAGTGGCTTATAGCTCTACCATTGGAGCAGCCGGCAGCAGACAGGGGGAAAAGGTAGCAACTACACTCCTGTATCAAATTATCGAACCATCGCAACATTCTGCTTCACTTTTAATAACACTAGTCTGCATGATATCGATAACTGAAAACTAATACGTGATACTGACTCACATTTTTATGCCGATTTCAGAACTACTTTTAGTTTTTGCGTACAGTTTTTTCACAATTTCACTTCAAAAATATAGAGATATAAAAATATTGCTTCCGCCACTACACATAAAATTGAGCTTGATGAAGCAATTTGTAAGGGCTAAACCTCAGGGTAGACCCTGCTTCAAGTACCTTTCCAAGAAATCTCCTTCATTACACAACACAAATTAAAGACTGGAATTTTTGTTGGTCCTCAAATAAAGAAATTTATGAAGGATGAAGATTTTGAGAAGACAAAAAATGAGAGAGAAATAGAAGTATGGGCCGCCTTCCAATCAGTTACTGAAAACTTCTTAGGCAATAACAAAGATTCTAATTACAAGGCCATTGTCGAAACAATGTTGGAAAGTTTCAAGAAGATGGGTTGTAACACGAGTGTAAAGGTGCATTTTCTGCATTCACATATCGACTACTTTCCAGAAAATTTGGAACATTATAGTGAAGAGTAGTGTGAACGTTTTCACCAAGGTATTAAGGAAATGGAGAGGAGGTACCAGGAGAGATGGAATGAAACTATGACGGCCGACTACTGTTGGATGTTGAGGAGGTACAGTCATCTTCAAGGATCAGCAAAGAAGTCAAAGAACAGAAAGTTTTAAAAAATTAAATGAAACACTTTGGCTTCCTGTTTTGTTAAAATGTAGTCATGAATTAATTAGGGGATTTCGTGAGAGTATTCTTAAAATGTTTCTTGAATAAAAACTTACCTTGTGTGAAATGGTATTTGAATACTTTTCTATGCTCATTAGTAAAATTGTCAAAACATTACTTCTTAGTTTGTGTAAAAACGTGACGTGATAGAAAAAAGCGGGAGTTATTTCTGGAATCAGCATAAAACCTGAATTCAAGAACATCTACTTTTAAGAAATCATCTCAGAAAAAGTTTGAAAATGCAGACTAGTGTAATCGGTATCTCCAAAACATTGATGCCTCTCCATCTCGGATCTTGCGGGGTTTCCACTTTAGGAGATAAAATTATTAAAGCAAGATTGTGACACATTGCACAAAACATTGCTTCGGAGATTATTCGCCAGCTCTTCAGGAATCGTATCATCTGTAAGTAAGAGAATGTTGCTTGGTTTTCCAGATGCTCAGATTTGTGTGTGTGCGACTTGTTCCTCTGAAGAGCAGGATATATTCAGTCATCTATAAATCTTTGAAGTACTGATAAGAACAGATTTAGCGGAGGAATGATAAGTACTCAAGTTGAAATGGTACAACACAGTTTGGGATCTGTATAAACGCCTCGTTGTAGAAACTGAGGCCATTTTCAATACATAATCTGCAAAAAGTAAAATAAAATAGTGATCTTCAGATGATACAATAATGTTTGTGAACCTTAACAGATACTTGCTGAAAATATTAAGAATAATGCAAAAAGCTAACTTGATTCCAGTTACTTAAAAGAAAAAGGAGATAGGAAAGTTCGACAAAGTCTATTGAGCATGTGCTATAATTTCTAGGCACGTATAATAGGGGTAAGGGTCAGGGACAACTTAAGAGTGAAGTGAAGTATACTGTGCATCGAGTAGGGTGAATACAGGTCGTATAGGGGTGTTGTTTACCTGTGAGGCCGTGTACATTTCGCTTCGTGACTAGAGGTACAATGCATCTGTGCTCTCGCTCCCATGTATGTGTCCTGCTTCATTTTCCACCATTACTAGATTGTACTGTTTACATTAGCAAATAAGGCAGCACATTGGCGTTTTTGTTTACATTAACAGCACTGTGTTTACGGAACACTATAGTAAGGTTACACATACGATGGTTGCTAACTTGTCCCAGTTCCTTAGCCAGATTAACACATATACTACGTGATCAAAAGTATCCGGACACCTTGCTGAAAATGACGTATAAGTTTGTGGCGCCCTCCATCGGTAACGCTGGAAGTGAATATGGTGTTGGCCCACTCTTAACCTTTATGAAAGCGTTCACTCTCGCAGGCATACTTTCAATCCGATGCTGGAAGGTTTCTTGGGGAATGGCAGCCCATTCTTCACGGAGTGCGGAACTGAGGAGAGGTATCGATGTATGTCGGTGAGGCTTGGCACGAAGTTGGCGTTCCAAAACATCCCAAAGGTGTTCTATAGGTTTCCAGTCAGGACTCTGTGCAGCCAGTCAATTACAGGGATGTTGTTGTTGTGTAACCACTCTGCCACAGCTCGTGCAGTATGAACAGATGCTAAGATGAAAAACGTATGTTTGTGGGAGTGTCCGGATACTTTTGATCACATAGTGTATGTAGCAATCACTCCCCCCATGTGATTTCCAACTCCTCTTGAGCCCAAAAGCAGTACCCGGTTTTGCTAATAGCTTCTTTCTGAAGGATAACAGAGAATGGTTAGATGCAGTATGTCAGATGTGGTGAAAGTACCACATTTAGGGAGGTTTCCTGCAAGCTGATTGTTCGTTTCACGGGTAGAAAACATTTCCTTAGCCTTACCTCACCCTTCTAAACAGAGTGTGAAGTGCATGTCCGAATTTTCGTAAATATGCACAGTAAAGCTGCTCCTCCGTCTCTCCTTTTCTCTCTCTCTCTCTTGAAAAGCCTGCCTGGCAAATGCTTGCAAATGCGTTAAATAGAGAACGTTGAATGCTGCAGGATGGGCTTGGGTTTTCGTTGATGGTCTCTTATCTCAAGTGGATCATGTGCTACTTGCATTTATGCCTTGTTCTTGGGTAGGGGTCTAATTGAGAGACGAAGAACTGAGGAAGCGAAACAGAAGGCTTTATCACTACTTTCTAACTTTATACCGCATATCAATATTACCACCGGCTTTTTGTTGTTCGACATAGAACTGGCTAATGCGGCATGAATAATTAGTTCTTTTAGTTCTTTATTTAAACCTAGCTGTCTTACCTGGCATTGAATTGGTACATTCTATAAGTACAGAGCTGAAACTAAAGATAGGGGTAAGTATTAAGCAGCCTGCAAGTTGTACATGTACCTAAGGCGTAAGTGTATAAGTCATGTCCACATTTGTCAATACTGACAACTTGTACACAAGGAGATGAAAAAACATGAGTATGGGTAGCCTTTGAAGTTATAGGGTATCCTATGATTTTCGTCAAGTTCTATAGCCCAAGTGCACAAATTTGTGCCCTGGTTGACCGAGTGGTATAGTTTTATCCATAAGAGATGAAAGTAAAGTAAGGGTAATTTTTAAAAGTTTCAAGTACCTATTACATAATTCAAAATAAGCATTAGAGCTTTTTGGAATTGTAACGTATCCTATGATTTTTGCCAATCCCTATTATACAGAGTGGATCATTTAAGTTGAAACTACCCAACTTCTCCAAAACCAACCGTTGTAGATATGTATTATATAAACGTTGCTTGATATTATGGGGAAAAGTAAAGTTTTATTTGGAGGACGTGTAATGGTGTTTCTAGGGTAATTTAATTTGAGTCTGATTGTAGGTTCGCATTTAAAATAAAATAAATTAACGCAAAAATGCCTATCATAACGTCCTTCAAGCAAAACAAGACAAACGGCACTTACTTTCCCGAGTAATATCAATAAACTTTTATTAAAGGCACTTCTTTCTACAACGTTTATTTTGGAGACATTGTACAATCTCAACTTATATGGTCTATCCTGTATAGCTGTGAAATGTTTTGAACATATTTTTTTCTCTAGTACGTATAGTAAGTAGGTGAAGTATTGTATTCCACACAAAAATTCGATACCGAGATTTCACCGGAAATACATGTTTTGAGAACCCCTGAATCCAAAAAAAGCATTTTTGGAAACACGTCCGTGTGTGTGTCTGTGAACAGTATAACTCAGAAACGAACAGACGGATAAACACCAAACTTTGTATTTAGATTCAGTATCTTCCAGAGATGCGACACGAAGGTTTTCAAGGAAAACCCCCACCCCAGATTACCCTTTACATGGAAACTTTTTAGAAAATATTAATTTTCTCAAAAATGGCTCTAACGATTTTAATTAAAATATCATATGTTTAAGACATTTTCATGACAAATGAAATGTATATCTCGAATTTTCTGGGAATGTCTCCAAAAGTATTCTTCATTGTGAACGACTTATGCATAACTGGTAAACCATAAGAGATAGACAAAATTTTACTCCACAAATAATGTAGATCGCGTTAAAATACACAATTTATGGCATATACATTTTTCTTGTTGGGTGAATCATTTTCGAGATATTGCTTGTTATTCCCTTAAATTTTCTAGTACTTATACTTTTTCTCAAATTCGTTATTCATTTTTTACCTGGTAATGCAAAGAGAATGGAATACTCCACATAGCAACCAGCTCTTAAAATATTTGACTATCGCTTAAAGCCTAGCAATTCCCCTTGCATCTACAAGAAAATTAGCAATAAGATTAACATCTCGATTAACATGAAGCATATGGAGAATAAGTGTTTGTAAAAATAGTTTGTACAAGAGTAGAGAAAAACATGCGAGAAAGTCAGATTTTTTTAAAATAGTGCAGATTTCTGCATAACAGATTCAAATATGATAGGGGTAGGCGTTAGAGTTGTCTGGTAATCCATAATTTTTGTTGCGTCCTACAGTATAAGTGCACGAAGATACATCTAGCTAGTTCAAGGATTGTGGATTTGCATGATTGAAAATTTGGATGGAATGTAAGGATAGCTTATCACTTTTGTCGGTTTCTAGTACCCGATTTTGTCAAAATGAACCAAAAATGTTATTTCATGAAACTTTAGGGAAATATGAGGGGTTGTATATGAACGATATACAACCCCTTCGGCTTTAAGTATTTTATGCCTCTCTCTCCCTTTGGACTCAAAAACATTAAAACTTTGCCATATTGCAATAAAACGTCAACATTAATCCCTGATATCCATATTAAACGAAACACGACTGAACTTGGTGACAGGAATACCTAAAAAAAAAGTCTATTCCCCTGGTTTTCAAGTTTTTGAAAACATGTTATATAGCCTGTAACATCTGAAGAATAGGGAGCTTTGCAATGGTGAAAATTATCCACATCTGTTGAGTGGTTTTTGAGTTTATCCCCCCTCAATACACACAATTCTTCTTTATAATATTATATAAGTACCAATAATTTGGGCTTCAAATTCTCAACTTGATGTATGTTTTTTCAAGTATATGAATCATGTGAATGTGTTGATGCACTTGGAAAATGTTATAACACAGATTCACCGAAAATGCACGTTTTTAGGTTCCCTGAATGACAGAGGGGCGCTATTAAAGAAGGTACTCGTGTCAGACTGAGTGTGGGGGGGTGCAAGTTGTGGATGTGTGCATACCATCATCACAAACGGAAACTCAAAAAATACTAAACTTCATATTTGAATGTCATGTCCTTTGAGGATGCATTTTAAATGCTTTCTTACAATTTTCCCCATCAGAAATAATAGTTTACATGAAAAGATTCGATTATTTTTCATTTTCTCAAAAAAATTCCATGATTTTTATTAAAATATCATAATTTTAGAGATACAAACATTACAAATAGACTGCGTGTCTTGTAATTTCAGTATGATATACTCTTTTTTCTGTTGTGTTTAACGTAATTGAGAAACCAGACTAATAGAGTGAAGCTTCCTGTATTCAGAAAGTAGAAATCAATAAAGTTTATAGAATTGTTACTTTCTCTACTGCGTAAAGTAAGTAGGGGAAGTATTGTGTTCCACCCAAAAATTTGATACCGAGATTTCACCGGAAATACATGTTTTGAGACCCCTGAATCCAAAAAAAGCATTTTTGGAAACACGTCCGTGTGTGTGACTGTGTGTCTGTGAACAGCATAACTCAGAAACGAACAGTCGGATAAACACCAAACTTGGTTTTTAGGTTCAGTATCTTCCAGAGATGCGACACGAAGGTTTTCAAGAAAATCCCCTCACCACATATTACACTTTACATGGAACATTTATCGAAAATTTTAATTTTCTCAAAACTGGCTCTAAAGCTTTTTATTTAAATATCATATGTTTAAGATATTTTAATGACAAATGAAATGTATATCTCAAATTCTCTGGGAATGTCTCCAAAAGTATTCTTCATTCTGAACGACTTTTGCATAATTGGTAAAACATAAGAGATAGACAAAATTTTACTACACAAGAAATTTAGATAGCGATAAAATACACAATTTATGTCACATACATTTTTACTTTCTCTACTACGTATAGTAAGTAGGGGAAGTATTGCATTCCACCCAAAAATTCGATACCGAGATTTCACCGAAAATACATGTTTTGAGACCTCCTGAATCCAAAAAAAGCATTTTTGGAAACATGTCCGTGCGTGTGTGTCTGTGTGTGTGTGTGTGTGTGTGTGTGTGTGTGTGCGTGTGTCTGTGTGTCTGTGAACAGCATAACTCAAAAACTAACAGTCGGATAAACACCAAACTTGGTATTTACGTTCAGTATCTTCCAGAGATGCGACACGAAGATTTTCAAGAAAATCCCCCCACCCCAGACTACCCTTTACATGGAACATTTTTCGAAAATTTTAATTTTCTCAAAACTGGCTCTAACGATTTTGATGCAAATATCATATGTTTAAGATAATGTCATGCGAAATGAAATGTATATCTCGAAATGTCTGGGAATGTCTCCAAAAGTATTCTCCATTATGAACGACATTTGCATAACTGGTAAACCATAAGAGATAGACAAAATTTTACTACACAAAAAATGTAGATCGCGTTAAAATACACAACTTATATCATATACATTTGTTTTGTTGAGTGAACCGTTTTCGAGATATTGCTTGTTATTTCCTTAAATTTTCCAATACTTATACTTTTTCTCAAATTCGTTATTCATTTTTACTTTCTCTACTACGTATAGTAAGTAGGGGAAGTATTGCATTCCACCCAAAAATTCGATACCGAGATTTCACCGGAAATACATGTTTTGAGAATCACTGAATCCAAAAAAAGCATTTTTGGAAACATGTCCGTGTGTGTGTCTGTCTGTGTGTCTGTGTGTCTGTGTGTCTGTCTGTGTGTCTGTGTGTCTGTGAACAGCATAACTCAAAAACGAACAGTCGGATAAACACCAAACTTGGTATTTACGTTCAGTATCTTCCAGAGATGCGACACGAAGGTTTTCAAGAAAATCCCCCCACCCCAGACTACCCTTTACATGGAACATTTTTCGAAAATATTAATTTTCTCAAAAACGGCTCTAACGATTTTGATTAAAATATCATATGTTTAAGATATTGTCATGACAAATAAAATGTATATCTCGAATTTTCTGGGAATGTCTCCAAAAATATTCTTCATTGTGAACGACTTTTGCATAACTGGTAAACCATAAGAGATAGACAAAATTTTACTACACAAAAAATGTAGATCGCGTTAAAATACACAACTTATGTCATATACGTTTCTTTTGTTGAGTGAACCGTTTTCGAGATATTGCTTGTTATTTCCTTAAATTTTCCAATACTTATACTTTTTCTCAAATTCGTTATTCATTTTTTTATGTCCTGAACATGCAAAGAGAATGGAATTCGCCACATAGCAACCAGCGTTAAAATATTTGACTATCGCTTAAAAGCTACCATATTCCCCTTGCATCTACAAGAAAATTACCAATAAGATTGACATCTCGATATCTCGATTAACATGAAGCATATGGAGAATAGGCGTTTGTAAAATTAGATTGTACAAGAGTAGAGAAAGTTATGTGAGTGTAACACATCAGATTTTTTTTGTCCTGGACATGCAAAGAGAATGGAATGCGCCACATAGCAACCAGCGATAAAATATTTGACTATCGCTTAAAAGCTACCATATTCCCCTTGCATCTACAAGAAAATTACAAATAAGATTGACATCTTGATATCTCGATTAACATGAAGCATATGGAGAATAAGCGTTTGTAAAAATAGTTTGTACAAGAGTAGAGAAAGTCATGTGAGTGTAACACATCAGATTTTTTTGGTAGGGTGAACCATTTTCGAGATATTGCTTGTTATTTCCTTAACTTTTCCAATACTTATACTTTTTCTCAAATTCGTTATTAATTTTTTTCGTCCTGGTAATGCAAAGAGAATGGAATACTCCACATAGCAACCACCTTTTAAAATATTTGACTATCGCTTAAAGGCTAGCAATTCCCCTTGCATCTATAAGAAAATTAGCAATAAGAATAACATCTCGATTAACATGAAGCATATGGAGAATAAGCGTTTGTAAAAATAGTTTGTACAAGAGTATAGAAACTAATGTGAGTGTAACACATCAGATATTATAGTAAAGATCTTCGTAGAATTAGCCTTTTTAGACTTTTACTTTCTTGTACCGACTTACCTGTAATAAGCATTTCAACCAAAATATGACATCAAGATTTCACAGGAAGTAAACATCTTTTGAATAGAAGAAACATCTTTGAAATAGGTGTGCGTGTGCCTGTATGTGTCTGTGTGTGTTTGTATATCACAGAGAGAGAGAGAGAGAGAGAGAGAGAGATGAATAATTCAAAAACAAAATGTCAGATAAATACGCAACTTCGTATTCATGTTAAATATTTTCCAGGGATACGAAGGAAATATTTTAAGAAAATAACTAAACCTCTAACTACCCTTTAGATGGCAATAATTTACGATTTTGTTTAAATGCCATATGTTTAAATTATATGAATGGCAAATATAATGTAGCTAAATCTTGTACTTTCTGGAAACATCCTGTAGAAATTTCTTTATATGGAATTAATTTTGTATAGTATTTTTAATTTGTGAGTGGTGGACAACACTTTACTACACGAAGAAATATACTCTCGTTAAATCAAAGTTTGTGACTTTTTATTTTTTTTACTTTCTCTACTACGTATAGTAAGTAGGGGAAGTATTGTATTTCACCCAAAAATTCGATACGGAGACTTCATTGGAAATACATGTTATGAGACCCACTGAATCCAAAAATGCATTGTTGGAAACGTGTCCATGTGTGTGTATCTTTCTGTGTGTCTGTGAACAGCAGAACTCAGAAATGAACAGTCGGATAAACACCAAGCTTGGTTTTTAGGTTCAGTATCTTACAGAGATGCGACACAAAGGTTTTCAAGAAAATCCCGCCACCCCAGATTACACTTTACATGGGACATTTTTCGAAAATTTTCATTTTCTCAAAAATGGCTCTAAAGCGTTTTATTAAAGTATCATATTTTTACGATATTTTCATGACAAATGAAATGTATATCTCTAATTTTCTGGGAATGTCTCCAAACGAATTCTTCATTCTGAACGACTTTTGCATAACTGGTAAACCATAAGAGATAGACAAAATTTTACTACACAAGAAATTTAGATCGCGATAAAATACACAATTTATGTCACATACATTTTTTTGGTTGGGTGAACCATTTTCGAGATATTGCTTGTTATTCCCTTAAATTTTGAAATACTTATGCTTTTTCTCAAATTCTTATTAATTTTTTTCGTCCTGGTAATGCAAAGAGAATGGAATACTCCACATAGCAACCACCTTTTAAATATTTGACTATCGCTTAAAGCTTACCAATTCCTCTCGCATCTACAAGAAAATTAGCAATAAAATTAACATCTCGATATCTCGATTAACATGAAGCATATGGAGAATAAGCGCTTGTAAAAATAGATTGTACAAGAGTAGAAAAGGTCATGTGAGTGTAACACATTAGATTTGTTTTTGGTTTTTACATTAGCTATTTCCGAGATACTATTTGTTTTTGGTTTGAAGCTTCAAATACACGTTTTTGAAATTCTATAATACTATTCGGCTTTTTTCCGTTTTCGTTTCTCATTGTCATGCATAGAGTGAAATTTCAAAGCCTTCACCTAGCGACACGCTTTTTAAAGATCTGACTCGCTTCGTCCACTGTATAACTCTAATCCCAACAAGCAATGAGCAATGAAAACATTTCTGTAAGCGTATCTCAATTAACAAGAAGTAAGTAGAAAGATAAGCGTTTGCAAAAATAGTTTATAGAAGACTATGTGGAGAATGTCATGTGAATATAATGCAAATCCTTTTTTACTTTCCCTACTACGTATAGTAAGCTGGCAAAGTATTGTATTCCACCAAAAATTCGATACCGAGATTTCACCGGAAATATATGTTTTGAGACACCCTGAATCCAAAAATAGCATTTTTTAAACATGTCCGTGTGTGTGTCTGTGTGTGTCTTTGAACAGCGTACCCCAGAAACGAAAAATTGGATAAACACCAAATTTGGTATTCAGGTTCAGTATCTTCCAGAGATGCGACAAGAAGGTTTTCAAGAAAATCCCCCCACCCCAGATTACCTTTTACATGGAACTTTTTTAGAAAATTTTCTCAAAAATGGCTCCAACGATTTTGATTAAAATATCATATATTTAAGTTATTATCCTGACAACTGAAATGTATATCTTGGATTTTCTGGAAATGTCTCCAATAGTATTCTTCACTGTGAACGACTTTTGCATAACTGGTAAACCATAAGAGATACACAAAATTTTGCTGCACAGAAAATGTAGATCGCGTTATAATACACAATTTATGTCATATACATTTTTGTTATTGAGTGAACCATTTACGAGATATTGCTTGTTATTCCCTTAAATTTTCCAATGCTTATACTTTTTCTCAAATGGGAATTCGTTATTCATTTTTCTTTTTTGTCTTGGTATTGAAAGAGAATGGAATACTCCACATAGCAACCAGCTCTTAAAATATTTGACTATCGCTTAAAGCTTACCAATTCCCCTTGAATCTGCAAGAAAATTAGCAATAAGATCAACATCTCGATTAACATGAAGCATGTGGAGAATAAGCGTTTGTAAAAATAGTTTTTACAAGAGTAGAGAAAGTCATGTGAGTGTAACACATCAGAAGTTTCTTTCATGAATTTATAACACATTTTGGCATACACATCTAGTGTTATTTTCACATCTGTCTAATTTGAAGCTACTTCAAGGCAAATATTTACGACAAACTGGAAAGAATAATACATATCTGTAAGCCAATAATGGGTAGAAAATGACTAGTCCATTATTGGTTATATAACGGAGGGGGACATGCACACTACGACTTGTATAGATCTATTGTGGCTACCACCCCCAGGAGGAAGGGATGAAGTAAAGAATCCACAAAGACTACAGGCTCCAGACAGGCAGCTTATAGAGATGCGCGGGAGTCTCCGGCAATTCCAGGCTCAAAGACGCGTTCAACTGGTGAAACCGTGTAGAGAGGGCGATGAACGACCCATCGACCAAGCAGCCTTGTAGTGTCCATCGGGAGTAATCTTACCTTGAGCAAACATCCGCGCCATCTGTCCGGCACCGACATATAGCACGAATCCTAGAACCACACCTGAAAGATGAGAAACTATCCCAGCTTTCGCCTACCGACCAGGGAAAACCACAAAAACCACGGTCGGAGTGGATGGTCAACATGAATCGAACCCGGGACCACCCGATTCCGAGTCTCACATTACCGCGGAGCCATTTCACTCCGTCATGTGACGGTTGCACATCGTATTCATTAAGATATCATAAGATGAATGAGAGATCACTCATAGGATGTGTTTATTACTTATCCGAACTACCCCTCCTGGCGCCAGTTGGTACAAGTAAAACTGGATTTATGCCCAGCGTCTAAGAAGCTGCAAAATTCCAAGAAGACAAGAGAACAAACTGCGGGTTAGTGAATAAGGAAAGCGGCCAAGTACCTTCTGAGAAACACTAGGTATATCCGTAAGTATGGGATTCTCCTTAAACTGGATTGTTAATACTTAAATATGAATCACATCATGCCGCTATGTCATCATCATTAATCAAGATACTAAGACAATAAGTAAATAAAAGTGAAATTTGTTTAAGATTTCATTCCATGCTTTATAGAGGAACTCACTATAATTATTCTTAATTAACTGCAAATAATTGAGTAAAGACTTTATTATAGAGACCGAGCGGAATGGCTAAGGCGGTGATTGTCTGTGGCCTGCATTCGAAAGGTCGTGGGTTCAAATTCCGCAGCCGACCTTCCTCACCCATGGGTTTTTTCGAGGGTTTCCCCGGATAATAGGCGAATGCTGGGGAGAATCTTTATATTCCCCGAAATTCCTGTCCTTCCAATTCACCTCCATTCTAATTTCACTAGAGTTGAAGGTGTTGCTGGGAGTATCGGCGAGCGTTATATGGCAGGGGAAAAGGATGCTCTTTGTAAACTTCGTCTCCCCAAAATAGTGGCGGTCTCAGAGTTTCCGGCCCCTCAGCGGGATGTGCAGCCAGCAGCGGGGGAGAGGAGCCGGTGAGACCAGCTGCCATCCGGGGAGTTTGAATCTGTGGTAAGTAGGAGCGCTGCTCTCTGCTGATCCGGCCTTCATCTGTCTACTCTCATCTCATCCCTCCCTCCCGGGGGCGCCCCGTCAGGGACTTAAGACCTTGTAGCTCGATGTGCTAAGTACCACTCTGTACCTAGTCCCACTCGTACTCTTACTTCTTTACTATAGAAAACTTCAATGGCGAGCTGATAATTAAAAGGCGACTTTTATATAATACGAAAGATAATGTAAAAGAAAGTACTATAGAGATTTTCTTTCGCTATTTACTTTACGTCGCTTTCGCCTTCTAAATCTGTTTCTTAAACCTTGCCCCTCAGAAATGTATTCTTCCGCGCTGCATTTCCTTCCCCTTCAACCTGGTTTGCTAATGTACACCTTCGAATGGTGACAAAAAAGCCTTGTGTGGTGCAAGGATAGAGATAAGAGCGATATAAACACATTGTTATGATAGATGCAAGTGTCCTATTCATACTGAGAGGCAGATTTAAACTGCACTATTCTCCCCTCTATTTGTTGATAAGAATTTGCACGTATTAACCCTTTACGTAATACACTGCGTGATCAAAGGTATCCGGACACCTGGCTGAAAATGACGTACAAGTTTGTGGCGCCCTCCATCGGTAATCCTGGAAGACAATTTGGTGTTGGCTCACCCTTAGCCTTGATGACAGCGTTCACTCTAGCAGGCATTCTTTCAATCAGGTGCTGAAAGGTTTCTTGGGGAATGACGGCGCATTCTTCACGGAGTGCGGAAATGAGGAGAGGTATCGATGTAAGTCGGTGAGGCTGGCACGAAGTCGGCGTTCCAAAACATCCCAAAGGTGTTCTATAGGATTCAAGTAAGGGCTCTGTGCAGGCCAATCCATTACAGGGATGTTATTGTTGTGTAACCACACCGCCACAGCCCGTGCAGTATGAACTGGTGCTCGATCGTGTTGAAAAATGCATTCGCCATCCCTGAATTGCTCTTCAACAGTGGGAAGCAAGAAGGTGCTTAAAATATCAATGTAGGTCTGGGCTGTGATCGTGCCACGCAAAACAACAAGGGGTGCAAACCCACTCCAGGAAAAATACGACCACACCATAACACCACCACCTCCGAATTTCACTGTTTGCACTACACACGCTGGCAGATGACGTTCACCGAGCATTCGCCATACCCACACCCTGCCATCGGATCGCCAGATTGTGTACCGTGATTCGTCACTCAATACGTTTTGCCACTGTTCAATCGTGTAATGTTGACGCTCCTTACACCAAGCGAGGCGTCGTTTGGCATTTTCCTGCGTGATGTGTGGCTTATGAGCAGCCGCTCGACCATGGAATCCAAGGTTTCTCACCTCACGCCTAACTGTCATAGTACTTGGAGTGGATCCTAATGCAGCTTGGAATTCCTGTGTGGTGGTCTGGATAGATGTCTGCCTATTACAATTTACGACCCTATTCAAATGTCAGCGGTCTCTGCCAGTCAACAGACGAAGTCGGCCTTACGCTTTTGTGCTATACATGTCCCTTCACGTTTCCACTTCACTATCACATCAGCAACAGAAGACCTAGGGATGTTTAGGAGTGTGGAAATCTCGCGTACAGACTTCTGATACAAGTGACACCCAATCACCTGACCACGTTCGAAGTTCGTCAGTCCACGGAGCGTCCCATTCTGCTGTTTCACGATGTCTAATGACTATTGAGATCGCGGATAAAGAGTACCAGGCAGTAGGTGGCAGCACAATGTACCTAAGATGAAAAACGTATGTTTGTGGTGGTGTCCGAATACTTTTAATCACATAGTGTATATTTACCTCACACGCTTATGAAAACATAAATTTGACAATTGTAATTATCATTGAATATGCTAAGGTAAATGATCATGTTGAATAAGAAACGATTTTGTATGGTATCACATATTCCACGACAGCAGTCAATGAAAGGTAACTAATGCACTGACCGTTCAGAGATACGGGGCAAAAATAGGTTTCATCCCTGTACCATACCATCTTGCTTCGTCACGAATCCACGGAGGCATGTGCATAGCAGCTGTACCTCTTCCTCTACATGTGTCGGGCCGATGACATTAGGGTGCCGTCCAATCTACCTGCTTCCATTATCTGTGGAAGATGGCAGTGCATTCACTATTATCATCTGTTTTTCATTTTTACCATTATTTCCGACTGGAGCTGGAACTTTGGGTTGTGGCGTTAAATTCGGTATGTACATAACCACCTGAGCCATTCCGCTCGCTATTAGAATTTGCTATTTACACAGTGGGTTGTGAAAATGAGAAAACAAGCCAAACGTTTAACTTTACAACGTATATTGAAAATTTTCTTGAATACCTATATTCATGAACAAATCTTGTGTTACATTCACATGAGTTTCTCAACACATTCTCCAATAAACGTATTACAAAAGCTTATTCTTCTTCTATTTCTTGTTAATAAAGATAAACGTGTGCATAAATGGCTATATTATAAACTTCCTTGTAGGTACAAGGGCAATATATTAGACTTAAGCGATAGTTAAGAGCGGGTCGCGTATGCGATAGCTTTGGAATTCCACTCTCTTCTCTGTTAAGTAAAATGACCACGAGAAAAAAACGAATAGTGGTTTTACATTTGAGAAAAGTGTAAGTATTTGAAAATTAAAAGCAATAACAAAGAACTCGGAAATGGTTAACGACACAAAACTTTATTTGGCAGAAATTGTATGCTTAAATCGATCTATATTTTTTGTGCAGTAAGATATAGTCTATCTCTTACGGATGATACAAACGACAGTGATACAGACCCCATTCAGAATGAAGAGGACTTCAAAGGCTATTCCCAGAAAATTCAACATATACGTTCTGTCATGAAAATATTTTTAAAATATGGGGTTTTATAAATACCCTCAGAGCAATTTTAGACAAAATAAAAAATAGCAAAGTATTTTCCATATACGAGGTGTTAAAAAAGTATTCCATTATGATGGGTGATAGTATGGACCAAATCAAGAAAAATATGTTCAGAAATATGGGTTCTAAGATGCATACCTTAAGAGCTATGAGGCTTCCTTATTGTGAAACATCTCTTCTACTGCAAGCTCTTTGCTGTTACGTACGACCTACAGTTAGCCGGTAAAAAAATGAGGATACATTACCCTGTTATTGTCAATGGATACAGCATGCAGTAAGCTTTGGTTTTGTTACTGTAATACGTACTCACAGTTATGGGTAAGTGCAACGAATGTTCTTATTAGTTCTGATGGAATCAGTTTATGTTTTGATAAGTTTATGAAATGCTTTTAATTGTATTTTTATCTTGAAATATTTGGTTATGCAACCCCCATTAATGATGTGTAAACACTACAGGAAGACGTCATCAAAGTGTGCCAGAGCATCCGTGACCAGCCTGGAGTGGTGAGTGTGCGTGATTCCCTAAAACCTCAGACAGAAGCATGCCTCACTATGAATGGACACCACATTGAGCACCTCCTTAGCGATGGTTCACAAGTGCTGGTCGTATGTAATCGCAAGCAGATTACATTAGAACCTATGCTATTTTACAAAAATAGTAATATGTCATTTGTTTACCGCATTTATAGGCCATACGTAATAGCAAAGAGCTTGCAGTAAAAGAGATGTTTCAGGGTAGCGAAGATGAACAAGTGCCCAAGCTCGTAAGGTATACATTTTAAAGCCCATGTATACTGGACTTTTTTCCTGTTTGGTCCATACCATTTCTACTTCTTAAAATATGGAATACTTTTTTTAAAAAACAAAGGTTAGAGTTGGGGATTTTCTTGAAAAATCTTCAGAAAATTCAGAACTTCAAGTTTGGTATCTATCGGACTCTTCATTTTTTTTATTTATGGTATTCACATAAACACACACACACAGACGCGCGCGCGCATGCGGGCCTTTTTCTAAGAATGCTTTTGTTTTTCCCATTCAGGAGGAATCAAATCATTTATTTCCGGAGAAATCTCCGTATAGAATTTTTGGGTGGAATGCAATACTTTCTCTACTTACTGTAAGTGCCTATGTAGTGGAGAAAGTAACAACCATACTAATTTAACATGTCTGCATATTTTATCGACAGTCATAGAGAAAGGCAGTTCTTAAAGAAGTTCCATGAAGAACGGTAGAAGTGTCCCACGGGCAACCATGAATAAACCTATTGCCTCTAAATCTTTAAGCTGGAATTTATCCGTAGTCGTGACGACTGGTTTCAAAATCTTCGATAAATTCTTGAATTGCGAAGTGATGAGAGAATTTATCTAGAGGACTTGGAAATCGTGAGTGGCATTTGCTAAACTATTTTACGAATAAAATGAAGTGGTTTACCCGAAAATCATTATTGTTGAAATAAAATCATTGAATATTTATATTTATTTGCAATATAGGTGGTGTTGTTTATAAAAACAAGTTCGAATTGTATGGTGAAGTTTTTGTTCTTTGCTCAGTGCAACTTGATCATATAGGTATTATTTTCTGCCATCTCGAACTTGATCTTTTATCAATTATCGTAAGAATGAAACTAGTACCCAAAAATTTAATAAATAAAACCTACATTATCACTATTATAGGTTAAACTTTCTTTACAGAAAAAGGATGATAAATGTTAACTTGTTTTAATTTTTTATTTATTATGAACATTGTTTAAAAACACAATTATCTAATTAATTGTATAGTGTATTCCTTGTATTCTTCTCTGTTTGATTTTTTCATATTGATGCTAAAAAAATGTGGAATGTCAAAGCTAAAAGCTACAAGAAATTAATTTTAAGGAATATGCTAAAAAGTTCAATCCATGTGAATACCAGGAATTTCAACAGGCGAGACATTCAAGGAACGCCAAAAGAGCTTATCGGGAAAAAAGAAACGGTTAGTGCAGTGGTTTTAAAGCCCGAAGAATATGACACGATCAATTTATGTAATGAAAATACCCTGAATGATTACAAATTAAGTTCTTCCTTGTCGCTGAGTTACCGATTTCCCGCGCCTTTCATCCCAGCAATTGCTTTATCATCACCTTTCTCTTCACCCATTTCGCCTTCATTTCATATCATCTTCTTTCCGCACTCCCAATTACCTAGTCAATTCCCCGTTCCGGATTCCTCATTCTCTGACTCAATGTTCGTTGCTCCTCTACAGGCCTCTGGTTCTAGACACGGTTGTAAGCCCTAGGGGGTGTATATATAAGGAAGGTAAGCCCAATAAGTAAGTAACCTACTGTATTTTCTTATATCTACGCCGAAATTTGCAAAATATATGCAATACAGGTTTATCGTATAAACAAGAAGGTGGAATAAGTTTTAATAAGAAAGCTTTGTGGAAGTGAGTAGAAAAAGACATGTAAATGCAACAGCATGACTATTTGCATCAGAGGCGTAGGTAGGGAGGGGTTTTGCGGATTGCAACCCCCTTGAAAAAAAAGTAAGGATTAATAGCAAAACAAATCTGATATGTTACACTCAAATGACTTTCTCTACTCTTGCACAAACTATTTTTACAAACGCTTATTCTCGATATGCTTCATTTTAATCGAGATATCGAGATGTTAATCTTATTGCCAATTTTCTTGTTGATGCAAGTGAAATTGGTAGGCCTTAACCGCTAGTCAAATATTTTAAGAGCTGGTTACTATGTGGAGTATTCCATTCCCTTTGCATTGCCAGGACAAAAAAATGAATAACGAATTCCCATTTCAGAAAAAGTATAATATTGTAAAATTTAAGGGAATAACAAGTAATATCTCGAAAATGGTTCCCACAACAAAAAATGTATATGACATAAATTGTGTATTTTAACGCGATCTACATTTTTTATGTAGTAAAATTTGGTTTATTTCTTATGGTTTACCAGTTATGCAAAAGTCGTTCACAATGCAGAATGCTTTTGGAGACATTCCCAGAAATTTCGAGATATACAATTCATTTGCCATAAAAATGTCTTAAATTTATGGTATTTTGTTCGAAACCTTTAGAGCAATTTTTTGATAAAATAGAAATTTTCAAAAAATGTTCCATGTAAAGTGTAATCTGGGGTAGGTGGATTTTCTTGAAAACCTTCTTGTCGCATCTCTGGAAGATACTGAACCTAAATACCAAGTTTGATGTTTATCCGACTGTTCGTTTCTGAGTTATGCTGTTCACGGACATGTTTCCAAAACTGCTTTTTTTTGGATTCAGTGGATCTCAAAACATGTATTTCCGATGAAATCTCGGTATCGAATTTTTGGGTGGAATAAAATACTTCCCCTACTTACTATACGTAGTAGAGAAAGTAATAGGATACTCTCATCTAATCTAAATCTTTTTGGTGGGTGTTACTTGCCATGCCATGTGTGAAGGAACTTATTTGTTTTGTGCATTGTTTAAGTTTTAAGAAATTAACTTTCTTCTCTCTTCATTTGGAAATGAACAACCATTTTTCAGATTTGTATCGAAATGACGGTTTACATTAAATGTGCATGAGACAACAGAAATCATTGTTTTTCTTCTATCCTAATCCCGTTTTTCTACAAAACTACAGTAAGCCTGCCATTGCACAGAAAACTACAGTACACGGTTGCCTAACACTTACAATTAATAGGCCGACAATGAGTGGATGCAATGAAATAATCGCTGGATATACAGATATATTCAACGAGTCTGCCGGACGATTAAAAGGAATAACGTGCAAAACCAATATCTGCTCAAGATCAAGCACAAGAACTATATCAGAAGTTATTATAGTATTATTATTTTTGAATCTACCCACATTATTATTTGCCACTGATGAAATAGTATCGGCAGAAGATCACGATATGATATATCCATTACAAATAACCCGCCTGCAATAACTAAGGAGAAAATCAATATACAGGTATTGGGAAAATGGGAAGACGTTTAATAACAGAAATCATAATCATAAACACACGCATCTACGTGTTTATTTGCGGGTCAAATTTAATAAAGATAGTAGGGATGCAGAAAACATAATAAATTAAATGAATAAAGGTAAAGTTCTTACAAGGAACCTACATTGGATGTTGTAGAACAGAAGTTGGCACAAGTCAGTTTTGAGCCGACAACAGAACACAACGCAACGCTCACAAGAAACTCGGAAACAAGGCATTGCTGAGAGGGAAGGGGAAGTTAAGGCTGTAGAGCTCCTGCAGTGACGGTTGATAGCAGTTTAATTCACTACTATGTTGTGTTTAAGTTAACTTTCTACATTTTTGAAAGGTTTTTCACTCTCCTTGTAATGCTTCTTCGAGATAAATTAATATTATTAAGATTAGCAAGTTCTTGAGGTAACATAATTTCCATAGCTTTTGTTAGACAGTTTCAAGATTCGCACTTTTGAAAAGGTTTTAGGGACTGAGCGATCTACCAGGTATTTACAGTTTTGTATTTACAGCCATCAATTTTTGGGATTTTCTGTACAAACTTCTTTGCAGTTAACTCATGCACTAGATTCTTTCAATTTCTAAAACAAATATAATAAGAAAACAACCTACAACAACTTCCCCGTGCAACACATACCCTTAATTTCACCATATGAAGCATGACATCTAACGTTGCCTCTAGATACGTTATGTAATGCTTTTGAGCAAATTAAACATGTCACATTCTCTCCTTCTGCACAGCAAAAAACTCATCCTCCCATTCTGCACGAAATTTCCGTTTTCCGGAAGAGGATGGTTAAGTAGAATCCACCACTGAAGTGTTTACTTCTAGCATCCCCTCGCCCCTAGCTAGCAACGCCACAAGCTTTGCCCAACTCTGTTGTGGAATAAATAACACTAGGGTAAACACACACACGTGCGCGCGATATACTTGTACAAGGTCACAAAAAAAAGAAGATTGGATTACATTTTTGGAGTACGTTTTTAGATTTGGACACTGGAACATAAATAAGATATCTTCTAGAAGATGCTGCAAGTTAACCCTGGTAAAACTAAAAATTAAGTAATCAGAAAGAAGCAAATTAAAATCAATCTCTAATACAACAAATTAAGAAAAGGAATTTGTGAACATCTGATGAGCAAAATTCCAAACAGACTCACTAAGACAATATTTGAATACATCCCAAAGATGGGAAGAAAACGATTAAGACCCAGTGCATAATTAAAACAAAACATTGAAAATAGAAGAAAACCTTAATAGTCTGCGTATTTCATATTTAAATAACCTATGTCAAACAGGGTGTCATAAAAGACCGTGAGATTGTATAAGATGACTTTAAAACAAAAATAAATCAATGCACTTATTATACCAAGGAATAGTCATTATTCTGACCTAGGATAGTAATGTCGGCTGATTTTAATAACAGCCTATGAAGAGGGATGAACTGCCTTGGGTTATAGAACAGGGACCTAAAATATCAAGGGTAACGGTTTATATTACATTTTTAACTTTCTTTATAGGGACCTTATTCAGTTTCATCCAATGTGGTAACAAATTGGCTGCTTTTAATATACGGTACATGTAATAAGCAGGCGCTTTATAAGACGACGTGACCCTAATGCATAAACACCTTAATTTATACTCTTACCTCGTTAACGCTGAATGATGCTTCTGATCTGTAAGGGTTACTCAATGAAAGGTAGATGTACGCATACATAAATTAATGAGCAAAAAGGAGGCAGAAGCTTTTGAATGCTAACCGTAATTCATAACGCTTGCTTTCCTCAGTACGATATTGTACTTTGTCAATGTGTGGCTATTCTTATTTTCTGTACCACTTACCTATAGGTAGGTAGTAGAAGTAACCCAAATTTCGATATCGAAATCTCACTGGAAATACACCTTTTGAGACTCTATGAATTCACAAAGGGCAGTGTAAAAAACTGTGTGTGTGTCTGTCTGTTAACAGCATAACTTAAAAACAAGAGATTGGGTAAATACCAAACTTATTAAGTTCAGACTTCTAATAATGCAACAAGAATATTAAAAAGAAATACTCCACCTAATCTCCTCTTTTACATGGAAAAAATTCATTTCTTGTATTATCATCTTAAAAATGGCTCTATAACGATTTTGATTAAAATACCAGAGTATTTGTATGACAAAGTGCATATCTTGAATTTTCCTGGATTAGCCTGTAAAGTCTCTATGTTCTGAAAGACCTTTATATAATTGGTAAACTGTAAGAGATAGACCAAATCTTATCTTATCCTTAACGGAGGGCCTCAGCACCCATCTAGAAAGGATATTGTAACTACGCCCCACGAGAGGGCGTCCCCGGGAGCGAAGGAGGAGATACCCGGCGGCCGGAACCAGAAGTGACGGCACAGCAATAACAAAGAACCTACACTCTTCAGATTGAGACACCCCGACAGTCGAACAGCTAGACCGCCGCACACAAAGAGGATCCAATCCTCCCCCCAAGAGGGTTCGGATAACCCGGGAAGACAAAATCTTACTCACAAAAAATATAGAACTGGTTAAAGCACACCATTTGTCAAATATTTCTTGTTGCGTAAACCATTTCAAAATATTAGTTTTAAGGTTTTAATTTTCAAATAGCTATACTTTTTTCAAATGGTAGGTCGCTATTCTGTTTTCTCGTGGAAATGCAAAGAGCATGGAATATTAAAGCCATCACATACCGTTCCGGTTTTTAAACAGTTGACTATTCCTTTACATACTGTATCCTCGAAAGAAATGTGTAAATGTGTAATACAAATTAATTTCGATTAGCAAGAAGTGGATAGAAGAATAAGCCTTTGTAAAAATTTTTGTAGAAGAATACGTAGAGAATTTCATCTGAATGTAGCACATCAGATTTTTACAGAATATTATTAGGAACTCTACTCCACCAATTTTATTAGTGATACTGGTATCTAATTTCTCTTATTAATTCACGATTTTTCACTATGAGGCAATATTTTTAACCCTTAAATGATTTCAGTCTAATTATATAATATAAAATATAATAACAGCATGCCTTAAAGCAATATGTGTATAAATAACATATAAAATGTATGTAACAGTCATTGTATTAATATTTATATTATTGTGTACATGTTTAATGATGTTATGTGAATGTATTACTAATTTAACAATACAGGAGCTATAATAATAGAAGCCGAAAGTTGTTGTTGATGGTGATGATGATGATGATGATGATGAGATGCGATTTAAGGGCGCTAAACTGCTAAGGTCATCAGCGTCCTTACAATGTATAAACATTTAAAGTCCAAAATGTAAAAGACGGGTAAAAAAACCGCATAAGTAAAAAACCGGGACACAAACCCGCGATGTCCAAAAAGCTAAAAACAACAATACACCAATCCCAAAAACACACTAAAAGCATAGGCAATAAAAGAGTAAAACGTGTCAAGAACTGTAGAATGCGAGGGACATGAGCGCCTTATGTCCACTGGGGAGTAGAGTCCCCATTAAAACAGGCATAATAAAATTAGAAACCTAAAGGTCGCTCAACGCATCAAATGCGCAGATTAAAATTACTGTCAGGAATAAAACGTTAAACACATTCTACAGCACGCGCGTCGTCTGCCAAAACGTTGGCTAGGCCAACAGGCAGACCCACACGAACACGCAATGCAGCTAAAACCTGACGCACCGTTAAGGGCGCATCACACTGCCCGCAGAGTGGTGCGGGGTCACCACTGAGCAAATACCTATGACTAAAAATGCAATGTCCGATACGAAGGCGTGTTAAAATTACCTCTTCCCGACGAGAAGCACGGGAAGAAGTAGCCCAGACTAACGGGAGAGGTTTAACCTCCCGCAACTTGTTCCCCCGGAGGGCCGTCCACTCATCGCTCCAAAGCGAGAGGATGCGGCGACGTAAAACAATAAACAAATCTGACGAGGGAACAACAGGGGTAAAGCTTCTGGGAGATAAAATCGCAGATTTGGAAGCGGCGTCAGCAGACTCGTTCCCTGAGATGCCAACATGACCTGGAATCCACATGAAGGAGACGCGGATGCCAGAGACACCAAGCGAGTGGACCAGGTCATGTATGCGCTGTACGAGTGGGTGGTATTTGTACAGCGCGTTAATACTCTGAAGGACACTCAGGGAGTCTGCGCAAAGAACACAGTGCTGTAAATCATGCCGCTGGATGTATAAAAGTGCCTGATAAATACTAAAAAGTTCGGCGGTAAAAATCGAACAAAGCTCCGGTAAACTAAAGGTAAAACTATGCTGACCAAAAACAAAGGCACACCCTACTCCAACATCAGTCTTAGACCCATCAGCGTATATAAAATGAAAGTTTCCGATTTTCGCCTGGAGTTCTAAAAAAGCTGATCTAAGAACTGAAGAAGGGGTCTCAGTCTTCGGCATCGACGTTAGCCCAAGGTGATAGTGGGCCTCAGCGCGCAGTCATGGAGGAAAAAGCGTTTCCCCCCTGGGAAGGGCCGGCGCTGGCATAACGTCCAAATGCGAAGGAGTTGTCGAAATCGACCCCCTGGAGGTAGTAATGCAGAGAAGCTAACTAAATATTGTCGATCAAGCGATTCTTCGTAAAATAACTCGAAGGACGGATGGTTAGGCAAGCTTGAGAGCCAACAAGCATAGCTGCACAAAGGCATCTCACGCCGGAAGGACAGCGGAGGCTCTGCAACCCGTAATCAAGCTTGGATCGGACCAAGGAGCGATAAAGACGCAGAAGAACGGTCCGATCAGCTCCCCAGGATGTGCCACTTAAAACACGTAAAAGATTAAGAGAACGGTCACACTTTTTTTAAAAAGGAAACGTGAGAAGTCCAGCTCAGCTTTCGATCAAAGATCAACCCCAAAAATTTCACCTCGTCTGCAAATGGAAGGACCACAGACCCAAGGTGGAAAGAAGGCGGAGGGAAAGCCTTCGGGCGCCAGAAATTGATACAGACGGATTTTTCGGCGGATGAATTATAGCCGTTGGCGGTACTCCAGGCGTAGAGACGGTCGATACAGCTCTAGAGACGGCGTTCGAGTAGACAGGTCCGCCGTGAACTGCAATAAACGGCAAAATCGTCAACAAAAACGGACGATGAAATGCCAAGTGGAATACAATCAACAATGGGGTTGATAGCAATTGCAAAAAATGTGACACTGAGTACAGAGCCCTGCGGTACTTCATTCTCTTGAATAAAAAGACTAGATAAAACCGAGTCCACGTACACGAAAGACGCGGTCTATCATAAACTCCCGAAGAAATATGGGAAGACGACCGCGGATATTCCATTCGTGAAGTGTACGTAAAATGCCGCCCCTCCAACAAGTGTCATAAGCTTTCTCCAGGTCAAAAACACAGTCACGGTTTGACACTTTCTCAGAAATCCATTCATAATATGCGTCGACAGGGACACCAGATGGTCGACGGCAGAGCGATAGCGGCGAAATTCGCACTGAGAGTTCGCTAGAAGTTTCTGAGACCCAAGCCACCATGTCAACCGCCCGTTGATCATGCGCTCCATCACTTGGCAAATGCAACTGGTGAGGGAGATAGGGCGGTAGCTGGAAGGTAGTTGGCGATCCTTCCCAGGCTTAGGTATAGGGATAATGGTGGCTTCGCGCCAAACGGAAGGAAAAAGACCGTCTAGCCAAATACGGTTATAGACCTGTAAGAGAAAGAGTTTACTGTCGGCTGAAAGGTTCTGTAACATCAGGACATGAATGCCGTCCGGCCCAGGAGTGGAGCACCTAGAGCAATGAAGAGCGTGCTCCAGCTCCCTCATTGTGAAAAGTTCGTTATAACATGCATTATTAGCAGACCGAAAATTATATGTTGCGGAATCCAGCCGGTCTTTGATAGAGCGAAAGCCGGTGGAATAATGGTCTGAACTGGAAACCGCCTCAAAGGCAGCAACCAGAGTGTTAGAGATGGCAGCCGGATCTACTATGATGGCATTCGGAACCTGAAGGCCAGAAACAGTACAATGCGACACTTTACCTGAGAAGCGACGAAGTTTATCCCAAACAACAGATGAAGTGGCGTAAAGCGATTAAAATACTCGGCAAAAAGAGTCCAAGACGCCTTCTTGCTATCCTGAATAATGCGACGGGCCCTGGCGCACGATTGTTTAAAAGTCACCAAACAAGTGTAGGGTGTTGCCGAAACCCCTAAGTGCAGTTATACCGGCACGAACGGCAACCCGACACTCCTCGTTCCTCCAAGGAACAGGAATCCGTCGAGGGTGTGAGGATGAACGGTAAATTGCGCGTTCGGCGGCAGATAGAATTGTAGACGCAAGGTGCTGCACCATTTGGTTAACGTCAGTGAAGGGCTGGTCCGCAAAAGACACGAGGCTGGAATGCAGACTCCAGTCGTCTTTTGTGAATATCCAGGAAGGTACTCTGTAGTGTTGGACGTGGTGAGACAGAAGAGAAACGATGCAAGGGTAACGGTCGCTGGAGTAAGTGTCAGCAACGACGTTCCACTGCAGACGACTAGCAAGCTGGAGCGAGCAAACAGCAAGATCCAGATGTGAGATTGCACCAGAAGAATCAGAAATAAAAGTAGGTTCACCTGTATTGAGGATGGAGAGATTGAACTGGTAAAAAATGTCGGAAAGAAGAGTTCCCCTCGCACAAGCCCTTGGCGAACCCCACAGTGGAAGATGGGCATTAAGATCTCCCAACAGAAGAAATGGTGGTGAGAGAGCGGACAAGAGATCGCGAATGTCCGCATTTGCGAGGGGAGACGATGGAGGTGAATACACACAGCATACAGAAAAGAAAAAGCCGGGTAGCTGTAGTTTAACGGCAACAGCTTGCAAGTCGGACGTAATAGTGAGAGTGTGAAAACAAACGTCGTTACGCACTAAGAACATGACACCTCCATGAGCAGGAATATTCTCCTCCGGTTCAAGATCGTAGCGAACCGGAGTATACCCTCGAAGATCAAAAGGATCGTGAGGGCGAAGCTTGGTCTCCTGCAAACACACGACCATATGGGAACGCAATAAAAGTCGCAGTTCCGGCCTATGAGATCGTACACCACGTAAGTTCCAGGTCAGGATAACCATTAAGAAAAAGGGATAAACTGTCTACTTAGAAGGGCGGCTTAAAATAATCTTTTGTTTTACCTTTGGGCTCGGGCTTTTTGTATGGAGTTGGTCAGACTCCATAGCCTCCTCGAGGGGAGGGCCCACGCGCTCAGTCAGAAACCGATTCAAGCGCCGAGAATCGGTTCTGGGTGGTAACGGGTGAAGGGAGCCGCTGAGCACGGCTTGTCCCAGGAGCATCCTGAGATTGTGACCTCCGAGGAGGAGAAGGTGAATTTGTCTTGCCGCGCGCACGCGGAGGGTCTTTCAAAAAATCGTCCCTGCGAAATTTCTGCTTGGATTTTTTGTCAGTGCCTTGTGACTTCGTAGACTTTGGACCAGGTTTAGAGGGCTTCGTAACTATAGCTGAAATGGACGGCCGGATGATAGTGGCGGTCAATGCAGTCATGGTCCAAGTTTCAGTCTCTGCATCCTTCCGGGATACTGGCGAGGCAACAACAGAACTAAATGTTTCCGCTCGCAGGAGCGAAGGTTGGCGCGCATGGTAACGCCCTCGGGCCTCGGCGAAGAAAAGTTTCTCCTTTACCCGGATCTCCTGGATCGCCTTCTCGTCCAAGTACCGTGGACAGTCGGCAAATGAAGCAGAATAAAACCCTGTGTAATTAACGCAGACGGGAGCTGTTGAACAGGTACCTTCGTGTGAGGGCTGGCTACATGTTGCACAGATGGTAACGGCACTCTTACATGAGACTTGCGTATGCCCAAAACAACAACGCAGAGGTCTAGATATATAGGGTCTCACTGCAATACGCACCTACCCTGCTGAAAGACTCGTGGGCAGATCGACGCCGTCGAAAGTGATAAACAGGGTACAAGTTGGTACCAAAATTCCGTCGCGTTTAGCCTGCACTCAATGATCACCTTTTGATCAGAAAGATAGCCGACAAGTTCTTCGTCCGACAAACCATCGAGGCTATGGGTGGTAACGACGCCTCGACAAGAATTCAAGGTGCGGTGCTTCTCGACACGGATAGGATAACCGTGGAGAAGTGTGGCGCGCAACAAGGACTTACTTTGCTGTTCGGATTTGGTTTAAACCAACAATGAACCAATTGGAAGACGAGTGCAGGACTGAACCGCACCTTCAATAGCGTCAATGCCCTTCTGAATAATGAAAGGGTTCACCTTCTCAAAACTTTGTCCTTCTTCTGTACGTGAAATGATCAAGTAACAACCAGATGTCGGCGGTGCTACTTCTGTTACATAGACTTTTCGGCGCTTGTTGTGAGTAATGGAGAAAGGGTGCTCCATAGCGAAATAAATCCTCCACAATTGCAACCGTCTCCGACCTCCAGCTCTGACCTCCCGGGCGTTACCACGGCTTGGGTGAGTGACCTATCTATACCTATCTCACCCCAGGGTTACACCTCCCAGAACTTAGACAGAGGGACCCAATCGCCGTCAGAAGTCAGCAGCTCATTCAATGGCCGCCCCGCGGGACTGCAGTTGAACAGCGGATACGAACACAAACCCTACATGACGTCCCCGGGTGGTGGGGATGACGCCATTACTCACTCACCCAGCTGCGCACCCAGTGCGCGGGTATCCGTCAGGCTGTGTCCACGGAGGATTAAAATAAAAGGTTAAAAGAAACTAAAAGTGCATGGGCGTTTTGCACACAAGGTAGACCGGCGAAGAAAAAAAAGAGATGTGTAAATGAATGGACGTGGTGCGAAATGTGCATAAATAGCAGAGAGAATAAAGAAACGATGGCGAGGGCGTCATACAATGAAATGCACAGAACGCGCGAGAGCCTACCTCGAGTCCCCCGGTCACGAGAACGAACCCACCTCGACCGGACGGGGATGAAGTGATGAAGATGGCGATGATTGGCTCGGGAACCCCCGGGTACGCCAACACCCGTACTCACATAAGGTGAGCCCCTGGGGGGAAGCCGAAAGTTGCTAACAATGAAGTAACAATGAGGTAACCTTGAGGCAATAATGAATTGAAAAGTTTAATAGTGGTAATAGTAATTCTTGGAAACACTAATGTAATATTTTTAAAAAAGTTTATAAATAGCCAATCAACAACCAGAAAACCTGAAAGTTAAATAAAAATATTCTATTGGAGTAAAATTAGCCAATCAGAGTCTTGAAATAGACGAAATTTGCAAATACAGGCGCGAGTTGCTTGTAGAGCGCGTTCCTAACCGGACGCGAGACGCGTCCTCGAGAAGTTTAATAACTATCCAGTGTGAGACAAATTCATTACGGCGGGGTTATTATAAAGTTTGCGTGTTAAAAAGTGCAAAGCATTAATAAATAATCTCACAGCTCTCTATATAAGTGAAGTGTTATTTAATAGTGTCAAGGATTAATAAAAGGAGTGAAGTAAAAATTATAATCTGTGTAAGCCTACATTCTTTAGTGGTATCACACCCTGTTAATAGAAACATGTTTCTACAAAATTAATACCGACACAGCCGAGGCAAACATAAATATATGTAATATTTAAAGAACACAAGGTTGGGGCGAAGGCCACCGGAAAGTGAACATTGGGGCGAAGGCCACCGGATACTTTGTACCATACGTGGGGCAGTTACTTCAAGTTCGGCTCCCCAACAGTGGAACTACAATACAACTCCTCCTAAAATTAACCTCCTTCAACTATTATGGAAAACATGAACGCTGTTGTTTTTGATTGCTTACAAAAGGCAAGACCAAAACGTAAGGGAATGTTTTATAGTTTCTATTGGGAGGTTTAACTCAATTATTTTCCCATTGATGAGTTTCTGGTTACAAGTTGTTCTCTATGCAAACACATTGCAACAAATCCATGTACATGTAAGGTCCTATTCTGTAATCAATGGCTTGTATCAAGACGAGTAGCGAAGGTCGTTAAGGCACAGACTCGGCAACGGGAGGACCGCTAGGACCGTCATCCATGACGAAGGATTTTTATCCAGATTTTCCTTAATCCTCATAACTGGGAAATGTCGAAGAGGTATCCTAAACTCAGGCTTGGAAGTTTCCCTCCCAAATTATCATTTCATTTCATGTATCACCCAGTTCTTGTGGTGCCGTATGAAGTATTAAAGAAATAAAAAAGTAACGACGTGTAAGGATCTCCTGAGCAGAATACGATTCGACTTTTTCGTTGAGGAGCGAAAGTGTATAACTAGCGTAGAATGGACAATTTGGGTTTGTTCTTGTTAATAACCTGTTCCTAGCTAAATACGGTTCATAATAGACACTTAATAACCAAATACTTACTTCGCAAATAAATAATAATCTTCATATTGTGCTCTGCTCGCAAGATGCTGGTAGATTGTCTTAAACGTGGCGAGCATTCTTTTGTATTCACGGGAGCGCGATTATCGCTCGCCAGTGGCTCAAGAGGGCTCGTTCGGCACTTGAGCCCCTTTATCAACTGCAGGAAGGAGAGACCACGGCGTACCTTTCTATCTGTACCACTCTATCTTTCGTAGTTCTACATGCCCAAGTAAAGAAAATGTTTTTGAACACCAATATAATTTTATTTTGGATTCAGAATTTAATAATCATGTGCGTTTGTGGGATTCTCTCTTATTACTTGTCAACAGTGTAAGAAACAAATTTGGAAACATAGTTCAGAGACAATTTGACTGTTCTGGCCAAGCAACTTTGCACCAACTATGATTCAAATGATTGAATACAAATGTCTTTGTTTCCATGGAAGAAACCAAGTTTTAGGCTTTCGACACAGGCGGCTCCTGTACAATTGCACGCATATAGCTCATGAGCTGTTCTTTACAGCAGGCAGGAAGAATTGAAACACAATTTATGTCTTACGCCAAAACCCGGATTATGGCTTCCAAACCACGCCCAACATCACGGTGTTATTCACAGAGCTTGTAGTTTGTCACTCGTTCTTTACGGATTAAATAACGTTCAATTGCTTTACGATAAAAAGAAAACAACACCAAAGTTCCATGGATTGCTGTGCCTATTAAAGCTGGATAAAACTTTCTCAGAAAAAGTGGGGTTAACGTGTAATATACTGTACGGCTTGTCACAGGCGTTTTCTAAATGGTGGGTGAACTTCTCTGTGGTACAAAGCATAATGACTCATGTAAAGGCACCGCAAGGATACCTGGAAACAAACAAACCGCAGTCCACAGTCTGCTGCAGATTACAGTATATCAAACCCTCTATTTTGATTGAGTAAGCGCTTTGAAAACATTCTTATGAATGAGAAAGGAATCAAGAAAAGTTATTAATGCTATGCGATTTTAATGTCATCCTAGTATCTTAATAAAATATGTTTATATGATGGATAAAACTCCGTACTTCTAACTGATGGATTGACGAATTTATTGTGTTCCTCAGGATAAGAAATAGTAATGATTGTATCACGGAGGGGCCCCCGGAACCGGGGCAGAACACCGCAAGTAGGCCAGTCGGCCCTTTTTGCCCCAAGTGACCCCTGGGAAGCGTGGATGAGTGAAGAGACCCAAAGGGCGACCAGATCCGGATGCCGATGGCGCAAGCATGGAGGGGGTTCCTAACGTTTCCAGATAGAACGTATCCTACGCCGCACGGACCCTGCCCACAAGCCACCAGCCTACAACGTCCCCCGGGGCGGAGGCCCACGCCGAGGAGAGACCTAACTGAGTGGTACCGCAGCGACGCCAGGGAAGAAACCTTTACAGACCGCAAGCCACCGACCAGCCGCAACCTGCCGAACACCGTGCCTGGTCCCACAACCCTGAAACAGGACAAGGAAGATGTTCGGTACAGGAAATTAAGTGAAGGAGAGTCGTGGTAGATGAACCACCCAGAGACCCGGGGAAACCACGAAAAACCCATGGGCCAGAGTGGGCAATCGCTGGGATCGATCACGGGACCTCCCGAATGCAGGCCACAGACGCAACCTGAGTCATCTCGCTGGGTATAGTATTACATAAATAGTACTGGTTATAAAAAAGTATTGCATTCCATTCACATGACCTTCTCTACTCACTCTTCTACAAACTGTTCTTACAAAAGCCTATTTTTCTACTTATTTCTGGTTAATCCAGATAAACTTTCAATTCCCATTTACACATTTCGTTGTAAGATATAGTAGGTAAAGGGATAGTCAGATTTTTAAAGAGCGTATCACTATGTGAACTTTGAAACCCTTTGCACAAGATATAAAAATAACGATTTCCCATTTGACAATAACAAACAATATCTCTGTATTGGTTAACTTAAAAAAACATATACACATATGAATTAAAGCCAGAAATGCGATGCCGCGATGATGGTGCGTCAGTTTAATACTGGAATGCAGTTGTCACCTTTTTTCGTCGTCTCAAATATCTGCTGTTGATTATGCTGCTGCTCCAGTGGTAGAACTATGAGTACTTTTCATCAGGATATGCGTGGGCGTATGTTAAACGGACAAAACCAACTTGAATATGACTGTAAAATGTCTTGTAAACTAATATTTGAGTTATTGAAGTGAGTTGCCGACTGTTTGAGCTGAAGAAAGAGACTGATTATGAATCGTAGTACTCGAAAATGTAACAACTGAATTATTACACGTGCTAACTTCTGCAGTATCAAAGTTATGGTTGGAAACAACTGCTTCTGCAATAAATGCAAACTATAAGCGTAAGTCGTTAAAATGTTTGCCGCCAAGATCCGTCGCGATAGCCCCTACTCACTCAAGCGCGTTACTGGGCGCTTAAAATCACTCACGTAAGTACCGCTGACGGTACCAGCGAGAGAGACAGTAATGTATACACAACTGTGTGCACGAACGTCGATCCGTACCAGTCACGGTACCAGGAAAAAGTAACTCTCTGATATAAATTACACGCCTCTATTGCCACGCTTACATTAATATAACTCCCACCGACGTTATTTTTCACCCGCAACCAATACTTAAAATCCTCTTCATGCATGTCTCCTACTTTATTGCTAATTGAGCTTTTCACTTTCCTCAGAATTTTCTAGGACACTCTAAATTCAGAATTGACCTATGTGAAGTTCAAGCGTGCTGAATTTACCTCTAAACTGCGTTCCTAGAACTTTTATGCCTATTCCTTCGGTTGTTGTTAATGACTTTCTTACTAGGCCCACTAATAACATTCGTTAATCTGATTCCTAATCACCTTCTTCTCGTGGCAAAACGTTTCAACTCAAACTTGTTAATTATATTCTGTTTTAATGTACGGAAATTATTTATTGCAATTATTTCTTTATCTTAGTGTTATTTTTTAGTTAATTATTTATATCTGCCCGCCAATTATTACGGTACCAGTATATATGTCAAATTGTGTGATTAGAAGGAGAACAAGTTTCTTTGTAGTGGCGGTAATATCTCTTTACGGTTTACCAATTTAGAGGCAATTCATTTTATTTGTGATGAAAATAGCCTAAACATATGGTATCTTAATCAAAATTATTGACAGCCCTTTTTTTTAGAAAATTAAAATATTCGTTTAAAGGGTAGTATGGATAAGGTAGGATAGGAACCGATCAGATGGATCAAAATATGGGATGCTACCAAATACATTCGCTGTAAACATCGTTAAGCACATTGCATATCGTTTTGATTTCATTTTATTGAGTCTGTGGACAAAATAATACAACGTTTTTGTGGTTCTCTTTATTAAATGCTGAAAGAAAATAACACACTTTGTTTTATTGCATTTATTTAAATTATTAAACAGTACACCCATTTTACTTCTGTTTTTCTCACTGAGTGCTTGATAAATACCCAGTCTCTTTCGAATCAGATGTATTGTACATATTTTATGTTTAAATTAAGTAAGTAATTGGTATATGTATAATTAATTAACCAAGTATGTTCATGTTTTAGCTGCCTGCATTACATATTAAGCATTGCACTGAAAATATAAGAAAGAAGTGTCTTGGGAATCTCACACCACAAGCAAAGTTAATAATATATCTTCGCCGTAATGCAGTAACGAATACGCAGAGGCGTTGGAAAAAGAGCGCGCATTCTACTCCGTGTCGGGCGTCACCTTACCCGTCAAGCAAACTTTCCTACCCACCTACCTTTCTATAACTATACTATAAGTACAAGAAGTACTTATCGAAACCTATTTCTAATTCAAGCTTTGACATATATACCTCTACCATTCGGTATAGATATGGGTAGGCGATAGCAGACCTCAAAACATTTAATGTTCTAATTTCCGTCCATAGAGTATTGAACGAACTTTAATCGCAAAGCATAGTCTGGCGAGGCACATTCCTGAATATTACGTACACGAGGGTCACTATTTATATTTTGAGCCTCGGCAACCGTGAATGTTGTAGGTGCCATCTGACGTTTCCACTGGAAAGCTTGACATTTTTAACCATAATGTACTTCAAACATTATGCCAATTGAGCGTCATTTGTTTTGTTTACACTAACTTGAAGATTGTGTGTCAACAAAAACATGGAATTAACTCGTGCAGATGTTCCTGCAATGATTTATTACTTTCGACGTCGATTATCAAGACTAGAGTGCATCGATCAACTAACTTCCACATTTGGCGACAACGCTCCATCCTTTGCCGCTGCGAAACGCTGGTATAACGAATTTAATCGTGGCCGCCGTTTGCTCAATGATGAAGTTCGTGAAGGTCGTCTAAACTTAGTTGTTGTGCCAGAAAACATCAATGCTGTGCAAAAACTAATAATGAATCATCATCATGCGACATATTGTGAGATTGAGGCAACCCTAGGCATTAGTTCCACCAGCATATATAACATATTGCACGATTAGGTAGCCGTGAAAAAGGTTTGCTCTCGTTGGATCCCACATAATTTGACGCAATCTCAAAAAGGTGTTCGTGTCGATTGGTGTACAAAAATGCTCAAGAAATACAATTGCGGTTCTTCAAAAGACGTATATAAGATTGTAACAGGTGACGAATCATGGATCTATGCGTATAAGCCGGAACGTAAATAGCATTTGACTGTATGGGTGTTTCAAGATGAAGCAAATCCAACAAAAGTTGTTCGCACTCGAAGCACTTCGAAGCAAATGGTCGCCTACTTTTTCAGCAAAACTGGCCATGTGGCAACAGTGCCTTTAGAGGAACGTGAAACGGTCAATGCCGAATGGTACACAACCATTTGTTTGCTGGAAGTCTTCGGTGAAGTAAGGAAAACCAACAAGAACCGTAGGATCGTTCTTCATCAAGACAATGCGAGCGCACACACATCTCGTCTAACAACAGAGTATTTGAAGCCTCAAAAAATTTAAATTGATGGGTCATACGCAATACAGTCCTGAATTGGCACCCAATTACTTCTTTTTGTTTCCGAACATCAAGAATAAATTGCGTGGACAACGATTTTCGATGGCAGAAGAAGCCGTTGATGCCTTCCAAAACCATGTTTTGGGGGTGTTTCAAGAAGACTGGAATAAGTGCTTTGACAAATGGTTCAAACGGATGCAAAAGTGTATTGATCATAAAGGAGAATATTTTGAGAAACAATAAAGCAGTTTTGAATCAGAAATTACTTTGTTTTAATTCTTAGGCTCAAAATATAAATAGTGCCCTTCTTATAACGTCATTATATACATTCTTCTTACATAGAGGCTATTATAGACTTTGTTTTGCGTATAACGGATAGTTAGATTAAGTCTATACCACTTTATAGACTCTTACTGTAACCGTCTGCATAGAACTGTACACAGCTGTGCGCCCTCTTGGAGTACGCAATCCTAATTAAGGTTGACAGAAGACAGAAGTCATTGCAATAATTTCTCATCATTATCACGTAATAATGGGGCGTGTTGGTCTCCAATTTGTCTCATCTCTCTAATTGCAGTATATATTTTGAAGCAAATACGACAGGAGCAAAGTGCACCAAATAAAGCGATATATCTAATTTTAACGAACTATACTATTAAATTGCTACAAAGGGGTTATTTACAGTAAGTGTACGTGTATATTTAAATTTTTGTGCTGGTACTCAGTGTTATATCAACAAGCTTTAGTTAAGCATTGCTGTTGTTGTTATTTTCCTTTATTTACAATTGCTTTGACCACTAGGTCATATCGCGACTTATACCCATACATACGAGTACAATAATAATAATAATAATAATAATAATAATACATTGTAAACTTTACAGTGATTAAATGATAAAATAATTGTAATACATTGTTATTAACATATTTTACATTATTAAGTATTGAGCACAGCTAGAACAATATAATCTATTACCTATTATACAGTAATGTGTTTTATTTTAATCTTGTTATACAGTTTGTTGTCTTTCAAGAAAAAAATAATGTTTTTGAAATGAGTAGGGTTGTTTAAAGCTAAAAATATATCTTTGTCTTCTTCTCTCCATGGTATAACTTCTGCATTTATTGATGAGGTGTTCGACGGTGATACGGCAATTGCAGGTTTCGCAGTGAGGAGCATTTTCTTTGCCAAGTAACAAGGAATGTGTTAGACGTGAATGGCCTATTCGTAAACGTAATATAATCGGTTTATCCTTTCTTTTTAGTGTGCAATGTACAGGGTTTTGCGGAGCCTTTCCTAACTATGTGGAGTTTGCTTGACGTTTTAATGGTCCAGTCTTGCTTCCATTTGAAGTTGCTCTGCTAAAAAAATAACTTTGAGCATCTCTGTAGGACACTGGCAATTCTTCCACTGGAGGTAGCAAAGATGCTTTCTTTGGCTTCTCTATATGCTTCCTCATTTCCTGATATTCCACAGTAGGCCGCAATCCACAAGGATATAACTTCTTCATTATTTGTAGTAATTTGGTTGTCAAGATATCTTGGATTAATGTTACGTCAGTAGAGCGGTCTCGGAAACTCTGAAGAGTGCTTAGTGAATCAGTTAGAACTGCGCTGTGTTTATGCTGTGCTGTGGTAATGTAAATCAAAGCTTGTTTGACAGCATAGAGCTCAGAGGAGAAAACAGAGAACAAGTCTGAAGCTTGTACTTAAGTTTAGCATGCGCAGTAATGCCATTACCCTGATCAGATTTGGAGCCATCTGTATATATATATATATAAATATGTGTTTAGCATATGTGTTACGGATTTCCTGGTAAATTTGTTTATATATGAAAGAATCTGTTTGTGATTTCTGGTGCGTTTTCATATCCATATTAATTCTAGTAATAGTTAACCTCCAAGGTGGAAAATCATGATGATCTCTAGTCAATATTGGAGGTATTTTAATATTAAGTTCATGTATGATTTTTTCAAATCTAACATGAAAAGGTAATGGCTGATTTTTAATCTTGGAATACTCTTTTGCTCTTCCCATAGAAGGTGTATCCATGGGCTTCCGAGTTGGGCCTTGCAGCAGTCTTTATAGCGTATTTTAGACATTGTGCTATTCTATTTACTTCTAATGGCGGCTCTTGAGCTTCCATTTGTAAACTAGAAACAGGGCTGGTTCGTTATGCCCCTAACGAAATTCTTAGAGCTGATGTTTGAATGAATGGGCTTGAGCTTCTTGAGTGTCATTTGAGGCAGTATTTTAACACTAAAATGATTTCAGTCTAATTATATAATATAAAATATAAAATGTATGTAACAGTCTTTGTATTAATGTTTGTATTATTGTCTACATGTATAATAATGTTATGTGAATGTATTACGCAATTTAATAATGTAGGAGCTGTGAGAATAGAGGCCGAAGGTTGCTAACAATGAGGTAACCTTGAGACAATAATGAATTAGAAAGTTTAATAATGCTACTAGTAATTCTTGGAAAGAATAATGTAATACTTTAAAACAGCTTATAAATAGCCAATCAAAAACTAGAAAAGCTGAAAGTTAAATAAAAGTATTCTATTGGAGTAAAATTAGCCAATCAGAGACTTGAAATAGAGAAATTTACAAATTTTAAGCGGTAAACGCCAGTCGCTAGTAGACAGCGTTCCCAACCGGACGCTAGACGCGTACGTATTCAGTGTGAGACGAAAATTAATTACGGCGAGAATATTATAAAGTTTAGGTATTAAAAAGTGCAAGTAATTAATAAATAATCTCACACCTCTCTATATAAGTGAAGTGTTATTTAATCGTATGAAGGATTAATAAAAGGAGTGAAGTAAAATATATAATTTGTGTAAGCCTACATTCTTTAACCGCATCTCCCCTGATAAGAGATACATGTTTCTACAAATTAATGCTGACGCAGCAGAGGCAAACATATTCTTCACATTTTCCTTCTAGAACTAGAGTTAAATCTTGTAAAATTTCTAAATTTAATATCTGATACATCTTATACATACATATATATTAGATATGTAATATAGGAAATTATTGCTGAGGTGATTATAGCATAAATTTAATGTAAGAAAACTCTGTCTCTGTGGTATAGTATGTTAGAATGTAAATCCAGAGATCATAAGATTCAATTCTCGAATGAAGGTGGATTTTTCCTTAGCGATTATTTCCTAACCTCCATAGTCTGGAAGTATGAATGAGAATATATACGAGGTGTTAGTTATAATGTTGGTAGTCGGCTTGGGTATCAAGAAATCCTTGGTGCTCTTAAGAGGTCTTAAAAACTGTTGTGCGTTTTACTTTAAATATAAAAGAAAACAAAACAAATTTCCTCTTTCTCACAGAGTCACTAAGTTTGCCGTGTGGTCATTTTAAATCCACAATAATAATTTTCATTATCCTAGGAAGGGAATTTGTATACCGAGTGTTCATTTCAAAGGGTGTCATGACGTCATTGTTTTGATTCAATTATTGGAAGCTAGTGTTAACTCAAAGAGGAAGGACGTACCGCAGTACAAGTATGACTGAGAAGTTGCCTAGCAAGCACGGCGTTCATATCAAAGAGTTTTGATACGTAATTGCATTAGTAATACAACGCGGATCAAATAAAATACTTTGCAATTCCACACGTAGAAGCGTAAAGTTAAATAAAATAAAAAAATAAAACACATTAAGATTTCTTGTATGACCCTACCAACGTCCATTCATTCCACAACGATAATTTTTTTCATTTACATTTACAGAAGGGAGCGGCAAAATACAGTTGACAAAGTCATGTTGCCTCACGCTACCCGGTTTAAACTTAACACGAACCTTCTATACCGACCTAACAAAGCACAGTGTGGAAGAGATTTCGGATGATACATACCCTACAGACCGCTGTCTGTTACTACGACATGTCAGTGTTGTCAGACTTAACACCTTGCAACTTCACACGAGTCATACGCCTCTGCAGAAGCAATTGGCGGCTTAAATTCTAGACAAGTGATATGCCACGGCACACTTTGAAATGAACACACAGTATATGTTATAACTTATTTTCCTCTACTTTCATTTACTTCTGTATTAAACTCAGAATAAATTATAAAAAACAGAAATTACCAAAACAGAGCTCAATAACCAGAAAATAGCTAAAAATATCAACGAAGAAGACGGGAAGGAGTTTGAAAGGTAGAAAACTACTCCTACACAATTCAAGATGTTTAAATTAATTTTTCTGCTTTATTTATATTTATTTTTCTCAAAATTTTCATGGTTGTAAATTGATCCTGGTGAAATTTTAGTCATATCCTTTGGGGATTTTCAGATGGTTTATACATGTAAGTAATGTAATATGCTCCAAATGTAGTTAATACATGTGTAAAATAGCTTAACTTGGCTTTCACATGCTGATATAAGTTCAAAGACTACGTTTTACTTAAACAAAACGTCTAAATCCTTACAAAACTTTATATTCAGATATAATCATCAGACAGCAAAACACTGACCAGTTCGCTGTTGTCTGCGTTGGTATCATTCATTCATAAACCATCTGTTCAGTAAAAAAATCTTATACCTATGTCACGCCTAATTTTCATATAGTACCTTATTCTCTGTTAAATTATTCATATAAAAATTAAACTTCTCTTCGTTAACTTAATCACCATTCATTTTTGACGAGAAATTATGTAAAATTAAGCAATATAGACTTGGTTATACAGATAAGAAGACATCATTGTTTGCATATCCTGTCATCTTTAGATATCACTGAACCCACATAAAAGAACATAAGAATCGCTAATGTGGTTTACCTGTGAAAACCTAAAGATGTAAAAATCATATTCTAAAAACGACTAATGTTTCAGAAAAAGTTATTTGGCATAAAGTTTATATATCAATGAGACACTTTCTTATGGTTTATCAGTTACAAAAAACTAACGAATGTTCCGGAAAATTCAGATATACATCTTATTTATTATGCAAATGTCTTAAACTTATCCTACGCCAAAAATTGTCCATGTAAAAGGTAGATATTTGAAGAGCGGCATTTTCTTAAACATTTTCCTGTCGTAGTCTTGTGCACGCACGCGAGATTTAAAATGTTTTAGTGGGAGTTCAGAACACCTCAAATGATGTATTTCTGGTTAAATTTCGATATAGAATATTTTGGTGGATTGCAATACTTCATGTATCCTCCGTAGTTAGTAAAAAAAATATTTAGATATATGCAATAAAAAGGAGAGGGAAGCCATTGCATGGCGTGTGTGGAAATGAAGGAGGAAAAGGCGAAATTTGTGAAAGGTATATACCCAATCTGTGGGGATAACGACGACGGAACGTATGTTTTGATGGAATGTAGAGGAACCAATGGGTGGAGGAGAAAACTAATCAAGGAAAAATGGCTTAGATGTAACAGAGTTGTAGTGATTAAGAAAATGTTCACACATTAGTCGCAATTAAGGCAATAGGAGAATTTCTTTGGAATGCCAGGATTAAATGGAAGTGGTCTGTCGACAAATGTTAATTTGTTAATTTCATTACTGTAACTAGGAAGTTATTTAAAACAGTATATAGAGAAAAGAAAAGTTAAAATAAACTGTAACATGGATGCCTGTGGGATAAGTGGTCATTATGTAATGAACTTATCATGAATAAATTTATTATAATTATTATTATACCTTAGTTAAGTACTAGAAAAAGCAATAGGTATTAAATTTCAGTATAAGATATAAAAAACTATTTAAAATTTACTGCGATACCACTTCAAGTCGTATACAATTTGGCATGATAATAACACTTAGTGACACAATTCTATGATAAGGAATTCAAACTCTTAAATGCAAAATGCAGAAGTTACAAATCCAATCTTATTTTCAGTTAAACGACCATTCACTTACAGGTTACAGGGGAACATTTCACTGTAGGGCCTTGTATTCATTTGATAATATATGGTTCTAGCTTGCTACAGATACCTTTTTACTTTCTCTACTACGTATACTAAGCAGGGGAAGTATTGTATTCCACCCAAAAATTCGATACCGAGATTTCACCGAAAATATATGTTTTGAGACCCCCTGAATCCAAAAAAACAATTTTTGGAAACATGTCCGTGTGTGTGTCTGTGTGTCTGAAACAGCATATGTCAGAAATGAACAGTCGGATAAACACCAAACTTTGTATGTAGGTTCAGTATCTTCCAGAGATACGACATGAAGGTTTTCAAGAAAATCCCCCCCATCCCAAATTTCCCTTTACATGGAAGACTTTTCGAAAATTTTAATTTACTCATAAATGGCTCTAAAGATTTTGATTAAAACATCATATGTTACGATATTTTCATGACAAATGAAATGTATATCTCGAATTTTCTGGGAATGTCTCCAAAAGTATTCTTCATTGTGAACGAGTTTTGCATAACTATAAACCATAAGAGATAGCCAAAGTTTTCTACACAAAAACTGTAGATCGCGTTAAAATACACTATTTATGTCATATACATTTTTTTTGAGTAAACCATTTTCGAGATATTGCTTGTTATTCCCTTAAATTTTTCAATACTTCTCAAATGGGAATTCGTTATTCATTTTTTTTGTCCTGGACATATAAATAGAATAGAAAGCGCCACATAGCAACCAGCTCTTAAAATATTTGACTATCGCTTATAACCTACCATATTCCCCTTGCATCTACAAGAAAATTAGCAATAAGATTAATATTTCGATAAACATGAAGCATATGGAGAATAAGCGTTTGTAAAAATAGTTTGTACAAGAGTAGAGAAGGTCATGTGAGTGTAACACATCAGACTTTTGTAATTGCTCTCGCATATGATCCATGGATCTGGGGACTCTCCTTTTGACTTAGTTATGTGTTCCAAACTTATTAAACCGCTCTAGTATAGTATGGAGCAGTACGAATTATACATTACACAAAACAGAAGGTAATTCTCCTTTAAGAATTTATCGAAAGAGGAAACAGCAACAATGCATGAAAACAAAACGCAAAATCTTTGTAAACGTCAGGGAAAAGATTTCGCAAGACCTACTCTGTTCATTACAACTTTACATGACATTTTATATAATGCATTATGTGAATGAAGGGATATTTCTGTTAACTTTGGAGAACTAACGATACATTTTTACTCGAAACACCTGTAATTAATCTATACGGACTTGATTGTGTATGTCGTCCTCCGTGGACTAGTGGTACCGTGCTAGCCTCTAGTTCTCAAGGTCGCGGGTTCAAATCCGGGAGGGCGATGGATTTTTTCGGGTGTAAAAATCCTTAGCATGGCTTCCTTCGGAAGGAAAGTAAAGCCGGTGGTACCGTGTCGTAGATTTACGGCACGTAAAAAAACCTCAAGCCTGATAAAGAGGCCTCTGAGCAAAATTAACGGTCTTTCTCGCCCAATGTAGAATGGGACGCTAAGAACCATAGTAGTTAAAGAGCATCCATAAATAAAACTAAATTTTTTTGCTTGGGTATACCACACACTGTTCGGATATCACAAGTTAGTTTCGTTACTAATGGACACGTGGAAAAAATAAGAATAATATATTTTAATGTTCTGTCTCCTTAATTCAGCTGTCCGCTTTTCAACGGTTGCTAACATAGTGATCTAGTGATCGTATTTTAAACCAAATTCAGCCATAATTTTTATCACACCAACTTAAAGAAGCCCTTTCCTCTTTTTCTTCTTTCTTCTAGCAATCAATAATTCTCCTGGGCAATTCTCCTCCTCCATTCTTTGTACATGTCCATACCACTGCAGTATCCGTTCACCGTTTCTATTTAAAACCGTATATTCTGCCTTCACGCCGATTCTAATAACATCTTCCTTATGTACTGTAGTCAAGATACTCTGAACAAATTTACGTAACCCATTCATTTCGGTACTCTAACTTTTTCTTTCATTTATCATTCAGAGTCCAACATACTTCATTATTTTTCTAAGACAGGTTTTGTGGTTGTTTTTGTCATTTTTCTATCCCCTACGACGCCATTCAAAGACCTTACTACCTTCCTGCCTTGGTGTTCAATATCCTTTTCATACATACCAGAGCTGTCTATGATTGTACCTAAATATTGCAACTGGATGAAGTCTCTAATTGTACGTCATTTACAAACAAATCTTCTCCATTCTCTCCAACCACTATATATTCTGTTTTCATACAATTAACTTTCAACCCATCTAAACTATATTCCTGTATAAGTTTTCGAAGAATGTATTCAACATCTTCGGTTCTTGTCCTGATCATCGACGAAAAACAAGGAATCCAGCATATGGCCGTTAATATTTATGCGCACACCTCTGCATGAATCGTTCCATTTCCTTAATACACTCTCTTAGAATATTATGAATAAGCTGGGTGACATTCCGCAACCATGCCTCAAACATTTGGTGATAGAAAGTTCTGCTGATATATTTTTACCCATTTTAACATATGCTGTACAATAATTTATACACTTTCTTTACAAAGCTTTTAGAGAATTCAGAACTCCAATTTTTTGAAGCACAGTCCAAAGTCGATTCATATTTTTTTAAGATGATTTATAAAAGCCGTTTGATAATTCAAAAAGGGAGAACTTATAGGTATATGAACGAAGGTTTCGAAAACAGCAAATGCTATGGAAAGGTTATTTAACACAAATTCGGTATTTTAATGAACTCTACATTTTTTGATATCTCATATGATACAAACTACATTTTGAATAAAGACGACTTCACAGGCTGTCCACATAAAGCTCATGATTCAGACTTATTCGGCCGTTGCCGCCAGTCAGTTGTATCCACATGACGTCAATACTTTGGAGCGAATTTATCACCGGTGCCTCTGGCAGAGTACTAGCGGAAAATGAGTGGAAGAAGTGAATGTCAACAGGTTTGAGGTCACCTTAGTGGAATGGGACTTGTATGGTACCTTTCTAGAATTTATATTTGGAACTTCTTTCGCTTGCGTCTCGTAAACTCGCAATCTCAGCATTCATGCTTATAGATAACTTAGTTTTTGTAGCGTAGAGTGTTTCTTCTTTAAAGGCACAACCTTTCCATTGCAAAAAAAACTGTTTTACTCTTTACAGCAGAAAAGAAAACTGAAAATTAAGAAAACAACACACAAAAAATAAACCTGCTTACCAAGTCGGAAACACATACACTCCGAGGTTCGATTCTACACTTCTGCTTTGAGACAACGACTCACAGAACTACCAATGATATATTTCATTTAAACTGGCTGGCGGTAAAGATGAATAAATCTGAAGAGCCATTATTTAAAATATTGTGTTCTGACCAACAGTTCACTAGAGCTGTTTTTGAGGAAGCAAAAGGTAACAAAACATTTTCAATGCTAGGTTTACTTTTGGACTGGAAGGAGATTTTCTTAAAAATCTCGATGACGCATCCATGAAAGATTCTTAATTTCAACCAGTTGGGAACTTATCTTTATCTTTTTATTCAGAGTACATTTCGTATATTTTGCATGATATCTTGATGTTGAATTTTTGAGTGGAATGGAATACTTTCTCTACCTACCAAAGATAAGTGCTAGAGAAAGTAAAATGGATGAAGAAAAGCCATGTTTTTTTTTAACCTATCATTGAGGCAGATAATGACCATGGCGATGATGAAGTGACACAGGTGAATCGCTCATGGGCGTTTATGAACATTATAATTACATTTAAGACCATGCGAACAAAAAATAGTGGGCGTTGTAGCGTAAGCTACTTGTCAAATTGTACTTTATAATTACGATGCCATGATATAACATCTCATGCTGAACCACAAAAAATAATTGAGTCACTCATTTTCAAAACCCGTTAAGTCCACCCAAAATCGAAATTGAATTAGTGGTTCGATCCTCTAGAAGCCGTGTTATTTTATTTTTTTATCAGCTCTAAATCTTGTTGTTTCCTGACAGTAAAATTAAAAAAAATGTGCTACAATCATCTGACCCTCCCTACCTATTAAAATTCACATGCATCTCTTATATACAAGGTGTTTCAAAACTAAAACTCAATTTTTTTCTGAAAAAATCAAAGCTTTCAACCATTGTTCTACAGGAGGTTAGTCACCAAAAACCATTTTAATTCATTTTTATTTATTTCTGAATGTTTTTATATCCTTTAGTGGGTTAGAAGTTTCCATTTCTTTTCATTCAAAAGATTTCGTTCATAATGGGATATCCTGATTTGTGTATCAGATTTTGTGTTAAGTAAGTTTTCATTCGTGATATCGGTCTAAAATAAAATGTTTCTGCCAGAAACTGAAATTCTGTTGATAGTAGTCGGTGACATTAAGCGTAAACAAATAGTGTGCATCCTTTCATGGCATTCACCCAAAACGATAATACACAGTGATTTATGAAGAACTGACAAATCTATTTCTTTAATTGTTTCAAAACGAGTTATGTGACAACTTATTATACCTAAAATGAAGAGAAATTTTAGGAGATTATTCATCTCTATAGCAAATGTTGAAAATGTCTTCCATCCTGCATATGGCACAACTCGACACGTCCGTCGTTCCATGTTACTGGCTACTCGTTGGAGGACTCTGTTGTCAATAGCTTGAATATCCTGTGTAATGTTGTGCTTCAGATCGTCCAATGTCTGAGGACGTGTGGCATAAACCCTATCTTTTAAGTAACCCCATAGAAAGAAGTCCGGTGATGTCAAATCCGGAGATCTCGGTGGCCACAGGTTCTTGGAAATTATATAATAGTCAAAGAAACTTGCAATTAGTGCCATGGATTCATTTGATGTATGGTATGTAACGCCGTCCTTCTGAAAATATCCTTGACTCAGCTCTACATCGTCTAGTTTCTCAGCAAACTCTATTGGTTCCCTATTCTCTGTGCGGATATTGCGCACCAAACTCCGATTTTAACCGGGTGCATATGTGAGTTCACATAGCCGGATAAATGGAGCCATGTTTCATTTGTGAACCATGTGATGGACAGGATTTTGCACAGCGAACGCCTGAAACCAACGGTAATAATTCAGTCGTGTATCCTTATTTAGTTCCTGTAATTGATGGACAACCGTAATCCTATACAGTTTTAGGCTGCACTTTTCAGAGCTCTCTGACACATTGAGTAGCTGCACCCTGTCTCCTGCGACAAACGTCTTAATGATTTTTGGACGATTGATCCAGTCGTGCTCTTACAACCGTGGGAAGCCTAGATGAATGAGTTTTGCCTTTTTCACTCATTAGAGATACAGTTGTTTCCAATTTGTTTACCAGTCCCAGTATTGTGTTTCTCTGGGGAGGATTCCGAACTCCAAATTCTCTCTGGTATGCCCTTTAAGTAGCTGTAATTGAATTCGTAATCCAGTATTGCTTTACAAGGAACAGTCGTTCATTTAATGTGTACTCCATTTTCACGTTGGCTAGTACAAAATCTCAAAAACAGTTGCCGACAATAAAACCCTGTGTATTTCACAGACAACTACATATGTGTATAGAAGAAACAACACTCAAGAGACAACCAGAAAACTTCTCAAATATTAAACTTGAGGTGTCAAAGCATTATTAAGGAATGAAATACCTCTGGTTTTATTGGTATTATGGTTACTGTTTGTTCGAAGTCTTTTGGGACAGATACCTTCTTTTGGAATGGGGAGATAAGGGCATCGTGTGGCAGTTGCGTCAGCAATCACAAAGAGCCGCCACATGTAGCCGATTTTGGCACAAGCAATCGGTTTTCTACCTTCCCCTTCCACTACTTCAAAAGAGTCCGAACAAAGAATACCCATGAAAGCTCTTGTGAAGTTAAAATCAAAGATAAAGTATCCATCACCTTGTTCACAATAAACCTTTTTTATGAATTATATAAATTAAATAATGTGGCTCATTTACAAGCATGAAGAAAGCAGCCTTCAGTCAATTTTGTTTTTAAAGTACTCATGACGAAAGAAATGAAAGAAAATCAAACAATAAATCAAAGCTTTAAACGTCTATCGCATTTCATCAAGGGAAAATTTAAGAATATAACACAGAATATCTTGAATACTTCCCCGTTAAAACTTATTTAACAGAATATGTTTTTGCCTAACTCATATAGTTTTCCAGTTATGCCCGGCTTCGATTCCCGGCGACTGCCCACTTTGACCACGGGTTTTTCGTGGTTTGCCAGAGCCGATAGGCGAATGTTGGGTGTTTCCTCTTCTACCACGACTTTCCTGTCCCCCATTTCCTTCATTGTGATCTGTTACAAGGTTGCAGGACCAGGAGACGGTGTTCTGCGTGTTACGGCTGGGCGGTGGAGGTGCACTTTGTAGCAGAGGCGTAGCTAGGTGGGTTGTGGGTTGTACCCGCCTGCTAAAAAATGTAAAAATGAAACCAAAAATGGCTTCGTTAAAACCATAGCATCGTTGTAGTTTGGTGGGAATGAAATACTTCCTAATCATATCGCTGGTAGCGCTATATTTATGCCGCATGTCTTAGGCAGTATCGCCAAGGTGACAGCATCAGCACGTTAAATGTTAACATACTGGGGCACGCTTTCGTTCTGCACTAAGTTTCAGTGGTTTCTAAACAAGTGTAGTATCTCCCAGTTTACAACAACCCTGTTTTGTAGTGAAATGAAGTGACCTGCAGCGGTAATATAAAATACCTAATTCATAGTGGTCATTAATCCTCATGTCACAACTATTTGCCGCTTAGAACACGACAAACATCATATCCTTATTTTAATTCCAATCACTGCAACTTAATCTGCTGCACCTTGCATTGATATAAATTGTTTAAAAATGGACCCTATACAAAGTCTCCCTTAATATTTTTCTGGCTACTCTACTGTTATGTAGAGGGTTTCTTCCTGCAGTCCTGGTTTCGGAATGCTCAGGCAGGACCCGCCTCCAGGTGCCCTCGAGCCAGGTGCCTTTGAGTTAGTAGACTGTCGAGGGGCAAGTATACTTAGGATCATAGCAGAACCAGGATGGGTGATCAGCCTATGCTTGATAAGGCAGTGCAGAAGAAGGAAATGAAATGTAGTGGTGAAAGGGATAATAGGAAAATCGGGGGTCCAGTTATCCAACCTAGCATTCGCCTAGCGACCGAGGAAACCTTAAAACCTTCGGTCAGGTTGGTCTGCCATGGGTTTTAACCCGGAACCTACCGAATATTTCGCGTTACCGTGGCGCTACCTCTCTCGGTACAATATGGTTCAAGTGCCTAAAATATATGAAAGACAATTAGAGAAGGGATGGAGCAGAAAAGAATGGGAGACAAAGAGTTGGAGTAAAGGAGAGAGTGAAGTGGATTGAAGGGAGGAACAGAAGTTTGAAGAGATATCGGGAGATCAAGAGGAACCAAAGAGAAAGAGTGAGAAGATTTTTAACTTTACAGTGAAAAACAATTTGAAGGTTTACCAAGTAATATCACAAGAGGGTCTGAGAACATAGCAGTGCATTTATTAGGAAAGGCTACATCTTCGAGTGAAACTTATTAGGACATTTTAACGAATAAATACAAATTTAAATATAATTTCCCTAAAGTGGATTTACAAAATAATAATAGTTGTATATCTATTCTATGAATACTTAACCTTTAGAAGCCAACTTGCAACAGACCAATGTCGATTGATTTGAGACAAATAAAAGACAACTCTACGGTGAAGGGATTCGGTAATTCCACTGCGATATCCGGCTGCGATTGCTCAAAACTTCAATACTTTATTTCACTGATTCCATTTCTGATTACATCACATAAATTCAAGAGTCATTGTGATTTATCTCTGGCAGAAATGATCGCCACATTTGTTGTAGTGAGTAGGCTCTCTATATAAAACAGCGTGTCTGTTAATACATACTGTAGGCCTCTGACGAGAAAACGTTTGCTGGGTGTTCTGCTCTCCGGAAGAGGGGGGGATAGCGCAACGTAGTAGCTCACGATGATGTCATAAATAGATCTACTCTTATCTACATTAAAAACATCGCGCAACGTTAGTATCTCGGCGTATTTCACCTAGAGAAGCGTGTAAGTGTTTCCTAGTGATTTATAAAGATATTTACACTGACCAGTAAGAAAGGAAGAACTCTGCACACTTAGGCCCGAGAAGCAGTTGCTAACGTTGTTCAAATCTGTGACGAGAAAAGCAAACAAAAGCAACTGGTCATTCAGTGTTGCTAGCAGAAGAGCGTAAGTCTTGTTGATATGTTGAGCCGTAATCTTTTTACATAGCGATAGAATTGTTGATGTTAACACATTCCTTACAGATGAATTCTCGTGAGAGGAACACTACTATCTACTTATCTGTTGTTAATTTAATTAAAATTGTCAGAGGAAACGTGTTTCTGAACTTTAAAAACACTAATCATATCCATAATAAATGGGTTTTGTTTTCCATTCTCAAGATAGTTTTAATGTTATATACATAATTACACACAAAAGTCACCTAAAACTTTAATTTATTATTTTTATTAAAATTAGTGCACAAATATAAATTAGTTTATACATATACGTAATTGCTATGCAAGCATAGAAAGCGTGAATAATCTTGAGATAGTATAAAATTTAATTATATACCCATATATTTGTCCTATGTTCTTGTTTGAAGAAACTGCAAAGAAAATTAAGAAAATTGCTTTATAAGCATGTCTTATAAAATTATAACGTTTGGGGTTCTCAGATTATACAAAATGATAGCGAATGAAGAGTACTTCGTAGACTATGGCAATAGCAACCAGACTTTACGAGTCCTTAACACAAAAAGGGAGAACTGACCTGTCTCAACCTTAATTTGGGACAATAATTCATAAATGTATGATAACTAATTCTTTGACAATAGCTATCCCTCCAGTAACGCTTTCATACTAGCTATTGAATAATAATGTGAATTTTTCTCAAGAATACGAGTAAAAAATGTGCAAAGTTACTCTTATTTTCAGTTTAAAAGTGAAAATTCTAACCTTTGAAAAGCTACCTCATGTAAAATGTCAATAGATAATATATTACACTTTATACATTAATGTAAATGCAAGAAAATAAAGACGTAAAGGGCAGGAAAAAGACAAAAAATGACTAAAACCGAAAAAATACCCTAAAAATAGAAAATGACCTTTAAAAATACGCATTTTCATAAGCTAGGACCCACGATAAGTAAAAGACGACATGTCATCAAAATCAAAGGTATTTTTTCTGAACTAGACCTCTTTCCATTGACATTAAGATTAACTTATTATGCTTGTACTGATTTATGGGTTTCACAGTTAGGTTTTCGCTCTTTCCTCAACAGGTTTGTTAAATCACAATAACCTGTCTTTGCCCACGCGGATTCGCCGTAGAAAAAATGCAGTTTTACGCTTATTACACGCTGTTAACTAAGGATTTTACCAATTGGCGATCTCATTTTTAATGTATAACACTCCATAAAAATAGGAACATGAAAATGCACTCAGGTAACTAATATTATTACACCGAAGTTGGAATTTAATGAATGCATAAATATTCTTGAGGCTGTGTTTGTATTTATTTGTTTTACAGAGTTAATGGTTTACTGACAGTTTAGGGACGAACAGGCATCTGTTTTACACGTTCACTGTAAACTGCCTGAAACAGCTAATCAGAATATAATAACTTGCTATTAATTAAGAATTACTCCTACATTTGGTCACCTGTAAAAATATCAAGTCAAAGAGAGGATTATATTTCAAAATCTGAAGCATTTACTACACATGTAACCATATTCTATTCGCTTTCAAACAACAATCACGAGATAATAAGAGAAGGCATTGAAATTGTACTATAGGCTATTTTCAATGTATCACAGAAGCTATTATGAACATTATAAGCCTTATTGAAGACAATTGTTTCACTTTCATATACATGAAGTAATGTTCATTGCGAACTACTAAGCATTTTAAAAACTTGCAAGTATATACACATATAATTACCTAGCAAGATAGCACAGGCGATAATATCGATGACTATCCGGGAGGACCTGGGGTTAATCCCGAATGACCAACCATCCTTGGTGCTAGGCGAATGCTCGTTTCCATTTATGCCGTTAACGCAGCTTCGGAACGCATTTTACGGACATTCTCAGCGGGCGCGCATATAGCAGGGAGGGGTGTGTCTGGAGCGTTCTGCCTTTGTTGCTCTACCAAGCAGTGGTGTGTAACTGCAGCTCACGCGATGTATGCAAATATTTTGGAGTTGCATTAGGGAAGAATTGTGGGTATATGCAGAGTGGACCATTTAAGTTCAGGCTGTACAATATCTCCAAAACTAAGCGTTGTAGAAAGAAATGTCTTTAATAAAAGTAGCTTGATATTATGGGGGAAAGTGAATGCCATTGGCCATGTTTAGTTTGGAGGAAGTTATGATGGTCATTTTAGTGTCAACTATGTTTTTTTACTTTCTCCACTATGTATAGTAAGTAGGGGAAGTATTGTATTCCACCCAAAAATTCGATACCGAGATTTCACCGGAAATACATGTTTTGAGACTGCCTGAATCCAAAAAAATTTGATGTGTTACACTCACATGACTTTCTCTACTCTTGTACAAACTATTTTTACAAACGCTTATTCTCCATATGCTTCATGTTAATCGAGATATCGAGATGTCAATCTTATTGCTAATTTTCTTGTAGATGCAAGGGGAATATGGTAGGTTTTAAGCGACAGTCAAATATTTTAACGCTGGTTGCTATGTGGCGCATTCCATTCGCTTTGCATGTCTAAGACATAAAAAATGAATAACGAATCTGAGAAAAACTATAAGTATTGAAAAATTTAAGGGATTAACAAGCAATATCTAGAAAACGGTTCATTCAACAAAAGAAATGTATATGGCATAAATTGTGTATTTTAACGCGATCTACATTTTTTGTGCAGTAAAATTTTGTCTATCTCTTATGGTTTACCAGTTATGCAAAAGTCGTTCACAATGAAGAATACTTTTGGAGACATTCCCAGAAAATTCGAGATATACATTTCATTTCTCATGACAATATCTTAAACATACGATATTTTAATCAAAATCGCTGGAGCCATTTTTGAGAAAATTAAAATTTTCGAAAAATGTTCCATGTAAAGGGTAGTCTGGGGTGGGGGGATTTTCTTGAAAACCTTCGTGTCGCATCTCTGGAAGATACTGAACCTAAATACCAGGTTTGGTGTTTATCCGACAGTTCGTTTTTGAGTTATGCTGTTCAAAGACGCACAGACAGACACACAGACAGACACACTGACAGACACACTCACGGACATGTTTCCAAAAATGTTTTTTTTTGGATTCAGGGGGTCTCAAAACATGTATTTCAGGTGAAATTTCGATATCGAATTTTTGGGTGGAATACAATACTTCCCCTACTTACTATACGTAGTAGAGAAAGTAAAAAGCATTTTTGGAAACATGTCCGTGTGTGTCTGTGTGTGTGTTTGTCTGTGAACAGCATATCTCAGAAACGAACAGTCGGATAAACACCAATCTTGGTATTTAGGTTCAGTATCTTCCAGACATGCGACACGAAGGTTTTCAAGAAAATTCCCCACCCCAGATTACTCTTTACATGGAACATTTTTCGAAAATTTTTATTTTCTCAAAACTGGCTATAACGATTTTTATTAAAATGTCATATGTTTGACATATTTCCATGACAAATGAAATGTATATCTCGAATTTTCTGGAAATGTCTCCAAAAGTATTCTTCATTGTGAACGACTTTTGCATAACTGGTAAACCATCAGAGATAGACAAACTTTTACTACACAAAAAATGTAGATCGCGTTAAAATACACAATTTATGTCATATATATTTTCTTGTTGAGTGATCCATTTTCGAGATATTCCTTGTAATTCCCTTAAATTTTTCAATACTTATTTTTTCAAATGGGAATTCGTTATTCATTTTTTTGTCTTGGATATGCAAAGAGTATTAATCTGTGGCAAATGGAATGGTGCTGCACCTAGCAATCAGCTATTAAGAGATATGCATATGCTTAAAGGCTACTGTATTTATATATTGCCCTTGTAAATATATATTCCCCTTACATCTACAAGAAAATTCTCAATAAGATAGAGTCTGCAAATGTTTATCTCGATTAACATGAAGTAAATGAAGAATAAGCGTTTGTAAAAATAGTTTGTACAAGAGTAGAGAAAGTCATGTGAGTGTAACACATCAGGTTTTTTTGTCTTGGATATGCAGAGTATTAATCTGTGGCAAAGGGAATGGTGCTGCACCTAGCAACCATCTATTAAGAGATACGTCTATGCTTAAAAGCTACCGTATTTTTATATTGCCCTTGTAAATATATATTCCCCTTACATCTACAAGAAAATTAGCAATAAGATAGAGTCTGCAAATGTTTATCTCGATTAACATGAAGTAAATGGAGAATAAGGGTTTGTAAAAATAGTTTGTACAAGAGTAGAGAAAGTCATGTGAGTGTAACACACCAGCCTTTTTTTAATGGGAACCTGCAAATTTTTATGCTGTTTTCTTGTTAGAAAATAGTTTATAAAAATCTGCTTATTTTGTGATGATAATAAGAAACATAATAAAAAATGTTGGTTCCCAATTACAAACTTGACTCTCAAATGACCATCCATGGATGGTTTAACCTTTTTATGCGCTCATCTTACACAGTAATTCAGAATTTTCGTTGTTATTTACGTCGGCGTAGGAACAATTGCTTTATATAAATATTGTTTAGTTTTTTTATTAGTGAGAAAGCAAGATAAACATGGTGGGTTCACATTTAAAAACAATAAATTCATCCTAAAATGACCATAAAATTAGCGAATTGCCATTTGAAGACGTCTCTAGGCAATTCCATGCAGCATTTTCATGGAAAAATTATTAAAATGATGTGCAGTAAATGTGTCCTCCTTTAGAGTAAAGAGTACCATGTATTTCGGTTTTACATTATGTTGACACTAAAGCTAATTTATGTGGAGATATTGTAAAAAACAAGATTCTTAATACCAGGCGTATTCCAAAACTAGTGTCCGTTTGGTCATAATAACAACATCGCTCATGAGACAAGGTCTTTATTGGCAGTAAGGTGTGCCAACATATATACTTTACTTTCCCACATAATAGCCGTTCACATCTATACACTTGCTGTAACGCTGCACCAGCCTCTTTAACCCCTCGGCATGGAAATCTGCCGCCTGGTACCTGAACCAGTTGGTACGCTCGTCTTGAGTTCATCGTCAGTTTGAAATCGTCCACCCAGTCACCGTATCAAGTGCAAGAAGAGTAAAGAGTCGTTTGGTGCCAGGTCGGGACTGCACGGAGGGTGGTCAACGAAACTCTTGAATCTTCTCTTTGAATTTGGCAGCGGGGTGCGGGCATGCGTTGTCGTGCAGAAGGATGATGCCAGACGACAGTTTCCCGCGGCGTCGATTTTGGATCGCACGTCTCAGTTTGGTAAGCGTTGCACAGTACACGTCAGCTGTTGACCCACGGTCCATGAAATTAATTAAAAGAGCGAATTTTTCGTCTCAAAACATGGTAGCCATAATTTTGAAACTCAATTTCACTCTGTACGCCGGTTGCGTACAGTTTTTTGGTTTGAGTGAACATGAACAGTCACTGCCGATCACTTCGAAATTTTTGGTTTACTTGCTCAACGATGTCGTCGGTCCGAATACTCGGCTTACCTTCCGCTGTTCAACGTGCACATTTGTGCGGCCATTTCGAAATTCTCGACACCACTAAGGAACCTGTTTGTCACTCATTATGTCCAGTTTATACACGAGACATAACTCGCGATGGATGGTCCGTAGCTGATGATCCTTTTGCCAGCCAAAATCTAATCACCCGCGCACTTCACAACTGGCGGGATCTACGATTGTCGCGGTCACTGTGGTCCGCTCTCACCGACTGGCAAACGCCTTGTGCGTCACACCAACACTGCAGTAGGTTCCTCGGGAGTCGGTAGACAGCGCTGCAGGCGTGAAACGACATTCAGGCCTACCATCCGTTAAATATTGTTCACCGGACCTAAGTTTTGAAATACGCCTTGTGTATATATATATATATATATATATATATATATATATATATATATATATATATATTTATATGCATCTGCATATTTAAGCATGATTATTATAAGTGATGACGAGTATAGCTATTGCTCAAAGTTGTACATTCATATGCGATTAATCTACTAGAACTGTGCACGCAAAACAGAAAGCCAATGCATACGCAAAAAGGTAAACGAGCGACATACCTCCTCCTTGTTATATGTACGAGTAGCATATTCCACGTGTGAAGGGCAGTAGAATGCCACCTGAAGCTGCGGTGACGGCATAAATGTAAGCGAGTGTACCACTTTTTTTCTAATAACTGACTACTTTTTATTTCACAGAGCCAGGCGCAGTAAACGGTGTCGTGCAGAATTGGCTTTGAGGAAATAGGCAAGTCAACATGCCAGAATGACATAAATTACCAATTTAATTGGTTGCTAATATCGGTTTCAAAGTTCGGTCGCTATTCACTTGTTTCTGCAATTTCAAGGAACGAGTATGGAATTTTGAAGCCATACAGAGCTGCTTTAAACACCTGACCATGCATTCGGTTTCCTCTATCGCTATTGTAGCTACAATGAAACTATATCTGCAAACGTTTATCTTGATTAACGTGAAGCAGATATAAAAATTAGCTTGCGTAAGTATAGTTTGTAGAAGCTATACAATGGGTAGAGAAAGACATGTGAATGTAACACATCAAATGTTTAAGTTCTATCATTCACAGAAGGAGTCTCATGTACACATACTACAATGTGGATTCGAATCAACAATGAAACACGTCATACTAACAGTGGTTGACAAAAATTAAATATCTCTGTTCAGCGTTTGAATGCTTCAATGACAACCCGCAATACATCTAAATTTACTTCTGCTGTATATGTATGTAATGCAATATTTATATTCTGTATTCTGTTAAGCTTTATATAATGTTATGAAGAGAAACAACGCCCAGAGATGTCTTTGAAGGTTTCTTTGTTTTTGTTCTGGATGATGGGTGATATATCCCTTATCGTAAGACAGTATTATTATTATTATTATTATTATTATTATTATTATTATTATTATTATTATTTTGTAATTTCTGTAGCGAAAAGGTAGGAACCAAACATTTTCTTGGTTACTATACTGATAAGTGATTTTTAAAAATGTTATACGCGTTACGTCAATAAGGAGGAATGCTGAAAGAAAGGGAAACAAATGGGAAAAAGCTGATGTGATACATTCGCATGATTTTCTCTACCCTGTATCTTTATTATGGGCATATCGAACTATTCATACTAAGCTTTTTCTACCTACTACATTTTAATTCAAATAAACCTTTGCAGAAATACCTAGATTACACATTTTTATAGATACAGGTAAAATGCTTAAGAACTGGACACTATATGCTGACCTTAAAATTCCATACTATTTCCATGCAATCGCGGGAAACAACTGAATGTTGACATGACTTTAAGATTATAACCAAGTAATGAAAAATTCGAACTATTAATAACAGATATCTCAGAAATGGTTTATGACATACAAAAAATGTATTTGAAATAAATTGTGTGTTTTAAAGAGGTGTGCATTTTTTGTGTAGTATGCTTTCGTCTGTCGCTTAACGTTTACTGTTATACAAGATAATACAAAATTCTTTCCGAACGAAAGGGGCTTCAAAGGTTAATCGCAGAAAATTCTAGATATACACTTTATTGTTATGTAAATATCTTTAATATATTGAATTTGAATGAAAATCGTTAGATCTATTTTGGAAAATCAGAATTTTCGAAAATGTTCCATGTAAAGGGTAGCTGAGATGCGAGATTTTCTTGAAAATCTTCGTGTCGCATCCTTGGCAGATACTGAACTTAAATACCAAATTTGGCATTTACCAAACTTTTTGTTTTTGGGTTACGCTGTTTACAGGCATCCACACGAACCTTTTCTAAAAATACGTTTTTTTTATTAAGAGGGCCCCAAAACATGTATTTCGGATGAAATCTCAGTATCAAATTTTTGGATGGAATACTCTACCTTCTCTACCTACTGTATGCATGGTAGAGAAAGTAAAAAAGTCTTATAAAATTAGTTTTAGGTTTATATTTTCCAAAACGATCTCATTGTTTTCCAGTTTAATCTTATGAAAGGTCCTTAATCGCTTAATTAAATGTATAATTACATGGAGGAAAATTCCATAACTGGGCACGAAAAGTGTACCTAATTTAAGTTCCGGTCTATAACATCACTGTATTTAAAATTGTTCAAATAAAGAAAAGACTGTGTACAGATTTTCAGTAAATGTTGGTAATATAAATTTTCGCAAAAAACATAGCATATTAGCAGTGTAAGAGTCATACTCGAACGTAAAGTCATGTTACACTGCATTTAAGTAATGCTAATTTAATCCTTAATTTAATAATTTTTTTACCTATTCATTATTAAAATTTCCAGTTCGTGTTCTAACATAGAAGTCAATGTCATGAAAAACTAATGTTAAAAAAAACTTGGACAATAACCCTTTCCTCTATCTATTAGCGTCCTCTCACAGAATTAGCTAATTGAATTAGTGGGCCGCTCCATTGTACTTTGGTGCGAAGGGACTCAGGATCAATTCCCAGTACCGATATGTATATTTTCCCCTGCCTCTTGAGATCTTAGGGACTATTAGAGGTGTGACATAAGCGCTGCAGTTGGAAAAACAAGTGAGTGTAGCAAGTCCGTTACTATGGCAAGAGCCGCCATATTGTTAGCGTTACCGACGCCACATTAACTTCGGCATTCATTGCTTGTGTTCATTCTCCGCGCTACGCACTTGGCTTCAGCTTGTAGTCTACGTCTTGCTTCTACTGTGTAATGTTTATTCCTATCTAATAAAAATCTGATGTGTACACTCACATGATTTTCTCTACTCTTGTACAAACTATTTTTACAAACGCTTATTCTCCATCTACTTCATGTTAATCGAGATATCGAGATGTTAATCTTATTGGCTTTAAGCGATAGTCAAATATTTTAAGAGCTGGTTGGTATGTGGAGTATTCCATTTGCATTACCGGGACAAAAAAAATGAATAACGAATTCACATTTGAGTAAAAGTATAAGTATTGGAAAATTTAAGGGAATAACAAGCAATAACTCGAAAATGGTTCACTCAACAACAAAAATGTATATGACATAAATTGTGTATTTTAACGCGATCTACATTTTTAGTGTATTAAGGGTTTGTCTAACTCTTATGGTTTACCAGTTATGCAAAAGTCGTTCACAATGAGGAATAATTTTGTCGTGAAAGTATCTTAAATATATGATATTTTAATCAAAATCATTACAGCCATTTTTGAGAAAATTAAAATTTTCGAAAAATGTTCCATGCAAAGGGTAATCTGGGGTGGGGGTATTTTCTCGAAAACCTCCATGTCGCATCTCTGGAAGATACTGAACCTAAATACCATGTTTGGTGTTTATCCGACGGTTCGTTTCTGAGCTATGCTGTTCACATGTTTCCAAAAATGCTTTTTTTGGATTCAGGAGGCCTCAAAACATGTATTTCTAGTGAAATCTTGGTATCAAATTTTGGGATGGAATGCAATACTTCCCCTACTTATATACGTAGTAGAGAAAGTAAAAAAAGTGCCTCATACTCCGTGAAAAGAGCTCCTCTCAGTTATTTAAGTTTTCTGTATGCTTATTGATGTTTTACAACAAGCGCACTGTTTTCATACACAAAATTACGAAATTATATCATTAGCTTATCATTTAATTTTTGGTTAAAATAAGAAGTAAAGGTAAAGCGTATTCACGATTTCCATTTTTTCGTATCTTAATCTGAGCCATTCTCAGGAACTTCAAAACGCATGCAAGAGAGTGTCAAGTACTGGACGGCTACATTTTTTCTCCTCGCCTTTATCATTTTAGTTTTTAATATCATTCCATAAATCTATTGCTATTAAATTACTGTTTTGGTAACAATGATTAAACAATTTACTTATGGCCGCTGTCTCTGTGTGGTTTGTTTCATAATTATTACATGCACATGTCAGGTGAATATGTGTTGCGTGCGATATTGGCAACATAGGACTGTAGTTCAGAGTTTGGCCGCTAATCTCTGAGACACAAACTCTCGAAAATAGTGGTATAAGCGGACGGTGTATATCACCGAGTCACTCCTATTACTGTACTTTGCCCACAATGCGCTGTGTGAAGGAAGGCAGAAGATGTAGCGGTCGTAAGGAAGGTCTTCGCCCAACGGGATTTGCACCATGGAGCTAGTTAACCATTCTAAGGTAATTAATGAGCAGGCCTCGGTGCTGGGTTCCGAGACGCATGAAGTTAGGAGCACACGAACCACTGTGCTGTTTAGTTCGAGTAGAATGACAGGTAACGCGTGCAGGTACTCCTTGCCTCAACGTGTAAACATCTAGTCACAGTAGGGCACAAAATAAACTTTCACATTTTCCAGTGCGTATCGAGTACGGAAACAAATTGCCTAACAACAGTTTTGCATGATTGAACCTGTTTTAACATTCTGAAATAGCCATTTTCCATGACAGAAAAAAAGTGCAAACAATATACATATCACAAAATAGATTTCTTCACCGCTTCACTGCACCATATATATATAATATATATATATATATATATATATATATATATATTTAAAATAAATAAGTACATAAAGTAATAACCGAAATAATGCAAATGAATACAATACACTTCTTTAAATGTAATTAGAGCGAATTACAAGGTGCATTACAATGTATCAAACAAAAACATCTCCTATTTTCACTTAAAATGAGTTTATAGCTAGAAAAAATTCGATCTTCGTCACATGACGTGACAGGTGCATAAGGAAAGAATGGGATATCACACGAATAAACTATTGTGGATTTGTATTCATTGTTTAAATCCAATATAACGTCCTCAATGGCACACATATCTGCAAAGCCAAAAGGACATTTTTGAATCTGGCGTTCATACATGCAATAACAGAGTCTGAATTTGACTCATTCAGTTTTCGAAGCAGTGCAATTACGAACCCAAGTATTTTTCTAATAACTCTTTAATATATTTATTTTCGATCTCGTTGAAATGGATGTTGGCATGTACTATACAAATCTTGATAGAATTCTTTCTAATTTTCTATTTTGATTGCGATGTTAAAGACCTCTGTAGATTGTTGAATTGAACATTTTTCGTGTGTATTTTGCTATTGCAGTGTTTTTGAAAGAATTGAGATCTGCCTGTAAAGAAGTATTTTTTGCAGCGTTTGTTATATGCGGTGTTCTTTCCTTTGATGAGGAAATGTTCCTTTCTAAAGTTCTCTATAAGTGCACGCTTGGTACTCGTATTCTTCGACATGTTTCAAAGTACTGTGAAGTGTAAATAAGAGCAATTAACACTAACAAAATATCAATGAATATGTAAATACTATAAAACTATAGTTCTTTGCTCACTAGATCTCGAATAGGTTAGGGAACTGCATCAACCAGGGCCAAGCAGCAAAATGAATGTCCACAGTGACCTTCGCTGCGCAACTACCTGTAGGTTGGAAGTGCTACCCCACCCACCGGGCTAGGACATCAACTCAACCCCGTTCGCTCCCAACTTCAGTCTGCTAATTCCGTGACCCAAAACTGAGGCCTGTTAATGAGCTATATATTCATGGTTAGAATTCTTAGAAACATACACCGTGTTTATTTAATTGAGACTTGCAATCATTATGCTTAACGGGTTTTGTGAGTGTTTAGCAGATGCATCAGTTAGTTCCAGCATCATTAAGGATTTGCATATGGCTTCTTGAGGTAGCTCAGTTTATCATGTTCAATTGTGCACCGAAGGTGTAGGTAGCCAGAGTAGCTGAAGTACGAAATAGCAATGTCACTTTACCTCACTAATAATACACTTAGTGTCGATTACAAATTTGAATGGGGACATTTATCACTGAGGGTCTTATAGCTTTACTTCACAATGAACATGTATAATGTCTTCAATAAGTTACTTGCTGAGAAGTTGGAGGGTAAATTTATGTTGGGGTGGGGACTCAGTGTGCCAAAATGCTCATAATTTATCTTATTAATTGCCCATCGAAATACTTTAACATTGCCAATAGGCGTTAACAGGGCGGAGGATGGCGCAAGAGAAGGAAAACAGTGGGGAATGTATGCATGGGCGAAGGACATTGAAAGTGAGAGCACAAATATATTGCAGTAAGCGTTTTCCGAGTGTGGGAATATGTTTTGGTCCCTAATCTACGTTTTAACTTCTCTACCTTGCAGATACATCAGATTGAGAAGATATTATATATTTTCCAAATAATATTATATCCAAGTTTTACCGGTAAGACAAAAGTCCATATTTGTTTGAGTGAGAAAGAGAGAGAGCGAAAATAATGAAACTCAAAAACGAAAGATGGAATGCATATCAAACTTAAATTGAATTCCAGTATCTTTCAAGAATATGATGCGAGGTTTTAAAACAAATCTTCCCATCCCAAATGAATAATAAAGATACTTTTAATTATTTTTGCTGTATCAACATTTGCTATAACGATTTGACTTAAACAATTGCCGATGCCTTGTCTTATATCAGGTCTTTCAAAAGTGCTTCAAACATATACACTGCCGTTTGTGAAAATTGCAACACCAAGAAGTAAACGCTAGAATTCAGTGAATTTAATACCACATAATAATACATTACCTTTGAGCCCTAATATTCAGTACTTGGTGTGGCCTCTATGCGCTGTAATTAGAGCTGCTATACGGCGTGGTAATGAATCAAAAAGGTTCCGAGTAGGTTCCCGAGGAATTTCCCTCCACGTAGTTTGTATTGGAGCCCACAAGTCCGTGACACTGCTTACTGGAAAACCGTGACGCAACAGGTGCCGACCAACCATATCCCAGGCATGTTCGATGGGCGATATGTCAGGCGAATGTGCAGGCCAGTGAAGCTATGGTACCCGTCGGTCTTCGAAAAAGGCTTGTACATTCCTCGCAATATGTGGCCGGGCATTGTCCTGTTGAAATGTGGCCTGTGGAAATGCCTGAAGCAGGAGAAGTACCTCAGCTTATACAACCACCGTTAGGTACCGGTTGCTGTTCAAAGTGTCCTCAATTAGTAGGAAGCAAGATCGGTTGTTGTAACCAATGGCGCCCCAAACCATTACACCTGGTGATTGTCCGCTATGGCGCTCAACAATGCAGCCCTCCAGGTTGCGCTCACCACGGTACCGCCGGACACGTATGCGGCAATCACTGTAGGATACGTTGAAGCGGGACTCGTCCGAAAAGACTACAATTTACCACTCAGCACCCCAGTGATGGTGTTAACGTGACCATTGCAATCGAGGAGCTTGTGGTTTCTGGACAATGGAAACCGACGTAATGACATGCATGCAACCGGTCCAACCTGCAGCAGACGGGGACGAACCGTTGATGCAGACAAATTCACTCCTGTTGCAGTGCTACAGCGTCGAGACAACACTCTGGATGAAGCTGTACGGTCCGTTATGGCCATGCGGACAAGATGACGGTCATCCCGTGCTGTATTGATGTTCAGTGGTCCAGTACCCGCTCTTCGCTGCGTACGACCTTTATCTATTCACTGCTTCCACACACGCAGCACTGTCGTAGCAGCATGCCCTGTACGAGCCGAAATGTCGCGGTATGACAAACCCGCTTCCTGGAGACCGATCATTCTGCCCCGTCCGAACTCACATGCCGATATGTCACCTTTTGATGTCGAGGCATACTGGCACCTACTTTATTGTTTCCACTTTGTTTGACAGCTCTGCACTGACTACACTGGGCTCAACACTGACTTTGTCGGACCGACACGAGAGGGCTCTGCTCGGCCTACGTGTACCTCATCTCTGTTCAAACCTAATCGCTTATTGCTTGCACACTCTTCTACATTTGCACCAAGTTTGGAGTTATTCGGGAAATTCTTTCTTGGTGTTGCAATTTTCACAAACGGCAGCGTATTATACTTAAGGATATCATGGTATTTGAGATAGGAAAAAGAACAAAAAAGATCACATACTGGGCAAACAATGAGGATTAGTTTTCATTTTTTTTCTTTTTGCATTCCACAGTTACTACAGTTATCATTTTGTTGAATAAAACACTAATGATTTTGTCAGTACTCCTACAGAAATTTGTAAGTTGCAAGCCAAGTTCTAACTCTAAGTGTTAGAATACAGCTGGTGCAATGATATTGTGAATGTATTAGGAGTTTTTCTAAAGGTCTGAGGAAATTGTGAACTCCTAACAATTTAAGAGAGCCCATGTTCCAATTATAATTATGGGGATTTAATCAGAGTTTGAGGAAACTTGTCCTGTTGCTGATAAGAATAAATATGCCAAAGGTAATCAATGATACGCTGTTGTTTCATGAAAATAATGAAATAATCAGAAATAATTATTATGGAATTAGCAGTGTTACTTAGGTGTCCAGGAAACTTCAAATGAGTAACAGCACAGTTTGGAGAATTACAAGAAAACGTCTTAATCTGCAATCATAAAAACTAAAGCCAATGTTTGCTTTCAAAGAAAGTGGCAAGCGGAAAAAATATGATTTTGTTTTATTTGTGCTGGCAGAGATTCAAATTATAATGATTGGTTGGACAACGTTTTCTGGGCAGACGAAGCACGCATCTTTCTTAATGGTGCAGTTAACCGCATGATTGCAGAGATTGGTCAGAAAAATACCCCCAGACTTTAATACAAGAAGGTCTCATGATTTTGAAGTTACGTATGTGACTTCATTCCACAACTCATCATTGGCCCATATTTCTACGAAGAAGACAATGGTGGAATAAAACAGACTGTTACAGAAAATGCAAAGCGCTAGTATAGCATGTTACAGACCTTAATCATTCCTAGACTGAGGAATCACGATATGGAGAACATGTTTATGCAAGATGGCGCTCAGCCCCCATTTCCACCCCTGCAAAGTAATTATTACGCAGATCTTTGGCGATTGTGTCATCAGTAAACTTTCCAATAATGTGGCCTCCACGATCTCCAAATCTCAATCCGGCCCAATTTTGGTTGTGGGATTTCCTTAAAGAGCGGTTTTCCTGACGCATCCTACAACTCCACTGCAACTGAAAGATGCTGTTTCGCAAGAAATTGTCAATATTCCAAGACATTCTCTGCAAAATGCTGTTCATTGTGTCTCAGAACAAATCTTGTACGTTGAACAATAGAACGGAGACAGCTTTCCAATGTTTTGAAAACCCAACTGTTTGTCCAAATATTACAATATTTATAGATGGAAGTGAATTTTGAAGTACATAATATATTCAAATTCTATGATTAGGCTGTGAAGCCCTCATTGAATTTTATGTATTTTGAAATACATCCCATACGAGATAGACAAAACCTTCACAGAAAAGTAGTCCTCCGTGGACTAGTGGTACCGTGCTAGCCTCTAGTTTCAGAGGTCGCGGGTTCAAACCCGGGGGAGGGCGATGGATTTTTTCGGGCGTAAAAATCCTTAGCACGGCTTCCTTCGAAAGGGAAGTAAAGCCGGTGATCACGTGTCGTAGATTTACGGCACGTAAAGGAACCTCAAGCCTTATAAGAGGCCTCTGAGCAAAATTTCCGGTCTTTCACGCCCAATATACAATGGGACGCTAAGAACCATAGTAGTTAAAGAGTGCTCATAAATAAAACTCAATTTCAATTTCTTCACAGAAAAAACGTTGACGTTTAATTTATGTGAAACAACTCTTTCACAGCCTTTACCACAATAGTCACTGCCGTCGGTTTGGTGTTTCCAAAATTATTAATTGTCCATAGTCTTGCACAGAGTCTTTTTTAAATTTATTTATTTTAAGTTGCTTTAACTCACAAAGGTCTATTCGCGACTCTTACATTAATACAGTGGTGGTTGAACATTAATAGATTTCTAGGAATATACATATATATATAGTATCATTTGATAATAAACAAATAGTCTTTCTTATGTGATCAATACAATTAAAGAACAGTTATAATTATATTACAACTGTTTTAAATTTCATTATACAGTTTTACATTTTGAAAGCACATTATAATCTTTTTGTACATTGTTGTATCATTAAGACAGCTATTATTATTTGGGATGTTATATATTTTCTGTGTGGGTTATAACGATGACATTCTGCGAGTACACGAGAAACTGCCAACAGAGTTTTGCATGTTGAACAATGCGGCTGAGTTTCTTTGATGATCAGATAGGAGTGTGTCATCTTTGTATGTCCAATTTTTAAGCAGGTAATGATAACGATATTTCCTGTTTAAGTTTGTAAAAAATACATTTGTTGTTTGAAGATCCTATTACAGTAGGTGGCTTGTTTCCCTGATTTTTACACCATATTTTTTTGCATTGAAGATGATTTTGGTTCAGATATATAAGGCTAAGTCTGAATGGCTTGTTGTTATATCTGCATTAGATGTTGGTTTTTGGATGGCCGCTTTAGCTGCTTCGTTCGCTCTCTTATTGCCTCGTATTTGTTGGTGCGATGGAATCCGAAACAATATCACTTGCTTTCCTTTTGCTTCTCCTGAAGTCATGCAAATAGTATGCAACATACAGAGACCTATGTTTAAATAGAGACTTAAGTCCTAATCTCCTATATGCTCCTATGTAGCTACAGCAAAATGCCCCTGCGGTCGGGTTATCAGCGTTCTGGTTTCCAACTCAGAGAGGACTGAGTCAGGAGGATTTATATTGAAAGAGTATCATTTCCTGCACTCTACAGAAGCAAAATATTTAGTGATAAACAGGGCCCTGAATCTGATGACATGTTAATTGATACATCATAGACTCACTAACGTATACATAAATCCTTAACGTGGGTCCCAGACTATGAAAATGTATATTTATTCTGTTTTATGGCATTTTATTTTCGGACCTTACGGCATTATTTTGTAATTTTATTGCCCTTTCCGCCTTTATTTAGTCATTATCGCGCACTTGAGCAGATGCTATGACGCAGCGGCTATTACTCAAGGTTATCGGGAGGTAGACGCCGAGGTCGGAGCAAACAGTGAGAAGTACCATTCGCCAGCGTAAACACTGGGCGCGCTATCTCTCCCCCTCCTCCAGAAAATGTGTCAAAATAGTATAGAACGTTCGAGAACTTGTGGAAAACTTTCACCGAGTATACAAGCGAACGCTTTCGCGGGAGTTCAATTAGTCGAGTGAGAGTTGAGTTGTTCCGTCAGTCAGTGAAGCAGCGAGTTGGAAGCGAGTTTCCCGTGAGACAACAAGGGCGATTCTCCGAGCGAATTGGTGACGGTTGTTGTGACGTGCAGCGAGTGCTACTGCGAAGCGATTGGTTGTGCAAGTCTTATGAAGTGAGCCGTCCGGCGGGAAGAGGCTAGTTACGAAGGAAATGAAGTGACGGAGAATTGAAGTAGTTCATCTTAGTGAAATGAATGCCCAGTGAAGTTTATACAGATAAGAACTTAAAACAGCAACAGTGAGGACTGAGAGAGTGACAGTTGAAAACCTGTACAAAGTCACAATATATAAATACTTTTATAATATTCACATTTTACATAGAATAACTTTTCAAACAACAGATATTTCACTATTCATTGCATCATTTCTATTTAATGGTTAATCCAGAAGGGGTGCTTGCCATTGGAAGATGGTTATTGTCAAGGGTGCAGGTATAATTACTTTATGAATAATATCCCAAACTAGAGATGAGACAGGTCAGTTTTACTTTTTTACATTTTTAAGTGCGCAAGTGTCAGGTTATGAAGTCCTCTTCATTCACAACTAAATTTGTATAATATGAGAACGCAAACGATTTAATGCTACGATTTTCTAAGATATGCTTCAAAAACAATTTCTTAATTTTCTTCTCAGATTCATCAAACATGAACGTGAAACAAATATATTTTAAATTAATGTTAAAAATTATCTCATCATTGCCTTTGTACACAACTTTAATTTGTATTGCAGTTATATCTATGTATAACCTAATTTATCATTTTCTGCACAGTAATTTTAATAAATCAAATGAATATAAATTTGTTTTTCAAACATATTTAGGTCATCAAAATCCGGGCCATGGTTATAAAGATGAATAAAAATCAACTAGTGTTTACGAGTTGTAATACCATAAGTTGTATCTCTAGTCAAAGTCCCCGATATGACCATGGAAGTTAATGGGGGCCTATGCAAATGACTCATTTTAAAAAGTCTGATATAAGGCTTATTCTCCATCTACTTCATGTTAATCTAGATAAACATTTTCAGAAATTATGTTCTGCTAATTTCCGTGTAGGTGCAAGGGGAATAAGCGATAGTCAACTCTTTTAAGAAGTATTTGAAAATTCATAAAAACAACAATGAATATCTTGGAAATGGTTCACTCGACAAAAAATGTATTCGACATAAATTGTGTTTTTGTATAGTAAAATTTTGTCTATTTAATGCGATTTACCATTTATGCAAAAGTAATTTAGAATGAAGACGACTTTTGAGGAAATTCCCAGAAAATTCAAGATATACTTTTCATTTGCCATATAGATATCTTGAACATAGTGTATTTTAATTCGACTCATTAGAACTACTTTTGGGAGAATAAAAATTTTTCAAAAATTTTCCATGTAAGGAGTAGTCTGGGTTGGGGACTTTCTTGAAAATCTTCGTGTCACAGCCTTGGAAGATACTAAATTCAAATACAAGGTTTGGTAGATATTTATTCGACTTTTCGTTTTTGGGTTATGCTGTTGACAGACAGATATACGCGCGCGCGCGAGGATATGTTTCCAAAAATGCTATATTTGGATTCAGGGCAGCTCAAAACATGTATTTCTGATGAAATCTCGGTATCGAATTTTCGGGTGGAATGGAATACTTTCCTATTTAATACGTAATTGAAGTAGGTTATTGTCTTTGCGTTATTTGCACGAAGCTTTGGGAGAGAATTTGAAGTAGGTTGTATTGAAAGAGTTGTATTGTAGTTCAACTGTTGGGGAGCCGAACTTGAAGTAGTTGCAACCGCACGTATGGTACCCGGCAGCCCTTGCCCCAAAATTTAAGAATATTAACTTTGTAATTTAACTGTTTCTTTAAATATTATATATTTATGTTTGCCTCGGCTGCGTCAGTATTTATTTTTAGAGACATGAATGTCTTAACAGGACGTGGTGCGACTGAAGAATGTAGGCTTACACAGATTATAATTTCGTTTCACTTCTTTTATTAATGCTTGACACTATTTAAATAACACTTCACTGATATAGAATGCAGTGAGATTTTTTTTATTTAATTACTTGCACTTTTTTAACACGTAAACCATTTTCATCTCACACTCATACGTATTAAGTATTCTCGAGGACGTATCTAGCGTCCGGTTAGAAACGCTGTCTACAAGCAACACGTCCAGTTATGAGCGCTGTCTACAAGCAACTGACTTGATTTCTACCGCCACATTTGTAAATTTCTGTATTTAAAGTCTCTGATTGGCTATTCCTAATCCAATAGAATGCTTTTATTAACTTAAGCCCCCTTTTGGTTGCTGATTGGCTATTTTATAAACTGTCTCAAAATGTATATTATTATTGCTCCAATAATGACTAGTAGCATTATTAAAAATTTTTACTCATACTGTCTCAAATTTACCTCATTGTTAGCAACTTTTAACCTAATATTCTCACAGCTCCTGCATTATTAAATTACGTAATACATTCACATAACATTGTTACACATGTATACAATAATATAAACATATATAATGACTGTAATATACACTTTTTATGTATTGTTACATATACATATTGCTTTAAGGTGGGCTGTTATTGAATTTATATATTATACAATTTGACTGAAATCATTTAGGTGTTAAAAATACTGCCTCATAGTAGAGAAAGTAAACCATTTCTGCGAGAATTCATCATGATTAACAAGAAGTAGCAGAAAGACAAGTTTCTTGTGTGGATAATTTGTAGAATTACTATGAAAATAAATGTTGGCGGTTAGAAAAAGTATTGTGATTGTAATTCATCAGATTGTTTTTCTGCGTAGAGTTCGATGTTCAAAAAAAAAAAAAAAAAAAAAAATCGTGAGGAAGCAACTCTCGCGTTCTGTGTAGCAACTGTAAAAGTCTTATCCTTCAGTCTCTAGCGGGGTTCAGAGTAAGATGCGTCAACAGATGTTTCTGGTTGGGAGGATCTGCATCACAGAGGTCCTTTGATACCTAAATCAGGGGTGTCACAAAAGTCGTACCGGCAGCGCAATTATAATCGTATATACGTTTATTCCTTCAGCAGTCAATGCTCTTAATTAGCTGATGTATTGCGCAGAAAATTTGCTTTGCTGGACATCTTTAAAACGTTGACATGATATTCACTAGTTCTGCTTTGCTTAAAAGATTAAGAGTAAAAATTATTTATCGAAATTCAAGAAAAGATCTCGGCAATGCGGATATTCCAAAAGGGTTTGGGTTGGAATTGCCATACTATAGCATAGAATGTTATTCGGATAGTTCCATGATGAAAATAACATGTTATTTTAACTCTCAACAGTAATTTATGCAACACGTGAATAATCTTAACGATTACGCTACGAATGAATGTCGCATAAACGACAATGACTTTCACTAGTGTCGTATTAAGCTTATCCACGAGATAGATACAACATTTTATGCAATCTTAGGATCATAAATTGTTGGAATAAATCATGAAATAATTCGGCATCCATAGCCGACACAAGTGATGGCGTTTTCATGTTTGAAATGAGACGCTGGATTAAAACATCCGATGTATTACACTCACATAACCTTCTCTACCCCCTAACCACTTATTAGTGTGTATACAAATTATTATCACGAAATTTAATTTTTTTATCCACTTGATTTTAATCCAGTTAACCTCTGCAGAAATAACTGCGTTCCATATTTCGTTACATTGCAAAGGGAACAGCGGCAGTCAAATGTTTTAGAACTGGACACTATACGTTGACCTTAACATTTCACATTCTTTTCATGACGTCGCGAGAAAGAATTGAAAATCAGCGGGACTTGAAAAGAATGATCAAGTATTGGACAAATCGAACCATTAATATCTCGGAAATGGCTGATGCCACAAAAAAGAATAAAAACTTTTGTGTAGTACGCTATCGTCTATCACTTTACATTTACCATTTATACAAGATTATACAAAATTCCTTTCGAATGAAGAGGCCTTCATAGGCTATTCTCAGAAAATTTGAGATATTTATTTTATTTGTCATGTGAAATCTTTACTACATGGTATTTTAATCAAAATCGTTAGAGCTGTTTTTTAGAAAATAATTTTTTTTATGTTCCATGTAAAGGCTAGTTTGGGATGGAGGATTTTCTTGAAAATCTTCTTGTGGCATCTTTGGAAGGTGCTAAATCTAAATACCAAGTTTGGTATTTATCCCATTTTTTGTTTTTGAGTTATGTTGCTCAAAGATACACACACATACGCACCTTTTTCTAAAAATATATTCAAAACATGTATTTCCGGTGAAATCTCAATATCAAATTTTTGGGTGGACTGCAATATCTTCTCTATTCACTATGTACGTGGTAAAAAAAATAAAAAATAACGAAGACATTATAGAGGAGTTGGGGATTCAGAGTATTACTGAAATAATTTAACACAGACAAGAATTACAGGATCATGTAAAAGAATGGATGAAGTTCAAACGTCAAAGATAATGCGGAAGCATAAACCAAGAGGTGGAAGGAATGTTGGCAGACCGTTAATGAGGTGGGTAGATCAGTTTTCTTGAAGACAAAATAAGTCATAACGTTACGGCATCATGATGATGTTTTTGTTGTTAGCCTCTCACCTGCATTTAAATAAAATGCCTGGCTTTTTGAAACGATAAATTAGACAATCACTAGAATGCATTCCCTTCCTGGGAGAGAAGCGAGTAGATGTTACGGACTGTGATATAATCTCTTATCAGCAAAGCAAGGTAAGTAGTCATAAATTCAAATCTTAATTATTCCATATTTGATAATGTACAGAAGTTTTTGTATTTATGTTGGTCAGAGAAAAGAGTATTACAAAATGGCTTCCTCTTCTATCTATAAGCCGCTGCAAGTTTCAATTGGAAATCAGTCATTGCTATTATTAGCACGTGTGCCATAAAGAACCAATTATTCACGATGTTGAATAGAGTAACAATCTGTTTATAATGCCGGGGTTGCATAAACACATATTCAAAGTCATTTGATACGAGAGTATCAAGGATGTTTAAGGATAATATACACTTTAGCAACTACTTTACATATTACAATTGCGATAGCTATGCGTCTTCGTTGTTGCTATGCTTATCAGAAATAAAATTCTTATATGTAACCCATATTATAGTTTAATGTTTTTAGGACCTGCGCCAGCATGAGCCTAACAGAAAATACCAGGTGAACTTGCCGCCCCTAGGTTTTTTTGCCTGCGCAACCTGCAGATTATAGACGCATGAAACTATCGACACGGCGTTGCTGTGACCGTGTGGTTAGACCGCTCGTCACATAACAAGACGGTACTGCTTTGATCCCAGGGAACCGTATGTGGAACGGTATCATCACCTTTCCGTTCAACCATTTCACCATCATTTCATATCATCTTTCCTTTGTCGCCCTCATGCCAGGCTTTGGACTGATCCCATCCTAGTTATTCTTTCCGATCCACAAGTCCGTCTACTCCCCAATAGACGTCTGACCTCAGATATCGACTTGTAAGTCCTGGGGGGTGAAGTCCTCCAAACGGAGAGGTTAACCGAGAAACAATAAGGCGAAAATATAATCAAAAGGGAGGCTTCTCTGCGGTTGCGTTCCTTTTAACATACGAGTATTTATTCTTTCCTATGCCTAATCAGAATTGATTATTAGCTATTCCATACTTGCAAAGAAGGTGTTGAAAGTTTAAGAGGCTATAAGCGACATCGATTAAAAGTAGATTTATGTAGACATATCTAATTGTTATTTCTAACACTCCCCATATGGCCTACGACCTTAGGGACTTCAGGTTTATCATAAAATACCTCATTCCACCAACTGATGACTCAACCCAATTTCTCAGGCGGAAGCGTTGCCTCCGATAGTAGGGTGATGAGGATGGCGGTGGAATGAGAGGACCTACAGCTTTTTACCGTGGACTCCGAACCACGTTTGGTCTTGGGGATACTTCACATTAGAGGTTAGAGGTGAAGGCGTGGATAGGGTTGACTTAAAATCCAGAGCCGGGAATCGAACCCCGGACCCTCAGTACTAGAGCCGGAAACGAAACCACTACGATACCTTGGCGCCCATACTTAATTGTAGACTACACTAGAAAACATTCTAAGTGGTAGTGTGCATCATCGTTACAAAAGAGTGAGATGTACTCGAACCATTTAAATTGAAACATTTGTCCTTCATAATGGGCGTGTCTGAACTACGATCATCAAGCTCATCATGTTTGAACCTTTCAAATCTGACTGAAGTTTCCAGCCTTAACCTAGTCTGAAAATGCAAACGTTAATAGTGTGAGCATACCAAATAATCTTAACCGGAATTAATTGTTCCTCCACACAAGACAAGGTTGCAAAGTTAGAATCAGACAACTGAAAAACTCAATGCCATTGCTGGGAATGTCGGTTTCCGTCTGGTTGTACTAACCACTGAGCTACCATGGCAACATGCCGGTACGACATTAAATTACCCAAATGCTTCGCATTTTTCCCAGTAAACTACAAGGAAATCTCAAATTATACTGAGATGACATATTCCAATGGCGACTTACAATGATGTTAAGTACTTTAAGTCCCGGACTTCATAGTTAGGTCAATTAATTTGGTAGCTCAGTGGTTAGAGCAACCGGACGGAAACCGGGAGATCCGTGGTTCAAATCCCGGCGATGGCATTGAATTTTTCAGTCTCTGATCCTTTCCAACCTCTTTGAACACATGGCTTGTGTGGAAAAACAATTAATAATTTGACACATTGGGTAGAGAAGGTATTGCATTCCACCCAAAAATCCGCTACAGAGATTTCACCGGAAATGCATGTTTTGAGGACCTTTAAATCCAAAAATAGCATTTATAAAAAGGGCCCTTGTGTGTCTCTCTATGTGTCTATGAACAGCATAATTAAAAAAATGATAAGTCGGATAAATACCAAACGTGGTATTTAAATTCAGTATATCTTTCAAAGATGTGACATGACGACTTTCAAGAAAATCTTCCCAGCCTCAACTACTCTTTATATGCAAGACTTTTTCGAAAGTTTTTCATTGTCTTAAAATGGCTCTAACGATTTTAATAAAATTACATACATTTATATGATAAAGTTATATCTTGAATTTTCTGGGAACTGCCTGTAGTCTTTTTCAATCAGAAGGAATTTTGTAGAATTTGTTGTAACCGGTAAACACTAAGCGATAAACGAAAACGTACTAAGCAAATAAATTTAGCTATCTTTAAAACGCACAATTTATTTCAAATAACCTTTTTGTGGCATCAGTCATTTCCAAAATATCCATTATTAGTGGTTCAAATTGTTCAATACTTTATAATTCCTTTAAAATCCTGTGGACATTCAGTTGTTTATCGCGATTACATGGAAATAGTATGACATTTTAAGGCCAGTGTATGGCGTACAGTTCTTAAGCATTTGATTATCGCTATTCCCTTTGCATTAATAACGAAACGTGCACTGTAGCTACTTCTGCAAAGGTTTATCTCGATTAAAATGAAGCAGATAGAAAAATAAGCTTTAGTAAGAATAGTATTATGTACAATATTAAACGATAGAAAGCAGAGAAATACATCTGAATGTATATATCTGAACTTTTTTTTTTCTTTCCATTTTACTGTTTTTCCTTTTCGACAGCTATTTCGGTGTTCTCTGATTATACCGAAGGGCAGCTATATCCAAAAGGATCAGTACGGTAAACACCACGAATATATAATTCTTCCTTTAAAATACTCAAACATGGACATTTTAAGATCTACGACAATTAGCTTTGGAAATATTTTTAGAATTTATTACTTTCACTACTACGTATATAAGGAGGGGAAATTTTGCATTCACCCAATAATTCGATATCGATATTTCGCCGGAAATGCATGTTTTGAGGTGCCCTGAATTAAAAAAACTTATGTGTTACACACATATGACTTTCTCTACTCTTGTACAAACTATTCTTACAAACGCTTATTCTCCATCTACTTCATGTTAATCGGGATAAACATTTGCAGAATCTTATCTTATTGCTAATTTTCTTGTAGGTGCAAGGGGATATGGTAGGCTTTAAGCGATAGTCAAATCGTTTAAGAGCTGGTTGCTATGTGGAGCATTGCATTTTCTTTGCATATGCAGGACATAAAAAAATAAAGCATTTTTGGAAACATGTCCATGTATATGTATTGTGTGTCTGTGTGTGTGTCTGTCTGTGAACAGCATAACTCAAAAACGAAAAGTCGGATAAACGCCAAACTTGGTATTTAGGTTCAATATTTCCCAGGGATGGGACATTAAAGTTTGCAACAAAATCCCCCACCTCAATCCACCCCTTACATGGAAAATGTTTCGAAAATATTTATTTTCTCAAAAACGGCTCTAACGATTTTGATTTGAGTATCATATGTTTAAGGCATTTTTATGGCAAATAAAATGTAAATCTTGAATTTTCTGGGAACGACCCCAAAAGTGCTCTTCATTCTGAGCGACTGTCGCATACGTGGTAAACCGCAAGAAATACATAACATTTTACTGAATAACAAATGTAGATCTCGTTAAAACACACAATAGATGCCGTAAACCTTCTTTTTGTAAAGTGAACCATTTTTGAGATATTCCTGGTTATTTCTTTGAATTTTCCAATTCTTACACTTTTTCTCAACTGAGAATTCGTTGTTCTTTTTTATGTTCTTGACATGCAAAGAGAGTTACATTTTACACATAGCGAACAGTTCTAAAAATATTTGACTATCGCTTAAGGCGTACTATGTTCCCCTTGTTTTGTATTTGCAAGGGCAATATAGAAATACAGTAAACTTTAAGCATACACATATCTCTTAATAGCTGGTTGCTAGGTGCAGCACCATTCTCTTTGCCACAGATTAATACTCTTTGCATATCCAAGACAAAAAAACGAATAACGAATTTCCATATGAGAAAAAGTATAAGTATTGGAAAATTTAAGCGAATATCAAGCAATATCTCGAGAATGGTTCACTCAACAAAAAATTGTATATTACATAAATTGTGTATTTCAACGCAATCTGTATTTTTTGTGTACTAAAACATTGTCTATCTCTTATGGTTTACCAGTTATGCAAAAGTCGTTCACATGAAGTATACTTTGGGAGACATTCCCAGAAAATTCAAGATATACATTTTATTTGCCATAAAAATGTTTTAAACATGTGATACTTTAATCAAAATCCTTAAAGCTGTTTTTGAGAAAATAAAAATTTTCGAAAAATGTTCTATGTGAAAGGTAATCTGGGGTGGGAGGATTTTCTTGAAAACCTTCGTGTCGCATCTGTGGAAGATACTGAACCTAAATACCAAGTTTGGTGTTTATCCGTCTGTTCGTTTCTGATTTATGCTTTTCACAGACAAACACACACACACACACACACACACACACACACACACACACACACACACACACACTCATGGACATGTTTCCAAAAAATATTTTTTGGGATTCAGGAGGCCGCAAATATGTATTTCCGGTGAAATCTCGGTATCAAAATTTTTAGTGGAATGCAATACTTCCCCTACTTACTATACGTAGTAGAGAAAGTACAAACATTTTAGAAAACGTCTGTGTATCTGTGAACAGCTTGACTCAAAAATTAAAAGTCAGATAAATACCAAACGTGGTATTTAGGTTCAATGTGTTTCAAAGATGTTACACGAAGATTTTCAAGATAATCCTCCCACCCAGATAAGCATCACATGGAACATTCTTTTTAAAATTTAGATTTTTTCAAAAATGGTTCCAACGATTTTCGTTAAAATATCATGTATTTAAGATATTTTGATGGCAAATGAAATACATATTATCAGAGCTCTCTTCATTCTGAATGACTTTTGTATAACTGGTAAACAGTAAGAGATAGACAAACTTTTACTACACAAAAATGTAGATCTCGTTAAAATACACAAGTTATGTCATATACATTTTCTTGTGGAGTGAACCGTTTCCGGGATGTTCCTTGTTATTTGTTTGAATTTTCCAATACTTATACTTTTTCTGAAATGGGAATTCGATATTCCGTTTTTTTATGTCCTTGATATGCAAAGAGAATGAAATGCTCCACATAGCAACCAACTCTTAAAATACCATATTACCTTTGCACCTATAAGAAAATTAGCAATATGATAGTTTTTGCAAACCTTCATATCGATTAACATGAAGTAGATGGAGGATAAGCATTTGTAAAAATAGCTTGTACAAGAGTAGAGAAAGTCATGTGAGTATAACACATCATATCTTTTTTATTTAGAAGTAGATATTATTTCGATTGCTATAATCGTTATATAAACGTGTAAGTATACTATCGAAAACTCAAACAGTGTAACTAAACGATTAAGTAAAGGGCTATTCGCATAGAAACATTAACGCTAGGACATAAACGTATGGCATGAACACTAGATTCGTCTTGCCATTCACAACGCTAACAGCGCATTGTTGTCAAAACAACACTATTGAAGTGTGAAAGCGATTAATCATTGAAGCTGCGATGATCAACGACGATGCAGCAGTGCATTTTATGTTGCTACAGACTACATTAATTATGCTTGTGTTATATTATATGTTGTATTTTTCCATACATGAAAAAAATGGAATAGTTTATAAACTATAACGTTTCATACATAAAAGGACACTACAGTGATGCTAAACAAATCCTGTTCAGTTCATTTGCAATTTGTTTCCAAATTTTTTGTTTCAACAAACTACCTTTGTATGCTTTTTGTCATAAAGGCAACAATTATTTTCAAATAAAATACTTAATTTTTCATCGAATGACTCCAATTCTCCTCTTTTCTGTTTCTAGCAGTGCGATAGTGTTTTCTTCCCTCGAATCCCAATAACGCGAACATGAAAGCTTGGAGATTGGACAAACTAAATTAAATGGAGTTTTATTTATGGACGCTCTTTAAATGCTCTAGTCCTCAACGTCTCTTCTATATTGGGAGTGAAAGACCGGTAACGTTTCTCAGAGGCCTCTTTATCAGGCTTGAGGTTCTTTTACGTGTCGTAAATCTAAGGCACGGGACCACGGGCTTTACTTCCCTTCCGAAGAAGCCATGCTAAGTATTTTTACGCCGAAAAAAATCCATCGCGCTCCTCCGGGTTTGAATCCGCGACCTCGGGAGCCGTAGGCTAACATGGTAACCACTACACCACGGAACACAACAATGGAGTTTGGAAGGTTTAGTTGTGGCGATAGACTTCATGTTACCGAATCATTGTGAATGGCCCAATTTATTAACCTGGTCACAAGCTTTCGCATTCGTGTTGCATTTGCGTTATCGTTTCTGTTTATGGATCCTAACAGTCGACTGAGAGGTGGAGAAGAGAGGAACTTCTCCGCCGTTATTACGAAATAAATTGCAATAAACGTTACTTTTTCTGTTACCTGAATAATTTTTTTGGTATTTTATTAGCGGCTGTATGAGTCATCTTTGTTTAGACATCATGACAAAAAGTCTGCTTACGTAACACAAATTATGTGACGCAGACAGACCGCTTCTTCTAGACTTCTAGAGTACGCAACTACATACGCGCGAGCCAATGAATAATCGTTTAATTCGAGAAATAATACAATACTATGTAAATAAATCAAAGAATTAAGAAAGATAGTTTATAGTTGATACATTTATTATACATTTTACATTTAACTCAATTAATTACTGTTTACTTGCAGTGCCTTTCTTTGGTCCTGCAGAATACAGAACATTGCATTGAAATTTAACAGAGAATCCAGTTATCTTTATGTGATGTATTGTAAGCAAAGGCTGTTTTCATGTATGCTAATTAATGGCTAACGGAATTACTGGACAGTTAAGGCAATATAGCGTAAAATTAGATTGACAACTCACGATTAATCCCTGTGTGCAATAACGCAGTTTAATTTAGTGTGCCGGTATTGAAAGTCGACAAGATTATAAAAAAATATGTGTTACAATCACACGACATTCTCTACTCTTGTACAAACTATTTTTACAAACGCTTATTCTCCATATGCTTCATGTTAATCGAGATGTTAATCTTATTGATAATTTTCTTGTAGATGCAAGGGGAATATGGTAGGCTTTAAGCGATAGTCAAATATTTTAACCGCTGGGTGCTACGCGGCGCATTCCATTCTCTTTGCATGTGCAGGACATAAAAAAAATGAATAACGAATTTGAGAAAAAGTATAAGCATTGGAAAATTTAAGGCAACAACAACCAATATCTCGAAAATGGTTCACTCAACAACAAAAATTATGTGACATAAATTGTGTATGTTAACGCAATGTACATTTTTTGTGTAGTAAAGTTTTGTCTATCTCTTATGGTTTACCAGTTATGCAAAAGTCGTTCACAATGAAGAATAATTTTAGAGACATTCCCAGAAAATTCAAGATATACATTTTATTTGTCATAAAAGTATCTTAAACATATGATATTTTAATCGAAATTGTTAGAGCCATTTCTGAGAAAATTTAAATTTTCGAAAAATGTTCCATGTAAAGGGTAATCTGGGTGGTGGAATTTTCTTGAAAACCTTCGTGTCGCATCTCTGGAAAATACTGAACCTAAATACCAAGTTTGGTATTTATCCGATTGTTCGTTTCTGAGTTATGCTGTTTAACAGGCGCGCGCGCACGCACACACACACACACACACACACACACGGACATGTTTCCTAAAATGCTTTTTTTGGATTCAGGGGGTCTCAAAGCATGTATTTCCGATGAAATCTCGGTATCGAATTTTTGGGTGGAATACAATACTTCCCCTACTTACTATACGTAGTAGAGAAAGTAAAAAATGATAAAGTATTGAACAATTCGAACCATTAATAACGGATATCTCGAAAATGGCTGAGACAACAACAATTTATTTGAAATAAATTGTATGTTTTAAAGAGGTCTACATTTTTTGTGTAGTACGTTTTCGTCTATAGCTTAACGTTTACCAGTTATACAAAATTCTTTCGGAATGAAGAAGACTTTACAGGCTATTCCCAGAAAATTCAAGATATACATATTTCATTTGTCGCAATGATCTTTAATACATGGCATTCTAATCAAAATCGTTAGAGTCATTTTTCAGAAAATAAAAAATGTCGAAAAGTGTTCAAATTAAAGGTTAGTTTAGAGTGAGGCATTCTCTTGTTAATCTTCGTGTCGCATCTTGAGTTAGGTTTATTTTAGGAGTTGTATAGCGTATGGTACAATTTGAAGTAGGTTGAATGCCTCACGTATGGTACAAAGTTCCGGTGGCCTTCGTCCCAACGTTCACTTTCCGGTGGTCTTCGCCCCAAGTTTACATTCCGGTGGCCTTCGCCCCAATGTTCACTTTAAACTTTGTATTATAATGTTTCTTTAAATATTATATACATTTATGTTTGCCTAGGCTGCGTCAGTAGTAATTTGTAGAAACTCGTTTCTCTTAACAGGGTGTGATGCGGCTAAAAAATGTAGGCTTACACAGATTATAATTTTTACTTCACTCCTTTTATTAATCCTTGACACGATTAAATAACTCTTCACTGATATAGAGAGCTGTGAGATTAGTTATTAATTACTTGCACTTTTTAACACGTAAACTCCTCCGTAATGAACTTTCGTCGCACACTGAATACGTATTAAACTTCTCGAGGACAGGGTCTCGCGTCCAGTTAGGAACGCTGTCTACAAGCAACTTAACTGATTTCTACCGCCTGAATTTGAAAATTTCATCTATTTCAAGTCTCTGATTGGCTATTTCTAATCGAATAGAATACTTTTATTTAGTTTAAGCTTTTTTCTGGTTGTTGATTGGGTATTTATAAAGTGTCTCAAAAATTTCATTATTGTTGCTCCAAGAATTACTAGTAGCATTATTACTTTCATTATTGTCTCAAGGTTACCTCTTTGTTAACAACATTTGATCTATATTCTCGCAGCCCCTACATTATTAAATTACGTAATACATTCACAAACATTATTAAACATGTTAAAAATAATGTAAACATTAATACAATGACTGTTACATACATTTTGTATGTTATATATACACATATTGCTTTAAGGCGTGCTGTTATTATATTTTATATTATATAATTAGACTGAAATCGTTTATATTAAAAGTACTCCTCAATCTTTAGAGGATACTGAACTTAAATACAGTTTGGTGTTTATCCGACATGCCACTGATCCAAGCCATTGATTTGTAAGTCCTTGGAGGTGTAGGTGCTACAAACAGGAGGGTAATCCGTTTAAGAAGAAGTCCTCATAAATTAATTTAATAGGGGCATTTTCCGTTCTTTCTCACTGGTATTAGTTCTAACGTATAGAGATGGAGAGTGAGAATAAATTCTGACTGAATTTTGTTATTTCCATATTGAAAGTATCACAGTATAATTATTTTGGGTTTTGAGCTGTAAACTACGGTCTGAAAAAATATTTTTCACCTTGAGCTCCTTTATCGGATACTGTGGCTACCGGCACTGCACCAAAATACCTACTTTTAGGCTGAGAGCAATGAGAGCAGCACTGAGAGCAATGAACAGGTGAAAAACAAAGTTTGTGAGAAAATGTGAACTAAATATAAAATACTTGTCAGCTTATTACTTTTATGCCTGTTTAAACAACAGCTAAAGATAATTTGAATGTGAAGGATGTTTAAATCTAAAAGATTTAGATACTGCTTTTGATAAAAATGCTTTTTTGAAAATTCCGTCAACATTTTATTAGAACTTTGCCTTAAATAGCCTAAGGCTTGTAAGAAGAAGGAGCGAAAAAACAGCAGAATTTGATTTTGAATTATCCTGTTCACACACACACATACACACAGATTTTGTCTAAAAATATTTATTTTATTTATTCAGTGGGATTCAAAACATGTATTTCTGGTGAAGTGTCGGTATCGAATGTACCCTCTCTAGACAAAATCATAACACAAGGAGTAGCTAAACGTCGGATGCAGAGAACATTGAAAGCCTTCGCTGACGATACCCTGCGTTCATTTTCAAGAAATTCAAAAAACGTGAGAATTCATATTATCTGGTGTATCGTCTGTTAACTGATCCCCCAAACATACATGTTTTCAGAGCCATGGAATTACTTTATGCCTTGATAATTAAATTCCGTACCTGAGAAGCAAAAGCGCGTATGTCTAATTTTGTCACTTTCAAGTTATTCACACTTTTATGACAAGCATGAATGAACGGCGTTTATCCTCCGCGCACTCTATCTTGTGATTTCGTCATATTACGAGTAGTTTGGCGGATGTCCAGAAACATTTAGAGGAAAGCAGCGCATGTGGGATAACGCCCAATACCTGCAATTTGATATCATTTTTATGCGATGCAGCTCCATGTAGGACATCCTCATTTCTATGAGTGAAAGTATCCGGACTGCCTGTTACTCATTATCCGCGACCTCAGTAGTCATTAGACCTCGTCTGTTGACTGACAGACACGGCCGACATTTGAAGAGGGTCGCAAACAGTAATAAGCAGACATCTATCCAGACCATCACATAGGAATTCCAAACTGCATCAGGATCCACTCCAAGTACTATGACAGGCGTGAGGTGAGAAACCTTGGATTCCATGGTCGAGCGGCTGCTCATAAGCCACATATCACGCAGGAAAATGCCAAACGACGCCTCGCTTGGTATAAGGAGCGTCTACAGTACACGATTGAACAGTGGCAAAACCTTGTGTGGAGCGACAAATCACGGTACACAATATGGCGATCCGATGGCAGGGTGTGGGTATGGCGAATGCCCGGTGAACGTCATCTGCCAGCGTGTGTGATGCCAACATGAAATTCGGAGGTGGTGGTGGTGGTGGTGGTGTTATGGTGTGGTCGTGTTTTTCCTGAAGGGGGCTTGCACCCCTTGCTGTTTTGTGCGGCATGATCACAGCGCAGACCTACATTGATATTTGAAGCACCTTCTTGCTTCCCACTGTTGAAGAGCAATTCGGGGATGGCGATTGCATCTTTCAACACGATCGAGCATGTGTTCATACTGCACGGATTGTGGCGGAGTGGTTACACGACAATAACATCCCTGTAATGGACTGGCCTGCACAGAGCCCTTATTTGAATCCCATAGAACACCTTTGGGATGTTTTGGAACGCCGACTTCGTGCCAGGCCTCACCGACCTACATCGATACCTCTCCTCAGTTCCGCACTCCGTGAAGAATGGGCTGGCATTCCCAAGAAACCTTGCAGCATCTGATTGAAAGTATGCCTGCGAGAGTGAACGTTGTCATTAAGGCTAAGGGTGGGCCAACACCATATTGACTTCCAGCATTACTGATGCAGGTCGCCACGAACTTGTACGTCATTTTCAGCCAGGTATCTGGATACTTTTGATTCACGCAGTGTATGTGAAGCCTGAGTACTTCTCCATGGTTCAGCAATTGGATAGACGAGACTGCGAGTTTATTATTGTGCTGTTTTCTTATTTAATGTGTTTGTTCACGTCACCGACAGTCAAATCAGATCTTATTGAAGCTTTTTTAGTGAGTAAGAGAGTTACAACATACAAGAATTATGCCAGAATAAGTTTCTAAGAGGAAAGCTCATATTGCATCTTTTCCTACAAGGTTCTTATACAGAAGATAACTATTATTAATGCATTGTTGTATTCTATTTATTCTACCGTGTTAAATGTTGCCGTGTAAGTTTAATAATTTATTTCTTCTACTCAGTATACTGAGTCATGTTGGGAAACCTTTTAATTTAACAAAGCTATCGAAAAGGTGCTCATACGAATTTTCTATAAATTGTGTATTATTATGAAAATATTTAATATTTTCCGAATATAATATTCTTGAACAAAGTGAGCCTGAAAACAGTCCTATCCCAGGTCAGAGCTCTAAACACAGCAAGAAGAGATTTTAGAAGGTATCCATGATGAGTTTGGTTCTGATTTCTCTTATGTGTACCCTAATTATGAACCAGAGAGAATACGAGTTCCGAAGGTGGTGTGTTGAAACAAACTATTTATTTATATAAGCTCATCATGTAATATTTAAAAATTCTAGTTTAGTGTGAAACAGTTAAATAATAATATTATTAATTCTAATAAATTAAATATTGATAATAGCGCCAATCGCAAAAAAATATTAACAATATAGTTATAATCTATTTCACAATTCAAAACAACACACCGATTAATGTTCCCAAGTCGGTCACCACCAATGAAAATATCAATGTTAAAATTAAGGAATAAGGCCTAAAGAGAATATCGAATCCTCAACTTGAAAACCAATTATCGCTAAGAAAAAAAGAATGAATATGTTGCCTGTAAATCATCCTACACTGGAACAAATAGCAGCACACTCTCAAACCTCCATGCAAATGTAGAGAGTAATGTACGCTGAAGATATCTGAAGATCAAAGAATTTTAATTTTGGTCCATTTTGAGGCAATTCTCTTCTTGGGTGCAAAAGCATCAGGTTGTGGCCAGTCTAATAAGTGAAGTACCCAAACACAGATCTAGGTCTCGTGGAAATAACATTAATTCTGAAAGAAGGAAAATTACAAAGCTTTATGCACTTAAGTTGGACGAAAAGATAACCCCAGTGGGTAAAGAAAATGTTTTTGAGCACTTTGTCCGTAACAGATAGATTTGTTAGAACTTCAATTGCCAAAAACGAATTTGGAACAGTATCACTTGATGAAAGAGTCAAGCCAAAAACCATAATAATACACCAGAGACGATAAGGAAATCTTTGAGGGAACATATTTCCAGTTTCGAAATTAACAAAGTATCATTCCAGAGCAAGAATCGAGAGAAAGTACCTTGGACCTGACCCCAGCCTTTCTATCATGTACAGAGCATATCTAATAGAATGCAATGAAGCAAAATTCCTGAAAGGAAAATACATAAGAAATGGTTGTACAGGAACATTCTCAATGAGATTTTAAACTTTATTTTAAACTCCCTCACAAAGATACCTGTGATGGTTGTGATTACCTCCAGAAATTACTTACGGATGCCAGTCAGATGAAGCAAAGACTGAAGCCAGGGAAAAGCTCAAGGGACATCACAAGGAAGTGAAAAAGGATACAATTTGAAAAACGCAAAGTATAGGCAAAATCTAATAAAAACAAGAAAGTAATAACTATGTACCTGCAAGAATGCCTTCCCATTCTAGTCAGAGTAACTGCCAATCATTTTACTTACGAAAGCTGTGGACTCTAAATTTAACAATCCATGGTGCAGCATCTAATGAGTGGTGTTGCACACTACGTGATCAAAAGTATCCGGACACCTGGCTGAAAAACGTACAAGTTCGTGGCGCCCACCATCAGTAATGCTGGAAGCCAATATGGTGTTGGCCCACCTATAGCCTTGATAACAGCGTTCACTCTTGCAGGCATACCTTCAATCAGGTGCAGGAAGGTTTCTTGGGGAATGGCAGCCCATTTTTCACAGAGTGCGGAACTGAGGAGAGGTATCGATGTAGGTCAGTGAGGCTTGGCACGAAGGAGTTCTATAGGATTCAAGTCAAGACTGTGCAGGCCATTCTATTACAAGGATGTTATTGTCGTGTAACCACTCCGCCACAGCCCGTGCAGTATGAACAGGTGCTCGATCTTGTTGAAAGATGCAGTCGTCATTCCAGAATTGCTCTTCCACAATGGGAAGCAAGAAGATGCTTAAAATATCAATGTAGGTCTGCGCTGTGATCGGGCCACGCAAAACAACAAGGGGTGCAAGCCCCCTCCAGGAAAAACAGACCTAACCATAATACCACCGCCTCCAAATTTCACTGTTTTCACTACACACGCTGGCAGATGACGTTCACGGGCATTCGCCATGCTCTCACCCTGCAATCGGATCGCCACATTGTGTACCGTGATTCGTCACTCTTCACAACGTTTTGCCACTGTTCAATCGTGTAATGTTGACGCTCCTTGCACCAAGCGAGGCGTCGTTTGGCATTTTTATGCGTGATGTGTGGCTTATAAGCAGCCGCCCGACCATGGAATCCAAGGTTTCTCACCTCATTCCTAACTGACATAGTACTTGGAGCGGATATGATGCAGTTTGAAATTCCTGTGTGATGGTCTGGATAGATGTCTGCCTATTACTCTCTACGACCCTCTTCAAATGTCGGCGGTCTCTGTCAGTCAACAGACGAGGTCGGTCTGTACGCTTCTGTGCTGTACATGTCCCTTCACGTTTCCACTTGACTATCACATAAGAAACATTGAACCTTAGGGATGTTTAGGTGTGTGGAAATCTCTCGTACACACTTCTGACACAAGTGACACCCAATCACCTGACCAGGTTCGAAGCCCGTGAGTTCCACGCAGCATCCCATTCTGCTGTTTCACGATGCCTGATGACTACTGAGGTCGCGGATAATGAGTACCAGGCAGTAGGTGGCAGCACAAATCACCTAAGATGAAAAACGTATGTTTGTGGGGGTGTCCGGATACTTTTGATCACATAATGTGTGTTATCGGACGATACCATTGATGGGAGAGAAGGGAACGAAATAGTCTCTTGTTTGCTGAAATGGGCTCTATTACATTTGAAGGAACAAACAGACACATTAGCCATTTGGTCAGACAACTGAGCTGAACAAAATCGAAATGTTCAATTAGCATTAATGTACACTCGTCTTTTTTCACAGCCTCCAAATCTTCAGGATATTAATCACAAGTACCTTTTAAAAGTTGATACACACATTGAAGTTGATAACCTTCATTCCACTATAGAACGAAAAAGATTGAAGCTTCCTAACTTACAAATTGCTGGGCTCAATTCATTCGAACATGTCAAGTAAAGCAACCCTTAATGGTTCATGAAATGCAAACTCAAGATTTTAAAGACTTCTCCTTCCTGATGGAAAACTTTTCTGCTCCGTTTGTCCAACGCAAAAGATCTATAATTGCCGAGATGTTTCACGTTTCAAAAACAGTTTGGCTTAAAATCCCTGCTAAAAACCTGGAATTATTTCTTATAAGATAGCTTCTCCGATGCTACATTTCAAGAGGTAGGCATCATACATCAACGCAGTGCAAATAATATCTGCACTGAGCAGAAATTTGTAAGAAATCTTACCGAAAAGAAAATGAGCATATTAAGCAGGATATAAGGGGGGGGGGAAAGGTAAATTAACGTTTAAGTAAAATTTCTGTGCTGGCTTTTGCGGCGCTCACCTCCTCATCCGTTGCTGTAGCTTACCTTGATGCTTCTCCCGTTGCTTCCAGAAGTTCTCAGCGTGTTGGTTCTTCAATTTATCCTCGGCTAGCTGCAGTAATTTTCCTTAAATTATATGGGAGCATGGACTTATCCTCGGTAAAGGAAAACGTAGATCTCGGGTGGTGATATAGGAAGACATAGACTTGCTTTGTTTATGAAAAGATGACACTGCCGTTTCTTTTTATTTAATTAACACTCGTAGTATACAAAACTGGTATTGCCGCTGTAAAATACTGTCCACTGCTGTTAAACTATGGCGTGGATATGGCACGAAATATAACTATTCTTATTGTCGCTTTCAGAGTAGCGGATCTTAGGTGTGTTGCTAAAACTATTTTGATTCCCTGTTTTGGCGCGATATCTCACACATTCTGCAGCATCTCTCCCTGACCACACCTTACGAAAACTCTCGAATAAAATGCAATACTAAGCTGACATGACAAATTTGACTTGATTCCCTTTTTGGCGCGATATCTCACACATCCTGCAGCATCTCTCCCTGACCACACATGACATAAAACTGTCCCGAATTTTCCCTAAACAGATCCATTTATAGTCTCAGGCTTCTGAGGCTGCTTCCTTTCCTATTGGTCCATTTTTAGCGCGACTCGACGCGTCTAACTATTTCGAATAAACTTTCAGGGATCTCATTGGTCCAATTTTAATATAAATCGCGGCTTTTCCTACATGTACCGTTAGATTGTCCTTCTCACTCACTTGGTCACGGCGAATTATCAAATAATGGGACAAAGGCTCTACACCCTCGCTGTAGGAATAATAGCACTGCGACCGGAGAGAGGTAATAAAACTAGGTTTTCTGCCTTCGAAAGCACTATTCCTGTAGCTAAAACATTCCCTCGTGGACAGTATTTTAACATAGCGCTTAAATTATTTACATTAAACCCTTTATAACTCTACTAATATTAGTAACCTAGATAGATACATAATGTTAAATCACCCTTCTTAAAATATACAAGCAGTATTGAGAAAAAGATATTTACATAATACGATTTAACATCAATAAAAGTTAATTAATAAATTATCTGTAATTACAGTTCTTGGGCTCGGCCTAGAGTTGCCGTTTCACTTTTAAGTGTCCATCACTAATCTTTGTCTTATTTTTGTACCCTTGTTTCAGCACACGCCCGTTGCAGAGCCCTCAAATCTTCAGCAACTGCTGAGGCGACCCTGGAGAAGGGGCCTCCCACCTTGAACGACGTGGGCAGCGAAAGACGGGCCACTGCATTATGGAGTCGTTCACACAGACGACAATGGTGACCATCAGGACAACGAGTACAGCGAAGGACCTAGAAGGCCAGATGCTACGACAGACGCCTGTACCCTCTTGACGAACAGAAACCCATGGGAAGAACAGCACAGGACGCAACCACACCAGTTTTTCAACCCACAACGACACACAAATTAGAACTTAAGCATGAAATTAAGCATATATTAACAACATAAGAAAATACGCATATAACCCACTGGTATTGTTCAGGTTCCATGGGTAATACCAGCAAGTAACATTTGACGCGTTCGCATGCAATGCATGCCAGCCAATTAGCGTTTCAGATACTAACCGGGGTGCTATGCGGGACCCGACTAAGGCATGCAAGCATAAATGCACGTTTTTCCACAGCAATACACAATTAACACGTAGTAGGGTTTTTTAGTGGGTATTCCGCGCTTTGAGCGGCGAGCCCCACATATCCCTCCAGCCATTGCAGGTCAAATACAGTAATGCGTTTTACCCTCACGGAAAAAAAAAGAGTTTCTTTGAATGATGAAGCTTCTGCGTATGATTTTATGAAGCATTGTTAATGATTTATTAAAACACTTTTTGCACAATCCATAAGGGTATACGCTTTCAGTATATCCTACAAATTCCAGCGAAAAGCGAGCTAAGTTACTGGTCGATGCTGTAATAACTCATTATTGCTCTATTTGCTGTAATAAATCATTATTTGACTGTTGTTGATAACCGCTCGTTTCATGTGCAACACACTATCAATGTATGTTGACATCTGTTTTCGTAACACAATTGTGTGTTAAGCCAAGTTATGTGGCATTTAAATGCTTTGAACCTTAAAATACACGAATATACATACAAAAAATCTGTGTTAATTCAAATGTTTTTCTCTCACCGCTATCGCTTATTAGTAAGTATATAAATTATTCTTACGAGAGTTTATTTTTCTATCTACTTCATTTTAATCGGGATAAAACTTTCCAAGATAAACCTGCATTACACGTTTTGTTATAGACACAAATGTTTTAGAACTGGACGCTGTATGCTGGCCTTAAAATTCCATACTCTTTCCATAATATCGCGAGAAATAATTGAAAATCGACAAGACTTTAAAATAATGTCTAAGAATTGAACAATTCCAACAATTAATAACGGATATCTCAGAAATGACTGATGCCACAAAAAAGTTATTTGAACTAAATTAGGTGTTTTAAAGAAACATATAGTTTATATGAGTATGTTTTCGTCTATCGCTTGACATTTACCAGTTATACATCATTATACGTTGTTCCTTCGGAATAAGGAGTACTTCACAGGCTATTTCCGGGAAACCCAAGATATACATTTGGTTTGTCAGGTAAATATCTTTAATATATATGATTTCGATCTGAATCGTTAGAGCCACGTTTTATAAAATAAGAAACTTAGAAAAATATTCCATTTAAAGGGTAGTTTGGGGTAGAGGTAATTTCTTGAAAATATTTGTATTGCATCTTTGAAAGGTGCTGAACCGAAATTCCAAGTTTGGTATTTATCCGACTTTTCGTTTATGAGTTATGCTGTTCAAAGACACATACACAAACTGTTTCCTAAAAATATATATTTTTTTATTCAAGGAGCCTCAATACATTTATTTCTCTTGAAATATCGGTAACGAATTTTTGTGTCGAATGCAATTCCTTCTCTGTTTCCTATATATGTATGTGGTAGAGAAGCTAACTAGTAGACAGTACATGTTTGTGAGATTATTTACAAGTATTGAAAAGTTTTGATTTTGTGTTCTCCAAACTCACAATGTAATATTCCTCTTGATACAGATCAGGGGTTTTCAAAGCTTGGGTTTGTATATTTCCTGAATTACCAAATCCTGACACGCTTCCACTATCGAAAATGATGTTGATATCTATATCCTTAATAAAAGTGTAACTGAGGTTTTGCTAGTAATTTTCGAATTTTAACGAATGACTAATACTAGCTTGTATAACGGGCTACTTGTGGTCAAAAATAGCATTTTAAAAATTTTGTTTGTATATCATTATATGCATATTACCTTTTCCCGCAAGAATCGCCATTCTGATTTTCATGAAATGTTTATTAATATACTGTAGGCCTCTGATGAGAAAACGTTTCTCTCCGGAGGAGTGAGGGGGGGCAGTGCCACGTGGCAGCTCACAATCATGTCATAAACAGATCTACTACGTACATTAAAAACATAGTGCAATGTTAGTTTTCCAGCGTGTTTCACTTGGAGCAATGTGTAAGTGTTTTTGAGTGATTTATTAAGTTATTTACAGTGCCCAGTAAGAAAGATTACTTTGTACTACAAGTAGCACAAAGTAATCTTTTTTTCATTCGCTCGCCTTATGAATCTTCAATTATATTCCGTATTACTAGTACAAGAGCGTTTTCTAAGAGACCATGTTGATATTTTGAAAGTAGAGCCGTCATCTTTCTCGGATAACTCTACAATTGTTGATGTCAACACATTTCTTACAGACACATTCTCGTCAGAGGAACACCATACTTAAGTCCCATTTAGAAATAGCCTATATGACTTCTAAATTACTTCACCAAAGGAGGGATGCAACATAAAAACAATAATTATCTCACCTATTACGTAGTTTTTCTTTTATTTTTCGTAACGTTTACTACCATTATTTTTTAATAATTTTTATTTAAAATATTTCGAGTGGATAAATATTTAAGAAATTGTAAAAATTTTCCCTACGTATTTTTTATTTTATGTAAATAAGGTTTAAAAAATATGTTTGTGATATTATTATTATAATTTTGATGGGAATAATATTTAAGTATTTATATCAAATTGTTTTAATATTTTTCGTCTACATAACCCGATTACCACAAGAAACAGTAAGAATCGGATCTCATATACAAGTTTGTTTACAGTTAAAATCATACTAATTTTAATTTTTCTAACACCTCAGAACTAGTTTATAAATCACATTACATATATGATGCAGAGGTGCTCATATGCAGAGGAGATAGAGGTGATGAGCATAATGGATGTGGAGAGAGAAAATAGAAAGTAGAGATAAACTGACTAAGAGGGAGAACTAGAGAGGAGAAAGAGAGAGGGAGAATTAGAAGAAGGAGGTTAAGACAGAGATGAAGGTAGAGAAAGCGAAATGCTGAGATGGAGTGAAAAGAGAGAAACCTTTGTATTTATAGGTATAGATTATACAAAGGAGGGGGGGCACCTCGCGCACTGCGACTTAAATAGAACTATTGGGCTACGGACTGCTAGGAAGAAGGGATGGAGTGAAGGAACCGCAGGAGGATACAGGTCGCAGGTAGACAGGCCACAGATACGCGCAGAAGTCTATAACAGTTCCGGGCTTGAAGATCGTCTCACTGCTGGAAGTGCCTAAAGAAGGCGATAAAGACCCACCAATCAAGCAGCCCTCTGGTGTCTACGGGGAGTATTCTGTCCTTTGAGCAGGCACCCGTACCAACTGTCCGACACCGTCATATGCCCCGAAACCTAGAAGCACACGTGAAAGTGAGAAGGGAACGGAATGATAGGGAGATGGTGGCAAGGAAATCGTGATAGATATCCTGAAAAACCAAAGGTTAGAGTGGGCGGTTGACGTGAAACAAACCGGCACCTTCCGAATGCGATCCTCACACATTACCACGGAGCCATCGCTCGATAACTTTTGCATTTAATTCTATCGGAGAATAAACGAGGGGACATCTTTGCAAATGAGAAATTGTACCAAAGCTAAAGTTGCAGAGATGTTAAAGGAATAAATGAAATAGGGTAAAATAATATTAATATACCTATGAAAAACCTGATGTGCCACACTCACATAACTTTCTCTACTCTTGCACAAACTATTTTTACAAACGCTTATTCTCCATATGCTTCATGTTAATCGAGATATCGAGATGTTAATCTTATTGCTAATTTTCTTGTAGATGCAAGGGGTAAATGGTAGGCTTTAAGCGATAGTCAAATGTTTTAAGAGCAGGTTGCTATGTGGAGTATTTTATTATCTTTGCATTACCAGGACAAAAAAATGAATAACGAATTCCCATTTGAGAAAAAGTATAAGTATTGGAAAATTTAAGGGAATAACAAGCAATATCTGAAAATGGTTCACTCAACAACAAAAATGTATATGACATAAATTGTGTATTTCTACGCGATCTACGTTTTTTGTATAGTAAAATTTTATCTATCTCTTATGGTTTACCAGTTATGCAAACATCGTTCACAATGAAGAATACTTTTGTAGACATTCCCAGAAAATTCAAGATATACATTTTATTTGTCATGAAAGTATCTTAAATATATGACATTTTAATCAAAATCATTAGGGCTATTTTTGAGAAAATTAAAATTTTCGAAAAATGTTCCATGTAAAGGGTAATCTGGGGATGGGGGATTTTCTTTAAACCCTTCGTGTCGCATCTCTGGAAGATACTGAACCTAAATACCAAGCTTGGTGTTTATCGGACTGTTCGTTTCTGAGTTATACTGTTCACAGACAGATAGACAGACACACACACATGAACCTGTTTCCAAAAATGCTTTTCTTGGATTCAGGAGGCCTCAAAATGTGTATTTCCGGTGAAAATTCGGTATCGAATTTTTGAGTGAAATGCAATACTTCCCCTACTTAATATACGGAGTAGAGAAAGTAAAAATGGAGACCTTTACAACCCGATCACAGCTTGGATATTATAAGTAAAGAATAGGTACAATGTTCATCTTGGTAAATGGAATTTAGTAGCTTGCTTGGCACAAGCTGATATCGAATTTTGGTAAGACATGTTTCATTACGGAGATTTAACCTTAAAGTTTATTTGAACTTGATCATCGTAATTGTAGAAATACTAGTCCCGTACCGATGATGCCTTACAAAATGCAGTAGAAGAGACAAAGTTTTTTTCTACCTTTCTCTGTTGCTTATCTATAGTAAGCTGACGCAGTTTGTAAATGAAATAAAGCTAATGGGTGTATTTAATAAGTTACTAAGCCATATTGGAATTTTGAATTCTAGGGCCGGACAATGATTCATACGTATATCATTATTAGGAATACATTGTGTATGAATTATAATTAATATTGTTACAAATAGCATATATTAAATAGTGTATGCAAAAAGTACCTATATATTGTGAAAAATCAATTAAATTGTATCAATTATAAAAGAGAAAGAAAATAAAAATGAATAACATCAAAAGGGAAATACATTATGAAGAAATGACGAAAAACATTGCATTCGCAATATTTTAAACATTGTATGACATAAAAATGCCAACAAAAAAGAAAATCATAAGTTATGTACGTTAAAAATGAATTTGAATAGTTAACATATTATTTATAATATCTATATGTGATTTATTAAAATTTAGAATTTATAGATAACTTGTAGTTTATTTCGTTACGCTTAGTAACCAAGCTACTTCGTTTTATTATTCACATTTTCAGTGTGAAAACAAATCACTTTTAGGTGAAAATTATTATTGCTATTCTTATTTAGAATGTGTTACTTTAAAAACACGTAAAGAAACCCTGGATAAGAGCAGATTGCTATTAACTGAGCTATAGTAAAACCACTTAAAACACCGTAAATTAAATAACGTGTTAACAAGATTCTAAACCACATGCTGTGCGAGGGGTCCCGGGTTCGATTCCCGGCTGTAGGGCTGGAAACTTTTCTCTAGCCAAGATTATTCTCTATCCTCCCCAGAGTCTGGAAGTATGAATGAGAGTTTGAATGTGAGTGTGATTTAATAATTAAAATACCAAAGTGCAAGAAATCCAACGACAAGCGATAAATTCTAAAGATGAGGCCGCCGGTACAGGTTAGTGATATTTTCTTAAAACAGTGAAGACTGCTTGTTAATTCAGCAGCGTTTGCATTTTAAGACGTAAAAATAATCATTTAGAGCTAAGCAAAAAAACTGTGGTCGAATGTTTTCTAAAACAGAGGGCTTAGGCTCGATTCCCGGCCGGGGCGATTGAATGTTTCTATTATGGCAATCATTCCCTACCCTCCGCAGAGTGCGGATAAGTGAATGGGAGTGTGTTTCTAAGCAAAATTATTAAATCCAACGTTAAAAATGTCAGAAAATGAGTAAAATCGTTTGTTTCTCAAATCAAAGCCTCTTATTATGACCATAAAGGTTGAAGTGGCTGTATAAATGAAACAGTTTAAAGTCTCCCGTGTTGCATTCACAAGGCTTTCTTTACTCACTCTTCTACAGACAACTCTGCTACCACTTGAAAATGTATAAGCATTAAAAAATTCATATGAATGACAAAAAGTATTTCGGAAATGGTTATCGGCACAAAATGTTTATTTCGCATAGTGCTTTAACGAGATTTACATTTTTTGTGTGGTAAGATTTTGTCCATCTCTTACGTATTACCATTTATACAAAAGTTATTCAGAATGAAGAGCACTTAACAGGCTCTTCGCAGAAAATTAAAGTTATATATTTTATTTGTCGTGCAAATTCTTAAACATATGGTATTTTCATCAAACTTTTCAGCCATTTATTGCGGAAATCAAAATTCACGAAACTTTTTACATTGAATGGTAGTTTGGGGTAGGGGAATTTTCTTAAAAATCTTTATGTGGCATTCTCAGAAGACGCAGAACTTTAATATTAAATTTGATACTTATACGAGTTTTCTTTCTTGAGTAATGTGATAGTTCACACATGGTCATTTTTCAATTTTTTATTTTTTCAACTACGTATAGGAAATAGGGGTAGTATTGTATTCCACCCAAAGCTTTCACCGGAAATATATGTTTTGAGGCCCCCTGAATCCAAAAGAAAGCATTTTTGGAAACCTGTCCGTGTGTGTGTGTGTGTGTGTGTCTGTCTGCGAACAGCATAACTCAGAAACGAACAGTCGGAAAAAGCACCAAACTTGGTATTTAGGTTCAGTATCTTCCAGAGATGCGACACGAAGGTTTTCAAGATAATTTCCCCCACCACAGATTACCCCTTACATGGAACATTTATCGAAAATTTTGATTTTCTCAAAAATGGCTGTAACGATTTTGATTAAAATATCATATGTTTAAGATACTTTCATGTCAAATAAAATGTATATCTTGAATTTTATGGGAATGTTTCCAAAAGTATTCTTCATTGTGAACGACGTTTGCATAACTGATAAACCATAAGAGATAGACAAATGTTTACTGCACAAAAATGTAGATCGTGTTAAAATACAAAATTCATGCCATATACATTTTTTTGTTGTTGGGTGAACCAATTTCGAGGTATTCCTTGTTATTCCCTTAAATTTTATAATACTTATACTTTTTCTCAAATGAGAATTCGTTATTCATTTTTTTGTCCTGGTAATGCAAAGAGAATGCAATACTGCACATAGCAACCAGCTCTTAAAGTATTTAACTATCGCTTAAATCCTACCAATTCCCCTTGCATCTACAAGAAAATTAGGAATAAGTTTAACATCTCGATATCTCGATTAACATGAAGCATATGGGGAATAAGCGTTTGTAAAAATAGTTTGTACAAGAGTAGAGAAAATCATGTGAGTGTAACACATCAGATTTTTTCAGAACTGGACACTATACGCTGGCCTTAAAATTCCATACGCGTTTCATCAGATTGAGAGAAAAAACTGAAAATGGGCAGGACTTTCTCGTGTACTACGTTTTCGTCTATCCCTTAACGTTTGCAAGTTATACACGATTATACAAATTCCTTCCTGATGAAGAGGTTTTCAAGGCTATTTACAGAAAATTTAACTTATAAGCTTTATTTGTCATGTAAATATCTTTAATATATGGTGTTTTAATCAATATCATTAGCCATTTTTAGAAAATCAAAACATTTCGAAAAATCTACGTTTTAAGGGTATTTTGTGGGTGGGGGATTTTCTTGAAAATCTTCGTGTCTCATCTTTGGAAGGTACTGAACTTAAATGTCATATTTGGTGTTTATCCAACGTTTCGTATTTTGAGTTATGCTGATCGCAGATACACACATGGACATTATTCTAAAAATGCTCTTTACGGATTCAGAGAACCTCTAAACATGTATTTTCGGTGTAATCTAGATATTGAGTTCTTGGCTGGGATGTAATACCTACTATGTACGTGGTAGTGAAAGTAAAATTCACGTGTTTGTTATAAGTAACTGATAGGCTTTTAACTTAGATGGCTTGATAGTTCGTGATCGGGTCGCACAGAAAGCAGAAGTTGTATGCATAATAAAACAATTGCATTGGTAAAATAGTAATCCATGTCACAAGTGAATAATCGTAGCAGGAGTGAATGTTGGACTATTTTCACGTATTTAATTTTAAGATTATACAGGTGTTGAATACAACATTTTATGAAACTCTTAGCAGCATAAATCATAGGAAATAAATCATTAAGTAATTCGGCATCCATATATAACATAAGTGAGAGCGCCTTAATATTATGTTATAAAGATGTTAGCATCTCTCCATGCATTTCATTTATTACCTGGCGTGTTGAACCGATAAAAAGCAAGACAGCCACTTGCATGCATTCTCTTCCGAGGAGAGAAGTAAGGAGGTATTACGGACTCTGATGTAGCATATTGTCAGCACAACATGGCCAGTAAATATAAAGTCCCATCTCAATGATTCTACATTCAATCATGTGCAGGGGGTTTGGTATCTTCGCTGGTCAATGGCAACCTATGGCAACTTACAATACCGGTATTGAGGCATTAATAGAGGAAATACGTCCCTGCTATTACTGTCATGCGACTATAATAAGCCAATAATGCAACATATTCAATACCTACAGTAACAACACGTCTGTCGTCCAGCTGTGGACTAGTGGTACCGTGCTAGCCTCTAGTTCCCAAGGTCGCGGGTTCAAACACGGCGGAGGGCGATGTAAGTTTTCGGGCGTAAAAATCCTTAGCACGGCTTCCTTCGGAAGAGAAGTAAAGCCGGTGGTCCCGTGTCTTAGATTTACGGCACGTAAAAGAACCTCAAGCCTGATAAAAAGGACTCTGAGCGAAATTACCTGTCTTTTCTTCACCTTTCATCTGCTGGGTGTTTCAGGGTTGCATGGCAGGGAAAAGGGAGCTCTATGTAACACTTCGCCCCCGAAATGGGGGCGGTCTCCGAGCCCCCCCCCCAGTGGGATATACAAGCCTGCAGGGGGAGGGGAGCTAGTTGTACCAGCTGCCATTCGGGAAATTTATATCTGGAATGATAGAGACACTGACCTCTGCCTTGTCGCCCTCCTGATCCAACTTCCTCTGTCACCTCTCACCTCAGCCCTCTCTCCCGGGGGCACCGCGTCAGGGGCTAGGCGCAAAAGATTTTCATACACTATGTGATCAATAGTATCCGGACACCCCCACAAACATACGTTTTTTATCTTAGCTGCATTGTGCTGACACCAGCTGTCTGATACTCATTATCCGCGACCTCAGTAGTCATTAGACATCGTGAAACAGCGGAATGGGACGCTCCGTGGAACTCACGCACTTCGAACATGTCAGGGGATTGGGTGTCACTTATGTCAGAAGTCTGTACGCGAGATTTCCACACTCCTAAACATCCCTAGGTCCACTGTTTCTGATGTGATAGTGAAGAGGAAACGTGAAGGACATGTACAGCACAAAAGTGTACAGGGACCTCGTCTGTTGATTGACAGAGACCACCGACATTTCAAGAGGGTCATAAACAGTAATAGGCAGACATCTATCCAAACTATCACACAGGAATTCCAAACTGCATCAGGGTCCACTCCAAGTACTATTACAGTTAGGCGTGAGGTGAGAAACCTTGGATTCCATGGTCGAGCGGCTGCTCATAAGCCACACATCACGCAGGAAAATGCCAAACGACGCCTCGCTTGGTGCAAGGAGCGTCAACATTACACGATTGAACAGTGGAAAAACGTTGTGTGGAGTGATTAATCACGGCACACAATGTGGCGATCCGAAGGCAGATGGTGGTGTTATGGTTTGGTCGTGTTTTCCTAGAGGGAGCTTGCACCACTTGTTGTTTTACGTGGCACGATCACAGCGCAGACCTACATTGATAGGTTAAGCACCTTCTTGCTTCCCACTGTTGAAGAGCAATTCGGGGATGGCGATTGCATCCTTCAACACGATCGAGCACCTGTTCATACTGCATGGGCTGGGGCGGAGTAGTTACACGACAATAACACCCCTGTTATGGACTGGCCTGCACATTAGTTGCATAGAAATTTTTTTTTTGAATTCTTGTGTTAAAAATGTTCCTTATTTTTCAGTGTAAAGCTTTTGTGAGCCTATGAATAAAGAAATCATAAAATGCAGGTTTGAATATTTAGTTGCACATTTGATATTATGCCAGGTTCTAAAAAAACGTATTCTATATTTCGAGAGGTGGTAATATGGACCTAAACAAGAAAAAGATCTCCAGTTAACATATGCCCTGAAATACATACCTTAAGCTATGTATTTCAGCTATGAGCTATGAGTACTTGCTCATCATCGCTACTGTGATACATGTCTTCCACTGCAAGCTCTTTACTATTACGTATGATCTACAGCAGACAGTAAACAAATAAGAACACGTTACTCTGTTATTGTCCATGGATGCAACATGCAGCAGAAATCTATTAGTGTTGCTACTGTAAAACGTATTCACAGTTATGGGTAAGTACAATGCATATTCTTATTGGTTCAAGTGGAATAAGTTTGTAAAATGCTTTTACATTGCAGTTTTACCTTGAAATCTTTGGTGTATGCATCACCTATCAATTATGTACAAACACTACAGGAAGGCATCAGCAATGCCTGCAGAGCATTCGTGATCAACCTAGGGTCTTTCAGACAGGGCGTGATTCCTTAAGATGTTGGACAGCAAATCTACATGCAGATCCGAACAAAACTGAAATCTATGACAAATCTCAGCCACAAAAATGTGAAGCTGAGGAAAAGCATTCATAAACGGTCCAATGGGGTTAAAAGGGAACGAATGGATGATTTAAACATATTCCTGGGCCTTTAAAATGTCATATTTTGAAAAATGCTTGGCCAAAATGAATCACAAGTGTGCAGAAATATTTATATGATACAATTAATAAATCGAAAATGTCATTTTCAACTAAATCTCAGTCACATCAACCCTTAAAGAAAGTTTGCTTCTCCAAATCCTCATATGACAATCTACGACGCTTATCTCTGTGGAGCTATAACTAACTTCGTTTATAACAAATGCAGATAATTTATTTTACCGGCTAAATGAAATAAAATATTGTTACAAACCATAATAATCAACCCTCTGACAGTGTATATATTCATTCATTATCTGTTTACCCTCCTCTTATGTAGGACTTACACCCCCAGGACTTACAAGCGGGTGCCTGGGATCAGAGGCCCGTCGAGGAGCAGACACTCATGGATCAGAGAGAGTATCCAGGATGGGTGATCAGCCCGATGCCTGGTATGGATAAAGGAAGTAGATGAAACGAAATGTTGGTGAAATGGATGAAAGGAAAGGTTGATGATGGAGCAGTTGGTGAAATGAATGGCGGGGGAAACCGGAGAACCCGGAGAAAACCCGCCCAGACGGTCCCTGGGATTGAACCGGGCCGCCTCGGTGGGAGGCGAGCGGTCTAACCACTCAGCCACGGCGCCGCCTGCCTCACGAATAAGTTGGTGATAATGCAACTCACGCCATTCATGAACTATTTTCAAACTTTTCGAAAGTACAACTCCACAGACTTCGTATATCTTAGCCCCCCTTGATCCGTTTATGTGTTTATGTGATGCCTAAGTGAACTATAGTCCGTATTTTAAGTGTATGAAATGTAGGCAATATTAATTTATATATATATATATATATATATATATATATATGTGTGTGTGTGTGTGTGTAGGCATATATGGTATCATACGCGAATGGTTGACTATTTTTCCGGAACGTTGAATCTCGGCTGGAGTAAAATGTATTTAGTAATATATTCATCCACAAGCCAAAGCACCATATAAATTTGGTATCTTGCTTTACTTTCCCCACTACGTGTATAGTAGGTAGTGAAAGTATTGCATTCCACCCAAAAATTTAATACCGAATAGTTTGTATTTCACTTCAGTATCTTCCAAGAATGCGATACGAAGTTTTTCAATCCCTTACATAATATATTCTTCGAAACATTTGTTTTTCTTAAAGATGGCTAACGATTTTGATTAAAATATCATATATGAAAGATATTTACAGGATACATAAAATGTATATCTTGAATTTTCTGGAAATAGCTTGTGAAATGCAAAGTTCCTTAATTCGGAAAGAACTTACATAATCCTGTATAACTGCTAAACGTTAAGCGATCGACAAAAATGTACTACTCATAAAATGTAGATCTCTTTAAAATACACAATTATTCAAGTAACTTCTTCTGTGGCATAAGTCATTTCCGAGATATCCCTTATTAGTGGTTCGAATTGTTTAATACTGTTTGCCATTATTTTTAAGTCCTGTTGACATTCAGCTGTTTCTCGGGATTCCATGGGAAGAGAGTGGAATTTTAAGGCCAGCATATAGCGTCCAGTTCTTAAACATTTGACTGTCACCGTTCTCTTTGTATCCATAAAAAAGTGTGTAATACAGCTATTTCTGCAAGACTTATCTCGAGTAAAGTAAAATAAATAGAAAAAAACCTTTTAAGAACAGCTTGTATACCATTAATAAGTGATAGAGGGTAGAAAAACTAATATGAATGTAAAACCATATTTTTACCTAGCAGATATAGGAGATACTGCATTCCATTCAAAAAGTCGATATCGAGATTTCACCGTTGGTATTTTAGTTCTGCGTCTTCCACGATGTGACACGAGGATTTTCAAGACAATCCCCTCACCTCAACTACCCTTTACATGGATGAAAGTTCGATAATTTTTAGATGCTCTAAGAATTTTGATGAAATACCGCGTATTTACACGACGAATGCAGCGCATGACTTGAATTTTCTTGGCATAGCTAGCGAAGTCCTCTTCTTTCGCAAGAAATTTTGTTTAATTTTGAATAAAGAGTAAATCATAAGTAGGGCCCGGATTTTTAGGTTTTAACCTATATTTTTTCTCGCTATTTAATTAACACATTTCAAGATATATACTCGTTTCACGCCTCCTGGAGCAGAATATGCGAATTTCATTACACCTAAAAAAACCTAAATGAGGGATTGAAACCTAAAATAACCTATATAGCTGCTTTTCTTTTTCGAGATGAAGAATGTTATTCTGGGATTGAAACTCATTGTAAAATTATTTCCACCATTTATAGCCAGTAGATAGTTCAAGTTACTACAGTTAAACGCATGTGACGTGGTGACACCTGGATGCAGCTGACGGAAGGTCAGGACTTGGCTATCTGCTGCGATTTACTATGCCGAGTACTTAAAAGACGTTAAAAATATCGACAATGAATTGGATGAAACAGAAGCTTCTTGCATTGCTAAGGCTAAGAAATTACTCGAGTGCCCCGCTCTTGCCTCTTCCCTTGCATACATTAAGACACATTTTTGTTTTATTCCAGAAGCTACAACTTTGCCACTGAAAGATGCTCTAGATATCATTGGCAATGTTTCCAGTAAAGAAATACCTGGACCACTGGGAGTTGCATGTTCTTCGAAGTTGCAGATGATTCTTCAACGAAATCCTGTTTTTGAAGATATGAAAATCATTAATTCAGTATTGCAGGGAGAAAAGTATACAGGAGAACTACCCCTAGAACCTGCTGTACTGGCATCTATGTTCTACGCTCCAATGACGTTATGTTCCCTTGAAAGAACTTTTTCTTCAAACAAGAATGTGTTACGTGATAATAGGAAATTGTTTACGCCAGAAAATTTGAGACTGTATGTATCTACTGCAATGCCAAAAAATAAATCTTACAAATGAGTACCAGAAAAGCAAAATTATTGATACCTGTATTTTTCCACGAAGCAAAACATAAAAAAAATATTTAATGAAGAAAAACCTATTTTGAGCATATAAGAAACCTAAACATCGGGGCCCTAATCATACGAGATAGTCAACTACATAAAGGTTGTGGATGTCTTTAAAACACCCAGTTTATTTCAAATAATTTTTTGGAACATCTGGCATTGCTGAAATATCCCTCATTATTGGTTTAAATGTTTCAATACCTTTGTGGTTATTTTAATCTGCTGTTGCTATTAAGTTGTTTCTCGATTTGTCATGCGGAGAGTACCGTGTTTCTAGGCCAGCATACAGCGACACGTTCTTAAACATCTGACTATTGATTTGTTGTAACTTCAATGAAATGTGCAATGCAACTATTTGTGGAAAACGTTTATCTCGATTAGAAAACATGAAGTAGAAAAATAAGCTTTCGTAAAAATAATTTGCAGAAACTGTGTAAAAAACATTTGATGTGTTTCCTGACTTTCTCTACTCTTTTACAAACTATTTATACAAACGCTTATTCTTCATCTACTACATGTTAATCGAGATAAACATTTGTAAAAACTATTTCATTGCCAATTTTCTTTTAGGTGCAAGGAGAATATGGTAGGCTGTAAGCGATAGTCAAATCTTTTAAGAGCTGGTTGCTATGTGGAGCATTTCATTCTCTTTGCATCTCCAGGACATAAAAAATCTGGCGTGTTACACTCACATGACTTTCTCTACTCTTGTACAAACCATTTTGCAAACGCTTATTCTCCATATGCTTCATGTTAATCGATATGTTAATCTTATTGCTAACTTTCTTGTAGGTGCAGGGGGAATATGGTAGACTTTAAGCGACAGTCAAATCGTTAAAGCGCTGGTTGCTATGTAGAGCATTCCATTCTCTTTGCATGTCCAGTACGTAAAAAATGAATAACGAATTCCCATTTGAGAAAAAGTATTGGAAAATTTAAGGAAATAACAAGCAATATCTCGAAAATGGTTCACTCAACAACAAAATGTACATGACATTAATTCTTTATTTTAACGCGATCTACATTTTTTGTGTAGTAAAAGTTTGTCTATCTCTTATGGTTTACCAGTTATGCAAAAGTCGTCCACAACGAAGAACGCTTTTGCAGACATTCCCAGAAAATTCGAGATATACATTTCATTTTTCATGAAAATATCGTAAACATACGATATTTTAATCCAAATCGTTAGCCATTTTTGAGAAAATTAAAATTTTCGAAAATGTTCCATGTAAAGGGCAATCTTGGATGGGGGTGATTTTCTTGAAAACCTTCGTGTCGCATCTCTGGAAGATATTGCACCTAAACACCAAGTTTGGTGTTTATTTGACTGCTCGTTTCTGAGTTATGCTGTTCACACACACACACACACACACACACACACACACACACACACACACACACACAGACACACATACGGACATGTTTCCATAAATACTTTTTTTGGATTCAGGGGTCTCAAAACGTATATTTTCGGTGAAATCTCGGTATCGAATTTTTGGGTGGAATACAATACTTCCCCTACTTATTATACGTATAGAGAAAGTAAAAAGCTAATAACGAATTCTCATTTGAGAAAACGTAAAAATGTTGGAAAATTGTAACAAATAACATGGAATATCTTGGAAGCGGCTCACTTGACAAAAAATTTATATGACGCAAATTGTATATTTTGACGACATCTATATTTTTTGTGCAGCAAAATTTTGTCTATCTCTTACGGTTTACCAGTTATGCGAAAGTCATTCAGAATGAAGAGGACTTTTGAGGATATTCCCAGAAAATTCAAGCTATACGTTTCATTTTTCATAAAAATATCTTAAACGTATGGTATTTTAATCAAAATCGTTAGAGCCATTTTTGAGAAAGTCAAAATTTTTTAAAAAAATATTCTATCTAAAGGGTGGGTTGGACTGTGAGGATTTTCTTGAAAATATTTATGTCGCATCCTTGGAAGATACTAAGTTCAAAGACCATGCGGGTATTTATCCGACTTTTCGTTTTCGAGGTATTCTTTTCACAGGCCGACGAAAACGCAGACAGACATGCACACGGACAAGTTTCCAAAAATGATTTATTTGGATTCAGGTACCTCAAAACTTATATTTCCGGTGAAATCTCCGTATCGAATTTTCGGGTGGAATGCAATAATTCCCCTACTTACTATACAAGTAGAAAAAGTAGTAAACTATAGCGAGTAGAGAAACTTATGTGAATGAAATACATAGAATTTTAACAAAAAGATTGTGTATATGTATGGAGAGAGAGGGAGAGAGAGAGAGAGAGAGAGAGAGAGAGAGAGGGAGAGACAACACCATAGCTCAAAAACGAAACTCTAGATCAAGGGAGGCGAAAACGCCTTCCTTCCGCGAGTCACCAAATATTCAACATGCACTACATTACTCAGCAGCACATAAAACAAAGTCTGATGTGTTACACTCACAAGACTTTATCTTCTCTTGCATTTTACAAACGCTTATTCTCCATATGCTTCATGTTAATCGGGATTTCGAGCTGCTAATCTTATTGCTAATTTTCTTGTAGATGCAAGGGGAATTGGTAGGCTTTAAGCGATAGTCAAATGTTTTAAGAGGTGGTTGCTATGTGGAGTATTCCACTCTCTTTGAATAACCAGGACAAAAAAATGAATAACGAATTCCCATTTGAATAAAAGTAAAAGTATTGGGAAATTTAAGGGAATAACAAGCAATATCTCAAAATGGTTCACTCAACAAAACAAATGTATATGATATAAATTGTGTAGTTTAACGCGATCTACATTTTTTGTGTAGTAAAGTTTTGTCTCTATTTCTGGTTTACCAGCTATGCAAAAGTCGTTTACAATGAAGAATACTTTTGGAGATTCCCAGAAAATTCAACATATACATTTTATTTGTCATGAAAGTACCTTAAATATATGATATTTTAATCAAAATCGTTAGAGCCATTTTGAGAATATTAAAATTTTCGAAAAATGTTCCATGTAAAGGGTAATCTGCGGTGGGGGGATTTTCTTGAAAACCTTCGTGTCGCATCTCTGGAAGATACTGAACCTAAATACCAAGTTTGGTGTTTATCCGACTGTTTGCTTCTGAGTTATGCTGTTCACAGACGGACACACAGAGACAGACACACACACGGACATGTTTCCAAAAATACCTTTTTTGGATTCAGAAGGCCTCAAAACATGTATTTGCTGTGAAATCTCGATATTGAATTTTTGGGTGGAATACAATACTTCCCCTACTTACTATACGTAGAAGAGGAAGTAATAAAGGGACAGTGGCAGAGAGGGAACGGCGCTTACGGGTCAAAATGACTTGCGAGTCCCGTTTTCGCCACCTCTTCTCTAGATGAAAAACAAAATTGGTATTTAGGTTCATTGTTTTTAATGGATACTACATGAGGTTTTTGACCAAATTCTCCCCAGCCCTTTACGTGGAAAACCTTTTTTGCTTTTGTTGTCCCAAAAGCGCTCTAAGGATCTTAATTAAAATATCATAAGTTGAAGTGACCAAAATGTACATTTTGAATTTTCGTAAATGCCTTTGTAAAATCTTTTTCATTGTAAGAGATAATTTTATAATTTTGTTCAACTAAAAAATCATATAGGGCGAAAACCAGAGGGAACATGTAGTTTCCTTCAAAGTATGGGAAATATGTTATGGAAATTATTTTGTGGCGTTATCCATTTTTGAAATATATGTCTTTAGTTTGCATTCTCCAGGATTTGTAGTAACACATCTTTTACATGCCATACACTGCTGTCTTTTTCTAATGCGGCCTTGTTATATGCAATATCCTACACGGCATATAAGAACTTCCTTTTAAGCATTTAACTATTGCCGCCCCTGTGGTATCTACAGCAACACGTATAATCTTATACTTTTGCCAACATTTATTTTGACATAAAGAAGATAGAGGAAAAAACGTATTTGTAATTTCTAGAGCAATATTAAAATAAATGGTAGTGGGTAGAGAAAGTTATGCGAGTGTAGCACATCTTATTAATTTCTTTACCACGTAAATAGTTAGGCAGAGAAGGTATTGCATTCCATCCAAAAATTCGATTCCGAGATTTCACCGGAAATACATGTTTTGAGGTCTTTTGAATCCAAAAAAGAAGCATTTTTAGAAGAAAGTTCGCGCGCGAATGTGTGTGTATGTGAGAGAGAGAGAGAGAGAGAGAGAGAGAGAGAGAGAGACACACACAGAGAGAACAGTGTAACTAAAAAACAGAACGTTGGATGAATACCGAACTTATTATTTATGTTCAGTACCTCCCAAACATACGATGCGATGATTTTAAAGAAAATCCCTCCCAATCCAAACTACCCCTTACACGGAACATTTTTCGATTTTTTTTTTTTTTTTGGTTTCTAAAAATGGCTTTAACATTTTTGATTAAAATACAATGTGTTAAAGATATTTGCATGTATAATCAAACATATCTTGTATTTGCTGGGAATAGCCTGTGGAGTCCTCTTCATTCGAATAAAATTCTGCTAATCTTCCATAAGTGGTAAACGTTAAGCGATAGACAAAAACGTACTAAACTACAGATATCTTTAAAACACATAATTTATTTCAAATATTTTTTTTGTGTAATCAGTCATTTCCAAAATATCCGTTATTAATGGTTCGAATTGTTCAATACTTAGCCGTTCTTTCAGTCCTGTCAATTTTCAGTTGTTCCTCGCGATGTCATAGAAAGAGACTTTTTAGGCCAGCATATAGCCTCCTGTTCCTAAACATTCGACTATCACTATTCGCTTTGTGTCTAAAACGAAATGTGTAACACAGCTATTTCTGGAAAGGTTTATCTCGAATAAAATGAAGTAGATAGGAATATAAACTACCCACTTACCCACTAATAAGAGAAGAAGTTTGGAAAAGCCAGTGACTTGTTTTTTCTGTATATCAAACACCGAATTGCGAGAGTATCGTATGTTTGTTCCTGTTATGAGTATGTCATTAGTGGTATGTTAGTTCACACAGAGACGAGAAAATGCAACAGACTTAAAACAAGTTGCATTAATGCATCTGCAGCACCGCTGCATGCTTAGATAGGGCTGAAAAGAAACATAACAAACCAGTGGAAAACATAACAAACTTACCTTGATGTTTTTGTGCAGGATCAGCTATTACTTGAGAAACAGTAAGAAATATAATTAGTAGAACTTGCATTCTCAGTAGTTTATAACACAGGCTTCACTTTCTGGAAATGTTTGCTGCGTGTCTTTAGAGTTATAAAACTCTAAAACACAATATATACACGGTATAAGTTTACAACGTCCGTGTCCATTACACGATTTTAATGGGTCACAAAGTGTAGCGAAATTTCAGTTTGTTCCTTTTAGGACCAAAGAAAGAGTAACACAGTGAAAGCATTGAATTATTACGTAACCATAGGATAAATGCATAAAAACAAACTACAGACGGAAATTAACGAGTTTAACAGCACGACGACGCGACTTCATTAAAACCTAGGATCGCCAACACAAATACTTCCGCACACACTCGTCAAGGCACTGGATAAACACAACCTGCTACATGACAATTTATGGGGAGAAAAAGCAGAAAAAAAAACTCATCGACACTTGTTACAGTTCCTCTCTCCCTCTCTGTCTGATTCGGTCCAGTCCATGTTATGTTCCCCCACTTTGCTTTATTTACCTCCGCCCGTCGTGTTTCGCGAAAATGAACCTTAGAGCAACGTAGTCTACTGCCTCGCACAACCGTCAACCGACCAGCGTGCCGCTAGTCAGTACACTGTCTGTGTTGCACAGTTGGTAGGAACGCATCTCCCAGGACAGAGTTGGCACGTGGGATCGCCGCTTTCTTCCGGTCTCCTCTCACCGCGCCTTAACTTCCTCCTCCCTCGCGCCCATCTCTGTTTTCATTGCCAGCGCCTGACCTACCACTCTTTATACAACCTGCAGGACGCAGCTACGCGATAGGTTAATCCTAGCACAATAGCCCTGTTACACGTAATGTACACAAGGGTCGCTGTGACCATCAAGTGTTTTAAGAAATTAAGGGGAGACTAAGTGGCGAAAATTACCAAAAAATGTCATTTTCAGCTTTTTTGCAGCCTTACAAATTGATATTAATTTTTAATATACATTTTATCATTACTAGCACAGTATTTATATTTTAAATAAACGTTTAAAATGGTCAGAGGCGGTTCCTCTGGTGAACTTGAGGCAGTATTTTTAACATCTAAATGATTTCAGTCTAATTATATAATATAAAAAACAACAGCCCGCCTTAAAGCAATATGTGTATAATATATAAAATGTATGTAAGTCATTGTATTATGTTTATATTATTATGTACATGTTTAATAATGTTATGTGAATGTATTACATAATTCAATAGTGTTGGAGCTGTGAGAATAGAGGCCGAAAGTTGCTAACAATGAGGTAACAATGAGGTAACCTTGAGGCAATGATGAATTGGAAAGTTTAATAATGCTACTAGTAATTCTTGGAGCAAAATAATGTAATATTTAAAACGTTTACAAATAGCCAATCAACAACTAGAAAAACCTTAAATTAAATAAAAGTATTCTATTGAAGTAGGATTACCCAATCAGAGATGTGAAATAGAAAAATTTACAAATTTTAAGCGGTAAACGCCAGTCGCTAGAAGACAACGTACCTAAGCAGTTTGTTCGCTCGGTACGTATCCAGTGCGAGACGAAAATTCATTACGGTGAGAATATTATAAAGTTTATGTGTTAAAAAGTGCAAGTAATTAATAAATAATCTCACAGGTTTCTATATCAGTGAAGTGTTATTTAATCGTGTCAAGGCTTAATAAATGGAGTGAAGTAAAAGTTATAATTTGTATAAGCCTACATTCTTTAGCCGCATCACCCCCTGCAAAGAGACACATGTTTCTACAAATTAATGCTGACGCAACCGAGGCAAACATGCATATATATAATATTTAAAGATACATTAAAGTACAAAGTTGATTCCTAAACGTTGGGGCGAAGGCCACCGGAAACTTTGTACCATACGTGGGCGGTTACTTCATCAAGTTTGGCTCCCCAACAGTGGAACTATAATACAACTCCTTCAAATTGACGCCCAAAGCGTGGTGCAAATAAGGTAACAATAAAACTCCTCATTAAAAATAAAAATACTTCTACAAAGTTAATGAATCACTACTTCAGCTGTTTTCTAACTAGGTGCAAGGAAAATGATATTTATATTTTAAGCATTTTATATTTAAATATTGCAATATTCACATGGAGGAACATAATTTTATGAATTGTGTTTTAAGAGCGAATATCGTCCATTCCGAAGTTTTACTGCGTCAAACGCAGGGAATAAGGAAAATGAACAGCTAGAGAAGGTTGGCGCAACTAATCACGGCTCTGGGACGTTTGCGGCACTGTTTATGTCTGGTTGTCATGACAACCAACTCAATTTGGACCATATAAATTCTGTATACGCCCCACACAAACTACCTGCTTCGAGGCTACGGTGAAGCTAAAGAAGTCCTGGATTTTTAGTAGAAGAATCCTTTACAGAGGCTATTCGGTAATCATTGACACTTGTGAAATATTTTGTAGACTTGTAGACTTGTAGACATCCCTTTCCTTGGGTAACGGAATGATTTGCTTTTCAAACTTCAAGTAATCGGAGTCCGTCCTTCAGTGTCAGTTCAGTTCATGTGCGAAAACAGTCTATACGTGGCGATTATTGTGGTGGTGTTTGTACAAGAGTAGAGAAAGTCATGTGAGTGTAACACATCAGATTTTTTTTATTCAGGGTGCCCCAAAACAGGCGTTTCATTGAAAGCTTGGTACTATGTACTGGTAGGGAAAGTAAAAATCATAGTTCTTAAAACATTGTACAGAGAGGTAAACCCTAGCCCATCTTTTAGCGAAAGCTCTTTCACCACAAATTTGTACACTGTTAAGTATGGCAGCTTTTGTGTACTTAAGTATCGTGTTGCGAGTTTCTTTTATTCATTTTTGGGTTGAACAGATTTTTCTGTGAATGAAATTTACAGGTATAAATGACCCGTTTTTTTACTTTCTCTACTACGTATAGTAAGTAGGGGAAGTATTGTATTCCACCCAAAAATTCGATACCGAGATTTCACCGGAAATATATGTTTTGAGACACCCTGAATCCAAAAAAAGCATTTTTGGAAAAATGTCCGCGTGTGTGTGTCTGTGTGTCTGTGTGTGTGTGTTTTTCTGTGTGTGTGTGTGTGTCTGTGTGTGTGTCTGTCTGTGAACAGCATAACTCAGAAACGAACAGTCAGATGAACACCAAACTTGGTATTTAGGTTCAGTATCTTCCAAGGATGCGACACGAAGGTTTTCAAGAAAATCCCCCACCTCAGAGTACCCTTTACATAGAAGATTTAGCGAAAATTTTAATTTTCTCAAAAATGGCTCTAACGATTTTGATTAAAATATCATATGTTTAAGATATTTTTATGACAAATAAAATGTATATCTTGAATTTCCTGGGAATGTCTCCAAAAGTATTCTTTATTGTGAACGACTTTTGCATAACTGGTAAACCATAAGAGAGAGACAAAGTTTTACTACTCAAAAAATGTAGATCGCGTTAAAATACACAATTTATGTCATATACATTTTTTTAGTAGAGTGAACCATTTTCGAGATATTGCTTGTTATTTCTTTAAATTTTCCAATACATACCTTTTCTCAAATTCGTTATTCAATTTTTTATGTCCTGGATATGCAAACAGAATAGAATGTGCCACATAGCAACCAGCGCTTAAAAGATTTGACTATCGCTTATAACCTACCATGTTCCCCTTGCATCTACAAGAAAATTAGCAATAAGATTGACATCTCGATATCTCGATTAACATGAATCATATGGAGAATAAACGTTTGTAAAAATAGTTTTTACAAGAGTAGAGAAAGTCATGTGAGTGTAGCACATCAGATTTTTTATAAACTGTTGAAGATACTTGAATTAAATTTTAGGTTAATAAAAATGTATCTAAGTGCTACTGTGGAGCTACTTTCCAGTTAATATAATTGCATGTTGTTAGTTTAAACAAGTCTGATGTGTTAAATTCACATGACTTTCTCTACCCTCTATGTCTTATTGGTGGCTATACATACTAGTTTCTGAGGTCGTGGGTTCAAACCCGGCGGAGGGCTTAACGTTTTCCAGTTACACAAGATTATTTAAAAGTTTTCCGAAAGAAGTGAACTTTATAGGTTATTCCCAGATAATTTAAAATATACATTTTATTTGTAATGTAAATATTCGACATGACATAATGTTAATTTAAGACCGTGAAAATAGCCTACAAATTATTATGTATAAATTCAAAAATTGACTCTAGATTACAGTCTAAAAATTTCGGTCGAGAAACAAAGGTAATGGCTTTCAGAGGAACCCAAATAATGAGATGTAAGACAGTTTTAAATAATAAAATGTAATTCAAGTTGGAAGTTTCAACTATCTGGGCTGCAATATAAAATATAAAACAAATAACAAAGAAATAAACATTAAAGTAAGTTGCAATACATTTGTGGAATAATAGCAAACACTTCAAAAAGAAAAATTCGAAGAGAAACAAACTTAAAACTTTACACCACAATGGCAGTTCCTGTTTTGCTGTGGTTTTCGGAGACATGGACTATAAAACAGAGGGATTGAAATAAAATTCAAGCTGCAGAAATGAAATATCTCCGAACAGTAAAACGCTGTACAAGATTTGATCGAATTAGAAATGAGGACATAAGAGAAGAATTAGGTAGATTTTCGCTAAATAACGAAATATTAACAAACACAGAAAAATAGAAAAATCATATACACAGTATGAATAATACACTCACTCATTTCAAACCTATATGTATGTACAAACCACCAGGTTATAGAACCATAGAGAGCCGTTGAAGCGATGGAGGGGAGTATGAGGAACGGGAGACATCTCCTAAACGTGGTGTTGATAATGATGATGATGATGATGATGATGTAATTACCTTTAATATATGACATTTTAATAAAGATTGTCAGGGCCATTTTTTTGAAAACCATGTCGCATACTTGAAAGATGCTGAGCCCAAATACTAAGTTTGGTGTTTATCCTACTTTTTATTTTGAGTTATGCTGTTCACACACATACACTTACACACGAACCTTATTCTGAAATTTTTTTTTGATTCGCGGTGCCTCAAATCATGCATTTCGGTATTTCGTTGAAATCTCGGTATCGAAGTGTTGGATGAAATGCAATACTTTCTCTACCTACTAGGTACGTGTAAATAAAGTAAAAATCATAGCTCTTACACACTTTAGATAAGGTTTTGCTCCACAAATTTGTACACTTTTAAGTATAGCACCTTCTGTGTGCTCAAGCTATGGAGTTTCTTTCTTTGGAAATATATGCGAGTATATTTTCTCCATTTTTGGTTTGAATAGTTTTTTCTGTGAATGACATTTCCTAGGATAAATGACCCTTTCCTTACAAATTATTGAGGATTTCTAAATGAAATTTTTGGGGAATAAAAATAGCATCTAAGTGCTACTTTTGATGTTAATACGATGGTTGATTACTTTAAAAAGATTAATTTCTGATAAGGTTTAATCTACAATAGTAAACTAATAAAAATCCTATCTTTGTTATGAAGAAGTTATATTGTTGTAGGAGTTGTATTATATTTCAACTGTTGGGGATCCCAACTTGTAGTAGTTGCAACCGCACATATAGTAAACTGTTTCCGGTAGCCTTCGCCCCAAATGTACTTTCAGGTGGCCTTTGCCCCAAGTTTTAAAAAAATATTAACTTTGTAATTAAACTGTTTCTTTAAATATTATATATTTATGTTTGCTTCGGCTGCGTCAGAATTATTGTTAGAGACACGTTTCTCTTAGCAGGGTTGTGATGCAACAAGAATGTAGGCTTACACAGATTATAGTTTTACTTCACTCCTTTTATTAATACTTGATACGATTTAAATAACAATTCACTGATATAGAGAGCTGTGAAATTCGTTTATTAATTAATTGCACTTTTTAACACGTAAAACTATTTTTCGTCTCTCACGAATATGTATTATATTTCTCTAGAACACATCACGCATCTAGTTACAAACACTGTCCGCAGGCAACAGACTTCTAGATTTGTAAATTTTGCTATATTTCAGTTTCTGATTGGTTAATCATACTCCAATAGAATACCTTCATTTAACTAAAGCTTTTTCTGGTTGTTGATTGGCTATTTTATAAACTGTCACTAAAATTACATTATTGTTACTCCAAGAATCACAAGTAGTACTGTTAAACTTTCTTACTCATTACTGACTCAAGGTTACCCCATTGTTATCTCATTGTTAGCAACTTTTAACTTATTATTCTCACAACTCCTACATTATTAAATTATGTAATACATTCACATAACATTATTACACCTGTATACCATAATATAAACATATACAATGACTGTAATATACACTTTTTATATATTGTTATATACACATATTGCTTTAAGGCGGGCTGTTTTTGAATTTATATATTATATAATTTGACTGAAATCATTTAAGTGTTAAAAATACTGGCTCAGTTAATAAACAAATTATTCTATAAAAATTGATCACTGAACTTGGAAGACACACATCTATATGCTGTAAAAGTTTTAACCTAGTATCTTATATAGTTTTCTAAAATAATGGGCATGGATTTAGCAAATTTAAGAATGGCAGGATAGGGGATTTAATCTCACTGGGCCAGCTTTTCCAAACTTTCCCAGCTGATACCACCTCTGTCATATCTGCATTATCGAAGCTCCAGTTATTACAAAACATTTTTGTTTTGAAAATAATGTAAAATTCAGATAAGTAACTAACTTTAGATAAAAAAAGTAAGTGAAAATAAGATACGAACGTACTTCGACAAACACAAGGTATCAATTAAACAAAGTTCATGCTTTAAATTGATGTTACTCGACATCATTCTAGATAAGTTCTGTTATTTGCATTTTTGTCTAGCTTTAAATCTACTATTACTTTCGTAAGATCGCATGCTTTCAGATAAAGTATTAGGCCGATGTAAGTCCTTAGGTTGCAATTCTCTTTAACGTGTTACTTTGACTTGTTCATCAATCAAACAAACATGCACGGCCTGTATTAAAGCCCGGCAAAAAAAAAAACCTAAGGTCTGTGTAAACATTGTTTACACGATGATCTACCCGGGACATTGCTACATTGCTTGGAGGAGAGCGCCACTGTTTTTGTTGACAATGCGTAACGTCATCAATGCTAGGGATCAGTGGGGAGTGAGGGCAGGGCGGTAGGGAAATGTGCATTTGCACAATTAAAACAGTACCATATCCACAAGCCGCATTCTCACACGTAAATGCAACTCGGAATTGCGAATGTTTTCTTTACCTGACTGTCCGTCCAATAACCCGTCCACTTATTCAGTAATTGTTTAGTTCCTCTTCCCACCGAATACACTCTTATCGTGGCCAATAGTATACTCACCCACTTGTGGTTTTTTATTAATGTAATATTATATTTAAAGGTGGACGAAAAAGTTATTAGAAAAATTCTCTCAGAATCATGTCTATAACCGTTGACTGAAAGAACGGTTAGGCCTCATTTCACCTGTTAAAACAATCATATGTCAATACACTCTCAATATCAGCCTGATGTTCTAAATCCAAGTGGGGGCCTAATATTGTGTGATCATCTCACATTAATTTATCCGAAATTTGTAAAAACGATTTGGATGCCAATGCACATGAGCAACTTTACCCATTCTTAATAGCTTTTATTACTTTCTCTACTACGTATAGTAAGTAGGGGAAGTATTGCATTCCACCCAAAAATTCGATACCGAGATTTCACCGGAAATACATGTTTTGAGACCTCCTGATTCCAAAAAAAGCATTTTTGGAAACATGTCCGTGTGTGTGTCTGTGTGTGTGTCTGTGTGTGTGTCTGTGTGTGTGTGTGTGTCTGTGTGTGTGTCTGTGAACAGCATAACTCAAAACCTAACAGTCGGATAAACACCAAACTTGGTATTTACGTTCAGTATCTTCCAGAGATGCGACACGAAGATTTTCAAGAAAATCCCCCCACCCCAGACTACCCTTTACATGGAACATTTTTCGAAAATTTTAATTTTCTCAAAAATGGCTCTAACGATTTTGATGAAAATATCATATGTTTAAGATAATGTCATGAGAAATGAAATGTATATCTCGAAATTTCTGGGAATGTCTCCAAAAGTATTCTTCATTATGAACGACTTTTGCATAACTGGTAAACCATAAGAGATAGACAAAATTTTACTACACAAAAAATGTAGATCGCGTTAAAATACACAACTTATAGCATATACATTTGTTTTGTTGAGTGAACCGTTTTCGAGATATTGCTTGTTATTTCCTTAAATTTTCCAATACTTATACTTTTTCTCAAATTCGTTATTCATTTTTTTATGGTCTGGACATGCAAAGAGAATGGAATGCGCCACATAGCAACCAGCGATAAAATATTTGACTATCGCTTAAAAGCTACCATATTCCCCTTGCATCTACAAGAAAATTACAAATAAGATTGACATCTCGATTAATATGAAGCATATGGAGAATAGGCGTTTGTAAAAATAGATTGTACAAGAGTAGAGAAAGTCATGTGAGTGTAACACATCAGATTTTTTTTACTTTCTCTACTACGTATAGTAAGTAGGGGAAGTATTGCATTCCACCCAAAAATTCGATACCGAGATTTCACCGGAAATACATGTTTTGAGACCTCCTGAATCCAAAAAAAGCATTTTTGGAAACATGTCCGTGTGTGTGTCTGTGTGTGTGTGTCTCTGTGTGTGTGTGTGTGTGTGTGTGTGTGTGTGTCTGTGTCTGTGTGTGTGTGTGTGTCTGTGAACAGCATAACTCAAAAACTAACAGTCGGATAAACACCAAACTTGGTATTTACGTTCAGTATCTTCCAGAGATGCGACACGAAGATTTTCAAGAAAATCCCCCCACCCCAGACTACCCTTTACATGGAACATTTTTCGAAAATTTTAATTTTCTCAAAAATAGCTCTAACGATTTTGATGAAAATATCATATGTTTAAGATAATGTCATGAGAAATGAAATGTATATCTCGAAATTTCTGGGAATGTCTCCAAAAGTATTCTTCATAATGAACGACTTTTGCATAACTGGTAAACCATAAGAGATAGACAAAATTTTACTACACAAAAAATGTAGATCGCGTTAAAATACACAACTTATATCATATACATTTTTTTTGTTGAGTGAACCGTTTTCGAGATATTGGTTGTTATTTCCTTAAATTTTCCAATACTTATACTTTTTCTCAAATTCGTTATTCATTTTTACTTTCTCTACTACGTATAGTAAGTAGGGGAAGTATTGTATTCCACCCAAAAATTCGATACCGAGATTTCACCGGAAATATAGTTTTGAGACCCCCTAAATAAAAAAAAACATTTTTGGAAACATGTCCGTGTGTGTATGTCTGTGTACAGCATAACTCAGAAACAAACAGTCGGATAAACACCAAACTTGGTATTTAGGTTCAGTATCTTCCAGAGATGCGACACGAAGGTGTTCATGAAAATCCTCTCACCCCAAATTACCCTTTACATGGAACATTTTTCGAGAATTTTAATTTTCTCAAAAATGGCTCTAACGATTTTGATTAAAATACTATATGTTTAAGATACTTTCATGACAAATAAAATGTATATCTTAAATGTTCTGGAAATGTCTCCAAAAGTATTCTTCATTGTGAACGACGTTTGCATAACTGGTAAACCATAAGAGATAGACAAAATTTTACTACACAAAAAATGTCAATCGTGTTAAAATATACAATTTATGTCATATACATTTTTTTGGTTCAGTGAATCATGTTCGAGATATTGCTTGTTATTTCCTTAAAATTTTCAATAATTTTCTCAAATGGGAATTCGTTATTCATTTTTTTGTCTTTGATATGCAAAGAGTATTAATCTGTGGCAAAAAGAATGGTGCTGCACATAGCAACCAAGTATTAAGAGATATGTCTATGCTTACAGGCTACTGTATTTCTATATTGCCCTTGCAAATACAAAACAAGGGGAACATAGTAGGCCTTAAGCGATAGTCAAATATTTTTAGAACTGGTCGCTATGTGTAAAATGTAATTCCCTTTGCATGTTAAAGGATCGTTTCTGCAAATGTCTATCTGGATTAATATGAAATAGATGGAGAGTAAGAGTTTGTAAAAATAGTTTGTACAAGAGTAGAGAAAGTCATGTGAGTGTAACACATCAGATTTTTTTAATATGCTATTACCAAAAATCAATAAAGGAAGCAAAACTAAGAGTGAATTTTGTGCCTGAAAGATTAAGAGTTAACCCAAAATCTACTTGGGATAGTAAATGGAAATCCTTTGTTATTGCGTCGTATCTGTTCAACAATAGCTAATAGATATAACAATCAAAAGGAAACATTTTAAGAGAGAACTAAAACAAAATCCCACATTTAGGAGCACATAATAGGTATTATCCTTTAAACCAGAGAGGGGTCTGATTAGTTGCACAAAAACTTAGGTACATGTTTCTTTCATATATGTATAGAAAAATCATTTGGAAAATACAAATAACGGCAAACACCGCGCTTACCTCGCAGTTGAAGAAAAAAATCAAATGTAGTTTTATTTATGGACTCTGTTTAACTACTATGGTCCTTAGCGTCCCATTCTATATTGGGCGTGAAAGACCGGTAATTTTGCTCAGAAGCTTCTTTATCACGCTTGAGGTTCTTTTACGATCTACTACACGGGATCACCAGCTTTACTTCCCTTCTGAAGGAAGCCATGCTAAGGATTTTTACGCCCGAAAAAAAAAATCCATCGCCCTGCGCCGGGTTTGAACCCGCGACCTCAGGAACCAGAGACTAGCATGGTAACCAATACACCACGTAGGACGACCCCGCGCGTAAGAGCAAGACATCTCGGGCTTGAGGGTGTAACAAAAATAATATGATGAATAATTGTCAGTAAGTGTTTAATTATATTTGGTTTAAATATTCTGAAAAAGGCAAAGTTTAAAAAGAGCAACCTATGATACAAAAGATAAACAATCTGAAATATAAATATAAGATTTGTGAAATTAACCAAACAAGCTTAATTGCTCAATAATTGTAAATAGTCATATCTAAGTGATTTTAAAATTGTTCATTGTGTAATTCAATGCTGCCTTACATATTAGTAATTTAAGATATTTCAGTAACTAATTATTGTATAACCATACAGGATGTGTGTTTATTGGTGTTATATATTTGGGGGACGTGTTCCTGACATCAAAACAGTAAAAACAGTTCATATCTACATGGGTTTGAAAATCAACCGTTTCTTTGCTATAGGTCAAAGAAGATGTATTCCATGAGTGAACAGAAGGATATGCACTACACGTATGGCCGTGCAGACGGCAATGCAGCACGAGCACGTGAACTTTATGCAGAAAGGTGCCGTTACCTTGTGCAAGAACATTCGTACGCATTCACCAACACTTGAGAGAGAATGGCGCATTTCAGAGGAGTACTAAGGATGTTGGGAGACCAGTGGCGGTACGAGGTATGGAGCTTGAAGAGCGAGTTCTTCGTGCTGTGGATGCAGATCCATCACAAAGCAAAAGACGTATGGCTGTAAGGGAAAGAGTTAATCATATGACTATCTGGATAATTCTGCACTTTCAACGTGTGCAAGGATTAAATGGGGCGGACTTTGAGCCAAGAAGACGTTTCTGTCAACGCATGTTACAGCAGTGGGCTGCGTACATCAATTTCCTAGCCTGTATCTTATTGACGGATGAGGCTGGTTTTACTGGTGACGGCATCTTCAATTTTCATAACACTCATAACTGGGCATTTGAAAATTCTAATGAAGTACGACAGGATAACCATCAACAGGGGTTCTCTCTCAACGTTTGTGGTGGAATCATTCATGATCACCGTATTGGTCCCTACTTCTTCCCTCCGCGTCTGAATGGAGAAACCTATCTACAGTTTCTCAGAAATGAGTTGCAACGCATACCTGATAATGTCCCTCTGGACATCATCCAACGAATGTGGTTTTTACATGATGGTGCTCCAGCTCATTTCAGTATGATAGTTCATAAGTTTTTGAATAATCGATTTCCGCAAAGATGGATTGGTCGAGGGGGACCAATTGCATGGCTTGCTCGATCGCCTGCTTTGAATCCAATGGATTTCTTCGTCTGGGGACATTTGAAGTCCTTGGTTTGTGCGACTCCTTTACCTCATGTTGACATTTTGAGAGGACGTATCCAAACTGGATTTGACCAAATACGAAACACACCAGGAACTTTCAACAGAGTACGCCAGAGCATGGAACACAGGCTTACTGCATGCATCGAAGCAAGAGAAAGCCACTTCGAGCAATTTTTGTAACTTTCGATTTTGTGTTGTAACTCTGAAATAAATGATTTTCAGACCCATGTTCATATGAACGTTTTTTTTACTGTTTTGATGTCAGGAATACGTCCCCCAAATATATGACACCAATAAAGATTCATCCTGTGTATGTATATATGAGGGACATTCAAATGAAACCTAACTAACGTTGCATTACACGTAAGGTGGCACCACGTAACTGCGTGTATGGTGGCATCATCTATTGGCAGAGCGACTGCAGCGTGCGCAACGTTTGACGTTGAATAGCGACAGTGTGGTTTCACGCCGAAGAGAAGGTGGTCACAAGTTATCGTCCACTACTGAACATGAAGGCCAGTAAGCAGGAACGACAAGGAGTGATTCGATTTTTAGCGGCGGAGGCAGTTGGAGGCCGTGAAATGTATCGACGGATGAATGCTGTGTACGGTGAGTACAGTCTCTGTCGTTCAAGTGTGGTGGAATGGCGCAAAAGATTCCTTGAGGGACGCGAGTTACTGGAAGACGATGCTCGTCCTGGACAGGCTCATCGTGTCATCACACCTGAAATGATTGCGGAAGTGAATGCTTTAGTCTTGGGCAACCGCAGAATCACCGTGGACGAGATCCATTGGTTACTGGGTATTAGCGTAGGCACCATTCACACCATAATGCATCAACATTTGAAATTTCGAAAAGTTTGTACGCAGTGGGTCGCCACCAACTGACCGCCGAACAGCGCAATACTCGAATGGCGCTGTCTTTGAGTCATCTGCAAGTTATCATGAGGAGGAATACGGCTTTCTGTCGCATATTGTCACTGGTGGCGAAACATGGTGTCACCATTTTGAACCGGAAAGCAAGCGTCAGAGCAAGCAGTGGAAACATGCGACTTCAACATCTCTAAAGAAATCAAAGGCCGTGCACACCAGATCTGGTAAGGTCATGATGTCCTTTTTTCACCACAAGGGCCCACTACTTGTCGAGTTCCTGGAACGGGGAACCACCATCAATGTCCAGCGTTATCAAGCCACTTTACAGAACCTTAGCCATCAAGTCGAAACGCCAATGACGTTATTCTCCTGCATGATAATGCCCGCCCTCACACTGCCAATACGGTGAAGACAATGCAGCAGTTTCGACGGGAAACGCTGGAACATCCACCGTACAGTCCACATTTTCACTGTGTGACTTTCATGTTTATGGACCTCTAAAACAAGCTATTCGCGGACATCGATTCACAACGGACGACGAAGTGTGTGAATGGGTCCAGGCCTGGATCTGACAGCAGCCTACTAGCTACTTCAAAGATGGAATCGACCGGCTAGTGTCGCAATGCGCTAAATGTGCCAACAGTTTTGGTGACTAGTTTTGAGTTAATAAAATCGTTACCGTTACTTTACACAAGTGACCGGGTTTCATTTGAATGACCCTGTATGAAACGAAAGGGTAACAGAAAACGAGATTCAACCCGTTGCTAGGGAGAACCAATACACAAGGAAACGTTTCACAAGATTGCTTGAAGGAAAAAGACGCTACATATTAAGCATTATTTAATCTTTATTCGACAACAATACTGAGAAATAAAGTAAACAAAGGAATAGTAAAATATATCAGGTATTGGTATAATTAATAATTACCAAGAGTGTAAGAAAGAACGGGTTAATAGGTAATAAGAGAATTTGTAACACCTACTCCCCGTGTAAAGATATGCATTGTTTATTTAAAGTCTAATATAATTTATTATTACTGAAGAAATTAATAATTGCTTTCATAAAGTTGTTAATATGAATTTGCACTCAATAATATTTTCATCTTATAGACTGTGCTTGAGAATAAATGCATTGTGTAAAACAAAGCTTAATTTTAATTTTGTTGCTAACCAAATATACCACAATACGCAACTGCACGGTAACGCTTGAGTTTCATCGGTTTGTCGCATCGATTTAAATCTGTAAAAACTGAAGGTAACAAACGCTGAGAAAAAGAGTTATGTATGCCGCATTGTTACGCACTCACTGCTGCATTCAGAGGACAACAATCAACACGACGGGAACGTGGAACCATTTTTTCCACCGAAAGGGGTAGAATGATGACTGCCCAACAATTAAATGCACGCTGAGTTTCCAAAGCCCTCTTCAAATGCATTAATGGATTTAACACGTTTCTCTAGAACATTTAATACCCACGACAGTTCTGCCGTGTATTCTCATCAAAATGTCTAATGCTTAATAGAAGCAACAGAGACCAAAATGCACGAGAGAAAGAAAATTTTTGGTTTTAGCATGTATTACTTGCATTTAAAATAAAAGCAAATAACTGTTTTAAGTATCAGTACACGAAACAGGTACATTTATATACAGCGAAAACAAGTAAAAGCACAATGAGCATGTTTATTTGCCAAAGGCTTCTTCGCAGTTTTCGTCGTCGCTAGGCGAATGCTGGGTTGAATAATTTAATCCGGAGTTTTTCTACCGACCCTTTCATCGCTACATTTCACTTCTTTCTTCTTCACCACCTTACCAGGGATTAGGCTGATCACCGTCCTTCATATGCTACGATCCAAAGTTTGCTTGCTCCTCGACAGGCTACTGACTACAGGCAGTGCTTTTAAGTCCTTTGGGGTGCAAGTTCTCCAAAGAGGAGACAAGGGACACAAAGAGGAGACCTTGGGCAGTGCCATCTATACATCTCAATATACCACCCACCAGAACGAATAGATGAAATGAACCACAGGAGGTACAGGCTGATTGTTTTCTTCTTGACGCGCTTATTTGTATGCGCTAATCTGGGATGGATGTTGGGCCAGTAATAACAGAGCAGCAAGCGCGTACACAACGTGAGATAACGTGACATCACCACGCGTTCCGAGTGAGTGTTGTTCCACGCTAGGAGAATACTCCCAGGCGTTCTCCCCCACTCTAGACTATCTTCTCCTCCTCTGCGTTTCTGTCGTGTCAGGTCGAAAAGATCTCTCTGTATTCACTCTTAGGTTGATCCGCGTCAAAACAAACCCCAGGTGACCAGTGCACCGTTATAATGTATCTTTCCGCCATTCGCACTAGAAATACTGTCACACTTGCATCGCGTGCTTTTTTTTCCGGGTGTAACCACTTTTGCCATTTCAGATTTTTCTGCACAAGCACTGTTTATACTTGTACTCGAAACACCGGTGAACTCAGAAGTTAATTTCGTCATTTCTTTCACGGAAAGTGTTGGATATTTCTCACATAACTTATAATAAAGATTCAACACTATTGTTTTTTCACCACTAGTCAATGGTTTGCGCGGCTAATGCTTTACGTAATTCGACGAAAACACAAGAGCGAATTCACCGTCCTCCATGATACTAAACACAGCTGCTGGTTTCTGGCTGTAAACAATATTCTGGGCCTACCCGGATGTCAGATGACTCATACGAATTGCATCATGGGACTTGTAGCTCTGTTTTACGGTATAAATCGGCTTTAAATAAAACCTTAGGTATTTGTATAGAATATATGGATAAATTTAAGGATATTTAAGGATAAATTTATAATAGGATAAAATATCCTATTTAAGGATAAATTCATTCTAAAATTCAGAGATTAGCATGGGACTACTTTCCTGGGCGCATTGCTACCGTGCTGCAACAGGGTGTACTGACCACGTGGGTTTGTTTTGCCGCGGATCAACCTAAGAGTGAATATAGTTTACCTGTACAGGCCTTAGGCATACACGCCACAGAAACGCCCAGAAGTACCTAACATTTCCTGGCTCTAAGACCTGACCCATTACTGGAAGTGTCCAAAGAGGTACAGCTCTCTCTAGTGTCTATAGGTAATACTTTTTCCTTGGAGCAAGCACCGTCTCATACCACCAAATCTAGAAGCACATCCAAAACATGAGAAGGAAATGGAATGAATGGGAAATCAGAAAAAGATATCGCATAGAAGAAAAACCATCGCACAATTCACCTAGCGGCCACAAAAATTCAAGGTCCTAGGGGCTGTCGTCAGGAATCGAACCTGGGACATCCGAAATGCGATTATAATAATAATAATAGTAATAATAATTATTATAATAATAATAATAATAATAATAATAATAATAGCATTCCTTAATGGTCGGAGTACTCTAGTCAGCTCAACGTTCCAATGTTCCGCACCTTATCCACCCCTTCCCTTACCGACGCATTTCCATGACCGGAACCTTCGAAGGAGTAGGGCAAGCGTGTGCCTATAATAGGAGTTGGTTTTCTGCTCTCACATAATAATATACCGACAAGGTTAGGCACCAAAAAAAAACATTCATAGAATTTATTTCACCTCTCCTTGGGTAGCCTGTCGCGCGCGCAGCTGGAAGTTAACTAACATTCACACTGCTATTTTCAGCATACTAGACTTGTCCAAGCTTCTGCACATTTATTACCTCATATAATTCTTACGTCAGATTGTGTACTACCGTCACTGCAGAAATATGTCTGCTGCTAAGGTTTACTAACGGAACTCCGGCGCCTTTCCCTTCCCTTTCTTTTGTTTTCTTTCATTCCTTAGGTCCCACTGCGAGTAATGCACGAGAATGCTTAGCATGCCTTATAAAACATAAATAAAGAAGATAAGAAATAGCTTACACACTTCTCATACCCAACCACTAATTAACATTATACAATAACGTTATATTAAGGAACTTTCAGAATAAAGGAGGCATGGAAGCAGGAGAAAGAGGAATACAATACATAAGGTTTACCTTGTGAGCAGAAGAAGAAACAAACGAGTATGCTTGGAATTTTGATTTTCTCTACTACGTACATAGTAGATTGAGTATTGCATACCACCAAAAAAATCGATATCGAAATTTCAGCGGAAATAGACGTTTTGAGGCCGCCTAAATCCCCTTGCGTGCTTACTAGTTGTATGTATCTGTTTGTCTGTCTGTGTGTGTGTGCAGTATATCTCAAAAACGAAATCTTGGATAAACACCAAACTTGATATTTAAGTTAAGTACCTCTGTAAGATGTGACACATTTATCAAGAAAATCCCACACCCCAAATTATTCCTTTTATGGAATATTTATCGAATTTTTTATTTTCTCAAAAATTGCTTTAACGATTTTTATTAGAATTCCATATATTAAATATATTTATATGACAAATAAAATATATATTATCTTCAATTTTCTAGGAATAGCTCCTTAAGTGTAATCTTGAATAAATGGCAAATTTAAGCCACAGACAAAAACGTACCGACAAAAAATGTAGATTCCTTTGAAACACACAATTTCTTTCGAATACCTAACCTTTTTGTGGCATGAGACATTTCCGAGATATCATTTATTAATTGTTCGAATTGTTCAATACCGAACCATTCTTTTAAGTCCTATCGATTTTCAGCTGTTTTTCGCAATGTCATGGAACTATATGGAATTTTAAGGCTGGTATATAGCGTCCTGTATTAAATATTTGAATGTCGTTGTTCCCTTTGTGTCTATAACAAAATGTGTAGTTTCTATATATCCACGAATACACGACACAGGCTAAAAAAAGTCATGTTGAGGCAGTATTTTTAACACTTAAATGATTTCAGTCAAATTATATAGTGTATAAATTCAATAACAGCCCGCCTTGAAGCAATATGTGTATGTAATAATTTGTAAAATGTATGTAACAGTCATTGCATATGCTTATATTATTGTATACATGTTTAATAATGCTATGTGAATGTATTACGTAATTTAATAATGTAGGAGCTGTGAGAATAATAAGTTAAAGGTTGCTAACAATGAGGTAACAATGAGGTATCCTTGAGGCAATAATGAGTTTGAGAGTTTAACAATACTACTTGTGATTCTTGGAAGCAATAATGTAATTTTAGTGACAGTTTATAAAATAGCCAATCAACAACTAGAAAAAGCTTTAGTTAAATGAAAGTATTCTATTGGAGTAGGATTAGCCAATCAGAGACTTGAAATACATAAATTTACAAAGTTTATCCGCTTGAAATCAGTTCAGTTGCCTGCAGACAGTGATTACAACTGGATGCGTGAAGCGTCCTCGAGAAATATAATACGTATTCGTGTGAGACGAAAATACTTTACGTGTTAAAAAGTGCAAGTATTTAATAATAAAAAGAACCTCACAGCTCTCTATCAGTGAAGTGCTATTTAAATCGTGTCATGCATTAATAAAAGGAGTGAAGCAAAATTACAATCTGTGTAGGCCTACATTCTTGTTTTGTTTAAGCAGCTGCAGTCAACGTGTTCGATTTCTAAGTTGTTTCTGCGGAACTAAATTGTTAAAAGTGTGCCATTTTTTGCGACAGTAAAGTCTATATCTATTATTATTATTATTATTATTATTATTATTATTATTATTATTGTTATTACTAACATTCTTTCTTGTACAAAACATTCTCACTATGGAAAGCAAGACTTCCCTTGTTTTGCGGTGCATCATCCATTCCAAATGATTACGTAAGAATGTATAAAACTATATATGTCACATAGAAACTGACCATAAATTTTAATTTTTTCCTGAGTATTAAGACGATAAAAATTTCTAGCAAAATTTTATACAAAAAACATCCTTACCCAAATATGTATAATTTTGTACAAGGGAAAATGCTAGAAAATTATAAACTAGTCTAATATGCATATTATGTTTTTGAACTTTGAAAATGATGAACATGTGAAATAATACCATTTATAATGCCGAAAAAGTGTAAATTTCTTACATAAAAATGCAAAGAAAATGAACTTTTTTTACGTCTTCAAAGTTCAATCACAAATAACCTTTCACTATTGAATTTCGAGCCATGAAGTTATTTCCCCTGTGGAGTACAACCTCCCCGGCGATTTGCATTTGAAAAATTAAAATAAAACCCCAATTAAAAACTATATTGATGTGTTAATTTAAGGTCTAGAATGCAGTACATTGCATCCATTAAAAACTAACAATCCACCTTATGCTTACTAACTTTTTGTTTTGTTTTTTTTGTTTTTGCCGTGTGTGTGGAGCATGATAATTAAGTAGTCGCATGGTCGTCAAAATAACCCTCCTCTCTATATTCTTAGTGACATTTCTTTATGTTCGTGGTCAAACTATTCTCTCTCAAAGTAAATTTCTGGAATTGTATTGTTGTCCCACTACGATAATGTCTGATAGTGTGTCTTCTATTGTTTACAGGTGCAGACGTGACTATAGTATAACAACCCTCGGTCTACGGAATACGCGAGTATTCAAGAGGAATAAATCGCCCCACTCTACTTGTCTTTTGCCCTTAGTTACTGAGTTATCCAATGAGGTGTCTAAAAGAGGAAGTGGGCTGATACGCGGAAAGCAAGTGTCACGTTTCTGTTGTGATCACAGCAATTTTATGGTGTAGAAAAATGTAATAGGATCTTGTTTACATCGATAACTCAAAAACTGAAATTCTCATTCTAGTTCCTTTTTTCCTGGAAGAGATAGATGATGGAGTGAAGGCTACGAAATACCCTAAAAAGTGTGAATTAACCTTTAGAAGATATCCCATGAAAATACCGGGTGTATGTGAAATGCTATCGCTAGTTATATGCAAACATTTGTTTTCACACCAGCTGCAACTTGCTCTTTGCGTGGCCTGTCACAGCAATCGGCATTTGCAGCATTTTTGATGCAATGCTCTTGTGTCTTTAGTCCTGCCTCTACTGTTGGACAGTTACAACAGTGGTGTGATTAAGTGATAAACGATTTTGTGAGAACAAAATAAAATAGGGGATAGATGAAATTATGTCTGTGGTACTGGCAGAGTAGAAGAGGCATGCCCGCCCAAGGCACCTAGAGAGGGGCTTACATGACCAAATAAGCTACCCCTCCCAAAGGTGTTTTCTAAGTTGCTGAACTATAGTAGTGTAACCTTCTGTGAAACTGCTGATTCAGCTTCAGGCCCGTTACGAAGTGAGGTTCGACTTCGTTTAATATTAGCCTAACCACTGTGTTAAGTACTAGAATTAACGATTACAACTAATGCCGTGTCATTTGCCAATATTGTAGTTGATGTATGATTGTGAGATGGAGCAGACTGGTGTGGTACTATGTAACAATGTGTCATATCATGTACCTACTACATTTTTGTCCCGGAACTTTTTTTCTTAAGGTTCACAACCATAGTTTTTTTCAGAAATATCTGACATGCTAATCTGGCGTAGATCAAGTGTTACCGTGCAGGATAGCATAGGATTAGGTACGAAGGGGCGACTTAGTAACTCGATCTATGCACATGTTTTGTGCCTATGCCCCAGACGGGGCGACCCGGAAGGGAGGGATGAGAGGAAATGGAGGGAGCTGGACCACTAGGCAAGACAGGCAGAGAGCCGGGTCCCTACCAGTTACAGCTTTGAACTCCCAGGTGCCGGCTGATACAGCCGGCCCCCTGCCCCTCTTAGGCTTAGACATCCCCTGGAGGGTCCAGGACCCTGAGACCGTTTGCAGTCCGGAGGACGAAGGTTTCCTTGGAGCATCGATTCCCCCGGCCATGTACACGCCGAGACCTTTCGTCGTCACTTGCAACCCGGAAAGAGGCCAAGCAGATGAAGAGTAAAGTGAAATGAGAATGGAGATGAAATAGAGGGACAGGAAATTCGGGGGATGTAATTATTCGCCCGGCGACCCGGGGAAATTACCGAATAAACCCATGGGCCAGGAATTTCGGCCACAGGAATCGCACTCACGAATGCAGGCCACAGACATAACCGCCCGAGCCATCCCTCTTGGTTACCGTGCAAGATAACGATGGTGGGGATTAAACAAGAATATTAAAGTCAACTTCTTTGTTATTTCTCCTTTATTTTTCTTTGAAGAATATTTGTATGAGAATTTTATGGAGCAATCCCAATGAAATTATTTACATAACAATCCTAAATTCTTTGAGGACAGAATATTCAGCAATATACATGGCTCTTCCACACATAAATATATAGTCTCTGCTTCATTTTATGGCAGCTAAATCAAGTCCATTATTTTCTCGCAGCTTCTTTTATTTCTCATTGTATACAAGAACCTTTAACTCTGTACTTTACCATACGTTCCTCTGTACGCCGTTATCTTGAATTATTCCTTTATAGATTATGCCGTCCGTTTTAGTTCACAGCCATCTATCGCCAACTTATTACTCTCTGTTGATTCTCCCCAGCAATGAAGATAATAAATATTCCTATGTTATTCTTTTCAAGCATATTTTATATTTAAATTTTATTTTATAATGCTTATGCTAATGTAACAACTTAACATGACCTATAAAAACAGCTTAAATATTTCATAACTATTGTAAATGACATACATTAAGTAAAATATTAGTTTGTGTACTTTTAAATTAAGGTTATTTACATTTTTCTTGATTTGAATTCGTTCTTCTTCTTCATATATAATATAAGCACATTTTATACAATTAAACATTATGAAATTTCAGTATTATAAATATTCCTGAAACATTTTTATAAATATTACGCACTATAAATCCCAATAGCCTAAATATTTTACATTAGTATTTTAGAAGTGCAGATAATAATAACGACTGATGATCTTTATGAAAAACAATGGAGTGTTTTAAGAATTTTTGAAGATGTGGAATATTGAGACTACGAATTTCCTGGTAGTGCTAACGAGACTGAAAACCCGGATGTTTCAGATCATAATCTCCATAGGGAACAGAGTGACACGTCAGGTGACGGAAACCGTGAAAGGAATGATGAATTCTTCTGAGGAAGGGATAAAACAACTAATTAGATGAAGAATACTTCCCAGAGAACATTACAATCCACTTTCCAGGGTCACCGCGGCGCTAAAACCGTGAAATCTCTTTTGGAATTCCTTTCACTTTTATTATTTTATTACAACACTTCCCTCAATTAAGGGCTGTCATATAGACAAAGTATACCTATACAATTAACAAATTTAAATTTAAATTAACAATATTAATGACGATTTAATACAGTGAACAGCTCTATATATTCGCAAAATGTCTTCACATTTTAACAGGGGGTGTGATGTAAACCTATCTAACGAAACAGAAATAAGAATTTATTACACTAATCTGCATTTTCAAACTTTTTGTCAGATGATTTCTTAAAAGTAGGTGTTCTTGAATCAAGTTTGTATGCTGATTCCAGAAATAACTTCCTTTTTTCTATCACGTCAGGTTTTTACACAAAATAAGGAATGTTTTGACAATTTTACTAATGAGCGTAGAAAAGTATTCAAATACCATTTCACACAAGGTAAGTTTTCATTCAAGAAACATTTTAAGAATACTCTCAAGAGCTCCCCTAATTTATTTCATGATTACATTTTAACAAAACAAGAAGACAAAGTGCTTCATTTAACTTTTTTTCAAAATTTCTCTTCTTTGACTTCCTTGCAGATCATTGAAGATGACTGTCCCTCCTCAACATCCAACAGTTGTCGACCATCATAGTTTCTCCCCTGGTACCTCCTCTCCATTTCGTTAATATCTTGGTGAAAACGTTCACCCTGCTCTTCACTATAATGTCCCAGGTTTTCTGGAAAGTAGCCGATATATGAATGCAGAAAATGTACCTTTACACTCATGTTACAACCAATCTTCTTAAAATTTTCCAACATTGTTTCGACAATGGACTTGTAATTAGGATCTTTTTTATTGCCTAAGAAGTTTTCAGTAACTGATCGGAAGGTGGTCCATGCTTCTATTTCTCTCTGATTGATTGTCTTCTCAAAATCGTCATCCTTCATAAATTTCTTTATTTGAGGACCAACAAAAATTTCAGAATTTAATTTGTCTTGTGTAATGAAGGGAAATTTCTTGGAAAGGTACTTGAAGCAGGGTCCATCCTGTGGTAGAGCCCTTAAAAATTGCTTCATCAAGACGAATTTTATGTGTAGTGGCGGAAGCAATATCTTTATATCTCTTTATTTTTGAAGTGAAATTGTGAAAAAACTGTACGAGATAGAAAAAAAAACTAAAAGCAGCTCTGAAATCACCATAAAAATGTAAGTCAGAATCACTTATTGTATTTGGTCATCCGATATCATGCAGACTAGTGTTATAGGTCTGCTCTTAATAACTGATGCTCTAAGCTTAGCCAACCAAAATATACAAGATCTTTGTGACCAACAATATATATTTGAACATGTCATTTCCATCATACTATGAGCCTACAGCGTTTTTTAATGTTCCATTTATATGCCTCCATTAACATATAAGCCCACATCGGTGGCTATTTACCTTTGGTACAGACGCTAATCGCCAAATATGTTAATTCGCTTATAGTGGTGTTCATCTTTGGGTTGGTATTACTTTTGGTTATTGCATTAAATTCACACACACATTCACACTCTCATGCATACTTCAGACTCTGGGGAGGATGGGGAATTAAACTGGAAAAAGAAACATTCCCACCCCATAGCCAGGAATCGAACCCTGGACCTCTGACTTCAGAGGTTATCATGCTAAGCACCAGACCACAGATGCAGACCTTTCTTGCTTTTATTATAGCGAGTACGCTTCAAAGGTTTCAACGACCGTATAAAAGAAGGGAAAATGATTAACTACCCTACTTCCGGGAAGCTTTGGAATATTGCTCACAAACTGTGACAACACAACAGCAGAAATCCCCACTATAGATGAGTAACGTATTCCATATCGAGTCCCACTTCATCAAAATCTACGCAGGAAACCTACGAACCAGTTGCTATGCGCTACTTGGTATTCTGTAACTTCGTAACAGCTAGAACATCTTTTTGACAGGTAGCAAATTATTCTTAACCATACCAGGAGTGCAGACCCTCTTGTTGCCACCACCGCCACAAATAGCGTAGTCTTCTAACATAACTTTTGACGAGCTGTTTTGTTTTCGTAACAATAAATACTACATTTGCATGGAAGTAGTAAAGAATTGCCGTTATTGTTTAGTTTTATGTATTGTCACCACATTGTACAAGAATACCTCTACTACACATTTCTCTAGCCTTTCATTCTTCAGAAATGTTTGTGTTTTGGTGATTCATGTTTTTCTCGAATATATATGTAAATCAAGCTATTATACCTAATTCTTCTAATATCTTCCGTAAGCACATATTTCTAAAAATCTGACGGGGATCTTAAAATCTCATAATTTCTCTCACTCCAAAGGAGGCAAAGGGCAAAAACACACGAAGTTATTTCCTTCCTAATGATCTTAAGAGAAAAGTTGACAATTTCAGTGTCTTTAAAACTGTTGTTAAAGAGTACCTATGCTCAAAAGCATATTATTCTGTACAAGATTATCTGAATGACAAATTATCCTGATGATAATACTTATATAGCTCTGTAGGTAGTATTAGTAAATATTAATGACAATTGCCAGTCATATTTGATGCCTGCTCTAGAATTAATGAAGCTATTTAAATGTATGTATATTAAGAACTGGCAGTAAATGCTATGCATTACAAATCAAATAGAACAAAATGATCAGACGAACAAAGGTAAAATCCTAGTGAATGTTAAAATAACTGTTCTTGCCTATACCTTATAACAGTAAGGAGGTATTCAACTCTGTACAGAATTACACTTGATTTGTTTCATTTTGTATATAATACGTCTTTATTTTATTTTAAATGTTCTGTATACTATGTAATATTTATGTATATATGTAACTTTATTGTACATTTCCTTGACAAGCATATAGTATGTGTCTATTTTATTTCAAATGTTCCATATTCTGTGTAATATTTATGTTTATATATAATTTTTGTACATTTCCTTGACAAGTTCTATGTTAACAAGCCTTTATGGCTGCTAGTGAACTCACAGAATACAAACTAATCTAATCTAATCTAATGATAAAGCTATTAGTTAGAAAACGCATAGGCAGAACCCATAATTGACTTTACTTGTAGCAGATAAAAAAAACACTGAATGGCAAACCATTCGTAATTTTACTGTTAGGGTATAGGGTATGCAACGGAGGGGGACACCTAGGCGCACTGCGACCGTTATAGATCTATTGCGGCTACCACCCCAAGTGGAAATGGATGAAGTGAAGGTACCACAGGACGCTACAGCCTGCAGGTGGCAGAAGTCCATAACATATTCTGGCTCGACGACCCCGACCCACTACTAGAGTTGCCTAGAGAGGGCAACGACGGACTTTTGCAACCAGGGAGGCCTTTGGTGTCCACGAGAATACTTTTTCTTTGGAACTAGCATCATCATCTTCATCATCATCATCATCTATCCGGTACCACCTCACACCACAAAAACTGGAAGCACACATGAAGCATGAGAAAGAAACGCAATGAAAGAGAAATGAAATCGTGGTGGAAGAGTAACCACCCCAGCATTCGCCTACCGAACAGGAAAAACACGAAAAACCGAAGCTCAGTGTGGGCGAACATCAGGAATAGAAGAGAGTCTCAAACGTTACCGCGGTGCCAGCTCAGTCAGACTGTTACTCTGGTACATATTTGGAACAAAAAGCACTGCTTTCATTGGCATTTATGTATGTACACCAGTCTTTGTAGATACAAAAAGCATTTAAGCTGTGTTTGATAACCAGGCAGAGGGGTTTTAGTAAGTAAACAAACCAATTGCGTTACCGCTCGGAGTATAGGTGACGTCGGATACGTGACGGGCACTCTCCTCCCCATCCCTTCACAACATCCGGTTTCGTTGCGACTGTTCCATTTATTCGCTGCATACAAACCTGTGGAGAACTGTGGCATCACAAATAGCATCATTTGTTGCAGAAACTGGCAGGGAAAACTTCAGCGCAAATGGCGAAACCATCAGATGTAACTATGTTACATAGAGCTAAAGCACGTTTAAAGTATCATGTCTAGCACATGGCTGTTACCGAGCTGCGGAAGAAATTAGAGCCTGTTTACGGGATGTTGATACTTTTATAGCCAACACGAAAGAGATATTTAGCAAAGCACCTTCAAGAATCAAAATATGTAGGAGGACGAAACTCTAGACTCCACAACCAATTGTAACTCAGTGGGAGACATGGCTATATCTCTATATTACTACATAAGTTGTTAATGCAAGTAATGTCTGTGACGAGAGAAACATGCTGGTATACGTTCAGTGAAAGAAATAATTTCATCAGCTTTGTTTTAGGATTTTTATGCATTCAGAATAAATTCAGTAATATTGCAACTACAATAAAATATGTAATTACAAGCATAGACACTAAAACTACCAGAATCTCTTGAGGCAATAGAACAGTTTCAGAAACATTGACTTAGGTATAGAGCTGGAACTTTAAAGAAAGGGTGACAAAGAAACTAAAATATTTTACAGATGAATTGAGATTACCGGGGATACGTTACTGAGGCAGGGAATCTCAAGCAAAACTAATATTTCCTTTTTTATTACTTTCTCTACTACGTATAGTAAGTAGGGGAAGTATTGCATTCCACCCAAAAATTCGATACCGAGATTTCACCGGAAATACATGTTTTGAGACCTCCTGAATCCAAAAAAAAAGCATTTTTGGAAACATGTCCGTGTGTGTGTCTGTGTGTGTGTGTGTGTGTGTGTGTGTGTGTGTGTCTGTGTCTGTCTGTGTGTGTGTGTCTGTGAACAGCATAACTCAAAAACGAACAGTCGGATAAACACCAAACTTGGTATTTAGGTTCAGTATCTTCCAGAGATGCGACACGAAGGTTTTCAAGAAAATCCCCCCACCCCAGACTACCCTTTACATGGAAGATTTTTCGAAAATTTTAATTTTCTCAAAAATGGCTGTAACGATTTTGATGAAAGTATCATATGTTTAAGATAAAGTCATGAGAAATGAAATGTATATCTCGAATTTTCTGGGAATGTCTCCAAAAGTATTCTTCATTGTGAACGCCTTTTGCATAACTGGTAAACCATAAGAGATAGACAAAATGTTACTACACAAAAAATGTAGATCGCGTTAAAATACACAACTTATGTCATATACTTTTCTTTTGTTGAGTGAACCGTTTTCGAGATATTGCTTGTTATTTCCTTAAATTTTCCTATACTTATACTTTTTCTCAAAATACGTTATTCATTTTTACTTTCTCTACTACGTATAGTAAGTAGGGGAAGTATTGCATTCCACCCAAAAATTCGATACCGAGAATTCACCGGAAATACATGTTTTGAGACCTCCTGAATCCAAAAAAAGCATTTTTGGAAACATGTCCGTGTGTGTGTCTGTGTGTGTGTGTGTCTGTGTGTCTGTGTGTCTGTGAACAGCATAACTCAAAAACGAACAGTCGGATAAGCACCAAACTCGATATTTAGGTTCAGTATCTTCCCGAGATGCGACACGAAGGTTTTCAAGAAAATCCCCCCACCCCAGACTACCCTTTACATGGAAAATATTTCGAAAATTTTAATTTTCTCAAAAATGGCTCTAACGATTTTGATTAAAATATCATATGTTTAAGATAATGTCATGAGAAATGAAATGTATATCTCGAATTTTCTGGGAATGTCTCCAAAAGTATTCTTCATTGTGAACGACTTTTGCATAACTGGTAAACCATAAGAGATAGACAAAATTTTACTACACAAAAAATGTAGATCGCGTTAAAATACACAACTTATGTCATATACATTTCTTTTGTTAAGTGAACCGTTTTCGAGATATTGCTTGTTTTTTCCTTAAATGTTCCAATACTTATACTTTTTCTCAAATTCGTTATTCATTTTTTTATGTCCTGGACATGCAAAGAGAATGGAATGCGCCACATAGCAACCAGCGTTAAAATATTTGACCATCGCTTAAAAGCTACCATATTACCCTTGCATCTACAAGAAAATTACCAATAAGATTGACATCTCGATATCTCGATTAACATGAAGCATATGGAGAATAGGCGTTTGTAAAAATAGATTGTACAAGAGTAGAGAAAGTCATGTGAGTGTAACACATCAGATTTTTTTATGTTCTGGACATGCAAAGAGAATGGAATGCCCCACATAGCAACCAGCGTTAAAATATTTGACTATCGCTTAAAAGCTACCATATTCCCCTTGCATCTACAAGAAAATTATCAATAAGATTGACATCTCGATATCTCGATTAACATGAAGCATATGGAGAATAGGCGTTTGTAAAATTAGGTTGTACAAGAGTAGAGAAAGTTATGTGAGTGTAACACATCAGATTTTTTAACCTTGTGTTATAAGGGTTTAATTCTATTCATGTGCACCTTATCAATTTACGGCCTCTTATTCTAGCATTTACAATGTCAAACATTATTATTCTGTAAGGTCCTACCCACCGGCTGGAAACCTGGCTGACCTTCCCCTTCTTAATGTTTTATCGAGTAATAATGCCTGCTGGGTGCAGTGAATTCAATCTAAACGTGCTCTTTATCATATCATTTGTTTTTCTATTTCTTTTTTATCAGTCCTTCCCGGCTGCCTTGTGTGCAGTTTGTTACCTCTTTTAAGTTCATTAACTTAATTATATAAGTTTAGAATTAATCAAATTACCTTTATAGAGGAGTTCTGCACTCGTACTCAAATAAAAATTCAAACGGCATGCACCTGTGGTTGAGTATACTGTGGTCTTTTAAGTAAACACCGCAGATATCCATATTCAGCTAACACCCGAAAATTTCCTTCCAAAGCGCCGTTAGCTTGGAGAGTGGAAAGTAATTATCTGCAACTTTTGATGCATATCATGTGTTTTTAAAACAATTCTCTGGAATTTATCTATCAATATCGTTAAAGGAATCCCTTACTGCAATATCCCTAGTACTGTTTGAGCATCTTGTTTTTTGGAAAAACTGGTACTACTTATTCGGTTAGTTCGTCTTGACAGGCCATTACACCTTGTTCCCTTTGTTACTGACCGTTACATTTCCATTTGTCCTCGCTTTCATGGTCGAAACAATTTTCTTTTCCTTTTTACTTTCTCTACTACGTATAGTAAGTAGGGGAAGTATTGCATTCCACCCAAAAATTCGATACCGAGATTTCACCGGAAATACATGTTTTGAGACCTCCTGAATCCAAAAAAAGCATTTTTGGAAACATGTCCGTGTGTGTGTCTGTGTGTGTGTCTGTGTGTGTGTCTGTGTGTGTGTCTGTGTGTGTGTCTGTGAACAGCATAACTCAAGAACTAACAGTCGGATAAACACCAAACTTGGTATTTACGTTCAGTATCTTCCAGAGATGCGACACGAAGATTTTCAAGAAAATCCCCCCACCCCAGACTACCCTTTACATGGAACATTTTTCGAAAATTTTAATTTTCTCAAAAATGGCTCTAACGATTTTGATGAAAATATCATATGTTTAAGATAATGTCATGAGAAATGAAATGTATATCTCGAAATTTCTGGGAATGTCTCCAAAAGTATTCTTCATTATGAACGACTTTTGCATAACTGGTAAACCATAAGAGATAGACAAAATTTTACTACACAAAAAATGTAGATCGCGTTAAAATACACAACTTATATCATATACATTTGTTTTGTTGAGTGAACCGTTTTCGAGATATTGCTTGTTATTCCCTTAAATTTTCCAATACTTATACTTTTTCTCAAATTCGTTATTCATTTTTTTATGTTCTGGACATGCAAAGAGAATGGAATGCCCCACATAGCAACCAGCGATAAAATATTTGACTATCGCTTAAAAGCTACCATATTCCCCTTGCATCTACAAGAAAATTACAAATAAGATTGACATCTCGATTAATATGAAGCATATGGAGAATAGGCGTTTGTAAAAATAGATTGTACAAGAGTAGAGAAAGTCATGTGAGTGTAACACATCAGATTTTTTTATGTCCTGACATGCAAAGAGAATGGAATGCGCCACATAGCAACCAGCGTTAAAATATTTGACTATCGCTTAAAAGCTACCATATTCCCCTTGCATCTACAAGAAAATTACCAATAAGATTGACATCTCGATATCTCGATTAACATGAAGCATATGGAGAATAAGCGTTTGTAAAATTAGATTGTACAAGAGTAGAGAAAGTCATGTGAGTGTAACACATCAGATTTTTTTTACTTTCTCTACTACGTATAGTAAGTAGGGGAAGTATTGCATTCCACCCAAAAATTCGATACCGAGATTTCACCGGAAATACACGTTTTGAGACCTCCTGAATGCCAAAAAAAGCATTTTTGGAAACATGTCCGTGTGTGTGTCTGTGTGTGTGTCTGTGTGTGTGTGTCTGTGAACAGCATAAATCAAAAACGAACAATCGGATAAGCACCAAACTTGTTATTTAGGTTCAGTATCTTCCAGAGATGCGACACGAAGGTTTTCAAGAAAATCCCCCCACCCCAGACTACCCTTTACATGGAAGATTTTTCGAAAATTTTAATTTTCTCAAAAATGGCTCTAACGATTTTGATGAAAATATCATATGTTTTGGGTAATGTCATGACAAATGAAATGTATATCTCGAATTTTCTGGGAATGTCTCCAAAAGTATTCTTCATTGTGAACGACTTTTGCATAACTGGTAAACCATAAGAGATAGACAAAATTTTACTACACAAAAAATGTAGATCGCCTCAAAATACACAACTTATGTCATATACATTTCTTTTGTTGAGTGAACCGTTTTCGACATATTGCTTGTTATTTCCTTAAATTTTCCAATGCTTATACTTTTTCTCAAATTCGTTATTCATTTTTACTTTCTCTACTACGTATAGTAAGTAGGGGAAGTATTGCATTCCACCAAAAATTCGATACCGAGATTTCGCCGGAAATACATGTTTTGAGACCTCCTGAATCCAAAAAAAGCATTTTTGGAAACATGTCCGTGTGTGTGTCTGTGTGTGTCTGTGTGTGTGTGTCTTTGAACAGCATAACTCAACAACGAACAGTCGGATAAGCACCAAACTTGGTATTAGGTTCAGTATCTTCTAGAGATGCGACACGAAAGTTTTCAAGAAAATCCCTCCACCCCAGACTACCCTTTACATGGAACATTTTTCGAAAATTTTAATTTTCTCAAAAAATGGCTCTAACGATTTTGATGCAAATATCATATGTTTAAGATAATGTCATGAGAAATGAAATGTATATCTCGAATTTTCTGGGAATGTCTCTAAAAGTGTTCTTCATTGTGAACGACTTTTGCATAACTGGTAAACCATAAGAGATAGACAAAATTTTACTACACAAAGAATGTAGATCGCGTTAAAATACACAACTTATGTCATATACATTTCTTTTGTAGAGTGAACCGTTTTCGAGATATTGCTTGTTATTTCCTTAAAATTTCCAATAGTTATACTTTTTGTCAAATGGGTTATTCATTTTTTTTATGTCCTGGACATGCAAAGAGAATGGAATGCGGCACATAGCAACCAGCGTTAAAATATTTGACTATCGCTTAAAAGCTACCATATTTCCCTTGCATCTACAAGAAAATTACCAATAAGATTGACATCTCGATATCTCGATTAACATGAAGCATATGGAGAATAGGCGTTTGTAAAATTAGATTGTACAAGATTAGGGAAAGTCATGTGAGTGTAACACATCAGATTTTTTTCCTACTAGTCGGGTGATATGGTATACAGTTTTTCAAAATATAACAATTGTCCACGTGGCAATTCCATGGGATTTATATTCAAGGTATTTCGAAAATGGATTAATGTATACTGTAAAATTCACGATGTAACAGAAAAGCCATGTAACTCAGATTTCTGTATATTAATACTTTAATTAGTTAACAAATTAACTTTTTTATACACTACCAATAGCTAGACATATCTACATTGTTTTCTTCTCATGTTGCGTAATCGTGATCAACCCACTTTCGAAGCAGTCTTTAACTGTTCATATGTTTACAGAGAATGCTGCAAGATCACAATCGCTTCCACCTTCCCTCGCCACCAACCCACTGTACTTTCTTAACCTAATGGTTTACTTACTAAAACCTCATATATCCAAAGATAAAATATCTTATGCATTACATTCACATGGCTTTCTCTGCCCTCTATCGTTTATTAGTAGGTATACAAACTATTGTTACGAAAGCTTATTTGTCTATCTACTACATTTTACTCGAGATAAACTTTTGCAGAAATAGCTACATTATACACTTTATTAGAGATATAAAAGGAATAGCAACAGTCAGACGTTTTAGAACTGGACGATATACGCTGGCCCTCCTGTTCGTGCTGTAATCATTAGAGTTTGTGCATTGTGCACCTCAAAGGTGAACGTTTATTCAAGGCATCCGTGTTGTGCGTGATTAGCTTAAGAGTGTGTTTGTTATTGCTGCTCTTCTTGCCTTATCACTAGTCCACTGAAATGTCTACTGACAAATTTACGCTTGTACAAGGCATTTTTAAGAAAAACCGAATCATGTAGAAATTACCTGGTATTCCAGTTACAGGGTGAGAAACCGTTAGACGTTTAGTACAACGGGCTAGCAACGCTAAACCTAAGAAACGAAAATTAAATGTTCTAGAGGAGGAAAAGTTAACGAAATTGGTCCATCATTTGAATATACCATTCGAAAGTTCATAGGAACAATCCCCACACTATAGATTAATTTAAGGGCAATATAAGAGGAGAAATTATGAGAATTGCATAAGCAGAAGCCATGCATGTGAATGAAAATTTCATTCGAAGATTCCAGCAATGCCCCAGTGCAGATGGACATCAGTTTCAGCACAACTTATAACAAGGTTAGTACTCATTATATTGCATGTTACTATCACTTGTGAGCAAGTAACGTGCGGGCTTTAGAACGTAAAACCTCCCAATGCAATAGGCAGTGCGTGTAACATGTATAGCTGTGACTCGCGACCCCGCAATATAGCGAACGCTCTGTATATTGTAATGACCTCTATTTTTTTCCTAAGGTACCCTTTTGTCTGTCGTTTATGGTTTCATCGTTGTACAAAATTCCATCTGAATGAGGAGACTATTCATAGAAAGATAATGCTCTATGCCTACACTATTCATACGTTTGTCGTCCTCGTTTGCTGTAAATGAATTTGACGTATCCTGCACGGCCATATCGAAATCAGGCTCCAAGAGATAACCAGCGACAACATAGAACGAGAAACGAGCCAGATTTTGAACGACAAAACCGCCAACATATTCTGGCTCGAAGACCCCGACCTAGTACTAGAGTTGCCTAGAGAGAGCAACGATGGACTTTTGCAACCAGGGAGGCCTTTGGTGTCCGCGGGAATACTTTTCCTTGGAACTAGCATCATCACCATCTATCCGGTACCACCTCACACCACAAAAACTGGAAGCACACATGAAGCATGAGAAGGAAACGCAATGAAAGAGAAATGAAATCGTGGTAGAAGAGTAACCACCCCAGCATTCGCCTACCTATGGGATGGACTTTATCGTTGGGCGCCGTATTGAGTCGGCTTCTTTGGGTGTTGTCTTCGTTGGGCGCCTTAGTGGGAGGGACTTCATTGTGTGTTTTCCTTTTTTGTACGGTATCGGTGTTTTATTGAAGGGGGAAAAGGAAAGATATTGGTGAAATGTCGGAAGAGCATGGATACATTACGTCAAACAGTTCTTATTAATTAAAATTGTAACGGCTATCGAGTGAACAACCTACATCCACACGGGTCTCATTAGCGAGAGGTAAAGTATTCGATATGAGGATTTTAATTGATAAATTTCTGCCTAAGTTTCTTGACGAGATCAGATATACAGGTTGGATCATTTAAATTGAGACTACAATATTTCCAAAACTAAGCGTTGTAGAAAGAAGTGCCCTTCATAAAAGTTGCTTGATATTATCGGGGTAAGTAAATCCCATTAGTCGTGCTTTGTTTGGAGGACATTATGATGGCAATTTTAGGGTCAATTTAATTTTCTTAAGCGGGAACGTACATTTTGTATATTGTTTTCTCATTAGAAAATAGTTTATAAGAAGCTGTTTATTTTATGATGAAGAATAAGAAAATACAATAAAAAATATTGGTTCCCAATTACGAAACGTAACTGGACCCTCAAAAGACCATCTATGGATGGTCTAACCATTCATTGCGCTCTTCGTTCACAGCCATTCAGAATTTTCGTTGTTATTTACGTTGGTGTAAGAACAATTGCAAAGTGCTTTATGCAAATGTTGTTTAGGTTTTTATGAGGAGTGAGAAAACAATATAAAAAAGGTAGGTTCCCATTTAAAAAATCTAATGTGTTACACTCAAATTACTTTCTCTACTCTTGTACAAACTATTTTTACAAAAGTTTATTCTCCATATGCTTCATGTTAATCGAGATGTTAATCTTATTGCTAATTTTCTTGTAGGTGCAAAGGGAATATGATAAGTATTTAAGCGATAGTTCACATTTGAGAAAAAATATTAGAAAATTTAAGGGAATAACAAGCAATATTCGAAAATTGTTCACTCAACAAAAACAATGTATATGACATAAATTGTATACTTTAACCGCGATCTACATTTTTTGTGTAGTAAAATTTTGTCTATCTCTTATGGTTTACCAGTTACGCAAAAGTCGTTTACAAGGAGGAATACTTTTGGAGACATTCACAGAAAATTCGAGATATACATTTCATTTGTCATGAAAACATCGTAACATATGATGTTTTAATCAAAATCGTTACAGCCATTTTTGAGAAAATTAAAATTTTCGAAACATTTTACATGTAAAGGGTAATCTGGGGAGGGTGAATTTTCTTGAAAACCTTCGTGTCGCATCTCTGGAAGATGCTGAACCTAAATACCAAGTTTGGTGTTTATCCGACTGTTCGTTTCTGAGTTATGATGTTCACAGACAGACACAGATACACACACACGGACATGTTTCCAAAACTGCTTTTTTTTGATTCAGGGGGTTTCAAAACAAGTATTTCCGGTGAAATCTCGGTATCGAATTTTTGGGTGAAATACAATTTAAACTTCCCATACTTACTATACGTAGTATAGAAAGTAAAAATTAAATTGACCTTAAAGTGGCCTTAACAATGTCCTCCAAACAAAACAAGATTAATGGAATTTGCTTTCCTCTATACTATCAAGTAACTTTTAATCAAGACATTTCTTTCTACAACGCTTAATTTTGTAAATGCTGTACAGTCTCAATTTAGATTGCACAGTCTGTATATTACATCCAGGTTAATTTTGCATCAAGAGTTAATCCAACATATTTCACTGTTTTTTATTGTAACACTGTCTCACTATCAAATCTTATTGCATAGTTGCAGTATTTCTTTTATAGATGAATGTCACTGCTCTATAAGTTGCTGTTAGCTATGTCAGCTTTTGTGTGCTCAAGCCATTTGGTTTCTTTGCAAACATATGCAAGTTTGTTTTCTCCGTTTTTGCTTAGATCATCTTTCTCTGTGAAAAGCATTTTCTGATATAAATGACCCGTTTTCACAAAAACAATTGAAGATGGCTAAGTTAAAGTTTATGAATAAAACAACCTTTAAGTGTTGCATAGATCTGGTGTGGTATTGATACCTTAGTGTGTTATTTCTTTAAAAAGTTATAGCTAATAGAGTTTAATCAAAAGATGGCACAATTAAGAATAATAAAAAAACTTATTGTATAAAGTTGATTTGAGTGAGCATACGTATATATCCTGTAATCATTTCAGTCTTATGTCTTAAATATTTTGAAATAGTGAACCGTAATTAGAAGATTTTAGATTGTCAGGTTACGGCTTTTTATCTCCTCTTAATGGAAATAGTATATGCCAAGGCTTATTTAATTATTTAGGATTAAGAGTGAATTTAATGTAACGCAAATGTAACAGCTATTAGTCTAAAGCCATAATATAATGCTGCTTACAATAAAAGGGAAGCCTTGAGCTTTAATACTTTTTGTCACAGTGCCAAGTAAATGAGTTGCTGAGCATCATCTAGGAGTCAGAACACGCTAGCCAACGCAACTCAAAAAAGGTCTACTTCAAGATATCCTATTTACTGTAGCCCTCGTCGAGAAAACGTTTGCGGGGTGTTCTGCTCCGTGGAGGAGTGAAAGGGGGAAAGTACCACGTAGGAACTTACAATGATGTCAAACAAATCTACTATCTACATTAAAAACATCGCGCTAGGGTAGTATTCCAGCGTGTTTCACTTGGAGCAGTGAAACTTTTAGTGATTTATAAAGTTATTTACAATGCCCAGTAAGAACGGAAGAACTACATAGTCAAGTCCGAGAAATAGTGATTCACGTTTTTAAAATCTGTGGCGAAGAAAGCAAACAAAAGCAACTGGCCATTTATTGTTAGCACAAGCACCTTAAGCCTTGCTGATATGTTGAAAGTAGACCCGTAATCATTCTCACATAGCGATAGAATTGTTGATGTCAGCACATTCCTTACAACTAATTCTCGAGAGAGGAACACAGTAGCCCTATCCTAAGCTCCGAAGACTCCGACCTTTAGTTTCTTACACTGTTCCGTTGTGAAGTTGCATTGTATCTGTGATCTATTGTGCCTCTTCCTCTTGAGATAAACTGTAGCAGATCTTCACACCTTTATAGTTGCCTTTCCTTTCTATATATTGTTCTCCCAGGTCTGTAAAACACTGTTGCTGATCGATCTTTTGTAAAGTAAATGAATAAAAATTGCTAGTGTTCTATAAGCTTCTAAGCATTAGAAATACAGTTACACAAAGCTGTGAGAAAGCCACCTAGATTACCATTGTTATTCATTCTGAACATGGAGTCGAGGTCGGCCAGACAATATAGACAGACGTTCTCTTTTCAAACACTGATATAGCTCAGTAGGTCAGTTTTTGATTACGCTCTACGTATCACATCCGCATTCCAATTAAAAGTAATAGTATTATCACCACAAGTATGTATAATGGCACGTCAACCACAGTCTTCCTGTAAAGGTTAGGGAACCTTATGTTCCTGTCTGTCAGCAAATTTCTGCACTATTGCGTGTGGTAAGGGACGACGAATAAACGAACTGGTTGGAACTAAAACAGATCCGGATAAAACCCTAGGAGGGTTTTGTAGAATATACGTCGTAGACTTTAAAGAGACTCCTGGACACCTGCAAATCTGATGTTACATTCACATGACTTTCTCTACCCCTATCGCTTATTGCTGGGTACACTTTATTCTTATGAAAGTTTATTTTCTGTTATACTTCATTTTAATCGGAAATACTTGCATTATACATTTCATTGTAGACACAAAGGGAGTAACGATAGATGTTTTAGAACTGGATGCTATACGCTGGCCTTAAAATTCCAGACTCTTTCCATGCAACCGCGGGAAACAAGTGAAAATCGACGGGACTTGAAAAGAATGAAAAAATATTGAATAATTGAACCATTAATAGCAGATATCTCGGAAAAGGCTGATGTCACAAGAACCTTATTTGAAATAAATAGTGTGTTTTAAAGAAATCTACTCTTTTTGTACGGTACGTTTTCGTCTATCACTTAATATTTACCAGTTGTAGAAGTTTATACAAAATTTCTTTCGAATTGAGAGGACTTCACAGAGTATTCCCAGAAAATTTGAGATATACATTTTATTTATGTAAATATGTTAAATACATGCTATTTTATTCAAAATCGTTAGAGCCATTTTTTAGAAAATAAAGGTTTTCGAAAAATTTCCCATGTAAAGGGTAGTTTGAGGTGGGAAGATTTTCTTAAAAATTATCCTGTCGCATCTTTGGAAGGTACTGGACCTAAATACCAAGTTTTTATTTGAATTTTCGTTTTTTAGTTATGTTGATCAACAGACCCACACACACACACACACATACGCGGACCTTTTTCTAAAATGCTCTTTTTAAATTCAGGGGCCTCAAAACATGCATTTCCGGTGAAATCTCGATATCTAATTTTTGGGAGGAATGGAATACCTTCTGTTATTTTTACTTTCTCTACTACGTACAGTAAGTAGGGGAAGTATTGCATTCCACCCAAAAATTCGATACCGAGATTTCACCGGAAATACATGTTTTGAGACCTCCTGAATCCAAAAAAAGCATTTTTGGAAACATGTCCGTGTGTGTGTCTGTGTGTGTGTGTGTCTGTGTGTGTGTGTGTCTGTGTGTCTGTGTGTGTGTGAACAGCATAACTCAAAAACGAACAGTCGGATAAACACCAAACTTGGTATTTAGGTTCAGTATCTTCCAGAGATGCGACACGAAGGTTTTCAAGAAAATCCCCCCACCCCAGACTACCCTTTACATGGAACATTTTTCGAAAATTTTAATTTTCTCAAAAATGGCTCTAACGATTTTGATGAAAATATCATATGTTTAAGATAATATCATGAGAAATGAAATGTATATCTCGAATTTTCTGGGAATGTCTCCAAAAGTATTCTTCATTCTGAACGACTTTTGCATAACTGGTAAACTATAAGAGATAGACAAAATTTTACTACACAAAAAATATAGATCGCGTTAAAATACACAACTTATGTCATATACATTTCTTTTGTTGAGTGAACCGTTTTCGAGATATTGCTTGTTATTTCCTTAAATTTTGCAATACTTATACTTTTTCTCAAATTCGTTATTCATTTTTTTATGTTCTGGACATGCAAAGAGAATGGAATGCCCCACATAGCAACCAGCGATAAAATATTTGACTATCGCTTAAAAGCTACCATATTCCTCTTGCATCTACAAGAAAATTACCAATAAGATTGACATCTCGATATCTCGATTAATATGAAGCATATGGAGAATAGGCGTTTGTAAAAATAGATTGTACAAGAGTAGAGAAAGTCATGTGAGTGTAACACATCAGATTTTTTTGTGTCTTGTGTGGTGTCCCACAAGGGTCTGTAGTTGGACCGCTCTTACTTATTATTTATATTAACGATTTCTAGCCAACATTCACATAAATCATCGATTATTTGTTTGCGGTTACTTCTCATAATGATATTGTTTTAAATATCAAATTCAATCAATTATCATCTAAGATAAATGAATGATGTATGCTAATAACACTTATCAACGCCAATGAAACTGTTCTACGTTTTGCTTTCAGTATATGTAATACCACTGTTGTTCTACCAAGTTTCTTGGCATTTATCTTGAAGTAGGTTTAGGTTAGAGTACTGATATTGCAAACAGGATTATTAAAGATATATGACCATCATAACGCATTCCTAACAAAACACGACTAATGGTATTTACTTTCCCCTATAATATCAAGCAACTTTTAATAATGACATTTATTTCTACAACGGTTAGTTTTTGAGATGTTGTACAATCTCAAATTATATGGTCCACCCAATATACATATCCATATTTTGAGGATTAACTTGACGCAGTAATTTGTATCACAAATTATGTAAATGTCAGAGTGATTGTAGTGTGAATGTGCATTATTGTGTGGCATTCATTTGAGATGTTTGTTGATTGTAATCATTGTCGAGAAGTGGGTTTATACGGCCTTACTGAAACTGACAATAATAGCGTGCAATAATGTAGCGAGGGGGTGAGCTGTTTATCATTATTAGAGACCAGCAAATGACGTCAGAGTGGCGCGATTTTCTTAGAATTTACTGGAACATTTTTACCCAGAGCATATGTTTTCGTAATTTTCATTGGATATAAATATAGACGCTAATGTTGGCGCGTTTTATTAACCAATAGCAGCTCGGTTATAATCTTTAGGCATATTGGGGCGAGGAAGTATAAATTCAGTGTCAGGGTCAAGTTTCACGTAGTCCAATAGAAGCATTCGCGTATAAGACATCGATGAGTTCAACGGAGGCAGTCATGGTGAATACATCGCACAGTTTATCGATTTACAGGTTACGCGTAGCAAATTTGTGAAAAATCTCTCGTGTCGTAAAGTTAATTACACAAAAAGTTGAAGTACGCGAATTAATAATGGGCAGTAAAGAAGTTATTATAACAGTTTCAGTTTGGCGAGTGTCAAGATGTGAAAGTGAATAATGTGTTACGACAATAAAAGTGTAAAACAAATTCTTTCATCAGTGTTATCTTTGGATAAAAACTCCTTTCCGTTTACACACCTGTATAAGATAAGTGCTTGACCGAGAAATCATAGCTAGCCGGAGGACAGTGAACCCAAAATTAAATACAATAACAGGCGCCCAGTAAAAGATAACACGAAGTGACCGCGACAAATTGTATTTCATACGTGCGGCAGACAAACAGTAGCATTTTCAATTACAAACAATAATACCGCCGCATATTTGGCTACCACAACGTGGGGCTAACAAGTAAACACAAATACATTAAATACCCCCACAAAATAAAGCTTTTGTTTGAACAATATTCATTGTTTGAAAATGTTAATAGAAAAAATAGGGTATATAATTTGGATAAACACATGAGATTCGTGGACCTAGAAAAAGCCTACGATAATATTCCAAGAATTAAAATATGGATAGTTATGCAAATGTAATATTGCAGAAAATGGACATATTTAGTTAAAAAGATTATACCGGTATATGGAAGTGCGTATTAAACTTGGGAATAAAATAAAATAGAGCATAGACGTTGCCAAGGGTTTAAAACAAGGATGCTGCTCGTCACCTCCTCTATTCGATATTTATATGGCACAAGTGTTGTGGTACAAGAATGAGCGTGCTAATGGATAGTTTTAACCCACATTCACCCCTCTTCGCTGACGATTTGATAATTTTTGCATCAGAGCAGGAAGATGTGGAATGCATACTTCGGAAGCTAAAAGAAGAATATGAGAAATGGGGTTTCAAAATCAACTTTTATAAAACTAGATACATATATTTACGAGAAAGGCAAACCGATATTCAAGTGGGAAATGAAATAGTTATGCACTGCTTACAATTTAAATGTTTAGGGACTATCATTAGTAGAGAAGGTAAAGTAGATGCTGATATTTCCACAAGTTGGCTAGGCCTGGCCTGTAGCTCAGTAGGACACCTGCTTGCTGTGCGAGGGTTCTCGGGTTCGATTACCGGCTAGGGGGAGATGGGAATTTTTCTCTAGCCAAGATGAATCCCTAACCTCCCCAAAGTCTGGAAGTGTGAATGTGTAGAAAATGAACGAGTAGGAGTTAACAACATTGTCAATAGGCAATAAGTTCCAAAGGAAAGGCCGCCGATAAGACAAATGTAGTTAAAGGCGGGGGTATAAATGGAACTAAAAAAGTGGCTATAGATAAAACGGCTACTAGAACGTTACATTTGAAATAATTCACTGAGACAGGATACAAAGAAAGGAATCTTCGTCAGTGTGGTGGAGAGTATAGCAATATATGTCGCAGAGATGTGGGCGTTAACAATGTAACGACGGAAGAAAATGAAAACTGTGGAATTAGATTTTATGAGAAGTAGTTTACAACTCACAAGGCTCGAAAAAGTGAGAAATGAGGAAATATGGAAGTGGCCAGGACTAGGTAAATCAATAACAAAAGACTAGAAAACGGTCAGTTCAGTAGTATGAATGTTTAAAACGGATCGAGGAAACGAGATGGCCTAGGAAGTTGTTGGAATGGTGTTCCAAAACAAGACGTTATAAAGAAGACGTCCAGTGCTGACATGGGAAATATACTTAAAGAAGTTATGGAAGAAAAATCTGATGTGTTGCACTCACATGACTTTCTCTAATCTTGTATAAACTATTTTTACAAATGATTCTTCTCTATATACTTCATGTTAATAGAGATATGGAGATGTTAATGTTGTTACTAATTTTCTTACACGTGCAAGGGTAATATGGTAGGCTTTAAGCGATAGTCAAATCTTTTAAGAGCTGTTGCTATGTCGCGCATTCTATTTCTCTTTGCATGTCGAGGAAATTAAAAAAAAAAGAATAACGAATTTCCATTTGAGAAAAGGTATAACCATGGAAAATTCAAACAAATAATAAGGAATATCCCGGAAATGGCTCACTCGACAAAACCCCCTCTCCAAAAAAACCTACATATATGACATAAATTATGTGTTTTAACGAGATCTACATTTTTTGTGTACAAAACTTTTATCTATCTCATACGGTTCACCATTCACAATGAATAACTTTTGGAGACATTCCCAGAAAATTCAAGATATACATTTCATTTGTCATGAAAATGTCTTAAACATATGATATTTTATTTAAAATCGTTAGAGCCATTTTTGAGAAAATCACAATTTTTGAAAAATGTTCCATGTGATGGGTAGTCTGGAGTGGGGGTATTCTTTGAAATCTTCGTGTCGCATCTTTGAAAGATAATGAACCTAAATACCATGTTTGGTATTTATACGACTTTTCGTTTTTGAGTTATGCTGTTGACATCCTCACAGACACACACACGCACCTTTTTGTAAAATCCTTTTTTTCTTATTCAGGGGGCCTCATAACATGTATTTGCGGTGAAATCTCGGTATGGAATTTTTGGTGGGAATGCAATACTTCCTTTACTCTACGTAGTAGAGAAAGTAATAAGCTTTAGTACGAGTAGTATTGTGTACCAGAGAAAGTTCTGTGAATGTATCACTTCTGATTTTTCTTATTTGTTTTATGAACAATCTGACTTTGAATTCCTTTGTGTAACCAAGCTCCTTGAGGCAGTATTTTTAACATTTTAAATGATTTCAGTCTAATTATATAATACAAAATATAATAACAGCCCGCCTTAAAGCAATATGTGTATAAATAACGTATAAAATGTATGTAACAGTCATTGTGTTATGTTTATATTATTATGTACATGTATAATAATGTTATGTGAATGTATTACGTAATTTAATAATGTAGGAGCTGTGAGACTATAGGTCAAAGGTTGCTAACAATGAGGTAACAATGAAGTAACCTATAGGCAATAATGAATTAGAAATTTTAATAATGCTACTAGTAATTCTTGGAAACAATAATGTAATATTTTTTAAAACAGTTTATAAATAGCCAATCAACAAAGTTAAATAAAAGTGTTCTATGGAGTAGGATTAGCCAGTCAGAGACTTCAAATAGAAACATTTACAAATTCAGGCGGTAGAAGTCAGTTGCTAGTAGACAGCGTTCCTAACCGGACGCGAGACGCGTTCCCGAGTATTTAAATACGTATTCAGTGTGAGACATATAACATTCATTACGGCGAGAAAATTATAAAGCTTACGTGTTTAAAAGTGGAATCAATAAATAATCTCACAGCTCTCTATATAAGTGAAGTGTTATTTAATCGTGTGAAGGATTAATAAATGGAGTGAAGTAAAAAATTATAATTTGTGTAAGCCTACATTCTTTAGCAGCATCACACCCTGCAAAAAAACACATGTTTCTACAAATTAATACTGACGCAGCCGAGGCAAACGTAAATATATATAATATTTAAATAAACATAAAATACAAAGTTGATTCCTATCGTTGGGGCGAAGGAAAAATGTACATTGGGGCGAAGGCTACCGGAAACCTTGTATCGCACGTGGTTGCCACTACTTCAAGTTCGGCTCCCCAACAGTTTAACTATAACACAACTCCTAAAATAAACTTCCTTTAGTAAAGTTGTTGGAGGAGCATTGCCCCTGACATTGTAAGTTAAGTTGACTCCCTCCAAGTCGGCGCCTATGTCATTGATCTTTCATATTCCATTATTTGCGGAACATTAGTTACGATGGTCTCATCGTCTCCATCTTTTCTTTGTTACATGCGTCCAAAATTAAATAAGCAGATAAACTAAAGTTGTGGTTTCACAAAATATGTGGTGTGGTGCAATGATGGTCCATTTCACAGTTCTCAAAATGATATGTGTATACCTTTGGAAGAAGGTGCCATGTAAGTCCGTATGTAAATCCTTCATTCATCTCCCGTTCGCAAAAGAACGTTCCCTCCAAAATGCTATTCTTGTACCTTCTAAATGAAAGGGTATAAATTATCCTTTACCACGAAAAATTACACTGGGGAACAAAAACAATTTTTACTTTCTCTACTACGTATAGTAAGTAGGGGAAGTATTGTATTCCACCCAAAAATTCGATACCGAGATTTCACCGGAAATACATGTTTTGAGACCCCCTGAATCCAAAAAAAGCATTTTTGGGAACATGTCCATGTGTGTGTCTGTGTGTGTGTCTGTGTCTGTGAACAGCATAACTCAGGAACGAACAGTCGGATAAACACCAAACTTGATATTTAGGTTCAGTATCTTTCAGAGATGCGACACGAAGGTTTTCAAGAAAATCCCCCCACCCCAGAGTACTCTTTACATGGAACATTTTTCGAAAATTTAAATTTTCTCAAAAATGGCTCCAAAGATTTTGATTAAAATATCATATGTTTAAAATATTTTCATAACAAATAAAATGTATATATTGAATTTTCTGGGAATGTCGCCAAAATTATTCTTCATTGTGAACGACTTTTGCATAACTGGTAAACCATAAGAGATAGACAAACGTTTACAACACAAAAAATGTAGATCGCGTTAAAATACACAATTTATGTCATGTACATTTTTTTTGTTGAGTGAACCATTTTCGAGATATTGCTTGTTATTCCCTTAAATTTTTCAATACTTATACGTTTTCTCAAATTCTATTCATTTTTACTTTCTCTACTACGTATAGTAAGTAGGGGAAGTATTGCATTCCACCCAAAAATTCGATACCGAGATTTCACCGGAAATACATGTTTTGAGACCTCCTGAATCCAAAAAAAGAATTTTTGGAAACATGTCCGTGTGTGTGTCTGTGTGTCTGTGTGTGTGTGTGTGTGTGTGTCTGTGTGTGTGTCTGTGTGTGTTTGAACAGCATAACTCAAAAACGAACAGTCGGATAAGCACCAAACTTGGTATTTAGGTTCATTATCTTCCAGAGATGCGACACGAAGGTTTTCAAGAAAATCCCCCCACCCCAAACTACCCTTTACATGGAAGATTTTTCGAAAATTTTAATTTTCTCAAAAATGGCTCTAACGATTTTGATGAAAATATCATATGTTTAAGATAATGTCATGGGAAATGAAATGTATATCTCGAATTTTCTGGGAATGTCTCCAAAAGTATTCTTTATTGTGAACAACTTTTGCATAACTGGTAAACCATAAGAGATACACAAAATGTTACTACACAAAAAGTGTAGATCGCGTTAAAATACACAACTTATGTCATATACATTTCTTTTGTTGAGTGAACCGTTTTGGAGATATTGCTTGTTATTTCCTTAAATTTTCCAATACTTATACTTTTTCTCAAATTCGTTATTCATTTTTTTTATGTCCTGGACATGCAAAGAGAATGGAATGCACCACATAGCAACCAGCGTTAAAATATTTGACTATCGCTTAAAAGCTACCATATTCCCCTTGCATCTACAAGAAAATTACCAATAAGATTGACATATCGATATCTCGATTAACATGAAGCATATGGAGAATAGGCGTTTTTTAAAAATAGTGTGTACAAGAGTAGAGAAAGTCATGTGAGTGTAACACATCAGATTTTTTATCTTGTATATGCAAAGAGTATTAATCTGTGGCAAAGGGAATGGTGCTGCACCTAGCAACCAGCTATTAAGAGATATGTATATGCTTAAAGGCTACTGTAGTTCTATATTGCCCTTGTAAATATATATTCCCCTTACATCTACAAGAAAATTAGCAATAAGATAGAGTCTGAAAATGTTTATCTCGATTAACATGAAGTAGATGGAGAATAAGCGTTTGTAAAAATAGTTTGTACAAGAGTAGAGAAAGTCATGTGATTGTAACACATCAGATTTTTTTTCGTAGTGCCTTGAATTTTCCACCTGATGCTGGGTATATTGATGCTGCTGATTCCGAAAGTCTTCCATTTCATTCTAGCAGCTCTAGTTTATGAGATACTGATGATATCTTTATAAATTACTCTTATGACTACTTGTTTTACAGCACCATTTGTAACTTGATTATATTATTTGCATTTTACTAATTTATTTTATCCAAACTCTATTCTTGTTGTTTGCAGATGTACTTTAACTATTCTGACATTTATGTCTCTTTTTATAGGCACTGATATGGCTTCATGACGAAGAAAATGTGTGAATAAACCTGATGTGTTTTGTTTTATCTCTGGGGAATACACACTCATACAGCAAACAAAACCCATAACCTATTTTGTAAAAAGAGCTTATTTGGCCTATTTAAAAGTAAAACTTGGAGACCAAGATAAGGCTTGGACACCTCACATCGTATGTAAAACATGCATAGAGCATCTGCGACACTGGAAAAATGGGAAGCGGAAGTGCTTAAAATTTGGGGAACCAATGATATGACGAGAAACAATAAACCACATTTGTTCAGTAAATGTAAATGTCATCAATAGCAAAAACTGGAATACGTGGAAATATACCGATCTACGCTCTGCAAGACGTCCCGTTCCACATTCAGAGCAGATACCTGTTGCAGTATTTGTCAGTCTTCCAGAGTCATCAGAAGAAGTGGATGAATCAGCTGAAAGCTATGCTGAGAAAAATGACAGTGATTTCGCAGGACCTTCATCAGTTGTGTTTGGTGTCATTAGAGATCTTAGTCTTCCAAAGGAGTCAGAATTGTTAGCTTCTAGTCTGGCAGAGAAACAATGTCTGTTAGTGGGAACAAAAATGACAGTCTATCGCAAAAGAGAGCAAGATTTCCTGCCGTTCTTCACAATATGAAACCAATTTGTTTTTTGCATCAATCTTTAAGGACTGTTAATGAAACCGGTATAAGAAAATACACACCAACAGCATGGCAGTTATTTATTGATAGCTCCAAACGCAGCTTAAAATGTGTTCTTTTGAATAATGGGAACAAATACAGGGAATACCAATTGGTCACTCAATTACTATGCATGAAAATCCAGCTACAATAGCTACAGTTATAGAGAAGATCTCATACCGTGATCACCAATGGGTTATCTGTGTCGACATAAAGATGATGAACTTTCTTCTAGAACAACAAGGCGGGTACACCAAATGCCCATGCTTTATATGTCTATGGATCTCTAGAGCTAAAGACCAACGTTGGGTGACAAGACAGTGGCCTCTTTGAGAAAGCATGATCGTTGGAGAAAAAAAATTACAGAACCTTTGGTTGACAGAAACAAGGAGGAAATCACATAAACGAGAATTCAGCGACCTGACGGAAGAAAATCAATGAACCTAATGTGACTAGTGTATAAATAAATTATGGTAGTTGATAGAAAGTTGCTTCATGAAAAAGAATGTGCTTGATCTATCCAAATGTATTCTTTATTTACTTGTGTGCAAGTAATGTAGTTGTATATATGGACCAGTAAAGTTAAATTGGTGTATAATGTGAATAGGCTGTATCTCTAAAACTAGAGCCGATAGGGCAAAACTGAGAGCGTTTTTGGAATCAGTGATCCAAATACAGTCAGAAATAGGTCAGAATTGTAAGGCAGCAAAATCCCTGTTCCCCAGTGTTATATAATTAAGGAGCTGAGTAGGGCAGTAAGAAATGATAAGACTTGACACTTCCGGAGAGGGAATGCCCATTCCTGCTATAGATATAGTAACATGGTAAAACGTTCCATAAAAAGAACTTCTTAAGCCACCGTATACATACATATTAACTTTACGAGTATATAGGAAAACAAGGGTATCGTGGACGATTCAACCAATTTATAAGTTGTTTTAAGGAGATTGCACTGTGTAGATGTCAGAGCACTCATATTAACAGAGGAGACTCGGCACCGATCCAGGGAGGATATTGTACCTATGCCCACAAGAGAGCACCCCCGGGTGGGAGGAGGACGTGAGGGACACACCGGGCAGCCGGAACCAGGAGTGACGGCACAGCAACGACAGTCCCTACACTTTCCAGATTGAGACGTCCAACAGTCGGACAGGCACACACAAGCCGAAGGCCGAGCGACGGAGAAAGTACAACAGAGAGCATCCTTTTCCCCTGCCACACCGAAACACAACGTCGACGCTGGAAATGTGACAGTTATTTTCGAGTGAAGGCTATTATGACTTTCGCAGTTACACTGCGAAACGGTTACATGTAACGGTTACCAGTGACGATTAAGTTATTTGTTTTCATGGTTATCACGTTCACAGTTACATTACATTAACAGTTACTAGTAACAATTAGATCTATCTCTTTCAATATGAACGATTTTGTTGTTTGAGCTTAGCAGTCCGCACACATTTTGCTACTGAGCAACATTAATTGCTTATTCATACCCATCTACTCGCGATGTATAAGAACTCGTGCACCTATAACCTGACCTATGATCTGTGGCTTGTGATCTATATTCGAAGCCATAAGCAACACGCTGTAATAAATATACACATATATACTTGCAACTCCGTGAGAGGATGACTTAAATTGTAAAGGAATATTGAGATAACTAGTTTTCGATAAGCATTACCAATGCCGCGCACTGCAGTGAATGATGTCATCCAGCCTTGGTAACCGTTAACGCATAACTAGTTGTCTTCGTTACTTTGGTAAACCGTTTTTGGCTAACTATAGTATAACAACTTAGTAAAATCCCTCGGTCAACGGATTGCGCGAGTATTCAGGAGGGATAAGTTGCCCCCACTCTACTTGTCTTTTCTATTTGTCTTTGTCCTTTAGCTAGTGAGTTATCCAATGGGGTGACTTTAAATAGAAACATGGGAAACAAGTGTTACGTCACTTGTGCACGCAGCAACTTTATAGTGTAGAAAAATTTAATAGGATGTTGTTTACATCGTGATAACTTAAAACCTAAATCCTTATTCTACTTCTGTAATATGTATGTTAAAGACCACAGATGATGTGTGATTGGTCTCCCTGTAAAAAGATTAAAGCCGCTAGTTTTCTTTATAAAACTTGAATTGAAAGCATTTTTATGACGAAAATGAATCAGCTAGGAAATTTTTTCCGTGAAGAGACAGACTATGAAATACCCTAAAAAGCATGAATTAACTTTTGGAGATATCCCATGATAATACCGTATGTATTTAACATCCTTGCTATCGCTAGTTATATGCAAACACTTGCTTTTACATCTTCTGCACCTTGATCTTTGCGTGGACTGCCACAGCAATCTACTAAACAGCATTTTTTTGCAATGCTCTTGTGTCTTTATTCATGCCTCTACAGTTGGATAGTTACTACAGTGGTGTGATTAAGTGATGAAGATTTTGTGAGGAGAAAATAAAACACGAGCTAAGCGAAATTATGGCATGAGCTGTTTAAGCAGCAACTCAGGGGCATGCCCGCCCAAGGCAGTTAGAGAGGGGGAATACATGAACAGGTGAGTTACCCCTCCCATAGGTTGTTTCTATGTTGCTGAAATACGAGTATAGTTACGTTGTATTCGTTACTTTAGCAACCTTGTATTAAGGTAACCGTTACGTTGTTTTCTGCCCATTTCGAGCCGACACAACGGGTGAGGGATGAATGAAATGATTAATGGAATAGGACACTCGAGAGCTGAAAGAAACAACTCCAGCATTCGCTTGGCGACCCGGAAAACCCCGAAAAATCCCATTTACCATGAAGCCATGTGCAGTTGCCGGGAACTGAATCCGGAAACCTCCCGAAAGCTAGTCTCACACGCTTATTCTATCCCCTACCTGATCTGCGTATGGGATAAAGAAATATCTCGAGGTATTTATGCTCTCTCTTTGAATATTACGGATATTTTTTATATTGCTTATCCTTAGAGCTGCTAACATTTGCACACAGAAGGAAATAATGCCCTTAATTACTCTTTCAACATTCTATCCAACAAAAGAGCGCGAATATTATTATGATATATACGTTTTTTTCTTTTCATATGTGGAGTAGTTATTGTTTTACGCCTTGGGGAATGTTTAAAGATTTACTGGCTAAGCCATAACTGTGACGTCATAGTCCTTGTAATCTTGCTCAGCCAAGCAGACAGGCACCGCAGGAAATACTGCGCAACATCATATACTCTGGAATGGTAATCTGTTGACTGCAAGTCTGAAAATGACTCAACCAAGTTCCAGCAATTTTATTGCTGAAATGTCGTAACGCTAGACAGAGAAAGAATGCAGAAACGGGGGCTTCAGGGAGCACGTTCGGGATTTATCGTAAATCAGGCCAGAAACGATTGTCCAAGAGTCGTCTATATTATTCGGTTGTTCCAATAAACACACGATTTTACTTTCCCTACTACGTATAGTATGAAAGAGAAATAGGTATTGCATTCCACCCAAAAATTCAATGTCGAGATTTCACCAAAAATATGTGTTTTGTGGCCCTCTGAATCCAAAAAAGCATTCTTAGGAAAAGGTCCGTGTGTGTGCGTGTGTGTGTCTGTAAAAAGATAACGAAAAGCTGGACAAGTACCAAATTTGGTATTCCAGGTCAGTATCTACCACAGATGCGACACGAAGATTTTCAAAATAGTCACCCACCTCTAACGACCTTTACATGCAACAATTTTCGAAAGTTTTGATTTCTAAAAAATGGCCCCAACGATTTTGTTTTCAATACGATATATTAAACATACACTACGTGATCAAAAGTATCCGGACACCTGGTTGAAAATACGTATAAGTTCGTAACGCCCTCCATCGGTAATGCTGGAAGTCAATATGGCGTTGGCCCACCCTTAGCCTTGATGACAGCGTTCACTCTCGCAGGCATACTTTCCATTAGGTGCTGGAAGCTTTCTTAGACCATGGCAGCCCATTCTTCAAGGAATGCGCAACTGCGGAGATATCGATGTAGGTCGGTGAGGCCTGGCACGAAGTCGGCTTTCTAAAACATCCCAAAGGTGTTCTATACGACTCAAGTCAGGACTGTGTGCAGGTCATTCCATTACAGGGACGTTATTGTCGTGTAACCACTCCGCCACAGCCCGCGCAGTATGAACAGGTGCTCGATCGTGTTGAAAGATGCAATCGCCATCTCAGAATTGCTCTTCAACAGTAGGAAGCAAGAAGGTGCTTAAAATACCAATTCACGTCTGTGCTGTGATCGCGCCACGCAAAACAACAAGGGGTGCAAGCCCCCTCCAGGAAAAACACGACCACACCATAACACCATCACCTCCGAATTTCACTGTTGGCACTACACACGCTGGCAGATGACGTTCACTGGGCATTCGCCATACCCATACCCTGCCATCGGACCGCTACATTGTGTACCGTGATTCGTCACTCCACGCAACATTTTGTCACTGTTCAATCGTGTTATGTTGACACTCCTTGCACCAAGCGAGGCGTCATTTGGCATTTTCCTGCTTGATGTGTGGCTTATGAGCAGCCGCTCGACCATGGAATCCAAGGTTTCTCACCTCACGTCTAACTGTAATAGTACTTGGAGTGGATCCTGATGCAGTTTGAAATTCCTGTGTGATGGTCTGATAGATGTCTGCCTATTACTCTTTACGACCCTCTTCAAATGTCGGCGGTCTCTGTCAGTTAACAGACGAGGTCGACCTGTACGCTTTTGTGCTGTACATGTCCCTTCACGTTTCCACTTCACTATCATATCAGAAACAGTGAACCTAGGGATGTTTATGAATGTGGAAATCTCGCGTAAAGAATTCTGATACAAGTGACACCTAATCACCTGGCCACGTTCGAAGTCCGTGAGTTCCACGGAGCGTACCCTTCTGCTGTTTCACGATGGCTAATGACTACTGAGGTCGCGGATAATGTGTACCAGGCATAGGTGGCAGCACAATGCACCTAAGATGAAAAACGATGTTTGTGGGGGTGTTCGGATACTTTTGATCACATAGTGTATTCAATTGACAAAGAAAATGTATATCTTGATTTTTTTGAGAATGGCCTGTTAGTCCTCTTCATTTAGAAGGAGTTTTGTACAATTTTGTATAACTGATAAACGTTAAGCGATAGATGAAAGCGTGCTATACAAAAAACGTATATCTCTTTAAACCACACAATTTACTTCAAATATGTTTTTTGTTGCATTAGCCATCTCTAAGGAAATCGTTGGTAATATTTCCAGTTGTTCATTACTTGGTCATTCTTTAAAGTCCTTTCAACTTCCAGTTGTTTCTCGCGATTGCATGGAAACACCATGGAATTTCAAGGCCAGCATTTGACTATAGTTGATCTCTTGGTATCTATAACGAAATTTGTGACGTAACTGTTTCTGCAAAGGCAGAAAATGCAGTGATATAAAAATAAGCCTTAGTGAGAATAGTTTGTGTACTTACTAATAAACGATAGAAGTTAGAGAAAGTTATGTAAATGTATCACATTAAACAATTTTAACTTTTTCTAAAAATGGTTTTTCGAATTCTGGGGGCATCAAAACATGTATTTTGGGTATAATATTTTACTTAATAATCCAAGATTATTCTTGTCTGATAGGACATATTTTAGTCTCTCTTTAGAGGAAGTACTTAAGGGAGAGCAGACTCTCTGATCGGCAGCTTCCCCATATAGAGCGATGCAAAGGGGTGGCCAACCGATCTAGATGGCTCCGTAGTAACGTATGAATGCTCTCATTCGGAGTTCCCGTGTGCCGACATAACTGACCATCGGCTTTTTCAAGGATTCCCCGGGTCGGTTGGCGAATACTGTGGCGGTTACCCTTCTACAACTAATTTCCTGCCTCGATTATTTCCCTTAATTTCTTTCAGGGTTCTAGGACCAGGCGACGGCGGTTGGTGTGTTGTGGCAGGATGATGAATTTGTGATTTGGAAAGATTTTTTCCTGGTGTTTGGGACTGCTGGGCCTCTCCCTTCTTGGGAGCTGCCTCGTCCTTCCATGGAACCGCAGTTTGCGGGTGGCTCAGGCAGGGCTGGTCGGCGTCAGGTTTGATGCCATGTCAGAGAGTTAAGAAATTCCGTCCTTGCTAGCGCACATCGTCGACCGGGTCTCCCCTTCATCTCTACCTCCCAGGGGTGATGTTGGAAGCAGAAAGGGCCCACTGCGGCCTCTCCATCTAACTACTTCTAACTTCCTTCAGTGATGACGCCGATTGCATTCACATGCGTGGAATACAGACCAAAGAAGTTCTTTTAGTTTCCTCATATGTTAGGTTTTTAGAGATAGCTGAGTGTTTTAAAATTCAGAGCTGAATAATAAAAATATCAATTTTCCTTCTTTACGTGATTAGTTTCTTAATTATCCATAATAGAGGATCGCTGGTTAGCCTGCTGAACTGATCGCTCCTTCCTAATCTTATTAGGAATGACAATCACCTCAGTTTACTGAGGTCATTTTTTGCTTCTGTTTTTCATATCTCCCGACTTGCATTGAAGTTAATGGGGAATATGACTTAATGTCAGAAGCATATAATTAAGTTGAAATACTTTTATCAGAACAAATAAAAGATCATAATCTAAGAAGTGCCTCCGGCAAAGGTATTAGAATTAATGGGAAAGTGGAAATATCAAGTAGATGATTAATTACTGCAAACGCTTAAATCGATAAGGGAACCCGAAATGAATGACGATCACCTCAAATCCGTTTTAAAGCTTTCTTCTGTCGTTAATACCTCCTAAAATATTGCAGTGATAGCAAATGTAATATGTGAACCTGAGTATGTAATTTGTTTGTATTTAAATCAAGATACAAATAGTAAATGGATGTCTGTCATCTGAAGTCAATATTAGGGTTATCTTCTGTTATCACCGGGCCAAATAAATTGAATTAGGTGGAAACATACAATTTAAGTTCAGAGGTATAGATTTGTTGTTGTAATATATTTCGGTATTACTTTTATAGGGTTGTCTCATAGGATCGTTCGTTTTGCTCACAAGTTGCATCTATAGCGCCTGAAAACCCTGAACCCTCTGTACACTCATGTTATCATAGTTGCGTAATCACCCCTACAAATTAATAGGTCAACCGGATTCGTTATTGAATATGGCAGTGTGTGTTCGTGTTTGATGTTGGAACGGCGTGAACTTGCATTTACAAACTATGGAAAGAAAAAAGGAGCATTTTCGATATCTTTTGCTGTTTTACTATCGTAAGTGTAAAACCGTCTCACAATGTCGGCAGAAATCTTGTGCTGTCTACGGGGTAGATGCAGAAGAAATGGAGCATGTCAAAAGTAGTTTAGTTGATTTAGAGCTGAGAATTTCTCCCTAAAAGACAAACCCGATCTGGACGGCCAATATTTACGGACGTGGAAAGAATTTATGAAATGATTGTCAACAATCCATGAATGACAACTCGGGTGTTAGCATTGGAGCTCAATTTAGCTCGCGCTACTGTAGCCAGGAACTCGAAAAAACTGGGTTCCGTAAATATTCGCGATGTATGGGTTCCTCACGAACTGGGTGAAGCGAATTTGATTCAGCGCGTTTCCATCTGTGACTCCTTATTGAGACGCAATTAGAATGACCCTTTTCTGGAACGGCTGGTAACTGGAGATGAGAAGTGGATTGTGTACAACAGCGCCCGAAAAAGTAAATCATGGAACAAGAAAGGGCAGCCACCACTGTCGATTCCTAAACCAGGGCTGAATCCGAGAACGGTTATGCTATGCATTTGGTGGTATTGCAAAGGAATCCTGTATTACGAACTTTTTCCGAGACTATATATTCCGAGAAATACTGTTCTCAGTTTGATTGTCTCAAGGCAGCCATTGAAGAGAAAAGCCCGGAATTAGGAAACGATGACGTGTTTCACCACGACAACGCCAGACCTCCAGGTGACCCGTCAAGGGTTGCGTAATTTTGCGTGGGAAGTATTACCCCAGCCGCCGTATTCTCCAGATATTGCCCCATCTGACTTCCATCTATTCCGTTCCCTACAGAATTTCCTGAATGGTAAACGCCTCACTTCCTTGAAGGACAGCAGATTGAACTTCGAAGAATTCATCAACCAGAAAACCCCCACATTTTGGAGAAATGGAATTTATAAGCTTCCATAGAAATAGCAATATATTATCGAAAATAATAGTGTACACTGCAGGAAATAAATAGTTTATTTAGAAAACTTAACTGCCCTAATTATTTACTTTTTAACGACCTTGTGCTTAAAGTTTGTAAACAGAAAGTTCGGCAACTACGCTGCTGTGGCTGCACTGTGGGTGAGATGTGTACCAGGCGTTCTTAGTGATTGAAACGTAACTTAAAACGAACTTATGAGACAACCCAATATATAAAATATTCTCCACCCTGTGTTGCTATCTCCTGGCAGCTTCTTGTAGATGATGCTGTATTGATTGCCTCTGGAAGACGATGCTCTGTGTGTATTATAATTGCCCAGTTTAGTGTAGATGATGTTTTATACGACACGGCTAGCTCTAATGGTAGGAGCTTGCTCTTATCGGGTTGGGACGACGAGCAAGGATTAACTATTTAAATGAAGACTCACACAAGCTTTACTTGTATATTACAGAACATATTAGCACTTTAGAATATCACAGTTGTCACATAACAATACTTAAAAATTTAATAAACTTTCAATATCAGCCAGAGTATTGCGTGTTTTCATTGAGAATACAAACTTTCACAATTTCCCTCACTTTAGATAAAATTATTTAAATATTAGCTCAATGTATAGCAAATATTACACGATTATTAACATTTTATCACATAAGATGTATTTCTCTAGTATTTAACACTCAAACGCGGAAATATCGCGAAGTACGCGTCATGCTGTCCGCTGCCTAGAAGCTCCGAGTCGAACTCTTTGCGTCGCTTCCTTCTGCGTTGTACGAGCTTTATGTTTGTTGGTCATTACAATGACGTATGCTGCTAGCTAGTCTATCATAAAATATTTACATATTTGGTTTAAAAAGAGAATGCTAACCTGTTTTTAACCGAAATAGAATTTTCTAGAAGTTCTTGGTCGTTATTAAAGGCTTACTTTCTTTAATGTGTTTTTCCTATCATAACTTATCCCTTATAAGACAGCTCCGGCACCACCCCCACGTGACTTTGGGAGGTGGACGTTATCTGAGTGACACTCTCACGTCCGAAAGTTTTTCCTTTGGACCGGCACCTGAACTGGACAGGCACGTCAAATCCCAAAAAGGGGAAACAACCGGTGGGGCCAACACCAATCTAGCAACTGTCCACCGGCTTTCCAGGACAGTACCGGAGGACCTTGAGGCGTCTCACATCCCCGCCATGACGGAAAACTGCTCAGATATCCCCAATCTCCCATGGGTATCGGAAACCACTGCCCTGTCGAGTCCAACACAATCCAAAAGACGCCCCTACGAGCGGGGCTTGAAGTTTAGCCCAGGGTACTTCTACTAACGTCAGAAGTACCACGAGTGCTCAGGGTCCACAGCGGCCGCACCGGGGCTGCTGAAGGGTTCGGAACCTCCTCCTTACGGGAAGCTCCGCTACCACGTGGTGTGAATGAAGATACGTGGCAACCTTTTGCAGAGAGAGGAACGGTTGGGCGATATGCGCGATCATTTGACTGTGCTGACAGTTGATTCAATATTGTACATGACGAAATAAAACGTCTTTCTCACACTGTTAACGAAATAACAAATTACAAGTTAACGTTTATACTGCGAAACTATTAATGTATAAATATAAATCCATTATAAATAAATTCGTCAACAGTGGAAGTATTATGTTATGCTGGAAGTAATTGGCGGAGAAGTCGAAGGGGTGTTGGGTGGTAACGCTGGTGATTGGCTGTCAAACACGTAGCTACAGCGATCGTCACTGTCACTGAGCTGTCACTACGGCAATTACACAGCGTACATTATATACCCTATAATACTTTGCAATTATTAATATTAATAATAAGAGAACGAAATATATCAATAATTAAATTTGCAAATTACTTGAAATATTTAATCAACAATCTATAGTAGGGAATACTACCTCAAATAACAATACCAGCTCCCCGGAATTACGGGCTGCTACATTGGACAGAGCCCATAAACGAAACAATTAAAAAAAAACTGTTTGATGAAATGACGCAATTAATATAATAAATAATAATGTTTATTAAAATAATAATTTTTGGTGTAGTACAACATCGTTGAGTCAATTCATTATTGCAAGCTGTAGAGGTGATGGCGATGCAGAACGATTGAGCCACAAAGAATGGTAACACCTACGTCTTTTACCGTTTCTTTACGCAAACCCAACTGTTTCCATTTAAGCTAATATTAATAATGATGACGTCAATGATAATAATTTTAATAATAAATTGGATTAATTTTAATGAAAAGCTTATCATGAATAAGCTATCTCACGTCGTATATGAACACTGCAATGCACAATGAGTTACACTATGTGATCAAAAGTATCCAGACACCCCCCAAACATATGTTTTTCATCTTAGGTGCTTGTGCTACCACCTAATGCCTGATACTCATTATCCACGAGCTCAGTAGTCATTAGACATCGTGAAACAGCAGAATAGGATGCTGCGTGGAACTCACAGACTTCGAACATGGTCATGTGATTGGCTGTCAGAAGTGTGTACGAGAGATTTCCACACACCTAAACATTCCCTAGGTCCAATGTTTCTTATGTGATAGTCAAGTGGAAACGTGAAGGGACATATACAGCACAAAAGCGTACAGGCCGACCTCGTCTGTTGACTGACAGAGGCCGCCGACATTTGAAGAGGATCGTAGAGAGTAATAGGCAGACATCTATACAGACCATCACACAGGAATTTCAAACTGCATCAGGACCCACTCCAAGTGCTATGACAGTTAGGCGTGAGGTGAGAAACCTTGGATTCCATGGTCGAGTGGCTGCTCATAAGCCACACATCAAGCAAGAAAATGGCATACGACGCCTCGCTTGGTGTAAGGAGCGTCAACATTACACGATTGAACAGTGGAAAGACATTGTATGAAGTGAGGAATCACGGTATACAATGTGGCGATCCGATGGCAGGGTGTGGGTATGGAGAATGCCCGGTGAACGTCATCTGCCAGTGTGTGTAGTGCCAACAGTGAAATTTGGAAGTGGTGGTGTGGTCGCGTTTATCCTGGAGGGGGCTTACACCCCTTGTTGTTTTGCGTGGCACGATTACAGGCAGACATACAATGATATTTTAAGCACCTTCTTGCTTCCCACTGTTGAAGAGCAATTCGGGGATGGCGATTGCATCTTTCAACACGATCGAGCATTTGTTCATACTGCACGGGCTGTGGCGGTGTGGTTACACGACAACAACATCCCTGTAATGGACTGGCCTGCACAGATTCCTGACTTGAATCCTATAAAACACCTTTGGGATGATTTGAAATGCCAGGTCTCACCGACCTAAATCGATACCTCTACTCAGTTCCGCACTCCGTGAGCCATGAGCTGCCATTGCCCAAGAAACCTTCAAGCACCTGATTGAAAGTATGCCTGCGATAGTGAACGCTGTCATTAAGGCTAAGGTTGGGCCAACACCATATTGACTTCCAGCATTACCAATGGAAGGCGCCGCGAACTTGTATGTCATTTTCAGCCAGGTTTCCGGGTACTTTTGATCACGTAGAGTATGTGGATATGAAAGAAATCGGCACTGAAGCAACTAAACATCGAACATAACTGCGTCGCAGAAGGAATTGGGTTTATTGAGAAGAAATTTATTACATTTACATGACTTTCTCTACCCTTTGCGCTTATTAGTGGGCATACAAGTTATTCTTAGGGAGTTTATTTTCCTATCTTCTTCATTTTAATGTAGATAAAACTTTCCAAAAAATACCTGCATTACACATATCTTTATAGATACAAATAGAATAGCGATAGTAAAATTTTCAAGAACTGCACGTTAAGTAGTGACCTTAAATTGCATTGGCGTTGCAATTCTAAAGACAACTGAATATGCAAAGGACTTGAAAAAAATGGCTAAGTATTGAACAATTCGAACCATTACTAACAGATATCTCGGAAATGGCTCATGCCGCAAAATGTTGTTTAAAATAAATTGTGCGTTTTAAAGACATCACATTTTTTGTGTAGTACGTTTTGGTCTATTGCTTAACGTTTAACAGTTATATATATATATATATATATATATATATATATACAAGGTTATAAAAAGCTTCCTCCGAATGCAGTGAATTTTACAGGTTATTCCAAGGAAATTAAGGATATACATTTTATTTTTAATGTAAATATCATAAATGCCTATGTGGTATTTTAATAAAAATACTTATTGCCATGTTTTAGAAAACAAAAAATTTCGAAAAATCTTCCGTGTAAAGGATGGTTTGAAGTGCGGAGATTTTCATTACAATCTTTGTGTCGCATCTTTAGAAGGTATTGAACCTAAATATCAAGGTTGGTATTTATCCGACTTTTGGTTTTTGAGTTATGCTGTACACAGATACACACACACACTTTTGATTCTTTCTTTGGGTTCAGAGGACCTCGAAACATATATTTCTGATGAAATTTCGGTATCGAATTTTTGGATGGAATGCAATACCTTCTCTATCTACTATGCACGTGGCAGAGAAGTAAAAATACTAATGCACACAATCAAATTTTGTATGCCAATAATCCGGAATGCAATATTTGAGCCTTCTTTACTTTATTTTTCCCACTTACAGATAGCTTCTATCTTTTAGAATGCGTTATTCTTTTGCGCCTTGGTGACAAATTGGCAGTGTGAAGACCTTCGAAACTATGGGCCTTATTTAGATTCCTGTTTGGGATGTGTCCTTTAAAGAAACTGGCGCTGTACGATATCAAATAGCAAAATCTAACCAAAGCGAAGTCATAGTTAAATGGTATATTACGATGCAAATAATCATTAGAATGCTCTAGTGCATCGCTAGAGAACGAGGAAAGGATAGTCCGAGATTCTACAACGCACTTATGCGTTAGTATTATGTACATAATATATTTCTAGCGATAGTGAATAATTGAAATAGTACTTCTGTGAAAATAAAATTAATTACTACCAGCTATTGAACGTAATAGTTCTAGTAGGAAGGAAATCGAAATTAAGGTTTTGGCGAACTGGCGTCAATTGACTATGCCCGGTTACTGACAATAAATAAGCAATATGTACTTAGTAACTCCAAGAATTAAATCGCTGGTAAATATTAAGAAATAAAGAAATAAGATTTAAATGATGCAATTAAACTTTCAAAAATTGGTGTATTCCATCTCTACAATAATAAATATATCAAAACTTAGAGGACTTAATGTAGTTCATGTACATACGTGCAGTAAAATGACAAACCGCACAGTTTAAACGGAAATAGATAAAAAATTCTAATGTGTTTCACTCACATGACTTTCCCTACACTTGTAAAATCTATTTTTACAAACGCTTCCATCTACTTCGTTGTAATCAATATAAAAATTTGCAGAAACTATCTCACTACTAATTTTCTTGTAGGTACAACGGGAAGGAGTCTTTAAGTAGTAGACAAATCTTTTAAGAGCTGATTGCTATGTGGAGCATTTTATTTTCTTTGCATGACAAAAAAATATAAATAAATACATATACAAATAAAAAAATAACGAATTCCCATTTGAAAAAAAGTATAAATATTCGCAAATTCAACAAATAACAAGGAATATTTCGAAACTGGTTCACTCGCAAAAGAATGTATATGACATAAATTGTATTTTAACGAGATCTAAATGTTTTGCGTAGTAAAATTGGGTCTATATCTTACGGTTTGCCAGTTAAGCAAACTTCATTGAGAATGAAAAGGACTTTTGGGGACATTCACAGAAAATTCAACATATACATTTCAGTTGCCATGAAAGTATCTTAAACATATATACTTTAATCAAAATCATTAGTGTCATGTTTTGAGAAAATCAAACTTTTCGAAAAATGTTCCATATAAGGGATATTAGAGAAACACCAATAGCAGAAAGAGCGAGTTATCTTATACGCGTTTGCTAGGTTCGAATTTTATGTGTATATCCATATCCCAAATATGGAATAGCTAAAAGGGAACCGTTCAAGGAAACATGTGCAGTCAATCCTACGTCGTTGCATACTTTGTTTCAACTTCAGGCCAACAGACAAGCAGGTAATCTTATTATCGAACATTCTATTTCCTAGAGATGAAACCATAAATCAGGCCCCGCTCGTGCGCCACGAAGACGGCAGTTTTGAATAGCTTTACCAGAAGTCCCTGAGGTTGAATATGTATGAGGCGTGTTCGAAGAATGACAAAAGGCGCAGTACCAGGAAGGCCTCTGCGGCTGGCGCCTTGGCGACTGTAGCGCCAGTATTTCAAGATTGGCGATAAATGACCATGCTATACTACCCAGGTACAAGCATCGCTCCCCATATTCTTGTTCTTCTAGTTCTTTCGACTCGTTTCCTCCCCGTGTACACTTGACTGCAGTGGCCTCTACAATTCCCGTGACCTCCAAGAATTTGAATAAAGACAACATAAAGTCAAAGTTTTAAGTTTTTCATTTTCATTCTATAAATTACAGCAAAGTTGTAAACTCACAATAGCCATTTTTACTACGTATAGTAAGTAGGGGAAGTATTGTATTCCACCCAAACATTCGATACCGAAATTTCACCGGAAATATATCTGTTTTGAGGCCCCCTGAATCCAAAAAAGCATGTTTGGAAACATGTCCGTGTGTCTGTCTGTGAACAGCATAACTCAGAAACGAACAGTCGGATAAACACCAAACTTGGTATTTAGGTTCAGTATCTTCCAGAGATACGAAACGAAGGTTTTCAAGAAACGTGGAAAATTCGAAAACTTTAATTTTCTCAAAAAATTATTAATTAATATTGATTAAAATATCATATATATAAGATACTTTCATGAAAAATAAAATGTATATATGGAATTTTCTGGGAATGTCTCCAAAAGTATTCTTCATTGTGAACAACTTTTGCATAACTGGTAAACCATAAGAGGTAGACAAAATGTTACTACACAAAAAATGTAAATCGCGTTAAAATACACAATTTATGTCATATACTTTTTTATTGAATGAACCATTTTCGAGATATTGCTTGTTATTCCCTTAAATTTTCCAATACTTATACTTTTTCTCAAATGGGAATTTGTTATTCATTTTTTTGTCCTGGTAATGCAAAGAGAATGGAATACTCCACATGGCAATCAGCTCTTAAAATATTTGACTATCGCTTAAAGCCTACCAATTCCCCTTCCACATACAAGAAAGTTAACAATAAGATTAACATCTCGATATCTCGATTAACATGAAGCATATGGAGAATAAGCGTTTGTAGAAATAGTTTGTACAAGACTTGAGCAAGTCATGTGAGTGTAACACATCAGATTTTTATATTCTCCATACTTACCTTTAGTAAATGGAGGGATTGTTAAATTCCACTCAATAATCAGTATGATATTTCAACGGAAATACACGTTTTGAGCTTCCATGAATAAAAATCTAATGATCTACATTCACATTACTACAACCTGTTATTTATTATCACAACTACAGCTATTCTTATGAAAGCATACCTTTAGTATCCGGATCATTTCTATCGTTTTAAAAGTTTGCAGGAAATCAAGTTATACATTTCGTTTTAGACAGAGGGGGAATAAAACTGCGTTTTCTGGGGGCCTCAAAACATATATTTCCGGTGAAATAATGGTATCTAATTTTAGGTGGATCTAGGTAAAGGTAAATGCATTACGTGTGGGAAGGAAAGTAATTTTAACAAACAAGTTTATGTGTTTGTGTATATGTGAACAACATAACTTAAAAACATAAAAGTTGACCATATACTAAATTTGTATTGCTTGCAGCATCTTCAAAGGATACTACCCGAAGATTTTCAGGAAAATGTACCCAAACAACTCTAATATGAAACATTTTTTTGATATTCTTAGATTTCTCAAATATGGCTATGACGATTTTTTAATAAATACCATTTTAAGATACATAACAAACTGCATATTTTTAATTTTCTGCGAGTATTATGAAATCCTCCTCATTTTGAATGATATTCTGCATAGTTGGTTAACTGTAAGAGATAGACCAAACCTTACTACATAAAAACCGGAGATTTATTTAAAGCACAAACTTCAGGTCAAATAACTTTGGTTGTAGCGTTTACCATTAACTAGATATTCTTTGTTATTGGTTTTGAATTATCAAATATCTTATACTTTTCTCAGGTGCAAAACGCCTTTTTTTGTTTGTTATTGTTTGTTCGTGTTTATGCAAAAGGAACGGAATTTCGAAAGACATCATATAGCAAAAGGCCGTGGAAAATATCTGATTATCGCCTTAGTTTACTTTATTCCACTATATCTAACGACAGACCCAACGAAATGTGAACTAGCTGCGCGGTGTTTTTTCACTGAGCGTATGGACATGTGCTTTCCGCCGCTGCTGAAATGAAGGTCACGCTACTGTTGCTGAGTTTGCTCTGTTCTGCAGTATTGCATTGAGCATGTACATACGTTATATAAAGTACCGGAACAACTGGTTGAAAATGACGTACAAGTTTGTGGTGCCTTCCATCGGTAATGCTGGTAGTCAATATGCTGTTGGCCCACCATTACCCTTGATGACAGCATTCACTCTCGCAGGCACACTTTCAATCAAGTGCTGGAAGGTTTCTTGGGGAATGGCAGCCCATTCTTCACGGAGTGCGGACCTGAGGAGAAGTATCGATCTAGGTTGGTAAGGCCTGGCACGAAGTCGGCGTTCCAAAACATCCCAAAGGTGTTCTAAGGATTCAAGTCTGGACTCTGTGCAGGCCAGTACATTACAGGGATGGTATTGTCATGTAACCACTCCACCACAGCCCGTGCAGTATGAACAGGTGCTTGGTCGTGTTGAAAGATGCAATCTTCATCCCCGAATTTTACTCTTCAACAGTGGGAAGCAAGAAGGTGCTTAAAATATCAATGCAGGTCTGCGCTGTGTTCGTGTAACGCAAAACAACAAGGAGTGCAAGCCCCCTCCAGGTAAAACACCATAACACTATAACACCATAACACCACCACCTCCGAATATCACTGTTGGCACTACACACGCTGGCAAATGACGTCCACCGGGCATTCGCCATACCCACACCATTCCATCGGATCTCCACATTGTGTACCGTGCGTGATTCGTCACTCCACACAACGTTTTGCCACTGTTCAATCGTGTAATGTTGACGCTCCTTACACCAAGCGAGGAGTCGTTTGGCATTTTCCTGCGTGATGTGTGGCTTATGAGCAGCCGCTCGACCATGGAATCCAAGGTTTCTCACCTCACGCCTAAATGTCATAATACTTAGAGTGGATCCTGATGCAGTTTGGAATTCCTGTGTGATGGTCTGGATAGATGTCTGCCTATTACTCTTTATGACCCTCTTCAAATGTCGGCGGTCTCTGTCAGTCAACAGACGAGGTCGGCCTGTACACTTTTGTGCTGTACATGTCCCTTCACGTTTCCACTTCACTATCACATCAGAAACAGTGGACCTAGGGATGTTTATGAGTGTGGAAATCTCGCGTATATGCTTCTGACACAAGTGACACCCAAACACCTGACCATGTTCTAAGTCCGTGAGTTCCACGGAGCGTCCCATTCTGCTGTTTCACAATGTCTAATGACTACTGAGGTCGTGGATAATGACTACCAGGCAGTAGGTGGCATCACATGCACCTAAGATGAAAAACGTATGTTTGTGGGGTGTCCGGATACTTTTGATCACATAGTGTAGGTCAGTGTGAGTCAGCGTTGTTACGAGTTACTTATTATTGTACTTGTTTAGTCACAATTATACTCCGCGTATATTTACTATTGCGCAGCGTGTATGTGTTAGCGATGTCAGCTCGTCAAGTGGAAATACGCAGAACGATTTCCGCGTATAACGGTTACAGACCGTACAACAAGCCATAATCTGTATAATAAATTTTAGGCCACGGGTAGCTTTCAATCTAAGCAACCTAACACACAGTGCAGGGTTCTTACCTAAGAAATATTAACGTGTCTTTGCCTTTTTTCAACAAGACTGCACAGACCATATAGCCAGTATTTCGAGGATGAACAATTGAAACTGTGTTTGTGGAGGACACAATTATTAGTAGATGTTTCTCGCCCCCTTGGTCCCCCACCTAACCTTCTATGGCTTTTATCCCTGGGATAAATTAAAAGAAAATATCAAGACAAGTCCAAAACACCCTGAAGGATTAGAACAAAATATCCCCCAAAAACTGACAGCATTGCGCAACGCGAACTACAACTGATGGATAGATTCCTGCCTGATGGGTGGAGGTGACAAATATGTATGGTCAAGAAGGGTGGCCGGTTTCAGCACCTACTTTTATAACGTTTGTAAGCAAAGTCTTTAAACATAGTTAAGAAATTTATTGCATGGTTGCATCAGCGCAAACCTATGATAGCAGCGGACCGCAACGCGCACCACCAGAGTGAGTAGAAAAGTCATGTAGATGCACTAAATCAGGTATTTTTTTCCTAGTGATTATGCAAAGAGCACCATATTCAAGTAATCAAACACCAATTGTATTTTAAAATATTTCCCTACCACTTTAGCCTGTTGTATTCGTCGTATTCTTAAACCAAAATGTGCAGACGAAACGACAGAACAATGCATTTTGCAAGAATACTTTGTAGAAGAGTGAGTAAACCATGTCTCACAATGCTACACATCAGATTTGTAACAGGGGAACCCACCACCTGTCGCAGTAATCTGCTCGTGTTATCTTATTTGCTGGGCGCCTGTTATTGTTTCATTATTTTAAAATTTGGTTTCTTTGTCCTCCGGCTACCTATTATTACTCAGTTAAGTAAGTATCTCTGAGCAGGGTGTGTAAACGGAAAGGGGTTTTGCTAAAAGATAACACTGATAAAATAATTTGTTTCTACACTTTTATTGCCGTCACACTTAATTAATGATTCACATATTTAATCTTTATTCACGCCTGAGTGAAACTGTTATATTTCCAAATGTAATTACTGTTGTATTAGTTGCCGCGTACTTCACGACGTGTACCTCGCGAGAGATTCTTCCAAACTGTATGACGTGCACCTCACGAGAGATTCCTTAGAACTGCGCGACACATGCTTAGGGCTCGAGAAAATATACTCCTTCACCGTGAAATGCCTAAACATTATAATAGAGCTGTTATTGGTTAACAAATCGCGCCAACATTAGCTTCTATTTTGTCAGCCAATCATTACTACTAACATATATGCTCAAGGGAAGATATTCCCTCCATTTCTAAAGAAAGGCATGCTACCCTGACGTCATTTGTCTCTTCTTACTGATAAACAACTCACCCCCTCGGTTTATTGTTGCCCACTTCTATTGTCAGTTTCAGTGAGGCCGTGTAAACTTATTTCCTAACAATGCTTATGGCTAACAAACATCTAAAACCCTGTACATACATTAATATTAATTTACACTACAATCACTCTGGCATTCACAGCATGTTATGGTATAAAATACTGCCTCACACTACATTTAAAACAATCTTGCTAAGAGGGATCCGATGATTGTCTAATTCTAGAAATCTATTCTATCAAACCGATGTATATAGAAGACACTTTTATAAAACAATTCTTTATAAAATATTGAAGAAGTAAATGTTACATTTTCTTTTTCTCGTTTAGCATTACAGGTTCTGTATCTGATGAACATTCTGTACCTAAAAATAACCATGAACTAAGCTTGGAGGTGGATCTTGTAAAGCAATATTCAGCAATGAATGCAAATGGCAGTTCTGATAAAAATGAAGAATATGAACATTCCATATGGCCAAATAAATGTAGGGAACTGTGATTTTTAAGGGATTGTGAAGGTCTGTTTTAAGAAAAAAGAAAAGATAAAGTTGGCAGAAATTAAATTACCCCCCCCCCAACAAAAAAAGGTTCAGGAAGTCGTCACCGCCGCTCACTCTGCCAACACAGAGCAACAACTCCGCCGCCATGCCGCAATGGAATCCGTCATACAGGACCTACACAACATCACCACTACCTTCTCAGCGGCATTCCAAAGTTTCACCACCAGCTGCCTACAGCGGCTCGACAGCGCCGACAACGCCATCAGTGGCCTTGGCGAATCCATCGCCAGCCTGCCTCCGACTTCAGCACCGCCATCTCCGACAGCTTGCCTGGAGGAGATTAGGCACACGACAGCCGGTCCTGCCGATGTAGTGAAATCCGTGGTCACAACGATGGCTGAGTGGACTTCTGTACTCTCTGACCTGAAGAGTGGGCAGGACCGAATGATCGGCTTCAGGACGGCACAACAAAACTCTCGCTACAATACGACTGCACACGCCAACTATTTACGCCATAACTGAGCGCTCCTCTCGAGGGGCACTCAACAACGCCCTACGCTGACACAATAAAATAATAAACAACGCTACATCCCTTCCAAATCCTACCCACGTAACTCCCAGTGTGTGGCGGCCAGGGCCTCGGTCATGGTCGTCATCCGGACACTTCCTTACTCCACTGCCAGCGCAAAAAGCTGGCAGTTATCCTACCACGCATTAACGGGGGTGCATCAGCGGAACCCCAATACCCATCCTGACTTCTCCTTCTAATCCACGCTAAATCCTACCTATTTCCGAACCCCCCCCCCCAAAAGGAAGAGAATAGGATAGGACTAGAAGCGTAGGGGAATTTAACACCTCGACCTACGCAGATCTTTTCAAACTAGGTCCCTGAGAGGCGCACCCGGGAGGAAGGGATGAGGTGGCAAGAGACAGAAGGCGATCGGACTATGAGGACCGAAAGGCAGAGGGCACGGTCGCTACCACTTATATATTTGAACTCCGAGCTAACTGGTGCCCCCGGCCCCCTTCCTCTATGTGCTTACATATCCCCTGGAGGCACCGGGCTCCGGAGACCGCTCGCTGTCCGGGGGACCAATATTTCCTCAGTATCCTTTTCCCCAGTGTTGCACACGCCGAGACCTCCCGCCGACACTTGCAACCCAGCAGATAAAAGGTGAAATGAAATGAGAATGGAGATGAAACGGAGGGACAGCAAATTCGGGGAATACAATGATTCTTCCTAGCATTCGCCTGGAGACCCAGGTTCAGAAAATCGGCCACGGGAATTGAACCTACGAACTCCGGAAAGTGGGTCACAGACGTTATAGCCTGAGCCACCCCGCTTGATTAGCAAGAGAACAACTAAATATCTACTTTTAACAGGATAACCCACTACTTGATTTAACAAAGGACAATCTTTGCCAAGAATGCTCCCATGAGCACCTCCAAAAAATAGTCTAAGAAACCGAACCACATACGAGGCGTGTTTTAAAAGTAAGTGCATATATTTTTTATAAAATAAATGAACATTACTTACCAAATATTTTATTATCATTCATTACCTTACACCTTACACTATTTCTCCACATAGTCACCGCCGGTATTCGGGAACTTGTAATGTGAAACAAGTTTTTTATGCCTTCGTCAAAGAATGGTTCCCCCTGTGATAAAGCCAAGCCTGCACTTCTTGTTTCACATCATCGTCGCTGAAATGTTTCTCACAAAAGAACTTCTTCAGATAAAGAAACCGATGAAAATCGCTTGGTACCAAATCCGGACTGTAGGAAGGGTGGTCAAATACTTCCCAAACAAATGATGCGTTATGTAAATAATACATTTAGATGACAAATAAAAAAAATCAGATATGTTACACTTACATGACTTTCTCTATTCTTGTACAAAATATTTTTACAAACGCTTATTCTCCATCTACTTCATGTTAAACGAGATATCGAGATGTTAATCTTATTGCTAATTTTCTTGTAGATGCAAGGGGAATTGCTAGGCTTTAAGCGATAGTCAAATATTTTAAGATCTGGTTGCTCTGTGGAGTATTCCATTCTCTTTGCACTACCAGGACAAACAAAAAAGTGAATAACGAATTCCCATTTGAGAAAATGTATAAGTATTGGAAAATTTAAGGGAATAACAAGCAATATCTCTAAAAGGGTTCACTCAACAAAAAAATGTATATGACATAAATTGTGTATTTTAACGCAATCTACATTTTTTGTGTAGTAAAATGTTTCTATCTCTTATGGTTTACCAATTATGCAAAAGTTGTTCACAATCAAGAATACTTTTGAAGACAATCCCAGAAAATTCAAGATATACATTTTATTTGTCATGAAAGCATCTAAATATATGATATTTTAATCAAAATCCTTAAGGCTATTTTTGAGAAAATTAAAATTTTCGAAAAATGTTCCATGTAAAGGGTAATCTGGGTTGGGGGATTTTCTTGAAAACGTTCTTGTCGCATCTCTGAAAGATATTGAACCTAAATACCAAGTTTCTGAGTTATGGTGTTCACACACACGGACATGTTTCCAGAAATACTTTTTTTGGATTCAGGAAGCCTCAAAACATGTATTTCCGGTGAAATCTCGATAGAGAATTTTTGGGTGGTATGCAATACTTCCCCTACTTAATATACGTAGTAGAGAAAGTAATATACATCTTTGTTTCTTTGGGAATACTCTATGAAGTTCTCTTTATTCGGAAGGATTTTTGAATACTTAAGAAGTAGAGAAAAATGTACTACACAAAAGGTGTTGGCCTATTTGATGTTCTCAATTTATTTAATGTAACTTTTGTACGGCAGCAGCCATTTCGTTGGTATTGTTTGAATTTTTTAATACTTTGTCATTCTTTGAAGTACTGTCTCTACTCAGAGTATGGTATTTCAGGGCCAATTATAGCCTGTCGTATTTACTGTCAATTCGTTTCCTCTAGGCCTTCTGTAATGAAACTATTTCTGCAAACGTTTACCTCGATTAACGTAAAGTACACAGAAAGTTTTCGTAAGAACAATTTGTAGAAACTATATAAAACATTCTGATGTGTTACATTCACATGATTTTCTCTACCCTCCTTTGTTTATTGGTTGGTATACAAGTTATTCTTATGAAAGTTTATTTTTCTATCTACTTAATTGCAAGCGACATAAACCTTTTTGGAAATAGCTGCATTACTCATTTAGTTATGCATACAAAGTCAAGAGCGGTAATGAAATGTTTTTAGAACTGGACATAAAATTGAGTTTTATTTATGGACGCTCTTTAACTGTTGTGGTCCTTAGCGTCCCATTCTATATTAGGCGTGAAATACCGGTAATTTTACTCAAAGGTCCATTTATCAGGCTTGAGCTTCTTTTATGTCCCGACATGAGACCACGGCTTTACTTCCCTTCCAAAGAAAGTAATACTAAGGATATTTACGCCTGAAAAAATGCATCGCCCTCCGCCGGGTTTAAACCCGGGACATCGGGAGCTAGAGGCTAGGAAGACGGAGAAGTACATTAGACCTACACTCTATATGCTGGTCTTATAATTTTATACTCTTTCCATGACATCGCGATAAACAGCTAAAAATCGACAGGACTAAGTATCGAATAATTCAAACCCTTAATAACGGATATCTTGGAAATGGCTGATGCCACAAAAAAGTTATTTGAAATAAATTGTGTGTTTTAAAGAGATCTACATATCTTGCGTAGTGCGTTTTCGTCTATCACTGAACGTTTACTGGTTATACAGCATTATACAAAATTCCTTTCGAAACAAGAGAACTTCAAAGACCATTCCCAGAAAATTCAAGATATACATTTTATTTATCATCTAAATATCTTAAATATGAGGTATTTTAATCAAAATCATTAGAGTCATTTCTTAGAAAACCAAAATTTCTAAAACTCTTCCACGTAAAGGGTAGTTTAAAGTGGAGGCATTTTTTCGTGTCACATCTTTGAAAGGTACTGAAGTGAAATAGCAAGTTTGCTGTATATCCGACTTTACGCTTTTGAGGTAGGCTATTTGCAGACAAACACACACACAGACCTGATTCTAAAAATGCTTCTTATTTACATTCAGGGACCTGAAAGTATGTACACTATGTGATCAAAAGTATCCGAACACCCCCACAAACATACGTTTTTCACCTTAGGTGCATTGTGCTAACACCTACTGCCTGGTAATCATTATCCGCGACCTCAGTAGTCATTAGACATCGTGAAACAGCAGAATAGGACGCTCCGGGATCTCACGGACTTCGAACGTGGTCAGGGGATTGGGTGTCACTTGTGTCAGAAGACTGTACGCGAGATTTCCACACTCCTAAACATCCCTAGGTTCACTGTTTCTGATTAGATAGTGGAGTGAAAACGTGAAGGCACATGTACAGCACAAAAGCGTACAGGCCGACCTCGTCTCTTGACTGACAGAGACTGCCGACATTTGAAGAGGTTCGTAAAAAGTAATTGGCAGGCATCTTTCCAGATCAACCCACAGAAATTCCAAACTGCATCAGTATCCACTCCAAGAACTATTACAGTTAGACGTGAGGTGAGAAACCTTGGATTCCATGGTCGAGCGGCTGCTCATAAGTCACACATCACGCAGCAAAATGCCAAACGACGCCTCGTTTGTTGTAAGGAGCGTTAACATTAAACGATTGAACAGTGGCAGGACGTTGTGTGGAGTGACGAATCACGGTACACAATGTGGCGATCCGATGGCAGGGTATGGGTATGGCGAATGCCCAGTGAACGTCATCTGCCAGCGTGTGTAGTGCCAACAGTGAAATTCGGAGGTGGTGGTGTTACGGTGCGGTCGTATTTTTCCTGGAGGGGGCATGCACCCCTTGTTGTTTTGCGTGGCACGATCACAGCGCAGACCTACATTGATATTTTAAGCACCTTCTTGCTTTCCACTGTTGAAGAGCAATTTGGGGATGACGATTGCATCTTTCAACACGATCGAGCACCTGTTCATACTGCACGGGCTGTGGCAGAGTGCTTACACGACAATAACATCCCTGTAATGGACTGGCCTGCACAGAGTCCTGACTTGAATCCTATATAACACCTTTGGGATGTTTTGGAACGCCGACTTCGTGCCAGGCCTCACCGACCTACATCGGTACCTCTACTCAGTTCCGCAATGGGCTGCCATTCCCCAAGAATCCTTCCAGCACATGATTGAAAGTGTCTGCGAGAGTGAACGCTGTCATCAAGGCTAAAAGTGGGCCAAATCCATATTGACTTCGAGCATTACCGATGGAGGGCGCCACGAACTTGTACGTCATTTACAGCCAGGTGTCCGGATACTTTTGATCCCATAGTGTATTTCCGTTGAACTCTTGGTACAGAATTTTTGGATGAAATGCAATAACTCCTCTGCCTAACAGGTACGTGGTACAGAAAATCAACAATTGTAAAACATCAGTTACTTTCTTGCTAAGGCTACAAGGGAGTCTGAAAATCTTGAGTTTAATGGTAAGAAAGATAAGCTTGAATATGATAGTTATAGAAGTAAAGAGATTTTATGGACACTTACTGAGTTGACAGGTTACCCTAGATGATAATACCAGTAAGCTATCATCTGTATATTTTTTAAACAGAAGCTAAGTATGTGTATCCATGAGAGAACGGAATTTAAAACACACTATTGCTGTAAGTGATAAATTCACATTAATTATAAAAGAAGTGTTTATACTGCTAAGAATGTTGACAACAAAAGAGTAAACCGCAAATGAAATGCCTGGGGAATGAGGTGCTTTCTATTCCAACGGCGTAGCTCAGGCAAGGGTAAACAGTTGAAAGCAATTTAATATGTGTACGGTGATATTCCTATTTCATTAATATACATTATGAGTTCTTTGTTGAACCAATGGGGTTAACGCCTTGTCAGATGCTGTACGTCAGTTATACTCGTTGACAATTAAGAATAGCAGGAAAAACCATTACTGCCTGTGCCAAAATTAGGCAGAAGTCGAGAGGTATTGATCACATAAACGAAAGTTATGCTAAAGTACATCAATGGCTTGAAATTACAATATTGCGTTGTAAAACAACATGCGTATGTGTTTGTGTGTATTTTTAACATCGTTGGTTGTGTAGTGTGTTGTGCTACCTAAGGACTGTTCCATGTAACTTTGCCCCCACATCTCTTAGCTGTCACGTGCAATAGTCATGTCTCATTGGCTGCTGTCGTGAAATAGGTTGTTGTGCGGTACAAAATAGTTCCGTATTTAACATGATCGTTTAATTTAATACATTAGAAAATGATTGCCAAGTTTACATTTTCATAATCATTTGAATAAAATACATTATGTAACAGAGTTAATTCATCTGGAATGCATGTATATTCTTAACAACAAATACATAGGTGGATCCTTCGGTTTAAACCTGCCTCCCAGTATGGCAAAAGCATGTACATCTATCACGACATAATGTTTATATAGTTTTTAACGCCTGATCTTACACTGCATAAGTTTAGTGTACCGCACTTCAAAGGTGTACATTAACCAGTCCGAGAAAAGAAAAGGAAATTGTGCGCAGAAGAATACATGGCAGCGGAGCAAGTTATAAGGAGCAAGGTTTAGATGGCAACTTCATGCAATTACTTTGTGATTTTAGTAGGGGTTTATAATTAAGATGAAGTTCTTAAGACGTCGACTTACATTTTGGAACAGTGCTCCTTTACTTATGATACGAGGGGCACTATTTATATTTTGAGCCTAATAATTAAAATAAAGTAATTTCTGATCGAAAACTGCTTTATTGTTTTTAAAATATTCTCCTTTATGATCAATACACTTTTGCATCCGTTTGAACCATTTGTCAAAGCATTTATTCCAGTCTTCTTGAGACACCTCCAAAACGTGGTTTTTGAAGGCATCAACGGATTCTTCTGCCAACGAAAATCTTTGTCCACGCAATTTATTCTTGATGTTCGGGAACAAAAAGAAGTCATTGGCTGCCAAATGAGGACTGTATGGCGGATGACCGATTAAATCGATTTTTGAGCCTTCAAATACTCTGTTGTTAGACGAGATGTGTGTGCGTTCGCGTTGTCTTGATGAAGAACGATCCTACGGTTCTTGTTGGTTTTCCTTACTTCACCGAAGACTTCCGGCAAACAAATGGTTGTGTACCATTTGGCATTGACCGTTTTACCTTCCTCTATAGGCACTGTTGTCACATAGCCAGTTTTGCTGAAAAAGCAGGCGACCATTTGCTTCGAAGTGTTTCGAGTGCGGACAACTTTTGTTGGATTTGCTTCATCTTGGAACCCCCATACAGTCCACTGCTGTTAACGTTCCGGCTCATACGCATAGATCCATGATTCGTCACCTGTTGCAATCTTATATACGTCTTTTGAGGCACCACCATTGTATTTCTTGAGCATTTTTGTGCAGCAATCGACACGAGCTTCTTTTCTAATTATGTGGGATCCAACGAGAGCAAACCTTTTTCACGGCTAAATAATCATCCAATATTTTATATATGCTGGTGGAACTAATGCCTAGGGTTGCCTCAACCTCGCAATATGTCGCATGACGATCTTTCATTATTAGGTTTTGCACAGCATTAATGTGTTCTGGCACACAACTGATTTTGAACGATCTTCACAAACTTCATCTTTGAGCAAACGGCGGCCACGATTAAATTCGTTATACCAGCGTTTCACAGTGACAAAGGACGCAGCTTTGTCGCCAAATGTGGAAGTTAGTTGATCGATGCACTCTTGTATTGATAATTCACGTCGAAAGTCGTAATAAATCATTGCACGAACATTTTCACGAGTGAATTCCAAGTTTTTGTTGACACACAATTTTCAAGTTAGTGTAGACAAAACAAATGACTCTATTGACAAACTGTTTGAAGTAGATTATGGTAAAAAATGTCAAACTTTCCATTGGAAACGTCAGATGGCACCTACAACATTCAGGGTTGCCAAGGCTCAAAATATAAATAGTGCCCCTCGTAGTTGGAAACGGATATTTGTATCAACTACCACATGCTTGTGTTTATACTTTTTTCAAATGTTTTAGTTTTCTATGTTAACTTCAGAGTTGCTAGATTGTTAGTTAATCTTTAACTTGAGCTAACAAAAGTGTTTCTTTTTGTCAGCTCTTTTGTGATATGGTTTCCTCGGCCTAGCTTGAGGTGCTACTGAAAGATTCTGAAGAATTAGGAGGCGTGTCTTCATCTCGTGGAATATTTTTGAAATCTTATGCAAGTAATGTATCGACTCAGTACTTCACTCATTCCCAATTCCTTACTATAAAGCAAGTTCGGTTCCATTTAAATGAAGTTGTTCCTCAGGAAGTACTGAAGCCCAACAAAGTTGTTGAATTTGCCTCTTGTAGCGACTTTTTTCAACTTAACTTTACTCCATAAAGCTTCATAATTTATTGTTATACAGAATTACAAGGTTTACACACATTTATGCTCCTAAAGTTTTATTTTTCTACTCCGCTCCACTCATCACTGTTATTATATTCCTTATCCTCCAGTTCCTTTGCTTTCATCTCCGTCCTTATTTCCTGCATTCAAGTATTTATGGGTCCACTTCTTCCTCTTCTCCCAGGTGAACACCTTTCGGAAAGTTTTCTGGGTAATCCTTCCTCTGGCATTCTCCTGGTGTGTCCGTATCATTTTAGTAATTTCCACCAAACAGTTCCTTTAGCTGACGGTAAAAAATACATCTCATCCCATAGATGGCAATAATTTGTACCGCACAGTTCATTTTGAACAATTACAGAATGCACAATAACAACTTGTTTCTACTAGCACACCCACAACGCTCAGAAAAGATGTGGAGGAAACCATTCGACTTTGGACAGAAGCCAGATAGCCAACTGCATAGCGTAAATGCGTAGACAGTCGTTTCTGCCTGGATTACCTTCGTATAGGCTCTCCCTTTTGCTCCGTGAACAAGTAGTGCTATGCAACGTTTTGCTTCTATGCTCCGCAATGTCAGTTCCATAATAAACTACAAAGTAATAGTACAATAGCAACAATTTTTGCAACTTGCATTTTCTAAAAGATTTCAATTACATAATCGACTGAAGATATGTTACAAATTAGAAAAAGAAAATACAAATGTGTTCAAGAGTGTCATAAATAATGTATCCTTCATGCAAATATTTGATCTTATTGAAAAATAAATCATAGAGAAAGTAACTTCCACTCAAAAGATCTTATATGAAGTATGGTACTTCACATATTTTCGTTACCGGTCCAAGTTCACCATATTATACAGTTGTACACTGCTAAATTGTTTGTCAAAGGTGCAGTTTTTTAGTTAATTAGTGCTTTCATTAAAATCGTAAATGAAAACCCTGGAAAACTATCTGGAGGCCCTAAAAGAGGAAACATTCTTTCTGTCTTTTGTTTTGAACGATGGTGCTGACTACGTTAATACTTTGTAGAGGTTCCTTGAACTTTACTAATACATAGTATTATAAGATGTTGAGATATACGCTGTAGAAATTATTAGAACCAGTAATTTGTTATTAGTAAATTTATTTTAATAAATTTAGTAAAATTATGCAACAGTTAGTAGATAGTTTTGCCAGCCACATGGAGAAAGAGGTAATATTATCTCTAAAATTTAATCCAAGATAGAATGAATATATACCAGTACCGAATTGTCTATTAAGGTACCCATCCCATAAATTATTCAAGAGTTTCACTTTCCTAGTATCAATATTTTGGGGTACTGTAGTTCTCTAAATCCAAAAAGAAAAGATAAAATACCGCGTTCGACAAATTATCTCTCTCTCTCTCTCTCTGCCTTGTATTGCAAGGGAAAATGCAAGACCAATATGTCTTAAATGGAAGTCTGCAATAATTTGCACAGATTGTCGTCCTCCGTGGTGTAGTGGTTACCATGCTAATCTCTAATTCCCAAGGTCGCGGGTTCACACCCGGCGGAGGACGATGGATTTTTACGGGCGTAAAAAATTATTAGCGTGGCTTCCTTCGGAAGGGAAGTAAAGCTGGTCGTCCGTGTCGTAGATTTCCGGCACATAAAACAGCCTCAAGCCTGACAAAGAGGCCCCTGAGCAAATTTTCCGGTCTTTTATTTCAACATTTTTCAGGAAATTAAAATACATCTTAAGATTATCTTAGAGTTTGAAAAGGTGGAACCATGAACATGGTGACGTTGCCCTCCCCTTACCAATAAATGTAGAAATGAGACTGAAAAACCAGTGAAAAAATGCGGTTTAAATGAACAGCCTAACAGTAGTTTGGTGGTCAGTTAGTTGCTGCCATCGAATTGTAGAATTCAAAGATATAAAGTTGATTCCTAAACCTTGGGGCGAAGGCCACCGGAAAGTGAACATTGGGGCGAAGGCCACCGGAATCTTTGTACAATACGTGGAGCAGTTACTTCATCAAGTTTGGCTCCCCAACAGTGGAACTACAATGCAAATCCTCCTTCAAATTGGCACCTAAACGTGAGGCAAATAACGTAAAGATAAACTTCTTCAGCTTGTTCTTTATTTCTCTTTCTAATTGAAGGTTGAAGCATAGGTCATAGCTACTGTGTTGCTATTGAGAATAAAGATTTCTAAAAATGTGAAAAATACAAATGAACGACAGGTATGTACTATATATGAAAGACGTAAGGTAATGTAGGATTCGGAAATGAGTAATAACGAAAAAATCTGATGTGTTACACTCACATGACTTTCTCTACTCTTGTACAAACTATTTTTACAAACTCTTATTCTCCATCTATTTCATATTAATCGAGATAAACATTTGCAGAAACGATCTTTTGACATGCAAAGAGAATTACATTTTACACATAGCGACCAGTTCTAAAAATATTTGACTATCGCTTAAGGCTTACTATGTTCCCCTTGTTTTGTATTTGCAAGGGCAGTATAAGCAGACATATCTCTTAATAGCTGGTTCCTATGTGCAGCACCATTCTCTTTGCCACAGATTAATACTCTTTGCATATCCAAGACAAAAAAAAATTAATAACGAATTCTCATTTGAGAAAATAAGTATTGAAAAATTTAAGTCAATAACAAGCAATATCTCGAAAATGGTTCACTCAACAATACAAATGTATATGACATAAATTGTGTATTTTAACGCGATCTACATTTTATGTGTAGTAAAATTTTGTCTATCTCTTATGGTTTGCCAGTTTCGCAAAAGTCGTTCACAATGAAGAATACTTTTGGAGACATTCCCAGAAAATTCAAGATATACATTTTATTTGTCATAAAAATATATTAAATATCTGATATTTTAATCAAAATCGTTAGAGCCATTTTTGAGAAAATTAAAATTTTCGAAAAATTATCGTGCTGCCATATCTTGATTCTTCAGAAAAATGCAGTACTATAGTGCAGTTACTTAATTTTGAGATACAAATGTAATTGTCACGACGTATTCCGCAATTTTGTAGGTTGTTCGCAAAAGACAAACCAAGAACCTTTAATCATGACCGAACGGAATGGTTCAGGTGGTTATGTCTGGGGCCTGGGATCGATCCCCGGCGACCGCCCACTCAGGTCCATGGGTTTTTCGTGGTTTCCCTGGATGAGTGGTTCATCTTCTGCACGTCTCGTCCATTTCTCATTTCTTGTACCATCTTCCTTGTCATCTGTTTCAGGGTTGTAGGACTAGGCGACGGTGTTTAGCGGGTTGCGGTTGGGCGTGGCTTGCGCTCTGTAAAGGTTTCTTCCCTTGCGTCGCTGCGGTATCGCTCAGTTAGGTCTCTCCCGTCGTAGGGCTCCGCTCCGGGTGACCCTGTAGGTTGGTTGCTTGTGAGCAGGGACCGTGTGGCGACGGATGCGTTCTATCTGGAAACGTTAGGGATCCGGTCCATGTTTGCGCCCGTCGGCATCCGGATCTGGTCACCCTTGGGGTTTCTCCCCTCATCCTTCTCTCGCAGGGGTCACGTTGGAAGAAAAGAGGGTCGACTAGCCTACATGTATTAAAATTGAAATAGGTTGTATATACAGATGCTCTTTAACTGCTTTGGTCCTTAGTGTCCTATTCTATATTTGACGTTAAAGACCGGTAATTTTTTTCTCAGATGCCTCTTTATCAGGCTTGAGGTTCTTTTGCGCGTCGTAAATCTACGACACGGAACCACCGGCTTTACTTCCTTTCCGAAGGAAGCTAGGCCAAGGATTTTTACGCCCGAAAAAATCCATCGCCCTCCGCCGGGTTGAACCCGCGACCTCGGGAACTACAGGCTAAGCATGTTAACCATTACACCATGGAGGACAACGCCTCGTGATACGCACCTTTACTTTTTACATGTGGCTTATCAATTAATGGTCAGTATAATGTATACTGAACTTTTATCCTTAAAGCACCATTTTGCATTTATATCTATTTGAACTGATTTATTCATATTTACTGTTTATATATTTGTTTTGTAATGCTTAAACTGACGAGTTTATAATTACTAGCTTACTGTTTATTTTCCGTGTGGGGTTACCAGATCGCATAACGGTAGCAGATCGGGAAAAGCTCGACATTTGGAGCGTACTGAGGAATCAAAATACTCAGGATGGACCAAAACTGAATGGGAAGAGAGCCCTCATTATTTGAAGTGAACGCAATCTCTCTAAGGGAGTGTACCCTGAAATCAAACTCCTTCCGCTTTAGGTTAAAGGTTTTGCGGCAGGCTGTTTACTTCCCACGTAAAAACACTCAACTCATAAATTTCACAAAGGTAATATCCGGAATACAGAAAACAATGATATCACCATCTACGTACATAGATATTTTTCTATTCCAGTCAGGGAACATGCTGACAAGCAGGGGCGGCACACTTTAACCGTTGACCTTTGCAGAAATAGTTTCCTTACACGTTCCACCATAGGTAAAAGGTGAATATATCAGTCAGAAGCGATTATCAAATATTTCAACGCGGTTTGCTAAATGCTGACTTTGATATACTACGCTCTTTTCATGACATCGCGAGAAACAACCGAATGTTGAAAGCACTTCAAAAAATGACAAAGTTTGGAACAATTCAAGCCCGTAAGGATATCTCGGATTTGGTTGGTGTCACAAAAAAGTTATGTAAAATAAATTGTGCGCTTTAAAGAGATCTAGTTTTGTGCACTGCATTTTTGTGTATCTCTTATAATTCAGATACACAAAATTATACAGAATTCCTTCCGAATGAAGAGGATTACACAGGATTCCCAGAAAATTCAATATATATATATATATATATATATATATATATATATATATATATATATATATACCATATGGATATATGGTAGCTTAATGAAATCGTTAGAGACTTTGAGAGAACATAAATATCATTAGTGAAACGTTTTCCTTGTAAAAGATGGTTTTGAAGACATCTTTTTACAATATTCGTGCCGCATTTTAGAGGAGGAGCTTCAATACCTGGTTTGGTATTTTTCCGACAATTCGTTTTTTGAGTCATACACACGCGCATATAATTGTAAGCTTCAGGGACTTCATAACACGTATTTCAGTAAAATCTAAACGTCGAATTTTTGGGTAGAATGCAATACTTCTTCCATCTACTAGGTAAATGACAGAGAAAGTAAACATATTGTTACATGTTCGGGTGAAAGTCAAAAAGGTGATCAGAAAAATGATTAATTTAGCTCACCCCAACACGTACATGGGGGGGCCGCAACTCTATGGCAGTAAAAAGTCCGGGACCTTGGTGAATAGATATAAGGCGAAGGCGTGGGTTTTATATTACATTGAAACACACATTACCTGAAATTTATTCACTAAAACGTTTCTCTTCTCTACATAATGAACAAAGGAAACAGGATGGAGGGAGAAGCCACGAAACCGTAGAGCGGCCACATGCGCGTCTGGCCCCAACGACCACTTCCACTGAAGTGACGCTATCTTTCCCCCACCAACCGTGTCTAGCTAAAGCCAGACAGGGCTGACATCACACCAGACAGTTTCAAACAGATCTCTACTTTTGGCGTAATCCGCACTGAAAGGAGAGACCGTTAAGCCGAAGTATATCTAAGGAGACCCAATAATGCTACGTCTGATAGTAACAATACAGCACAACAGTGCGTCTGGTAACGACAATGAAATTAATAATACGCCACAATATATAAATGTAAATGTAAATGTACGTATCATGGAGGGTCCCCCGGAACTGGGGCAGAGCACTTCTCGCAGGCCAGTCGGCCCATTGTGCTTCCAACGTGACCCTTAGAAGGGAAGGATGAGGGGAGAGACCCAAGGGGTGATCAGACCCGGATGCCAATGGGCGCAAGCATGAATAAGATCCGTAACATTTCCAGATAGAATGCACCCGACCCCGCATGATCCCTACCTACAAGCCATCAACCTCCAGGGTCCCCGAGCGGAGCCCCACGCTGAGGAAAGACCACTGAGCGGTATCACAACGACGCCAGGGAAGAGACCTTTACGAGCGCAAGTCACTGTCCAGCCCTAACCCTCCGAACACCGTCACCTAGTCCTACAACCCTGAAAACGATGACAAGGAAGATAATGGTAAAGGAAAAATGAAGGAAGGAGAGTCGTGGTAGAAGATGAACCACCCCAGCATTCGCCTGGCGATCCGGGGAAATCACAAAAAACCCATGTGCTAGAGTGGGCAGTCGCCGGGGATCGATCCCGGTACCTCCGCACTCGGGCTACAGACTAACCGCCTGAGCCACCCGCTCGGTAAACACACACACACACACATACACACACATATATATATATATATATATATATATATATATCCCTTATTATTCAGTTGTTTTAAAACAATCCACGAAATTTTATAAATATAATCTTTCTGACGAAACGCTTTTTATTAACAGAAGAGTTAGGTATAATAAACTAGTGGCATAGTATAATAAACTATGACTATATGAAGGCGACACTGAAAATTTTTAGAAAATCAAACAAGGATTAATTTAAAAAATCTAAATGTTTTTATTGTTTTTCAAAATAGCACCTTCAATATTAATACATTTTTATATTCGATGATCAGTCCTTAAAGCAATGATGTCTATTTTCCTGAACTTCAGAAACTACGGTTTCATAATGTTTCACTGTTTCACTGACGAGAAAGATCATTTCACGCATTTAACTTTAATTTTTGGAAATAAAAAGAAAACACAAGGTGCTGGGTCAGGGCTGTATGGTGGAGGAGCCATTGTGCTGACCTTTAGGGCATCCAGATTCTCAGTTTTGTTGTATGCGACGATGCGTTGCCATAATGTAACATTATCTTTTTCTTTTGGGCGTTTTACACTACCTTTTCCAAAACTTTGCGGTAAACAGACATTTGTGTACCAATCTGCAGTAGCGGTACCCTATCTTCTATTGCAATAGTAGCATTATGACTCATTTTAGGAAAAGAAACCTAAAATATTACCAATACTGCGAAATCGTCTAATTTTATAGGCTTAGGTTGTGTTCAAAAGACTCATTGAGCCGATTGACATTTCTTTTTAGGATCATAACGATAAACCCAAGATTCATCATCGCGAGATTCCAAACAAAATTCGAAGTGCCATCTCGGAAAGTTTCCAGAGTTTTTCTGCACCAACCAATGCATTGTTGTTTTTGATCGGGAGTCAAATTTGGAATCTATCGACAACAAAGTTTTCTCACGTTTAACTGTTGAGGTAAAATGTTTTGGATCTGACTCATACCAATGTCGCCAGCATAAATTCATAAGACGTTCGTCGATATTGAAGCATTGCTCGAACAGCAGTAATATTTTCATCAGTGACAGCAATTCTTGGGTGTCCTTCACGAAATTCATCACTAAGAAAACAATCTGATTTGCTACACTCACATGACTTTCTCTACTCTTGTACAAACTATTTTTACAAACGCTTATTCTCCATCTACTTCATATTAATCGTGATAAACATTTGCAGAATCTTATTCCTAATTTTCTTGTAGGTGCAAGAGGAATATGGTAGGCTTTAAGCGATAGTCAAATCTTTTAAGAGCTGGTTGCTATGTGAAGCAATTCATTCTCTTTGCATGTCCCGGACATAAAAAAAACAAAACAAAACAAAAAGAATTCCCATTTTAGAAAAAAGTATAAGTATTGGAAAAAAGGGATGTCTCGGAAGCGGTTCACTCGTTTGTTTTAACGAACTCTACATTTTTTGTCTATGTCTTACGGTTTACCAGTTATGCAAAAGCCATTCAGAAAGAACAGGACGTTTGGGGGCATTCCCAGAAAATTCAAGATATACATTTTATTTGCCATGAAAATATACTAAATATATGATATTTTAATCAAAATTGTTACAGCCATTTTTTGGAAAACCAAAATTTTCGAAAAATGTTCCAAGTTAAGTAGTCTGGGGGTAGGGAGATTTTTAAAATCTTCATGTCACGTCTTTGAAAGACACTGAACCTAAATACCGAGTTTGGTATTTATGCGACTTTTCGTTTTTGATTTATGTTGTTCATGGACACACACACAGCCAGACAAACAGACAGACACACATTCACGGACCTTTTTCTAAAAGAGTTTTTTTTTGATTCAGAGGATTCAAAGCATATATTTCCGATGAAATCGTGGTATCAAATTTTTGGATGGAACGCAGTACTTCCCGTACTTCTATACGTAGTAGAGAAAGTAAAAGCTATCTCTTTTAAATTGAATTATAATTTGACTTGGATGGAATCTCACTAAATGCGTTTCTAAACCGATCTTCACGTTATTTAGGTGTTAATGACAATTAAAATCGTAAAAAATTATAGTCTGAAATGTTCTCTAGTCGAATTCAGTTTTAGATGAACATAAAATTTTTAAATGACGATAATTAACAAACTATTACAGCAAATCGAAAAAAATACATGGCAATCAACTCGCAAAGCATTAGAAAACAGCGTGGTAAAATATAAAGGAATGTCATTTGTTTTTAGAAACATGCCATTCTAAAGCTTTTAGCGCCGCTCTCTTAATTTTGGAAAGAATTCTAAAATACAGACATAATTACTATAATGATCTTTAGTGGTTGTAACATCTAATTTAGGAATCCATAAGAATTTTGAGCCAACATTATAAGCAATTACTTTTGGTGTTTCCTTTATATGGGTGTTAACTGAGACATAAATGTGCGGCCGGGACATTTATTCTACGTTGTTCATCACAGCAGAAAGTATATTTTATTGGTTTACCGGGTGGTAAAAACATTTTACCCATACGCCATCTACCTTAAACTGCTGGAGCGGCTACGTTGGTTATTTCTAATTTGTAATTCATAAGCCACGTTCATGACAAATGGTGTAGCGGTATCTTCAGTTATAGGTAGGTTCATACATTACAGTGTCGGCGATATATTCTTTCTGACGTAAGTAATTCCTTGTTACTTCATTAAACTTGAAAACAACACTAATAATTATTGCATTGGCTATCACAATTACTCAGCCTGACACGATCTATTGATATATAGACTCTTAAAGTGGTATACAGTTCACGAGCTCTTTTAAAAAGCAATAAACCACCAAAGCTAGTTATGAAAGAGGCTTTGAGCCTTTTCTCTCTCTCTCTCTCTCTCTCTCTCTCTCTCTCTCTCTCTGTCTCCTAACAGAATACTAAAAGTATGCCTGATCTTCTCTGTCTGGTATACACAAATGAAAAATAAAGATAAAGAAAAATAGGAGAGATTGAGAAAGAAAGAAAGAAAGAAATAGCGTGAAACATGAAGGAAAGATAATTTTGATATTCTTTGAACGATAAGCCTTAAAGCAGATTAGGGAAGAATGAAGGTGCTGCGTAAAAGATAATAGAGAAACAAATTAGCAAACAGAACTAGAAAAGTGTAAGGTATCCGGGAACTGTGAAATACAAGCATTCAAATTCTACCTTCTAATATGTACTGTCTCTACCACGTACGTAGTAGATAGGAAAGGTATTGCATTCCACCCAAAAATTCGATATCGAGATTTCATCGCAAATGCATGGTGAGGCCGTCTGAATCCAAAAATAGAATTTTTTAAAACAATATCCGTTTATGTGTGCGTGTCTGCGAGCAGCATAATTTAAAAGCCTGAAGTGCTGCACTCACATGACATTCTCTACTCTTGCACAAGCTCTTATTCTCCATCTACTTCAAGTTATCTGAGATAAACGTTTACAGAAACTTTTACTGATAATTTCCTTTAGGTGCAAGGGGAATACGGTAGGCTTTAAACGGTAGTCAAACCTTTTAAGAGCTGTTGCTATGTGGCGCATTCCATTCTCTTGCATGTCCGGGACATAAAAAAAATTCCTATTTGAGGAAAAGTGTAAGTATTGGAAAATAATCCCGAAATGGTTCACTCAACAAAAACATTATATGACACAAATTGTATATTTTAATGAGCTCTACATTATTTATATAGTAAAATTTTGTCTATCCCTTCGGTGTATCAGTTACGCAAAATCCATTCCGAATGGCTTGGAGACATTGCCATAAAATTCAAGATATACGTTTTATTTGCCATTAAAATACTACTTTAAACAGATGATATTTTAATCAAAATCGCTGTAACCATTTATAATAAAATAAACATTTTTGAAAAATGTTCCGTGTAAATTGTGGTCTCGGGTGAAGAGATTTTCTTGAAAATCTTCGTTTCGCATCTTTGAAAGATACTGAACCTAAATACGAAGTTTGGTGTTTATCCGACTTTTCGTTTTTTAGTTATACTGTTCACTGGCACACATCCACACAGTCACATACACAAACCTTTTTCTAAAAATGCTTTTTTTGGATTCAGGGACCTCAAAACATGTATTTCCGTCGAAATATCGGTATCGAATGTTTGTGTGGAATGCATTACTTCCCCTACTTACTATATGTAGTAGGAAAACTTAAAACGAAATGTCTGATAAATACTAAACTTGGTATTTAAGTTCAGTATCTTCCAAAGATGCGACACCAAGATTTTCAAGAAAATCTCCTCCTACTACACCTTAATTGCTACATTTTTTGAATTGTTTAATGTTCTGAAAAAGTCTAACGATTTGGATTAAAATACCATATGATAAAGATATTTATACGATAAATTAGACGTATGTGTTTAAGTTTCAGGGAATAGCCTACGAAGTCCTGTTCATTCGGAAGAATTTTATATAATCTTATATAAGGGTAAACGTTAAATGATAGACGAAAACGTACAACACAAAAAACGTAGATCGCTTTAAAAATTTTTTGTGACATCAGCCATTTCCGAGATATCCGCTATTCATGGTTCGAATTGTTCAATACTTTGTTATGTTTTTTCAAGTCCTGTTGACATTCAGCACTTTCTCGCAATTGCATGCACAGAGTATGGAATTTTAATGCCAACGCGTCCAGTTTTCAAATATTTGACTGTTGATATTCCCTTTGTATCTATGTGTAATGCAGCTATTTCCGGAAAAGATTATACTAGTTTGTATTTTCAAACTTTTTGTCAGATTATTTCCCAAAAATAGGTGTTCTTGAATCAAATTTTTATGAAATAACTTCCATTTTTTATCACGTCAGGTTTTTAGACAAAATAAGTATCTAATGTTTTGACAATTTTACCAATGAGCGTAGAAACGTATTCAAAGTTTTTATTCAAGAAACATTTTAAGAATACTCTCAAGAACTCCCATAATTTATGTCACGAATACAATTTAACAAAACAAGAAGCCAAAGTGATTCATTTAATTTTTTTCAAACTTTCTCTTCTTGACTTCCTTGCAGATCCTTGAAGATGACTGTCTTTCCTCAACATCCAACAGTAGTCGGCCATCATAGTTTCATTCCATCTCTCCTGGTACCTCCTCTCCATTTCCTTAATATTTTGGTGAAAACATTCACCCTCCTCTTCACTATAATGTCCCAGATTTTCTGGAAAATAGTCGATATGTGAATGCAGAAATTGCACCTTTACACTCATGTTACAACCCGTCTTCTTGAAATGTTCTAACATTGTTTCGACAATGGCCTTGTAATTAGGATCTTTGTTATTGACTAAGAAGTTTTCAGTAACTGATCGGAAGGCGGTCCATGCTTCTATTTCTCTCTCATTCATTGTCTTCTCAAAATCTTCATCCTTCATCAATTTCTTTATTTAAGGACCAACAAAAATTCCAACCTTTAATTTGTCTTGTGTAATGAAGGGAAATTTCTTGGAAAGATACTTGAAGCAGGGTGCATCCTGTGGTAGAGCTCTTACAAATTGCTTTATCAAGTCCAATTTTATGTGTAGTGGTGGAAGCAATATCTCTATATTTTTGAAGTGAAATTGTGAAAACACTGTACGTGATAGAAAACAACTATAAGTAGTTCTGAAATCAGCAGAAAAAGTGAGTTGGAATCACTTATTATCTTTCAGTCATCCGATATCATGCAGACTAGTGTTATTCTCGATTAAAATGAAGTATATAAGAAAATAAACTTTCGTAACCATAATTTATATAACCACCAATAAGCAATAGAGGGTAGAAAAGTCATGCGAATGTAACACATCGGATTTTTAATGGTTTAATCCTATCTTGTAAAACTTTTAAGGAAAATATAATAGAACTCAATTAATTTTTCCTAACATTTTAAGGACTTAGTGTTTATAGGTTACATTTAAAAAATGATGACTTCAGAAAAAAGAGAAGATGCTAAAATACTCACATATAAACGTTCCATTTTCTCATCAAGTAATGGAACAAGAGGATTGACTTTTCTCCCACATATGCTACGAGCTTCATTATAATTAAGAACTAGCATTATTTGCTGCGACGTGTGAAATGCTTATGATTTAGTATGTCTTTAAAGAATGTGTTAATATTTCAGCAAAACATGAAAATCGATTTAATATAGTTGTATGCAAAATATTGAATCAATCTAAATAACCATAGTTCCTGGTATTTCCATTCACACTGTTATACGGGTGCAAAATCTCGAGTTGATTAGTGAACCTAAATTTGAGGAAAAGGAACTTTTGTTTCAAAAAAAAAATAAAAACAAAAATAAATAAGTCGAGGAATGTGAAAAATCACAGCGGTTGAACTGATTAGCCTTAATACATTTCAGGGCAATAATCATTCTATCCATTATCCCCTCATTATAATGTCTGAAATACTTTAAACAACAAATCGTGTATCGCATTACTCAGCAAGTATTTAATTTTTGAAGCCTAAAAATTAAAATTTTTCACATTTTACACTTCTCGTTTACCTTAAGGAGAAACTCAAGACAGCCGAACGAGTCAGTGCTAAGCATTAGAAAAGGAAAGGAACGATAGGATAAAAATTTTATGTGGTACATACACATGGCTTTCTCTACCTTCTTTCATTCATTAATAGGTATAAAAACTATTCCTACCAAAGCTTATTTTTCTAACTGCTTAGTTTTAATCGAGATAAACGTTTGCAGAAACTCCTACATTACACTTTCGTTATAAATACAAAGCGAATAGCGATAGTCAAATGATTAAGAACCGGGCGCTATACGCTGGCCTTAAAACTCCATACTCTTTCCATGACATCACGAGAAACCACTGAATGTCAACAGGACTTTAAAAGAATGACAAAGAATTGAACAATTCAAGCCATTAATAATGGATACCTTGAAAGGACTGATGCCACAAAAAAGTTATTTGAGATAAATTGTGTGTTTTAAAGAGACCTACATTTTTTTCTGTGGTACGTTTTCGTCTATCGCTTAACGTTTACCAAGATAATGCAAGTTTATAGAAAATTCCTTCCGAATGAACCGTACTTCAGAGGCTACTTCCAGAAAATTTAAAAGTTACGTTTTATTTGTCATGTAATGTATGATATTTAAATCAAAATTGTTACTCATATTTGAGAAAATAAAAAAAATTCTAAGAATGTCCTATGTAAAGGGTAGATGGGGTGCAAGATTTTCTTAAACATCTTCGTGTCGCATCTTTGGAAGACACTGAACTTAAATACCAACTTTGGTAACGTCTGTGGCGCTCATTACAGAGCTCACAGTTTCGATCCCCGGCGACCGCCCACTATGGGTTACTTCGGAATTTTTCCGGAGTGTTGCTTTCATTTTCCGAATTTCCTGTCGCTCCATTTCGTTTCATTTGTCGTTTCACTCATCCTTCACCCAGTTTGGTCTATTTCAGGTTGGAAGTGTTTCGGTGCAGCGTGGCGAGAAAAAAAGATGCCCTCTGTGAACCTTCTCCGCCCCTCTGACATTCAGCTGGTTGTCGGGGTATTAACGACCATCTTCGGGAGGGGCGGTGTGGGCCCTGAATGGTCTGGTGTGCCTGTATGCCAGGGAGTCTCAATCTGGAAACTGTAAGGACCCTGTCATTGCTGTGTCGGCACTGCTGGTTCCGGTCACCCGGTGTCTCCCTTCAGCTCATCCCTCCCTTCCGGGACCCACCCTTCGTGAGGCGTCAGTAATCCTCATTGATGGATAGGTGCTGAATCCCCTCCTAACCAGTCCAACTGGTATTTATCCAATTCCTTGTTTTTGAGTTAGATTGTACACATATACACACAAATACACTCTCACGCGGATATTTTTCCAAAAATGTGTTTTTTTATTAAGAGGCCCGAAAACTTGTAATTCCAGTGACATTTCAGTATCGAATTTTCGTGTGGAATGCAATACTTTCTCTACCAGTTTTACGTAGTAGAGAACGTAAAAAAAATTAGAAAAGCAGAGTTAACGAGAACAAGGGAAAAGAATATGGTATGGAAAAATCTGATGTGTTACACTCACTTGACTTTCTCTACTCTTGTATACAAACTATTTTTACAAACGCTTATTCTCCATCTACTTCATGTTAATCAAGACTCTATCTTATTGCTAATTTTCTTGTAGATGTAAGGGGAATATATATTTACAAGGGCAATATAGAAATACAGTAGCCTTTAAACATAGACATTACACTTAATAGCTGGTTGCTATGTGCAGCACCATTCTCTTTACCACAGATTAATACTCTTTGCATATCCAAGACAAAAAAATGAATAACGAATTCCCATTTGAGAAAAGTATTGCAAAATTTAAGGGAATAATAAGCAATATCTCGAAAATGTTTCACTCAACAAAACAAATGTATGTGACATAAATTGTGTATTTTAACGCGATCTACATTTTTGTGTAGCAAAATTCTGTCTATCTCTTGTTACCAGTTATGCAAAAGTCGTTCACAATGAAGAATACTTTTGGAGAAATTCCCAGAAAATTCAAGATGTACATTTTATTTGTCATGAAAATATCTTAAACATATGATATTTTAATCAGAATCCTTTGAGGCATTTTTGAGAAAATTAAAATTTTCGAAAAATGTTCCATGTAAAGGGTAATCTAGGTCGGGGGGATTTTCTTGAAAACCTTCGTGTCGCATCTCTAGAAGATACTGAACCTAAATACCAAGTTTGGTGTTTACCCGACTGTTCGTTTCTGAGTTATGCTGTTCACAAACAGACACACAGACAGACACACACACGGACATGTTTGCAAAAATGCTTTTTTTGGATTCAGATGGTCTCAAAACATATGTTTCCGGTGAAATCTCGGTATCGAATTTTTGGGTGGAATACAATACTTCCCCTACTTACTATACATAGTAGAGAAAGTAAAATAGGGCCGATACAGAGTTAAGAAACCATTCATTTCAAAAGAAAAATTCCAATTATACTATGAGATTCCTTGCAGGGAATAAAACACATTCGTTGTATCCAATTAAGGAGTTAACCACTTAGTAGGATATCTTGCGTGTTGCGTTTAGAAAATGCCGTCGTTAGATAATTAACTTGGCTGACGTATTTGTGCACATGAAAATGTTTCTTGCATGTATTTTTCCTCCTGCGTGTTAAAGTTATAAAAGCTTATCCATACTGCAAGAAAATAAGAATATCATTTAAAGCTCTACTAGCGATTTCGGTGCTCAGTTAACAAAATCTAGGGGATTTATGCGATATCGCTCTTGCATAAATCCCCATAACCCTGTTGCAGCCGTTCGTGGGTGCGGCTATTTTGAAGCGTACCCTTTGCTTAAAATCTTGTCAGTGCTTTCTCGAAGTTTCATCAATTTGGATAACGTTTACAGTTACCATGTTTGTTGTTGAGTGCTACGATGTAGTGATTTCCTCACTCGTTTTGCGTTGCCTGGTCCACCAGCTGCTTCATTGATATGGCTATAAGTTCTTTGTCTCAGAGTATGCGTGAATGTAGTGTGAAAGGATAACAGCGGTTTAGTTAGCTGATAAATTTTAATGTTGACTCAGATATTTTATTTGAAAGGAGTCACTGACTGTTGAATTAAAGAATTAAACTAATTTTAGAATAATAATTATGAAAAGTGACAGTTGCCGTAAGTCGCAGAAATGTTGATCGGAAAGATCCTTCACAACAGCCGCTAAATTTTTCTAACTCAAGCGCATCACTGGGCGCAACTCGCCTTAACGAGTAAGTCACACGATTAAGTAATTAAGTAAGTAAGTTTGATTTAGAATGCACGTTATTTTTTTAACTTAAACTCCGCCTACCCATCTCTACCCCATCAACGTTCCTACACTCGTGGTCCAATCTTAAATCTCTACGTATCTAACAGTGTTTTCATGCGGTGCCTTGCTCGAATCTCAGGATTTTATTCCCGTCTAATTTACAGATTTCCCGGCTATGTGACTATCAAACGTACTGAACTATATCATAACTACATTCCAGGAACCTTTTTGCTTTCCTTAATATGATGCACTAATGCCCTTTTTCTCCAGGCAAATCTTTCAGCTCAGGATTAATATGTTATACATTGATTTAATATAGCGAAGTTATTTATTGCAATTATTTATCCATCTTACTATTATTTCGTTATTATTTATTTATATCTTCCTGTCAATTATTAGGGTATGAGTGTTTAACGCTTATCTATAGTAAATAGAGGAAGTATTACACTTCACCCAAAACTTCCGTCGGAATTACATGATTAGAAATCCCTAAATCCAAATCAAGTCACCTTTAGATAGAAGTCCGGGCGCACGCATGTGTGTCTCTGAATATCATAACCCAAACGAAAATTTGAATAAATACTAAACCTGGTATTTAAGCTAAGCATCTTACAAAGCTGCAAGGAGAAGATTTTTCTAAATCGAGGCAGTAGTTTTAACACTTAAATGATTTTCAGTCTAATTATATAATATAAAAAAATAATAACGGCCCGCCTTAAAGCAATATGTGTATAATATAATATATAAAATGTATGTAACAGTCATTGTATTATGTTTACATGTAATTTAATAATGTAGGAGCTGTGAGAATAGAGGTCGAAAGTTCTTAACAATGAGGTAACCTTGAAGCAATAGTGAATTGGAAAGTTTAATAATGTTACTAGTAATTCTTGGAAGAACAATGTAATATTTAAAACAGTTTATAAAAAGCCAATCAACAACCAGAAAAGCTGAAAGTTAAATGAAAGTATTCTATTGGAGTAGGATTAGCCAATCAGAGACTTTCAATAGAGAAATTTACAAATTTAAGCGGTAAACGCCAGTCGATAGAAGGCAACGTACCACAGCAGTTCATTTGCTCAGTACGTATCCAGTGTGAGACGTACAAAATTAATTACGGCGAGAATACTATAAAGCTTACGTATCAAAAGAGCAAGTAATTAATAAATAATCCCACAGCTCGCTATATCAGTGAAGTATTATTTAATCGCGTGAAGGATTAATAAAAGGAGTGAAGTAAAAATTGTAATTTGCGTAAGCCTACATTCTTTAGCCGCATCACCCCCTGCTAAGAGATACATGTTTCTACAAATTAATACTGACGCAACCGAGGTAAATATAAATATATATATATATATACAATATTTAAAGAAACATTAAAATACAAAGTTGATTCCTAAGCGTTGGGGCTAAGTCCACCGGAAAGTGAACCTTGGGGCGAAGGCCACCGGAAAAGTCAACGTTGGGGCGAGGGCAACCGGAAACTTTGTATCGTACGTGGTTGCAACTACTTCAAGTTTTGGCTCCCCAACAGTGGAACTACAATACAACTCCGCCTTCAAATTTGTACTTAAACGTGGGGCTAATAACGTAAAGATAAAAACCTCTATCTCAAATATATGTTTACATGGAAAATTCGTTATTTTTTCTCAAACGACTATAACAGATTTAATTAAATGTCACGTTTAGAAATATTGATATAAAAATAAAATGAGGTAGGTGTAACTTGCATTTTCTGTGAATAACCTATAAAATCCTCTTCTTTCTATTTCAATTTTATTTGGCATCTGCATCGTTTATATTAATAAGGCAAGTCAATAAGTCAGTAACATACAAAGTACTTGCAGAATCGATGAAATTCAATATGCAGATCAAGCTAAAAGTAATGAGGAGTTTATTTTGCAGGAGATGTTGCCCCGATGAAGAGAATTACCCACCCACCCAAACTAGTTGCCTCGGTTGTATAGCAAAATCTGGCGACATTTTGAGATAGGTACTGCCAACTTAACGAAGCGAAATTTGTCGAAATAATCCAGGCAATTTAAGGAAGGATTGAATTATTAGATGTTGCTCGAACGAAGTAGTGTGGACCAACCAATCACCTGACCACTAATAGTGAATCATAAACATCGTTAAGAACCGCACGCTCGTTTCGCTTGCATGCTTTAGTGTTTCCACTACCTCATCTACGCTTACATATTTTTCTTTTCGCTGTGTTTTGATATACAATGTTGTCAATAGAAGGAAAGCTCCCATAGTGCCTCGGGTGGACGCCAATGGTGGACATTTTACTTTAGCCAACATATTTGTGCTATTTCCTTGTATTCCGATGTGTTAAACTGTGTTAAAGTGTGCAAAGAAGGAGTACATGTGTTGATTAGCTATACTCACTCTTCAGACTAACTAGATGCGTGAGTGTTACTAGTATAGTGATCTCGGGCGCATTGACAGAAAACGTAAAATATACTCTTCTTTAATTGTATGTTATGGGAAAACATTAGATATAGACAAAATACTGCAGAGAAAATAAAAACTCCTAAAATACGCAGTTGTGTCAAAACATTGCACTATCCGGTGGACTTTGTTATTAATTCTCAGATCTAACATGGAGATAAGCCTTACTAGGAAGCGGGCGGATCGAAAACGAGGCCATGGCCAGACTCACTACAGGGCAGGAGAATGCCGACGCAAAGGGTTTTTCTTTTAAATCATCAAAATAAAGTAGAACATAGTCTAACAAAATCAATATACAGAAAGCTGGGTTTCATATAAATTGCAAGGCTTGATTATTCAAAAGTGTTCAATGTGAAGGAGACATTCCTACACTTAATGTAAAACAAAGACTCATAAATAGCTTAAATGCAGGTAATTGAGGCGCGAGCAGCCATAACGTAAATTAGAACAATCATATATACACTACGTGATCAAAAGTATACGGACACCTGGCTGAAAATGACGTACAAGTTCGTGGCGCCCTCCATCGGTAATGCTAGAAGTCAATATGACGTTAGCCAACCCTTAGCCCTGATGACAGCGCTCACTCTCGCAGGCATACTTTCAATCAGGTGCTGGAAGGTTTCTTGGGGAATGGTAGCCCATTCTTCACGGAGTGCGGAACTGAGGAGAGGTATCGACGTAGGTCGGTGAGGGCCAGCACGAAGTCGGCGTTCCAAAACATCCCAAAGGTGTTCAGTAGGATTAAAGTCAGGACTCTGCACAGGTCAGTCCATTACAAGGACGTTATTGTCGTGTAACCACTCCGCCACAGCCCGTGCAGTATGAACAGGTGCTCGATCGTGTTGAAAGATGCAATCACCATCCCCGAATTTCTCTTCAACAGTGGGAAACAAGAAGGTGCTTAAAATATCAATGTAGGTCTGCGCTGTGATCGTGCCACACAAAACAACAAGGGGTGCAAGCCCCCTCCAGGAAAAACACGACCACACCATAACACCACCACCTCCGAATTTCACTGTTGACACTACACACGCTGGCAGATGGCATACACCGGACATTCGCCATACCCACACCCTGCCATTGGATCGCCACATTGTGTACCGTGAATCGTCACTCCACAAAACGTTTTGCAACTGTTCAATCGTGTAATGTTGACGCTCCTTACACCAAGCGAGGCATTGTTTGGCATTTTACTGCGTGATTTGTGGCTTATGAGCAGCCACTTGACCATGGAATCCGAAGTTTCTCACCTCATGGTTAACTGTCATAGTACTTGTAGGGGATCCTGATGCAGTTTGGAATTCCTGTGTGATGGTCTGGATAGATGTCTGCCTATTACTCTTTAGGAACCTCTTCAAAAGTCGGCGGTCTCTGTCAGTCAAGGGACGAGGTCGGCCTGTACGCTTTTGTGCTGTACATGTCCCTTCACGTTTCCACTTCACTATCACATCAGAAACAGTGGACCTAGGGATGTGTAGGAGTGTGGAAATCTCGCGTAGAGACTTCACAAACTGACACCCAATCACCTGACCATGTTCGAAGTCCGGAGCGTCCCATTCTGCTGTTTCACGATGTCTAATGACTACTGAGATCGCGGATAATGAGTATCAGGCTGTAGGTGCAAGCACAGTGCACCTTAGATGAAAAACGTATGTTTGTGGGGGTGTCCGGATACTTTTGATCACATAGTGTATAAGAATATTTTGTAAGAATAGTCGGCAGAAACTACATAAAAAACGTATTGGTTAGAGAAAGTCATGTGAATGCAACACATTATTTAAGCAATGGACTGTTCTCTTAGTCTCCTGAATTGCCGTGCCAGGTGGCGCCGCGGTAACGTGGTGACCCGCATTCGGAAGGATTAGCGTTCAATCCCGGCGACTGCCCAATTTCAGCCATGGATGTTTTATGGTTTCCCAGGGTCGACTATGCGAATTATGGGTTTGTTTCTTCTCCATCACAATTTCCTTACCATCAGTTCACTTTCATTCCGTTTGCTTCTTATATTTCAGGCATGCTTTAGGTTTCGTGGCGAGAAATAGAAGCACGGATACATGTTCAAAGGAAAGGGTACTTCCAGTGGACATCAGAGGGCTACATGGTTGGTAGGTCGTTCATCGACTTCTATAGGCGGCTCCAGCAATGGGACGGGTTTTGTGCTTGGAAATGTTAGAGACTTCCTCGCGTCTCTGTGGGCTTCTGTCTACAGCTTGCGACCTGCTGTGACTCCTTCAGTTGTGCCATTTTGGCACAACCCCGTCATAACAATAAATGTGTATTACTTAAAAAGAACCACAGTAAATTAGGAAATAATTAAGGTGTAAATCCTTTTATTTTAAACGAATGTTATAACATATAATTATACAGGGTGAGTCACCTAAACGTTGCACCGCAAATATTTCGTAAATGGAAATTGCTATTGATATGCAGTTTTCACAGCATTGATTGGTAGTCAGGGGCTTGTACATTTAGCCTATAAACAGATTTTAATAATAGCCAGAAAGTTTGATTTTTAAACAAACATGCAATTTTTTTTAAATCGAACAATACCTAGTTACATCAACAGAATAAACGTAGGGTAAATTAGAATGTCAGTGGCGTTTAATGCAAGATTCTAGTGTAAGTTGTTTACGAGAAATCGTATTTTGAAACTTTTACGCACCGACACTTGTACAACCTGTGGTAGCACAAACTAAAGAAAAACAAGAGCGAATTACAATACTTGTGTGGATTCTTACAAGTAAAGAGAACATATCCCTTCAAATGTTGTGTTCAAAATGATTACCGGCAGCTTCAATACACGCTTCCAGTCTGCTATGGAAAGACTGCTGCACACGTTCTAGCATTTCAGCCAAAATGTCAGAGCAGGCAGCAGTAATACGTCGTTTCATATCGTGTGGTGTAGTTGGTACATCCTTGCAGACAGTGTCTTTCAGCCTTCCCCACAGAAAAAAGTCTAAAGGGGTCAGATCCGGTGAACGGGTCAAGGTACAGGTACAGGTCCTCTTCGCCCAATCTAACGATTTGGAATCAATCCGCTAAGACAAGCTGTAGTACTTTGTGCAGTATGAGCTGGACAACCATCATGTTGGTACCACAGGTTCCTTCTAGTCTGCATAGGAACGTGTTCTAGCATCAGTGACAGATGGTCTGTCAGGAGGCTGCGATACTTGTGCGAGTTCATTGTTCCTTCTATGAACAAAGGGCCTATGAGTTGATGGCTCACTATCCCACACCACACGTTTAAACTCCATGGACGTTGACGTTCCACCTGCCGAAGCCAACGGGGATTGTTAACAGACCAATAGTGCATGTTTCTGCGGTTTACCTGTCCATGATTAGTAAATTTTGCCTCATCACTAAACAAGATACACGATGAACCTGGAGTATCATGTTTTAATGCCCATGTACAAAAGTTAACACGATTCTCAAAATCGTTTCCACGCAGCTCTTGATGGAGAGAGATGTGATAGGGATGGAACCTATGTCGATGAGAATGCACAGTACATTTGCCTGACTTATTCCACTTCCACGTGCGACTGTGCGGGAACTAATTTGCGATTCTAGTGCAATGGCAGCCAAAACATTAATTTCTGCCTCTTCCCCAGTCACTTGTTTGTTTCTGTTACGTTTTCTAGGTGTTACAGTACCAGCTTCACGTAATTGGTTGAAGAGGTTGATAAACAATTGCCGAGATGGTTGACGTCTATTGGGATACGTTTCCGCATACACCGTACAGGAACGAACTCCATTCTTCCTATACTCTCCATGCACCATGAGCATGTCGGCTTTTTCTGCATTAGTAAACCCCATCTTCCACTCACGACTTACTGCTTGACTGTCACAAACTAATTGACCAGAAAATGGCAATGCAATCAATGAACAGAAAGCACAATGCAAACAAACATAACAATATCGTACCTAGAAAATGAGGAGTTTGAATGGGACAAACAATTGTCGGGGTGGAAACTTTTCAAAATACGATTTCTCGTAAACCACTTACACTGGAATCTTGCATCAAACGCCGCTGACATTCTAATTTACCCTGCGTTTATTCTGTTGATGTAACTAGGCATTGTTCCATTTAAAAAATTGCATTTTTTCTCAAAAATACACTCTCTCAGTATTATTAAAATCTGTTTATAGACTAAATATATGAGCCCCTGACTACGAATCAATGCTGTGAAAACTGCACATCAATAGCACTTTCCATTTCCGAAATATTTGCGGTGTAGGTTTTAGGTGATTCACCCTGTATAAACTTAAAGGTACAGACGGACAAAGGGGCCCCTACAACCAAGGCAGAGCACAACAAGTACGGCGCGACTGCCCTTTGCTTCTACAGTAGTCCTAAGAGGGACGAGAGAGACCCGAAGTGCAACCAGATCCAAATGGTGACGAGAGCAAGCATGGGCAGAGTCGCTAACGTTTACAGATCGTACGCATCTGACACCGCACATGTCTCCGAGCACCCGGCGGCCCCCCTAGGACAGACTTACTCGGAGACCTGACTTAACTGACAGTCCAGCAACAACACCGTGAAAGACACCTCTAAAAAGCACACAACTACCTTTCAGTCGCAACCTGGCGAACACCTTCGCCTGGTGCTACAACCCTGAATCAGATGACAAGGAAGATGATGGATACAGGAACTGAGTGGCAGGAAAAGTCGTGGTGAAAGAAGATTCGGGACCTCCCGAATGCGAAGAAAAATTCTTAAAAGCGGCAATTTATCACAGAGTAAAAACATGGATACTGAAGAGAAAGTAGATAGATAAGGCGTCTCCTGTTGCATATAATATCTAAATCTCGGAATGGCTTTGATGGGATGCAGGCTCCATCCAGATAGCGGCGATGTAATTCTGTAATAAAGATTGTAACTTGTTGAAGAAGTACAGACGGTCTTATTTCCTTAACAGTGCCTGTTTTTGTTGTTCTCGACCTCGCACAGCAGGAAATTATTCAATATAAAAAACCAATCACCGGAATGCAAGCAGTTCTGGAGTTTCTCTATTCCTGCTGCGTACCAAGGACTTTATTATACACTCTGACCTCCAACACTGTTAGTCACAATCATCTATGAAGGAGAAAAATATATTGATTTGAACTTCTAACCTAATAATGAATTTAGTTTCCATTTCAAGACAACTATAAATTACGCCATACGGACTTAAACGCTTAATTTTTTATCTACACATATATTGAAACTGTAAATTAACATTTTCAGGCAATTTTGAATTTTGAATTGATTACCCTTAAGGTGAGCGCGTGCATGTGTGTGCGCGCGCATAGCATAATTCCAAAACAAATATTTCAATATATATGAATTCCATATTTTGATCCGGTATGGTTTAAGGAAACAGGGTACAAATTTCATGAAACTTCCGCCAATCCATATAAACAAGTTCTTATTTTAATTTTCTCACAAATGGTTCTAGAAGTATACGACACAATATGTTGCATTATCTGAAAAAGGCTACTTTAGTTTCATTAAACTTTACACATCTGGAAAACATAAAGGATAGACAAAAACGCAGAGATCATTATAGTATGGTAAATAAATGTTTTGAACCCCCTGAATAAATAAAGCATTTTTTGAAAAAGACCCGTGTATGGTGTGTGTCTGTCTATAGCATTACTCAAAAACGAAAAGTTGGATAAATACCAAACTTGGTACACATTTAGGTTTACTGTCTTCTAAACATGTCACACAAGATTTATTTCCCAACCCCAAACTACCGTTTACATGGAACATTTTTCCAAATTTTTGATATTCTAAAATGGCTCTAACGATTGATCACAATATTAAGTATAATTACGTGACAAATAAAATGTATATTTCGAAATATCTGGGAATAGCCTACGAAGTACTCTTTATTTAGAAGATATTTTGTATAATATTGTGCAACTGGTAAACGTTAAACGATAGATGAAAATATTCCTCACAAAAAATATAGATTTCTTTAAAACATACAATTTATTTTAAATAACGTTTGATCAGCCATTTCCGAGACATCCGTTACTAATCGTTCGATTAATTCAATACTTTGTCAATCCTTTTAAGTCCCATTGATTTTCAGTTGTTTCTCGGCATTGCATGCAAACAGTACGGAATTTTAAGGTCGGATATAGCGTGCAGTTGTTAAACATTTGACTGTCGCTGTTCCCTTTGTATCTATAACTAAATGTGTAATGTAGTTATTTCTGCAAACGTTTATCTGGATTAAAGTAGATAGGAAAATAAACTTTCGTAAGAATAATTTGTATACCCACTAATAAACGATAGAGGGTAGAGAATATTATGTGAAATTAATACAGCAAAGGTTTTATTTATACATTTAATGGAACTGTAAATGAACATGTTCAGGCAATTTTAAATTGTGAATAGATTACTCTTAAGGTGTGAGGTGTATGTGGTGTATGTGTGCGCGTACACCTTAATTCCAAAACAAGGATTTCAATATACACAAATTCCATATTTAGGTCCGGCATGTTTTAAGGGTACAAGGTACAAATTACCAATCCATATGAACAAATTCTTATTTTAATTCTCCTACAAATGCCTCTACAAGGGTGGTCTTAAAAGTTTCCGACCTAATAAAGATACAAGAAATTTTTTCAGAATGTTTTTTTATTTTTCAACATAGTCTCCTTGTAACTCTACACACTTCTCCCAGCGATGCTCCCATCTCTGTAACCCGTCCAAATTGTACTCGGCTTTTTTCTCTGCAAAATAATTGTTCACGAAGGTGAATTGCATCTTCATTTGACGAAAATCTCTGTCCTCCGAGCGCAATTTTCAGATGAGGGGACAAAAAGAAGTCGCTTGGGGCTAGATCTGGTGAGTAAGGCGGATGGTCAAGCAGTTCAAATCGTAATTCGATTTTCGCCATTGCAACCGCTGAGGTGTGAGACGGTGCGTTGTCTTTGTGAAACAGGATTTTCTTTTTCTGCAAATGTGGCCGTTTTTTCGCAAGTTCTGCCTTCAGCTTGTCAAGTAATGATGCGTAGTAGACTCCTGTAATGGTTTTTCCTTTTTGGAGATAAACTATTAAAATAACTCCATGACTATCCCAAAAAACATTCGCCATCACTTTCCCAGCAGAAAAAACAGTTTTTGCTTTTTTTGGAGCCGGTTCCCCCCTTGCAGTCCACTGTTTGGAGTGTATTTTTATTTCGGGCGTATAATGGTGTATCCAAGTTTCATCTACAGTAATTAATCGGCGCCAAAACTCGGACTTATTGCGCCTAAATTGCGCCAACAGAGCGTTGGAAATGTTCATTCGAACACGTTTTTCGTCAAAGGTGAGCAAACGCGGCACCTAACGCGCGGACAGCTTTCTCATGTCTAAATGTTGATTTAATATGTGACAAACACGTTCTTTTGACATGTTCATAGTCTCTGCTATCTCTCTCACTTTAATTCGGCGGTCGCCTGGCACCATTTGGTGAACTTTGGCGATGTTTTCGTCGGTAGTTGCAATTTTCGACGTCCCGAACGTTCATCGTTTCCCAAGCTCTTACGGCCACGTTTAAATTCAGCTGCCCAAAATGTCACTGCGCTAAATGATGGTGCAGAGTTCCCATACACAGAATTGAACTCATCTTTGATTTGCGTAGGCGTAATAGCCTTTCAAAAACAAATATTCAATGACAGCTCGATACTAGATTTTGTTCATTTTCATAAAAACACTCACATCACCTCACTCAAACGACTGTTACATAACAACTGGGCGTCCAAAATGGCTGAAACTTTGCTGAGTAACTGTCAACAGATGAACAACGAAATTCACTAGCTTTTATTTACGAGTCCTGCCATCTTTATGTTGAGGTTGGAATCTTTTTAGACCACCCTCGTAGAAGTAAATGACGCAACACATTGAACTCTCTGAAAAAGACTGCTTCAGTTTCGTTATACTTTATACAATTGGAAACCATAAGAGATAAACCAAAACTTACTACAGAAAAAAATGCAGAAATCATTAAAGTATGTCATTTATGAAAAAAATGTTTTTACTCTCTCTACCACGTGCATAAAAGGTGGAGAAGGTATTGCGTTCCACCCAAAAATTGGATACCCAGATTTCAGCGAAAACAAATATTTTGAGGCACCTTGAACTCAAGAGACGCCTATTTAGAAAAATCTGCGTGTGTGTTTGTGTGAGTCTGTGAACAGTATAATACAATAACGAAAGGTAGGACAAACATCAAACTTTGTATTTATATTCAGTAACTTTTAAAGATACGACAGAAAGATTTTCAAGAAAATCCTCCCACCTCTCACCACCCTATACATGGAACCTTTTTGGAAATCCGTGATTTTCTTAAAATGCCATATATTAAAGATCTCCTCCATTCGGAAGGAATTTTGCATAAACTTGTGTAGCTGGTAAACGTTAAGTGACAGACGAAAACATACTACACAAGAATGTAGATCTGTTTAAAACACACAATTTATTTCCAATAACTTATTTTGTAGCATCAGCCATTTCCGAGTTATCCATTACTAAGTGTTCAATTGTTCAACACTTAGTCATTCTTTTAAAAATCCTGTTGATTTTCAGATGTGTCTCGTGATGTCATTTAAACAGCATAGAATCCTAAGACCAGGGTCTAGCGTCCAGTTCTAATATACTTGACTATCGCCATTCCCTTTGTATCTGTAACGAACTGGGCATTGCAACTATTTCTGAAAATTTTTATCTCGAATAAAATGAAGTATATAGAAAATAAGCTTTCGTAAGAATAATTTGCATACCTACTAATAAGCGCTAGAGGGTAGAAAGTCAAGTGAATGTAACAATACAATTTTTACTTTCTCTACAACGTATAGTAAGTAGGAGAAGTATTGTATTCCACCCAAAAATTCGATACCGAGATTCCACCAGAAATACATGTTTTGAGACCCCCTAAATCCAAAAAAAACATTTTTGGAAACATGTCCGTGTGTGTGTCTGTGTGTCTGTGAACGCATAACTCAGAAACGAACAATCGGATAAACACCAAACTTGGTATTTAGGTTCCGTATCTTCCAGAGATGCGAAACGAAGGTTTTCAAGAAAATCCTCCCACCCCAGACTACCCTTTACATGGAACATTTTTAAAAACTTTTAATTTTCTCAAAAATGGCTCTAACGATTAAATTAAAATGTCATATGTTTAAGATATTTTCATGACAAATGAAATGCATATCTCTAACTTACTGGGAATGTCTCCAAAAGTATTCTTCCTTGTGAACAACTTTTGCATAACTGGTAAACTATAAAAGATAGTGAAAATTTTACTACACAAAAAATGTAGATCGCGTTAAAATACACAATTTATGTCATATATATTTTTGTTGTTGAGTGATTTATTTTCGAGATATTGCTTGTTATTCCCTTAAATTTTCCAATACTTATACTTTTTCTCAAATTCGTTATTCATTTTTTTTGTCCTGGTAATGCAAAGAGAATGGAATACTCCACATAGCAACCAGCTCTTAAAATATCTGATTATAGCTTAAAGCCTACCATATTCCCTTTGCATCTGCAAGAAAATTAGCAATAAGATTAACATCTCGATATCTCGATTAACATGAAGCATATGGAAAATAAGCGTTTGTAAAAATAGTTTGTACAAGAGTAGGGAAAGTCATGTGAGTGTAACACATACGATTTTTTCATAGTTACAAGTTTGCAGTGTGTTGCTTGTTAGTGTTTAGTTTTTATGTAATTTGGTGCACTAGAAGATATTATGTGCGATTTCTCTAGAGCATGGAACATAAACAGTTGAAGGTGTTTTCGTCTTAATTGCAGCTAAGTTTATAGGGACTAATTTGAAAGCATTTTTCCCGAAAAATGTATTGTAATTATCACAAGGTGGATGGAATAATAAAACTTTAAGAGAAATAGAATATTATACAGGATGTTTCACTAAAAGTTTGTAAAGCGTGAAGGCAGCTTAAGGGGATATTAACTTAAAACATGCAGAAGAGAGTCTGAAATCAAGGCAATCTATTTTACCTAATTTCGTTTACCTCTTGTTAGAAGCAACTCCACCAGTATTTACTTTTCAAATGCCAGGACTCACTATGAATGAACGATACATCTGTTTATAACTTTCGAAGAGTACGCAACTATAGCGAGTGATCCACTGAAGTTCGTACTTTGTGCCCATTGTGCACGGCTTTTCCTTCACACTGTGACCACTGCACGGCTTCTCGCGCACCGGCCGCCGCAGCTCGGACTCCCACCGAAACAGTAGTAGGGTCAAGTGTTGTAATATGGCCACCAAAATTTATTTTTGTAATTTCCTTGAAAGAAGGACAATGAACATGTCATGCGAGTTATACCTACATGCCTGTAAGATAAGTATTATGTAGAATTGTAATTCAAATATGGCATTATTTTATTATGTTTAGCTTTGTTTATAACAAGGCAGAATTGGCCATTTTAAAGGACAGTCTTGTAATATGGCCACCTACAAAAAGGTATATTTAAGAGCACGTTTCGCATACAGAAACCTTAGCACTTCTTTCACCTGAAGATTCTTCATGAAACCAGACGCACATCCTGCACAGGACACCCACACTTCTCCGTCGTGGTCTTCGCTGAAGAGCCCATCACAATATCCACACTTAGAATCGCCTGTGCTGCATGCAGATTCTTGTTCCTGTTTTCTTTCTTTTTTGTTTTTTTGTTTTTAATGCTTTTTTTTTATAAATATGTACCGCTAAAGTCTGAATGGTGGCCTTCTGACTTCTCCCTGTCTTTTTCTTCCTTGGTACAGAAGGTCGAGGGCACAGTCGCTCCAGGAGAGGAGCGTCATCTCCGCTACTGCTAGAGCCTCCAACATATTCTTCATTAATTGATGAATGGTGCTTGAAGTCACTCACTTTGCCACTTCTAGGTTCCTTGCCTATTTGATCCTAAGTTCCTGGAGTAGGATCTCTTTCAACTGATCTGCTTGCCTGACCTGACGGGCCTGGGACAAGGTCTTGAAAGTTCAGATTCTCATTTTCTTGACTATGGAACACCTCGGATGGGGCATAGGAGGATTCAGGAATAATTCCTGGGTTGAGAACACCTGCCCGTAGGCACGAAATCCACTCACCCCATCTCAACGGGATAAAGATTTCCCCATGCTTGAGAAAGCTTCTGAACGAGACCGTCGACCTGATTTTACAGCATCTACTGCTTCCTGCATTCTCTGGATACCACAGTTCTGGCGCTGCGTTGTCATGATTCTCATTTTAAATGCCTACAAATATCAAGCAATAAATAAAGTTACTTTCCTTACTTCCTAAAAATAATTATTTGCAATGCATTTAAACATTGTAGAAACTAGGTCTGCTTCTTGTTAAGTCTAATGATAAATAAACAATTTAAAAGAAAAAGAAAATAAAGAAAAAGAAGAAATAAAATTAGATAAATACTCCAATGAGACTAGACATCGTTAATACATTCAGTATTATGCTACACAAATGTCACTCCCTGTAAAAATAAAAAAATAATAAAATTCAACGAGTCTTGTAAAATGGCCAAGCGGCTGGCCATATTACAAGAAAACACATGCTTATGGTCTTCAAGAGCTAGCTAATAGGTAGCAGCACCAATCATGATTGCGGCAACACTCTTATGGTCCTCAAAGGTTACACTTTTACTAACGCTATCCGTATTTTTTCATTTAAAACTCGTATTGCTATAATAAATTATAACTTACAGACACAGGAAAAGAAAATGGCTTCGTTTGACTTACCTTTTAATACGCTATGTGATATATTTCCTTATAGCACACACAAAACTGCCAGATGTTTCTCACAACAAAGCGCAGCACACACAACTAATATGGCGTTGCTTCTGCAGCACTCTGTCGTTTCTATCAGCAACTAGGAGGGCGGTGGAATTTAAATAATTATTTCTGGCCGTTTTACAAGAGTGGCCGTATTACAGGACTTGACCCTAATATTTCCCGCACTCACCTCACGTTCTCATAGTTACAGTTATGATTACAATGATAATAAGTAGGCTTACGATACGGACAAATTATTAACTAATGATGTGCAACCTTATCATAGAGTTTCTAAACACAATACTATTTGAGGCCGTTTCCTATCACACTAACCGGGAGGAAAAGAAAATTGTTGGGCTCGATCCCTGATGCTAGTTGTGAGGTCTCGCGATGGTGGCTTCCGCTCTTCGCTTGTCTTCGACGATATGCTAGTACAATCTGTTTAGTAATTCTAGATTTTGTTGTGGTTTATTACATGTTATTTCCCTGGTTATTTCTTTGGTGTGCTCAGCGGTGAATGATGAACTTTGCTTGCGGTAGATATATGCCGTCAAGTGGGAATTAGATCTCAGGCGTTCAGGTTCAGGAGAAGGTGAATTATGGAAACTAGGAACGTCACTGTCACTGAATTTATTGTGAATAAAAATTACCATGATAATCAGACGCTTCTGTCGCTAAATTCAAATATCGGATCTATATGCGCAACTCTTGTCTACAGAAATAGCATTCTATTCTTTGTTCGAATTTGTAGGAATGTAACTTCGACTACATTTCTCACTCACACGACGCTTGTTCTCTAAAATTTAACTTTGTAGCTTCGCGGGAATCTTTTCGTGTTTATCTGCTTTGGTAAATTTCGGCGGTTATTTATAAATACGAGGGGCACTATTTATATTTTGAACCTTGGCAATCCTGAATGTTGTAGGTGCCATCTGACATTTCCAATGGAAAGTTTGACATTTTTTACCATAATCTACTTCAAACATTTTGTCAACAGAGCATCATTTGTTTTGTTTACACTAATTTGAAAATTGTGTGTCAACAAAACATGGCATTAACTCGTGAAAATGTTCGTGCAATGATTCATTACAACCTTAGACGTGGATTATCAGGACAAGAGTGCATCGATCAACTAACTTCCACATTTGGTGACGAAGCTCCATCCTTTGCCGCTGTGAAACGCTGGTATAACGAATTTAATCGTAGCCGCCGTTCGCTCAATGATGAGGTTCGTGAAGGTCATCCAAAATCAGTTGTGCCAGAAAAAAATTGATGCTGTGCAAAAAATAAAGAAATATCGTCATGGAACATATCGTGGGATTCAGGCAACCCTAGGCATTGGTTCCACCAGCATATATAACATATTGCATGATTATTTAGCCGTGAAAAAGGTTTGCTCTCGTTGGATCCCACATAATTTGACGCAATTTCAAAAAGATGCTCGTGTCGATTGGTGTACAAAAATGCTCAAGAAATACAATAGTGGTGCCTCAAAAGACGTATATAAGATCGTAATATGTGACGAATCATGGATCTATGCGTATGAGCCGGAACGTAAAGAGCAGTCGACTGTATGGGTGTTTCAAGATGAAGCAAATCCAACAAAAGTTGTTCGCACTCAAAGCATTTTGAAGCAAATGGTCGCCTGCTTTTTCAGCAAAACTGGCCATGTGGCAACAGTGCCTTTAGAGGAACGTAAAACGGTCAATGCCGAATGGTACACAACTATTTGTTTGCCGGAAGTCTTCGGTGAAGTAAGGAACCGTAGGATCGTTCTTCATCAAGACAATGCGAGCGCACACACATCTCGTCTAACAAGAGGGTATTTGGGGACTCAAAAAATGGTATTGATGGGTCATCCGCCATACAGTCCTGATTTGGCACTAAATGACTTCGTTTTGTTCCCGAACATCAAGAATAAATTGCATGGACAGCGATTTTCGTTTGCAGCAGAAGCCGTTGATGCCTTCCAAAACCATGTTTTGGGGATGTTTCAAGAAGACTGGAATAAATGCTTTGAGAAATGGTTTAAACAGATACAAAAGTGTATTGATCATAAAGGAGAATATTTTGAAAAACAATAAAGCAGTTTTCAATCAGAAATTACTTTGCTTTAATTATTAGGCTCAAGATATAAATAGTACCCCTGTACTACAACGTTCGCCGGTAATTGAGTTCGACTACTACTAATGCGATTACACATTTATCTTCCGCGAAGCTATAACAATTAACACCTGACGTCGTGGAGAGTAGATTTCACGTCGGTGACATTTTGAGTGTGGGGACTACAAACCAAATTCACGCTGCTTTTATACGAACTATCCCTATTCCAAGCTAACAACTAAATCTACCTCTCATTTGCGGTCTTGAACGCATGGTTTTGAATGCTGTCATCTTATAGGTTTCTTATACGGGTCACATGATAAAATTTCTCACGTCATGCAGTGACTTTCCACTGAGTTTGGCTCGTTTCTACACCGCCGCCTACTACGTCGTATGTCCTTGGATAGCAAAAGAAGAATAGAAGTATCCCCTCGCAAGATCGAACTAAACATTGCAGATATCTTGGGCCATAAAACGAACAAAATTCTACAGAAAATGCATTTTCTAAATAATTAAACGAGCTTAGCTAGGAACATCTTATGCATAAAGCAAAATACATGAATATAAAAAAATGATAATAACTAACAAGATGAAAATAAAATAATTCACACACATATATCAAATAAATCACAATAATACACTGCATAATTAGATATTCATTTTGAGGCTGTAGGTCGTTCCTATCATATTGCTGTAAACTAAGACGCCATTGTGCTGTCTTATTTGTCTGGTAATGATGAAAAATGAAGTAGGTCGCATACATCGGAATGAGAGACAAAGGGTATTGTAAGTACCTCTAGTCACGAAGCGGTTCGTACAAGGCTTCACGGGTAAACAAAACCCCAATGCACCACCTCACTCCACCCTACTCGATGCACAATAAACTTCACTTCAGTTTTATTTTGTCCGGGATCCTTAGTCTGATAATAAGCACATACCTTATCATAAGAGATGTTGGAAATATTGTTCTCTATCTGCATATTTCTGATATGTTTTCAGGAAATTTCATTTACACTTGAGAGTTCCATATCCAAACTGAGTGAATTTCTAGCCTGATGTTTTCTTTTAATTCTTCCAATGTATGGGATTTATAGAATACACCTTATTTTTCCTGTGGTCATCAGAATCGGGTATATTTCTGTAATAGATTTTGCGAAATTATACAACTTAATATTCTTCTCTGGCAAAGAATGGTTCCATTTATATGGCTATGTTTCGTCGTAAAATAACAGATATTGGAGATCGAGAAACCCGATTTTATACGGAGATTCCCTTGCATGACGCGAAAATTGCTGTGTAGGAAATGCATACAGAATAATAAGACCTATATTATTTTGAAAAAAACCTATAAATTCAGAGAGGTACAGGAATGACTTACACCATTTTTTGAACAACTGACTAACGTTGAATGACTGTCTGGGTTTTTTCAACAAGAATTGGTTACCGCGCATACAGCTGAGTCATTAAATTTAATTCAGTAAATTTATAAGAATAGGGTAATTAGTACAGGATTATGGCCATCACGCTCCCCTGATTAAACTGCATGTGATTTTTATCTATAGGGAAACTTGAAAACTAAAATTTGCATAACAAGTCGCCATACATTGAAAGAACTAAAAAACAACAGGGGAGAAATTCACTCTATTTAGGATATGAACTCTCGAGTATGAATGAAATCTTCCTGAGAAGATGCAGAATAATACAAATAGAGGAGAATATTTCCAACATCTCTTATGATAAGGTATGTGTTTATTATCATTTTAATTGTAAGTGTAAGTGTGAGAACGTGAGGTGGTTGCGGGGATACTATAACTGTTTCGGCGGGAGTCTTAGCTGCAGCTGCCGGTGCGCGAACTGCCGTACAGTGGCCACAGTGTGAAGGAAAAGTACTGTATGTGCAACATTAGAAGTCCTGCAATAGTTCTCCTCTTCAAAAAAAATTAGGTTTACGTGTGGTCTTTATGTTACCAGACACCGCCTGTAATGACTTGTGTTATAAGCACGTGTGTTGCATATCATTAAAAGAATAATGATAGAAGGACAGAAAAATAAACAGAAATGTTACCACGTTCCCTTTTCCTTGTTGCAATAAACCATTTTCCCGGAATCGCCAATCTATATAAATGTAATAGACCATGCACATCGTAATGTAGTTCCTTTCACAGCTTGTGAACGGTGAGGAGATTGCTACTACTTCTAGAGATAGGTATAACTCTGCGTGTTCAATGTAACATCTACTTCTGGTTTAATTTGTTGACATTTTTATTAAAACAGCCCCTAATTTGGAATAGCCATGAACTGGTAACAGGGCTATAAGTATCAGACCTTTTAAATATAGTTTTCTTTCTTTGTACTGAATGTTTCCGGTGAATTTACACAAGAAGTGACTTAAGAGAGTACACTCAAAGCAAGAAAGTAGAAGGGTTGCTCTTTTGCATGTTAGAGCTAGGAAATCACATGTTACATGTACAATCGAGTGCAATGAACCATGCCGATATAATGGTTTAAATTGGTAAGAAATACTAAACCACCCTTGCCATGCCCAACTCCCCCCTTACCTGGTACTAGTACTCCAGTTAATCTTTGTCTTATCCTCCTCTATTTCCTGAACCTGAAACTACCTGTATTCACAGGTTAATGTTTGACTTTTGACAGTAAACCAATGCGAGGCGGACTTATCCAGCGGCTCGTTTGAAATGTTATCGTACTTCTCTCCTTTCGCCGCTCATCTAGATCTGACATTTCTTTATAGGCTCGTACTCGAATTCAAACCAATAAGAGAAGTGTTCATCCAGGGATGGTGTGAAACACGAATAAGGAGTTCTTGCCAACATTAGATAAACAAAAACACTATAGGAAACCAAAAGCATCGGCACGCTTCCCTGCACTCGACTGTACACGGTACGTGATAACCCTCATAGTTCAGCTCTAAGTAGGTGAAGGTAAAGGAGAATGGTGACACCTTACTGCTCAGAGCAACAGCAGAGAGGACATGGTCATGGAAACGTTCCCTTTAGACAGAATTAAGTCATCGAGCCAGGGACAATTTTATTTTGTGTCAATTTTATAACGATTAATTTTGTATATTTATGTTGCGTGTAAAATGTATGGAATAGCTGTAAAAATTAATTAAATATGCTTATAAATTAATACTTCTTCTGCATAACATATTTCCAATCCGAAGAATTTTAATAGCTTAAAAGTTGCATTTCTTTGAGAATACTCAAGCTAATTGCTGGGTAGAAAGTTGAATTGTTTTATGTTCAAGCAGGAGGGGAAAACTCTGTTGTCCCATTGTATTAGCTTAAAATGTATAGCAGCAATATGAGATGGCGAAAACCACCAGATACTTAGGGGGGTGGATTACTGAATCACGTATGAGTAAAAAGTCACGTGAGGGAGAACGACCTATCAGAATGTAGTTTACTTATGACGTCAACGCCGAAGAACCCGCGAAAACTTATGGAATCACAAATCAAAGATATCATGCATCTTTGGGAGGAATTGTATAAATAGGGTGTATCCCCAGAGAAGTTTTGACTCCAGCGATGCAGATGTGTGAAATTCACGTCGATCATGGTCGGAAATAGTGCCGGAAACAAGTTTAATAATTCCGCGGAATGTAGTTTATTTCAAACAGAGCACCGAAATCACATACCGCTGTTGCTCTTATAGAATCCACGAAGGTGTTTTAGTCGCACGTCGCACGGAAACGAGTGTTGTGTATTTAAGGGTGACGTGATAAACTAATGTAAGTTGCCGACATATAGACGTAATTAACAATAACACTGCGGTTCGCGAACAGGAGCGAAACTATACAGGATGGTTTAAAAATAGAGGGCATGAATTTAGGTGTGCATTCCCCCTATTTAAACAATAAAATACGTCCATTACAGGCCCGGAAATGATTGGTTTCGGAGTTATGGCCTTCAGAACCGCGATATTCACGTTTTTCTTCCCGCAGGTAGTTGCCGTGATAGAAAATAACAGGAAGCTCTGACAGTTCATTTCGTGGCGAAGGGTACATTGTGCTTGGCGTTCGACTGAGCGACATTTACTCAAATCAGGAGCTGGCAGAAATGTACGGTAAGGCGAACGGCAATGCTGCACTGGTTCGTCATTTGTATCAAGTGAGGTACCCACAGCAAGGATGTCCAGATCGGAAGACATTTGAACGTCTCCATCGCCGTTTGTGCGCTAATGGGAAGCCTAAATTTCTTGGTTTGAGGAGGGGATGACCAAGATCTACACTGCAGAAGTAGGTGAGGAGATTCTGAATTCTCTGTACACGACTCCTATCAGTACACAAAGTTTAGTGTTGCAAGTGAATGTACCTCATACGACTGTCTGGAGACCGTTGCAAGAGCAACACTTGTATTTTTACTTTCTCTACCACGAATAGTAAGTAGGGGAAGTATTGTACTCCACCCAAAAATTCGATACCGATATTTCACCGGAAATACATGTTTTGAAACCCCCTGAATCCAAAAAAAGCATTTTTGGAAACATGTCTGTGTGTCTATGTGTAAGTCTGTGTGTGTGTCTGTCTGTGAACAGCATAACTCAGAAACGAACAGTCGGATAAACATCAAACTTGGTATTTAGGTTCAGTATCTTCTAGAGATGCGACACGAAGGTTTTCAAGAAAATCCCCCTACCCCAGATTACCCTTTACATGGAAGATTTTTCGAAAATTTTAATTATCTCAAAAATGGTTCTAACGATTTTGATTAAAATATCATATGTTTAAGATATTTTTATAACAAATAAAATGTATATCTTGAATTTCCTGGGAATGTCTCCAAAAGTATTCTTCATTGTGAACGACATTTGCATAACTGGTAAACCATAAGATATAAACAAAATTTTACTACACAGAAATGTAGATCGCGTTAAAATACACAATTTATATCATATACATTTCTTTTGTTGAGTGAACCGTTTTCGAGATATTGCTTGTTATTCCCTTAAACTTTCCAATACTTATCTTTTTCTCAAATTCGTTATTCATTTTTTTTATGTCCTGGACATGCAAAGAGAATGCAATGCTCCACATAGCAACCAGCTCTTAAAATATTTGACTATCGCTTAAAACCTACCATATTCCCCTTGCATCTACAAGAAAATTAGCAATAAGATTGACATCTCGATATCTCGATTAACATGAAGCATCTGGAGAATAGGCGTTTGTAAAAATAGATTGTACAAGAGTAGAGGAAGTCATGTGAGTGTAACACATCAGATTTTTATTATTTGCAACGTGTACAGGCCTGTCACCAAAAGATTACACTGCTCGATTGATGTTCTGGCAGTGGTTCGTGTAGCTGTGTGCTGTAAATCGGAACATTTCTGCCTTAGTATTATTTACAGATGAAGCACAGATCACACAAGATAACATTACAAATTTTATAATCCGTATGAATTAGCATATGAAAACCCACATGCAATTGTTCCATGTCATCGCCAGTGCTGTTCACTCCCAACACGTGGGTCGGTATCATTGATGATTGATTAGTTGGACCCCATGTGCTTATAAACAGACTTACGGGGTAGACGTACAAAACGTCCTGGAAAACACCTACCTCATGTGTATGAAGACACTCCACTAAGCTTTGGTCAACAAGCTCACTTCTTGAATGGTGGCGCTGCTGCACACTTCAGTCGTACCGTTCGCCGGTACTTGGATCGAAGGTTTTCTGATGAATGGATAGGTAGAGGTGACCCAATTGCTTGATCACCACACTCACCTGATTTGAACTCTGTCGATTTCTACTTGTGGGACCATTTAAAGGCGTTGGTCTATTCGTCTCCAGTGTCTGACATTGAATCCCTTCACAATCGGATTGTGGCAGTTTCTGAGGAAATACGCAATACTCCTGGAATTGGGATCGTGTTCGTACGGCCATGAGACGTCGATGTGAGACCTGTATTGAAGCAAGAGTTAGTCACCTTGAACATCTTCTCAAAATAAAACTACCTACGGTAAGAAATACGTTCCGGTGAACCTCACAATTTTGAAGGCCATAACTCAGAAACCAAGCATTACCGGATACGTATTGTAATGGACTTACATTATTGTCTACATATGGGGAATGATACCTGAAAATCCTGTTTGAGTGACCAGGAACACTTGTGCGGTGCAGTAGACATCTTGTTCAATGAATTCAATAATACTTAACTTCACTCACTCTGCTTCATCGTTCTCTTTGTGTTTCAATTCCCCACGCGAGATCTTCGAAGTATAGTAATTTCCACAGGCATAGCTCTTGCTCGACCTCGGAAATAAAATTAGCCATCTCTCAACGGAGACAGAAGAAGAAGCCACGTCTAGAGAGCTCCAAAAGAGGTACGGTGATTGTACAATTAGATCACACTCATCCCGAACCTGTTACGCATAGCTGCATACCAGTGGGTCATGAGCCATGTTACGTACTGAGCGGGATCCCCCTCATGGGCGTGAACTTCTGTAATTGGTAGCCAGTGTCAGCCTCCAATAACTGCCAGAAGTTGCTTCTTGTTTAAATTAAACTATAGCGAAAACAAGGACATTTGTTGGGATAACCAGTTCAGAGCTGAGAAATAGGGTACACAAGCAATGATCGAGTTGACAAAATCTATTATACACAGTTTCCTTGCACACGTTCTTTGTTTATCCTTCTTGTTAACCCCAGGATTCCCTGTCAATTTGCCACGCGCCTCCCCGGGTTTCAGAGTCTCACTGACTTACACCGACTGCATTAGAAATATCAATTCAGTATTACTATTCGTCCAGCACAAACAATTTACAATTCCAATGAATCAAAACCATAATTTCCCTGCACATGATCACAGATGAAGCTTTCTAAGTGCAAGAATGGTTTACTATTCACATAAGAGTCCGTCGTCATTTTATACTGCAGTGTTATGTTCATCTCGTTGGTATTTCTACTGTAGCTTGAACTTTTCTAGGTGCACTGCGTAGAATCTGTTCATGTGACTTTTCTTGTGTTTGTTATAGGGCCTTTGCGTTTTATTTCTCCTGTAATTATTAGTTTTAAATTTATGTACGCCCGTTGATGTTCCATCCTTCAATAGAATGGGGGATTTATAAATTAATGCATGTAATAAATTGGCATGGCTTTATTACAATTCAGTGCGCAGCATGAGCCTCAGGCCTAATCCTCATTTCATAGTATTCCTGGACGTATTCTAACCATGCGGAACCAAAGTTTTGTGTGAAGGTCCTAGTCTTGCTAGTGTAAAGAACAATAATATGGTATTTTTACTTTCTGTAACATGTACATTGTAGGTAGAGAAGGTAGATATTGCATTCCACCCAAAAGTTCGATACCAGCAACAGCTCATTCTGACCCATGGGTTTTTGCGTTTTTTTTCAGGGTCGTCAGGCGAATACTGGAGTGGTTTGTTTCAGGCCCCAAATTTCCTGTCCCTCCAATTCGTTCCATTCATCATTTCATTCATGCTTCATCCCGTTGGTCTCTTTCAGGGTGAGAAGTGTCAGCGGTGGTGCTTCTGTAACTCTCTCTGTCCCTCGAATTTCGGCTGGCTGCCGGGATATCCGAATTTCCTTAAAGGGCATTGGCTCCCTCTGTGTGGGCCAGAGTCCCCGATCTGCCTGTGCGTCTGTCGGGGTGTCTACTTCTGGAAACTTAGGGAACCTGTCATTGCTGTACCGTCGCTCCTGAGTCGGCCGCCGTATCTTCTTTCGCCTCATCCTTCCTCAGGGGAGATTCTCCGTCTTAGGGCGTAGGTACATATCCTCTCTGAATCGGAGCCGTGCCCCCTCCGTTTAGGAAGATAAGATAGGAATACCAAACTTGCTATTTAACTTAGATCTTCCAAAGATGCGACACGAAGACTTTCAAGAGAATCTCAACACCCTTAACTACTCTTTACAGAGAATTTTTAGACATTTTTACAATATGTTAAAGATATTTACTACATAATAAATAAACTGTATATCTTTAATTTTCTGGGAGTAGCCTCTTTATTCGGAAGTATGAAGTCCTCTTATTCGAAAAAAAATGTGTATAATCTTCTATAAATGGTAAATGTAAAGCGATAAAAGAAAGCGCATACACCAACAATGCAGATTGGAAAACACACAATTTTTTTCAAATAACTTTTTTGTGGCATTTCAAAGATCTCCATTGATAATGGTTAGAATTGTTCAGTATTGTCGAACACGTTAACTATCACATTTATACATTGATCTTAACACTCGCCAAACTGAAACTGTTATAACAACTTCTTACTGATAATTCTTTTAATCCACGTACTTCAATCTTTTGTATAATTAACTTTACCATACTTTCGATTTTTCAGAATTCTGCTGCGCGTAACTTGTGAATCTATATCCGATGTATGCCGTACTAATACTTTCAACGAACTGACTAACTGAAGACGACGTGTAGTGTACACAGATTTTTGATGAACTGAACGACTGAAGACGACATGTAGTGTACACAGATTTTTGATGAACTGAGCGACTGACTGACTTTACCTCTAACCTAGCTTCTATTTATACTCCCACTCCCCGATATGCCTAAAGATTATAACTGAACTGCAATTGGCTAATAAAACGCGCCAACATTAGCGTCTATTTTAATATCCAATGAAAATTATGAATACATATGCTCTAGGGAAACGTTCCAGAATATTCTCAAGGAAAAAACGCGCCAACATTACGTAACTTCCTCGTTTCCAATAATGATAAACAGCTCACCCCCCCTCGCTGCATTATTTCACGCTATTATTGACAGTTTCAGTAAGGTCGTATAAACTTACTTATCAACAATAATTACAGTCAAGAAACATCTCAAATCAATGTCACATAAAAATGCATATTCATATTACAATCATTATTTACATTTAAGTAATTTGTGATACAAATTACTGCATCACATATAAGATTTTTAATATACTTTATTTAATAGTATTTTAAAGTTTTGGTCATATCGCGACGGTTACTGTAAGGTTCACCTGATTCAAGTATGCTACACAGACAACCATAGTTTCGTAGTCATCTTCCTGCGCCATCTGTTTGAGGAACTTGCTGAAAGATGGCCTTAGCTGTCATGGCCCTCCTGTACAATTAATTTTGTTGTTATTGGGTTTTGGCGGAATCTGGACTTTGTACTACTAAAACTTCTGGTTGTTCTTTAAGTGTAAACGTGGTCATTGTTATGCTGGACAAAAGGCCTCTGATGTGTAGTTCGTCATCCTGTGCTATGCACTGTTATGTATATTTCTTTTATTCTGTAGGAAAAACTTTGGGTCTCGGTAATGAATGTACAATCCAAAGTGTATCTGGTAACTGGGAAATCGAAGAAAAAAAGGATCAAATTGAGTGGTGCAAGGCATTTGAAACCACAACCTCCCGAATGGGAGCCAAAGATGCTGTAATAGAGTATTAGAGCTATATTTGAAAAAATAAAATCCACAATATTAGCAAGTAAAGAGTAGTTTTAAGGTGAGGGGATTTTGTTGAAAATCTTGGGTCGTATCCACGTCTCAAGTTTTAATATTTAACCCACTGTTAGTTTTTGAGTCATGCTATTCAGACACACGTATACCCACGAATCCTTTCTAAACATTTTATGTGTTACACTCACATGACTTTCTCTACTCTTTTACAAACGCTTACTCTCCATCTATTTTACGTTAATCGAGATACCGAGATGTTAATCTTATTGCTAATTTTCTTATAGGTGCAAGGGGAATTGCTAGGCTTTAAGAGATACTCAAATATTTTAAAAGCTGGTTGCTATGTGGAGTATTCCATTCTCTTTGCATGTCCAGGAATTTGAGAAAAAGTGTAAGTATTGGAAAATTCACACAAATAACAAGGAATATCTCGGAAGTGGTTCAGTCGACAAAAAAGTATATATGACATAAATTGTGTGTTTTAACGAGATCTACATTTTTGTGTAGTAACATTTTGTCTATCTCTTACGGAAAACCAGTTATGTGAAAGACATTCAGAATCAAGAGGATTTTTGAGGACATTCCCAGAAAATTCAAGATATGCATTTTATTCGTCATAAAATATCTTAAACATATATTTTAATCAAAATCATTAGAGACATTTTTGAGAACACCAAAATTTTCGAAAAATATTCCATATAAAGGATAGTCTGGGATCAGGGGGTTTTTCTTGAAAATCTTCGTGTCGCATCACTGAAAGATACTTCACCGAAATACCAAGTATGGCACTTATCTGACTTTTCGTTTTTGAGTTATGCTGTTCATAGACACACACACACTCACACTCCAGTCTTTTTCTAAAAAATGTTTTCTTTGAACTCAGGAACCTCAAAACATGCATTTTCGGTGAAATCTCGCTATCGATCTTTTGGATGAAATGCAATACTTCCCCTACTTACTATACGTATTAGAGAAAGTAAAAATGTATTTCGTTATATTCAGAAAGCCTCAAAACCTGTATTTGCAGTTAAACCTGGAAATTTTTAAAAAATTTCGAATTTTTCAAATTTGTGGGTGCGATGCAAAAAAAATCAAATTTTTGCAAGAAATAACACAATATACCTATAGCTTTTAATTGTGCGGTTCGTTGGAGAGTAGTTCTGAAAATTAACATTTCCTCCATGCAAAGCTGGATTTGGTGAAACAGGCCATCTACTTTTTCAGTCCTGCACCAACATTTCTGAACTTTTGAACGTCCTTCTTCATAGACATCCAATATATCCCCCGTTGTTTCGACTATAATGATAATCGGAGACTTTGCAGGCGGTTTCTTGACTGAGCAATAAATTGTGGGTACCACGTCTTTATGGGCTGCAATTTTCAGTACGTGCGGACAATAAACATGCACTGTTTCACGTAGTATACTAACTCATACTCTGCAGTATTTCGTCACGTACCACTTTCAACAGCCGGATAACAACCTAGTATAAGTCCGTACGGTTAGAATTTGCATGCTCCCGCAACTAGAAAGACTGGCGCCACCTTTCATGAGGTCATCAAACTTCTCGTACACCAATGTGTCACTGTAACAAACTTTATCAACTCTAGGCTATTAGTCACATATTTTGAAGAGAAAATTAGGATGTGAAAGCGAATACAGCACACTGTACTTCAATATGCCTTTCATTCCCACTTTATATTTTTACTTTCTCTAACACGTACATAGTAAGGCAATGAAGGTATTGCATTCCACTCAAAAATTCGATATCGAGTTTCCACAGGAAATATGTTTTGAGGCCCCTAAATAAACTAAAGCAATTTTAGAAAAATGCCCGTGTGTGTACGCCTCCTCCATCATAAACTACCCTTTAGATGGAACATTTTCTGAGTTTTTAAATTTTTTACAAAAAGACTCTAACGATTTTCATTAAAATACCAGATAATAAAGATATTTAAATGACAAATAAAATGTTTGTCTTGCATTTTCTGGGAATAGCCTGTAAGGTCCACTTCATTCGGAAGAAATGTTGTACAAGCCTATATAACTGGTAAAGGAGACGAGAACATACTGCATAAAAATGTGGGTCTCTTTAAAACACACAATTTGTTTCAAATAGTTTTTTTTGTGGCATCAGCCATTTCGAGATATCTATTACTAACGATTTCAGTTGTTCAATACTTAGTCATTTTTTTAAAGACCTGTCGATTTTCCGTTGTTTCTCGCGATGTCATGAAAACATGGAATTTTAAGGCCAGCGCACAGCGTTCAGTTAAACATTTGACCCTGTATTGTCAAGTCAATGCTCTTACCTTTGTATCTATTATAAAATGTGTAATATAGCTATTTCTGCAAAGGTTTAAAATGAAGTAAATAGACAAGTAAGCTTTCGTAAGAACAGTATATTTAGACACTAATAAACGGTAGAAGATATAGAAGGTTATGTGAATATAACCATAATTATTTTCCTATTTACTCGTAGGTACAATATGCACATTAATTAACATGCCTCCATAATTTACTGACGAAATAAAGTTGTCTTGTTTCGGTTTATACTTTCCAAGGTCAAGTGCAGTACAGATTTCCGCATTTAGTGCACATGGAAGCATATTTTACTATTGTTTACAGTTAAATTTGGGAATGTGAAACATTTGGATGGTTAAATACATAATAATAATAGGAAATTAAACATTCGCGCATTAATGTTATACATTTCCTGAAAACCTAGCACAATGTACCACTTTCAGGGACTTAACAACAAAGAGAGAGGTAGTAATAATAATAATAATAATAATAAGAATGATATTTCTGACTCAGCAATTCCATACCACGATGAAATTGCATGGCAATGGAGATTATAATTGTATACATAATATATTACAATTATTGTCAAGTCACAACGTTGTGGGAGGCGATAGTAACGGCGTGTGTGCCAAATTCTAAGTTAGTACATGTCAAACGAAATTAAGGTGTACGTAAAACATCGCATTGTTACATGTTCTCATTAAAGAAATGCGTGTTTAAGGGGTAACAACATATTCCTAAACAATTACTTTTCAGCCATCTCATCAGGTAAACCTACAAACCCATTCTTAGGTTAACAGAAACTAGACCCAAGATTATTCATCCGAAACACAAGCACATTGACATTGACATAACAGGAACATTTGGAAACGCCGACTTCCAGTTATTCACTAATGGAACAGAAAACAGCATGTCGGTGCTGGGATGGTATTGATGAAAAATTCCAAGAAACAGCCCTTCTCGCAGCTCCAAACAAAAGTACAACCTATCCACTGGCAGAATACTATAAATAAAATAATCAACCTGAAGACAAGTACCTAAGCATGGGGCTGAACCTCTGACTACTCAAAGTTCAGTTGATTCCCTGCAACCCGGGAGAACAAGCTCGCAATTCTTTCCATTAGGGCAATACCTATTTTATAACCATGCCTGGTCGCGGTTGAGTCAGGAACACGTCCTTCCCTCATCCCTTCCAAACAGGGACGGAAGTGGATACGCCACTTACGCGCGTCAGGCCAATAGGGAAAAACCCTACTGGGGGAGACTACCGACGACTTCGGTGGGGGCGACAGTACCTAGCTACTGTCTACCAGCTATCCCTCATGGCTGAGAACATCGAGGCGTCTCACAGCCCCACCTGGGCGGATAAATCAGCCAAGCGTACCCAATCACCCATGGGTATCGGGAACCACTACCCCGCCGAGTCCAACCCAATCCGAACAACTCTGATGTTCGGTTTGGTGTTATTCTAGTAACGTTAGAAGTACCACGAGTGCTAAGGGTCTACAGCGCCCGCGCCACGGCAGCTGAAGGGGTTGGAACCCCCCCTACGGGGATCAACCTTGTTAAAAGCCATGTAGGTCTCCAAGGGAATAAAAGAGCGGATTATCTCCTAAAGATTGCCATCATCCATAGAACACCTTTGACCCGGGGCAAGCAGCTACTGACAGACCACTACATAAAAATCTGGAACTCAAGCTATATCAATTCCGAGCAGGGAATCCATACCTAACATACACCACAGACTTTCCTTATCTCTATGTCCAAACTACATAACCACTCAATTCCTGACTAACCACGGTTTTTCAGATCATACTTGTATAAGCTGAACAAATGTCTTTCACCACTCTGTAACTGCACCGATAAACCTCCACTAACGACCCTACGCCTGATAAAAAAGCGCACACAATTCGCTACATGTCAACCAAGAGTCCTATGGACAGCTCCTTTGCCAATGTTTCTCAAGCTCCACTTCAACACCGTGGAGATCGTTGCCTCAACACACTTCTTTGGCACAATGTAAGAATAATCAGTACTGTTATTGTACATATCATTGTAATTCCCCGTGATATCCTCATGGCGAAACACGAGTTGTAAACCATTTTGGAGGAAGAAATCGATTCAGCGACTTCGGGGATTTTATAGAAATCCAAACACACGTCAAAATCAAACAAATACTTTCGCTGTTTCATCGCTTACATAAGGTGCATGAAGTACTGCCGCTTGTGACCATACCTTCAAAATGAATATTTTACATAAAATACACGTTTAAAGGTCCCCTGAATAAACAGTAGTTTAGAAAAAGACGTGTCTGTGTTGTGTGTGAATCATATTTCACTTCATGTTTCAGTAGGACATCTTTTAATTACGGAAGGTGAGATAATGAATCTTATTCAGTAAAAAGCACCGTCTTATAATTTTCTTAGAGGTGGCCCTTATGATTATTTGTAATAAATAACAAACGAAACTTCTTTCATTTTTTTTAGTTTTCTATACTAACATATAAATATGAAATATAATTGCAATTTTGTTCGAAGGTTTATCGTGAATTGCTCCTCCGATTTGAACTGTTATTTCAATGATGGATAGCTAAATCCTTGTTACAGACATAGTTTATTTCAATGTAAATATATCACCTTATTTAAAACGAAAATTCAGTGTCAACAATCTGAATACCAGTTCTGAATGTCACGGCCGGATGATTTTCAGTTGTTCAGTGTTAGGTTTGTTTTGGTCGCCTCGGGAGCCGTTAACATAACCATTGCCGGGTTTACAAATGTAAACATATGACTCCCCTAAAACAGCTGTTTTAATATAGGTACACTGAAGATGCATATGAAATTGTGGTATTGTTGATTATTAGATGTTGATACTCTCTGCCTTGTTCCCAACTGGCGCGTAAAGCCAGGATAAAGCTAACCTCGCATGCGCGTACGGCCATGCTAGCCGTGCAGGGCAGAAGTGAGGATTAGCTTGGGCTTGGCGTCGCTGCCTGGTTAAAGGCGCTGGTCTACGGCTAGAAAAGGACGCCACAACTGTATACCATGTCTAACGAGAATAAAAATGTATTAAGGTGAATCTAATTTTGTCTAAATGCTCATGGCTACTTAGATGTCTCCCGGAGATCCAAATTTAGAATAATTACAAGTTACACTTTTATATCTTGCAGAGTTCTGTCTATGATGCATTTTTAAGAAATGTTACGTCTTGTATAAATATTGTATGACTACAGTTATTCCTAATATCGTAAATTGTAGGTTTGTGACATATTTAGGCGTGCGGCAAAGGTTCATTCCTGGGGTCGTTATCATTATGTATACCGAGCAAGGTGGCACCGCGGTAATGTGTAGGACTACCATTCGGAGGGTCTCGAGTTCGAAATGGGATTTTCGTGGTTTCCCTGTGTCGGCATGTGAATGCTAGGGTGGTTCATCTTCTACTACGACTCTCCCTTATTTCTTGTAACCATTATCTTTCTTGTTATTTATTTCAGGGTTGTAGAACCAAGCGAAGGTGTTCGGAGGGGCGGTGACTATGCACTCTGTAAAGGTTCCTTCCCTGGCATCGTTGCAGTACTGCTCAGTTTGGTCTCACCTGCCTCCGAGTGAGCTCCGCACCGGGGGAAACACAGAGGTTTCTGTGGCTTGGGGGATGGATGCCGTCGGATGATTTCGATCTGGAAACGTTAAGGACCCTGTCCATTTGAGCCCACTATGACACAGATCTGGTCGCCCTTCGGGTCTCTGCCGTGATCCCTCCCTTCCTGGGGTCACGGTAGAAGCACAAAGCACCTGTTGTGGCCTACTTGCGGTGCTGTGATCCTATTGCGGAAGCTCCTCCTTTTCGTTCACATCTTTTACCTTCTTACACATATTGTCGGAAAAATTAAAAGGAATTTTATTTCTGGACGCTCCTTAACTGTTATGGTTCTTAGCGTCCCATTATATATTGGCGTGAAAAACCGGACATTTTGCTCAGGGGCCAGTAGAGTAAAGGTAGTGACTTGAGGTCACAAAGAGATACCGACAAGTGAAATCCTTTGTTCCACGCCACCGGCCACGCTCCTTTCTGGCCTATCCCCGAACGCCGCCCACAACGCCACCTCTCCTTTGTGGCCTGACCTGAATGCCGCGCGGCAGAGAATTAGAGCAACGGGCTATTATCCTTTATGTCTGATCTGAATGCCACCCGGGCAGAGGACTAGAACAATGGGGCTATTGTAATCACACAAGGACAATGGGTTATTGTTCTCGTCGCTAGTGGAGGTGGTTTGTGTGGCACTGATACCGGCAGCCGGATACCGTCAAACAGTGGGCTATTGTTCAAAAGGTGAGGTGGTTATTGAAAAGAAATCAAAGATTTATACTGCTAACGTCCCGGCATCGTGCCTCCAAAGGGTTGGACATAAGACCCTCGATCGAAGTACCCCACCACGTGTATTTTGATTGATTAATATAATTAAACACTGGTCGTCGACCGGTGAATACAACTATTCCAATTAAGTATTTTTGATTCATTAATGTAAATAAGTGTAAATGAATTGACTCGCGCACCTGGTTGCCATTGTATATGTGTGTTAAGGTGATTATTATGCGCGTATAATTATTACGACTAATAACGCTTGTTTAATTCTGCTTTGAGGGAAAATTTTCTTTTGGGCTTATAAGAATATTACATCACTTAGGTGAATTAAAAACCAATCCATGACTGAAAGGATGGAGTTAGCGTAAATAGCTAACACGAGACACTATTGAGTGAATGGAAAACCCGAGCGCATGGTCCATCTCTTGCTGGCGCTCTAACGCTAATGATGTGTTCTCCTGATCGACTCTCTGTCTTCACTTAACATCCTCCCTCAGCGTGACAACCGCTTCCCTCACAGCACTAAGCGGGCAGCGGAAGAGGTTCACTCTTTCGGTCTGGGAGCAACAAGACAGAAGCCCGCCATCTTGGGTTTTTTTAACACACGGAGGGCAGCCAAGTTGGCTCATTATTATTCCGAGGAAATAACTAGCATAAATAATTTAAAAGGGTAATAAGAAACTTCGCGTTTCAAGATTTTTTCTAAGGCTTGTTTACATGTAGGTTTGGCTCTGAAAAATAAAATAAACAAGTAAATAATGAAACACAGGCTAACATTATAGTTAAATAATCCCTTCCGCGCGAAAACAGCTTCCCTAAAAGTGCTCTAGAGGGCAGCGGCTGAGGTACACTCTTCTGGCTTGGGAGGGACAAGACGGAAGCTCGCCAGCATACGGAAGGCGGTCATGTTGGCTCATTATTATTCCAAGGAAATTACTAGCATAATTTTGTGTAAGCCTTCTTCTTTAGCCGTACTACGTCTGCTAAGAGATACGTGTTTCTGTAAATTACTACTGACGCAGCCGAGGCATACACATAATATTTAAATAAACATTAAAATACAAGGTTGATTTTTTAAACTTGGGGCGAAGGCTACCGAAAACTTTGTATCGTACGTGGGGCGAACACTCCAAGAAGCATATCTACTTCAAATTGGTTGGAACGGTCCGAGAGCAGGAAATGTTAGGGGCACCCAGCACATCGCAAGCTGTACAGATCTATACCGACCACCAAACTAAACACTCAATTATATAATCAAATACATCACAGAAGGAGACCTGCATATAAACACTTTATCCGTAAAAAATTAAACATCTCAGCAATGTCTGGATAATGCACGTTATAAGCATAAGTTCTTGATATTACAAAGTTCCTGTTAACCATCGTCGAAATTGATTAACACAATTTCTTCAACCTGTCATGCTATAACTTTAGATGTTTTCAGCTTACTTATAATTTCTTCAATCTCCATCGAATGATGCATAATACCAGCCTCTTTCGATGCAATTAGTAACCCGAGCAACTCAATATATTCGGTTTTTAGGCGTAGAATCGCTGAATTATCATCATATGGAGACTTCAAATTAGTAAACATATAACTTCCGCTGTATCCAGATTCCTCACCCGCAGTAGACTCAAGTAAAGGACAGAGACCCAATCCGGTATAACAATCCCCTCTATACATCTTCGGATCTTCAGGCGCAGATATCACTGAATTTTCACCATATTGAAGCGTCAAATTAGTAAGCACACGACTTCCATTGTATTCTGATTCCTCGCCTACAGGAGACTCAAGTGTAGGAGAGAGAGTTGATTCAGTATAACATCTTGCACTATGAAGCTTAATTCTTGACAAAGAACAATTCTTAAAACTCCGACCACATATACAGTATTTAATGAGCCGTTTTCCTCTATGTGAAATGTATGAAAAATTGAGTTTCTCATACGTTGGTTGCACCGATTTTCTCTGGCAATAATAGCTCATGCTAAAGCTGTAAAAGAAGTTAAATGAATACGTGAATGTTAACGCTCGAAGGAATTTAAAGCGAATGAATGAATTCATAACACGGAACTATGTATAGATCTCGGATGAGAATAACGCAGGGAACCTCCACCTATGCATAGCAGTGGGAAAGGATACTCTCTGGAAACATTAATCATCTGGACAGCAATTGGTCTCAGGATCTGTAGACGAGAGGTTGGTTGGAACAGATCCCAGGTTCAAATCTTTAAAATGTAGGGACCCAGCACTTTGTCTGTCATGCTTCCTTGACCGTCCTAAGAGCGTAATGTCACGTTATAACGCCACGTAAGCAGAAGATGGTGGCTGCGAGCAGGGAAAAAAGGATGCTGTCTGAAAACATTCATCGTCCGGGCAGTGATTGTTCACAGAGTCAGTAGACTTCAGGATGGATGGAACAGGCTCTAAGTTCAAATTCTTAAAGATTACGGACCAAACCTTTGACTGTCATGTGTCTTGAACCGTCCTAAACGCGTAACATCACGTGACATAACCACGTAACACCGCGTAACCAGTAAACGTAACCAACGTAATCAGTAAATGTAACAACGTAAACAGTAAATGTAACAAATGTAACCAGTAAAAGTAACCAACCAAAGCAGTTAATGTAACCAACATAACCAGTAAATGTAACAACGTAACCAGGAAATGTATCAATTTAACCAGCAAATGTAACCAATTTAACCAGTTAATGTAACGAATATAGAGTAAACGTAATACATGTAACCAGTATATGTAAGTAAAGTAATCAGTAAACATAATCAACGTAACCAGTAAATATAACAAGCAGACGTAACTTAAGATAGTGCCGGCGAGCAGGGGAAAAGAATGATTTCTGGAATAGACGTCATCCAGACAGCGATTGGTCTTAGTCTAGTTACGCGCCTCTGCCATCATCATGTCGATGATCTGTTACCTTCTAAAAGACAGTTTGGTGATCGATATACACATGTACAGGCTGCATTACGCTGGATGTACCTAACACTTCTAGCTCTCGGACCGTTCCAGCTAGTCGCGCATCTCTACCATCTACACATCGACGAACTGCTGTCTTCTGAAGGAAAGTTTGGTGGTCGGCATAGATCTCTACAGCTTACATAACGCTGGATGTACCTAACATTTTCACCTCTCGGACCGTTCCAGCTAATCGCGCTTCTCTACCATCTACATGTCGACGAACTATTGCCTTCTGAAGGATGGGAATTGCGCTCGTTACAGGTCTATACATCATACTTAGGATGACGTCCAATCGTTTTCTGGATGACTCCTGTTCCAGAAAGCATCCTTTTTCCATGCTCGCAGCCACCAACTTCTGCTTACGTGGCGTCATGACGTGACATTGCACTGTTAGGACGGTCAAGGAAGCATGACAGACAAAGTGCTGGGTCCCTATCTTTTAAAGATTTGAACCTGGGATCTGTTCAAACCAACCGCGCGTCTACGGATCCTGAGACCTATTGCTGTCTAGACAACTAATGTTTCGAGAGAGCATTCTTTCCCGCTGCTATGTTTAGGTCGAGGTTCACTCCGCTGTTCCCATCCGAGATATATACATGGTTGCGTGTTATGAAATCATTCATTTGCTTTAAATTCCTTCGAGCGTTAACATTCACGTATTCATTTAATTTCTTTTACAGTTTTAGCATGAGCTATTGCCAGTGAAAGTCGGTGCAACCAACTTATGAGAAACTCAATTTTTCATACATTACACATGGAGGAAAATGACTCATTAAATGCTGTATATGTGGTCGGATTTTTAAGAATCGTTCTTTGTCAAGACTTAAGCTTCATAGAGCAAAATGTTATACTGAATCGACTCTCTCTTCTACACTGGAGTCTCCTGTGGCGAGGAATCAGAATACAACAGAAGTTGTGAGCTGACTAATTTGACGGTTCCAAATGTGAGAATTCAGTGATATCTACGCTTGAAGATCCGAAGATGTATAGAGGGGAATGTTATATCGGGTCTCTTGTCCTTCACCTGAGTCTGCTGCGGGTGAGGAATCTGGATACAGTGGAAGTTATATGTTTACTAATTTGAAGTCTCCATATGATGATAATTCAGTGACATCTACGCTTGAAAATTCGAATAGCCTAGTCAATATATATTGAAGTTACTAATTGCATCGAAAGAGGCTGTTATTAGCGATCATACGATGGAGATTTAAGAAATTACAAGTAAGCTGAAACCATCTAAAGTTATAGAATTCTGTATTACAGAATAAAGAAATTGTGTTAATCAATTTCGACGATTGTTAACAGCAACTTTGATATATCAAGAACTTATACTTATAAAATACATTATCCAGGCATTGTTGAGATGTTGGCTTTTTTAAGCATAAATTATTTACATGCAAGTCTCGTACTCTGTGATGTATATGATTATATAATTGAGTGTTTCGAAGGTCTAGACTATCATTATTGTCTTTAGGAAATATGTATGGTTTTTGTGAAGGAATGTAGTAGGATAATGTTTATAAAATAAATGTTGTTTATATTACATAGTTCTTATTAGTAATCTTATTATACACTTCATATCACACCATTGTTCTGGCTTTTAGATTCGCATTTATTCAAGTGTCTTTCAGAAATAGTTCAATATTTTTTTTAAATTTCATGCAGCATCAATGCTTTAAGATATTGCATACTCCTTTAAACAATTATGAAGTTATTTATGAAATGAATGGTTTTGGCAAGTAAAGCAATAATAATGAGCAAATAATTTATATTGTTGCTATATTCTACACACGGAAACGTTTCTTTCTTGCAGGTTCCACGCTACCCGGTGTTGCTATTCTTCATTGAATAAGATCACTGGGAGTTGTTGAGAATGTTTCCATTACATTTCTGTTTATGTTTTGTTACGCTACCTCGTTCTTCCTCTTCATTTACCTTCGCCCTTGCAGTCCTGTAACACAAATTCAAACTATTTTCAGCTTGTTGTAGGTATATGCGTTGAGGCAAAGAATCATTGAAAGGACTATTAAACTCCTTTTTGCATGATTTCACCCAGACTATAACCTAGACGTTATTAATCCATATGTGTTGTAATACAGTGATGCATAATTTAGGCAAATGATAGCGTAGTGAAGCGTTTATAAACTCAATGGTTGTAACTCTAAATGAAACATTGAAAGCTTAGTTGAATTATTTCTATAAACCTTAGTAGGAAGAAAAGACAATTTACATGTCTTAAACTTGCCAGCAGGTACTAATCCGTGATATACTATTTGAAACTTCCCTGGCATTTCCTCCAACTGTTGGCTTGTTAAGGTTGAATATCCTCCGGAAGAAAAATCTGCTTTTGGCCTAAGACTGCAACCACTCTAGCACCGTATTTCATATCAATTTTTCTTATGGCTTTTATATTATAAGGCTCATCTGTTTGAAGATCTTGTAGTCTTTGAGCAGTCGGGAAAATGCTATCCCCAGCCAATGTGTTAAGTTTAATTGCCAAACTCTCTGCACTAGGAACAGAAAAACATATTCTTTATTAGAGAATGTATTTCATAAAAATTCATTTATTTGAGTCACAAAATTATTAAGATTTTGTATACAGTATAATAATAATAGTAATAATAATAGTAATTGCAAATACAAAGAAGGTTCTGATTCACTAATGAAGTTCATTAAGTACTCGATATAAATGTTTTAATATAATGTAAACATTTACTGTATTAGAGCGAATAATTCCCACAACAGACCTTTTTGCAATATTCTAAAAGCAAACACTTTAAGAAGGTATTCAAATAATTGTATTTTTCTTTATACATGAATATAATTCACACACCAAATATCCTTATTTAAACATCTAGAACAATAAGTATACTTAATAATGAATAACTAACTAAAATGCTTGCATTTGAGAAAAATACACACAGCTAGCTTATCAACTGCAGAATGTTCAACTATTTGTATATAAACACCCACATTAAAAAACCAATAACACATTTATAAATTAAATGCATAGAAAAATAAGTTAACGTTTAAAGTAAATAGGATGCTTTTACAACTTACCAGACATGATGTTTGATGAAATTTCACAGAGCAATGTAAAGTCTGAAGAGTACTTAGGTGGATGTGTTCTCACAAGAGAGAGTGAAAATTCCCGGACAAGCTGTCTCTTTTATATCATTTTTCCATAAAAACCTGGAGGCGAGAGGCGTGACGTTATATAATATATCGATTTTGATTGGCTACTCCACCCCTCTCGAGTAGAAGGAGTCATGGTGGGATGTTAGCCTCCTCACGCACGGGGTATTTCATAAAACACCTCAAAACCAGTTGCGGGGAATTCCTGCGTCATACGATATTATGTTTGTAGGGAAATCCTTATACATAACGCTAAACTATTATTATTTTGAATACATTATTGCTAAAATTCATTGTTTATTCTTACAACCAAAATATTCATTCAAGTATTATATTTGAGGTATCCGTATGCGATCAAAGTGTTATTCTATCATGATATCATTGTGAGAGTTGTCACTGATGCCATCACCTGGAACTCCAACCTCATACATAGGAATGTATAAATAACGTATTGTTTAACAATAATTTTTGAGTCAGTAATGAAAAGAAAGTATTGTTTCTCTTGATATAATTTTCCTGGAGCGATGTAGGTATCCTGTAATTTTTAGACATGGAGGCTGAAACACCAGTCCGTTTGAATGGAATAAAGAAATAAGCTTTCATGACGGTAATAATAATAATAATAATAATAATAATAATAATAATAATAATAATAATAATAATAATAATAATAATAGTGAGCTTGTTTGCTACACTGAAGAAGGAAAATAATACTTAAAAATATTTGCGGCAGTTAATTTTTTATAAAGTATTACTTAACCACCTCTACATATATCCATAATAACTAAAGAAAATGCGTGATGTGATACATGCGAATGAGCTTTCATTTACGGATGTTTATGTACAATGTTATACAGGACCTATACACCATACCACATAGTGGATATACGAGGGCTGATCAATAAAGACTGAGATTGATTTTTTTCCTGTAGCTTTCCTGAGACTTTCCTGTCTCTACCATGAATATTTGAAAAGAGCGGGGTTTCATGTATAATGTCCATAGGCGGCAGCACTCTCGTATCGGTAGGTTGGTAGTAATGCTGTATAATGTTGACCCTAGTTGAATTTCGCATAGCACAAATTGAAGGTGACACAAGAGGAGCAATAAAATTTTGTTTTCGTTTAAATCATACAGCCTCTGAAACTTTGGAAAAGCTGAAGCAAGCATACGGTGTAGGTGCACTACCTCGTGCAACAGTGTTTAGGTGGTTCAAAGACTTCAAAGTAGAGCGAGTCCTCTGTGTTAAGCAAGGTGGGCCTGGTGCTTCGGCTTCTGTTATAACTGAAGTCAACATCAACACAGCTGCTGTGATTGTTGTTCCCACTCACACCACTGTTACAGCAGCGTACTACACGTCAGTATTGGCTACACCGAGGAAGCACATTGCAAGGAAACATCCAGAACTTATCACAACAATCGTGCGGCCTCACGTTGCAAATCAAGTCCAGGAACTTTTGGCTAAATTCAACATTACCTGTGTGCCACACCTGCCTTATAGCCGCATTCTTGTCCCCTGTGATTTCTTTTTATTCCCATCACTAAAGACAAAGCTCCGGGGCATTCGATTTGAGAGCACTGAAGCAGTGCTGAAGAAAAGTGAGGCGATTCTCAAAGACCTGACAAAGAATGGCCTGTATCATGTGTCCGAGGACTGGCAGAGACGGTATAAAAAGTGCTTTCAAGTAGGAGAGGACTACTTTGAAAAAGACCATGTCAACATTGAAATGGAGTAAGAAATATCTGTGAAAAAAAAATTAGTCTCACTCTTTATTGATCAGCCCTCATAATACACCAGCGGTTATAAGGACGCTTAATGGGAAGATTTGCCCTAATCGGTAACTCAGCTAGCCGAGGTTCGAAGTCGGGACCTTACGAATGAGAACTAGACACGTTATCACGCAGAGAAGCTGGCTATTGTTCGATGATGTTCGTACGTCCTCGTGCAGGTTCGGTTGATTGGTGGGAGTGAGCGCTTGTATCTATGTATTCGTAGACCATGCAGGTCCTAAAGTCAGACAGGGTGGTCACCGGGAATCGAACCGGCGACCTCTCGAATGCAAGCCTCACGCGTTTCCGCGAAGTAGTTTTTATCAAAACACCTTTTACCCAAGTTAATCAAGACTGTCATTCATTAAGTATTTCATTCATCTATAAACCAGATCGTAAAAACAGGCTCAAAGACATATAAAGAAAAATGCCGGATGTGATACACTCGAATGACATTCCCTTTCTTCTACGAGTGTTTCAGTATAGAGCTCTATATGCACGACCTATGCATCTTATCATCTAGGGAAATGCATGTTTTGTAGGTCTTGCCTGTATTTTAACTTGAGTGTTTGAAAATACATGTTTTAAATACCAGCCATTCCTATCCTTTTATCCACATGCAATATACATCTACGCTTTTTTTATTCATAAAGCAATTGTTTCGCTTGAGTTCCGCTGTTCAGTATTAAATATTACCGGTCAGAAACGAGGAGGTGAAGGGTGGTGTAAAATGAGAATGTAGGTGAAACAGAATGAGGGAAAAAATCGCGGTTATAGTGAACCTTCGCAGCATTCGCCTAGCGTTCAGGGAAAGCCCCGAAAAAACCGGGATCAGGAGTGCCAGCTGCTGGGAATTTGACTCACAACCTCCGAATGTGGTCCATAGATTTTACCGTGTGAACCATTCCGGTCGATTAGTTAATGTGTTACACCCAAATGACCTTAGTTGCGTAGTCGTTTTAGAGGACTACTTGATTACAGACGGCACTAATTACGGATCTTTCTTCAAGATCAAACTATGAAGCCTGTTCCGGCACAAAAGACAACTCCACATCAGGCTCTGGATCACCTTATCGAATATATATTTAAGAGAACGTCCTAGAAATGAAGGGATCCTTAAGTTGAATTCTTTCTCCCATTTTAATTCTAAATACCATGCTCTTCTTATCACCCTCTACAAATCACGTTTCTTTGTTTAACATTCCATAAAAATCAGTTTATTATCCGTATCATACAAACAATTCTTGTATTTGACAGGTATATAAATAAAATGCTACTAAACAGGTTAGAAGATTTACAGCATCATCTATATTGCAGGGTTTTTTCAGTTAAGAACAGTCTTTTCAGGCGAATGAGAAATCTTTTTAAAAACACGCAATATACACCTGCGCTTATAAAGACGCTTAATGGGAGGGTTTTCCCTACCTAATTATATTACTGCAGCATTGTCATAGAGCAAAGGAGAGTGAGACAGAGAGAGAGAGAGAGAGAGCGTGCTTGCGCGGGTGGGTATGGTACTTTACCGACAATGACTGTTTTAATGTCCCTACCTATGTTATTTTGCTTCTCGAAGATGTATGCGTGAAGGCCCTCTGTATTTTACCTCGAGTGTCTTTATATATTTTTATTGAGTTTTATTTATGAGCGTTCTTTAATTAACGTTGATTAAAAGAGCAACAATGTGAACGTTTTGTTTGGGGTACTCTCCATATTTCTTTACTTATTTATAACGTATTGCATATTTTATTTAACAATAATTTTAGTGCCAGTAATGAAAAAAGTATTATTTCTCTTGATGTAACTTTCCTGGAGCGATGTAGTGGTATAGAAATATTTACACTTAGGATTTCCCAGTGACTGCAGGGGAAATCCGCTCGCGTATATAAATCTGGGCTATTATTTTGAATGCATGTACTGCTAAAAACCCACTCAAAGGGTTATATTTGAAGCATTCACTTGTAGATGTTATCTCTATTCAAGAATGCTGTTAGGAACCCGTCGATTAAGCTGTAAAGTGCAGATGGTCCCGAAACCGAAAGAAACCCTTGCGCAGCATAGTTTACCCTCTTCAGGGATATACAACATATTTTGCAATAACTCATTGTCGAATTTCTTGAAGACCACTGGTGTGCGTCTTTAGGAAAAAAAGATTTTAAAACGAATATCACCTTTATATTTGAAGTCTTCCTAATTGTTCGATCTAGCTGCTGGAGTAGTCAACATATCTTTTGATGGGGAATGTTTTGAAGTCTCCTCCCTATGTTATTCACACCTTTTCAGGATATTTATGCATGTTTTGAAAGTCCATATATTTTTATCTTGAATTCAGAGTTCGATTTCCCGCTGGTATTCAATACCGCTTTAGACTTTGAATGTCTAAGCAATCACGGGTGTGTTACAGGAGACTTTTCATTTTTATTTATAATCGCTCTTTAACCGGTGTTAATTAAAAGAGCAACAAGGGAATGTTTCAATTAGGCTGCTCTCTATATTTAATTATGTATTAAATAACACCTTGCATGTGTTATTTAACTATGTTAGCCTGTATTTCAGTATTTATTTATTTTATTTTTCAGAGCCAACCCTGCGTGTATACAAGCCTTAGAAAATATCTTGAACCGCGAAGTTTCTTATCACCCATTCAAATGATTTATGCTAGTTATTTCCGCGAAATAATAATGAGCCAACATGGCCGCCCTCCGTGTGTTAAAAAACCCAGGATGTCGGGCTCCCGTCCCTCCCAGGCCGGAAGAGTGAACCTCTGCCCTGCCCGCTAGAGCGCTGTGAGGGAAGCGTCTGTCACGCGGAGGAGGCATGTTAGGTGAAGACAGAGAGTCGGTCAGGAAAACACATTAGCGTTAGAGCGCCGGGAAGAGATGGAACGTGCGGTCGGGGTTTCCGTGAAAGATTCACTCGATAGCGTCTCGTGTTAGTTATTTACGCTAACTCAATCCTTTCAGTCATGGATTTAATGGACCTAAGTGGTGTAATATTCTTATAAGCCCCCAAAAAATTTCCCTCAAAGCAGAATTAAAGAAGTGTTATTCGTCGTAATAAGTATACGCGCGTAATAATCACCTTAACACACACATAAACGATGGCAACTAGGCACGCAAGTTAATTCATATACACTTATTAACATTAATAAATCAAAAATACTTAATTGGAATAATTGTATTCACCGATCGACGACCAGCGTTTAATTACATTAATCAAATAAAATACACGGGGCAGGGTACTTCAATCGAGGGTCTGAGTCTAACTCTTTAGACGCACTATGCCCGGACGTTAGCAGTATATATCCTTGATTTTTTTCAATAACCACCTCACCTTTCGAACAAAAGCCCATTGTTCGAGGGTATCCGGCTGCCGGTATCAGTAGAACACAAAGCACCTCCACTAGCGACAAGAATAATAACCCTTTTTCCTCGCCGAGCATAATGACCCCATTGTTCTATTCCTATGTCCAGGCGGCATTCAGATCAGACCACAAGGAATCTTAGCCCATTGTTCTATTACTCTGCCGGGCGGCATTCAGAGCAGGCCACAAAGGACAATAGCCCATTGTTCTAATTCCTCTACCGTGCGGCTCTCAGGGCAGGCCACAAAGGGGAGGTGGCGAGGGCGGCGGCGTTCGGGGTTAGGCCATAAAAGGAGGGGGGTGGCCGGCTACGTGGTACAAAGGATATCACATTACATCTTATCAGTTGTCAGTATCCCTTTGTGGCCTCAAGTCGCTACTGGGGCCTTTTTATCAGGTTCTTTTACGTGCCGTAAATCTACGATCTGTGTTACAAATTACGCTATAATATAATGTGAGGGCTATAATTCAAAGGTAAAGGGAACAAATAATACAGTGCATCAGAGATTCCTATCAATTCAGCGCTTAGTAACAAGGCGCTTGTACATGCACGCTGATGTTCCGAGGTGAGAGGTTTTTACACACATCTTGGAAATCGTTCGGGCTAGAGAATCACAAAAGCTAACAGTATAATTCTATCTTAATTTAGCCAACGTTTTTGTTCAATTGATTTATAAATATAATCATTCACTTTATTAAAACTTGTGTGACAAAGAAAACTGGATTATATCAGCTGTTGAATGTTGTATCACTGCATTCCCATTTTATGTTCTACACTAAATACTTGCAGTAAGTAAAAGAAGTTTTGTATTCCACCTAAAAATTCGATGTCGAGATTTTACGATAAATACGTATATCGAGGCCCCTAAAATAAAAATAAAAATGTTCATGTTTGTGTACAGTATAACTAAAAAGTGAAAAGTCAGTTTAATATCATACCTGGTATTTAACTTCATCTTCCAAGGATGAAGATTTTCAAGAAATCTTGAAAACATGCACAGCTTCCAAACTATTGAAGATTGATATATCTTATTGGTACAGAGTTGAAAAAGAAAGATGGGTGGGATTACTCTTTAATGCAAGCAACTGCTTTTGAAGCATAGCCCAACATTTTTGTCCATGAAGCGGCTGTTCGATTATTTCTGCTTTTGGACTTGAACCACCAAACCTCACATTCTGATGATTGACTGGTCCATTAAGATGGAAATGAGCTTCGTCTGTAAACCATACATTGTTCACCCAATCATCATATTCTTCTTATCTTTGGCTAAAACTTTGCACATTTCAAAAAACTGCCCTTTACATGGAAAACTTTTCCTGTTTATTTGCTCAAAAATGTCGATAACAGTTTTGATTAAAATATCTTATGTTTAATATGTTTTCATGAAAAATGAAATATATATCTTAAATTTTCTGGGAATAGTCTCCGTAAATAGTACAAAACAAAAAATGTAGATCTCATTATAGTATACAATTTATGCCAAATAACATTTCATTATTTTTTGTGAAATTAACAATTTCCGATATATTCTTTGTTTTCGTTGAATTTTTCAAATCGATACTTTTTCTTTCACTAGTTTTTCTTTTTTGTGTTCAAGCAAAGAGAGTAGAGTTTCAAAGGCCTCACATAGTGGAAAGATTTGACTATCACTTTAGTTTGGTGTATTCTTCTTATACTCATAATGAATGTGTAAATGAGTAATGAAGGTTTTATATTTATTTGGCTTTTGTAAGAAGAATCTATAGAAAGGTGAGTAGGGAAAGTCAAGTTAATGCAATACATTGGAGCTTTCTTTTATTTATTGCTTCGAGCAATTATACATAGGTATCTAGATACCACATATAAATACACACAGCTATACCGGGTGTGCCAATAAAATATCCGTGTTTTTATGTTTGATATTTCACTAAGTTGGTAACATTTTTCTTTCGTTTTGAGGTAAGTGTTGTGCAAGCTTGCGAGAAACCTTCATTATGGTATTCACCACGGTTGAGAATTAAAATTGCTACATTTTATTTGGAAATAATATTAGTGATACCGACAATGTAGATATCGTAATGAATTTAACTGTCGAGTAGCAACATCTCCAAAGACAATACTGCATGTTTTAAAGAAATTTAATGAACAAGGGACTGCTTTATCTGAATAAAGGAAACTCCGGCAGACCGAGATCGGCGAGGACGCAAGAAAACGTTGCAGCGTTACGGTTGTCGTCAACCAGAGACCAAAAATTTGTGTGTCACTCACATGACTTTCTCTATTTTTACAAACACTGATTCTCCATCATGTTATTCGCGATAAACATTTGCAGAAACCATCTTATTGCCAATTTTCTTATAGGCGACAGGGAAATATGGTTGAAATATTGTAGGCTTTAAGCGATAGTCAACTCTTTTAAGAGCTGGTTGCGATGTGAAGCATTCCATTCTGTTTGTATTATCAGAGCATTAAAAAAAGCGAATAATAAATTTCCATTTCAGAAAAGGTATAAGTATTGGAAAATTCAAACAAATAACAAGCAATATGTAGGAAATGGTTCACTCGACAAGAAAAATGTATATATCGTAAACTGTGTTTTAATGAGCTCTACATTTTCTAAATAGAAATTTTGTCTGCCACTTACGTTCACCCGTGATTCAAAAGACATTCGGAATTAAGAGGACTTCTGGGGACATTCCCAGAAAATTCAAGACATACATTTTATTTCTCATGGAAATATATTAAATATGTGATATTTTAATCTCAATCGTTAGCACCAGTTTTGAGAAAATCTAAATTCTCGAAAAATATCGCATGTAAAGGGTAGTCAGGAGTGGAGGATTTTCTTGAAAATCTTCGTGTTGTATCTAAGTTTGGTATTTGTTCGACTTTTCGTTTTTGAGCTAAGTTGTTCAAAGACACACATCCTAACAGACAGCCACACAACACATGCACGAATCTTTTTCTAAAAATGCTTTATTGGATACAGAGAGCCTCAAAGCATGTATTTCCTGTGAAAATTCTAGATCGAATTTTTGGGAAGAGTGCAGTAGTTCCCCCATTTAATATGCCTACGTACTAGAGAAAGTAAAAAGACACCGAAGACGTGCAAAAGAACCGAAGCTGAGTCCGACATCCATCAGGAGGATTTTGAAACCAGGGCTCAAACTGTTCCCGTAGAAACTGCAAGTGAAGCATACACAAACAGTTCAACAAAAACGAACATGTTGAAATGAGCTAAGTTTTAACAAAGGAATGGAAGATAATCATAAATGGGTGAACAATACACTACGTGATCAAAAGTATCCGGACACCTGGCTGAAAATGACGTACAAGTTCATGGCGTCCTCCATCAGTAATGCTGGAAATCAATATGGTGTTGGCCCACCCCTAGCCTTGATGACAGCGTTCACTATCGCGGGCATACTTTCAATCAGGTGCTGGAAGGTTTCTTGGGGAATGGCAGCCCATTCTTCACGGAGTGCGGAACTGAGGAGAGGTATCGATGTAGGTCGGTGAGGCCTGGCACGAAGTCGGCATTCCAAAACATTCCAAAGGTGTTCTATAGGATTCAAGTCAGGACTCTGTGTAGGCCAGTCCATTACAGGGATGTTATTGCCGTGTAAATACTCCACCAAGACTCGTGCATTATGAACAGGTGCTGAATCGTGTTGAAAGATGCAATCGTCATTCCCAAATTGTTCTTCAAAAGTGGGAAGCAAGAAGGTGCTTAAAATATTAGTGTAGGTTTCCGCTGTGATCGTGCCACGCAAAACAACAAGGGGTACAAGCCCCCCTCCAAGAAAAACACGACCACACCACCGCCACCACCGAATTTCACTTTTGGCACTACACACGCTGGCAGATGGCGTTACCCTCACCCTGCCATCGGATCTCCACATTGTGTATCGTGATTCGTCACTCCACGTAACGTTTTGCCACTGTTCAATCGTGTAATGTTGACGCTCCTTACACCAAGCGAGGCGTTGTTTGGCATGCTCCCGCGTGATGTGTGGCAGCCGCTCGACCATAGAATCCAAGTTTACTCATCTCACGCCTAACTGTCATAGTACTTGGAGTGGACTCTGATGCAGTTTGGAATTCCTGTGTGATGGTCTGAATAGATGTCTGCCTATTACTCTTTACGACCCTCTTCAAAAGTCGGTGTTCTCTGTCAGTCAACAGAGGAGGTCGGCCTGTACGGTTTTGTGCTGTACATGTCCCTTCACGTTTCCACTTCACTATTCCATCAGAAACAGTGGACATAGGAATGTTTAGGAGTGTGGAAATCTCGCGTAGAGACTTCTGACACAAATGACACCCAATCACCTGACCGTGAATTTCACGGAGCGTCCCATTCTGCTGTTTCACGATGTAATAATGACTACTGAGGTCGCGGATAATGACTACCAGGCAGTAAGTGGCAGCACAATACACCTAAGATGAAAAGCGTATGTTTGTGGGGTGTTCGAATACTTTTAATCACATAGTGTATATAGACATTTAAACTAAAATGCTAAAATCATTTTAGAAAGCCTTTATTATAATTTCAAAACATAGTTCTCATCATTAAGTTTACAAGTTACTTAAAATGAAATCAAACATAATTCATATTTATTTATTGGAAGAAAAATGTATACCTCGAATTGTCTTGGAATTAGCTTGTGAAGTCGTCTTCATTTTGAATGACCATTGTATAACTGGTAAAACATTATATATAGAAACAAACGTCACTGCACCAAAAATATAGATCTTTTTAAAGAGCACTTTTTTGTCAGTATTTTGTTGGTGATATTCTTTGTTACTGGTGTGAAATTTCAAATACTGGTAGCTTCTTTAAGATGTAAGTCGGTATTCGTTTTTTTCTTTTGGTAATGTAAAGAGAAAGGAATTTCAAAGCCATCACATAGAGATACGTGTATTGTATCTTAAGCGTATTGTATCCTCCTTATACCTAAAACTAAATGTATAAATGTATTGAAAGTTTATCTGATTTAACAGGAAGTAGACAAAAGCTAATATTTTATAAGAACAGTTTATAGAACAGTGAGTACACAGTCATGTCATAATATTTATTTCAGTCTGTCGCTATTCACTTGTTTCTCTCGATGTCTTGGAAAGAGTGTGGAATTTCAAGGTCAGCGTATAATGACACGCTTTTAAACATCTCACTATGTATTCGATTTCCTATATTTTTCTTGGGCGAAATTTGTCATGAAACCATTTCTACAAAGGTCTATCTGATTTAACATGAAGTAGATAGAAGAATAAACTTTCATAAGGGTATTTGTCGAAGCTAATCAATAATAAACAATGAAGATGTATGATACAATATGATCAAGAAACGGAGGGGACACCTAGCACTTCCAATCAACGAGGATCTTTTATGCTTACCACCAAAAGGAATGCGGAGAGGGAACCACAGGAGGCTATAGATCGACAGAGACACGCAGAGGTCCCTAACGGTCGCACATGTGGGCTGCTTAAACAGGCTTCCCCTTGGCGGAACCAGGGAGAACTCGACCCACCGGAGGCAGCTCAGGAAAGGCTGCCATCTGGCAGGGCTTAGAAGAACTCTGCAACGAGCAAGGTTCCACATCTACGACACTGCACAGTTCCTAAGCCTACCTGAAACATGAAAGGGGAAGACAAATGATAGAAAAGGAGGGACAGATGAGAAACCACTTTAGCCAGGAAAAAAACATGAAAAATCCACGGTAAGAATTATTAACGCAGGAATCCAACCCAGGGCCTACCGAATGCGAGTCTCGCATGTTACTACACAGCCAATTCCTCATAACAATAAACGATAGTAAGTAGAGAAAGTCAAACGTATTTAATACAGATTTATTTTTAACACCTGTTAATTACTTTCCCTACTACGTATAGTAAGTAGGGGAAGTATTGTATTCCACCCAAAAATTCGATACCGAGATTTCACCGGAAATATATCTTTGAGAACATCCTGAATCCAAAAAAAAACCTTTTTTGGAAACATGTCCGTGTGTGTGTCTGTGTGTCTGTGAACAGCATAACTCAGAAAAGAACAGTCGGATAAACACCAAACTTGGTATTTAAGTTCATTATCTTACAGAGATGCGACACAAAGGTTTTCAATAAAATCGCCCCCACCCAAATTACCCTTTACATTGAAGATTTTTCGAAAATTTTAATTTTCTCAAAACTGGCTCTAATGATTTTGATTAAGATATCATATGTTTAAGATATTTTCATGACAAATGAAATGTATATCTCGAATTTTCTGGGAATGTCTCCAAAAGTATTCTTTATTGTGAACGACTTTTGCATTTCTGATAAACCATAAGAGATAGACAAAATTTTACTACACAAAAAATGTAGATCGTGTTAAAATACACAATTTATGTCATATACATTTTCTGTTTTTGAATCAACAGTTTTCGAGATATTGCTTTTTATTCCCTTAAATTTTCAAATACTATACTTTTTCTCAAATAGGATTTCGGTATTCATTTTTTGTCCCGGTAATGCAAAGAGAATGGAATACTGCACATAGCAACCAGCTCTTAAAATATTTGACTATCTACTTAAAGCCTGCCAATTCCCCTTGCATCTACAAAAATTAGCAATAATATTAACATCTCGATATCTCGATTAACATGAAGCATATGGACAATAAGCGTTTGTAAAAATAGTTTGCACAAGAGTAGAGAAAGTCATGTGAGTGTAACACATCAGATTTTTTTAAGAAGGCATACAGTATAGCTTTCGAGCTCCAATCTTTTCTTTTCCATATAATTAATTGTGTTTGAAAAGAACACGTCTGATGGTTGCACAACTATCATTCAATTTTTTTGAAGATAAAAAAAGCAATTTCAGTTAAAAAACAGTAACAAGGAGACTGCGGTGCAAGTGGACAATAAACATGAGCCAAAATGGCATAGATGAGAAATGCGTTCAACTGCTGTATCAAAAAAAACTGTGAAAGCTTTTTGTTTTGAGTTCAACGATTCTGACACAGAGTTTTATTGACACATTAAATACGCGTTAGAAAATTGGTTAGTAGACACCCTGCACACCTTGAATAACGCTGTTGACATTACCACTTGAAGTTGTCTGGACAACGGCCGCTAGGTGCGCTTCTGACTGATGCCCGATTTAGTGTTAGTTCCCAGAAGGACCACCTCAAGCGCTATGTAACTTTCATTGCCGCTCCCTACCGCCAGGCATTCTAGCGCCAGTTTCAACTTGTGTCTTTACGTTTTATTTTAAAAAAATAAGTATAGCTTAGGCAAGGGTTGAAAAATACTAAAAAAATTAGCCACAAATCCAGAATGTATTTAGAACTTATTCTCATTCACTACGCAGTTCAACGACTTTAGAGTATAAAACATGTTTTAAGTACACAATAATTTTGTGAATCTAGTTAACAGATATTTAGAGGACTAGTTAAAAAATAGAGGTTTAGTAACGAGCGGCTCAAAAGCAGAAAGTCACTAAACCTAATTTTTAACGTGTTGTTTACAATATTTTATCTACGATCCGGGTGTTTTAGTATATGCTGTCTATTTAGTATATCTAATGACATTTATTATTTTCGAAACAATACGTTTAAAGAAAGAGTAATGTGGCCCTGGAAAAAAAAGACACGACAAATCAACAAATTTTGTTGTTATATTCTGCAATTTTGGATGCTAGTTTCATATGCGAATTTAAATTAAGAAATCTGATGTGTTACACTCACATGACTTTCTCTACTATTGTGCAAACTATTTTTAAAAACGCTTATTCTCCATATGCTTCATGTTAATCGAGATATCGAGATGTCAATCTTATTGGTAATTTTCTTGTAGATGCAAGGGGAATATGGTAGGCCTTAAGCGATAGTCAAATGTTTCAAGAGGTGGTTGCTATGTGGAGTATTCTATTCTCTTTACATAACCAGGGCAAAAAAAAAAAAATGAATAACGAATTTGAGAAAAGGTGTTAAGTATTGGAAAATTTAAGGGAATAGCAAGCAATATCTCGAAAATGGTTCGCTCAACAAAAAGAAATGTATATGACATAAATTGTGTATTTTAACGCGATCTACATTTTTGTGTAGTAAAATTCTGTCTATCTCTTATGGTTTACCAGTTATGCGAAAGTCGTTCACAATGAAGAAACACTTTTGGAGGCATTCCCAGAAAATTCGAGATATACATCCCATTTGTCATGAAAATATATTAAACGAATGATATTTTAATCAAAATCGTTAGAGCCATTTTTGAGAAAATTAAAATTTTAGAAAAATGTTCCATGTAAAGGGTAATCTGGGGTGGGAGATTTTCTTGAAAACCTTCGTGTCGCATCTCTGGAAGATACTGAACCTAAATCCCATGTTTAGTGTTAATCCGACTGTTCGCTTCTGAGTTATGGTGTTCACAGACAGACAGACACACACACACACACACACACACACACACACACACACACACACACACACACAGGCACACACACAGACACATACACCAACATGTTTCCAAAATGCTTTTTTTAGATTCAGTGGGTCCCAAAACATGTATTTCCGGTGAAATCTCGGTATCGAATTTTTTGTGGAATACAGTATTTCCCCTACTTACTATACGTAGTAGAGAAAGTAAAAATGAGCGAAGAAGCTGATTTTCACACTTCATCAGGAAACATTCTAAGAGCAGTCCAATATGCAACTATTAATATACTTCCAAAAAAGTTAAGGAAATTTATTTATGTAGTTATACGAATTTGTTTCACTTTTATGAGAGGTCGAAAAGTATTAAAGATTCGAGTATTTGTAGTGAATTACAACTTGTAATGGTTGTAATATTACAATAACTATCAATTAGGGGAGGAAGTCTTTGTTTTATTGCATATTATTGTCAACGAAAATAACATATACACGATCATCATTAAAGTGCCTTATACGTTTTGTTGAACCTGCATTTTATGTTGTTAGAATACCAACTATAGGTTTTATTGCCCAGTAATTGCGAACTAAAGCGTCACTGATTATTATAGTAATATATAAAATGTGTTTTTACTTAAATCTCAGAGGATAGAAATTTTAACCGTTAAAATAAGTGTGTAAATTAATGATTTAGTGAATGATTATTTAATAATTAAAATGCATAGCAGCATACGATTGCTATTTTTTTTGTCTTTTTAGCAATATGTTTAGATTCAAAGAGAATTGGTAACAACTAAGCGCAAACAAAGCACTCATTTTTGTAACACTTTTAAAATAAGCAATAAAATGTTAGTAATAAACCCCCAATATATCTAGTTAATATATCTACACGTTGAATACACACTGCTTCATAATTGTTTTGTTTCGTAAAACCAAAGATAAATTGTGAATACACTAATAAATAAAGTTCTTTCAAAAACAGTGTCCTATCTTTAACATGTGATAGCTGGCGTTGTTATTGAGTTGCAGCAGTCATTTTTTTCATGTGGTTACAGTTGTTAATGACAAATACCCATGGGACGTTACAGCATTCAACAACGCGTAGAAATTGTAAAAATGTATTATCAAAATGGATCATCCGTTCGCCAAACCTTCCGTGTATTGCGTGAAGTTTACGGTGTGCATAATCGTCCCTGCGAGAGAACGATTCGGCGTTTGATCGATAAATTTGAAAGAAGTGGTTCTGTCAGCGATCAAAGAACGCCTGTACGTAATCGACGTAAGCGCTTCAACGAAAACATAGGCCCCGTTCGTGAGAGTGAACGCGAGAACGGAAACAAATCAATTGCTCGTCGAGTGCAAGAATTGGTGCTTTCGCCGACCACACTTTGGCAAATTCTGCACCTTTACTTGACTTTTCACGCTTACAAAATGGTGTAAATGAAGACCTAAAGCCCAACGACCATAAGTTGCGCTTTGTATTCGCTGACTGGGCTATGGAGCAATTGGAAGCTGACCCGGAATTTTGTCGAGAAATCATCTTCGGTGACGAAGCCCACTTTTGGATGGATAGTTGTGTTAACAAACAAAACTGCGGCTATTGGAGCAATCACAACGCAATGCAGATTCAAGAACGATCACTTCGTTCCCAAAAGGTTACTCTGTGTGTGGATTTTGGTCCATACTTTTTCCAAGATGAAGATGGAGAAGCTCTAACTATCAATGGAGAAAGATACCGAGCTCTTATAGGGGACTATTTTTGGATTCAATTGGATGGTATGGATCTCGGAAACATCTGGTTCCAGCAAGATTGTAGCACATGATATACTGCTCTCGAAACAATCGATCTTTTGAAGGAGAAGTTCAGAGGTTTCATCATTTCCCGTGGTGGTGATGTTAACTGGCCCCCGAGGTCATGTGATTTAACACAGTTGGATTACTTATTGTGGGGTTATGTGAAACCTCGAGTTTATGTCAACAAGCCAGAAACAGTAAATGATCTTATGAACAACATCCTGCGTGTTATTCGTGAAGCTGGACCTAATTTACGTTCTTCTGTCATTGAAAATTGGGTCAATCGTATACGCGCAACCCAACGAAGTCGCGGCGGTCACTTAACTGATGTTCTCTTCCACACGCAATGACATTAATTATGTTCTAAAATGGAAAAAAAGAAATAAATTTGTATTATTTATAGAACGTGTTTTATTTAAGTTCAAAGATAGGACACTTGTTGAAAGACCCTATATAACGCTCTTTTATCCCTGTAAGAATATGAACTGCAGCATGAATCTTTTTTCTGCTTGTAGATATAGTGTAATCAAGCTGAAAAAATATAATTAATTTCCTATCCTTTTTGTGATGCAGTTTCAAACTAACATATTTCAACTACATTTGTACCCTTATTACAGTTATCTTTTACTGCTTATGAATATGTGTAGAAGTATGTAATTAAAGATGGGATTTAAATATTTCGTGTTTCAAGCAATTAAAAAGACACATTATATGCATGGGTAATGAACTTTGTACATTAACAATTTTATTTTCTGTACCAGTTGGCTATGAGGTAGTTGAAGCATTTATTTTATCCAAAAATTTTCGGTCATGATTTTTACTGTAGGCATTTCTTTGGAGATTCCTGAATACAAAGAAAAACGTATTTTTAGAAAACCTTTAAGTAGTTGAATCTTTTGTGTGTGTGTGTGTGAGTGTGTGTGTGTGTGTATGTGTGTGTGAAGAGGACTTCACAAGCAGTTCCCAGCAAATTCAGTTTATACATTTCATTTTGCACGTAAATATATGATACTTAAACAAAAATCGTTAAAACCATTATGAGAAAACATACAATTCAGAAAATGTTGTGTGAAGTGCTTTGAAGTTATGAGCTTTTCTTTAATATCCTCGGTGTTGGACGATATGAACTTAAATAACAAGTTTGGTGTTTATGCAAAGTTTCGTTTTGAAGTTATGCTGTTTAGAATCATACCTATGCGCGCGCAGATCTGTTTAAAAATGGTGTTCGTTATGCAAGGACATCAAAGCATGTATTTCTGATGAATTCTAACTTTCAATTTTCAAGTGAAATGCAATATTTCCTTTTCCTATTAGATTCGTGGTAGAGAAAGTAAAACGTATGAGTATTCTGTAAACACAAACAAATAAGAGAATATCTCAGAAATTCTTAACGCCATAAAACATTATCTGACATAAGTTATCTTCTTTAACGAGATGTGTGCATGTGCATGTGTATGAATAGCATAACTCAAAAGTGAAACGTTGGATGAAAGTTAAACATTGTAATTAGGTCTAACGTTCTTCCAAATGGATCAACGATTTTAAAGAAATTTTAACTTAACACACTTTAGTGTTTGTTTTAACCAAAATCTCATGGCCAGGAACTATTTCTGGAAGCCTCTGTATTAAAAAACTTACACAGTTGTTTTACCCAAAACCTCAAGGCCACGATCTATTGCTGCAAGTATCTGTATTAGCAAACTTACATATATGCTTTACCCAAAATCTCATGGCCACGATCTACTGCTGCAAATTTCTGTATTTACAAACTTGCATACATATTTTACCCAAAATCTCATGGCCACGATATATTGCTGAAAACTTCTCTATTTACAAACTTACATATATGTTTTACCGAAAATCTCAGGGCCACGATCTATCGCTGCAAATTTCTGTATTAACAAACTTCCATATATTCTTTACCCAAAACCTCTTGGCCACGATCTATTGCTGCAAGTCACTGTATTAACAAACTTACATATATATTTTAACCAAAATTGCATGGCCACGATGTATTGCTGGAAGTCACTGTATTAGCAAACTTGCATGTATGTTCTACCCAAACATCAAGGCCGGGATGTATTGCTGGAAGTCTCTATATTGACAAACTTAGGTATAGGTTTTACCCAAAATATCAAGGCAACGATCTATTGCTCGAGGTCACTGTATTAAAAAATTTACATATATGTTTTAACTAAAATTGCATGGCCACGATCTATTGCTGGAAGAGACTGTATTAACAAACATACATATATGTTTTACTCAAAATATCATGGCCACATTTGCTGGAAGCTTCTGTACTAGCAATGTAACATATTTGTTTCACCGAAAACATCAAGGTCACGATTTATTGCTGCTAATCACTGCATTACCATGCTTACATTATTTTTAAGTCATGTAGCATGGCCGCGATCTATTGCTGGATGCTTCTGTATTAACAAACTTACATATTTGTTTTACCCAAAATCTCATGACCACATTTGCTGGAGGCTTCTCTATTAACACATTACATATATGCTTTATCCGAAATCTCATGGCCACGATCTATTGATGGAAACCTCTCTATTAACAAAATTACACACATGTATTACCCAAAACCTCAACGTCACGATCAATTGCTGAAAGCTTCTTTATTAACAACACTACATATACGTTTTACGAAAAATACCATGGCCACCACCTATTAATGGAATGTTCTGTATTAGCAAACTTACATACATGCTCTACCCATAATCTCATCCCCAAGGTCTATTGCTGGAAGCCTCTGTAAAATAACTTACATATACGTTTTACCCAAAACCTCGTGGTCTCGATCGATTGCTGCAAGTCACTGTATTAACAAACTTCTAAATATGTTTTACCCAAACCTCATGTTCGCGATCTATTGCTGCCAGTTTCTGTATTAGGCAACTTACATATATATTTTACCCAAAATCACATAGCCACGATCTATTGCTGGAAGCCTCAGTATTAACAAACTTACATATATGTTTTACCAAAAATCACAGAGCCACGATCTGTTACTGGAAGCCTCAGTATTAACAAACTTACATATATGTTTTACCCAAAATCACATAGCCACGATGTATTGCTGGAAGTCTCAGTATTAACAATCTTACATATACTTTTACGCAAAATCACAGAGCCACGATCTATTGTTGGAAGCTTCTGTATATAAGAAATTTACATTTTGGTTTTACCTGGAATCCCATGGCCACGATCCAATGTTGGAAGTCTCTAAATTAACAAACTTACATACATGTTTTACCCAAAACCCCATGGCCACGATCTATTGCTGGGTGTTTCTGTATTAACAAACATACATATATGTTTTACCCCAAAAATAAAGATCAAGATATATTGTTGGAAGTTTCTGTATTGACAAACTTACGTATACGTTTGGCTCAAAACATCAAGACAACGATCTGTTGCTGGAATTCGCTGTATTAACAAACTTACATATATGTTTTAACCAAAATCGCATAGCCACTATCTATTGCTGGAAGTCACTGTATTAGCAAACTTACATTTATATTGTACCCAAATTCTCATGGTCACGATATATTGCTGGAAGCCTCTGTATTAACAAACTTACATATATGTGTCATCCAAAATCACATGACTAAGATCTATTGCTGTAAGCCTCTGTATTATAATCGGCGCAACAGTTCTAGACACGTGAAAATCTTAATGAGAGCTATGATGCGAGTTGCTTACCAGATCAGGTGGTGACCGGTGGACTGCATACTGCAGGAGTGCGTAGGACAGTCATCGTCAAATATCCACACCGGTTATGCACTGCTTTGCGCTGATAAACTTAGTTATATACAGTATATTAAAAGCCACGCTGTAAAAAGCACTTAATATAAAAAAACGCTGTCAATCATTGCTTCCAATTCTTCCACACCTAACAACCCTTCCTCTTCTGCGGAATCACTCACATTATTGCCGTCATCACTGCTGTCACTACTTTCAGCACCATTATCTTGGATAAGAATTCTTTCTATTTGATTTTCTGCAATTCCGTATTTTTCGAAATAATGATTCTTAATTTATTCAACATGTCGACATACATTTTCCCATTCTGGCCTTCCAATTTCAGCAAATTGCTGGCGTTATAACTGCTCACATATTTTAATTTAAAAGTCATATTTCTGCATGCCACCCGTTTTTGATATCAACCCAGATTAATTTGATTGGGTTTAGATCTGGGTGATGCGATGGCAGTCCTAGTACATTATGGCGATGTTGTATTACTATCTGGTCAAGTATGTATGACGTCTGAAGCTGTTTGTTGGCTTCAATTAAGTTATATAGCTTTGTTTTACTCACACTTTCATCTAAAGCTATATTATGTCTATGTAACCAAGCTCTCATTTCTTCTTTCAATGAATTTGAGGTAGGTGGTTTGTCAATTGAGTGTTGACACATTGTGAAGCATTGTCGATGACCAGAACAGACCCAGCAGGCATATTAGGTCTCAACACTGCGTTGATTCACTTCATGTACTTTTCTGTATTCAATTCTTGATGAAAATCTCCTGTTGTTTTTGCAACTTGTAAAAGAAGGGCATTTGGAACGAAGCCGATCTCTCCAACAGCATGAACGAAAATAAGTATTTGCCCTTTAGCAACAGGAACCTGCAACCTAATTCGCTATCGTCACTCCAACTTGTAGATGCTGTACGACTGCTGTGTATGTATGACTCATCATCATACACTATAGTATTTTTCTGAAATTTGTAGCACCACCTTAAAAGTTAATGCTGATATAAGTACACACTGATATAAGTACATATAAAATCATACTCATTTGGAAAGGTAGAATCAGACTGAAAAATTCAATGCCATAGCCGGGATTTGAACCACGGATCTTAGGCTTTCAGTGCCGTTGGTCTAACCGACTAAGCTATTATGGCAACATTTACTTTTTATTTTTTTTATTTTATTATTTTTTTATTTTATTTATTTATTTATTTATTTATTTTGCTTTTCTGTTAGAGTTCTTCTATATGATTTCGGTTTCTTCCACTTGAACCCTAAATCTTTAATAATTTTTCTGAGATTTGTAGCACAACCTTGTAGGTTTCTGCTGTGTTTCAGCTGGATGAGCAATCTGCTTATTGTTAGCACAGTTTTTTCTTCCACATAGGAATTGTGAATCGTGCGCCGAATGACACATTCGAAATCGTCTATTTCTGTAATACGTTTAGGGACCTTATGTTTCTTCCCAGGTGTGTCAAATGGTACTCTTTCATCCATATGTTTTTTCTCTTATCTTTGAGAACTCTGGAATCGGAACTCGGTGAAACACCAGCTGCTTTGACTACTCTTTCTTTCATTCTCTTAAGGCTTTTTTGGAAATCGGATGAACATATATTTTCTTCCTTCATCTCTGCTTCTTGCTTCATGAAGTCGAGGACATTTGCAATTATTTCCCTACTTTGACTATGTAACACCTTACCACTTAACTTTGAAAACATAGGAGCCATGGTTATAAATATAACAAATATGAAATAAGTACTATTTAGATACTGCAGCTCTCTTTAAAATTACAACCAGATGCAGACACTTTCTATGCAGACTGTATGTGTTACGCACTGTGAGTAAGCAAAGGTATTAATCGCTTTCGTTGATAAAGCTAAACATAAACCATTCCTAGGCTCGGCAGCTGGGTTGGCAATCAAGGTCACGAGTCCAGAAGTTTTGCGCGAGTAATAACAAACTTACATATATGTTTTACCCAAAACATCATCGCCACGATATATTGCTGTAAGCCTTTGTATTAACAAAACAACATATATGTTTTACCCAGAACCTCATGGCCACGATCTATTGCTGAAAGCTTTTGTATTAACAAACTTGCAAACAGGTTTTACCCAAAACCTCATGGTCACGATCTCTTGCTGGAAGTCACTGTATTAACAAACTTACATATATGTTTTACCCAAAACCTCATGGTCACGATCTCTTGTTGGAAGTCACTGTATTAACAAACTTACATATATGTTTTACCCAAAACCTCTTGGTCACGATCTATTGCTGGAAGTCACTGTATTAACAAACTTACATATATGTTTTACCCAAAACCTCATGGTCACGATCTATTGCTGGAAGTCACTGTATTAACAAACTTACATATATGTTTTACCCAAAACCTCATGGTCACGATCTATTGCTGGAAGTCACTGTATTAACAAACATACATATATGTTATACCCCAAATCTCATGGACACGATCTATTGCTGGAAGTCACTGTATTAGCAAACTTACATATATGTTTTACCCAAAACCTCATGGTCACGATCTATTGCTGGAAGTCACTGTATTAGCAAACTTACATATATGTTTTACCCAAAATCTCATGGTCACGCTCTATTGCTGGAAGTCACTGTATTAGCAAACTTACATGTATGTTTTACCCAAAACCTCATGGTCACGATCTATTGCTGGAAGTCACTGTATTAGCAAACTTACATGTATGTTTTACCCAAAACCTCATGGTCACGATCTATTGCTGGAAGTCACTGTATTAGCAAACTTACATATATGTTTTACCCAAAATTTCATGGTCACGATCTATTGCTGGAAGTCACTGGATTAGCAAACTTACATGTATGTTTTACCCAAAACCTCATGTCCACGATCTATTGCTGGAACTCACTGTATTAGCAAACTTACATGTATGTTTTACCCAAAAACTCATGGTCACGATTTATTCCTGGAAGTCACTGTATTAGAAAACTTACATGTATGTTTTACCCAAACCTCATGGTCACGATGTATTGCTGGAAGTCACTGTATTAGCAAACCTACATATATGTTTTACCCAAAATCTCATGGTCACGATCTATTGCTGGAAGTCACTGTATTAGCAAACTTACATGTATGTTTTACCCAAAACCTCATGGTCACGATCTATTGCTGGAAGTCACTGTATTAGCAACCTTACATGTATGTTTTACCCAAAACCTCATGGTCACGATCTGTTGCTGGAAGTCACTGTATTAGCAAACTTACATATATGTTTTACCCAAAATCTCATGGTCACGATCTATTGCTGGAAGTCACTGTATTAGTAAACTTACATGCATGTTTTACCCAAAACCTCATGGTCACGATCTATTGCTGGAAGTCACTGTATTAGCAAACTTACATCTATGTTTTACCCAAAATCTGATGGTCACGATCTATTGCTGGAAGTCACTGTATTAGCAAACTTACATGTATGTTTTACCCAAAACTTCATGGTCACGATCTATTGCTGGAAGTCGCTGTATTAGCAAACTTACATGTATGTTTTACCCAAAACCTCATGGTCACGATCTATTGCGGGAAGTGACTGTATTAGCAAACTTACATGTATGTTTTACCCAAAACCTCATGGTCACGATCTATTGCTGGAAGTCACTGTATTGGCAAACTTACATGTTTGTTTTACCCAAAACCTCATGGTCACGATTTATTCCTGGAAGTCACTGTATTAGCAAACTTACATATATGTTTTACCCAAAACCTCATGGTCACGATGTATAGCTGGAAGTCACTGTATTAGCAAACTTACATATATGTTTTACCCAAAATCTCATGGTCACGATCTATTGCTGGAAGTCACTGTATTAGCAAACTTACATGTATGTTTTACCCAAAACCTCATGGTCACGATCTATTGCTGGAAGTCACTGTATTAACAAACTTACATGTATGTTTTACCCAAAACTTCATGGTCACGATCTATTGCTGGAAGTCACTGTATTAGCAAACTTACATGTATGTTTTACCCAAAACCTCATGGTCACGATCTATTCCTGGAAGTCACTGTATTAGCAAACCTACATGTATGTTTTACCCAAAACCTCATGGTCACGATCTATTGCTGGAAGTCACTGTATTAGCAAACTTACATGTATGTTTTACCCAAAACCTCATGGTCACGATCTATTGCTGGAAGTCACTGTATTAGCAAACTTACATGTATGTTTTACCCAAAACCTCATGGTCACGATCTATTGCTGGAAGTCGCTGTATTAGCAAACTTACATGTATGTTTTACCCAAAACCTCATGGTCACGATCTATTACTGGAAGTCACTGTATTAGCAAACTTACATGTATGTTTTACCCAAAACCTCATGGTCATGATCTATTGCTGGAGCTCACTGTATTAGCAAACTTACATGTTTGTTTTACCCAAAACCTCATGGTCACGATTTATTGCTGGAAGTCACTGTATTAGCAACCTTACATGTATGTTTTACCCAAAACCACATGGTCACGATCTATTGCTGTAAGTCACTGTATTAGCAAACTTACATATATGTTTTACCCAAAACCTCATGGTCACGATCTATTACTGGAAGTCACTGTATTAGCAAACTTACATGTATGTTTTACCCAAAACCTCATGGTCACGATCTATTGCTGGAAGTCACTGTATTAGCAAACTTACATATATGTTTTACCCAAAATCTCATGGTCACGATCTATTGCTGGAAGTCACTGTATTAGCAAACTTACATGTATGTTTTACCCAAAACCTCATGGTACGATCTATTGCTGGAAGTCACTGTATTAGCAAACTTACATGTATGTTTTACCCAAAACCTCATGGTCACGATCTATTGCTGGAAGTCACTGTATTAACAAACTTACATGTATGTTTTACCCAAAACTTCATGGTCACGATCTATTGCTGGAAGTCACTGTATTAGCAAACTTACATGTATGTTTTACCCAAAACCTCATGGTCACGATCTATTCCTGGAAGTCACTGTATTAGCAAACCTACATGTATGTTTTACCCAAAACCTCATGGTCACGATCTATTGCTGGAAGTCACTGTATTAGCAAACTTACATGTATGTTTTACCCAAAACCTCATGGTCACGATCTATTGCTGGAAGTCACTGTATTAGCAAACTTACATGTATGTTTTACCCAAAACCTCATGGTCACGATCTATTGCTGGAAGTCGCTGTATTAGGAAACTTACATGTATGTTTTACCCAAAACCTCATGGTCACGATCTATTACTGGAAGTCACTGTATTAGCAACTTACATGTATGTTTTATCCAAAACCTCATGGTCACGATCTATTGCTGGAGCTCACTGTATTAGCAAACTTACATGTTTGTTTTACCCAAAACCTCATGGTCACGATTTATTGCTGGAAGTCACTGTATTAGCAACCTTACATGTATGTTTTACCCAAAACCACATGGTCACGATGTATTGCTGGAAGTCACTGTATTAGCAAACTTACATATATGTTTTACCGAAACTCTCATGGTCACGATCTATTGCTGGAAGTCACTGTATTAGCAAACTTACATGTATGTTTTACCCAAAACCTCATGGTCACGATCTATTACTGGAAGTCACTGTATTAGCAAACTTACATGTATGTTTTACCCAAAACCTCATGGTCACGATCTATTGCTGGAAGTCACTGTATTAGCAAACTTACATATATGTTTTACCCAAAATTTCATGGTCACGATCTATTGCTGGAAATCACTGTATTAGCAAACTTACATGTATGTTTTACCCAAAACCTCATGGTCACGATCTATTGCTGGAACTCACTGAATTAGCAAACTTACATGTTTGTTTTACCCAAAACCTCATGGTCACGATTTATTCCTGGAAGTCACTGTATTAGCAAACTTACATATATGTTTTACCCAAAACCTCATGGTCACGATGTATAGCTGGAAGTCACTGTATTAGCAAACTTGCATATATGTTTTACCCAAAATCTCATGGTCACTATCTATTGCTGGAAGTCACTGTATTAGCAAACTTACATGTATGTTTTACCAAAAACCTCATGGTCACGATCTATTGCTGGAAGTCACTGTATTAGCAAACTTACATGTATGTTTTACCCAAAACCTCATGGTCACGATCTATTGCTGGAAGTCACTGTAATAGCAAACTTTCATGTATGTTTTACCCAAACCTCATGGTCACGATCTATTCCTGGAAGTCACTGTATTAGCAAACCTACATGTATGTTTTACCCAAAACCTCATGGTCACGATCTATTGCTGGAAGTCACTGTATTAGCAAACTTACATATATGTTTTACCCAAAATTTCATGGTCACGATCTATTGCTGGAAGTCACTGTATTAGCAAACTTACATATATGTTTTACCCAAAACCTCATGGTCACGATCTATTGCTGGAAGTCACTGTATTAGCAAACTTACATATATGTTTTACCCAAAACCTCATGGTCACGATGTATAGCTGGAAGTCACTGTATTAGCAAACTTACATATATGTTTTACCCAAAACCTCATGGTCACGATCTATTGCTGGAAGTCACTGTATTAGCAAACTTACATGTATGTTTTACCCAAAACTTCATGGTCACGATCTATTGCTGGAAGTCACTGTATTAGCAAACTTACATGTATGTTTTACCCAAACCTCATGGTCACGATCTATTCCTTGGAAGTCACTGTATTAGCAAACCTACATGTATGTTTTACCCAAAACCTCATGGTCACGATCTATTGCTGGAAGTCACTGTATTAGCAAACTTACATATATGTTTTACCCAAAACCTCATGGTCACGATCTATTGCTGGAAGTCGCTGTATTAGCAAACTTACATGTATGTTTTTCACAAAACCTCATGGTCACGATCTATTGCGGGAAGTCACTGTATTAGCAAACTTACATGTATGTTTTACCCAAAACCTCATGGTCACGATCTATTGCTGGAAGTCACTGTATTAGCAAACTTACATATATGTTTTACCCAAAATCTCATGGTCACGATCTATTGCTGGAAGTCACTGTATTAGCAAACTTACATATATGTTTTACCCAAAATCTCATGGTCACGATCTATTGCTGGAAGTCACTGTATTAGCATGCTTACATGTATGTTTTACCCAAAATCTCATGGTCACGATCTATTGCTGGAAGTCACTGTATTAACACAGTTACATAAATGTTTTAACTAAAATCTCATGGTGAAGATCTATTGCTGGAAGTCACTGTATTAGCAAACTTACATGTATGTTTTAAGCAAAATCGCATGGTCACTATCTGTTGCCGGAAGTCATTGTATTAACACACTTACATATATGTTTTATCCAAAACCTCATGGTCACGATCTATTGCTGGAAGTCACTGTATTAGCAAACTTACATGTATGTTTTAAGCAAAATCGCATGGTCACGATCTGTTGCTGGAAGTCATTGTATTAACACACTTACATATATGTTTTATCCAAAACCTCATGGTCACGATCTATTGCTGGAAGTCACTGTATTAGCAAACTTACATGTATGTTTTAAGCAAAATCGCATGGTCACTATCTGTTGCCGGAAGTCATTGTATTAACACACTTACATATATGTTTTATCCAAAACCTCATGGTCACGATCTATTGCTGGAAGTCACTGTATTAGCAAACTTACATGTATGTTTTAAGCAAAATCGCATGGTCACGATCTGTTGCTGGAAGTCATTGTATTAACACACTTACATATATGTTTTATCCAAAACCTCATGGTCACGATCTATTGCTGGAAGTCACTGTATTAGCAAACTTACATGTATGTTTTAAGCAAAATCGCATGGTCACGATCTGTTGCTGGAAGTCATTGTATTAACACACTTACATATATGTTTTATCCAAAACCTCATGATCACGATCTATTGCTTGAAGCTTCTGTATTAGCAAAGTTGCATATATGTTTTACCCAAAATGCCATGGCCACGAGCTATTGCTGGAAGCAATGCCTTACTGCTGTGTTTCTTGTATGTGTTGCGCTGTGTTGTGTTTTCGGCCCAAAACTGATCTAGCTCCATGAAGATAAGTATACGAATATGGTACACAACTAAGGGGAAACCTCGCACACTGCGACCTAGAAAAGATCTATTGAGACCACCAGCGCTAGGAGAACGGGCTTAAGTGAAGAAAACAAAGCAGGCTATATGCCACGAACAGACATGCCTCAGGGACGTGTGGAAGTTCCTGACGGTATCTAGTTAGAAGGGCGGTGAACGACCCGTTCAATCAAATAGCCCTCTAGAGTCTAGAGTGTGTACCCTTCTCTAGGTGCAAGCATCTGCGCTATCTTTCTGGCACCGCTCTACGCCACAAAATCTAGAACCACTCTTGAAGCATGAGAAGAAAGCGCAATGAAAGGGAATTGATGGAAAGGAAAACGTAAACCTCCAGTATTCGCCTATAGACCAGGAAGAGTCACGAAAACTCTAAGGTCAGAGTGGACGGTCGACTGAAATCGAACTCGGGACCCTCCGAATGCGAGCTGCACACGTTACAGCTGAGGCAGCTCACTCGGTACTAAGGTAAGCGATATAGAAATAAAAAATCGCGTTTTAACAGATAATGCAAAGCTGCTTCCAGTTGAATGCATCGTTTGCATGCATTGAATATAACAGGGATTAGGTAATACAATATGTAATTCTTTGGTAATTTCTAGTCAACGGTTTTGTAGATAACATTTTACATGAATAATACAATATACAGGGGATACACGGTGATCGGTGAAGAAGGTAGTGTGAAATAAATTTTGTGAGTGCAACACATCAGATTTTTTACTTTTGCAGTAAAATAATATGCTCAAAATGCTCACCCTCAGCATCCTGACAATTCCGATTTCTGCGAACTACTCCAAGAAGAACACTGATGTGTAGGGATTGCTCTGCATGCCATTGTAATCTCTTGCTGTAGTTTAGCTAGAGTAGATGTTTCTTTCTATACACCAAATCTATTAAGTTCCCTAGAGGTGCAAGGGCAATAAGTCAGGGGATGTTGCAGGAAATTCAAAATGGTCTTTATCCAAAATTCAGGCACACCTCTGCCATTTTATGTCGTTTGATGACTCTTTATCAAACGTTCCCTATAGGAAATCTCAAACTACTAACCACTTTAGAGGCAACACAATCTTACGTTAAACTGCCGCTGTGGACTGGTAGTTAGCATGCTAGCTGCGAAATCCCGAGGTTCCGGGTTCAATTCCCAGGTGAAGGATGGGAATTTTTCTTTAGCCAGGATTATTTCTCGTCCTCTTTAGATTTTGGTGTATGTGTGTGTGGATTTAATAGAAATATGAAATCCTAATGGCTAAATTGGTCCTTGACAACCACAAAAATCTATCTATTGGAACCACCACACAACGTAGAATTAAAAAGCAGCAAAAACCTACCGCACAAGAACCCTATCCAGATTTCTTGGATCTCTATTAATAGCCCTATATGTATTTTGATATTTTTTAACTATGGACAAAAATCTGAAAATGTTAACTGATGTGATGAAATTTATAACTTTATGTTGTCTTTAGATAGTTTTCCTGAAGCGTGTAACAGTATTTTTTAATGTTTGTCTTAATATATAATTTATGACCAAACCAAACTGACAATGGCATTCTAATTTTTTAGGTATTCTTTATCTCTGCTACACAGATTTTTAAATTCTGTGAAAATTGTATAGGTATAATTAAGGCTTTGTATTAAGCACAATCCGTTGTTCACAGCGGAGGAAGAAGACTTTTAGGGCAGTAGGACACAGGAATAACGGTAAAATATTAAGCATTAAGAGATAGCGGTGAAGTGGTTGTAATGTTACTAGCAAATAAAAATAAAACGGAATTAGAAACCTTTGCCCTGAGTAACTCAGTCAGCCGATTCGCAGCTGGAATCCTACCAGCAAAAGGCTTAATCTGTAGATAGCAGGGCCAATAAAAGGGAAAATGACAGACTTCATTTCAACTGCACCCTTATAAACTTACAAGAAAATGAGATCCGAGGGAAAGGTTTTTATTGCTTGAGTAAATTCAGTCAGTGTTAGTGGTTATAATATGAAAACAAGCAATTGGAATGGAGACAAATAGCCTTTTCAGTGGAACAAACTGGTTCATCAGCGTGGTACGAGAGAGAGGGAGGGACGGAGGGAGATGGAGATTACTACAGGAGAATAGCTATGTGACAAACAATTCAATAATTCATGGTGGGATGTATAGTTAACAAGAACTCAGACATACTGAAAAAGTCTAATATATTACACTCACATGACATTCTCTATTCTTGTACAAACTATTTTTACAAACGCTTATTCTCCATCTACTTCATGCTAATCGAGATAAACCTTTGCGGAAACTATCTCATTACTAATTTTCTTGTCGGTAAAAGGAGAATGCGATACGCTTTAAGCGATAGAGAATCTTATAAGAGCTGGTTGATATATGGAGCATTCCATTCTCTTTGTATATCCAGGACATACAAAAGGGAACAACGAATTCCCACTTCAGAAAAAGTATAAGTATTGGAAAATTCAACCTAATAACAAGGAATATATCGGAAATGGTTCATGGACCAAAAAAAGAAGAAAATGTATATGACATAAATGTTGTGTTTTAATAAGAATTACGTTTTTTGTCTAGTAAATTTTTGTGTCTCTCTTATGGTTTGCCAGTTACGTAAACGTCATTCAGAATGAAGAGGTTTTTTGGGTACATGTCCAGAAAATAAGCGATAACCATTTCATTTGCCATAAAAATATCTTAAACATGTGATATTTTAATCAAAATGTTAGAGCCCTTTTTAAGATAATCATAATTATCGAAAGATTTTACATGTACAAGGAAGTCTGAGGGGAGGATTTTCTTGAAAATCTTCATGTCACATCTGTGGAAGATACTGAAGCTAAATACGAAGTTTTGTATTTATACGACTTTTCATTTTTGAGCTATACTGTTCAGAGACGCACAGACACACATCCACACAGATACACAGACACACGCACGGACCTTTTTCTAAAAATGCTTTTTTTTTGGATTCAGGGCACCTCAAAATATGTATTTCCGCGGAAATCTCAATATAGAATTTTTGGGCGGAATGCAGTACTTCCTCTACTTACTATACATAGAAGAGAAAGTAAAAATGTCTTAAAGTTCACATTTGATGTGTTTATTTATTTAGTACTAGATCTTAAATCTGGAATTGCTATTTATTCATTGAACTGCTGCACATTGTGACATTATCGTTACGATAACATCGATTTCCCGCTTTGAACTGTAAACCCCATGATATTCCTAGTTATGGACCATGAATCCCATGGTATTTGTGTAAATTTGAGTAAAATATTGACGAATGTGTTTCCCATTTCCTGACCTTCCCTTCAATCTTTCAAATCCTCAAAATGTTGTATAGTCTGTGAGTATCCTTCAACGGTAGAATAATTATTCAGATGGTCGACATATATTTAAGTAAGTACTCTAGATTCTATTTGAAAATTTATAACTTATCATTGGCCCCATAGTTTTAGATATTTTTACTTTTGTACATTAAGGGAAATTATAATTCCTTGAAAGCAATATATTCAAGGGAAAATAGGAAAAATTGTCGGATGTGAAGCACCCGCTATCCAAAGGCCAACAATTTAAAAGACTTGCCCCTAGCTCAGTCGTTAGAGCACCTACTTGCTGTACGAGGGGTCCAGGGTTCGATTCCCAGATGGGGTAACTTTCTCTAGCCAAGAATACTCCCCAGAGTCTAAAATGAGAGTGTGAGTGTGTGTGATCCAATGAAAAAAGCAACAACAAATGAATACGAGTTAACACTATTACCTAGGCAATAATATGTTTCAAGGAGAATGTCGCCGATAAGACCATTGCAGTTAAAGGCTGGGTTTAAATGGAACTTATAAAAAACAAAAACAATTTAAACATTTTGGACTTGGCAATCTTGGCATCTCTGCAACCTTGGAGAAAAATAGCGCGTTAGTTCTTAGTTACGAATGCAGCCGAGCGGGAAGGCTTAGTCGGTGACGACTATGACCCACATTCTGGAGCTCCCGGGTTCAAACTCCCAGGGCCAACCAATCTGACCGAAAAATTGTTCGCGGTTTTCCTCGGTTGTTAGGTGAACGTTGGGTTGGTAAATTGATCCGCGAATTATCCTACATCCGTTTCGTCACTGCATTTCATTTCTTTCCTCTTCACTGCCATACCAGCCATTGGGCTGATCACCCACGTTGTATATAGGATTATCAGGCAATATTCTCTGATAAACTCTTATTCAGTTTGTTTGCTCCTCGAAAGGATATTGACCCAAAACATTGACTTGTAAGTCAGTAGGAGTAAAACACGGATCCAAGCACATGAATTTGTGAGTTTCAGTATTCGTTAATGAAACATACGCAGTTTGAATCCGCGTATGGAAGTACCGAGTGAGAGTACGCGATGTTGAGAGCATAAGGGTAAGTCAGTACGAAGCCCATCGCTCTTTCCCTCCCCCTCTCCGGCATCCCGCCACAGGTCCGGGAAGCGTTTGAATTATAATTACTAAAAAATGTGAAGCCTCGGTGTGCGTGAGCTAACGGCACGACACATGTCTGGGAATCTTTCATCGAAGCGTACTGTAGCTATCCAGTACGTAATAAATGGTAGGCTGCATGGGTATGTTAAAAATCAGGTCAGATAAAGACGAGTGTGTATGTGAGCAAGAGCCACGTGCGCAACCGTGTAAACGAGGTCAGTGCTTCAGTGCAAGAACAAACTTGTTCAAACCCCTACTCTATCCATTTTATGTGAAACGAGAATGGATCGGTGATCACAGGTGACTGTGTGCCAGCACGATGAGTAGTGAAAACATCAGAATCGCGAGCGATAGTGACAATTGATGCTGGGTGAACCTCGAGGAGTACGAGCATATAAAACACTGTCTCGATACGCACGAGGAAATATGCAATGGTGATACACATAGTATCATCTGTAAGGAGTCATCGCAGCATCAACAAATGATGTCATACTTCTGTTGTGGAGAGTACTCTGACGTGTATCGAGAGTTAAAGGAGTAAGTATGTAATAGAATATGAGAGATACGTGAATATTGTAAGGAAAGAGATAGCTAAAATAAACAAAAAATGTGTATTTACAGACTGCCTGAAGGAGAAGATGTGCCTCCGCACTGAGACGACGTGTATCAGTCGGTGTCGACGAAGGTAAGTACAAAAATGAAGGAAGAGTGATATTATTTAAAAAACATCTTATGTGTTACACTCACAAGACTTTCTCTACTCTTGTACAAACCATTTTTACAAACTCTTATTCTCCATCTATTTCATATTAATCGAGATAGACATTTGCAGCAACGATCTTTTGACATGCAAAGAGAATTACATTTTACACATAGCGACAATTTCTAAAAATATTTGACTATCGCTTAAGGTATACTATGTTCCCCTTGTTTTGTATATGCAAGGGGAATACAGAAATGCATTAGCCTTTAAGCATCGACATGTATCTAAATACCTTGTTGCTAGGTGCAGCAGCATTCTTTTTGCCACAGAGTGTTACTCTCTCCATATCCAAGACAAAAATAATTAATAACGAATTCGGACTTTTTGGAAATATGTATTGAAAAATTTAAGGGAATAACAAGCAATATCTCGAAAGTGGTTCACTCAACAAGAAAAATGTATATGACATAAATTGTGTATTTTAACGCGATCTACATTTTTTATATTAAAATTTTCTCTATCTCTTATGGTTTACCAGTTATGTTACATTTCTTTAGTCACGAAAATAGCTTAAACATATATCTTAATGAAAATCGATGGAGACATTTTCGAGAAAATTAAAATTTTCGAAAAATGTTCCATGTAAAGGGTAGTCTGGGGTGGGGGGTTTTCTTGAAAACCCTCGTGTCGCATCTCTGGAAGATACTGAACCTAAATACCAAGTTTGGTATTTATCCGACTATTAGTTTCTGAGTTATGCTGTTCACAGACACACAGACACAGACACCCACGGACATGTTTTCAAAAATGCTTCTTTTGGATTCAGGGGGTCTCAAAATATATATTTCCAGTGAAATCTTGGTATCGAATTTTTGGGTGGAATACAATACTTCCCCTACTTACTAGACGTAGTAGAGAAAGTAAAAAGTGAGTCTCTTTTAAAACAAAGTTATGTGTATACAGATCCGAAAAGAAGCCTGAAAAGAAGAGGAACAGGGCAAAGGTCCTGAACAAGAAGATGATGATAGAAGCTGCTCCATAGAACGTCATAGTACTCATCTTTGACGCCATTCCAGAAAAGTCGGAGAAAGATGCCTCCAAATAGTGTGTTTATGCTCGACGACATCTCCAACAGCTCCAAGTATCGTGTAAATAAAGGTTTGCATTACGAACTCTCATCCCTTTACATCAAAAGAGGTGACCAAACGTTTGTATACATAACAAAAAATGACCGGATAATAATAGTTCAAAACATAGTAGTTATCGAAACGTGTGTGAAAGAAGGTAAGCTTCCTCGTGTATCTTACAGTGAGAATACAATCTACAATATAACATTGCCTATGAATGAAGTTAATGAAATAGCTTTTCTGAATACGTGTCTAAACGAAAATTTTGTAAATCTGGGCATTGGTGCAATAGTAGGACCTAAGAGACCAATTCCAGTTATTGAAAGTTATTTATTCCAATTGCATGACGTTCATAAATCAATGTGCTCATACAATGTTAGAGGTAGGAGAGCCAGGAAAAGTATTAGGGATATGTATGCTAAAATTAATAAAAGATAATATAACTTGAATTCCATTTTTATTTATGTAAAGAAATACATTCCATGTCCTACATTATAGATAGAACAACATGAGTTAATGCTTATAAGTGAACAATTTATCATGAATAATTAAACAAAATAAAGATGTTTGTGTAGGAAAATTCGTGAATGTTTGAACCTCCAAACGGATGCTAACGGCTCCAGTCACAGTCTCTTCGGGTTGATGAGAACAATCTATGACGAATAGGGGATGCATATTTCAGAAAGTCGTTTCTCTTCAAAGGAGGGTAGTTTTCGTTGCCATAATAAGAGTATTGAAATTTAGAATACTGGTCATACAGAGCTGCAAACTTTGAATTTGCAAAAATCGAAATTCATGTCATGATATGGATAACATTCGCTGTTGAGTTAAAGCTTCAGATTGGTTATGTTACAGTGATCAAAAATAGAGCTGTCCTTAGCAAGGTAGTTCAATCTGTCGTTCTGTGCACCACGAAGTTTCTCAAGCTTCAATGTTGTTGCAATGTTCCAAGTGAACGCTTTAGTTTGCGGTACTGGATGCTGTGTGTGAAGGTCCAGGGTTCGAAATGTAACATGTAGTGGGACTTGACGAGTTTAAGTTTCTCCACCCTCTCGGCATCGGAAAGTCGAAGCTCCGGCATCCTCCGTTCGATGCGACTTAGTTTGATAATAGCCAGATCGTTGTTCATCACACAGTTATTAGCATTTTTAGATCTAATGAGAACAATTTCAAACTTGCAGTTAAGTATTACTTCCTTGTAATCGTCCGCGAAACCCAGAAGCATCGAAAGAGGAACGATAGCGTTGAAGACTCCATTGGATGTGTTCACGATGTCTACATCTTCTCCGGCCTTCTGTGGGCAATTGGAGTCCAAAGAGTTGAGAGCTGCATAATTGAGCATAGTCGAAGAAATTCCTGGATTTCTCGTTCTACCAATAGTAGTACCATTCATATCTAAACGAACTTCATCGAGCGAAATGCCATGACGTTGTTGGTCAGCTTTGCAGATGAAGCCTCACCAGTAGGTGTTTTAATAGATCCTTCTATGTATAAGTAACTTCGGCCAGAAAGTGTACAAATCCTTTGCCTGGCAGGGTATTCGAATTTCATCATTGACATCGAGAGTAGACGTATTGTAAGGTAGAAAGATATGCTCCTCCTCCTTAATAATCTTGTCAAATCTGGGAACCCCGGTCACATCTAAACATCCATTACAGAACTCTGAAGCCCAGGCGCTGAAGAAACCTACGATTAGATGGTGTTAGCAGTTTGCGTGTCGAAGACCGAGTAGGCCTCAATCTCAAGGGCAGTTTTTTATAGTAATGCCTTTTAAAATTTATTCCCATGCCGCCTTATGTGTAGTCCCACTGTAATAATTTGATTCTAGTCAAGCGTATCCCCATTCTGGTCTACCACTCGAATGCTGAGATTATGAATGAGATTCGTGTCGATGATGGGCAGATATATAGGACTGGGCGGTTCCTGTGAGTTGTGGTAGCCCGGAGGAATAGACGGGAAAAATTCGTAGAGAGAACGATCACTTCTACCATTGATGAAATATCCAGTGGCAAGGCTACACTCGACGCGTATGATGCTGACCTTTAAGATGTTCACCAATTCGTCAGACTCGGTCAGTACACCGAGTTCTACCGTGCGCTTGTGGGTGAAACCGAGAAGAGAACCAATCTATCTCTCTCGAGTAAAATCGATAGCGTAGGGGCACTGAACCTCCGCCTTTATAGTGTTATTGTTGGGACGGAGAAAGAAATCTTCGGTGGCTTTGTGTCTATCTTTGAGAAAAGTGTTTATATCATCAATTTCATAAGTACCAGGTGGAATTTCAATGGTTACTAGTTCTCCATCGCGCGCGTAATGGAAAAGGTTATTACCCAGATCAACATTTCCTATCCTCTAAAAGGTCTCGAAATTCAATAAAGCAATCTGTAAACGCCATTCGGATCGAGATTGAGTGGTGGATTCAGATAGGTAGAGAATCTTGAATTAGCACCGATCACAGGGATGGTGTAACTCATTTTGAGCATTCAAACATCCTGTCAAAAGAGTTTTACAACTGAAACTGCAAATATAGATGACCACAAGTCACAGAATAAATGTTATGATACCTGTGAGTGGTATACAAGACCTTAACACCTTCGAGATAGGATTTGATCTCTTTTGGAGGATTCAGTTCGCCAAAACTGTCAAAATAAAATATCAAATTTTAACTCTTGCATATAGCAACCCAATGTGTACCCGGAATACGCGATCTATCCAGGTTGACGATGATCCTCCCTGTCGTTGGTCCATAAACCTCTAAAGCTGGGAATGGTAGACGTTTAGCGTAAACCACGATCTCCGTACTACCTTTTCCGGAATATGTGCAGGCCTCGCCCCGAGTTTTTTGGACGCAAATACAAGCCTTTACCCTTCCACCTCCTGAGTCCTCCACCACCTCTCTTAAGACCCTTGCCCTTGCCCATGGCTAAGGCTTCCATCTGCTGATTGTAACTAACCAGCTCGTTTAATTGTTTCTCGGCAGCACGTTTCTTATTCACTGAGGTAGCGATCTGTGCGGCTCCCCCTGCCAAGGTACCCGCAGCCCCCAAAGCTGCCAAAAGCGGTATCAGAGGTAAGATCCTTCCTTTAGCGGGTGGCGGTAGTATTCTCTTCCGACGTTTGCGCAATCCCGCGCCCATTACAAGCTTTCCTTTCATGATTGAGGTCACAAGTCTAGCGGCAATCTTCTCGCCAAAAGTAGCGTCGGCAGACTGCACCCGATTCCGGGCTTTTTCCACAAGAACCTTATCAGCCAAATGCCTAGGAATAGTATCCTGATGCGTAGTGTAGGCGATATCGCGTTCTCGACACGGGGCGTCCAACGCGTTTATAAGCGGATCCCCTCTCCGCAATAGTTTATGTAGCTTAGTTCCGGGACCGCAGTACCTGTAGCCCGGAAAACGATCCTCAAACGGTAGAGAATTAATCAAAGAATTAATTATGCCGGAACCCTTCTTGCCGGACATCCGAGCACGTCCAGAGACCATGGCACACTAGGAATAAAAACGAAAAACGTATACCTTGTAATCTTAGTCGCAATATGGAAGGAGTGAAGCAAAAGTGTTCGCTATCTATACAAGATCTAGACTTCGAAAAGGATATTCCCGAAGGAAGGCATGGCTCCCTCTTACCAAGCAACATCAGAGCGCTCATTCTGGGTAGCTCAATTGCGGGAAAGACGAACATCCTACGCAACCTGCTAATCCACGAGAATGATCTTAGGTTTGAGAATCTTTACATTTATTCGAAATCGCTGCAAAAACCAAATTATCAGTACCTGCTCAGAGTACTGAAAACCATACCCGATATAGGAGTGTATACTTTCGAGGACGGTGAAAATGTACTGGAAACATCTGAAGTCAGAGAAAGTTCAATATTCGTATTCGATGACGTCATCAATGAGGAACAGGATAAGATAGCTTTGTATTACAGTATGGGTAGACACCACAACGTCGATGCCGTATACCTAGCACAGTTAAATGCAAAAGTGCCCAAGTATCTAATAACAGACAATGGAAATATGATTGTGCTATTCCGACAGGATAACCTCAACTTAAAGCACACATACGACGATTACGTAAATACTGACATGACATACAGAATTTAGAGAGCTGTGTAGGCAAGTGTGGGAGAGCAGAGAAAGATCGAACCCGAGACACTTTGTTGCCATAGTACCTGTATTCCCGCTGAATGAAGGACAATACATAAACGGTTTCGGTGTCTTTATCAGAGTGAATAAATAGAGAGTATTGCTCATTCCAGCGATGAGTATCAGCAGATTCGCATCACGGAGGATAATGCCGTCCAGGGGTATGCTTAATCGTTATATCATAAATCGAGATGACACGGGAAACTATCGATTCAAAAAATTCATTGTGTAACATTCAGGATCCCGAAGAAGACGATGATGCAACGATTAAACGCTATATTGATACGCTTACGGTTGTCGTCGAGCATCGAATGCAGACGTTCACCGAAAAGACTTCGTATCAGCGTATGGACGAATTTGAGGCTATGCTTAGGCAGCACGCGCAAACATCGCTCGAAGTTCAACATGAGAGGCTAATGGAATACCTAAGTAAATACCCCTTCAAACGCGATGCAGAAAATAATGTAATTCTGGATACGATGAGAATGAAAATACTGTTTCCTTCAGTTCACGATCATAATGTTCCAAATAAAAAATATATGTTAGATAATATAAATGCACTTATGCCGATTCCCGATTCAAATGGAAACGTTTCCTTTCGAAAGAAACGAATACGGAAAATAGCCGATCCCGTGGACGATAGCGATGCCACAGCTAAGAAATTTGTTAAACACTTGTTGTGAAGAAACATGCTGAAGTGCAGACGCTTTTAAACACAATCCTAGCTTCTATACCTCAAGAAATGTTGGAGGAGTGGAAAAAAGCTGGAATCGATGGTAAACCAACAGAGTTCGCTGGATAAGTATCTAAACTCAACTATGAATAATGTTAATATTCTTAAGCCACAAGTGGGTGTCATAAATGCTCTTTTAGGAGAAATGAGAGGGTGACTCACAGTAACATTGCAAACAAAACCGTACAGACGTAGCTCAGAGGTATATGCTATCGTCGGGATTCGAATACTATAAGTCAACGGTAAACGGAGAGATGATTGCCTGCTCTATGATCTGTTCATCACATTCCAAAACGAGAAGTGATGCACTATTTGAATTTACGACGAGTTGTTGAAAGTTATCCGATGCCGGTTATGACAGACGATAAGTTAAGCTTCACAGCTCCATATAATCGTGCTAAACATGGACATATTCTAAGTATCAAATTTAAAATTTCATACATATTAAGAGTAACAGCTTAAATGTGCATTCATTTCAAGATGGATGTAGAAGGTATAAGACACAAGCATTCCATCGCTCGGCACAGCAAGGCGATAAGAGAAAATTTACGTTCCCTAAAACGTCACAAATTCGAAACCCAAGCAGTAATGTCTGAAGTTCTGCAGTTCAAGGACATAATAAAGAATCAAGGAAAACGCAAACCTCTCTCTCGCGTCGAAGAAGAAGTGGAGACGGATACCCTTGCAAATTACCTGAAGAAGATTCGAACAGCTAGCTGCAGTGACCTGAACGTTATCTGTAGAGTACGCTACGAAGATGGGGACTATAGGCTAGGAAATAAATTAATTATATTTGCAAATAACAGTACTCAGATAGGAGACGAGACTTATGCCGAGAGCCCTGGACTGTATGAGCTATTATTGAAGCGCGTACCACAAAGCTCATCGTATACGGAAGACGATCTGGATATTTATTCTGAGATTTTGAAACAACCTCTAGTTCACAGACATGGCTACATCGTCTAAATTCGAACAAGGGATATAAATATATATCATACGAAGGCTACTTGACACTACGACTGGTTCAAATCTCGTGTGGAAGGAGCACGTAACCGACAGGGAGTTGCACTATGTATATTGGTCTGACCCTAATATTTTTATTATCAGGCTCAGATTACTAATTGCTTTGAGACAGGTAGGGAATTTGCACCATATGTCAGAAATTCAAGATCATCACGGAATTGAGAACCACAAAAATCATAGAATGATTAGAACGTAATATAGGTACTGAGTAACATTCGTCCGTCTGAAGGAGATTTCTTCCCAGGAAAATAGTTAACAAAGGTGTAGATGACCTACTATAAATAGATCTTATTGAAATGATACCATATGCGAAACAATATAGAAACTATAAGTACATTTTTATTGCAGTTAATTTTTATACAGAATGGTCTATGCAAGACCAGTAAAAGACAAGACGGGAACAAACGTTACAAAACCTATGCGAGATATACTGCAGTATTTGGATACACCCCCTAAGAATATTCTATCTGATAATGGCAAGGAATAAGCATTTCAGGCAATTAATGAACAGGTATGGATTTAATCACTACAGTACATTCAGTGTCATACAGGCTACAACTGTCGAAGGTTTAATAAGAAAACTTAAAACAATGATGCATAGGAAATTTCTGGCTAGAGGTTCTCACAAGAGGCTAGATGTCTTACCAAGAACTATTAACTACTACATTAGCACTTACCATTCTACGATTCGGATGAAGCTTCGTGACGTCAGGGACAATGATCTCCTTTTCACAGTGTATCGTCATGATGTTTTGAGGAAGGATAAGAGGAACGCTAGAAGGTTCAATGTTGGAGACAATGTGAGGGTTTCAAGGCAGAAGAGTTTACTCGAGAAAGGGTATACACCTAATTGGAGCACTTTAATGTTTCGTATTGCCAGGGTAAGGCATACTGTCCCACCCACGTATCATCTGGAAGATGGTGAGGGAAAGGAAATACAAGGCGGATTCTATGGTCATGAATTATTAAGAACCAGGTACCCTAACACATATCTCGTAGAAAAAGTACTACGTCGACGGGGGAACAGGTTACTCGTCAAGTGACTAGGCTTTCCAGGAAGTTAGTGGATAGAAAGGAATGCTGTAGTGTAGAAGATGCGAAATAAGACTTTTTTAAAATGACATAACTACCTGTAAAAATGTAGGATTCAGGATGTAGTATATATGTGTTGTATATTTTTGTTCTTAAGAATTAAAGCAGCAGAATCCAAAAATAATTGACCTTATTTATTTTGAAAAAATAAGCCTACCTATTTCCCTCAGGCAAAATGTATGATTATACATCACACACAATGAACTTAAAACAAGTATAATCATGTATTTAAGAAGAATGTGTAATTTAAAAATATAACCCTCTACCACTAAAAAAGAAAATGAGTACTTATTCAGGACATGTGATTGCATACATAAACAAGATTTGTGGACTCAAAAAGTATGGTTACATATCATACACCATAAACTTAAAGTATTAAAATGCAATTAAAAAGAAATATTTAAACATTTCCACTTAATCCCTTGCACCTAAAAAATGTAATTTAGAAATAACCCTTTACCAATAATAAAAATGAATACTTATTGAGGAGGACATGTGATTGCATTCATAAACATGACATGTTAGTTTCATCTTCAAGAGTGCATTAATTTGAAAAAAGGATTCCACCGTCCCCAAAAGAAGCTGGATTACACAGCAGAACCCTTTTGTTGTTAAGCAGAATTACATGAAATGGAACACATTCAATAATGCACAACAATCTCTCTCTCATTAAGCAGAATCACATGAAATCGCACACGTTCAATAAGGCAAAACACAGTCTCTCTTCAACGAGAAACATCATACAACATAATTATTAACTAAAAAACATGTTTGTTACGTTCTCACTTCAGCGAGAAATAGTACAAAAAACATTTTTGTACAATAATTTCAATTGTGCTCAGAGGTAGCAGGATCTCTTGGAATAGAAAAATGTCCCCAAGCCATAATTTTATGTGTTGTTTCAATCATATAACTTTTGGTATGAAGCCAACGCAAGTTTGTTCATTTCTACTCTGCGAACGTCATGCTTATAACTTCTGAATGTTACTTGTTTAGCAAAATGTGCTACATTCATGTCACTGGGACAAGATAGGTAATCCTCAAAGCTTATTGAATGCATTGCTGTCTTTGAAATCCTTTTCACTTTTTAAAAATCTGGCCCTCAAATCGGTATAAACACAATTTAGATCTTAACGCTGCGTATTCTGTAATTATTTTACCCAATAATTCGTCATTATATAAGCCCATTACAATCCTGTTTACCAGAGATATCGAATATATGTTATCGGGCAGGTAATTGGTTGTATCAAAATGCTGAATGTTGGTTTTAATAAAATCATAAACATCTGTACTAGTTTTAAACAAAAATGAATTGGTATTCATGTAGTTGAAAGACAAATCATTTAGATTTTTTGCTCAGAATGTTATTATAAAAGTGGTACATCACATATTTAGAAATGTCAAGTATTTCCGGTCCTATGTATATGGGCTTACACGTGTGAATTTCTTCCCTTGACAGTTTGATACACACAAGGTCTCTCTCCAAATATTATGTAACGCAAAAACGTTTGACGTGCTATAAGCCTTCTCGCTTGTTTCCAACTGGTAACAAGACGAAAATCATTATACTTTAGTATATATAGTATAGTATATCGTATGCCTCACTTTATATTAACTTAGAAATGCAGATGGGAGCAACTCGCTTGCGAGAGGGATCGTTAACCAAACAAAGAACTTTAATTTACGAGGCAACGACGAAGGGACGCAGCTAAAGTTAGATTACAAAATAATTACTACACCAACACAATATCTGGCTGAAGGGAGAGGAAAGGAACTCTACACTATCATAATTAAAACTGCAAGAGAATGGATAGATGGTAGATTTATTATAAAAAGATTTCTTACCCCATGTGTCTGCCGGGCGAGGACGCCATGTCTTAGGCAGTTGCCCGTCTGACTCACTCGAAGCCTACTCACAGAATGATACAAGAAGCCACGCTAAGTTGGCGTCAGTAACGCCATATCCCTTCCAATGACACTGTTTCCCCTGAATCGCCCCTACTCACGGACAAACTGTCGTGCTTCGGTATCCAGAGAGTGTCTTAACAAGACTATCTGTGCACATGCCACATCTCCCCCTGGCCACCGAAGTCGACGCCCTCGTCGACATAAGGAAAATAAATATAACAAGAAACATGGAAAAATAACAAAAAAATGACATACACATGTGTGATGAACCAAAATATAAAAGAGTAATATATATGTGTGATAAGCACCCAGATGATGACACAATGTTACTGTGCGGAGTAGAGTTTCGAGAACCTTAAGTGCTGTCGTCTAATATTGTTAATGCACTTATCTTGAGCATCCCGCACACGCACACACCACGCTGCCTCAGTTCACAGGCACACTACACTGCGCAAAATATCGATGGTCTGCTGTAACTGTTTGTGGGTGATTTTATACAGTGCCCACAACGACGATTTGTCCTGGTGTAGAATCATCACTGCAGGTCTCTGGTGATGACAACAGGGTGGGCAGTCGCTGGCTTGGACTGCCCCCCGACATAGTGGCTCCTTATGCCACGGCAGTGTAGTGGCTGCCCGACAGCTTCCCTGTGGTGTTTCTTGACTTCTGGTGTGCTCCGGGGATGCTCTTGGATTTTCTCGCTCTCCGCCACAGCAAAATACTAAAACAAAACCACCACACAATAAACAGGGTGCTCCAACAAACAATCACACATAAAAAGAATGGTGTGTCATGTACAATTAAAGATTTTAAAGGTTGAAAAGTTTACACTAAAAATTCTTTTGACATGGGGCAAAGAAAGAGAAAAAAAATAAGTACAAATTGGCATAAGAACGAAATTTTACAGAGTTGCCATCCAAAATTTAACTTATAATGCTTCACAATCCAAATAAAACAGTAAAACAGACTCAGAATACATGAACATGACAGAAATGAAACATAACTTTATTTTGGGATCCCAATATTAAATCTTATTAACCAGCTGGTATCACTAACAAAAGAAAGTAAGTGCACTTACAAGACAATCACACATGACAATGAAATGAACTCATTCACACTGACCATGGCCCAAATTACACACAACACTCACTTAGCTAGCTACCGAAAACTACTGTATGCATTACTACAAACTACATCCACAATATATCTCCAAACTACACCACGTGACATGCTTGCAACTACTATTGTCCTACTCTTGTCACCAATACAACTTCTCGTCCACATCACTATTTTTCTCATCTCATTATTATCAACATCTTTCATAATCATCATCAGTAATAGTGCAATCTCGATCATTACTTCAATCATCATCATCTTTATCGCAACTTTCAATTTTCTCTTCAAAACAAAACATCTTCACCGACGTGTCTCATTTAACATGCTGCAAATTCAAAACATCTAACATAGGCATAACCTTCAAGAAATCACATTAACAATTCAGGAATGACACAAATAACATGACAGTATACTGTTGCATCCACATCCTCCAAATGAAAATTAAGCTGGAAAACAGGTGGTATTAAAATTTGCTATCTAAGATGGTAATAAACTTGTTGCATAAACAGAGAAAAAAAATTATTCACATTACAATCACTTCCATCCATTTAATCTCTCGTGTGAATGCATCACACACGCTATACTGGGCACGTTACAGCAACACCAATAAGCCAAAATCTCTGAAATCATACAACTGTCGGGGTTACACTGTGGCACTTCCACCGAAGCTGACATCATCTCGTCTCTTCTCATCTCTCCTCATCTCATTAACACCGTCGGGGTTACTCTCACGCACATCCATCGAGGCAAATCTCAACTCACATTTCTCACATAACCTCACACTACGCCATCGGGCTTACTCTTTGGCACTCCCACCGAGGCAAATCTTACATATATCACATAACCTCAAATACACACATACATACACACACTATTCATGCAACAATTTTCTGCAAATAAAGATCACAGCATCATTATAAAACCCAAAATCAAATCGAGTCAAATCAAATCAAATCATATCAAATCAAATCGAATGCAACAAAACAACATCACATCATTACTCAAAACAATATTGTCACATAACATTCCTGAAAATGAAAGCTCAATTAAGCACATAGTACACATGAAACACATTCCTGCAGCATAACACAATAACAAAACAAATGATTTGCAGTTCCCAAAACATAATTTAAAATTTAAGTTACACCCACAATAATAATACACTTTTAATTTAGCAGAGACATTCATAGCACATATTATTCCTGAAAAGCAAAGCTTAATTAAGCATCAGTCAGTGAAACAATAAATTTAGCATACCTGTGTGAGTTGTACAACTGTTTCATTCGTCCAAACTTTAGCACTCACAATGTTTACATACTTACAGGTGATTTTTTTTTCTTATTCTTTTTACCACAAAATTCCAGGGCAAATTTTCCAAAATCTGGTAACACACGTACAGCTGGTTCATCAACATCCACATCGTACTTGTCCATATTAGAAGCACATCAAACCTAATTAGGTGAAGATACTGGCAAGGCTGGTAGGCTCCTGAAACTTTTACTTACATGAGTAATTATGAAGCATTTTTCCCCTAAAAATATGCATTGCGTAATTAAATAAACCAAACTTGGTAACGGTGAAGCAAAATTATCAGCATTATTATTATCACTATTTTTCCGCGTGTGTACAATGCAAATATTTTTCAATATATATATATATATATATATATATATATATATATATATATACGTGACCTCTTTCATTTTATTACTTTAAATATTTCAAACAGATGCCACACTTTTTATACACACGTAAATTTTAAACACGCAACACACGAATTTTAAACGAATTTGTTGCACTGTCGAGTCGTTAATACTTTCAATATGACGCAATCTAGAATGCAATGTTACGTAAATCAACTCACACACGCAACCACGCTATCAACGACACAAATATCACCCAATTTCACAATTCACTTTCCACAATTTTCAAAACTTTATACTTCAAAATGACCAGCACGAAGAACTTAACACAGTGATATAATTTAAAGGAAATGAAGCCAAAACAAGGGGAAATGGAGTCAGAAGTTTTAGCGTCACGCCGGCAGACAATGGGAAAAATGCAAAACTGAGCTCAAAATGAAAATTTCGAAACCAGACTTTCAGATATGATAGTAACAAAATTTAGAAGGTGAGAATCACAAATTAAAGCATAAAAATCCTTACCCTTAAGCCAGAAACAAATTTAGATTTTTCGCGACCACGTGGAGGACTAGAAACCGTTACATTTTAGAGGGGAAAAAATTTTGCACTTGAAAATCTCACAACAAATTCAATTATACCTGGCGCCACCGCCAATTGTCGTATGCCTCACTTTATATTAACTTAGAAATGCAGATGGGAGCAACTCGCTTGCGAGAGGGATCGTTAACCAAACAAAGAATTTTAATTTACGAGGCAACGACGAAGGGACGCAGCTAAAGTTAGATTACAAAATAATTACTACACCAACACAATATCTGGCTGAAGGGAGAGGAAAGGAACTCTACACTATCATAATTAGAACTGCAAGAGAATGGATAGCTGGTAGATTTATTATAAAAAGATTTCTCACCCCATGTGTCTGCCGGGCGAGGACGCCATGTCTTAGGCAGTTGCCCGTCTGACTAACTCGAAGCCTACTCACAGAATGATACAAGAAGCCACGCTAAGTTGGCGTCAGTAACGCCATATCCCTTCCAATGACACTGTTTCCCCTGAATCGCCCCTACTCACGGACAAACTGCCGTGCTTCGGTATCCAGAGAGCGTCTTAACAAGACTATCTGTGCACATGCCACAATACTTAGACTTATCAGATAGTGTTGCAAGGAGCTTATTGTATTTATCTTTGGAGGTATTTCGCCCCTTGGACACAGTGGAAGATAGTTGTGTTCGTCGGGAATGGCTTTAGAATATTCGAGATCAACTTCGAGCACATAATCCGTTTCCGAATCTGGCGGTACGGTTAAGAATTCTATTGCATTAATTTCATCTCTATTTAACCATCTGAGTTCACCGCAAGGGATAACATTTCTTGACATTAAATAGCCATATAAATTGGTACAATCGAAAAGGGCTAAGTATTTAGCTAGTAGTGATTCGTTGTATTCATGCATGTACTTGTTATTGGTTTTGGAGTACAGACGCGACACCGTGCAAAGCCCTCCCCTGATTCCTGACTCGAAAAGATCTAAGATTTGTTTGTCAGTGGTTAGCTATAACTTGGTTTTAGTTGTCTTTAACATCGCCTGATAGGTCAACCCGCAGCAGTGTAGAAGTGGCATGGATCCAGTTTATATAAATTTAGACATAATTTTCTGAAGGTTTCTAAAATATCAGTCAATAACAATGTGTCAGTCTTAAGATATCGATCACTGTATTCGCCTAAATTTCTGATATATAACTCTCTCCTTGCTGTTTGCGCGTGTATCTGTTTTTATATCATCAAATTGCGATATATCTGGTAATGCGGTCTCTTTCAATTTATCTACGCATACCAGATATGTATGGAAATACACCTTTGTGTCTCATTAGCTGCCGATGTGGAGGATTTTCGTATGCTCTGTTTGTCCTCGGGGTTTAGCATATCAGCTAAACTGCTCAATTTATCAACGAGGAATCTATAACTGTCAGGAAATTTGAAATATATACTTTTCCATGGATGTATATCTCTTACTGAATGATAGATACTTTTCAGATGTTTGTGAAATGCATGATATGGGTTCTTGATCGTAAGCGAGCTTTTTCACGAGAAAATATGAATCGTAGTTTGATAAACAATGGAAAAAATTGGCATGAAATTTGGTAACTTTCTACTTAGATTACACGAATTATGGAGCGGTCCTATGAATTTATCAGTAAGGTGACAATGATCTATTACTTTGGCAAATTTGGACTCAAATTCATGTTCACACAGATGACAGAAATCAGCTTTTCTGAATTTTATTTTATCAGCATCAGTCATATTTAACCATATGTTATTCGAGTAAATATCGATTACATCGTCTGCAATTAGTTAATTCAGTGAAAAAATCTTGAATCGCATTAGGACCTCTAAAGATTTTGAACTTTAATAAGGAATCGTCATAATTACATACAATATTTAAACCTATTTATACTGCTTCGGGTCTCTGCAGGGCCGTTGTCCAACTGATATCTGCGGAGGGCTGACATGAGTGCACGTTTTAAAGTATTGATTCAATATCTGCATATATGACAAATGGCACCAGAGAGCACTTCGAGTATGAATTGAATCCAACCGTGTTATTTACCCCTATTTCAGGCATACTAACAGCTTGCGATTTCATGCATCTCCTTTTATGTTTAGCTAGGTTGTTTTCAGTTGAGAAGTATTTCATGCATGTTTGGCATATACACATTTTACACTTCCGTTTAGTTAGCTTGACGACAACAGGCGAGATGGATAATTTATTAAGCAATAGTATGATCTAGCCTCGTTAGCAATTCTTAAAGGGTTCACATGATGCTCTTTACGTTCTGAGGTTTTGATAAAGCGAAATAATTGAACATTCATCTATATCGTATACCGTAATGGATATATTATCATTTTGTTTTTCAAATGTTTGTATGCCATATAAAGATACTTTACTTTGTTCCTGTGAAATTAAATTGTTTATACATATTGTACTTGGAGTATAAACCCACTCTATAGCTGCTACGCTTTACTGGAAATTTGGATGCCAGTCGGCAATATCCGAAACATGTGTTATTTGTGTTCCTAATATTGGTCACTGCCCTCTTGCGTTTAATGAAATCAGGCACTTTTATGTTACAATCTGTATTTAACGGATCGTAGTGACAGAAACTTAGAATTAACGAACATATTTGGTATAGTGATTTCCAACTGCGTTTCGATTCGAATGTATCAATTTTCAATAATATGGGATGCTTAGGTTTATCCTCATACCATCGCTAATACTTGTACCTTGTAAGATAGGTTCAATTTTACTACTGAAATTAAATGCCTCGATCTTTTCATTTTCGGGTGTTTGGATGACATATTTGCATACAAATGCAGCACATACTTTTATTCCTGACGAATGTCGAGCAAGATTGCTCCGAATTTCACTGCTAACTAACGGTTCACATTCATCTAAAATGATTCAGGATGTTTCATCCCCAGTGAGTTTTGTATTTGACTCGTATAAATCCAACTTATAAATGCGGATTCAAAAGTTATGCATGCAAGATCCTTTTGACTCTGTTCTCTCACCGAATCTGTTCTTAGTTTCTTTGTTGGAAACACGCTGTCATCTTTCGAGGTGCTCGTTGTCCGCTTGACTGTAGCATTTGCTTCATTGTCCGGGGTGACTTCGGCTCCGGTCTTATTTGGGATCGCGTGCATGGGTTCCTCTGAAATTGCAATAAATCAGGTGTCATTAGTGATACATATTACTAAGTGAAATTTTTACCACATTGCAATAAATGTTTCTTTTTAAAGTATGCAATAAACGCTGAAAAATCTATTCAGATATATAAAATATAAAAATATCTGTTTTGATCGATGTGAGAAAACAAAATTATAAAACGAAAAACACTTGATGTGTTTTAAGCTGAAAAATCTATACACACATGTAACAAATGTTGATTTTATTTCAAATTAGAGTTTAATGACTGAAATCTAATTTCCTTTAAAGCTGAGAAAAACTTTAACACTTTTTTTTACCAAATTGCAATATAATGTTTCTTTTTCGCGATATTAATGTGTTACTTTTTTAAAGCTTGCATGAAAGCTGAAAACATACACACACACAAACTTATTAATTATTTTACTACTGTCATTAAAATTAGAAATGATAAGAGACAATTAAAATAGTAATTGTTTCAAGTAATATAAATGAAAACATGTTTGACATCTTTTAAGCTGAATATATCTATGCACATATATAAAACTTCAGTTTATTTCAAAGCAATGTTTCATATTATATATTTTAAAAAAGTGAAATAGAATTTTGTTTATAGCTGAAAAAGAAAAAGTATCAAGTTATATTTTGTTGGATGTACGATATCTTTTAAGCTGAAAAATGTATTCTCTTATCTGATTACTTTATTTTCAAAGGAGTGTTTCATTCAAGATTTTAAAAACTTATTATCAAGTTTAATTTCGTTCAATGTGAAAAAGTATACTGTAGTTAACACATGCATACCAACAATAAGAATACTTTTTTCTATGTAGTATATTTCACAACACAATAATTGAATTCTATATGTTACCTATTATTATTATGGAGTCTATATTGTTGAACGTTCTGTGGATATATTGTTGTTTTGTTGTAGTGTCTGAAAAATGATATTTGCGGTGCAAGCTTTAGGTGATTCACCCTGTATATATAAATATTTGTTTAGCATATCTTTTACGGATTTCCTGGTAAATTTGTTTATATATGAAAGACTATGTATGTGATTTCTGGTAAGTTTTCATATAAATATTAATTCCAGGAATAGTTAACATCCAGGGTGGAAATCATGATGATTTATAGTCATTATTGAAGGTATTTTAACATTAAGTTTATATATGAATGTTTTCAAATTTAAGATGAAAAGGTAATGCTGTTTTGTGTGCTTTTGGCATACTCGTTTTGCTCTTCCCAAAGAAGGTGTATCCTTGGGCTTCCAAGTTGGGTCTTGCAGCAGTCTTTATAGCGTGTTTTAGACATTGTGCTATTCTACGTACTTCTAAAGGCGGCTCTTGAGCTTCCATCTGTTAACTAGATATAGGATTGATTGGGTATGCTCCTAACGAATAGAGGTGATATTTGAATAGAGTCGAGCTTCTTGAGTGTCGTTTTCCTGGCAGAGTCATAAACTATGGCTCCGTAATCAAGTTTAGATATGATAATACTCTGGTATGTCCGTAGGAGTACATTGAAGTCTGCGCCCCAATTTCGGTATACTAGTGTCCTAAGAATATTTAATCGTTTAGTGCATTCGTCTCTTAATGTTGAAATATGCGATTTCAACTAAGTGTTTTGTCGAACGTTAATCATAATATTTTTACAGTTTTTACAGCTTCAATCTTTGTGTTTTCAAGGTATAGCTTAAGATCAGGGATTTTGGTTGGAGATTTTTAGAAGCATGTACATTTGGTTTTCGTTTTAGAGAATTAGGTCCAATACCTTGTATCCGGTCTTGCAGATTATTTAATGTTACTTGGAGAAATGCTTCTTTGCTTGAAGGGTTTTTCCCCTTGCAGAATATAGTAAGATCATCTGCAAAGAGTTGGCTTTTGTTGGTGGTTTGACGTTATTTAGAATATCATTTATGGCAATTAAGAAAAGTGTAGTAGGGCTGATGTTTGAACCTTGAGGAAGACCATTTTGTACATATATTTCTTCTGATAATGTTTGATTATATCGTACTTTAAGTACACGATTTTGGAGAAAATGGTGGATGAACTGGAACATGTATCCTTTACTCTCCACGCATTTTAATGATATTAGTACATGGCTACGTTTGACTTTATCATATGCTTTTTCTATATCAAGAGTTACTACCATTGCATGTTGGTATTGTAAAAGAGCATTTCTAATTTCCGTTTCCAATATTAGAAGATGGTGAGTAGTGGAGCGGAAATGACGGAAGCCGTCTTGATAATTCGATATTAATTTACTTTTCTCCAGTTTCCAAACAAGTCTTTTCCTTATTATTGTTTCAAAAAGCTTGCGCATAGCACAAGCAAGGGCTATGGGTCTGTAATTTTCAGCTTTAGAAAGGTCTGTATGTAGTTTCGAACTGGACACAGTTCTTTCAGAGGTTTATTCAAACAACAGTCTCTGACAGTTTGAGCATGCGCATTAATACCATCTGACTGCTAGTGCGTTCCAACAAACCAAGTGTCCGTGTACTGCATTCAAGCGTTCTAACGAACTTCTAATCGCAACAGGTTCCGTCAGAATCAATACGTACGATCTTGACAGGCAACCGTGCTCAACCAAAGCAAATGCATTACACAGTCAAGAGCCCGTATATGAACTAACCAGACTAAGAAGAAACTGCGAGTGGGAAAGAACCTTATATTTTTACTGGTCATGAGCTTGTTTATAACATTCAAGGTAAGTACAGCAAAACTTGCTTTACGATTCATTACAAGATTGAAATTTAGTTATCTATTCATACTTATGTAGAATTAGAGTAAATGTTACTCAGAGATAATATTCATCCTTTACACACATGTAAAATATTAGAATTAACTAGAACATAACTCACTTCCCGTTCTCAATCGGCTATCCCCACCTCTTGAATACCTCAGTTATATCTACCTTCAGCTTCGCATGCTCTGTTCACCCTACTCCTTATGTTCGGTATCAATCCTTGACTTGACTGAGTAGACATGTCTATAGTCGTCCTTACAAGAATGACGTATGACCCTATACCTTTTCTGAGTTGGATGTTTACAGTAGATTTGTTAGTGTATCTTTCGCTCTTAAGCTGTGTATTAATAAATTAAATATGACATATTTTCGGTAGAAATTTCGATTCAGTTCTGTTATAATAAAACATGTACTCAAAATGAAGTTTCGAATATCAGTCAATCAGATATATAGAAGATGAGGGGAGAGCAAGGGAAACAGTATTTCATTTGCTGTGTGACTATGAAGCTCTCAGAGTTTTTAGGATCAAATACTTTACCCGGATTTGCAAGGATTTCAAGAAGTGCCTCTACGAGACTGTGGGAACGAGGCAAAGATCTTAGCAGGTTAAATGAAGGAAAGCTGAAGCGTTAATTCGAGTTACCCAAAAAAGCAGTTAAATGTAATTAATTATAGAAATATTGGCAATTAATCAATACCAAGTCTAATCGATTCCACAATTTAGGCCGCAGTAACATGTAACTAGCATCATTGGAAAGCCCAGAGAAAATTACATAAATATTTTTGGGTTTTGTGAATATTAATAAATTAACAACACAATCAAGCATTGCTTTTTGCAAGATGTCGCCGCAAAATAAAGCGTAGATGGCAGTTGGATCTTATGTTGTATTATGAACGCAAAGGTGTAAACGACACGTGATTTCGTTGTACTCCAGAGGGATTTTACCTAAATGTAGAGGGGAATAGCGTCTTTTCAACAATCTTAGAAGCCACCGTTAAGCTTTAAATGTTTGAACCAGCGCCAAAGAATGATCACCGAGTACTAGCAGAAATAAATTTAGCCAATGGAAAATAGCAAGAACTGACTTCCTGTATAAAATTACAGGGTTGTCATTGTACAGTATATAACGGAATTCTCTGATAGATTTAGACACATTCGGATATCTTAGTTGCTAAGACGACGTGCTGCACGTTGAAGAAAATATATGGTGCAAGAAAAAAGAGTAAATCAGCGGACGAAGTGCGGGAATTAAGTATTAATAAAGTCGTCTAGAGTAGTGCATTGAGGAATAAAGTAAATTAATTCTCAATAAATTGCCACACAGAAAATAATATGTTAGAACATACGAGCCACCGAGAAGTGCGAAACAAAGAAATGGTGACGCAGCAATCGGGAAATGTATAAAAATGAATACGCGCCGGAATAGCGAGCAATGGTGATATAAGGAACAGAATCTTGTAAGGTGCATAGTGGTTAGACGATGTTAGGAAAATGAAACAACAGTGTTATTCTGGTGAACCCATAATCTGCTATCATCTCCTGGTCATCACAACTACGACACAACCCGTTTCAGCCGACATTAACGAAGAGAAAGAGAATGACTTTGATATTGAATCCAGATCCAAAAGACGACGTAGAGGTCACCTCTAAACCGGGCATCATCGTCATCATCTCTTAAACACACGACTTTGTAGCTGTAGGTGGAGGAGAACCCCTAAAAGGTACAATAGATTATAACTGTCGCAGTGCACAAGGAATTTATTGCCCTCGCTTTCTTAAAAAACAAAAAACATAAACAAAAAAAAACAAAAAAAATTGAATGAAAAATCTGATGTATTACATTGACATAAATTGCTCTACTCGCTATCATTTATGTTTATATATCTTCTTATTATTACGCAAGCTTTTTTCTATCCGCTTCTTGATCGAGATAAACCTTTGCAGATATAGTTTCATTACGTATTTCGTTGTAGTTACTAGGGAGATAGAGGAAATCGAATCAATATTCAGGTGTTTAAAACTGACACGCAATGGCTTTGGAATACCATAGGTAATCTTTCGTGACATTGCGAGAAACAAACGAATGACGACAGGACTTAAAAATTGAGAAGTATTGAACAGTTGAAAACAATATTAATGGATATCTCGGAAAGGCTGATGCCACAAAAAAATTTACTGGAACTGAATTGTAATTTTTACATATTTCTTGTATTGTACTTTTTTTCCATCTCCTGACGTTTAGTCATTGTTATAAAATTATGCAAATTCCTCCCGAAAAAAGAGAACTTCACAGGCTATTTCCAGAAAATTTAACATCTAGGTTTTATTTGTTATGTAGTCATGTTAATGGAACTAACAATTTCGAAAAACAATTAACATAAAGTGTAATTTGGGGTGAAAGACAATGAACGTAAATACTAAGTTTGGCATTATACAACTTTTCATTTTTGATTTACACTGTTCACTAACACACAGAATCACACACACACACACATACAAACATATACCTTTATCCAAAAATGTTCTTTTAATCAGAGGGTCTCAAAACATGTATTTTCGAACATATTTCGGTACAAATGTTTGGATGGAATATAATAGCTTCTCTGGTTATTACGTACTTGGCTGTGAAGGACATGTTTATACCCTAAAATACCTCGATGCTTCCTAGATCCTACTCAGATAAACGGAAAAGTGACAAGAATATTCCAAAGTAATTGTTACCTAAAGTAGGAAGATTAAGAGGTGTAGAGGTAAAGGGAGGAGTACTTGGAGCCGGGGCAGAGCACTTCAAGTAGGCCGTTTCCATTTTTTGCTTCCAACGTGATCCCTGGGAGGGATGACGGGAGAGATCCGAATGGAGGCCTATCTGGATGCCAACAGACACAAGCATGAACTGGGTCCCTAACGTTTCCAGATTGAACACATCCGGCTGCGCCCTGTCCTACCCTTAAGCCACCGAACCTCTGGCAGTCCCCAGTCCCCTACTGGGTGGAGACCAAACTGAGGTCTCCGCAGCAACGCCAGGCAAGAAACCTCTACAGAGCAGAAGCCACCGTCCAGTCGCAACTTGCCGAACACCATCGCCTGGTCCTACAACCCTGAAACAGATGATAGGAGTAGATGACGAGTACAGGAAATGAGGGGCAGGAAAGTCGTGGTACAGGATAAACCAACCCAGCATTCGCCTGTCCACCACGTAAAACATACGGGTCAGTGGGCGGTCGCCGGGGTTCGAATCCGGGATCTGCCGTTGCCACCTGAGAGATTCCGCTTGGTATTTAGAGGTGTAGTCTTAAGAAAATGCATCGCGGTGAAGAGTCATGGAGAGTCAATAAGAGATCCTCAAGCTAAAACTAAGAAGCACACAGAAACAGAAGGTCGTGTTTAAAAAGCAAATGTGTTTTATATGCTAGAGAGAGGCGGATTATACATTATTCGTCTGAAGTCTCTCTGGACCAAGCAACAAAACACAGAAAATGTGAGGTGTTAATCGAGGATATTCGTCAGCAGCAGTGCAACTAGATACGAGTTGCATTAATAATTATTTTTTCCTTGTTTTTCTTACCAGTTCATGGTTACTGTGCGTTTTTTTACTGTTTCTTTACCACGTATGATAACAATTATACAACACACAGACACACACGCAAACACCCATGCCCATGGTGGGACTCGAACCCACAACCCTCAGCTTGGCGGAGCGCCGAAGCTATACACTGAAGCGACCACGGCTACGAGGGCCGGCATTGTTAGGAGAAAATATCTGGCCGAAGGTTTTTGCTACGCTACACTTCTGTTTCCAACCACATTAAATCTGCTGTGATGCACAAATATGACAATTATTAACCATCTGGAATGTTTAAAGGAGTTACATTGTTTCTAAACAAGCTATAGTTTAAAGGCTGTAATGTATCATTTATGTCAGCACGAATATCTCGGTATCATCAGTTCATCACATTACATAACCATATTTTCATTAGACAGTAAGGAGGCTGGATTTATTCAAGCAAGTAATTTTAATACTGTTTAAGGTAGATATAATAATATAAGGGAATGTGAGTGTCGCTCATATTCTGAATAGTGGCCAGCAAATAGATAAAAACGCCTGTAACTTGTTTTAAAACAAAATTAAATCATCAGGAACTCGTTAATAACATACTCGTATAAACATGAGTACGAAGAAAAACTCAGCATCCGGAAACGTAAGCTGATAATGCACCTATTGCTAGTGTGATTTCAAGCATAGCTTCTGGAGCAGAATAAAACTATCAGGCCCAGAGTAATTTCGTACAATGCAGAATATTAGTGTGATTGTTATGACATGTGTGATTTATGTAATGCTTATGTAACTATTATAAATAATAGTTCTATATCAGGGTAATATTTCTCTGTACATAAGATGTTCTTGGTAAGACTCACCTTCACGGATTAAACATTCCATTTTTCTTCGCAGAACTCGTGTCTATGACTCTAGCAAGGACGAAATCTTGTTATCGACGCTAAGAGAAAAACGTCTTTCTCATTTTTACTTTCTCTACTACGTATAGCAAGTAGGGGAAGCATTGCATTCCACCCAAAAATTGGATATCAAGATTTTACCAGAAATACATATTTCGAAACCCGCTGAATCCAAATGCCTAAAGCACTTTTGGAAACATTCCCGTGTGTATGTCTTGGTATTTGGTATTTAAGTTCAATATCTACCAAAATACGACAGGAAGGTTTTCAACAAAATCTCCCATCCCAAACTACACTTAACATGGAACATTTTTGGAATTTTTTTATTTTCTCAAAAGTACTGCTACATACATGTATTTGAAATACCATATATGAGAGATATTACAATGAAAAATAAAATTTAAATCTTGAATTTTCGAAAATAGTATATAAAGTCCTCTTCATTTGAAAGGAATTTTGTATAATCTTGTATAACTGGTAAATGGTAAGAAATAGACGAAAACGTAATATACAGAAACTGTAGAGCTCTTTAAAACACACAATTTATTTTAAATAAGTTTTTTTGCAGCATAAGCCATTTCTGAGATATCAGTTATTAAAGGTACGAATTGTCCATTTCTTGCTCATTCTCTAAGTCCTTTCAATATTCAGTTGTTTACTGTGATTGCATGGAAACTGTATGAAACTTTAAGGCCAGCATATAGCGTCCAGTTCTTAAACATTCGCTGTTCCCTTTGTATTTACAATGTAATGTGTAATGTATGTATTCTTAAAAAGATTTATTTGGATTAAAATGTAATACAGAGAAAAATAAGCTTTATTAAGAATAGTATACATACCCACTAATAAAGACAGAGGGTAGAGGAAGGCATGTGAATGTATCGCATCAGATGTTTTTAATATGCTTCCAAACGTCCAGGCGTAGGCGTAGTAGTCGTAAAAGAGAAACAGAAAATTCAGTTTTGTTTATGGACACTTTTTAACTACTATGGTCCTTAGCGTCCCATTCTATATTGGGCGTGAAAAACCCTAAATTTTGCTCAAGAGGCCTTTTTATCAGGCTTGAAGTTCTTTTACGTTTCGTAAATCTACGACATGGGACCACCGGCTTTACTTCCCTTTCGAAGAAAGCCGTGATAAGGATATTTACGCCGGAAAAATACCAATCACCCTCCGCCGGGTTTGAACCCGCGATTTCGTGAATTAGAAGAGAAACAAAGAAATCACCCTGCAACGTAAGAGAAATAATCATGTGATACTGGAAGATAACCTGTGAAATTGCACTAAAGATTTGTCATCACAAATCCATGCTACGAGGCACGCGAAATTTTAGACAATGAGGACTAAATCAAACGGGTATGTTAGACATTTTTAATGTGAACTAAGGAACGTCGCTCATCGCCCATAATTGCCGCGCAAAAGTGCCGCAACGCAGAAAACAGGAATGAAAGTGACGAAGTGAAATTACTGGTAGTGGTCCGCGAAGGTGCGCACATTTTTAAAAGTGCGAGTATTTAACTCCGAAACTTAGAAACGCCACGAGGTTAAGTCGTATATCTCGTGAAAATCATGAGATAACGGATAGCACTGAAAACCGCGACATGAGTAAGAGGGATAGAATAACCAGTAGGCTTCGGACACGGTTGCTGTTTCGTTGCACTTTGACTGGAAAACAGTTACGTGCGCACAGGGTTTCATTGAGACCTCCCTCTCCCCAAGCACTGCTAGTCATTCACTCTAAGCCAGTGGTGGCGAAAACGGGACTCGCGAGGCAGTATGACCAGACGTCACTCCTTTTCTAGCTGCCTACTCATTTGTTTTCCATGTGCTGCTGAGTGGTTTAGTGCGTGTTGCAATTTGATGACTCGAGGAGAAAGGCATTTTCGCCAACCTTGCTTTAATTGATCAGTATATATACAGCCTGTTCAAGTTACGAAGTCCGGCCGTTGATAGCTGACAAAACATGCCGAAAACAACCAGTAAGAAGAGGGTCTTACTTATAAATGAATATGGACAAAACATATTTTTTAACGTATGCCAGATTGAAATCAAAAGAGAGAGAGAGAGGTTTTTTTTATTGTAGGCCACTGTAAATCTAAAAAGCGCTTACAAAATATTACGCTGCTTCGTAGAAATAAAGGGGTGAGGATATATTATCCACATCAGAAACCACGAACTCTTGTAGCCAAACCGAAGCCTACAGGGATTCGTCTTAGATGATGGTAAGCACAAATATGCCATTTAATAATCTGCAAAAGTTTGCTTTTAAAGCGTTTATGGAGAAATGTACAGCTATAAAATTTCCTTGTGAGTCTAATTTTATTTGTTTTTGTCATAGATGGAAATACCAAAGTTCTTGAAACTTGTGGATAAATTGACACAATACTTTACAGAAATAGGCAAATGTTCTGCTCCTGAAATAGCACAGCAGAAAATGAAGAGTGTTTTAGATAAAAAGATTAATATTATTAATGTTAAGAATAACGTTATTCTAAATAATGAAAATGCATGCGTTTCCCAGAGATGTGTGACGTTCGTCAGTTTCGCTTTGCATGAGTAACATCATGTGATGTGGAACGAAGCTTTTCAAGATATAAATTTTTTTGAGTTTGAGAAGAGGTTTTGCTTTTGATACATTCAGAAAATATATTGTAATCCATTGTAATAGTTGTCCAGGCATGTAAACTGATTATTTCATCTATAGTTCAGCTTTATTATTTTGTTCATCTTATGTATACTTTGTAATAAAAGCGTAAGTTTACTACAGAACTGTATACTTACTTCTATGCCCACCTATACCTATAGCGTACACAGTACTCAGCACAGCACAAACTCAGCTCATGTTCTAAACTCACTCCTAAGATAATTTATTTCATTATTTCTCACTTCCTTATACCTAATTTAGGTGGGCAAAGGTATGACAATTTAGCCACTCTTTTTATTCATATAACCAACTGTCTCTGTTTTTCTTACTGTCTTCCGTAAAAACAAACAAGTTTCTTATAGTCAGATTTCAGCTCGTTTTACTTTTGAGATTAGACAACTTCTCAATTGCTTCTGTTCGCATTAATGCTTTGCCGTGGTATAGGTCGGAATAATTGTATAATTTCTTTTGAATATTTCTCTTGTAATAGCCTTAAAAATTAACCTCCATTTTTAATTTTCCTAGATAAATTCTCTCTCGATTACGTAGTTGCGAAGTTTTTTATTCAAAAAGGAAAAGCTGATTCCTACTAAACATAATTATTAAGTCTAGTAACTTTTAAGGGTGCAAATACCTCAAATTCCCACACCCCATTTCATATCCTTTGATATATTAGCATGCAACAGAAAAATGCATATTTTAACGACTGCTGACTGCTGTTTGCCCGCCTTGAGTCAGGGCGTGGTATCAGCGCCGCTGGAGAATTATTGCTTACTGAGAGGGAGGGGAAGTACTCTCAGCTACCAAATTGTCCTGAACTCCTATCGTGTCTTGGTGGAATCTTCGAGAATGTACCGCGCAGTTATATTATACGGAAGGTGATCCTGGCCACAGGGGTTTGATTCAGTTTTGCTCTGCTTTCCTGTACAATTAAGGTTTTCCAGTTTGAAATCCATTTTACTCCTATCCATAAGCATATGATACAGTTGGATTCTCCTTTTTGTCTCTCCCTTTCTTTCTTTCTCTCTCGCTGAACACAAACAAAATCGATTGTGATAAAAATAATGGAATATTACTGCTTCGGCATTTTTCGTATCATAGAATCTGTATTGTATAATTTTAAATAGTATTAAGACAACTTTATATCTGCACTAATACACTAGGAACTATTATGTACGATCATCAGCTCTTTTCCTGTGCTACTTCTGTTTCATTTGTTCTTTTGGTTTTGCTTTGTTTGTTTGCGTTGTGGTGTTTCCTTTTCTTTCCTTTCATGTTTTCTCTGATTTAATATAATCACTCTCTGGTAGACTGCTTGACATAGTTTGACTGTCCCAGTTAGGAAGCTCTATTTTAAGTTCCGTTTGCATGAGATACTGCAAACGTTCTTTTCTTCTTCGCTGTTGAGTAAGCGTACCTTTGAATTCCGGTCTCTCTCTATCTCTCTCTCTCTCTCTCTCTCTCTCTCTGATAGAACTGTAGAACTACGAGGACTGATATTCTTAGTAAAGAAACTCTCTTGTTCTCTGTAACATCGCAATAATTTCAGTATTGCGGAATAAGTAATGTGTGATAAGAGAGTATTCTACTCATTAATGGATTATTATTTCTTAAGAATAGTTTTAAGCAAATTTTACTGAGAAAAGAATGTTTTTATGGGGTACCATTTATCCCTCAAAATGTTTACAGTTTGCTTTTTAAGCGAAAGACTGAAAAAGTCTTGGACATTAGTTAAAACTAGCGTCTATATTTTCCACCAATTTACATGTTTACTTAACAGAGAAGGAAAATTATAAAATCGTTATTTCCTTTGCTCGATTCCAGGGCCGACCTTCCTAACCTACCGTTTTTGGGGGCTTTCTCCGGGTCACTTGGCGAATACTGGGAAGGTCATTACATCCCCCAGTTTCTTGACTCTCCATTTCACCTCACCTTTCATCTACTTGGTTTGTTTCAGGGTTGAACGTGTCGGCGAGAGTCTTGATGTTACATAGCATGGGAAAAGGACGCTCTATGTAACCCTTCGTCCCCCAAATGGGACGGTCTCCAAGTCCCGTCCCCCCCCCCATTGGGATGTGCAAGCCCCAGGGAAGGGGAGCAGGTTGCACCAGCTGCCAATGGGTTTCAATTTGTAAAAGGTAGAGACCCCGCCGTCTACCCTGTCGTGTCTCCAGGTCTGACCACCCTATGTCTCCTTTCGAGTCACCCCTCCCTCCCGAGGGCAACCCAACAATGTTTTCAGGCACAAAAGATCTCATTTAATAAGGCGAAAACTGAAATGTAATCAGGTAAGCTTATGGATTGTGTATTTAATTCGATAAAAAGGATTCTGTCGAAAAATAAATACCTAGTTACAAGTTATAAAATCTGCATATCAATAGAAACACGTTTCATTTACACACCTTTGAAGAAAGTAGCGCCGAAGAAGACATGTTTGGGTTCCTCGGACCAGATAATAATAATATTATTATTATTATTATTATTATTATTATTACTATTATTATTTACGGTTCTAAGTCTTAGAAACACGTCAAAATTTAAATTAAGGTGTTTTTGAGGGAAGGAATAAATATGGAGTTTGCTATAATTCAGTACTACCAGAAGGATTACTGGTGACGTAAGCAACATCCCGGTAGAAGGTACTGCATTTATTTAAGAAGTGATTCACAAATGTTAGTTACCAATAAACTAGGTAGGTGATCATCTACTGCTTCTAATCAAAGTATTACAGAGCGAGATAGTCAAAAAAATTATCTGGAAAAAAACGTTTAAAATTAGCTTTTAAGTAGATTGAGAACTGAAAAACACACATTGATTTGCACATTGATTTAGCAACGCAAATGAATTGATGTAAAAACCTCTGTAATTGATTTATAATTAAATATTCTGAATTACCAGCTCTTTAGAATCAACCAATTTAATCAGCGCTCACAGAAATATTTTTTGTATTATTATATTTATTGCTGCACACAATTAGATAGAATTCAGTGAAAGATCCTAGAATGCACATTATTAACATATAATTTTTGTATTTATATAATGCAAAGTAATTTAAAAGTTTTGAGCTTAATTATACACTACGTGTTGAAATGTATCCGGACACCCGGCTGAAAATACGTACAAGTTCGTGGCGCCGTCTATTGGTAATGCTGGAATTCAATATGCTTTTGGCTCACCCTTAGCCTTGATGGTAGCGTTCACCTTCGCAAGCCTACTTTCAATCTGGTGCTGGAAGTTTCTTGGAGAATCGCACAAAGTCGGCGTTTCAAAACATCACACAGGTGTTCTATAGGATTCAAGTCAGGAATCTGTGCAGGCCAGTCCATTACAGGGATGTTATTGTCGTGTAACCACTGCGCCACAGCCCGCGCAGTATGAACAGGTGTTCGATCGTGTTGAAAGATGCAATCGCCATCCTCGAATTGCTCTTCAACAGTGGGAAGCAAGAAGGCGCTTAAAATATCAATGTAGGTTTGCACTGTGATCGTGCCACGCAAAACAACAAGGGGTGCAAGCTCCCTCCAGGAAAAGCACGACCACACCATAACACCAATTTCACTGTTGGCACTACACACGCTGGCAGATGACGTTCAGCGGGCATTCGCCATACCCACACCCTGCAATCGGATCACCACATTGTGTACCGTGATTCGTCACTCCACACAACGTTTTGCCACGTTCAATTGTGTAATGTTGACGCTCCTTACACCAAGCGAGGCGTCGTTTGACATTTTCCTGCATGATGTGTGGCTTATGAGCAGCCGTTCGACGATGGAATCCAAGGCTTCTCACCTCACGCCTGTCATAGTACTTGGAGTGGATCCTGATGCAGTTTGGAATGCCTGAGTGATGGTCTTGATAGATGTCTGCCTATTACTCTTTACGACCCTCTTCAAATGTCGGCGGTCTCTGTCAGTCAACAAACGAAGTCGACCTGGCATTACCCTTCACGTTTCCACTTCACTATCACATCAGAAACAGTGGAGCTAGGGATGTTTAGGAGTGTGGAAATCTCGCGTACATGCTTCTGACACAAGTGACAGCCAATCACCTGACCACGTTCAAAGTCCGTGAGTTCTACGGAGCATCCCATTCTGCTGTTTCACGATGTCTAATGACTACTTAGGTCACGGATAATGAGTACCGGGCAGTAGTTGCAGCACAATGCACTAAAATGAAAAACGTATTATTGTGGGGGTTTCCGGATACTTTTGATCACATATTGTATATAATTAAATTTTCAATCTACATCCTTTAATGCTTAACCGTTAAGATTTGCTTCTGTGTCCGCAGCTGCCTATGTCACTCCTTTGTCTGTGCCTCCCACTTACGCAAATACGAGTAGTTGCTTCAGATGTTAAATATGCGGGATATATTCCGGACACTAACGTGAAAAGTAAAATAAGTGACACTTCTGCACGGGAAGTATAATGAAAATAGAAAACATAATTATTATTAATTCTTCTGGTTTTTATACAAAGTCTAGCAGATAATGTGGTCTCAAGGAAAACGAGACGCTTTTCAGTTTTCTTCTTCTTCTTTCTCATTATGCTCTCGTAAAATCTGAAAATCAAAAGCTTAAGTAGGTGCATAGCTCGTGATACCTTTCTGCAGCTGTGTTTATTCTCCTAATCTAGCCTTAAAACCTTCATCAAAATATTCTTTTAGTTTTAATTTCATCTAGAGTTTCATAGCTTGCTCCATATGCTGCTGTTGTAAGCCACTGATTAATAAAGTAATAAAACATTCTTTTAAATGTTACGCTCTTTGGATCATTTTCCTAAATGCACAGCCAAGCTTATTGTGGTTCGACATAGCCAGGTAGTTGCATAACATTTGATAGAGTGATGAAATTGTGACAAGCCAAATAACTAGGACATGTTAATGCTGAGCTAACCATGGTAGTGCATTTATTGGTCGCGATTGCCGAGCAGGATGGCTCAGGCGATAACGTCTGTGGTACGCATTCGGGATGTCGTGGATTTGATTCCTGTTGCCGACCTTCCTGAACTATGTTTTTTTCGGGGTTACCCGGTTGCCAGGCGAATGCCAGGAAGGACCATTATATCCCCGAATTTCCTGTTCCTCCATTTCATCCCCATTCTCATTTTTGTTTCACTTCTCCTCTCACCTGTTTGGTCTCTTTCAGGGTTGAAAGTGTCGGTAGGAGGTGTCGGTGAGTGCATGACATGGAAAAAGAATGTTCTGTGAAACCTTCGTCCCCCGGACTGCGAGCGATCTCCGGGTTCCAAGACCCCCAGGGGATGTGTAAGCCTACAGGTAGTGGGGAGGGGGCTGTACCAGCCAGCACCCGTGGAGTTCAAATCTGTAAATAGTAGGGACCCTGCCCTATGCCCTGTCGTGCCACCGATTCGCCACCTTCTGTCTCCTGTCACCTCATTCCTCCCTCCTTCCCGGGGCGCCCGTCAGGGGCCTAGGCACAAAAGATGTGCACAGGTCCAGGTGCTAAGTTGCCCTAGGTGCTAGTCCTATCCTACCCTATTGGTCGCAATTTAGGTCAGGGGCTCTCTCTTCATCGTCTCGCTGTAATCCATTAAAAATGCATCCTCATTAGTTTTGGGTCACGAGCCCCAAACTTGACGTTTAGCTTTCTTTTATCCCTGTGCATCAAGTCATGCTAGAACTCTCCAGGTAAGGCTGTGTATCTGTGCACATAAACACTTTCTCTTGGGCCTGTGAGTGGACCCCAGTCCAATGCGAATAAGAATAAAATTGTCCATCCGTTAATTCCGTTTTACTCCCCACCTCTCTCGCAGTCCATGACACCCGTCGCTCCAGCCTGGAGTGCCTTTGTAACCTGAGGTCACGCCCCTGTGAATCCACCTCGGCATTCGCCACAATATACAGCATTATTAAAAAATAAGGAGCAGACTTTAAATATTTATTTATAATGAACGATAATTAATAGCGACTCATACAATACATTATTGAATAGAGGAAAGTTCAAGGTTTTATTTTATGTGTTCATAATGAGGCCCATTTGTTATACAAGGACGACCAGTGCTTTTCCCTCTCTTCTACAAATTTCTTGTACCATTGTAAATCTGCTTACGATTCTTTTTTGAACTTACAACAAAATGCAAGCTGCAATGAAACAATGGATTCACTCTTTTCATACTGCGGCATACACACACACACAAAAAAAATTCCAGTCGCCATTTTCTAGTAAACAAACCCAGCGTCGCTGTAGGCAGTGAATGGAACTAATAGGTAGGGGTTTCAAACTTTAAACTTTCCTCTATTCTCCTCTGTTGTTCCATCCTTATGTGTAGTGTGTCTCGCTATCTATCGTCCTTCATTAAAAATAATTACTTAAAATCTGCTCCTTCTTTTTGAATAACCCTGTGTATCTACGTGATGGGGAAGTTGTACATAAATGGAGTAAATAACTACAAATTTCTCAATAAACTTTGATTAATAGCAACGTATATATGTAACGCGGAATTTTTTTTTCAAAGCTTAATGCAATTGATGCAATTTCAAACTCTAAGAATATTTGAACTGGAGTCTACAGAGGAACTGTGTTCTATTAATGTCAAGAGCGATATATAAAATTCTATTTCATTGTATTGTGCTAACATACTGTATACATACTGCAAATGTTTTGTATAGGGAGTTCAATTTGGTATTTATTGGTTTACTTATGGGGAAAAGGAGTTAAGAAAAAATTAAAATTCTGTTTGTGTACTGAAGATTGGCCCCAGTCATTCTATCGATAGAAAACCACTACAGTTTATGCAAATTTAATAACCTATATTATTAAATAATTATACTGTCTTTCTCTCTCTTTACAGACAATTCTTACGTTACCTAAATAAACACTGACCCACACTATTTCTTCTCCAAATAATCTGTTGAAACCGATTTATGGATTTTTCAAACCACATATGATTAATAAGTTCTTCCTCCAGTTTGTTGTTTCTTTACAATAAAATATTATGCGCTCAACGTGCTACGTTAAAGTCCATGATTGGTGTAAATCTATAATGCTGCACCTAGAAGCCTTCATTCGTGACAAAAAGCTGCTTTTTTCAATAAAATGTACTTTTTCGCTTTATGAATATTTTAGGCCGATCGATAATGAAGTCATATCATTTTCTTCTGTTATTCCCTTTATAGGGTAACTTCTATTTGATGCTAAAAGCTACAATGTATTGTATGCGGGCCGGCACATAAGTTTTTCTTTCTGCCATCACCTTTCTTCTTTTGTTTCCTACAAAATTGAAATTTTAGTATCGGAAACTCCTTTTATCAGCAAGCAGAAGGTTACTGTCATTCTTCATACTCAGCGTTTCTTGTGAAAACTGTTTCATGACGTTTCTCTGACTCTTTCACTACGTCTTGATCTCTCATTGCACATGTAGTCGCAATGAAGGTAATTCACAACGCGACTAAATAGTCGCTATACTTTCTCAATGTATGATGACTCTGTGTCTGCATCATCCACATCTATATGGGTATTTATGAAAATCTTTTTAGAGGAAGTATTGTATTCCACCCAAAAATTGGATGCCCAAGAATTGCTGGACGTTTTGAGGTTCCCCCTATAAAAATAAGCATTTCTAGAAAACGTTCTGCATGTGAGCCATACCCATCTGTGAACAGCATAATTCAGAAAATAATTTGATGTGTATTACACTCACATGACTTTCTCTACTCTTGTACAAACTATTTTTACAAAGCCATATTCTCCATATCCTTCATATTAATCCCGATATCGAGATGCTAATCTTATTGCTAATTTTCTTGTAGATGCAAGGGGAATTGGTAGGCTTTAAGAGATGGTTAAATATTTTAAGAGCTGGTTGCTCTGTGGAGTATTCCATTCTCTTTGCATTACCAGGACAAAAAAAATAAAAAAATAACGAATTCCCATTTGAGAAAAAGTATAGGTATTGGAAAATTTAAACGAATAACAAGCAATATCTCGAAAATGGTTCACACAACAAAGAAATGTATAGGACATAAATTGTATATTTTAACACGGTTTACATTTTTTGTATGGTACAACTTTGTCTATCTCTTATGGTTTACCAATTATGCAAAAGTCGTTCAAATTGAAGAATACTTTTGGAGACATTCCCAGAAAATTCGAGATATACATTTGATTTGTCATGAAGGTATCTTAAACTATTATATTTTAAACAAAATCGTTAGAGCCATTTTTGAGAAAATTAAAATTTTCGAAAAATATTCCATGTAAACGGTAATCTGGGATGGGGAAATTTTCTTGAAAACCTTCGTGTCGCATCTCTGGAAGATACTGAACCAGAATACCAAGTTTGGTGTTTATCCGACTGTTCGTTTCTGAGTTATGCTGTTCACAGACAGACAGACAGACACCCAGACACACACACGGACATGTTTCCAAAAATACTTTTTTTAGGATTCAGGGGGCCTCAAAACATATATTTCCGGTGAAATTTCGGTACAGAATTTTTGGGTGGAATGTAGTACTTCCCCTACTTACTATACGTAGTAGAGAAAGTAAAAAGTTTGTTAAATACGAAACTTATCGTTCTTCCACACAAGCCGGTGTAAGACAAGGTTGAAAATGCGAGACTGAAACGTTCAATGCCATAGCCGGGATCTGAACCACGGATCTTTCGATTTCCGTCCGGTTGCTCTAACCAACTGAGCTACCATGGCAGCATGCGGTACGACATTAAGTTCCCCAAATGATTAATGTTTTTTGGGGTTAAAGGGGAAAGTTAAAACTAAAAGTACAGGTACATATTGCGGAACCGGAGCAGATCACCGCACTCAGGCCAGTCGGCCATTGTACTTCCAACGTGACCCCTGGGACGGAAGGATGAGGGGAGAGACCGATGGGCAACCAGATCCGGATGCCGATGGGTGCAGGCATGGATGGGGTCTCTAAAATTTCCAGATAGAACGCAATTGACGCCCCACGATCCCTGCCCACAAGCCACCAACCTCCTGGGATCCCCAGAGCGGAGCCCCACGCTGAGGATAGAGCTGAGAGGTATCGCAGCGACGCCAGGAAAGAAACCTTTACAGAGCGCAAGCCACTGCCCAGCCGCAACCTGCCGAACACCGTCGCCTGGTCCTAAAACCAGGAGGATGACAAAGAGGATGGTTGGTACAGGATCTGAGAGGAATGAGAGTCGTGGTAGTAAATGAACCATCCCAGTATTCGCCAGGATAGCAGGGGAAACCACGAAAAACCCATGACCCAGAGTGGACGGTCGCCAGGAATCGATTCCGGGACCTCCCGAATGCGGGCCACAGACGTAACTGCCTGAGTCATCCCGCTCGGACGTTAAAAGGAAAAGAAGATCTTAAATTATTTTGAGATGACTTACTTTAATGGCGAGCTACAATATTATGACTTTGTCCAGTTTTTCCAACTGTCAATCCTCATAGTTCTCACTGTCACTTCACTAGTCAGAAGAAGCTCAACTTCCCCGTCGCTTCGCTTCTTCGTGATGTAGCCTCTTCCTCCGGACGATTCACTCTCTGGAGAGTCGAACATAAGGCTTCTCCAATCTCTCCTAGTGCAACACAAACTCGCTCAGAGAACCGCTCTTAATGTCGCACTAGAGACACGCACTCACTAATTCGCTAACTCAACACTCTCCGATTACTCTCGCGAGATCCCACGCTCTTATGGACAATGGAATCTTCAATAGAACATTCTAGAGCTATCTGGAGGCGAGAGAGGGGATGAAACTTCCACAAGGTTCTAATCATCTGGCGATAACGTTCCCGGTGTTTACGTTACGAGCTCTACTTGTCATTGTTTATCTCCGAAGGCCTGTTGCTGACCTCCGGATAACCTCGAGTCATAGCCGCTGCGTTACAATATCGAAAGTACTTTAAGTTACGGGCTTCATAGTTTAACCAATTATTAAGTCAGACCCCAGTTATGACATTGAGTTGTTCAGTCGTCTCATTCAATCGTTCCAACGAATCTTGGCATTTAAGTTTAGTATCTTCCAAGGATGCGACACGAAGATTTTTAAAGAAAATCATCCCACCCTAAAGTACCCTTTGCATGGAAAAATCTTTCGTTACTTTTTATTTCCTAAACAATGGCTCTAATGATTTTGATTAAAATGCCATATATTTAGGATATTTGAATGACTAATAAAATCTATATCTGGAATTTTCTTTGAATAGCCTATAGAGTCCTCTTAATTTTGAATGATTTTTGTAAAATTCGTAAGGTGTAAGAGATAGACATAAATCTTTCTACACAAAAATACCAAGATTTCCTTAAGCGACTACATTCAAGTCATATGAAAATTTTTGTCGCGTTAACCAATTTTGGAATATTCTTTGTTATTGGTTTGAACTAGCAAATACTGAAGCGTTTTTCAAGTTTTAGGTCCCTGTTCACTCTTTCTGGTGGTCATGCAGGGAGCTAAGAATTTCTAAGCCATCACTAACGACCCGCTGTTTAAAAATCTGATTATTGCTTTGGTATACAGCTTCAACGAAATATGTAAATGCGTTATGAAATTTTATCTCATCTAGAAATAGTAGATGGAATAATAAGAATGAGTTGAGAAAGTAGCGCGACTTTAATATATTACACTTTTCTTGCCATTTATATAACTTTTAGAGTTTAATTGACATCTATAGTATGCAATGTTTTCCTTAATCGTTATGCCAATTCGAATCAGATGTTTGCTGTGAACAGCTGAAAGCTTCTCTTATGTTTCATAAACCTCCATATTTCGTTAATGTGTTTAGATGGGTTAATTAATAAAGCTAACGCTCACTGGCGATTGAAGAACAGCAATATTATCTGAACATTCCGTCGGAACGTTCTTTCCCTGATCTGCCTCCATTCTCCTTGCAATATACTTTAGAACAAATCGAGGAGGATTCCAAACTAGCCAACTTGGTGTGCTGCTGTGGTACCTGTGTTTGGAGTGACTGCAAAGGCGTGCAGTGGGCGTGCCTATGCATGAAGCTAGAGATGCTCTGGTGATGGTTGTCCATTGTATTGAGGCGTACAAGCTGCGTTGACACTGTGGCGTGCTGCATAGAGGCAGCAGATAACATGGCGACGAGTGCCTCCTCCAGAGTGGCCAGGCGGGCACTGATGTACAGGATCTCAGCATGAAGATACTGCACGGCATCCCACAGAGATTGGTCGGCGGCGACGTCATGTGTTGGAGGCGACTCTGATATGGTGCGAACTGTAGCTAGTGGACACTCGCTGAGGGCGCTGTGGTCTGGCTGAGTGCACTGTGTCTGATCCGTAAAAACAGCGCAGTATCGGTGGCGGTTCCTCAGCGAGTGTGCCGTGCAAACGGCGGTGAAGGAGGAGGCGCCATAGTAGTGATACCTAGGCTCAGCGTGCAGTTCGATGCTTCGTGCCCGAAGGCACAACAACGTCGGCAGGGTACCTGACAATCCAATCGGCTGGCCTCGATGAGTAACCACCGCCCTAATAAGAGCAGGTCCACTCTCAAGGGTTTGTGAGCACCAGTCGGATAAGCGACGATGCTCCCTTGGCTATATAGATCCGGGTGACCCTCAGAGCTGAGGAACACTGCTGCTGAGCTGCGGCGAGGGTGAATCTGGTTGGTACGCCGGTGATGACTGTGTGTACCTTCGAGGAGACACATTCAGTGCTGAAGGAAGTGAATCCTCTCCCACAGGAGTTGGGCAGAGGTCGGTTGTTGCCTCGGCAACTGCGGCTGCAGTCGCTGCGGTGCTGCGCGGAGGCCGGAGACGTAGTGGCGGCCGAGGCGTAGATAGCCTCGGGTAATCTTCGTTGATACCTCTTCACCAGAAGCATTTAAGTTCAGCATCTTCCAAAGATGTGACACGAAGATTTTCAAAAACCTCCCTAACCCCAAGCAACACATTACGTGTAACGTTTTCGAAAATTGTGATTTTCTCAAAAATGCTTCCTACGATTTGGATTACAATACATAAAATGAAGATCTTTTGTAACAAAACATATATCTTCAATTTTCTGAGAATAGCTTGTGAAATGCTCTACAGCCTATAAAATCGTACATAACTGGTAAACGTTAAGCGATAGTCGAAAATGCACAATACAAAAGTGGTAGACCTTTTTGAAACACACAATTTATTTCAAATAACTTTTTTGTGACATCAACAATTTCATAGATATCCCTTATTAATGGTTCGAATTGTCCAATACTTTGCCATTCTTTTAAAGTCCTCTCGATTTCCTGTTGTTTCTCGCGGTTGCATGGAAAGAATATTTGTTGCGATACTTGACGATTCTGGCCCCACGTTAGTGAGCTAATTTGCGGCAGTATTTCGGTTCTAGAACCACGCTGGGCGGCCAATTTGCGGTGGTTCCTTCTGGGCGCCAATTTGCGGTAATATTTCGCCTACTTGCGGTTGTATGCTGCTATTTTACGGTACAGAATTTGTAGGAATGGTCCCGGGTTCGGTACTAGCTCAGGGTTCTTGCATGGATCTTGGATCTCGGGTTAGTGGTGAATACGACTGGTTTGTTTTCCTGCTCGTTTATTTCCCGTCACCGTTTTTAACATTTGATTCCTGCTAATACTTCGAAACACACACACGCGCCTTTCCTTATTGTTACGTTTCATATCATCGCACCTATCCGTCGACACCTGTTCTAACAAACATCTCTCAGAAACTATCACGGCCAAGTATGTATTCTAAACTTTTCTGAAAACCATCTCCAAGGAACTACCACTGCCAAGTGTCTTCTAAAATCCTGTTTCTTCTCTATTTTAAATGTTCTATATCTCCCCATTCCACTATCACCTGATTTCTAGCTTCTGGCTTTTGGCGAACATTGACCCTTTCCTACACGTCTGCGTTCCAGCAACCTAATGGGACACTTAACAATGGCATGTCTCAAACTCAACCCTTCAAAAAATTTACAGTCATACTCGCTTTCCGGTTTTATTTAACACTATCCTTACTATTATTGATATTTATTCTCCCTATGATTGTAATTTTATTTAACTACTAAAAATGTACTCTTTCAAACATGAAACTTTAAGGTCCGCACTGCGTCCAGTTCTTAAACATTTGACTATTGCTGTTCTCTTTGTATCTATAACGAAATGTGTAATATAGCTATTTCTTCAAAGATTAAAATGAAGTAGATAGACAAACAAGCTTTTGTAAGAATAGTTTGTGTACTCACTAATAAAGAAGATAGGGTCATGTGAATGTAATACGACAAATTTGTTCGTGTAAAGGTGCAGAATTTCCGGTAAAATGACATATAATACCATTATTAGAAACATATTTAAAAGTATAAGAATAGTACCAACAATGATAAAACATATGAAATTAAACAGAAAGTTCCATTAGTAAGACTGCATAGAAAAACTAAAAGTGTGAACTTTTGGCAATTTTCACCATTTAGTCTCCCCTGAATAAAACGCCTATAAGTCAGTTGATATAACTGGCTTCTGTTATCTGCCACGTCATGTTAACGATTAATAGCCTAGGATATTCAAGACAGTTGACATGACGCGGCACATACCAGAAGCCAGTTATATCAAAGACGCTGGAGACGGAAGCCTAAGAGAACATGTAAGTCAATTGTTTTTACTCAATCTTACCTTAGAGACAAAGGTAAGGGCGAACGGAGACGTCGCGCAATCAGAGCAGAGCACCGCAAGTAGACTACAACGACCATGTTTGCTTCTACCGTGACCCCTGGGAGGGAGGGATGAGGGAGGGACCTGAAGGGCGATCAGATCCGGATGACGACGGGCGCAAGCATGGACGGGGTCCCTAACGTTTAATAGCGAACGTATCCGCCGCTCGGGTCCACCCACAAGCCACCTAACTCAGCAGTCCCGCAACGACGCCAGGGAAGAAACCTTTACAGCGCACAACCACCGCCCAGCCACAACCCGCCGATCACCGTCGCCTAGTCCTACAACCCTGAAGCAGATGATAATGAAGATGTACAGGAAATGAGTGGCAGAAGAGACGTGGTAGAAGGTGAACCAGCCCAGCACTCGCCTGCCGACCTGGAAAACTACGAGTAACCCTTGGGTCAGATTAGTTGGTCGCCGAGGATCGAACCCAGATTTCCCGAATGCGAGTCGCATACGTTACCGCGGCGCCACCTTGCCCGGTCATACTTACCTTAAGTTTCGGTTGAAAGGATAAAATGCAGATATGCACACCCTAATTAACTGCGCGGAACATTTGCTCAGAAGATTTCCTTGCGCGTCATAAGCTCGGAGGGACCAGGAGGGCGAAGTACGTAATAACTAACAGCTTGCGATATGCCCACTGCATGCTGAAGATAACCTATGTTCTTTGCTAGCTGAAATGGAGTATTTCGGCAAAGTACTTAAAGCCGTAACTTGGATTAGCTGCTGTAAAACCTTCTGTTGAACAGAAAGTTCGAGGATGATTCGCCTTGGAAATGTATACATACAGAAAAAAGCAATGGTCCGTTGTAGCACAATGCGATGCTCGGAAATAAATACCTTTCTTGTATATGACGTCACTCACTTCGTTAATGAAACCTTCTCTGTTACAAATACCATCGTAACGCACTCCAAACGAATTCATTGCATCTCTGCAGGAGGAAGTAAAATAAATATGGTGTCGTTACCATCCGTGGCTGAATACAGCCATAATCCAAAAGTTGGAGTACCTCACCGAATTTTAATTATATTATAGAGCAGGGGTAGCTAAGTACCTGGCGGTTGAGAACACAGTCTGAGGGAAAATTTTCGAAGATAGCCGCAGTTAATTTTTGGCGTTGCAAAGTAAACTGAAACCCATATAGTGGATCTCATTAGAATCCTTTAACGCCCAAACATTTAGTTTGTCCAATACGATTCGTTAAACAGCTACATCAATGAACATTGTTATACAGAACAAATTACATTGAATTTTTTCGCGTGTCCATTTGAGCTGGCACTACTTCAAATCAGTTGGTGACTAGTTAAGGGCAGATAGACGACTGAAGTCTCAAAAATGATTTATTTTTATTTTTGAAAAGGGTTATGCAATTCTTGCTGAATTATATACGATGCTTGTGATTTAACACCCTCGAATGGCTATTTAGTTGTGTAGTCGCTCTTTAAAAGCCTGTGACGTCTCCGGATTAATATGATTTTTCTCAAAACTAAATTACCTTTGCACTGAGTACCTTTAGTTTTGAAAATAGCACGCCAATCGTAGTGAAACCTTGCAGGAACATGTAGAAATAATGCATGCTTATTTTGAATTACAATAATCTGTGTATCTTGAATAATTTGAAGATAAGTGAATGCTATTAGTAAAGAAACGAATATCCATTTTTCCTTTGAGTACCTTTTTTGTGAGAGCTCTAATGAAGCTATTATATTCACTCAAGTTCAAATTATATAAAATATTGCTGAAACTCTCTGTACTAAATTTCAAAGTTGAATCCTTCATATTTTCTGCAAAAAAGTACATGAAGTTCTTTAAAAAATATAACCTCAGGATAAAAACAGATGTTTCACAAAGGATACTTATCAGATATGCACTTCATTCATAGTATCTATATAGCGGACATTCGTATACGTGCACATGAAATTTCATGTGCCTATCTGTAATAGCTTAAGAGAAATTGGTCTTTAACTAAAAGGATACACTTTTGATTATTTCAGTCACCTATTACCCGTAAGGCAGTTCGGAAAAGTGCAATTTCAGTATTAATTACTTTAAAAAGCTGGATGGTTAGACAAAATGAGTTCAAGTATTAAGAACATTGACTCACAGAAAGAGGCACATTCTTAACACATTATTTTAATTTTGGCGTTTCCAAATTTTAATGGTTGATGCCAACTTCATTTCAACTGTTTCAGTCCTTCATCCTCTTTAATCTGCAGGAGCTTCAAATCTACAGCTGCCTAATTAAATATCATTGTCCTTGAAACAGGTCAACCGTGTTTTCACTATCAATAATAAACTTTCCTTCCAAAAACAAATGAAGGTTTAAGTACGCTTATCTTATCTAACAGACCGGAGAGGACTCAGCACTGATCCAGATGGGATGATGTAACCGCGCCCCACAAAGAGGCGTGCCCGGGAGGATGGAATGAGGCGAAAGGAGACTCCGGGTGGACGGATCTAGGAGCGACAGTGCAGCAATGACATGGTCCTTAAGTTTCCAGAAGTAGACACCCCGGCACTCCTCCCAATAGGTTTGGACTGTTCCACTGGCTTTGGCTCTGCTTAGTCACACGAACGTCTCCACGCGCTATACTCCAGTGTTGGCCTGAAAGCAGCATCGACAATGTCGTACACAACTGTAGAACACGTTTTTCTCATTCTCAACTACTGATAAACGGTTCATTTAAACATGTCAAAGGCCATTTCGGGCCCAATTTGGTACGCGATATATGTCCTCAAAGTGTTGTATTCACAAATTGGTAACAAAGTTAGGGACGACTGGAACCTTGATCAAACGGCATGCAGGTGGCCAGAAAATGGATGTGGGTGTAATGAAAGAAGTAAAGGAGCGATTACTGGCATCACCATCAAAATCCTTGCAACGACTTTCCCAGGAAAGGAATGTTCCATGTTCTGCGTGCCAAAGAGCTGCTAAGAAAGCAAACCTCCACGCTTACCGTGTGATATGTGTTCAAGAATTGCAACCGACGGACCATGAAAAACATGTGCAGTTCTGTGTATAGTTTCAAACCTTTATAAATCAGAATCCTGGGATTTTGGACATTACTTGGTTCACCATGAAGCGTGGTTTCATCTGAGTGGCTACATAAACTCTCAGAACACGCGTAAATGGGCAAAAACAAATCCTCATGCCCTACATGCACAGAAAATTGCAGTGTGTGCTGCGCAGTATCCCATAGGCGTATTATAGGCCCTATTTTTAATGATATTGCAGTAAACACTGAAATATACATTAGAATATTCACTGACTTTGTCAATCAGTTAAGAGATGATGAATTAACTCATGCATATTTCCAAGTCGCACCATCATGAGGGAAATTGAAAGCTTCTTTGAAGATCGTATCATCTCAAAAACTCTTTGGCCAGCAAGGTCTCCTGACCTAACACCACCCGACTTCTTCCTGTGGGTATATCTGAAGGGAGAGTTATACAGAAATAGACCATGTACAATTGCAGAGTTGAAAAGATGCTATACGTCAAGAGATTGAAGCCATTACCGAGTATACGTTAATAAAAGTATTCCAGCATTTGGAGCGACGTATATAAACGTGTTTGGATGTAGGAGGGGACCATTTTCGATACTGGATGTGACAGTGCATAGTTCAAGGTATGTGTACACAAAGTTTCATAACAAAACTCACATGGCCAACATATAGATAAATGTTTGGGGCCTCTAGCGCGAGAGTCACACTGTATCATCACCAATTCTTCCGAACCTGAAAGAGAACAACGGATGAAGGACGAATGAAATAATGGATAAAAAAAACGGAAGGAATGAAATTCGTGGGCTGAAAGAAACCACTCCAGTATTCGCCAATAAGGAACACGGGAAACCCCCCGAGTGGATCAGAGTGGGCAGTCGCCGGGGATCGAACCAGATGTCTAGAATGCGGGCCACAGACGTTTCCGCTGAGTCAATCCGCTCGGTTGTGCTGTGAGATCACTAAATCTGCCAGACTATTGTATCAGAGAAATGAATTGAGCAAATGTTTTAATCTTAAGGTATTTTTGAATCTTTTGCTTTACACTGGAAGCTGTATTCGGACTGTGTTAGATGGCAAATAAGCTTACCTTAACCTTGCAATGAATTGCTTGTTTTTTATTTTTAATTTGGTTGCTCAGTTTATAACGCTACACAAACTTATGAGAACACTGTACAAGTAGAAAACAAAAGAAAACGAACTACTCAAGGAATGGATAATAAACATACATTCACTAGAACAACACAGAACAGTTAAAAGGGTCAAACAGAGGGAGTTGGCGCCGCGGTTACGTATGCGACTCGCATTCGGGAGGTCCCAAATACGAACCCCGGCGACCGCCCCCTCATATCCATGGGTCTTTCGTGATTTCCCCGGGTCAGTGGGCGAATGTTTCACTTCTACCACGAATTTCCTGCCCCTCATTGCCTGTATCCATGGTCTCCTTAATTGTCATCGATTGCAGGGTATGTAGGACCTGGCGACGGCATTCGGCGCGTTACGCCTGTGCTGTGGATGTGCGCTGTCTTCCCTGGCGTTGTTGAGGACTACTCAGCTAGGACACGCCTCTGCGTGGGTTCCACCAGGGGGACCGCCACGCTTGTAGGGTGAGCCGGGAGACCTCGGATGTGTTCTATCTGGAAATGTTAGAAACCTCGTCCATTCTTACGCTCGTCACCATCCGGATCTGATCGCCTTTCGGGTCTCTCCCCCATATCTCCCTCCCGAGGGTCACGGTAGAAGCAAAAACGGCCGTTGCGGCATACTTCGGAGCTCTACCCCAGTTGCGGGGTCCCCTCCGTTCGTCCGTAAATTTACCCTTATCTTTTAAGGAAGTCAACCTCAATTAGATTCCTCGGGAACACAATAAAAAGTTACGTATAGAAGACGGTGCTGTAGGATCAGAGACGAATTAATCTTCCTGAAACGATGCATTGCTAACAGCAAATGGTCTTGAGATAGATTGTTTTGAATTCTGGTGGGATGGGCGGATCTCCGGGCGAAAGAAAAGAATACTGCACCGGATGCGTTCGGGAGTTTACTCAAGATGCTCGGAACCTTCGTGAAAACAAACTGACTAATGGTGACGACACAAAGTAGCTGCGTGCTGCGAAGAAACCAGGATGCGTCAACTTCAATACGGAGTATTCTTTTTTTCTGGAGGGAGTGCAGTACTTTCGGTTTACTTGGAGCTGCAATACCCCCTATGCAGGGGAGGCATAGGTTAAGAAAGGACGTGTAAGTGGGGTGTAAAGTGGGACGGTCATATTGCTTCTAAGGCGGGATTTTCTATTCATCAATGGAGAGAGAGTGAATAGTCGGGAATATGGTATGTAGAGTTTAATACTGATGTGGTGTTTCCAGGTAAGGCGACGACAAATATTTCACGGTTTCATTAGGAAGCTTCGACAGTAAAACTTGGCCATTAATCACTACAGGAGCTGGCATCACAGGTTCAGCGAAGAGGTAAGATCATATCCTCGCATTTCGAGAGATTGAGTGCTATGCGTTAGGTGTTGAGCTATGAAGTTATGGAGTTAAGCGCAGTTTGAGATTACCCGCAGCAGTAAGGATGTATCCGGACCCCCCACAAACATATCTTTTTCATCTTAGGTACATTGTGCTGCCACCTACTGCCTAGTACTCATTGTCCGCGACCTCAGTAGTCATAACACATCGTGAAACAGCAGATGGGACTCTCCGTGGAACTCATGGACTTTGAACGTGGTCAGGTGATTGGGTATCACTTGTGTCAGAAGTCTGTACGCGAGATTTCCACACTCCTAAACATCCCTTGGTCCAGTGTTTCTGATGTGATAGTGAAGTGGAAACGTGAAGGGACATGTACAGCATAAAAGCGTACAGGCCGACCTCGTCTGTTGACTGACAGAGACCACCGACATTTGAAGAGGGTCGTAAAGAGTAACAGGCAGACATCTATCCAGACCATCTCACAGGAATTCCAAACTGCATCAGGATCCACTCCAAGTACTATGACAGTTAGGCGTGAGGTGAGAAACCTTGGATTACATGGTCGAGCGGCTGCTCATAAACCACCATCACGCAAGAAAATGCCAAACGACGCCTCGCTTGGTGTAAGGAGCGTCAGCATTACACGATTGAACAATGGCAAAACGTTGTGTGGAGTGACGAATCACGTACGATACAAAATTTGGCGATCCGATGGCAGGGTGTGGGTATGGCGAATGTCCGGTGAACGTCATCTGCCTGCGTGTGAATTGCCAACAGTGAAATTTGGAGTTGGTGGTGTTATGGTGTGGTGGTGTTTTTCCTGGAGGGGGCTTGCATCCATTATAGTTTTGCATGGCACGATCACAACGCAGACCTACGTTGATCTTTTAAGCACCTTTCCCACTGTTGAAGAGTAATTCGGGAATGGCGATTGCATCTTTCAACACGATCGAGCACCTGTTCTTACTGGTTACACGACAATAACATCCCTGTAATGGACTGGCCTGCACAGAGTCCTGACTTGAAATCTATAGAACACCTTTGGGATGTTTTGGAACGCCGACTTCGTGTCAGGACTCACCGACCTACATCGATATCTCTCCTCAGTTCCGCACTCCGTGAAAAATGGGCTGGCATTCCCAAGAAACCTTGCAGCACCTGATTGAAAGTATGCCTGCGAGAGTGAACGCTGTCATCAAGGTTAAGGGTGGACCAACACCATATTGGCTTCCAGCATTACCGATGGAGGGCAACACGAACTTGTACGTTATTTTCAGTTAGGTGTCCGAAGACGTTTGATCATGTGGTGTAGTAATATGGACTGAGAATAAATCAGGAACGTCAAAACTGTAAATATTAAAGAAGTGTGGGTTCCAGCGTAGAACGCTGAGGTACATGTTACAAGGAGTAGATGTGGTATGATTTAATTTGACTGAAAAGGTGCGATTCAAAAGAAACCCTTGAACGGTCATAAAGACAAAATCGGAGAGACCCATGTGACGCGGTTTATAGAGAAGTCGTATGCCTATGATTACAAATATTTAACATGTGTGAAAAATGTCACATCTAAGAACCATTGAGAGTCGTCAAGTTCAGGGAAAGATTGGTCTGCTTCTTTAAGGAATAGTTTACTGTGCGGAATGGCTCAGGCGGTAACGTCTATGACCCGCATTCCGGAGATCGTGAGTTCAATCCCCCGGCCGACCCTCCTGAAGCATGGGCTTTCTCGAGGGTTTCCCCGGGTCGCTAGGCGAATGCTGGGAAGTTTCATTACATCCCCCAAATTTATTGTCCCTCCATTCTGATTTACTTCATCTTTCATCTCTTGGTCTGTTTCAGGGTTGAAAGTGTCGGAGGGAGTCTCGGCATTGCATGGCAGGGGAAAAGGGTGTTCTATATAGCCCTCCGAGTCCCGGACCCCCCCAGAGGGATGTGCAGACTTGCAGGGGCAGCCGGTTGCACCAGTTGCCATCCGGGGAGTTCAGTCTCTAAAAGGTAGGGACTTTGATCTCTGCCCTGTCGTACCTCCTGTTCCGGGCGTCCTCTGTCTCCTCTCAACTCACCCCTCCTTCCCAGGGCACCCTGTTAGGGGCTCAAGTAGGCGGATGTGCTAAGTCCCCCTACGCTCCTAGGCCTGAGGAATATTTAAATACGTTATATAATGGGAGAAACTTTCTGAGAATATTACTTACATACAGTCACCTTACAAGCAATACCACGACACTTCATCACGACACTCATCGTTACCGATTTCTTCTATGAAAAGTTTGGATTGTTGATGTGTTTTGGCATTTGTATGAATGCAGTGAACAAATCTCAGAACTAATTCCATAACGTAATATGTTTGCCGAACATGTTACGTTCCTGTTTAGTTGCAGCAGTAACAAAAAATGTACTTGAAAATCACTGTTTCAGTATCGGGAATTCTGAGGAACGCACAAGAGTGGAGAAAGGAATACAATACAGCTCGTGAGCCATGCTATAGCGACCCCTGTTATAGAAGCAGTCGTTATTGTTAGCCCGATTATATTCTTTACATACCACACTTAGAGAACACAAGAATAACCACGTATAATGCATTAGGGCACTTAAAAGTAAGCTGTATAGCATACGAAAAAGTAGCAGCAATTCAATATAATGGTGCGAAAAAGGGTTATTCTCAATAACAAAATCAGAGGAACTTCAGAACTCTGCTGTATTTGCACTGTTCTATAACAACAAATAGAGCGTATAGACTGGAAGTCAAACACATAAGAGCGAGAAAATGACCTGTTTACAGTTATTGTGTGTTTTAGAAGTTGCAGGCTGTAACAGTATTACGAAAGAGCAAGGGAAATATTCTACGTTTTCTGTTTCTCTACTGATGCGGCATACTCTTAAAGAACTGGTGCACTGCCTTTTATAGAAGAGTTCCTTTTGCATGGAGAGACTATCAGCTTATACAATGATAACTTTTATCAAATTTACTATACAGAGGGCAGACTGGTGATTTAAACAGATTTAAAAATTGGGCTGTAATTCGTAGGAAAACTGAGTTTTTCGTCCCTAGAATATTATGATATTAGTATAATTTTATAATACTATCATGAGTGATCATCAGTGATATCCAACGTTAACCGAAACTGTGGAGGACAGATTTACCCCCAGGCATTGCTCGCGGAGCTATGGCGAATTCGTGTAGTCATGGGTTGTCCAAACTCCAATGATTTGTTACCTTGTAACATGTGATTGCGACGGTCATCAGTTAGTGAATAAGGAAATGCTTTATAACACAAAAGGAAAGAGGTGGGTTTAGGCGACAATGTGACGCCATTAGCTGATAAGAGACAAGGTTGTGCTTCACTGATGATCATCTGCGTATTTGACTACATTTTATTCCAATCAGTTAAAATAGTCTAAAATTACTTTCATATACTTTGCGATCTATGTTAGCATATTTAGTACGTGAATATCTTTCTGTATAACTCTTAATAACATTCATAAATAACTTACTTTTTTCTTTCTTTACATCTCTGTATTGCCTTTATAATTTAGGCCTGGAATATCACTTCAGTCCTCGAAATTCTAAAATGTTCTTCCGCATGATTTGATTGTGCAGAGGAGCAAACGAAGTGATACGTAGTTTGATAAATGCAAGTTGTCAACAAAAATAAACAAAAGGAAGAGGGTAATAATAAATACAGTTTCTAAAATGTTCATTACCGCAAGGTGTGGGTTTGTTTACTGGTTACGAGACCTTATGCATGTTCGACATGAACAGGAGCACCTTAAGGGTTAAGTGTGGGTTAAAGGTTAAGTGTGTTCTTAACATGTTAGGAATAAAGACTAAGCGAGAGAGAATTTCAAATCTTACCCACAAGAATACTTACACAGTACTAGAAAACAAGACTGAGCGCTATTAAACTTCAAATTATCGCTACGGCCTCACGGAAATACACGAAGTTAACAGAGCTTGGTTTACACGTGTTTGTGTTTCACTACAAATCAGACTTATGTAAAACTCTAGCTAAGTTACAATCTATTATGATATTATTAGGGATGGGACATCCATACCATCTATACCTCCATACTCTTGGTACTCCATTTTGAGGTAAACCTTCGATACTTTTCGATTTCTAAATTTTTCATTATTGAGCGTTCTTGCGTTTAAGTTTATGCTAAATAAGAAATGAAAGGAGTCGAGTCGATAGGAGTCACGTTATTGAGGCACGCTTGCGCATGACCCAAAGAGTTGCTGGACTATAGCTCTTGATAGTTCTTGACTGCATTTGCTATGGGTGGATCAGTGCAACCTCCCATAGACACTTGTGTCTCATGCAAAACAATGGGGGAAGAAGTATAGGTTCCCCATGTAACATGGAGCGTTTATCTGAGTTGAATGAAGCTGACTTATACAGTAAATCTCGTTTTTGTAATAGCCTGATCTGGGCGTGACTCTCAGCCATTATATTTACCTAATCAGACAAAAATCTGTGAGTCCATAGGAAACAAATCAGAACTTAAGACGTGAGATAATACAGCGTATGGAAACACCAATGTTCTAGACTTGAAGTTCAGGTTACTATTTGAAGAGACGGCTCAAATCTTGCAATCAGCGTGTGCATTTTATTCATGCATTTTTTGTACTGTCACTTTGTATATTTAAGCAGATTATGCTTTACGTCTGTATTTATTATGTAATTCTGAGCTATTTATCTGCTGTTCTCGGACAAAAAATAAAATTAGTATTGTGTGCTAGTTATTCTCAAGTGTCTTCTACGGTTTTGTAGTGTTAGTAAACCTGAGACACCAAGAAAGCCTCTTCTTCATTTTCGCCCAAACATGTTCCATGGAATTCAAACCTAGTGACTTCGGATGCAATGGTTTCTGCTAAAAAATGTCACACGAAAGTAGGTTTTGGTGTGATCCGTAAACCAGCTTGGAACTCTGGCTGACCTGTGGACCGAATGGTTATTCTGCTGTAAAATAAGAAGTCCTTCAGGACATCGCCGTCAGCGTCGGGCAGACGGGAGGAGAGCATTTTGGAATATTTCAATATATACGTTTCGCCGTTCAGGTTTCCATGAACGCATGACAAGACAGATGGGCCTTATCGCCAGTAGCTGGAAGCGTTGGCTGATATATACAACTCGACTCCAAGGTATAAACATGTATAAGTAATATGAAATTTATAACATAATATTATGGAAATTATACTTAGGTTAAATGTAAGAATGCGACATATAGCGTAGAGGTGAAAGGAAGGAAAGCATACAGGAAAAAAAAATTGGCAATCACCGAGATTTAAAACACGTATTGCCAGGCGTGAAACGCATCCTTTGTCTCTGAGTTATTTGCTCTTACCTTTCAAAGCTCCTAATCTCTCGTCCAATTAACAGCAAGGCAATAAAAGATGTTTTATGACGCTCTCTATTTATGCGCTGGACAGACGATAACAATTATCACGGATATCGCTTTTGCCACTTTTGAAACGCTTGGAAACGCATTCGTGTGAACCCCGCTTGAAATCGAAGCGCAGATGGATGTCCTGCATTCAGAGTATGTTCAATAATTTGTTCCACAACTGTACCTAAAGTTGAGCTATTCTTTAAAAAATGAAATTTAAATAAATATCGTAATTATCAAACGGCCCGATGCAAGTTCATAAAAATTATAAGAATTCATCCTGAGTAACTTTCATACAATATAAAAGGTACAATATTATAAAATTAATCATAATTCTTAGAAGATCTGAAAGGTTTCAACAAAAACATAATTATTCAAATGGATAAAATTCCTATTAATAAATAAGAACTACACACAGTACCTCACAATAGGACCTGCCATGAATGGTTTGGGATGTCAGCAACAGCTAGGGCTACGGTTTCCGCTATTGAGCAGAAGGGAAGCAGACTAACTGCAGATTTTACTGAGCAGATATCAAAACTACATATAAAACCGTAGAGTACCTGCGTTCGTGTGAAGCGGTTCACTAACGGAATCTTATGGAATAGAATAGGAAAGGTCTCGGAAGCTTTGCAAGAATCGACTGAAGGGGCAATCTTCCAAGGGTGATTCTGAAGACGTACTAGTTGTAGAATGCTGTGCAGCATATTGAAGTGGTATTAATGTTTATGTTCGAAAGATGCTACTGTTTATCTGCCGCACGTATGGAATACAATTTGTCGCGGTCACTTCGTGTTATTTTTACTGAGCGCCTGTTATTGTATTTAATTTTGGGTTCACTGTCCTCCGGCTAGCTATGATTTCTCGGTCAAGCACTTCTCTTGTACAGGGTGTGTAAACGGAAAGGAGTTTTTATCCAAAGATAACACTGATAAAAGAATTTGTTTTACACTTTTATTGTAGTAATACATTATTCACTTTCACCTATTAATCTTGACACTCGCCAAACTGAAACTGTTATAATAACTTCTTTACTGGCCATTATTAATTCGCGTACTTCAACTTTTTGTGTAATTAACTTTACGACGCGAGAGATTTTTCATAAATTTGCTACGCGTACCCTGCAAATCGATAAACTGTGCGATGTGTTCACCATGACTGCTTCTGTTGAACTCATCGATGTCTTATACGCGAATGCTTCTGTTGGACTCCGTGAAACTTGACTCTGACACGAATTTATACTCCTTCGCCCGATATGCCTAAAGATTTATAACCGAGCTGCTATTGGTTAATAAAACGCGCCAACATTAGCGTCTATATTTATATCCAATGAAAATTACGAAAACATATGCTCTGGGGAAAATGTTCCCGCAAATTATAAGAAAAACACGCCACTCTGACGTCATTTGCTCGTCTCTAATAATGATAAACAGCTCACCCCCTCGCTACATTGTTACACGCTATTATTGTCAGTTTCAGTAAGGCCGTATAAACCCACTTCTCAACAATGAGTACAATCAACAAACATCTCAAATCAATGTCACACAACAATGCATATTCACACTACAATCACTCTGAAATTTACATTTTTGTGATACAAATTACTGCGTCAATATACAAGGAGCAAGACTAGTAGCTCATATCTGTAAATTAAATATAAGGCATACCACACAATGTACGTGATGAAACATCTGTTGTAATACAAGTTAGTAAATTCACTAAACATTATAAATTTAATACAAGATATCAAATAATTAAGAAAATATATGTTACACACATGACTTTCTCTACTCTTATACAAACTTATTCTCCATCTACATCATATTAATTGAGATAAACATTTCTAATTTTCTTGTAGATGCAAGGGAAATATGGTAGCTTTTAAGCGATAGTCAAATATTTTAACGCTGGTTGCTATGTGGCGCATTCCATTCTCTTTGCATGTCCAGGACATAAAAAGCGAATAACGAATTCCCATTCGAGAAAAAAAAATGGAAAATTCAAACAAATAACTACGAATATCTCGAAAATGGTTCTCTCGACAAAAAAAGTGTATGACATAAAGTGTGTGTTTTATAAAGAAGTCTACACTTTTGGGAGTCTATCTCTTAGGGTTTAGCAGTTATGCAAACACCTTTCAGAAAAAGAGGACTTTTGGGGACATTCCCAGAAAATTGAAGATATTCATTACATTTGTCATGAAAACATCTTAAATATGTGATATTTTAATCAAAAGTGTTAGGGCCTTTTTTGAGAAAATCAACATTTTCGAAAAAAGATTCATGTAAAGGGTAGTCCGGGGTTGTAGATTTTCTTGAAACATGTCGCATCTTTGAAAGATACTGAACCTGAATACCAACTTTCGTTTTTGAGTTATGCTGTTCACAGTCACACAGACGGATCTTTTACTAAAAGTGATTTTTTTGGATTCAGAGGCCTCAAAACATGTATTTCCGGTGAATATCGAATTTTTGAGTGGAATCCAATGCTTCCTCTACTTATTATACGTGGTAGAAAAAGTAAAAATACACTAGGAAACTAGCAATTTAAAAATGTAGAGTAAAAAAAACTTAAAAGCATATAATCCAAATACGACTTGGCCTATATGCATCAAACTTTGCAACCGCACTTCTTTATTAGACATTAGATGTGGTAAAATATTCAAAACACTCAGTAGAATACCTTTGGTTTTGGAAAATTCACAGTTAGATCCACTTAAGATCAAAATATTAATTTTCTATAAATAAAAAGAAACCATAATGGGATCGCACTAAATTTTAAGGTACTTTGCTCTTCACTCTGCTGGGAATAACTATGAGAAAAGGTTTTTGTTTTGCATTGTGATTATATTTCGCAGCAAAGCTGTAGTTCATCGCCGCTGTGCCGCCTACTGCACCAAGTATATACATTGTCTCTTTGTGCAATTTTCACTGTCACTTCACTAAGTTCTCACTGTCACTTCGTTAATAATGATCTAGTTCAACTTTTCACTGTCACCTCACTTAGTTTTCACTATCACTTTACCTTCTTCGTTACGTAGCTTCTTCTTCACGCCAATTCACACGCTGGGTAGTCGAACACAGGAACTCCAATAACTTGCGGAAGCAGCGTCACTCAATGCACGTCACATCAGACGTAACAAACTAGCTAGAACAATACTTTACATGACACCAGGAATTCACTCGCTAGCTCGCTCACTAAGTAACTGGCCAACTCACGTGCGAGAGCGTTCGCTTATATAGCCGTTGGAAATTTTTACAGAGTTCCAGAACGTCGAAAAGGGGAAACATCAAAAATAGATATTTTTGTTATCTGACGATCGCGCTTGCGGTGTTTAGTTGGTGAGAGTGTTACTTTTCTTCATTTATCTCCGATTACCCAGTGTCGACCTCCCGATTATCTTCTGCCATAGCCGCTGCGTCATAAAGTACATCGTTAAAGCACACAATTATGTAAAATAAAATATCTTGTGGCATAAACCATTTCCGAGGTATTCTTTGTTATTGGTTTGAATTTTCAAATCTGAATGTCTCTTTAGCCCACCACATCATTTTCATATCTACAACGAAATGTGTAATAAAGTTTATCTCTATTAACAAGAAGTACCTAGAAAAATAAGCTTTTGGAAGAACAATTTGTAGACGAATTAGTGCGAAAGTCATGTGAATGCAACATAAGACCCTTTTTTAATTTAAAAGTTAAATATACAAGCACATTAATATTATTTCAATTATAGTAAGTTAGGCATTTTACCTCAAATAAGTATTTCTCCGCTGCACGAAGATCTATAAATTTTGCCATATAAAAAGGCAAAATATAACACAAATATTGTATTTATACTAGAAATTAAGGAATGAATGTTTCAAATAATTTATCAATTCTTGAAACCATTCTATTAAAAATAAAGAAAAAGAGGCAATAGTTCATATCAGGATACAGATCTCACCGTGGTAATTACAACTGTTTGTACACAAGAGTAATGTAATTTTATCCAAGTGCACTTTTCCAGTGCAGTGTTATTAATTACAGCCGCACCATTACGAGATGATTGATTTTAGCCATTATAAAATTTATATTGCTGCTCATTATTCATTTATTGTTTTTGTGCGACATTCAGTAAATAAAACGGTTTTCAAATTTGTTGCTGTGTAATTTAATTATACTCATAAATTTTGTTTTTCTCTGATTAACAGCATCATCATTAATCATAGCGGTGACGAGAACCATTCTCGTTTAGCGATTTGATATATTAATCCTGATTGTTTTCCCCTACAAATAATATCGTCATTTTCTTGTTTTTCAGTAAAAGTGTGTGCTGGTTGTACCAGATGTATTTAATAGCTTCAATTTTGCATTTTCCAGCATTCTCCACAATTGTTACTGCATTTTTCTACTACGTGATCTATATATCTGCTCACGCTGTTTCTCTGTGCAACGTATATGCTCATGCGTGTTATGTAAACCAATAGTGAAACTAGCACTTTCGAAAGGGCAGAAAAATTATAACGCATGCAACAGACTTGCTGTTATATCCCATAAATTCTATTCCTACGAGTCTATACGGCAATAAAAAGTACAGAACTGTAATGTATATAACACAATCTGAGTTATCCGTATGATTAATAGAACAGCAAATTATCAGTTAGGGTTAAAAACACATGTGTTATATCCACAAATATTTATTTACACACTATCATTATTTTCGCATATGTTGTACAAATTATAAATAAAAAAATCTGAAGTTTTATACTCACATGACTTTCTCTACTCTTGTACAAACTATTTTTACAAACGCCTACCTTTAAATACAGTGTGATGTTTAAGTCCCTCCACAATGGCGAAATAAGCGAGATCTACGAATGTGGTGGTAACCCTGACTCCATTTGTAAAGTTACAGTGTTGGACAGGTGGAAATGAATTTGGATAAAGCACTAGAAGCTGAAAACAATTAAAGCAAAGTCACAATTAACTTACTCATTCAGAAGATAATAAAAGACTCCATTTGTAAAGTTACAGTGTTGGACAGGTGGAAATGAATTTGGATAAAGCACTAGAAGCTGAAAACAATTAAAGCAAAGTCACAATTAACTTACTCATTCAGAAGATAATAAAAATGTCCTGTCTTTTGTTGAAGGCGCAGATTTACGGAAGCTTTAATGCTGAATATTTAGGTTAAATTTAGTTGGTCTCTGAATTAGTAGAGTTTATCATTACCAATTTGAGTTCATCTATAGTTTAAGTGTTATCCTTAAACCCTGGAATTTTGCAGCACCCAAAGGAATTTATCAGGATTTGCAGCATCATGAACAAAACCACTCTCACGAAGTTTGTTTACTAAATCATAAACAGTATTCCGAAACATAATATGAAATTTAAAGACGTTTGTAAACATTTGCTTTAATTGTTACTTTTTCAACTACGTATAGTAAGTAGAGGAAGTATTTCATTCCACCCAAGAATTCGATACCGAGCTTTCACTGGAAATACACGTTTTGGGAGCCAATGAATCCAAATAAAGCATTTTTGTAAGTGTATCTCTGTGTGTGTTTGTATGCGTATGTCTGTGTGCACGCTAACTAAAAAACGAAAAGTCGGATAAATACCAAACTTGGTATTAACGTTCAATATCTTCCTAAGATGCGAACGCAGAAATGGTAGTTTCGCATGCACCATGTTTCAAAAATTTTGATTTTCTCAGAAATGTCTATAAGCGATTTTGATTAAAATACTATACGTTTAAGATATTTTATGGCAAATGAAATGCATATCTTGAATTTTCTGAGAATGTCTCCAAAAGTCCTCTTCATTGTGAATGACTTTTGCATAACTAGTAAACCGTATGAAATAGACAAAATATTGCTACACAAAAATGTAGATTTCGTTAAAACTCACAATTGACGTCATATACATTTTTTTTTGTCGCGTGAACCATTTGCGAGATATTCCTTGTTATTTGTTTGAATTTTCCAATACTTATATTTTTTCTGCAATGAGAATTGTTATTCCTTCTTTTTCTATTCTTCCTTTTTGTTTAATGTTCCGGGCATGCAAAGAGAATGGAATGCTCCATCTCTTAAAAGATTTGACTATCGCTTTAAACCTACAATATTCCCTTTGTACCAACCAGAAGATTAGCTATAACATATTTTCTACACATGTTTATCTCGATTAACATGAAGTGGATAAAGAATAAGCGTTTGTAAAAAATAGTTTGTACAGCAGTAGAGAAAGTCATGTAAGTGCAACACATCAGAATCTTTTTGTACAATTACCACCCTATCCAAAAACACTCTGCACAAAAAATACACACTGTTCATTCGAAAACATTTTCAACTTAAAGGAAAACGTAAATGCCAGTCTCAGAACCAGTCTGGTGGTCACCATTAGTCACAACCCTTGTTACAGTAGGGTAGTGCTCCTGGTACAGAGTAAGACCGCTGTGTCCTTGACAGGCACTAAATAGCAGCTTACTACCAACGCTCTAGGAGAGTACTGAAGGCTACTTGCGGAAGTGTATCTGCGGTACTGTGGAGGGACTAAAATATTACACTGTAGATGCGTTTTGAACGAGACAAGTTTAAAGATAAAGAATGGCGCTTGAAAGTTCAGTGTTTAATATATTCGAAAAGTGTTACGAAAAATTGGTTAGAGACAAACTGAATATTTTAGTTTTAACTTTTCCTGAAGTAAGTTATGATTTTATAGCATTACATAAACTTCAATCAGAGTGAAGGGGATTTTACAGGCTATCCAAGATATACACTACGTGATCAAAGTATCCGGACACCTGGCTTAAAATGACTTACAAGTTCGTGGCGCCCTCCAACGGCAATGCTGGAAGACAATATGGTGTTGGCCCACCCTTAGCCTTGATGGCAGCGTTCACTCTCGCAAGCATACTTTCAATCAGGTGCTGGAAGGTTTCTTGGGGAATGGCAGACCATTCTTCACGGAGTGTGGAACTGAGGAGAGGTATCGATGTAGGTCGGTGAGCCTGGCACGAAGTCGGCGTTCCAAAACATCCCAAGGGTGTTCTATAGGATTCAAGTCAGGACTCTGTAGAGGCCAGTCCTTTACAGGGATGTTATTGTCATGTAACCACTCTGCCACAGCCCGTGCAGTATGAACAGGTGCTCGATCGTGTTGAAAGATGCAATCGCCATCCCCGAATTGCTCTTCAACAGTGGGAAGCAAGAAGGTGCTTAAAATATCAATGTAGGTCTGTGCTGTGATCGTGCTATGCAAAACAACAAGGGGTGCAAGCCGCCTCCAGGAAAAAACACGACCACACCGTAACACTACCACCTCCGAATTTCACTGATGGCACTACACACGCTGGCAGATGACGTTCTCCGGGCATTCGCCATACCCACATCCTGGCATCAGGTCGCCACATTGTGTACCGTGATTCGTCACTCCACACAACGTTATGCCACTGTTCAATCTCGTAATGTTGACGCTCCTTACACCAAGCGAGGCGTCGTTTGCCATTTTCCTGCGTGATGTGAGGCTTATGAGCAGCCGCTCGACCATGGAATCCAAGGTTTCTCCCCTCCCGCCTAACTTGGAGTGGATCCTGATGCAGTTTGGAATTCCTGTGTGATGGTCTGGATAGATGTCTGCCTATTACTCTTTACGACCCTCTTCAAATGTCGGCGGTCGGTCTGTACGCTTTCGTGCTTTACATGTCCCTTCACGTTTCCACTTCACTATCACATCAGAAACAGTGGACCTAGGGATGTTTAGGAGTGTGGAAATCTCGCGTACAGACATCTGACACAAGTGACACCCAATCACCTGACCACGTTCGAAGTCCGTGAGTTTCACGGAGCGTCCCATTCTGCTGTTTCACGATGTCTAATGACTGCTGAGGTTGCGGATAATGAGTACCAGGCGTGGATGGCAGCACAATGCACCTAAGATGAAAAACGTATGTTTTTGGGTGTGTCCGGATACTTTTGATCACATAGTGTATATTTAATGTATAATTTGAATATCTGAAGCATATGATATTGAAAATAAAATAAGATAATCCTTTTTTGGCATACTGAAATATAGCGAATCATTTTAAGAGTAGATTAAATGTCCTATCCCACCATATTTAAATCTACTAAATTCATGAGCCATTACCTCAAAAATGTTTAAGATATCACACTGTAGGTTTTACAGGATGCAAATGAATGCTTTCTGAATTCCCTAATGCACTTTTATTCAATTATTTTGCTTATTAAAGAAGATATACTTAAAATATATCAGCAATTGTTCTTTTATAGTGCAACTAAGCATTTATTAACACACAAACTAGTTTAACAACAGCAGTTAGTTGTTTTTATCATCTTGTATTGTAATTTAGCTATCTTTAAAGTATTGTGAGTAACGGGTCATTTATACCTGAAAATACCATTCACAGCTAAAGTTTTTCAAAGAAGATTGTACAAGACGTACTCGCATATGTGTGCAAAGACAGAAATCTTATGGTTTGAGCACACAAAAGTCGCCATTTCAGCAGTAATATCAATTTAGTGCAAAACTTCCCTTAAAAGATAGGCTAAAGTTTGCCTCTCTGCTCCAAAGTGTGTGCAGTTGTGATTTTGATACAATGAAGCGGTGCAGATTTCACGGTACTAAATGGCTATACTGCAACATTTTGAAAAATCTGATGTGATACACTCAAATGACTTTCTCTACTCTTGTATTTTACAAACGCTTATTCTTCATATGCTTCATGGTAATCGAGATATCAAAATGTTAATCTTGTTGCTAATTTTCTTGTAGTTGCAAGGGGAATTGGTAGGCTCTAAGCGATAATCAAATATTTTAAGATCTGGTTGCTATGTGGCGCATTGCATTCTCTTTGCATTACCAGGACAAACAAAAATGAATAACGAATTCCCATTTGAGAAAAGGTATTTGTTGGAAAATTTAAGGGAATAACAAGCAATATCTCGAAAATGGTTCACTCAACAACAAAACTGCATATGACATAAATTGTGTATTTGTGTATTTTATGGTTTACCAGTTTTGCAAAAGTCGTTCACAGTGAATACTTTTGGAAACATTCCCAGAAAATTCGAGATATACATCTTACTTGTCATAAAAGATCTTAATATATGATATTTTATTCAAAATCGTTATTTCCATTTTTGAGAAAAGTAAAATTTTCGAAAAATGTTCCATGTAAAGGGTAATATATGGTGGGGGAATTTTCTTGAAAACCTTCGTGTCACAACTCTGGAAGATTCTGAAGCTAAATACCAAGTTTGATGTTTATCCGACTGTTCGTTTCTCAGTTATGCTTTTTACAGACACACACAAAGACACACACGGACAATGCTTTTTTGGATTCAGGGGGACTCAAAACATATATTTCCGGTGAAATCTCGGTATCGAATTTTTCGGTGGAATACAATCGTTCCCTTTATACTATACGTAGTAGAGAAAGTAAAAATGTATTTAATATACAAGTATTTTGACTTTGTACAATTTTTCAACTTTCACTCAGTTCTCAGTGTCACTACTCTAAGCCTTTATTTGGTTCACTTCGATGACACTTTCACTTTATTAAAGTGAACCAGTTCATTTCTCTGAGACTTCACTTCCTCCGTGACGTGGTCTCTTCGCGCCGGACAGTTCACTTCACTAAGGAGTCGAACACCAGACCTCCACAACTCGTTGCTCCGCAGTAGCACTCGCTGCACGTCACAACAGTCGTCACTAACTCCCTCGGTCGCTCATGATTGACTCGTGTTGTGAATAAGCTCCTGAGGGATTTCCCTCCACGTAGTTTGTATTCGAGTCACAAATCCGTGGCACTGATTACTGGATGACCGTGACGCACCAGGTGCCGACCAATCATATCCCAGACATGTTCGATGGGCGACATGTCAGGCGAACGTGAAGGCCAGGGAAGCAATGGTACCGTCGCTCTTCGAAGAAGGCTTGTACATTCCTCGCAATAGGCGGCTGAGCATTTTGCTGTTGAAATGTGGCTTGTGGAGATGCCTCAAGCAGGGGGAGTAACTCAGGCTCTACAACCACCGTTAGGTACCGGTTGCTGTTCAAAGTGCCCTCAATTCGTAGGAGGCGAGATCGGTTGTTGTAACTACTGGCGCCCCACACCATCACCGTTGTGCCGTTCAACAATGCAGCCCTCCAGGTTGCTTTCACCACGGTACCTTCGGACGCGTATACGGCCATCACTGTAGGACACGTTGAAGCGGGACTCGTCCGAAAAGACTACATTTTCTCACTCAGAACCCCAGTGACGGTGTTCACGTGCCCATTGCAGTCGGAGGAGCTTGTGGTTTCTGGACAATGGAAGCTGACTTATGACATGCATGTAACCAGTCTAACCTGCAGCAGATGGCGACGAACCGTTGATGCAAACAAGTTCAAACCTGTTGCAGTGCTCCAGCGTCGAGCCAACACTGTGGATGAAGCTGTAGTGTCCTTTATGGCCATGTGGGCAAGTTGACGGTCATCCCGTGCTGTGGTCATGTTCCATAGTCCAGTATCCGCTCTTCGTTGCGTACGATCTTCATCCTTCCACTGCTTCCACACACGCATCACTGTCGTAGCAGCATGCCCTGTACGTGCCGAAATGTCACGGTATGACAAACCCGCTTCCCGTAGACGATCATTCTGCCCCGTTAGAACTCACTCCCACGCCGATATGGCTCCGTATGACGTCGACGAGGCAATTGTCACTCACTTTATTGTTCCACCTTGTTTGACAGCTCTGCACTGTCTACACTGATTGCAACACTACCGTTTGTGAAAATTGCAACACCAAGAAAGAATTTCCCGAATGACTCCAAACTTTGTGGGAGTGTAGAAGAGTGTGCAAGCAATAAGTGATTAGGTTTGCAGAGAGATGGGGTACACGTAGGCCGAGGAGAGCCCTCTCGTGTTGGTCCGACAAGGTCCGACAGTCATTCATCACGCTATCAACGGATTCTGCCGTATTCACCTCAGAAATGGGTCCAGTCATCGCTTGATGGAATGAGGTCATAGGCCTTGTGGGAAGCGTTAGAAATTACGACACATAAATAACGTAGCTTTATTTTAACATTATTATAAATGAAAAAAATCAAAGACGACTAAGAATTTTAAATGCATGTTTCACATATGGTAAGATAGATGGCCAAGGTAAGTCCTTTACAACAGTTGGTAAACCATCTGCGCTGAAGAATGTTCACACTTAAAAGAACCTTTTCTCCGATATTTAGATTCTTCTTAGATAGAGAGGATGGTTGAATTCGTCCTCAAGTAATGCCTGTTACAACATAAGTGGCATAAGTGGCAGAGAGTACAGTACTATTTACTTTGCCCCGGAAGTATTTGTGATGTTTCTCAAGCTTCTGACTACCGACTCAGCGAGAAGACTTCCTATTGTTTGTGGAAAAATAGACTTTATATCGCATCTTGCCTCCGTATTCCCCAGTTTGCTTTTAGCGCAAGTGTAGCACCTAAAATTACATATAATGATGATAAAATACTTTATGTCCACGAGACCAAATGTGTGGGACAACAATTTACAAATTTTTAACCTGGAAACCGCATATTCAGAATATTACTTCAAAAATTAATAAAGCACACAATATAATATCTGTGTTAAAATATTTGTAACTTACAGACACCAAAAATAATATATTTTTTCTTATTTATAATCTGCTCTTGCCATGGAATTTTCATATGGGTTCTGCCACAGAAATAAAAGCTCTTTTTGTAACACAAAAGAAAATAATAAGAAAGATTACTTTTCTTTTAAATCGGAAGACATAGTCAAACGATTAAATATAATATATAGAAGTGGTTGCAAATATACAATTTCACTAAAATAGGTTAAATACTTCAGAGCTAGTTTCGAGGAATCACTTCCTCATCAGTTGCAATCAGTTGACAATGAGGAAGTGATTCCTCGAAACTAGTTCTGAGATATTCCACCTATTTCAATGAAGTTGTATATTTGCAACCATTTGTATATAGTATAAATAAGAAATATGTTTAGTATAAATAGCATGACTCACTGTAAAACTTATTTTAAGGAAAACAACTTACTAACCTTACCCTGCTTATATATTTTAGAAACAGTTTGTTTCATAAATAACATTCAAAATTTCCATGCAGTACATGATCATAAAACAAGGAACAGCAATAAAATATACTTACAAGGTTCCAGATTTACTAAAAGAGCCAACTCCATTTTACATAAAGGTATTCACATGTACAACTTAATCACTCCGAAAATAAAATGTAAGGAAAATAAAATTTCAGACGAGATGCAAAAATATTTCCAAAAAAACATAGTTTCTATAGTACTCAAGAACTTTTTCAGTATTTCGGATATAATTGTTAGCTGTAAGATAGCAGGCTTGTATTTAACCCTTTGTTATTATACGTGTAATTATATGAATAATATCTACAGATTTCACGTATCAATTGTATTTGTACCAAAACTCTTCATTGTGTACTATAGTGACCATTATGATTGTATTTTTCCTGTAATTTTCTTTTTGATTTTTACGTTTATAGTTTTTGTATTATTGTATTAATAGTCTTCAAAAAAGAGTTGAATAAATTCCTAATACAGCGTTGATTTTATTCAGTGGAAGAATGCCTAGAAAAGAATGAATTAAGCTTTATTATGGAATACACTATGTTTACAATTCCAAAATTTAGTTCAGGTACCTACTCATGTAAGAAATTAGAATTTCTGTATTTGTGTATTACATCTAATAAGACCTGTTCTTTTTGTAGTAATAATTGTATTGTTGACGAAGCCAATATTTCTGTATTGAAATCAAACGGTGAATTTAAATAAATAAATAAATAATATGAGGGACTATGGGCACTCCCACTCGCTTCAAGAGCCTTTAAGGCTGCTTGACTGTCTGAAGGTATAGTAATGTACCTATTGACATAACTCTATAGTAACCAACTATAGCTTCTGCCTCTAACCAGAGATGGAGAGTTGGGAGGTGTAACTAGTTCTAAAAGCGCCTGTAATTCGGACGCAAGACTTTAAACTAGACGCTCTTGTATGATGTGTTAAGATGAAAATCACGCTTAAGACTATGGATAGCTCGAAAGATACTGAATAGGTTTTTCCTCGACAATTTTTGTAGACTCAAAAGTTTTCGCACACTTCGTCATTAAAGTATCCTCGGATTTTTTTTTTTTTTTTTGTGGTGTACTACATCTCTCATCTTTCAAGAGAGGTAACTACTATTCACGACCCATGAACATCATTACACTGCTTGTGTTTGAGTTAAATAGATAACAGTTGTGGCTCTTTGCACCGAGGGAAAAATAGGTCAGAAAGGGTGGCGTATGCATTTCAACGAAGGGCCGCTTCTACAATGTCCCGATAAGCTTCTCTATAGTAACTCTCCAAATACATTTTTCTGGTCGATAAGCAACGCTCTCGTTCTACAATCACAAGGCTTCATCTGGATAACAATCCTATAGGATAACCTGTGATATGTTAAGTTTACCATTCTGAATTTGACGGCAAAGCTGTCATTGGGAATAAAATTCGTAAACAAGAAAACAAGCGATAATTTCCTTGCGAATCCGACAACAAAATGAAGGTTAGTGTTTATTATGTGGCTTCTTTTGCCTTCGTTTTAGAATACAATAGAAGTGACGAAGCCAAATTGCGCTTAAAACATTACTCATGACGACTGCGAAAGACTGTTAAACCTCGTAGAACCATATAAGATTGTACGAGAATAAATTATGCAGTGACCTGGAGGAAGGAAACATGCTGAGAGAAATCGCGTCAGATTTCACATAACTTAACTCTGTGTCGGTGACTATTTGCTGTGTATTTCTCATATTTCTTTATGCTCCTTCTGCTAAGCAGAAATCTCTACTGGAATAATCATTTAACTGATTTTGTTAATGCTTTCACCATTGGAAAGTCCAAGCCTTTGTGATGTATATGGACTATAAAATACCTTATAATTTCAATTCATAAATTGCTAAAATACTAATCAGGGTTTGCAAAGTCTGTGAATTGGAATACCAAACACATGAAGCAAAACAGAAATATACTTGCGAAGACTGTCGGGGCAGAGGTTAAGGAAGTCGAACTGCGTGAATTTGGAATTATTCATCTATTATTAGGAGTAGTCAGAGCTGTACAAAATTACAGTTATATGGAGTAAAATGGAAGATTAACCATAAAATCCTCCAGATGTTTATACAATGATTTCATAAAGAACGGCGTGACGTATATTAAATTAATTAAAACATGCTTCGAATTTAAAAAGTTACCCGTGAAACATCGGGTAAGCTAGTTAGTGTCATAAATTTAGTTTAGAAATGGTTTTGCATCTCTTTATGACCTTAGGCTTGTAGCGGTATTTAAGCGATAAAAGTATTTTAAGGGGAGGTTGTAAACTGATTTGTGTCAAAAACATCGAAATTGATTTTCTGTCATAAATGTAAGGTTAAATGTCCATTCCACAAAAATCTGTTGTCGTTTTACGTGTAGCGCATCCCAAACGGCGTAAATGGCACTTAAATTCAGTTTAAAAATCCAAGGTAGCATGTGCCACGCCCCTTATTGGTTAAGAAGGTGTAGGTATCTAAAACACCGTTTTTCTTGTTTGAATTTAGGGGCAGCTGTTGGATTTTGTTGTTGTTGTTGCGTTGAAGGGAAATAAGTGCGAGGGCAACACTGATTGTCAAGGTCAAATTCAACGTGTTTACCACTAGTTGAGCCTGCCTTTGAGTGAATATGTTGCAATAATTGTTTTTATCATGACAAAGCCAAATAAATGGGATAAAAGCGGGCTGGAGGTCCAGGAAGGGGCAAAAAGAAGTGTGTAGAAGGTGTAAATAATGTTAATGTAGATAGTAACGTGTAAATAGTAGTAATGCAAGTAATAATGCAGGTAGTGTTGCCAGTGGAAGTTCTATTTACAATAATCTGGTGGAGGCTACCCCAGAAAGTGAGCTCTGCAGTTCAGAAAGGAAACTCTCTGCTGCAAAATATGTTTATAGGGAAATACTGGTCTGGGTCTAAATGACAAATTAACTGGTTGTAACAACATAGTTGATATAAACATACTTTCCAAAGTACTTGGTAGATTTGTGCAATGCAAATTCTGTGATGGAGCTAATACATTATCTTTCTATGAAGATAAAACTAAAACAGTAGGTTTAGCAAGCAATTTAGTATTTATTTGTAGTGATTTGTGGTACCCAAGACTATGTTTACACCTCAGAACATAATAAAAATGGGTATAACATAAACACCAGATTAGTGTATGGACTTAGATGCAAAGGGAAGGGGCATTCTGCTGGAAAAAACTCTGTGGTGTGATGAACTTGCCTGAACCACCCACTAGATTTTCATCTTATAATAAAATTTAAGCAGTGCTGTTAGGGATTGTGCTGAGTTGCCAATGTTAATTCCAGTGAGGGAAGATGTACTTTGTAATGATGATTTGAGGCAGTATTTTATATCACAACACTGTGAATGCCAGAGTGATTGTAGTGTAATTTAACATTATTGTATGACAATGATTTTAGATGTATGTTAATCATAAGCATTGTTAGGAAATAAATTTACACGGCCTCACTGAAACTGACAATAGGAGCGGGTAACAATGAAGCGAGGGGGTGAGTTGTTTATCAATTAGAAGAGACAAACAAATGCGCCTTTCTTTAGAAATGGAGGGAATATCTTCCCTAGAGCATATGTTTTTGTAATTTTGATTGGCTTATAAAACAGACGCTAATGTTGGCGTGATTTATTAACCAGTAGCAGCTCTATTATAATGTTTAGGCATATCGGGCGAGGGAGTATAAATTGTTGAGTCAGAGGCAAGTATCGTGCAGTTCTACAGAATCATTCACAAGGTAAACGTCGCGCAGTTCTAAGAAATCTCTCTCGCAAGTTACACGTCAAGCAGTTCTAAGGAAGCATTCATGAGGTACACATTACGCAATTCTACAGAATCTATCGCGTCGTAAAGTTAGTTACAAAATGTGAAATACGCGAATTAATAGTACGTGACAAACAAGTGATTGTAGTTACATTCGAAAATATAACAGTTTCAGTCAGGCGTGTATCAAGATTAAATATGTGAAATTAATTAAGTGTGACGGCAATAAAAGTGTAAAAACAAATTCTTTTATCAATGTTATCTTTTAGTAACATCTCCTTTCCGTTTGCATGTCCTGTTCGGAGATATTAGCTCGACTGAGTAATAATAGCTAGCCGGAGGACAAAGAACCCAAAATTCAAAATAGTAAAACAATAACAGGCGCCAAGTAAAAAAACGATAACACGAACAGATTACTGCGACAGATTCCAAACATCTAACTGTTGCTCTTGATGGAAGTTGGCAAAAGCTAGGACACACAAGTCATAATGGTGTGGTCTCAGCTACAAGTGTGGCAACAGATAAAATTCTTGATGTTGATGTATTATCAAAGTACTGTTAGGGATGTATTGCAAACAAAAAAGATGAACAGAAACTAAATTTTCACAAAGAAAGTGGAAAGTGTAAAGCAAATTATTCAAGGGTTAGTGTGAAGGTGTAGCAAGAATCTTTGAACGTTCTCTATCTAAGTATGGTGTAAGGTACACACAATATTTAGGGAATGGGGATAGTAAAGCATACAAAACTGTGCTAGAAAGGAAACCATATGGGGATGTGCAAACTCAAAACCTGCAATGTGTGGGGCACGTGCAAAAGCGTATGTGATCCCAGACCTAGAAAGTTGAAAAAGAATCTCAGGTGTCAAAAGCTACGTGATGGTAAAAGTGTTTCTGGGAAGCGCAAACTGATAAGGAAATAGACAACTTACAGCATTATTAACTGGAGGAGATGAGGCGTGATGTTTGGGCGACATTCTTTCATAAGCTGTCGACAAATGAAAAGCCACAGCATGCACTATGTCCACAAGGTAAGGACTCATGCTGCAAATTTAACAGAGCAATAGCTACTGAAGAAGTGTATGAACACAAACATTCACTGCCGTGTTATGTAGGTAAAGCAATAAAACCCACATTTATGAGCCTAGCTGACCCAAAACTCTTACGTAAATGTTTACATGTCAAAACTCAAAATCCAAAAGTGTCCGTCAATAATGTAGTGTGGTCCAGAGTTTCTAAAAATGTCTTTGTAGGGTATAATACTTTACAAATATGTGCTTTAGATGCTGTGAAAGTGCTGCAAGCAATGCGATGAAGAATTTTCAAGACATTGACAATATGAGAATAGCAAAGGCAAAAGTGAAGCAAGAAACTCAATTCAAGGAGGCTAGGTTGTTGCAGAGGAACAACAAGAGGTCCAGAGAGGATGGGGACGATGGCCCTGAACCAGAATATTGTTCTGGATTGTACTGAAGGTAGCATTTCACTTTTTTGTTATTTTCCGCTAAGTTGGTTTTTAAGACACATTGGTCCCTATTTCTCTGGAACTACTATATCTAGAATAATAAAACCTTTGTCAACCTTTATCAGTTGTTTACTCATTATTTAGTAATTTACTGACTTTCTCTTAACTCTGTAGGAGGAAAGTGAGAGTGGTAATGGTCTATTTTCAATGAAAATTGTAGAAAAAATTGGTAATGTAGAAAAAATTTCTTAAAAATACTTATTAAGGAATCAAGTTTATTAAAAAGTCCGTAAATGCAGGAAGAGTTAAACTGTTAATGTGCAAAGTTCCATTGTTCCAGATTTGGTGGTTCCCACGAAAATGGGATTTAAGGTAGGTAAAATTAGCATTGCGAGAATAGGCCTTACAACCTCCCCAGGAATTGTATTTAGAAATATTATATTATGTTTAGCTTTAAAGTTTGTTTAAAAGAGTTAATAAAAGGAAAATATATGAGAGCGATCTGTAACGTATTGTTGGTAGGCATGAGAAATCAACAAGTGAAAGTTAGGTCATGAAACTGAGATTTCAAATTCTTAAACTATAGAAATTGAAAAGGATATTCACGAATGTTAAAGGAATCTGTGTATGTGTAACGATAATGTATATAACAATACTTAACTTTATAAAATCTGTACCATATATGTATTTTAATGAAAATATATTAAATCAAAAATTTCATTCATTTTGCTGTAATAGTTTGAAATGTATGGATACATTTGTTTGTTTCTTGTTACCTCACTTAAAGAGTCCCTTGCGGAAAAAGAATTGAAATTTTGGCCTCATATTGTAACCCTAGGTTCACAATGCACACACTTTTTAAAATTGCCTTAGGTTGTTCAGCATCTCATATAGTTTGCACTCTAACATTTTTTAAATTTTTCAACACTATTTCGTACTTAAAAATTTGGAATTTTTGTGTTTGAAAATTAAAAAAAATACACTTAAATGCATCTCACATAAAAGCCTTGTTTTTAATTGCACTTATGTGAAATCGTGTGCCATATTGCATTCCTCTATAGTAAAAAATGTTCTACAAGGGGCGTTTTATAGGAATAAAAATGCTGAAAATATCAATAAGGAGAAAACAGCGATTTAAAACGACATAATATATTATTAAAACAGATTCTCAGCTCTATCGGGGAACGGTGTAACGCCAGATTCAAACTGCAATCTGAATCAAGATTGGTAATCAACTGCCGAGGTTATAAATTCATTTAAAACCATCAATACATCCATTGGCCTTGTCCGTCGTTACTATCCTATACTGCTTTCTCCTGTTATGCAGAAACATCATTATTTCCCCGTCCTTGTCCGATAAATAAAATCCTGCCATGATTACTATTGTGACGCAGTAATTTGTATCACAATAATATAAATGTCAGAGTGATTGTAGTGTGAATATGCATTGTTGTGTGATATAGATTTGAGATGTTTGTTGATTGTTGATTGTAAGCATTGTTGAGAAGTGGGTTTATACGGCCTTACTGAAACTGACAATAATAGCGTGCAATAATGTAGCGAGGGGGTGAGCTGTTTATCATTATTAGAGACGAGCAAATGACGTCAGAGTGGCGTGTTTTTCTTAGAATTTGCGGGAACATTTTCCCTAGAGCATATGTTTTCGTAATTTTCATTGGATATAAATATAGACGCTAATGTTGGCGCGTTTTATTAACCAATAGCAGCTCGGTTATAATCTTTAGGCATATTGGGGCGAGGAAGTATAAATTCAGTGTCAGAATCAAGTTTCACGTAGTTCAACGGAGGCATTCATGGAGTATGTATCGCACGAAGTTCATCAAGGTTACGCGTAGCAAATTTATAAAAAATCTCTCGTGTCGTAAAGTTAATTACACAAAAAGTTGAAGTACGCGAATTAATAATGTGCAGTAAAGAAGTTATTATAACAGTTTCAGTTTGGCGAGTGTCAAGATTAATAGATGAAAGTGAATAATGTGTTACGACAATAAAAGTGTAAAAAACAAATTCTTTTATCAGTGTTATCTTTGGATAAAAACTCCTTTCCGTTTACACACCCTGTACAAGATAAGTGCTTGACCGAGAAATCATAGCTAGCCGGAGGACAGTGAACCCAAAAATTAAATACAATAACAGGCGCTCAGCAAAAGATAACGAAGTGACCGCGAGAAATTGTCTTTCATACGTGCGGCAGATAAACAGTAGCATTTTCAACTACAAACAGTAATACCACTACATATTGTTTCCATAATGTGGGGCGAACAATAATAATACCCCCGCAATTGCTAATGATAAAAATTATGTCAGTTCTGAACGTGAAAGCCTGTTATTTGTCACTTAAAAGGTCCCTTGCGGAAAAAAGAATGAAATTTCGGTCTGGTATTGTAACCAAAGGTTCACAATATATATGCTTTTTAAAACTTCCCTAGGTTTTTCAGCATCTCATCTCATTTGGGCTCTTAACATTTTTTTAATTTTTCAATAGTATTTTGTGCTTAAATTCACAACCATCAATACATCCATAGGCCTTCGATGTCGCAACCGTCCCCGGCTTTCTGTTGTTATGCAGAAACATAATTACTTCCTCGTCTTTGTCCGATAAATATAATTGTGCCATGATTACTATTTGTAGAATTGTGTCGGTTCTGAACGTGAAAACGTTATTGGTCGGATAATGGACGTATCTGCTACTAACTAGCCGAAAACTTATCGGCAAAGATGTCTTCCGAGTAGTGCTATCCAGAGATTGTAGAACACCAATCGCTAAGAAATGCGGTAAATAGCTTTATCGGCAATTTATCACCAGATTATAGAACAGATTATAGAAAGTCTTTCATATATCCGTAATTCTTAAAATTTACCTTGGAGATTTGAGACGCATCTACAACTAATCGATTTAAATTGTCTAAAAGAAGGTTCCACTGACGATCGATTCATGTTCAATGCAGAAACGGAAAGTGTGAATAGGAAGGGGAAACCACAAGCACCACCAAGTATTCTTGTCGCAGGCACATGTATTCTGCTGCTAAGAGAGTAGCACTAGGAAACGAATATTACCTAGCATTGTTGAAGTTTCTTATTGAATTGTTGCACATACATTTACAATGGAGATGTAAAGAAACCCATTTAACATTACGAACGTGTGCAATATCCTTGTAACAGGGATTCAGAACTACAGATAGAATTTTTGGGATTGATTGCAACATCAATTCCTAGAATTCATTCTAAGATACTAGCGGCAGATGAAGCATTATGTACAAAATCAAGTGTCTTTAATTTTTACAACAATGCTATTTAGGGGAATAGAATAAACATACCTAATTTGCAGGTGCATTTTCAGGACGGTTTGCCAACAGCATTTTGTCACTGTTTCCTTCAATTTCTAGCGTAAAATGTTAATTAATAGGTATCTAAGTTAAACTTTGATTTCCTTTCGCAGCACACGTTTTGCGTAGAATTTACTTTTTAGTCATTACTGAGTAAATGCATGTTTTTATAGGATCATTGAACATAGTTCAAATTAGTACTTATCTATTTCATTACTTTTCTGATTCCAAATATATGTACCTTTTCCTTTATATGTTGATCTTTTTGGAGATAGATGCATAATCTAAGGCATCTTTAGCTTAATTATGCATAAAATATGCACTATTTTCAGTTTAAATGCAGGTTTTAATGGTTTTGAGTAGCGACCTCAGTTTTTCGATTCTTTGATTCAGCAATCAACATTGAAGAAAGAAATAGAATGCAATAGAAATGATAACAGAAAGTTAAGTTTCCCACAATTAGATGACTTTCCCAGGATTTTACCTTCTGTATTTACCCACAACAATCACCGGCAATTGTTGTCGCGACAATGGAAATTTAGCCTTCTAGGTCAGGTACTGACGCGACAAAGACAGTTGCAGGGTGGTCTTGTGGAATTTGAACAAACATTACTACAAATTTCGATTCTTTTATAACTAAAACCATTCGCTGAGCTGTCTTCTCAGTGCGTGTGCGAACATCGTAAGTGTAAATGTTTGTGTTATTCTGTTTGCATGAGCTAATGCGCTTCCAATTAAAAGTTCCAGAAGTGTATTCCTTGCACAGTGGATAAAAGGAAAGGATTTTATTAGATCAGATGGGAATGTTGTGTTCTGTGATTGTTGTAGTAAAGAGGTAAGATATATATTTTCCGAAGAATTTCTATGGCAGTTGTTCTTTGCAAAATATCACGAAACTTATTTTACATAATTAATTAAATAAGAACGCCAGTTTTGTTTTAAAAAGCATATCCATATAACAGGAAGATCTTTTATAATTTCAAGTCGAACAGCACCTGCGTCATGATGGTATCAATTGCTGTCACTGCATTCTTCCCAAGCATACCAAAAGAAGAATTATTACCACTCCTAGAAACTTGGATATTAAACAATGCCACACCTAGAGCACAAACAGAAGATTACTTAAAACTAACAAAATCATGTCTGGACCAGGATTTGATACGGTAATTTGTATCACAAATTACTCAAATGTAAATAATTATTTTAATATGAATATGTATTTTTATGTGACATTGATTTCAGAGGTTTATTAATTGTAAATATTATTGGTAAATAATAATATACGGCTCTACTGAAACTGTTAACAATAACGCAATACTGCAGCAAGGAATGAGTTGTTTATCGTTACCGGGAACCAGGAAGTTACGTAATGTTTCGCGCCTTTTCGGTAAAAAAAAAAGCTTCTAGAACATTTTCTAAATCAATATGTATTAGTGGTTTTCATTGGATAGTAAAATAGACGCTAATGTTGGCGCGTTTTATTAGCCAATAGCAGTTCATTTATAATCTTTAGGTGTATCTTAAGGCAAGCCTATAAATAGCCAGTCTCGAAGTCGGTCGCCCCGCAGTTATACAAAATTCTCCGTACACTCCACGTCGATTCCGCAGTTCAACAAGATTCTTAGTACACTACACGTCAATCCCCAGTTCAACGGAATTCTCAGTACACTACATGTCGCCAATCAGTCCTTCATTTCGTCATAAGTTACACGCAGCAGAAGTACGAGAAATCTTATAAAATATTCTAAAGTTAAATATACAAAGTTGAAGTACGTGAGTTAAAAGTGATAAGAAGTTATTATAAACAGTTTCAGTATGGCGATTATCTAGATAAATCTGTGAAAGTGTTAGTGCACGTGTTCGACAATAAAACATTATAAAACACATTTCTTCACTAGTAATTTTTGGATAAAAGATTCCTTTCCGCTTCACAACCTGTAAGAAACACATGCCTACCCAGATCAGATGATAGCTAGCCGGTGGACATTTAAAACTGATACAAATTGCTACGTCAGAGGGAACTATGGACCAGACCAACGAATGACGTCACACAAGATGGCTTCGCGTGAAGTAAACACATATTTGCTCTCGTAAATTGGCTTCCACAACGTGGTGCTATAAACATATATATACAAATTGCTATCACAAATTGGCTCCCATACGTGGGGTAGTTAAAGTTATGTAAACAAACATTTATTTGCAACATACATTTGTTATTCTCGCAAATAGGCGCCACCAACGTGGGGCGAAGTGACCAGGAAAGGAAGGCAAAGTGACCAGGAAAGGAACTCAAGTAACCAGGAAAGGAAAGATGACCACGAAAGGATCAACATAACCAGGAATGCAGCAGTGAAATGATCTACAAGACGCAGATTCAAGAAACAACTGGAGGAGCGACAAACGACGCGGATAAGTGGACGCAAGAACATCGAGACAACGTAGATTCATCATAAAACAACGCAGAAGCGACATACAAATCTAGGAGAAAGGGGCAGAACGCTGGACATCAAAGATACATCAGCGGACAGCATTAGTAAGGTTAGAGTATCCTAATTTTTTAAGTGTAAATAACTTTCAATGTTATTGAGGAGTGGTAGGATAAAAAAAACAATGGCTACCAATAATTCAGAGGAAATAATTATGGAAGATGAAAATGTTAGTGCAGAAAATAGCCCAGATTTTTTAGGATTTGAAGATGAAAATGTTAGTGCAGAAAGTGAGAGTAGAATAGCAGGAAATGTTAATATTGATACTATTGTGATGATGGAAATGCTGAGAAATATGAAGAGGGAATTGAGGGAAGAATTAAGAGAAGATAGTAGTAAGAGTAATGAGAAATTAGAACAAAAACTAACTCAGAAAATGGAAATGAATAATAAAGAATTGAGGGAAGATATTAGTAAGAGTATTACAGATCAATTAAGGGAAGAAATTTGTAAGAATAATGAGAAATTAGAAAAGAAAATAGATCAAAACAGGGAAGATATGCAAAAGAGTCATAGGGAATTAAGGGAAGATATTGGTAAGAGCTTTGAACAAAACAGGAAATCAATTGAAAATATTGGTAGGAGTAATGATATATTAGAGCAAAAAGTAGATCAAAGCAGTGAAGAAAGTGAAAAGAAAGTTACGAAGCTAGATAGTTGTATGCCAAAAATGAGAGATAAAAATGAGGAAGTAATAGCAAGTGAGATAGGAGAAATTTCAAAGAAAATGCTAGACATGAGCAGGGAAATAGGTAACAAAGAAAGTGAGGTTAATACTAAAAGTGAGGTTAAGGTAGAATGCACAGAGTTAGGAAGTCAAGTGAGTAATATGACAAGTGAGCTAAGAGAGATAAAAGAGGTTAGGAATGTAGATGTAAATGAGGCGCAAGTTAATTTCAGAGCGGAGATATCAGAAATACAAAAAGAATCAGAAATGCAAAGAAATAAATTGTACCAATATGTTCAAAATGAAAACTCCAGTCCAGTACAGTTTAATACAGATTTGTCAGAGTATTCTCAGATTAAAATGATAGAAGAATTGAAAATGAAAGTTGTTAAAAGATGTATTGTTCAAGAAACTGTAGATTGTTTTCAAATGTTATCAGGGAACGAAATGTCATATGAATACAAGAGGTTATTCATGAACAATAATTTGAAGGTTAGGTTACGGCTACGAGTAATGTTTAGCCACACACAATTTGATCCAGGAGGGTAAATAGCAATAAGATGTAAAGTAAATGCTGGATAGTTAATGACGACTTGCAAAGAAATGTATTGGAACGTAAGAGGGTTAACTAAATATATATGTCATTTGAAAAGAGAAATAAATATTTAAAAAAAAAAATAAATAGATAAATAAATTTTTAGTAACTGTAATAGTATTTGAAAAGAAGAAGGTAATAATTGAAACTTAATATGATATTAAATTAAAAGTACGTAAATACAATTCAAAGAGTATTGTTAAAATAAAATTCAAAAATAACAAAAATGGTAAAAATAATTCAAAACAAATACTTATGTAGCAAACAGAAAAGGTGAAACATTGCCTAGATTTAAGAGATGTAAATATTTGTGTTGAGGGTGAATATTTTGGTACATATGTATAATAATTACAAAAATCTTAGATGTATAAATTTTTGTCAACAGCTTAAAGTAAACAATTTGGTAGCAGTGATTAAATAGTTTAGGGTATAGTATTTGCTATAAAAAAATTTTGTGATATCAGACTAATATCTAAATTAATTAAACCAGAGCCAGTAAGTAGTGGCGAGATAAAACACATGTCGTGTGTTAAATACGTGTGAAGTGTAAAGTGAAAGTGATAGCGTGTGTTCCAAGATTTAGGACACTAAAAACACAAATTATAAAATTCTAAACAAGTTATAAATATTTATAATTATGTTTCTAGTGGGGCATATGATACGGTAATTTGTATCACAAATTACTCAAATGTAAATAATTATTTTAATATGAATATGTAGTTTTATGTGACATTGATTTCAGAGGTTTATTAATTGTAAATATTATTGGTAAATAATAATATACGGCTCTACTGAAACTGTTAACAATAACGCAATACTGCAGCAAGGAATGAGTTGTTTATCGTTACCGGGAACCAGGAAGTTACGTAATGTTTCGCGCCTTTTCGGAAAAAAAAAAAGCTTCTAGAACATTTTCTAAATCAATATGTATTAGTGGTTTTCATTGGATAGTAAAATAGACGCTAATGTTGGCGCGTTTTATTAGCCAATAGCAGTTCATTTATAATCTTTAGGTGTATCTTAAGGCAAGCCTATAAATAGCCAGTCTCGAAGTCGGTCGCCCCGCAGTTATACAAAATTCTCCGTACACTCCACGTCGATTCCGCAGTTCAACAAGATTCTTAGTACACTACACGTCAATCCCCAGTTCAACGGAATTCTCAGTACACTACATGTCGCCAATCAGTCCTTCATTTCGTCATAAGTTACACGCAGCAGAAGTACGAGAAATCTTATAAAATATTCTAAAGTTAAATATACAAAGTTGAAGTACGTGAGTTAAAAGTGATAAGAAGTTATTATAAACAGTTTCAGTATGGCGATTATCTAGATAAATCTGTGAAAGTGTTAGTGCACGTGTTCGACAATAAAACATTATAAAACACATTTCTTCACTAGTAATTTTTGGATAAAAGATTCCTTTCCGCTTCACAACCTGTAAGAAAAACATGCCTACCCAGATCAGATGATAGCTAGCCGGTGGACATTTAAAACTGATACAAATTGGTACGTCAGAGGGAACTATGGACCAGACCAACGAATGACGTCACACAAGATGGCTTCGCGTGAAGTAAACACATATTTGCTCTCGTAAATTGGCTTCCACAACGTGGTGCTATAAACATATATATACAAATTGCTATCACAAATTGGCTCCCATACGTGGGATAGTTAAAGTTATGTAAACAAACATTTATTTGCAACATTTGTTCTCTCGCAGATTTCTTTTCATTCCGTAACAAAATCTTTAAACAAACCACAGGCCTAACTATGGGAAACCCCCTTTCACCATTTTTAGCAGAACTATATATTGTGGCATGTGCACAGATGATATAATGTTAAGACGCTCTCTGGACTCCGAAGCACGGCAGTTTGTCTGTGAGTAGGGGCGAATCAGGGGAAACTGTCTAGGAGGGGATAGCGTTACTGACGCCAAATTGGCGTGGGGTTTCTTGTGGGATTCAGTGAGTAGGCTTCGGGTGAGACAGACGGGAAAACTGCTAACACACGATGTCCTCATCGGCAGGCAATGGGCAAAGGTATGTAACTAACTTCATCAAATAAATTGTGTGCCATCCACGCTTTTAACTTTTAATTATGGTAGAATAGAATCCTTTCCTCTCCCTTAAGCCAGGCATTGTGTTGGTGTAGTAATTATTTTGTAATCTAACTTTAGCTGCGTCCTCGTCGTTGCCTCGAGTTTAAAGTTCTTTGTTTGGTTAACGATCCCTCTCGCAAGCGAGTAGCTCCCCTCTGAAGTTAAATAATAATATTAAGTGAGGCATACGACAATTGGCGGTGGCGCCAGGTATAATTGAATTTGTTGTGAGATTTTCAAGTGTAAAATTTTTTCCCTCTAAAATGTAACGGTTGTGGTCCTCCACGTGGTCGCGAAAAATCTAAATTTGTTTCTGGCTTAAGGGTAAGGATTTTTATACTTTAATTTGTGATTCTCTTATTCTAAATTTTGTTACTATCATATCTGAAAGTCTGGTTTCGAAATTTTAATTTTGAGCTCATTTTTGCATTTTTCCATTGTCTGCCGGCGTGACGCTAAAACTTCTGACTACATTTTCCCCTTGTTTTGGCTTCATTTCCTTTAAATTGTATTGCTGTGCTAGGTGGTTCGTGCTGGTTATTTTCAAAAATGTTTTTGTGAAGGTTGAGTTGTGAAACGAGTGGGATAACGAGCGAGATAGCTGTAGCTTTGAAAATGTGCTCGTCACGTGTTGGCCATCTAGTTGAAAATCTTGTTTTCTGTGCTTATTAGCAGTGGTTTGGAAACGTATAACTTTATATTCCAGTGATTGTGATTTCTAGCTGTTTACTATACTTTTCTGGGACATTTTTCGTGTAACTTTTATGTACGCGCGTGTTATGTAATTCCCGCGTGGTCATGCATTTCAGCAATAATTTTAGCTTGCGAAACCAGTCTTCCTCAGCACGTGTTTTGGCGCGTTTATTTGCGTGTGTATATCAGATCAGATACATTTGTTTTAAGAAAAAAAAAGAGAGAAGGAATTTTTGTGTGCTACGTATAAATTACAAGTCTGTATTCTGCTCCTTTTGAGATAATGTTAGCGGTGGTCACAGTAGGTGTGACGTGGTTTTTTAACTTCCAGTTCGAGGTTTCTCACTGAAGACATTTTGCTTTTCTTCCATGTGTTCATTCTGATTAAAAATCTTGGTATTGTGTCCAAGTGGCTTGTGTAGACGTGTGTTGGTATAATTTTCTGATATTTCGCCGCGGGCGCTTAATTGTATTCTTTCTGCAACTGTTTATTTGGCTATGTTCTGATCTTGCTAATTACATTCATGTGATGCTATAAGTGTTTAGTTTGGTGTAATCTGTGTCGCTCTGTCCTACTGTTTGTTTATTGGTTGCGTTATCTTTTGTGCTGCAATCATGCCTAAGCGACGTACTGACAGAAATCTGATATGGCAATTGCTCCAGTTAGCGAGCACAGTGAAGTAGAATCTATGTCCAGTGTTAGTACGCCTGTTGTTACTCAGTTACTAGCGATGTCTAATCAGCCTGTCGTGGCCCGTGCAACGCAGTCAGCTGTCTGCCGCCCGGTCATTGACCCCTCTCACGTGGAGAATTCCAGCAAGTTGTCGGCGTATGAGTTACTTTAGAATTTAAAAATGTTCGCTACTACTGCTAATGGCCGCTCTGAGAAAATGATAATGATGATAATTTTGCTTTACTGTTGCCAAGTTTGGTTTATTTAATTCCGCAATGCATATGTTTAGGGGAAAATCTTTCGCAGTTACTCATGTAAGTAAAAGTTTCAGGAGCTACCAACCTTGCCAGTAGCTGCACCTAATTAGGTTTGATGTGCTTCTAATATGGACCAGTACGATGTGGATGTTGATGAACCAGCTGTACGTGTGTTACCAGATTTTGGAAAATTTGCACTGGAATTTTGTGGTAAACGAGTGAGAGAAAAGAAAGAAAAATCACCTGTAAGTATGTAAACATTGTGAGTGCTAAAGTTTGGACGAATGAAACAGTTTTACGACTCACACAGGTATGCTAAATTTTATTGTTTCACTGACTGATGCTTAATTAAGCTTTGCTTTTCAGGAATATGTGCTATGAATGTCTCTGCTAAATTAAAAGTGTATTATTATTGTGGGTGTAACTTAAATTTTAAATTATGTTTTGGGAACTGAAAATCATTTGTTTTGTTGTATTATGCTGCAGGAATGTGTTTCATGTGTACTATGTGCTTAATTGAGCTTACATTTTCAGGAATGTTCTGTGACAATATTGTTTTGAGTAATGATGTGATGTTGTTTTGTTGCATTCGATTTCATATGATTTGATTTGATTTGACTCGATTTGAATTTGGGTTTCATAATGATGCTGTGATTTATATTTGCAGAAAATTGTTGCATGAACAGTGTGTGTATGTATGTGTGTATTTGAGGTTATGTGATATATGTGAGATTTGCCTCGGTGCCAAAGAGTAACCCCGATGGCGTAGTGTGAGGTTATGTGAGATATATGAGTTGAGATTTGCCTCGGTGGATGTGCGTAAGAGTAACCCCGACGGTGCTGATGTGAGATGAGGAGAGATGAGAAGAGATGAGATGATGTCAGCTTCGGTGGAAGTGCCACAGTGTAACCCCGACAGTTGTATGATTTCAGAGATTTTGCTTATTGGTGTTGCTGTAACGTGCCCAGTATAGCGTGTGTGATGAATTCACACGAGAGATTAAATGAATGGAAGTGATTGTAATGTGAATATTTATTTTTTTTCTGTTTATGCAACAAGTTTATTACCATCTTAGATAGCAAATTTTAATACCAACTGTTTTCCAGCTTAAATTTTCATTTGGAGGATGTGGATGCAACAGTATAATGTCATGTTATTTGTGTAATTCCTGAAATTTTAATGTGATTTCTTGAAGGTTATGCCTATGTTAGATGTTTCGAATTTACAGCATGTTAAATGAGGCACGTAAGTGAAGATATTTTGTTTTGAAGAGAAAATTGAAAGTTGCGATAAAGATCTTAATGACTGAAGTTTTGATGATGATTGAAATACTGATGATCATAATGAGATGAGGAAGATAGTACTGTGGACGAGAAACTGTATTAGTGACAAGAGTAGGACAATAGTAGTTGAAAGCATGTCACGTGGCGTAGTTTGGAGATGTATTGTGGATGTAGTTTGTAGTGATGCATACACTAGTTTGAGTAGATAGTTAAGTGAGTGTTGTGTGTAATTTGGGCCATGGTCAGTGTGAATGAGTTCATTTCATTGTCATGTGTGATTGTTTTGTAAGTGCACTTATTTTCTTTTGTTAGTGATACCAGCTGGTCATTAAGATTTAATATTGGGATCCCAAATAAGGTTATGTTTGTTTTCTGTCATGTTCATGTATTCTGAGTCTGTTTTACTGTTTTATTTGGTTTGTGAAGCATTGTGAGTTAAATTTTGGGATGGCAACTCTCTATAAATTTTAGTTCTTATGCCAATTTGTACTTATTGTTTTTTCCTCTTTCTTTGCCCATGTCAAAAGAATTTTTAGTGTAAACTTTTCAACCTTTAAAATCTTTAATTGTACATGACATACCGTTCTTTTTATGTGTGATTGTTTATGGGAGCACCTTTTTTATTGTTTGGTGGTTTTGTTCTAGTCTTTTGTTGTGGCGGAGCTCGAGAACATCCAGGAGCATCCCCGGAGCACACCAGAAGTCAAGAAACACCACAGGGAAGCTGTCGGGCAGCCACTACACTGCCGTGGCATAAGGAGCCACCATGTCGGGGGGCAGTCCAAGCCAGCGACTGCCCACCCTGTTGTCATCACCAGAGACCTGCAGTGATAATTCTACACCAGGACAAATCGTCGTTGTGGGCACTGTCTAAAATCACCCACAAACAGTTACAGCAGACCATCGATATTTTGCGCAGTGTAGTGTGCCTGTGAACTGAGGCAGCGTGGTGTGTGCGTGTGCGGGGTGCTCAAGATAAGTGTATTAACAATATTAGTCTACAGCACTTTAGTTTCTCGTGTCTCCACTCCGCTCAGTAACTTTGTGTCGTCGTCTGGGTGCTTATCACACATGTATATTATTGTTATATTTTGGTTCATCACACATGTGTATGTCATTTTTGGTATGTCATTTTTTTGTACTTTCATGTTTCTTATTATCTTTATTTTCCTTGTGTCGACGAGGGCGTCGACTTCGGTGGCCAGGGGGAGATGTGGCATGTGCACAGTTGATATAATGTTAAGACGCTCTCTGGACTCCGAAGCACGGCAGTTTGTCTGTGAGTAGGGGCGAATCAGGGGAAACTGTCTAGGAGGGGATAGCGTTACTGACGCCAAATTGGCGTGGGGTTTCTTGTGGGATTCAGTGAGTAGGCTTCGGGTGAGACAGACGGGAAAACTGCTAACACACGATGTCCTCGTCGGCAGGCAATGGGCAAAGGTATGTAACTAACTTCATCCAATAAATTGTGTGCCATCCACGCTTTTAACTTTTAATTATGGTAGAATAGAATCCTTTCCTCTCCCTTAAGCCAGGCATTGTGTTGGTGTAGTAATTATTTTGTAATCTAACTTTAGCTGCGTCCTCGTCGTTGCCTCGAGTTTAAAGTTCTTTGTTTGGTTAACGATCCCTCTCGCAAGCGAGTAGCTCCCCTCTGAAGTTAAATAATAATATTAAGTGAGGCATACGACAATATGAGTCATTTTGAATGCCATATTACTAAATCTTTCCCACAACTACTAAAAACCTGGTATAGGTACGTAGATGATATGTTTGCTATTGTTCCTAAAAAACTTTCAGAGGATGCTTTAAAATTATTGAATTTACAAAAGGATCTATTAAATTCACAATAGAAAAAGAAGAAAATGGCCAATTACCTTAACTAGACATCAGGATCATCAGAAATAATGCACACAACAAACTAACGTTCGGCATTTACAGAAAACCAACTCGCACAGAAAATTATGTTAAAAACAATAGCTACAATCCTACATGCCACAAACATGTAATTTTAAATAGAATTACAAACAGGTTAGTACATATACCATTGGAGAAAGTGGAATACCAGAAAGAATACCAACACATTATCCACATAGCCACTGTGAATGGATACCAGAAAAAAACAATAGATAAAAAAGTTTGAAAGACAGAAATACATCCAACAAACGACTACTTTACTCAGATAACAAAAACCACAAGCATATAGGAAATTCACTTATCACCCTTGGACACATAAATTTCAAAGGATTTTCAAGAAATACAACATCACCCTGTCTCCACAGAATAACCACAATATACAGAAACTACTATGCAACAGAACAAAAGATCCTATCCCCAACGATAAATTAGCTGGTATATATCAAATTGTTTGTAATGACTAACTTGGTATACATAGGAAGAATCAAAAGAAATCTTGAAATAAGACTTAAAGAGCATATGAGATGCGTTTACCAAAAGCAGTCGGATAAATCAGCAGTAGCACATAATTTCTGGTCTTCAAACCATGATATCACTACAAACATAAAACTCTTAAAACCGATCAACAGCAGCAATGAATTGGACGTTTGGGAAAAAATACATATCGTCAAACACAGGAATCACTTAATGAATTTCGAACTGCCGCCACCCAGCAGTCTTTGGAGGTTCCTCAGCCCAGCACCAGAGAACACCACTAGCCACACACATTCCCCAGACAATAACCGGCAAACTCAGTTGAAAACATGCTGACGATGGGAGGAAACCGTCTCCCGAAACGCGTTCAAGTAAGAACATTTTAATGATGTAGTGTAACAACTGTCAACTCTCTTTATTGTAAATTATGACACATCACTGTTACTAGCTTCTAAATCTTCAAAATTAATTTAAAAAAGGAATTTGCAACAGCAACACACCAAATCTGGTCATTTATTACTGATCCCGCACTTAAGGCACAGCAAAATAATTTTTGCATGGATTTATGCAATGCGTTTGTAGGAGAAAATATACCACTTGAGAACTCAGATAATATTTTGATAAGCGCAGGAACCTCACAGAAAAAAAAATTATAAATGTTTTAGCTGTTAACTGTGCAAAAAGGGAAGTGAATTAATGAATTGGGAACAGAAATGATATAAATTTTAATGTATTTTTCACTTGAAATACAAGTATTGTAATTTGATAGTGTTTGGATTCATGCATATTTTGGGACTTTATAGTGCATGGAATTTTCATCTTTAGTGACAAGTAATCAGCGTAGTAACGGTTAAGAGGTAAACACTTCATACTCCTCCAAGTGAGGGCGATGTTGTTTACTTCATTCGTAAGACAGCCGGCCCTCACGCACGAACTTCCATGCTACTATGGTGCCAAATATTATGAAGTATATTTTGCTCTTTCGTGACCTCTATTGTAGGCTATGCCCCTTCCACCCTGTATAGGTGTTATATAACTATACCTCGCACCTAACTTACATATTCATCACTCGGCTGTTTCACTATGTATATTGTTGATCACTCTGGCTAATTCCAGAGTTTCGCGCTACATGGCGTTCTGGAGGAGAGAAGGCCTTCCAATCTCTTCTGCATAAACCTTGGATTATGCTGTCAGGGATGACATGATTTTCAAGCGATGACTAAATCTCGGTATCGGAGTTACTGATGCGCTCATCCCTTGGCGACAGTTCCTGTTATGTAATGTTTGTGTGTTACCAAGAGCTGCTAGATTGCGCGAAATGTCATTCTTTTGTCATCCGACTGAGTATACAAGGGAGATATTTGCGAATTACTTTCCAAGAATTTTGAGATTCGAACGATTTTAAATGCAGTTTAACTATGCAACATATTCAATGGTGATCATAAAATCTCATTTAAATTTCTGATTGTTGATACATTGGACGTCACCGTAGATCATCTCTTATTTTTAAAATAAATATATCGCCGTTTTTTCTCTATGGAGAGTGCAGAAGGACAGTAGCAAACTTTTGTAGCGTAATAATTGGGAACTGAGGAATAATTTTTGAAGTAAAGACAGGTGTGTACACATTATTTTGGATGCAACGCATTGCAATTGTAAAACAACGTGTAATAATGACAAAATATTGTAATGAAGAACTAATAAATATTTCTAATTGGCTATAGAGCTCTTAGAAAAACCAACGATCGGATTATTTTTTGCAGAAATGAAATTTTACTACAATAAATTAGTGTTTTAAATTAATAATGGTTATTAATCTTTATAAACATAATGCACTGCCACTTTTGAAAGTAGCACTATATTCTTATTCGAAAAATTATAATAAATAATTATTCGAGTACATTTTAAAATTTTATTAAATTGAGCATTGGCAGAGAATTATAAAATTTATTTTCGAAACACTACAACTTGAAAATTAAAAACACATCGAAAGGAAATTTAAAGCTGTTGAACGTTTGCCTAAAGCAAACCTATGATTATAGTGGTTTAAGACATTAGAAAAAAGCATTTGCAATTACTTTGCAGTCCTTTAGATATGTTACGTATAGCAAGATTTGCTTTATGTGTTAAGTTTTGACAATTATGTAAAATTCAACGAGGATGGCTTGAAAAGGTATTTGCAGATAATTCAAATCACACATTCAGAAATGCATGACGTCATCTCTTGGAATTGCCTTTTCCAGGTAAGCGGTGGAGGGAGTCCAAATTTTGTAATAACACCTTTGCACTATGTCTTTTATACGGCATAGGCCCTGCCCTGCTCCAACTTATTGACGAAATGTTTTCGTAACCTCCTTACATTTATAGGTCTATGCTCACAATTATTGTGAATTTGGGAGGCGTTTACATTATATATATATATATATATATATATATATATATATACAACGCATAAGTTCTATCTTTCCCCGCTGAAAGACATTAAAATGGAAACGGCAATACACCACGTAGCTGCACACTTTCAAACGTCGTGCAATCGAACAATGAGGGTGCTTATTGCTTTCTCTACTACGTATAGTAAGGAGGGGAAGTATTGTATTCCACTAAAAAATTCGATACCGAGATTTCACCGGAAATACATGTTTTGAGACCCCATGAATAAAAAAAAACATTTTTTGGAAAAATGTCCGTGTGTGTGTGTCTGTTAACAGCATAACTCAGAAACGAACAATCGGATAAACACTAAACTTGGTATTTAGGTTCAGTATCTTCCAGAGATGCGACACGAAGCTTTCCAAGGAAATCCCTCCACTCCAGATTACCCTTTACATGGAAGATTTTTCGAAAATATTAATTTTCACAAAAATGGCTCTAACCATTTTGATTAAAATATCATACGTTTAAGATATTTTGATGACAAATAAAATGTATATCTTGAATTTTCTGGGAATGTCTCCAAAAGTATTCTTCATTGTGAACGACTTTTGCATAACTGGTAAACCATAAGAGATAGACAAAATTTTACTACACAAAAAATATAGACCGAGTTAAAATACACGATTTATGTCATATACATTTTGTTGTTGAGTGAACCCTATTCGAGATATTGCTTGTTATTCCCTTAAATTTTTCAATACTAATTTTCTCAAATGGGAATTCGTTATTCATTTTTTTGTCTTGTATATGCAAAGAGTACTAATCTGTCGCAACGGGAATGGTGCTGCACCTAGCAACCAGCTATTAAGAGATATGTATGCGCTTAAAGGCTACTGTATTTCTATATTGCCCTTGTAAATATATATTCCCCTTACATCTACAAGAAAATTAGCATTAAGACAGAGTCTGCAAATGTTTATCTCGATTAACATGAAGTAGATGGAGAATAAGCGTTTGTAAAATAGTTTGTACAAGAGTAGAGAAAGTCATGTGAGTGTAACATATCAGATTTTTTATGTCCTGGACATGCAAAGAGGGTCGAATACTCCACATAGCAACCATTTCTTAAAATATTTGACTGTCACTTAAGCCTACCATATTCCCCTTGCATCTACAAGAAAATTAGCAATAAGATTAACATCTCGATATCTCGATTAACATGAAGTAGATGGAGAATAAGCGTTTGTAAAATTAGTTTGTACAAGAGTAGAGAAAGTCATGTTAGTGTAACACATCAGATTTTTTTTACTTTCTCTACTACGTATATCTAGTAAGTAGAGGAAGTATTGTATTCCACTCAAAAATTCGATACCAAGATTTCACCGGAATCAAAAAAAAATATTTTTGGAAACATGTCCGTGTGTGTGACAGTGTGTGTGTGTGTGTGTGTGTGTGTGTGTGTGTGTGTCTGTCTGTCTGTGAACAGCATAACTCAGAATCGAACAGTCGGATAAACACCAAACTTGGTATTTAGGTTCAGTATCTTCCAGAGATACGACACGAAGGTTTTCAAGAAAATCCTCCTACCCCAGATTACCTTTTACATGGAACATTTTTCGAAAATTTTAATTCTCTCAAAAATTGCTCTAACGATTTTGATTAAAATATCGTATGTTTAAGATATTTTCATGAGAAATAAAATGTATATCTTGAATTTTCTGGGAATGTCCCAAAAAGTATTCTTCATTGTGAACGACTTTTGCATAACTGGTAAACCATAAGAAATACACAATATTTTACCACGCAAAAATTGTAGATCGCCTTAAAATACACACTTTATATCATATAAATTTTTTGTTGAGTGAACCATTTTCAAGATATTGCTTATTCCCTTAAATTTTTCAATACTTATTTTCTCAAATGGGAATACGTTATTAATTTTTTTCTCTTGGATATGCAAAGAGTATTAATCTGTGGCAATGAGAATGGTGCTGCACATAGCAACCAGCTATTAAGAGATGTGTCTATGCTTAAAGGCTACTGTATTTCTAAACTGCTCTTGCAAATACAAAACATTGGGAACATAGTACGCCTTAAACGATGGTCAAATATTTTTAGAAATGGTCGCTATGTGTAAAATGTAATTCTCTTTGCATGTCAAAAGAACGTTTCTGCAAATATTTATCTCGATTAATATTAAATAGATTGAGAATAATAGTTTGCAAAAATAGTTTGCACAAGGGAAGAGAAAGTCATGTGAGTGTAACACATCAGATATTTTCAAAGAGAATATTGAAAGGGTTGCCCGTTGACATGGGTTGTAAATTTTGGATTTGACGTTGCAGTTGAATTTCTGAAATGTGGACTTTTGCTTGTCTCATATGCTCCACTATTCACTCATTCTTCGCGGATATTTTTATACAGCCTGCTTTTTAAGCCGCCCATAATTCATTCTGGTAAATCTTTTTTGAAATCGTCTCTGAAAAAAACAGATGATTCATAATTTAAGACGTCACAACAACAGAAAGTGGTTCTGTATTTCTGTAAATCATTTCTGAAGTAAAAGAGAAATTAAGATTCTCTGAATGCTGCACACAACATACAGCATTGAAGCTCGAGGTAAAACTAACTGGGGATAATACATGTCCTTGGCTAGTGCCGAGGAACTTGGCATTGCGGCACACAGATCTCATAAGAAGGTGGGGTAGATACAAAAGCATGCACTGAGTGAGACAAACAATTTATTTTACACCATTACCTTTAATGCTGGTGATTATGCTATACTTGTCTCCGTTGTCATATAATTGTTTCTCAACATGTCCCTTCAAGTGCAGTCTTTTGTGGCTTAGAACAATCTCATTTATAAGCTACCTGTTCTGTACTGACATCACGTAAATAAACTTGGCATCGTGGGGCCTTCAACTATGTTCTTTTCAAATTACATACTTTCGAGTTCCTGATTATGTTAGAAATTAAGTTTGAAAGTAATTTACACTATGTACTGTTTCTATAGAATTTAAATAATAATTTGCCACGGAAAATACTTCTAAAATGTGACACTTGTTCTAAAATCATGTCGTCAAAAGCAATCTTCTCCCCAATAGATCACATTTTTACTTTCTCTATCACATATAGGGTGTTTCAACAGGATTGTCCTATCTTTGAACTTAAATAAAACACGTTCTATAAATGATAGAGGTTTATTTCTTTTTTTTATTTTGGAACATAAGTAATGTCATTACATGTGGAAGAGGACATCAGTTAAGTGACCTCCGCGACTTCGTTGGGTTGCGCGTATACGGTTGACCCAATTTTCAATGACAGAAGAACGTAAATTAGGTCCAGCTTCACGAATAACACGCATGATGTTATTCATAAGATCATTTACTTTTTCTGGCTTGTTGACATAAACTCGAGATTTAATATAACCCCACAAGAAGTAATCCAACGGTGTTAAATCACATGACCTCGGGGGCCAGTTAACATCACCACCACGAGAAATGATGAAACCTTTGAAATTCTCCTTCAAAAGATAGATTGTTTGGAGAGCATAATGCACTATCTTGCTGGAACCGGATGTTTCTGAGATCCGTACCATCCAATTGAGGCCAGAAATAGTCCCTTATAAGAGCCCGGTATCTTTCTCCATTGACAGTTAGAACTTCTCCATCTTCATCTTGGAAAAAATACGGACCAAATATTCCATCACACCAAAATCCACACCACACAGTAACCTTTTGGAGATGAAGTGGTTGTTCGTGAATCTGCATTGGATTGTGATTGCTCCAATAGCGGCAATTTTGTTTGTTAACACAACCATCCATCCAAAAGTGGGCTTCGTCGCTGAAGATGATTTTTCGACAAAAATCCGGGTCAGCTTCCAATTGCTCCATAGCCCAGTCAGCGAATACACGGCGCAACCTATGGTCGTTGGGCTTTAGTTAGTGAGTTAACACCATTTTGTAAGCGTGAAACTTCAAGTCCAGATGCAAAATTCGCCAAGTTGTGGTCGGCGAAAGCCCCAATTCTTGCGCTCGACGAGCAATTGATCTGCTTCCGTTCTCGCGTACACTCTCACGAACGGCGGCTATGTTTTCGTTGAGCGCTTACGTCGATTACGTACAGGCGTTCTTTGATCGCTGACAGAACCACTTCTTTCAAATTTATCGAAAAAAGAACGACGAATCGTTCTCTCGCAGGGACGATTATGTACACCGTAAACTTCACGCAATACACAGAAGGTTTGGCGAACAGATGATCCATTTTGATAACAAATTTTCACAATTTCTACGCGTTGCTGAATACTGTAACGTTCCATGGCCATTTGTCGATAACAACTGTAACCACATGAAAAAAACGACTGCTGTAACTCAATAACAACGGCAGCTATCATATGTTAAAAATAGGACACTGTTGTTGAAAGATACTTTACAATGTAGGCAGCTAGATTAAGGATTACAGTCCACCCAAAAATTCGATGTCGAGATTTCATCGCTTTTGAGATCTCCAAATAAAAAAAGAAACAGAAATGCGTCCGTGTATGTGCCTGTGAACAGTATAATTACAAAACGATGTGTTCGATAAATACCAAATTTGGTCTTACACGCAAAAATGCTCATGTTTTTTATTTGTTCAAAAATGGCTCTAACAATTTCGATTAAAATATAAATTGTGTAACTTGAATTTTTTGTCTTTCAAACAAAACAGATCAATGACAGAAGTCATGTAGATAAATGAAGAAAAGACTATACAGTTTAAAAAAACGTGTCATGTGCTTTACAGATCTAACACAAGAGTTTGACAGATTAAAGTTGACTAATATAATACTACTACCTAAAAGGAACATTGGTCCAAAAATAATAAATATTATTAAAGAGTTAAACATTGTCATACAAGAATAAAGGGATATGGGAAGCTAGAAATAAAATGTCCTGTATCAGTGGATATAACACAAGAAATATTTTAAGTAATATTATGTTTAATGTAATAATTGGATGAAATCGTAACAAGAATAAAACATTCTAGTATAGGTATTAAATTGGGAAACAAGGAGAAAAAAGTTATGTTATGCGGATGACGTGTTGCTATTATCTGAAGATGAGGATAATTTACAAAAGCTACTATAGAAGTTTGAGCTAATGATCAAACAATATATAAATATAAACAGAAAAACTAAATCCTTCACACTATCTAAAGAACTGTTAGGTATGCTTAAGTAAATAAGAGTGTAGAGCAAGTAATGAGCTTTAATTATTTGAGGGTTAATATCACCAATAATAAGAGCTTTACTACAGAAGTTCAATCACAAGTAAGAAAGGCATCAATGTTATCAGGACCATTAAAGGAAACTTTTTGGGACATAAACATATGAGATAAAGAGTAAAACCCGAATATAAAAATTTTGAGGCACCAGTGATTGCATATGCAGCGGAACAAGAGTCAACACAAAGGCTTCAGGACATCTTATTAAAGGACTGCCTCTGCGCTCTGGCTTCTCAATCTGGAAATGCAGGGTTCGATTTTAGGACCAGGGGAATTTTTATTTAACCAGTCATTCCCTATCCCCCACAGAGTCTGAAATTATGTGGGAGATATACAGTCAGGGGCAAAAAAATACACATGCTTTTGGTTTCCTATGTTTTTCTTTATTTAATGATGGCAGAATCCCCTTATCAGTATGTCCTACATCTACCCGGATGTGGTAATCTCTTATTGGTTTGCACAAAGTGAGTGGCGAAAAGGTTGGAAAACGGAAGTATTTTACCTGAATGGCCGAACACTCGCCAAACCTATCCGTCTCTTATTGGTTTGATGTCAAAAGTCCGGAATTCAAACCCCAACCAATGAAAAGTGATCGATTTCCGACTCAGGAACGAAGGAAGGCGGGATGAGCTGTAAGACAAACATTACATGGTAGGCAGGCAGGCAGGAAGGTAAATTAGATAGACAGACAGACAGCTAGATATGGACAGATAGATAGAAACGTAAGATAAGATAAGACAAGACACACACATATATAATATATATATAATTTTTATCTTTTAGAGCTTGCAAGCCATAAAATAAGTCATATAAAATTACAACTTAAAATTAAGTGAATGTAAATCGAAAGGACATACTTTAATTACAAGCAATTAATAAATTGAATGAAATTCGTTTGTAAGCAATGCCCTCTTTATTATATATGTCATGTGAAAGGAACAAGGGATTTAGACTACAAACAGAAAATGAGCAAGGTTATAGCGCAGCGAGGGTTGCGGAGTATTTCCAAGAACAGCGTCAAACTGATGAAAGAAATACTACGCATTTGCTTACTGGGTACGGAAAGCAGGTGACATATTTAATTATAAATGTATAATGTAGTCCATATGGTACCAGAAGCTTCAAAAACATGTCACAACAGGATATATAGCAAAATTAATGGACATATGAATACTTTTAATAATTCATTTTAATAGTTGAGATTATGGAATGATGTTGATTATTATTACCTTATACCAACAACAATTGTTTGTAAAGCAACAAGAGCAATAAACATATTGATTTTGAATTATAAAATATCACAAAGTATGGTCAGGAGAACTGAGTTATACGAAATCAATCATGTAAACCGAAAAACAATTACAAGAAAGTTGCAAAACAGCATTTTTGCATTAGTTGAAATGGGTTGGCAACCTTGTTTATATTCCTTTTCTTGCCAAACTGTGATAATAAAGCTTGTTTACTAATTCCCAATTAACTATGGAAAGGTAGAAAATAATAAAAAGCACAATGCATGGTAGGAATTCGAACTTCCTATCTTCAGCTTCGATATGATAACACGTCATATAATTCTCCATGTGACTTCAATTTTTCCGATAAAACACCAGGTAGCCTAAACTTCTCTTGAGATAACATACCCCAATGTCGACTTACATACTTTTTCATTCTGATTCAATTAATAAAACTGAATTGATTATGTTTTCTAAAACTGCCTTGTATCCTAGCAGTTCATTATATCGGCACTAGTATTGACAACCCCCCCCCAAAGTGTATGTATGTTTGAAGATAGAAATGATTAAAACCGAATGTTAAGTATCCTACTGTCAACAAGTTACTTCTCATGTCAAAGCCTCCAAAATGACTTTAGAAGTTAAAGGGGACTGTACAAACGAAACAATTAAAAAGTTGTTAAAACAAACCAAATTAAAATTTTAAGATTCATAAAAGGATATTGTATTGTGTATGTGTGCGCAGTGTCGTCGGACACATTATTGCTTTGTAGCATGACATTGTTGGGCCTAATTATTTCGTTTAGGAGTTTGAATTTCGTTCGGCGCGGCATTTCTCTCCCCAACTCTTAGTAAGGGGTGGAGAGAGGAAAGTGGGCAAGTAGAGGGACTGGTCTGGTGGCGTCACAGTAGAGTGAGTCTTGTTTGTGTCTTCAGGGCGACTGAATGTAGCGTGTGTTCTCGTGTGAGTGTGGAACATCTCCCTGTAATGTTTGTCCTTAAACCTTTTGTGTATTATGTAGTGGCACCAAGGCAAATTTATAGTAAACTACAGGCAATGTGTTAAATGTGAATTATGTGTATTTTGTTTTAAATATCCCACCTCTGCTTTGAAATGTAATGTTAAGGTTCCTGGTCCTCCCGTTGCCACTGATGCTATGCTCCCCAATATTTATGTCGGGGTAACTAAATTTAATATATAGCTGCAATATCTTTTGGCCTCACCCCGGTATATAGCAACATACATGATAAAAATATTAATGAAGGAGTAAGTAGTATATTTGGGATAACAGACATAAAGTGGATTAAGCAAAGAATAAAACAATGAAGAAACCCGACTAATAGAATGGGGGAAGATCTTCTCCCGAAACATGAAATGAAGTTAAAACAGGGACACCATAACCAAGACAGCCTACACGATCGAAGCAGAGCTTATCAGCAATAGAAGAAATCAAAGTATAGAGGGCATCGTACTAAGTTAAGAAAAATTCTGCGGGAATAGCCTCTAAAGTCCACTTCATTCGGAAGGAATTTCGTATAATGGAAAACTATAAGAGATAGACGTAGTTACAAAAAGTGTATGTTTCTATATGAAACACGCAATTTATTTAAAACAACTTCTTCATTTCTGAGATATCCGCCAATTATTGGTTTTAGTTGTTCAACACTTTATTATTTTTAAAGTGTTGTCGCTATTTAATTGTTTCTTGGGATGCCATGGGAAGAGTATGCAATTTCAAGGCAGCATACAGTGGCCAGTTTATAAATATTTCAGTATCGGTATTCCTTTAAATATGCAATGAAGCTATATATGGAAGCTTTTATGTCAATTAACATGGAGTAGCGTTGGGTTCTGATTCCCGGCCGCGAAATGCGCCCAGAATCAATCCCACCTATGGGGGTGGGATTTTACTCCTGGCTATAGGACCGGTGGTCACTCAGCTTCGTAAGGAAAGCGAGGAACTCTGATGTCAACATTCTGGCTAGGGGATGGTTGATGCTGGCCACATCACCTCTCCATATCGGTTGGATGAATGCCCACCGCTTCTGTACGTACAAAGAGCGCCAAAGAAAATCTCACTGCACCTCGCGTCTACGTCACATTATTTATCGCTGTACGTGGCCTTTCGAAGCTAAAGCCACTTCATTGGTTGCTTTAGGCCACGGTGCAAGAATGCGCCAGTCCTTCTGCTAAATAGTTACACCAATAACCACAACAAAGGTTACAAAGTGGCGTAGAAGCGAAATATATGTTTACGCTCTTGATCGTATTGGCTAAAAGAGAGAGAGGTAGAGTGAGTGCATTCAGTTTGTCATACAGACCTCTTATCGATATGGGTAGCCCATACCTTATCGGCTAGTGCAGGACACGTCTTTGAAAGGGTTAAACGCTAAGGGGAGAACTTGTGAGCGTCCAGGTTAGAGAAATGTAGAATGTGCAGTGTGAGAAGATTTTCAAATTAAAGCTTGAATGGCATTCATTAAATACATAGCGATACGTTACAACAAAAAATAAACAAAACTGTATTCTCACTATCAATGGCTGTTGCTGTATAAAAGCAAAAATAGCTAAGTAATAAACAAATAAAGCAGCATGTTTTCCCCTTAATTCAAACTATAATTGGCTAATTACCTTTATTAACACATCGCTGATCATAGGAATACAACAGGATTATAGATAAAAATATAACCCAATTTTATTTCCATAATATGTGTGACATATTTGGTAAACTATATACATATTTATCTCTAGCTTTTAAACATTATCAGTCAATTATAACAAAAGAGTAATTTGCATTTAGTACACCAATATCATCATCTGCGGATGTTTAACGGGCAGTGCCCACTTTCTGACGAGCATGTAGACCGTCTTCCCAATTTTCCTGAAATATTTTTATCCAGTAATTTACTATAAAAACACTTTTATACACTGTCGTTGCAATTGCTGTAACAGTGCAACCAGCCTCCCACATACCCACGATATGTCCACGAGTAATTTCACTAGTATACGTCATGACTGTTTCTGAGACAATAAACATGTTTTGGTTTTAATAACACCAGAAAAAGCAAAGGCATCAACCGTCCTTCTTTTTCCCCTTATTGTTGTGTTATCAAGCCATCCCGCTCTTCGATAGGTAAGAAGGACACGCCCCAAAAGACCCCAGAAAACGATACAAAATCCACCGAATATTTTCTTTGGTGCTGTTTGAACGTGGGCGTGAAGGCGGCAGTCGGTTGGCAAGTGTAGGGCTGTAGCGCCACGGAACTATTATTATTTTGATAATAAAATAAACTTTATCAAGAACAGTTTTAAACGCTAATACAAATAAACAAAGTGGGTAGAGAAAGTTATGTGAGTGTAACGCAGATTTTGTTTTTAAAATATCAATGCTATTTGTTAAAACTAGCTGATAAGACACATGATTATACAATTCGCGAATCTTCTCTAGAAATCCAAGTTTACTTTCTTGACGAGAAATGACAGCTGAAAGCCTGTTGTTTTAAAGGCGAGTGTTCATTTAGAAACTAGACAAACTTAAATCTTCCCGAAGCATTTATCACTATTCCGTATCAGTTGAATCAGGCGTCACCTACTCGCGTGATTTTGTGCTAGAGCAAGCACGTTTGTTCCGTGCACTGCAGTGGGTAAACGCGTGGTATGAGAGACGGTGGATCTTTCGTTCCTTTGTAATACTTTAATTAATAAGTATGTTGTAGCTTGCCTGAATTGTGTTAGATACCAATTAATTACCAAGATGCCTATTCCTGTTCACTGCAATAAATGTAATTTTCGTTAAAAATTAATTCTCATACAGTTAGGGTTACATTACCATTGCAATGGCGCTGACCGAATTAAGGCATTTGTTGCTTTTTAGATTAATAATATAATTGAAATTATTTTTGCAATTGTTTATGTTAGGACTACCAAACCTATGAAAATATGTATATGTTCATATTAGAAGTATGCCTACTAATGTAAGAGATATTATAATAGAGCAATTAATCTATTAATCATGAACCTACAATAGATATATTGAACTAGGAACGGTGGATTACGTATTTCAAACGCAAAATACTGTAAACCGCTTCGTACTAGACGAGTTATCTGTTCCTGCTTTCTGTGCAGTTGGGGGACACGCAGTGCACAATAGGTGATTCAGCGGGAGCACCGAGCAAGGTTTACTCAAAGAGCAACTAGTTAGTGACGCCTGGGTGAATGATCGCCCATCTTTGGCGTGTATACGTGGGAGTGAGGTCGGCAATCGAGTTGGCAGGTTTAGGGCACAGCCCCACGGGATTATTATTATTTAGATAGAAGAATAAACTTTTGCAAGTATAGCTTCAGACGCCAATAATAATAAACAATAGTGAGTAGAGAAAGTCATGTGAATGTAATACATACATATATATTTATCAATGTTATCTGTAATCACTAGCTGGTGAGATACATGTTTATGCAATTCGAGAATCTTCTCTAGAAATCCAAGTTTATTTTCTTGAGGAGAAATGACATCGGAAAACCTGTTGTTTTAAAGGCCGAGTGTTCATTTAGAAACAAGATGAACTTAAACCGTCCCAAAGCACACAAAGGAAAATGAAAGGATGTGAGACAATAGCGGGTAGCGCTAAAAGGGAAAGGGGTTATTTAGCAGCCCGCGGGAGATGGGAAGTTGATGCTTTTAAGGTAATTGTAATTAAATCCCTCTTAGAAATGTGACAAGAAGATGACAAAGAGAGACAAGACAACGTTGTTTTCTTCCTGCAGCTTAAGACAATATGTTGCAACAGCACTCAAATGTATGCCCATGTTTCAAAAACTTACCAGCTTTTAAGGAAAAGCATTCTCCATTTAGATGGGCTTTATCTCGCACGCTCTGCTTCTTTGCTCATCACTATTTTGTTTTGTTTGCTTTTTTCTGCCTCTTCTCCGTTCCCCTCTGCTGGTTTTTATTCGCAGTAAGTTTGCTGTAGTTTTAGGTATACTGGTGTAAATGCCAGTGACTAAAACCCCAATAACTTTGTCATATATTCAGAGTTAGTCTAAGAAATCCATCTTTATTTAGTGTTACAGTGAACGAATTTTATTTAACCATTCACGAGTTATATCATGCAGAATTTGAACTCTCAGTACTAGGCAACGAATTTTATTTAACCATTCACGAGTTAAATTATGCAGAACTTAAACTCGCAGTACTAAGGCAACGAATTTTATTTAACCATTCACGAGTTATATTATACAGAACTTAAACTCGCACTACTAAGGCAAGGAATTTTATTTAACCTTCACGAGTTATATTATGCAGAACTTAAACCCGCACTACTAAGGCAACGAATTTTAATTAACCATTCACGAGTTATATTATGCAGAATTTAAACTCGCAGTACTTAGACAACGAATTTTATTTAACCATTCACGAGTTATATTATGCAGAACTTAAACTCGCAATACAAAGGTAACGATTTTTATTTAACCATTCACGAGTTATATTATGCAGAACTTAAACCCGCACTATGAAGGCAACGAATTTTATTTAACCATTCACGAGTTATATTATGCAGAATTTAAACTCGCAAGACTAAGGCAACGAATTTTATTTAACCATTCACGAGTTATATTATCCAGAAATTAAACCGCAGTACTAAGGCATCGAATTTTATTTAACTATTCACGAGTTATATTATGCAGAATTTAAACCCTCAGTACTAAGGCAACGAATTTTATTTAACCATTCACGAGTTATATTATGCAGAATTTAAACTCGCAGTACTAGAGAAAATATTTTTATTTAAACATTCATGAATTATATTATGCAGAATTTAAACTCGCAGGACTAGAGCAACGAATTGTACTTAAGCATTCAAGAATTATATTATGCATAATTTAAAACCGCAGTACTAAGGCAACGAATTTTATTTAAGCATTCATGAAATATATTATGCAGAATTTAAACTGGCAGGACTAGAGCAACGAATTGTATTTAAGCATTCATGAATTATATTATGCAGAATTTACACCCGCAGTACTAAGGCAACGAATTTTATTTAAGCATTCATGAATTATATTATGCAGAATTTAAACTCGCAGGACTAGAGAAACGAATTGTATTTAAGCATTCATGAATTATATTATGCAGAATTTACACCCGCAGTACTAAGGCATCAAACTTTATTTAAGCATTCATGAATTATATAATGCAGAATTTAAACTCGCAGGACTAGAGCAACGAATTGTATTTAAGCATTCAAGAATTATATTATGCATAATTTAAAACCGCAGTACTAAGGCAACGAATTTTATTTAAGCATTCATGAATTATATTACGCAGAATTTAAACTGGCAGGACTAGAGCAACGAATTGTATTTAAGCACTCATGAATTATATTATGCAGAAGTTAAACCCGCAGTACTAAGGCAACAAATTTTATTTATGCATTCATGAATTATATTATGCAGAATTTAAACTCGCAGGACTAGAGAAACGAATTGTATTTAAGCATTCATGAATTATATTATGCAGAATTTAAACCCGCAGTACTAAGGCAACGAATTTTATTTAAGCATTCATGAATTATATTATGCAGAATTTAAACTCGCAGGACTAGAGCAACGAATTGTATTTAAGCATTCATGAATTATATTATGCAGAATTTAAGCCCGCATTACTAAGGCAACGAATTTTATTTAATAATTTACGAGTTATATTATAAAGAATTTAAACTCGCAGGGTTAGATCAACGACTTGTATTTAAGCATTCATGAATTATATTTCGCAGAATTTAAACTCGCAGGGCTAGAGCAACGAATTCCATTTAAGCATTCATGAATTATATTATGCAGAACTTAAAGCCGCAGTACTAAGGCAACGAATTTAATTTAATAATTCACGAGTTATATTATGCAGAATTTAAACTCGCAGGACTATAGTAACGAATTTTATTTAACCATTCATGAATTATATTATGCAGAATTTAAACTCGCAGGACTAGAGCAACGAATTTTATTTAAGCATTCATTAATTATATTGTGCAAAACTTAAACCCGCAGTACTAAGGCAACGAATTTTATTTAAGCATTCATGAGTTACATTATGCAGAATTTAAACTCGCAGGACTAGAGCAACGAATTGTATTTAAGCATTCATGAATGATATTATGCAGAATTTAAGCCCGCATTACTAAGGCAAGGAATTTTATTTAATAATTCACGAGTTACATTATGCAGAATTTAAACTCGCAGGACTAGAGAAACGAATTGTATTTAAGCATTCATGAATTATATTATGCAGAATTTACACCCGCAGTACTAAGGCATCAAATTTTATTTAAGCATTCATGAATTATATAATGCAGAATTTAAACTCGCAGGACTAGAGCAACGAATTGTATTTAAGCATTCAAGAATTATATTATGCATAATTTAAAACCGCAGTACTAAGGCAACGAATTTTATTTAAGCATTCATGAATTATATTACGCAGAATTTAAACTGGCAGGACTAGAGCAACGAATTGTATTTAAGCACTCATGAATTATGTTATGCAGAAGTTAAACCCGCAGTACTAAGGCAACAACTTTTATTTATGCATTCATGAATTATATTATGCAGAATTTAAACTCGCAGGACTAGAGAAACGAATTGTATTTAAGCATTCATGAATTATATTATGCAGAATTTAAACCCGCAATACTAAGGCAACGAATTTTATTTAAGCATTCATGAATTATATTATGCAGAATTTAAACTCGCAGGACTAGAGCATCGAATTGTATTTAAGCATTCATGAATTATATTATGCAGAATTTAAGCCCGCATTACTAAGGCAACGAATTTTATTTAATAATTTAGGAGTTATATTATAAAGAATTTAAACTCGCAGGGTTAGATCAACGAATTGTATTTAAGCATTCATGAATTATATTTCGCAGAATTTAAACTCGCAGGGCTAGAGCAACGAATTCCATTTAAGCATTCATGAATTATATTATGCAGAACTTAAACCCGCAGTACTAAGGCAACGAATTTAATTTAATAATTCACGAGTTATATTATGCAGAATTTAAACTCGCAGGACTATAGTAACGAATTTTATTTAACCATTCACGAGTTATATTATGCAGAATTTAAACTCGCAGTACTTAGACAACGAATTTTATTTAACCATTCACGAGTTATATTATGCAGAACTTAAACTCGCAATACAAAGGCAACGAATTTTATTTAACCATTCACGAGTTATATTATGCAGAAATTAAACCGCAGTACTAAGGCATCGAATTTTATTTAACTATTCACGAGTTATATTATGCAGAATTTAAACCCTCAGTACTAAGGCAACGAATTTTATTTAACCATTCACGAGTTATATTATGCAGAATTTAAACTCGCAGTACTAGAGCAAATAATTTTATTTAAACATTCATGAATTATATTATGCAGAATTTAAACTCGCAGGACTAGAGCAACGAATTGTATTTAAGCATTCAAGAATTATATTATGCATAATTTAAAACCGCAGTACTAAGGCAACGAATTTTATTTAAGCATTCATGAATTATATTACGCAGAATTTAAACTGGCAGGACTAGAGCAACGAATTGTATTTAAGCATTCATGAATTATATTATGCAGAAGTTAACCCCGCAGTACTAAGGCAACGAATTTTATTTAAGCATTCATGAATTATATTATGCAGAATTTAAACTCGCAGGACTAGAGAAACGAATTGTATTTAAGCATTCATGAATTATATTATGCAGAATTTACACTCGCAGTACTAAGGCATCAAACTTTATTTAAGCATTCATGAATTATATAATGCAGAATTTAAACTCGCAGGACTAGAGCAACGAATTGTATTTAAGCATTCAAGAATTATATTATGCATAATTTAAAACCGCAGTACTAAGGCAACGAATTTTATTTAAGCATTCATGAATTATATTACGCAGAATGTAAACTGGCAGGACTAGAGCAACGAATTGTATTTAAGCACTCATGAATTATATTATGCAGAAGTTAAACCCGCAGTACTAAGGCAACAAATTTTATTTATGCATTCATGAATTATATTATGCAGAATTTAAACTCGCAGGACTAGAGAAACGAATTGTATTTAAGCATTCATGAATTATATTATGCAGAATTTAAACCCGCAGTACTAAGGCAACGAATTTTATTTAAGCGTTTCATGAATTATATTATGCAGAATTTAAAATCGCAGGACTAGAGCAACGAATTGTATTTAAGCATTCATGAATTATATTATGCAGAATTTAAGCCCGCATTACTAAGGCAACGAATTTTATTTAATAATTTACGAGTTATATTATAAAGAATTTAAACTCGCAGGGTTAGATCAACGAATTGTATTTAAGCATTCATGAATTATATTTCGCAGAATTTAAACTCGCAGGGCTAGAGCAACGAATTCCATTTAAGCATTCATGAATTATATTATGCAGAACTTAAACCCGCAGTACTAAGGCAACGAATTTAATTTAATAATTCACGAGTTATATTATGCAGAATTTAAACTCGCAGGACTATAGTAACGAATTTTATTTAACCATTCATGAATTATATTATGCAGAATTTAAACTCGCAGGACTAGAGCAACGAATTTTATTTAAGCATTCATTAATTATATTGTGCAAAACTTAAACCCGCAGTACTAAGGCAACGAATTTTATTTAAGCATTCATGAATTACATTATGCAGAATTTAAACTCGCAGGACTAGAGCAACGAATTGTATTTAAGCATTCATGAATGATATTATGCAGAATTTAAGCCCGCATTACTAAGGCAAGGAATTTTATTTAATAATTCACGAGTTATATTATGCAGAATTTAAACACGCAGGACTAGAGAAACGAATTGTATTTAAGCATTCATGAATTATATTATGCAGAATTTACACCCGCAGTACTAAGGCATCAAATGTTATTTAAGCATTCATGAATTATATAATGCAGAATTTAAACTCGCAGGACTAGAGCAACGAATTGTATTTAAGCATTCAAGAATTATATTATGCATAATTTAAAACCGCAGTACTAAGGCAACGAATTTTATTTAAGCATTCATGAATTATATTACGCAGAGTTTAAACTGGCAGGACTAGAGCAACGAATTGTATTTAAGCACTCATGAATTATGTTATGCAGAAGTTAAACCCGCAGTACTAAGGCAACAGATTTTATTTATGCATTCATGAATTATATTATGCAGAATTTAAACTCGCAGGACTAGAGAAACGAATTGTATTTAAGCATTCATGAATTATATTATGCAGAATTTAAACCCGCAATACTAAGGCAACGAATTTTATTTAAGCATTCATGAATTATATTATGCAGAATATAAACTCGCAGGACTAGAGCATCGAATTGTATTTAAGCATTCATGAATTATATTATGCAGAATTTAAGCCCGCATTACTAAGGCAACGAATTTTATTTAATAATTTACGAGTTATATTATAAAGAATTTAAACTCGCAGGGTTAGATCAACGAATTGTATTTAAGCATTCATGAATTATATTTCGCAGAATTTAAACTCGCAGGGCTAGACCAACGAATTCCATTTAAGCATTCATGAATTATATTATGCAGAACTTAAACCCGCAGTACTAAGGCAACGAATTTAATTTAATAATTCACGAGTTATATTATGCAGAATTTAAACTCGCAGGACTATAGTAACGAATTTTATTTAACCATTCACGAGTTATATTATGCAGAATTTAAACTAGCAGTACTTAGACAACGAATTTTATTTAACCATTCACGAGTTATATTATGCAGAACTTAAACTCGCAATACAAAGGCAACGAATTTTATTTAACCATTCACGAGTTATATTATGCAGAATTTAAACTCGCAGTACTAAGCCAACGAATTTTATTTAACCATTCACGAGTTATATTATCCAGAAATTAAACCGCAGTACTAAGGCATCGAATTTTATTTAACTATTCACGAGTTATATTATGCAGAATTTAAACCCTCAGTACTAAGGCAACGAATTTTATTTAACCATTCACGAGTTATATTATGCAGAATTTAAACTCGCAGTACTAGAGCAAATAATTTTATTTAAACATTCATGAATTATATTATGCAGAATTTAAACTCGCAGGACTAGAGCAACGAATTGTATTTAAGCATTCTTTAAAACCGCAGTACTAAGGCAACGAATTTTACTTAAGCATTCATGAATTATATTACGCAGAATTTAAACTGGCAGGACTAGAGCAACGAATTGTATTTAAGCATTCATGAATTATATTATGCAGAAGTTAACCCCGCAGTACTAAGGCAACGAATTTTATTTAAGCATTAATGAATTATATTATGCAGAATTTAAACTCGCAGGACTAGAGAAACGAATTGTATTTAAGCATTCATGAATTATATTATGCAGAATTTACACTCGCAGTACTAAGGCATCAAACTTTATTTAAGCATTCATGAATTATATAATGCAGAATTTAAACTCGCAGGACTAGAGCAACGAATTGTATTTAAGCATTCAAGAATTATATTATGCATAATTTAAAACCGCAGTACTAAGGCAACGAATTTTATTTAAGCATTCATGAATTATATTACGCAGAATTTAAACTGGCAGGACTAGAGCAACGAATATTATTTAAGCACTCATGAATTATATTATGCAGAAGTTAAACCCGCAGTACTAAGGCAACAAATTTTATTTATGCATTCATGAATTATATTATGCAGAATTTAAACTCGCAGGACTAGAGAAACGAATTGTATTTAAGCATTCATGAATTATATTATGCAGAATTTAAACCCGCAGTACTAAGGCAACGAATTTTATTTAAGCATTCATGAATTATATTATGCAGAATTTAAACTCTCAGGACTAGAGCAACGAATTGTATTTAAGCATTCATGAATTATATTATGCAGAATTTAAGCCCGCATTACTAAGGCAACGAATTTTATTTAATAATTTACGAGTTATATTATAAAGAATTTAAACTCGCAGTGTTAGATCAACGAATTGTATTTAAGCATTCATGAATTATATTTCGCAGAATTTAAACTCGCAGGGCTAGAGCAACGAATTCCATTTAAGCATTCATGAATTATATTATGCAAAACTTAAACCCGCAGTACTAAGGCAACGAATTTAATTTAATAATTCACGAGTTATATTATGCAGAATTGAAACTCGCAGGACTATAGTAACGAATTTTATTTAACCATTCATGAATTATATTATGCAGAATTTAAACTCGCAGGACTAGAGCAACGAATTTTATTTAAGCATTCATTAATTATATTGTGCAGAACTTAAACCCGCAGTACTAAGGCAACGAATTTTATTTAAGCATTCATGAATTACATTATGCAGAATTTAAACTCGCAGGACTAGAGCAATGAATTGTATTTAAGCATTCATGAATGATATTATGCAGAATTTAAGCCCGCATTACTAAGGCAAGGAATTTTATTTAATAATTCACGAGTTATATTATGCAGAATTTAAACTCGCAGGACTAGAGAAACGAATTGTATTTAAGCATTCATGAATTATATTATGCAGAATTTACACCCGCAGTACTAAGGCATCAAACTTTATTTAAGCATTCATGAATTATATAATGCAGAATTTAAACTCGCAGGACTAGAGCAACGAATGGTATTTAAGCATTCAAGAATTATATTATGCATAATTTAAAACCGCAGTACTAAGGCAACGAATTTTATTTAAGCATTCATGAATTATATTACGCAGAATTTAAACTGGCAGGACTAGAGCAACGCATTGTATTTAAGCACTCATGAATTATGTTATGCAGAAGTTAAACCCGCAGTACTAAGGCAACAAATTTTATTTATGCATTCATGAATTATATTATGCAGAATTTAAACTCGCAGGACTAGAGAAACGAATTGTATTTAAGCATTCATGAATTATATCATGCAGAATTTAAACCCGCAGTACTAAGGCAACGAATTTTATTTAAGCATTCATGAATTATATTATGCAGAATTTAAACTCGCAGGACTAGAGCAACGAATTGTATTTAAGCATTCATGAATTATATTATGCAGAATTTAAGCCCGCATTACTAAGGCAACGAATTTTATTTAATAATTTACGAGTTATATTATAAAGAATTTAAACTCGCAGGGTTAGATCAACGAATTGTATTTAAGCATTCGTGAATTATATTTCGCAGAATTTAAACTCGCAGGGCTAGAGCAACGAATTCCATTTAAGCATTCATGAATTATATTATGCAGAACTTAAACCCGCAGTACTAAGGCAACGAATTTAATTTAATAATTCACGAGTTATATTATGCAGAATTTAAACACGCAGGACTATAGTAACGAATTTTATTTAACCATTCACGAGTTATATTATGCAGAATTTAAACTCGCAGTACTTAGACAACGAATTTTATTTAACCATTCACGAGTTATATTATGCAGAACTTAAACTCGCAATACAAAGGCAACGATTTTTATTTAACCATTCACTAGTTATATTATGCAGAACTTAAACCCGCACTATGAAGGCAACGAATTTTATTTAACCATTCACGAGTTATATTATGCAGAATTTAAACTCGCAGTACTAAGGCAACGAATTTTATTTAACACGAGTTATATTATCCAGAAATTAAACCGCAGTACTAAGGCATCGAATTTTATTTAACTATTCACGAGTTATATTATGTAGAATTTAAACCCTCAGTACTAAGGCAACGAATTTTATTTAACCATTCACGAGTTATATTATGCAGAATTTAAACTCGCAGTACTAGAGCAACGAATTGTATTTAAGCATTCAAGAATTATATTATGCATAATTTAAAACCGCAGTACTAAGGCAACGAATTTTATTTAAGCATTCATGAATTATATTACGCAGAATTTAAACTGGCAGGACTAGAGCAACGAATTGTATTTAAGCATTCATGAATTATATTATGCAGAAGTTAAACCCGCAGTACTAAGGCAACGAATTTTATGTAAGCATTCATGAATTATATTATGCAGAATTTAAACTCGCAGGACTAGAGAAACGAATTGTATTTAAGCATTCATGAATTATATTATGCAGAATTTACACTCGCAGTACTAAGGCATCAAACTTTATTTAAGCATTCATGAATTATATAATGCAGAATTTAAACTCGCAGGACTAGAGCAACGAATTGTATTTAAGCATTCAAGAATTATATTATGCATAATTTAAAACCGCAGTACTAAGGCAACGAATTTTATTTAAGCATTCATGAATTATATTATGCAGAATTTAAACTCTCAGGACTAGAGAAACGAATTGTATTTAAGCATTCATGAATTATATTATGCAGAATTTAAACCCGCAGTACTAAGGCAACGAATTTTATTTAAGCATTCATGAATTACATTATGCAGAATTTAAACTCGCAGGACTAGAGCGACGAATTGTATTTAAGCATTCATGAATTATATTATGCAGAATTTAAGCCCGCATTACTAAGGCAACGAATTTTATTTAATAATTTACGAGTTATATTATAAAGAATTTAAACTCGCAGGGTTAGATCAACGAATTGTATTTAAGCATTCATGAATTATATTTCGCAGAATTTAAACTCGAGGGCTAGAGCAACGAATTCCATTTAAGCATTCATGAATTATATTATGCAGAACTTAAACCCGCAGTACTAAGGCAACGAATTTAACTTAATAATTCCCGAGTTATATTATGCAGAATTTAAACTCGCAGGACTATAGTAACGAATTTTATTTAACCATTCATGAATTATATTATGCAGAATTTAAACTCGCAGGACTAGAGCAACGAATTTTATTTAAGCATTCATTAATTATATTGTCCAGAACTTAAACCCGCAGTACTAAGGCAACGAATTTTATTTAAGCATTCATGAATTACATTATGCAGAATTTAAACTCGCAGGACTAGAGTAACGAATTGTATTTAAGCATTCATGAATGATATTATGCAGAATTTAAGCCCGCATTACTAAGGCAAGGAATTTTATTTAATAATTCACGAGTTATATTATGCAGAATTTAAACTCGCAGGACTAGAGAAACGAATTGTATTTAAGCATTCATGAATTATATTATGCAGAATTTACACCCGCAGTACTAAGGCATCAAATTTTATTTAAGCATTCATGAATTATATAATGCAGAATTTAAACTCGCAGGACTAGAGCAACGAATTGTATTTAAGCATTCAAGAATTATATTATGCATAATTTAAAACCGCAGTACTAAGGCAACGAATTTTATTTAAGCATTCATGAATTATATTACGCAGAATTTAAACTGGCAGGACTAGAGCAACGAATTGTATTTAAGCACTCATGAATTATATTATGCAGAAGTTAAACCCGCAGTACTAAGGCAACAAATTTTATTTTTGCATTCATGAATTATATTATGCAGAATTTAAACTCGCAGGACTAGAGAAACGAATTGTATTTAAGCATTCATGAATTATATTATGCAGAATTTAAACCCGCAGTACTAAGGCAACGAATTTTATTTAAGCATTCATGAATTATATTATGCAGAATTTAAACTCGCAGGACTAGAGCAACGAATTGTATTTAAGCATTCATGAATTATATTATGCAGAATTTAAGCCCGCATTACTAAGGCAACGAATTTTGTTTAATAATTTACGAGTTATATTATAAATAATTATAACTCGCAGGGTTAGATCAACGAATTGTATTTAAGCATTCATGAATTATATTTCGCAGAATTTAAACTCGCAGGGCTAGAGCAACGAATTCCATTTAAGCATTCATGAATTATATTATGCAGAACTTAAACCCGCAGTACTAAGGCAACGAATTTAATTTAAGCATTCATGAATTACATTATGCAGAATTTAAACTCGCAGGACTAGAGCAACGAATTGTATTTAAGCATTCATGAATGATATTATGCAGAATTTAAGCCCGCATTACTAAGGGAAGGAATTTTATTTAATAATTCACGAGTTATATTATGCAGAATTTAAACTCGCAGGACTATAGTAACGAATTTTATTTAACCATTCATGAATTATATTATGCAGAATTTAAACTCGCAGGACTAGAGCAACGAATTGTATTTAAGCATTCATTAATTATATTGTGCAGAACTTAAACCCGCAGTACTAAGGCAACGAATTTTATTTAAGCATTCATGAATTACATTATGCAGAATTTAAACTCGCAGGACTAGAGCAACGAATTGTATTTAAGCATTCATAAATGATATTATGCAGAATTTAAGCCCGCATTACTAAGGCAAGGAATTTTATTTAATAATTCACGAGTTATATTATGCAGAATTTAAACTCGCAGGGTTAGATCAACGAATTGTATTTAAGCATTCATGAATGATATTATGCAGAATTTAAGCCCGCATTACTAAGGCAAGGAATTTTATTTAATAATTCACGAGTTATATTATGCAGAATTTAAACTCGCAGGACTAGAGAAACGAATTGTATTTAAGCATTCATGAATTATATTATGCAGAATTTACACCCGCAGTACTAAGGCATCAAACTTTATTTAAGCATTCATGAATTATATAATGCAGAATTTAAACTCGCAGGACTAGAGCAACGAATTGTATTTAAGCATTCAAGAATTATATTATGCATAATTTAAAACCGCAGTACTAAGGCAACGAATTTTATTTAAGCATTCATGAATTATATTACGCAGAATTTAAACTGGCAGGACTAGAGCAACGCATTGTATTTAAGCACTCATGAATTATGTTATGCAGAAGTTAAACCCGCAGTACTAAGGCAACAAATTTTATTTATGCATTCATGAATTATATTATGCAGAATTTAAACTCGCAGGACTAGAGAAACGAATTGTATTTAAGCATTCATGAATTATATCATGCAGAATTTAAACCCGCAGTACTAAGGCAACGAATTTTATTTAAGCATTCATGAATTATATTATGCAGAATTTAAACTCGCAGGACTAGAGCAACGAATTGTATTTAAGCATTCATGAATTATATTATGCAGAATTTAAGCCCGCATTACTAAGGCAACGAATTTTATTTAATAATTTACGAGTTATATTATAAAGAATTTAAACTCGCAGGGTTAGATCAACGAATTGTATTTAAGCATTCATGAATTATATTTCGCAGAATTTAAACTCGCAGGGCTAGAGCAACGAATTCCATTTAAGCATTCATGAATTATATTATGCAGAACTTAAACCCGCAGTACTAAGGCAACGAATTTAATTTAATAATTCACGAGTTATATTATGCAGAATTTAAACACGCAGGACTATAGTAACGAATTTTATTTAACCATTCACGAGTTATATTATGCAGAATTTAAACTCGCAGTACTTAGACAACGAATTTTATTTAGCCATTCACGAGTTATATTATGCAGAACTTAAACTCGCAATACAAAGGCAACGATTTTTATTTAACCATTCACTAGTTATATTATGCAGAACTTAAACCCGCACTATGAAGGCAACGAATTTTATTTAACCATTCACGAGTTATATTATGCAGAATTTAAACTCGCAGTACTAAGGCAACGAATTTTATTTAACACGAGTTATATTATCCAGAAATTAAACCGCAGTACTAAGGCATCGAATTTTATTTAACTATTCACGAGTTATATTATGTAGAATTTAAACCCTCAGTACTAAGGCAACGAATTTTATTTAACCATTCACGAGTTATATTATGCAGAATTTAAACTCGCAGTACTAGAGCAACGAATTGTATTTAAGCATTCAAGAATTATATTATGCATAATTTAAAACCGCAGTACTAAGGCAACGAATTTTATTTAAGCATTCATGAATTATATTACGCAGAATTTAAACTGGCAGGACTAGAGCAACGAATTGTATTTAAGCATTCATGAATTATATTATGCAGAAGTTAAACCCGCAGTACTAAGGCAACGAATTTTATGTAAGCATTCATGAATTATATTATGCAGAATTTAAACTCGCAGGACTAGAGAAACGAATTGTATTTAAGCATTCATGAATTATATTATGCAGAATTTACACTCGCAGTACTAAGGCATCAAACTTTATTTAAGCATTCATGAATTATATAATGCAGAATTTAAACTCGCAGGACTAGAGCAACGAATTGTATTTAAGCATTCAAGAATTATATTATGCATAATTTAAAACCGCAGTACTAAGGCAACGAATTTTATTTAAGCATTCATGAATTATATTATGCAGAATTTAAACTCTCAGGACTAGAGAAACGAATTGTATTTAAGCATTCATGAATTATATTATGCAGAATTTAAACCCGCAGTACTAAGGCAACGAATTTTATTTAAGCATTCATGAATTACATTATGCAGAATTTAAACTCGCAGGACTAGAGCAACGAATTGTATTTAAGCATTCATGAATTATATTATGCAGAATTTAAGCCCGCATTACTAAGGCAACGAATTTTATTTAATAATTTACGAGTTATATTATAAAGAATTTAAACTCGCAGGGTTAGATCAACGAATTGTATTTAAGCATTCATGAATTATATTTCGCAGAATTTAAACTCGAGGGCTAGAGCAACGAATTCCATTTAAGCATTCATGAATTATATTATGCAGAACTTAAACCCGCAGTACTAAGGCAACGAATTTAACTTAATAATTCCCGAGTTATATTATGCAGAATTTAAACTCGCAGGACTATAGTAACGAATTTTATTTAACCATTCATGAATTATATTATGCAGAATTTAAACTCGCAGGACTAGAGCAACGAATTTTATTTAAGCATTCATTAATTATATTGTCCAGAACTTAAACCCGCAGTACTAAGGCAACGAATTTTATTTAAGCATTCATGAATTACATTATGCAGAATTTAAACTCGCAGGACTAGAGTAACGAATTGTATTTAAGCATTCATGAATGATATTATGCAGAATTTAAGCCCGCATTACTAAGGCAAGGAATTTTATTTAATAATTCACGAGTTATATTATGCAGAATTTAAACTCGCAGGACTAGAGAAACGAATTGTATTTAAGCATTCATGAATTATATTATGCAGAATTTACACCCGCAGTACTAAGGCATCAAATTTTATTTAAGCATTCATGAATTATATAATGCAGAATTTAAACTCGCAGGACTAGAGCAACGAATTGTATTTAAGCATTCAAGAATTATATTATGCATAATTTAAAACCGCAGTACTAAGGCAACGAATTTTATTTAAGCATTCATGAATTATATTACGCAGAATTTAAACTGGCAGGACTAGAGCAACGAATTGTATTTAAGCACTCATGAATTATATTATGCAGAAGTTAAACCCGCAGTACTAAAGCAACAAATTTTATTTTTGCATTCATGAATTATATTATGCAGAATTTAAACTCGCAGGACTAGAGAAACGAATTGTATTTAAGCATTCATGAATTATATTATGCAGAATTTAAACCCGCAGTACTAAGGCAACGAATTTTATTTAAGCATTCATGAATTATATTATGCAGAATTTAAACTCGCAGGACTAGAGCAACGAATTGTATTTAAGCATTCATGAATTATATTATGCAGAATTTAAGCCCGCATTACTAAGGCAACGAATTTTGTTTAATAATTTACGAGTTATATTATAAATAATTATAACTCGCAGGGTTAGATCAACGAATTGTATTTAAGCATTCATGAATTATATTTCGCAGAATTTAAACTCGCAGGGCTAGAGCAACGAATTCCATTTAAGCATTCATGAATTATATTATGCAGAACTTAAACCCGCAGTACTAAGGCAACGAATTTAATTTAAGCATTCATGAATTACATTATGCAGAATTTAAACTCGCAGGACTAGAGCAACGAATTGTATTTAAGCATTCATGAATGATATTATGCATAATTTAAGCCCGCATTACTAAGGGAAGGAATTTTATTTAATAATTCACGAGTTATATTATGCAGAATTTAAACTCGCAGGACTATAGTAACGAATTTTATTTAACCATTCATGAATTATATTATGCAGAATTTAAACTCGCAGGACTAGAGCAACGAATTGTATTTAAGCATTCATTAATTATATTGTGCAGAACTTAAACCCGCAGTACTAAGGCAACGAATTTTATTTAAGCATTCATGAATTACATTATGCAGAATTTAAACTCGCAGGACTAGAGCAACGAATTGTATTTAAGCATTCATGAATGATATTATGCAGAATTTAGCCCGCATTACTAAGGCAAGGAATTTTATTTAATAATTCACGAGTTATATTATGCAGAATTTAAACTCGCAGGGTTAGATCAACGAATTGTATTTAAGCATTCATGAATTATATTTCGCAGAATTTAAACTCGCAGGGCTAAAGCAACGAATTGCATTTAAGCATTCATGAATTATATTATGCAGAACTTAAACCCGCAGTACTAAGGCAACGATTTTAATTTAATAATTCACGAGTTATATTATGCGGAATTTAAACTCGCAGGACTAGAGTAACGAATTTTATTTAACCATTCATGAATTATATTATGCAGAATTTAAACTCGCAGGACTAGAGCAACGAATTGTATTTAAGCATTCATGAATTATATTATGCAGAATTTAAACCCGCAGTACTAAGGCAACGAATGTATTTAAGCATTCATGAATTATATTATGCAGAATTTGAACCCGCAGGACTAGAGTAACGAATTTTATTTAACCATTCATGAATTATATTATGCAGAATTTAAACTCGCAGGACTAGAGCAACGAATTTTATTTAAGCATTCATGAATTATTTCATTGTGAATTTGAACCCGCAGGACTAGAGAAACGAATTTTATTTAAGCATTCATGAATTATATTATGCAGAATTTAAACTCACAGGACTAGAGCAACGAATTTTATTTAAGCATTCATGAATTATATTATGCAGAATTTAAACTCGCAGGACTAGAGCAACGAATTGTATTTAAGCATTCATGAATTATATTATGCAGAACTAAACCCGCAGTACTAAGGCAACGAATTGTATTTAAGCATTCATGAATTATATTATGCAGAACTAAACCCCGCAGTACTAAGGTAACGAATTTAATTTAATAATTCACGAGTTATATTATGCAGAATTTAAAGTCGCAGGACTAGAGTAACGAATTTTATTTAACCATTCATGAATTATATTATGCAGAATTTAAACTCGCAGGACTAGATCAACGAATTGTATTTAAGCATTCATGAATTATATTATGCCGAACTTAAACCCGCAGTACTAAGGCAACGAATTGTATTTAAGCATTCATGAATTATATAATGCAGAATTTAAACCCGCAGTACTAAGGCAACGAATTTAATTTAATAATTCACGAGTTATATTATGCGGAATTTGAACCCGCAGGACTAGAGTAACGAATTTTATTTAACCATTCATGAATTATATTATGCAGAATTTAAACTCGCAGGACTAGAGCAACGAATTTTATTTAAGCATTCATGAATTATTTCATTGTGAATTTGAACCCGCAGGACTAGAGAAACGAATTTTATTTAAGCATTCATGAATTATATTATGCAGAATTTAAACTCACAGGACTAGAGCAACGAATTTTATTTAAGCATTCATGAATTATATTATGCAGAATTTAAACTCGCAGGACTAGAGCAACGAATTGTATTTAAGCATTCATGAATTATATTATGCAGAACTAAACCCGCAGTACTAAGGCAACGAATTGTATTTAAGCATTCATGAATTATATTATGCAGAACTAAACCCCGCAGTACTAAGGTAACGAATTTAATTTAATAATTCACGAGTTATATTATGCAGAATTTAAAGTCGCAGGACTAGAGTAACGAATTTTATTTAACCATTCATGAATTATATTATGCAGAATTTAAACTCGCAGGACTAGATCAACGAATTGTATTTAAGCATTCATGAATTATATTATGCCGAACTTAAACCCGCAGTACTAAGGCAACGAATTGTATTTAAGCATTCATGAATTATATAATGCAGAATTTAAACCCGCAGTACTAAGGCAACGAATTTAATTTAATAATTCACGAGTTATATTATGCGGAATTTGAACCCGCAGGACTAGAGTAACGAATTTTATTTAACCATTCATGAATTATATTATGCAGAATTTAAACTCGCAGGACTAGAGCAACGAATTTTATTTAAGCATTCATGAATTATTTCATTGTGAATTTGAACCCGCAGGACTAGAGAAACGAATTTTATTTAAGCATTCATGAATTATATTATGCAGAATTTAAACTCACAGGACTAGAGCAACGAATTTTATTTAAGCATTCATGAATTATTTCATGCAGAATTTGAACCCGCAGTACTAGAGGAACGAATTTTATTTAAGCATTCATGAATTATTTCATGCAGAATTTGAACCCGCAGGATTAGGGCAACGAATTTTATTTATGCTTTCATGAATTATTTCATGCAGAATTTAAACTCGCAGGACTAGAGTAACGAATTTTATTTAACCATTCATGAATTATATTATGCAGAATTTAAACTAGCAGGACTAGAGCAACGAACTGTATTTAAGCATTCATGAATTATATTATGCCGAAATTAAACCCGCAGTACTAAGGCAACGAATTGTATTTAAGCATTCATGAATTATATAATGCAGAATTTAAACCCGCAGTACTAAGGCAACGAATTTAATTTAATAATTCACGAGTTATATTATGCGGAATTTGAACCCGCAGGACTAGAGTAACGAATTTTATTTAACCATTCATGAATTATATTATGCAGAATTTAAACTCGCAGGACTAGAGCAACGAATTTTATTTAAGCATTCATGAATTATTTCATTGTGAATTTGAACCCGCAGGACTAGAGAAACGAATTTTATTTAAGCATTCATGAATTATATTATGCAGAATTTAAACTCACAGGACTAGAGCAACGAATTTTATTTAAGCATTCATGAATTATTTCATGCAGAATTTGAACCCGCAGTACTAGAGGAACGAATTTTATTTAAGCATTCATGAATTATTTCATGCAGAATTTGAACCGGCAGGATTAGGGCAACGAATTTTATTTATGCTTTCATGAATTATTTCATGCAGAATTTGAACCCGCAGGACTAGGTCAGCGAATTTTATTTATGCTTTCATGAATCATATGAACATTTAGCTTTCTTCTGTTTGCGGATGATATAAACCTAATTTTTTACAAGGAAACCAAACTTCAGAAACCAATGTATCATTTGAATAAAAGAAAGTAATATGAAGCTTTCTAAGACTAAAATTAAAGTTAATGGCATTTTAGGGAAGGTACCCAATAAGAAGAAAACTGTATTAGAAAGAAAATCTAGGAACAAGTGTCACATTTCTAGATCTTGGCTACGACGTAACTTACGATGAAGATTAGGATAAACAAAAAAATAAATAAATATCTCATATGCTTTACATTCACACGGCTATCTCTACCCTCTATCATTTATTAGTAGGTATACAAATTATTCTTAAGAAAGCGTACTTCATTTAAAACGACATAAGCTTTTACAGAAATAGCTAAATTACACATTTTGTTACAGATACAAAGGGTACAGCCAGTCAAACGCTTTAGACCACGACGCTATATGCTGGCCTTAAAATTCCATACTCTTCCCATTCAATCGCGACAAACAACTGAAAATCGGCAAGACTTGAAAAGAATATTGAACAATGCAACCGTAACGGATATCTCGGAAATGACTTATGCTACAAAAAAGGTTATTTGAAATAAATTGTATGTTACAACGTTTTTTGTGTAGCACGTTTTCGTTTCGTCGTCAAAGTTTACCAGCTTTGCAACATTATATAAACTTTCTTCCGAATGAAGAGGATTTCTCAGACTATTCCCAGATATGAATTTTATTTTTCATGCAAATAACATTAGTATATGGCATATGGCCTACTATGTACGTGGTAGGGAAAGTAACACGAATATTCCATGTGGTCTGTGAAACAATTAATGGCACCTTTAAAAATAAAGTAAGACAAGAGATAGAATTTAGATTTTATATAGTCATGGCAACACTAGGGATATACTATGGAAGTGAAGTATGGAGTGTCAAAGAAAGAAAATCTGATGTGTTACACTCACATGACTTTCTCTATTCTTGTACAAGTTATTTTTACAAACGCTTATTCTCCATATGCTTCATGTTAATCGAGATATGGAAATGTTAATCTTACTGCTAATTTTCTTGTAGATGCAAGGGGAGTTGCTAGGCTTTAAGGGAGTCAAATATTTTAAGAGCTGCTTGCTATGTGGCGTATTCCATCTTCTTTACATTACCAGGACAAAAATAAAAAATGAATGACGAATTCCCATTTGAGAAAAAGTGTAATTATTGGAAAATTTAAGGGAATAACAAGCAATATCTCGAAAATTGTTCACTCAAAAAAAATTTATGACGGAAATTGTGTATTTAAACGCGATCTACATTTTTGTGTAGTAAAATTTTGTCTATCTCTTATGGATTACCAGTTATGCAAAAGTCATTCACAATGAAGAATACTTTTGGAGACATTCCCAGAAAATTAAAGATATACATTTCATTCGTCATGAAAGTATCTTAAATATATGATATTTTAATAAAAATCGTTATAGACATTTATGAGGAAATTAAAATTTTCGAAAAATGTTACATGTAAAGGGTAATCTGGGGTGGGGGGATTTTCTTGAAAACCTCTGTGTCGCATCTCTGGAAGATACTGAACCTAAATACCAAGTTTGGTGTTTATTCGACTGTTCGTTTCTGAGTTATGCTGTTCACAGGCAGACACACAGACACATACACGGACTTGTTTCCAAAAATGCTTTATATGCATTCAGTGCACCTCAAAACATGTATTTCCGTGAAATCTCGGTATCGAATTTTTGGGCGGAATGCAATATTTCCCCTACTTACTATACGTAGTAGGGAAACTAATACAAAAGTAAAACACAAGCAGCATAATGATGTTTCTGCCTTCAGTCAAAGGTTATACAAGGAAGAACACAGAAGAAATGAGACAGAGAAGAACTGAAGGTAGAACCATTGTTACAGCAAACAGGAGAATATACAGTGGAGCTCCTTTATGGATGTAAAGCTGAGATTCTAAAGGAAATCCCGCATCCAAAATCAGCTTTATCACAAAAAATATTTTAGTTTTTTGTTTTCTTTAAAATGTGTAGCGGAAAACGGTTGTTGAGCGCTATTTGTAGTGGGAAATCGTTGGTCCTTGGGTTGGTGCTATATGCTGCAATTTTGTTCCTCGGCTATGGATGCTCGTCGGCTGTTGCGTTTTCCATTCCAATCTAACTCTTGGTTGTCATGGTTATCTTGGGTGAGGCAAATTAGGAATAAACTGCATTTCCCTTAATCAATATAGTTTATTAACAATTTAACTATTTATGGGTCGCTAGCTTTTCCCATTATTCTAATCCCACCACTTTAAATAAGTCAGGAGCGTAAGTATATGCACATGCACTCCCACCCATATGCATATACACACACGTGCATCTGTCGCTAAAAGCGTAGCACTTCGTACCGATGAAATTCTAGAAGAGAAGAGAGAATGGGCTCTGGGACCTTGTTTGCCCTTATATACCTGAGCCTAGTGACACTCACTTCTGCGCTTCAAAATGTAACGACGTTTCTAATTGGTCCTCAGACCACGTTAGCTTAACATATATGAGAATATGTTACTTCAAATTCGTGCGCTTTACGCGTCAGCCTGGCACGTGGTGAAGCGGGCTCAATATCTCCGTCTCTTTCTTTTCTCTATCTGTCTCTTTCTATTTCTCCTGACCGTTACCCGTTCCCTGTTCGTTGGCTTGGTGAAAGGTGTGCTCTACTTAGAATTATGTTTTACCTAGAATTTGCTAGCTCGCCCGTTTCTTACAATTTGCTCTGTACAAATGTTGGATGTTGAATATTTTAACTTGTTTCTTGGGGAATTATATTATTACTGTACAATTCTTATATATGTATGATATATCCCCTTTCATATGTACAATTCTTATATATGTATAGTATATCCCCTTTCAAATGGCTAAAGCTATTTGAAAGAATTACCTTCAGTTTTTAGCATAGTGAATAAACTTTATAGACTGAATTCTTCTTAAAACGGTAAAGGTACGGATAAAAGGAGGGCAAAGCACCACAAGTAAGTCACGACACTTTTTGCTTTTACACGGATGAAAGGAGAGACCTTAAGGGCGACCAGATCCGCATAGTATGGCCGGGGTCCCTAAGGTGTTTAGGAAGCTTTAGGAAGCCTCTAACCTTGAGGGGGAGCCCATACGAGAACACCAATTAGACGGTCCTATCTGAGCAGTCGTATAGAAACCCCAGAGAAAAACCTCTAAAGAGCTCACAACTACCGCCCTGCAGCAAACAGCATAACACGTTGCCTGGACGTAAAACCTTGAAACAGACAACACGGAAGATGATGGGCATAGGAAATGAGGGTCAGGAGTAGTAGAAGAGAATGAACTACCCCAGCATTCGCTTGCCGACTCGGGGAACCCACGAAAAATCCATTGGTGAGCATGGGTGGTCGCCGGGGTTCGAACCTGAAACCTTCCGAATGCGAGTTCACTCATTATCAGGGCGCCACCTCGCTCGGTGAATTCTCCGTAAATAACGTGTGAAGTTATGCTCGTTCTGAATTTTATTGTATGTAACTGAGAACCCGTAGGAGATGGACCAAAATTAGGTACTGCAAAAAGATGTGGATCTCTTTAAAATGTGCACTATGGTGAAGCTTTTTGTGAAAAACTCGCCGTTGATTGTTTCAGTGTTCGCACATTTTAAACCAGTGAGTTTTATACTGTGAAGTGGTCGTTAGTTGGTCCCAGTTATTTTGTTTTGTGTGAAGAGTTTGTAATATCATAACTGGCATAATATAAAAACTGATTTTTAAAGTGTTGACTTTTGTGCAAGAGTAGATTTGACTAATCCTGTTTCTGGAGAATACTTAACCCTTTATGGTCTGGTCTAACATATTGCTTACAAGGGTGCTTTTTTAAGGTATTGGGCACTTTTTTTTTTTTTAATTTCATATTATACTAACCTTTAACAATAAAATTAGGCTACTTACAGCTGTTTTGTATTGTAAAAATATTAATATTTTCGCAATAAAGCCAGCGTTTTTGTTTTCAATAATAAAAAACAAAATACAGCTTCAGTCAAATGTAACCCCTTCAGCATCCAAGCGTGCCATTACACCGTTTATGTTACTTGGGCCCTCCCTTTCCTTTAACACAGGCACATTTGACTGCAGTCGCTGGGACTCGAACTCGCGACTAGACGTTTCGAATGGATGGTCAGTCCATTTCGTATTGCTCTAACGATCACGGCTATTCCAATCGCTTCGGGTGTGGTTAAAAGGCGGTTTAAGAATTAGAAGAAGAACGGCATATGTAGCAAAATAATTCCGGCAATAGAAAGTGAATTAGAAAACGAGGTAAAGTAAATTTTTGTTTAAATAATTTGTAGAATAGCTATGAAAATGAAGTATAATATTTAAACAGATGTTTTTACGTCTGCAACTTGTAATTTCATAATTCTATACATAATGTTATAAACACAGAAGCATTGTAGATGTATTTTGTGCTATCTAGGATAATCAGCACCAGCTTAAGTCATTAGAGCAAGGATTAATGAATAGAAAGTCAGCACTTCGAATATCCCAAAGACTGTCCTTCCTGGCAGTTTTCTAAATCAGCTTTCATAAATGGAAAATGCCGGGGAGGCACCCTAAACATAGACCAAAACGTATCCTTTGCCCAAAAATTGCTTTTCCCAGTCAGGATTTCATCTCAAGCATGAACAGACCCACCGCCTTTGGTGTCACATGCTGTAAGAACGAACCGTGAATACTATTAGGAAAAGTCTAAGTTACATTCACATGACTTTCACTACCCTCTATTATTTATTAGTGACTAAAAAACTATTTTCCTAGATAGGAAAATTTTAATTTTAATTTCAATCGAGATAAACCTTTGCAGAAAGAGCTACATTGCACAGATCGTTATTCATACAAACGGAATAGGACTGTCAAGTGTTTAAGAACTGGATGCTATATGCTGGCCTTACTCTTTCCTGCAATTGCGAGAAACACTGAATGTGGTCCTGACTTTGCAAGAATGACAAAGTATTAAACAAATCAAACCATTAATAACGCATACCGCGTAAGTGGCTCCTGCCTCAGAAAAGTGTTTGAAATAAATTCTGTATTTTAAAGACGTATGCATTTTTTGGTTAGTGGACCTTCCTCTATTGTTTAACTTTTACCAGATATACAGGATTATACAAGATTTCTTCCAAATTCCTTCAAAGGCTATTCTCACATTTTATTTGCTATGTAATCAAAACCTTTAATCGAAACTGTTGGAACAATTTTTGAGAAATAAAAATTTCAAAAAGTGTAGTTGGTGTGGGGGATTTTCTTGAACATCTTCGTTTCGCATCTTTGGAAGACACTAACCATAAATATCAAGTTTGGTTTTTATCCTATTATTCATTTTTGAGTTACGCTGTTCAGACACACACGCGCGGACCTTTTTCTACAGACACTTTTATGGATTCAGTGGGCCTCATGTATTTTAGTTGAAATCTCTGCATTGCATTTTTGGGTGGAATGCAATCCTTTCTTCTAGGTACGTGGTAGGGAAAGTAAAACTATTCTAATTTGAAATTTAGGCTATGGTATCATAGTAATCTCACTAAATTTCACTCCAGTTTCGTTGAATATGACCACCAGAGGATAGTTTTATCTTTTTATTGTAATCATAGGAGATTTTAATAAAATTACATCCCAAGATGCCTATAAAATTGAATTGTTGAGGGGTAGTCTGTCATTATCTCTCTGAATTCCATGGACATCGTTGTTAGGAAATACTTACTGAGCTTACTGGCTAAGGCGGTAATGCCTATGGCATTCGGAGCTCGTGGGTTCGATTCCCGTGGCCGACCTTCCTAGCCCAAGGTCTTTTTTTCGGAGTTTCTCCGAATCACTAGACCATTGCTGGTAAGTATTATTACTTCCTCCGAATTCCCTGTCCCTCCATTTCATCTCCATTCTCATTTCACTTCACCCTTTATCTGCTTGGTGTAATTCAGAGTTGCAAGTGTCGGCCGGAGGTCTCGGCATGAGCATGGCAGAGGAAAAGGATGCTCTAAATATATATCTGGGGCTCCAAGTATTAAAGGAATTAATCAATTGCCAAATCCACCAATTATAATAGGTATAACGAATTTTAATTCGAACAGAGTTAAGACAACCTGGATCTTTAATTGGAGACGACGAGCGGGCCTCCCAGGGATATATAAACCCACAGGGGTGAAGAGAGCGGCAGCACCAGCCACTACTCGGGTAGTTCAAATCTGTAAATGGTAGGGACCCTGCCGTATGCTTGTCGTACCTCCTGGTCCGGCCGCCTTTTGTCTCCGCTCGCCTCATCTCTCCCTCTAGGGGGGCGCCCCGTCAGCGGCATAGTTACAAAAGATTTGCGTATGCCGAAGTATCTATCCCATACCAGGAAATGCTTTATTTAAAATTCTGACAACGCTTCTGCTACCCTCATTTTCAACTGTTTAAACACAAAATGCACTCTTTGACCTATCTTGACAAAACGTTTTACGCTTATACTCTGGAGCTCAGTGAAATTTATTGGTTATTTCAAAACGATCAAACACTATTCCTTACAATTGTTATAATCTCTTATAAAGAAAATCGCATAGTTTAGCCTAACGTAAAACTGTTGTTAGAGAACCTGGAAAAAATTTAGGTTACGTTACGACTTTCAAAAGGTACATAATTTCAACTCTGGAGTACCTTAAACTCCAACAGCATAAAAATGCAAATGCACTTAGTCGACCCAAAAATTCGATATCGAGATTTCACCATAAATACACGCTTCATAGTCCCTAAAATAAAAAGGGACATGTTTATAGAAAGAATCTGTGAGCATGCGCGTGAATTTGTGCTTGTGTCTGTGAAATAACTCAAAACCTAAAGCATGACTTAAATTCAGTACCTTTTAAAGATGCGACACAGGATTTTCAAAAATCCCCCATCACCATTGAAATGTTATATTTTTTAAAAATTGCTTTAAGGAATTTGATTATATAGATACTATACTTAACATATTTATATAACAAATAAGATGTATATCTTGAAGTTTATCGGAATAGCCTGTGAACACACGTTCATTCCGAAGATATTTGAAAGCATGCTGCATAAAAATGTAGAACTCTCTAAAAAGCACAAATATTTCCAATAGTATTTTGTGGCATGTACCATTTATAAGATACCTGTTATTATTGATTAGAATTTTGTCGTTTTAAACTTACACACTATTAAGTTGTTTCTCGCAATTTCATGCAAAAGGTATGTAATTTCAAAGCCAGCATATGGCCACTCTGATTTAAACATTTGAATATCACTTCAGTCCTCTGTATCGCTTTTGTACCTACAACTAAATTTGTAATGAAATTATTTCCGCAAATGTTTATTTGGACTAATATGAACTAGATAGTAACATAAACTTTCGTAAGAATAGTTTGTAGATTATCTATAAAATTTAAGATACTATAAATGGAACACATCAGATTTTTACTTTCTCTACTACGTATAGTAAGTAGGGGAAGTGTTGCATTCCACCCAAAAATTCGATACCAAGATTTCACTGGAAATACATGTTTTGAGGCCTCCTGAATAAAAAAAAATATTTTTTGAAACATTTCCGTGTGTGTGTCTGTGAACAGCATAACTCAGAAACGAACAGTCGGATAAACACGAAACTTCGTATTTAGTTTCAGTATCTTCCAGAAATGCGACATGAGGGTTTTCAAGAAAATCCCCCACCCAGATTACCCTTTACATGGAACATTTTTAGAAAATTTTAATTTTCTCAAAAATGGCTCTAACAATTTTGGTTAAAATATCATATATTTAAGACACTTTTACGAAAAATAAAATGTATATCTCGAATTTTCTGGGAATGTTTTCAAAAGTATTGTTCATTGTGAACGATTTTTGCATAACTGGTAAACCATAAGTGATAGACAAAATGTTACTACACAAAAAAAGGTGGATCGCGTTAAAATACACAATTTATGTTATATAAGTTTGTTGTTTGTTGAGTGAACCATTTTCGAAATTTTGCTTGTTATTCTCTTAAATTTTAAAATACTTATACTTTTTTCTCAATTGGGAATTCGTTATTAATTTTTTTGCCCTGCTAATGCAAATAAAATGGAATACTCCACATAACAACCAACTCTTAATATATTTGACTAGCTTAAAGCCTACCAATTCCCCTTGCACCTACAAGAAAATTAGCAATAAGATTAACATCTCGATTATCATGAAGCATATGGAGAATAAGCGTTTGTAAAAATAGTTTGTACAAGAGTAGAGAAAGCCATGTGTGTAACACATCAGTGTTTTTAAAATCAAACTTATTAAGTGTGTTATCTTAGAGTTATCATATTCTTGTCAATATCCAGCAAACGGAAACACATGATAAATGATAATTATTGTATTGATGTGTTTGGTCAGGAGAAAGCGAAATTATTGGATTATTATCATCTCCTATAATGAAGCCTCATTTGGGAGAGATTTAAGGCGTTCTTAAATGCTATTCCTTCCTGGCGTTCATGCGTTAATTGAAGGAAACAGTCACTAGTGTGTCTGAAACAACATGGGATGGAATCCACGTAGTTGTGCAGTCTTTCCTTGCCGAATTCGGACGTTATCAAAACTGCATTATCCGCAGAACGGTACAACGGCAAGTGATTAATAGTCCACAGAGAGACCAACTTCTACCCTTTTCGATAGAATCGATATGTGGTCCGATTCCTCGGACTCGACCGCCACCCCATCTCCTTCAGACATGGGAGTCCTGACCCTTGGACACCAGCTTGCTCTTCAGTTTTAATTCCAGAAAACGTTTGGTCAGTACTGACGGTAAGCTTTCTTGAAATTAATAACATTCTTACCTAATACTTAATGAGTATTCAATTATGAAAATGACTTTCAACAATTAATATACCACTTAAATCAATTATGTGAGAAGAATAATTTCAAATATCCTATAAGAAAACTAATTCAGAGGAAAATACCCTATACATTCTAAGATTACACAAAGTATAATATAACTGAAAAATATATCCAATTTAAGCTTTTAGGCTGCATATAAAGCACGAAAGAAAAAAATTATATAAACAATAAGCTTTATAAGTGTAGAATGATGTGTGACACAGTACAAAACACTAGAAAAAATCTTATGTGTTACACTCACATGACTTTCTCTACTCTTGTACAAACTATTCTTACAAAAGTCTTACTATGCATCTATTTCATATTAATCGAGATAAACATTTGCAAAAAGGATCTTTTGACATGCAAAAAGAATTACATTTTACACATATCGACCAGTTCTAAAATATTTGACTATCGCTTAAGGCATACTATGTTCCCCTTGTTTTGTATTTGCAAGGGCAATATAGAAATACAGTAGCCTTTAATCATAGACATATCTCTTAATAGCTGGCTGCTATGTGCAGCACCATTCTCTTTGCCACAGATTAATACTCTTTGCATATCCAAGGCAAACAAAAATGAATAATGAATTCCCATTTGAGAAAATATGTATTGAGAAACTTAAGGGAATAACAAGCAACATCTCGAAAATGGCTTACTCAACAAAAAAATGTATATGACATAAATTTTGTATTTTAAGGGATCTACGTTTTTTCTGTAGTAAAATTTTGTCTATCTCTCATGTTTTACCAGTTATGCAAAAGTGGATCACAATGAAGAACACTTTTGGAGACATTCCCAGAAAATTCGAGATATACATTTTATTTGTCATGAAAGTATCTTAAACATATGCTATTTTAATCAAAATCGTTAAAGCCATTTCTGAGAAAATTACAATTTTCGAAAAATCTTCCATGTAAAGGGTAATCTGAGTTGGGGGGTTTTCTTGAAAACCTTCTTGTCGCATCTCTGGAAGATACTGAACCTAAATACCAACTTTGGTGTTTATCCGACTGTTCGTTTCTGAGTTATGCTATTCACTGACACAAAGACAGGTACACAGACACACACACGGACATGTTTCCAAAATGATTTTTTTCTGGATTCGGGGGGCCTCAAAACATATATTTCCGGTGAAATCTCGGTATCGAATTTTTGGGTGGAATATAACAGTTACCAGACGTTACTATACGTATTAGAGAAACTAAAAAAGCAAGTCAAGAAACAAAATTAAAATTCTATAAGTTAATGGTGACTGCAGGTTTAGCCTGTGGAAGTGGATCATGGATAATAACAGAAAAGAGCAATAAAATATACAGTCAGCAGAGATGAACTTCTTTAGAGAAGTAAAAGATTGTATAATATCGGGTCAAACACGAAATTAAGAAATAAGTGCAAATTATAAAATTTTCTATTAATGCCTGAACACAAGAAAATAACAATGGATAAAAAAACAAATAATAAAACAGAAGCTGGAAGGAAAATGACAGATAGGAAAATATGACTGGGGTGATGACGGAACAGGCTTCAGGTCTAATCTTTGACAGTGAACATGAAAAAATTCTAATACTTGCAGAGCATACTTTTAGTGCGACAAAAATAGCTTCTCTGATATAAAACCAGGAGATTGATGTCACAAAAAGTCTCATGTGTTACATTCCATGCCTTTCTATACCCTTCATTTATCACTGGGTAGTACACAAATTATTCTTACGCAAGTTTATTACTTTCTCTACTACGTATAGTAAGTAGGGGAAGTATTGTAATCCACCCAAAAAGTCGATACCAAGATTTCACTGGAAATATATGTTTTGAGGCCCCCTAAATCCAAAAAAAAGCATTTTTGGAAACATGTCCGTGTGTGTGTCTGTCTGTCTGTCTGTGAACACCATAACTCAGAAACGAACAGTCGGATAAACACCAAACTTAGGTTCAATAACTTCCAGAGATGCGACATAAAGGTTTTCAAGAAAATCCCCCCACCCTGGATTACCCTTTACAAGGAACATTTTTTGTAAATGTTAATTTTCTCAAAAATGACTAACGATTTTAATTAAAATATCATATGTTTAAGATATTTTCATGACAAATGAAGTGTATATTTCGAATTTTCTGGGAATGTCTCCAAAAGTATTCTTCATTGTGAACGACTTTTGCATAACTGGTAAACCATAAGAGATAGACAAGCTTTTACTACACAAAAAATGTAGATCGCGTTAAAATACACAATTTATGTCATATATATTTTTTGTTGTTGAGTGAACCATTTTCGAGATGTTGCTTGTTATTTCCTTAAATTTTTAAATAATTTTCTCAAAAATGGAATTCGTTATTGATTTTCTTGTCTTGGATATGTAAAGAGTATTAATCTGTGGCAAAGAGAATGGTGCTGCACATAGCAACCAGCTACTAAGAGATATGTGTATGCTTTAAAGGCTACTGTATTTCTATATTGCCCTTGCAAATACAAAACAAGGGGAATATAGTAGGCCTTAAGCGATAGTCAAATATTTTTAGAACTGGTCTCTATGTGTAAAATGTAATTCTCTTTGCATGTCAAAAGATCGTTTCTGGAAATGTTTATCTCGATTAATAAGAAGTAGATGGAGAGTAAGAGTTTGTAAAAATTGAAGCCGGAATTATAAAGGCAATAATTATCATAATAATCTGAGAAGGATAGTGATATAAAATAAGTAATAATATATTTAAAATCAGTGTATGTATAAAAAGGAGAAGCATTGTGAAAATTGTTGACTGTATAAGCGACAGAAAGACCAGACAGGCACAATTTTGTAATTAGGGACCAGCCTCAGGTAGAAAGGGTAAATACCATTGAAGCAAGTTTTTCCTGGTAAACAGCGGAGTACAGCTGCTCTTAGCCTGGTGAAGGTCACTCTAGAGCCTTCATGACGGTGACGGGCGTTTGATGGGAGAGAGGGGAAGTTTAGGCGTTGGTTTTCCTTGTATTAGCGTGGATATATCAGTCTGCCTGAGAGCCTGGTGAGTGCAGGACGACTTTCTCGTCGTGTGGAGAAGAATGGTGGCGAACATGCTAGAGGGTAGAACGCTTAGCTGTAGTTAATATGCTTCGGTCTTGGTAACGACAAAGTATCCTCGTATGCATTTAATAGTGATCGGCAAACCTAAAGTATTATTTTAAATAGTGAATAAAAGTGTTTCAAGACAGCATTTGTGTGTTTCTCTGTACACAGCCCCGCATACCCTGAGGTTAAGGTTTCATGCTGGAGCAGCCGTGGCAAAAGAAGAACCAACTGGGAGGAGACAAGCAGCAACCGTGAGGCAAAGGTATTGCTTCATTGTTGGAGGACGGAGCGTGGCTCCGTCATATTGCGCCTAAACGTGGGGCAGAAAGAAATACCTGCGTCAAAATAGTTTGTAGAGAAAGTCATGTGAGTGTAAAGCATCGGATTTTTTACTTTCTCTACTAAGTATATAAGTAGGAAGAGTGTTGTATTCTATTCAAAAAGTTGATGTCGAGATTTCACCGCAAATATATGTTTTGAAACCCTTTAACGCAAAAAAGCATTTCTACAAAATTGTCCGTTGTGTGTGTGTGTGTGTTTGTGTGTGTGTGTATGCGTGCGTGTGTATCTGTGTGTGCGTCTGTGAACAGCATAACTAAAAACAAAAAGTCGGATAAACACCAAACTTTGTATTTAAGTTCAGTATCTTCCAAAGATGCGACACGAAGGTTTTCAAGAAAATCCCCTCATTTAACTACCCCTTAAATGGAATTTTTTTCGTTCTTTTTTATTTTCTGGAAAATGACTAACGATTTTGATTAGAATACCATATATTCAAGATATATAATAACAAATAAGATGTATACATTGACTTTCCTGGGAATGGCTTGTGAAATCCTACTCATTTGGAAGGAAATTTATATAATCTTGCATAACTGATAAATTTTAAGCGATCAATGAAAATGTACTTCACAAAAAATGTAGATGATTTTAAAACACACAATTCATTTCAAATACATTTTTGTGGCATAAGCCATTTCCGAGATATCCGCTAATGGTTCGAATTGTTCAATACTTAATCCTTCTTTATAAGCCCTGTCGATTTTGAACTGTTTCTCGCGTTGTCATGGAAAGAGTATAGAATTTTAAAGCCAGCAGCATATAGCGTCGAGTTCTAAAGCATTTGACTTTCTCTATTTCTTTGTAGTCACATATAACGAAATTTTTAACGCAGCTATTTCGGAAAGGTTTTTCTCGATTAAATACAGTAGATAGGAAAATAAACTTTCATAAGAATAGTTTTTATACCCACTAATATGTGAGAGAGGATAGAGAAAGTCATGTGAATGTAACACATCAGAATTTTTTAAACATTTGACTGTCCTCTAAATTTATCGTATGTTTATGTAAATAATTCTTCAGCTTTTCTTGACCATTTCGTAATGAAATTCACATATTGTGTGGGAATATTACTGCCCTTAGTTTTTGAGTTTGTGTACAGTACTATCGAACCAAAAACAGCAGAATTTCATGACAAGGACCGCAGTTGTGAGGGGAAAAACAGGAGCGGCAACATGCATACTAATTAATGACCGCATACTCCGAAATGAGTAAGATTATAAACGCAGTGAAGCTACCGCAGACTGTCAAAGGGAGGAAAGGAAAATGAAAGGATGGGGGCGAACAGACGAGGGAAGTAAGAATAAATGAAGGGAAGAATTTTTAAAATGAAGAGAAAACGTTAGTATGATTAGACTCCGCTTCTGCTAACGTAGTCTAGGGGAAAGAGATCACGTGTCTTTGACTTGGTTCACAGCGTGGCTGGAAGCGAGAGATAGGGACGATAACCATGAATTACGGTATCAAGGCAAAATTCCACTGCTATCTTAAAACTGGAGGAATATGCGTCTCCGGGTAAGCTAAAAGGCCGATAACAACTCTCCACGTATGCGGCACATCATGAAATGGAGTGCACAACTGTTACATTGTGGTGTTTTCCACCGCACAGGCATTTCGTGGCGCCTACTTCCAAGTAAATAAACTCCAACAGCGAAACACTATCGGGATAATTTTAAAGAAAAAAATAAACATGAAGATGTGTTACATTTACATAAGCTTCTCTACACAATAACCTCTCAAATTATTCTTATATCTACTTCAAGTTAGTTGAGATAAAGTTTGCTTAAATAGCTTCGTTATAGTTACTGAGCGGAATGGCTCTGGCGGTTTCGTCTGTGCCCACATTCGGGAATCAATTCCCGGCGACCGCCCCTCTCACCTATGGGTTTTTCTGGTTTCTCAGGGTCGCAAGGCAAATGCTGCGGTGGTTCTTCTACCACGACTCTCCTTCCTCTCATTTCCTGTACCCATTAACTTCCTAGTCATCTGTTTCAAGGTTGTAGGACCAGGCGACGGTGTTCGGAGGGTTGCGGCTGGGCGGTGACTTGCGCTCTGTAAAGTTTCTTCCCTGGCGCCGCTGAGTTACCGCTCGGTTAGGTCTCTTCTCAGCATGAGGCTCCGCTCCGGGGGATCGTAGAAGTTGGGATCGGATGCGTTCTATCTGGAAACGTTAGGGACCCCGTCCGGGGTTGCACTCGTCGGCATCCGGATCTGGTCGCCTCTCGGTTCTCTTTCCTCATCCTTCCCTCCCAGGGATCACATTGGACGCATAATGAGCCGAATGGCCTCCATGCGGTGCTCTGTCCCACTTGCGGGGTGGCCCTCCGTGTTACGTACATTTACCTTTATCTTTTTCGTTACAGTTAAAAATCTTATGCCTTTCTCTACTCATTTTCCAACAAACTGTTCATAAAAAAGCTTATTATTCTATCTGCATGTCAATTAGATGATCTTCATTACACATTTACGCATTCCTCTTTTTTGGGGGAGAGATTATTTTTTGGTCTTCAGTTGTCAAGCACAATTTAGCCATTAGGATGTCTTCTTCTTTAACGGTTTACCTTCCTTTTTGTAGGACTTACACCCTCAAGGACTTACAAGCCAATGGCATACATCAGTAGCCTGTCGAAGAGCAAGCAAACTCTGGAGCATAGCATATCCAGCATGGGTGATCAGCCCAATGCCGGGTATGGCGGTGAAAAGGAAGGACATTAAACGGATGATAGGAAAATTCACGGATTAAAATTTTAAATCCCAGTATTCGCCTAACGACCGAGGAAAACAACGAAAAAGTCATCGGTCAGGTTGGTCGGTTCCGAGGGTTTGAACCTGGGACCTCCAGAAAGCGAGCCATAAACTTGCCGCCTGAGCCATACCGCTTGGTGATGTCATACTGCTTGATTAATTATCGTCCTTTAACCGAGTGGGTCATATCGAAAAGGGAATGAAGGAATCGGTTGAAATGATATTCAAATTGTCCCAGAATCCGTAGAGCTTAGAGTTATCCGACATTCCCCTTTAGAGGATAAAGGTAAACACTAGGAAAACCTTATTCAAGTAATTGACAATAAATGATATTCGAACACCAGACCGCTTGAATTTTAGTCAGACACTCTAACGCTATACTACAGAGGTGAACACTCCAGTTCTTTTTAAGTGTAAGAACGATACAGGAGGCTAAAGCGATATATTAAAAGAAAGAAAGAAAGAAAGAAAGACAGACATGTCAATATGTGATGGCTTTGAAATTCTATGCTCTTTGCATGATCACGAGGTGAAAAAGACAATATTAAGTAAATGCTTGAGAAACGTACAAGTACTTGAAAATTCGGGATTTGTTCCAAGTGTACCTTCCAGAATTAGTTCATATTATGACCAGTAGTAGGCACTTTATGGCTGTGATGTTCATACAAAGAGCCGCCAACATCTGAAAGAAAGTCACGGCGAGGGGGAACATACCTTTCAATATATGACTAACAAACACTGACATCCTTACGTGAATGACTGATTTATAGTCCTAAGCCGCAAAACGTAACCCAGGATTTAGAACCCTAACCGCAAAGCGAGACAAGGAATGTTTTAATAAGCAGAGGAGTGAGGTTGCATGGGCCGCAACTGCAGAACGATGACAGGGCGTAGCGTAGGGTATGTGAGGCCAAACCGCAATAAACAATTATAACACTATTTGTTGGAATGGATACAGTAGGTAACTAGTGGTTGGATGAAGAACTAAAACTATTGCTATTTACTTGGATTTCGATTTGAACTGTGAAATATACGCGTTTTCTTTCATTGAATCATCTTTCTTCCTCATTTCGATTAGAAGTATATACTGAACAGTTACCGAATATTCAAAGAAATAACAAAGAATATCTCGTAAATGGTTAAGGCCACAACAAGTTTAATTTGGCATGAATTTATGTGTTTGACTAAATCTACATTTTATTATGCAGTAATATAATGTATCCCTTGCAGTTTACCAGTTATGCAAAATACATTCAGCATAAAGAGGACTTCACAGGTTTTTGCGGAAAATTCAAGATATACATTTTCTCATGCGAACATCTTAAACGTGTGGTATTTTAATTAAAATCTGACTCAACCCTGATCGCATCACAATGCTCGTGTTTGGGGTTTAGGTAGATAACAGTTGCACGCTGCACGGAGGTGAAACTAGGTCAGAGCGCAGAGCGCGTAAAATTTACGGCTTCCAAACCTTTCCTATATCGGTAATGCCCCAAAATTATCTTGCACAGTTGAGACGCAGCCAGAATTCATCAATTTAACTTGTCTTTCAGGTTTTAAGATCTCTTGGTGTGGAACGATGGAACGCGATACGTGAAACGTTTATAGCAGAGAAGACGACAGCAAACATCTTCCAAGTATTCATAATGCAGACAAACTATTGTGCTAAAACATGAGGCAGTATTTTTAACCTTAAATGATTTCAGTCCAATTATATAATATATAAATTCAATAACAGCTGGCCTTAAATCAATATGTGTATAATATAATATATAAAATATATGTAACAGTCATTGTATTATATACTGTATAATAATGTTATGTGAATGTATTAAGTAATTTAATAATGTAGAAGCTGTGTGAATAGAGGTCGAAAGTTACTAACAATGAGGTAATCTTGAGGCAATAATGAATTGAAAACTTTAATAATGCTATTAGTAATTCTTGGAACAATAATGTAATATTTAAAACAGTTTATACCTAGCCAGTCAACAACCAGAAAAGCTGAATTTAAATAAAAGTATTCTATTGGAGTAAAATTAGCCAATCAGAGACTTGAAATAGAAAGATTTTACAAATTTAAGCGGTAAACGGCAGTCGATAGTAGTATAAGTCCCGGATGAGCCAATTGGCTTAACGATAATCCTGCCGCTAGGGGCGCTAGTGTCGCTAGTGTCGCTGCGTGCGACGGCGGCGGCGGGAAGTTTGAAAAGCGCCCTGAGCGGGAGGATTATCGTTATTGCAATTGGTTCATCCGGGACGAATTAAAAGAATTGAGGATTAGGGAAAGGTGAAGGAAAAAGAGGAAGTGACGTGGTGTGTTTTGATTGGTTCGTTAATTTGGGTGGAAGATGAAGGAAGGAAGATGAAAGAGTATGGAGGTCACGTGATGGAGAGGAGCGGGGTGGCGAGGTGTTGTCTGTGCGGAGGTCGGGACTGAAAGAGGGAAAAGATGGGGAGCGAGGGATAAAAAGTGTAACAGAAAGTGACATGTGAAGTTGTGATTGGTGGGAATAAGAAGTGATGTTATTGGTGGAAAGGAACAAATGAAAGTTGTTGATTGGTAAGAATAAGAGAGATTATGATTGGTGGAAAGAAAAAGGTGTGGGAGTGGGGTATGTTTGAGGTGATGGGAAAGGTAAGTTTTGCTAGCAACAAGATTTGCAAAAGCCTGTCGTGAACTGATCAGCAATTTTTTGAACGTTGGATGGTAGTTTTCTTGAGTGGATAGAGAGATGGGGCGATATGAGATGCGGTGGCGAAAATGGGAACTAAACAAGATGGTTGAGACAAGAGGTTTAAGGACGAGGAAATTTGGAGGTTAGTGGTGAACATGGCGGTCGCAAGAGGTGGGGGCAAGGAGTCGCGGTGGTGAGAATGGGAACTAAAAGAAGATGGCGGTAGCAAGAGCTTAGAAGAGCAGATTTTGAGGTTAAAATAGTGGGAACTAAAAATGGCGGAGGGTCTGCGACAAGGAGATGCGGTGAGAACTAAACAAGATGGCGGACGCAAGAGGAGGGTAAGGAGATTTGAGGTTACAGTACCAAAACACGAAAGGATATATTCCTACGCCAAGCAGGTCCGAAAAATAATTATGCGTGTGGTACTTACCTGTTACTGGTGTGGATGCGTCACCAAAAGCGCGGCAGCTTCACGCGACGCGAAAAAATAAAAGTAAACTGTTTTTGAAAATGCTTAACCAGCTTTAAGATCAACCAACATCACTACGCACTGATATACCTAGGTTTTTAAAGCGCTACAGACACCCTTTGCAGAGGCGTAATTTAACTATACCAAAAACCTGTTACTGGACCATCGTGATGGTCGCTAGCGTACGTAGGAGCAGGGTTCTCATAGCCGGTCGAAAGCGGTCAAAAAAGTGTACGACGTAAGTATTCACAGTAGCTGCTGTCGAGTCAACCGCCGAGGTGTGAATGAACGAGATCTGTTCTTGCCGGCAATCTGGTTGGGAGATGAGAGGCGCGGTGGTAAAAATGGGAACTAAATAAGATGGCGGAGGCATGAAGTTGAGGTTAAGGAGCGGTGAGGTGTTGTCTGTGCGGAGGTTGGGGCTGAAAGAGGGGAAAGATGGCGAACGAGGGATAAAAAGTATAACAGAAAGTGACGTGTGAAGTTGTGATTGGTGGGAATAAGAAGTGATGTTATTGGTGGAAAGGAACAAATGAAAGTTGTTGATTGGTAAGAATAAGAGAGATTATGATTGGTGGAAAGAAAAAAGGTGTAGGAGTGGGGTATGTTGGAGGTGATGGAAAAGGTAAGTTTTGCTACCAACAACATTTGCAAAAGCCTATCCAGAACTGATCAGCAATTTTAAATAACTAGTGTTTCGGGGTTTTCTCTGGTTGGTAGACGAATGCAAGCTGTTTCTGCTTTTTCATAGGTTTTCCCAAAATTGAAAATGCATATATTGTAACACAAATGTGCGCAGTGCAAAAGAAAATAAAAATTAAATAGGCACACACACACACACACCCGTTGCAGTTGCCATACTTATATTATTCGTGTTTTCCTTTTTTTCTTTTTTTCTTTTTGTTTTTTCGTTTTTTGAAAAAATTACTAGTTTTTTGGGGGTTTTCTGCGGTTGGTAAACGAATGCAAGCTCTTTCTGCTTTTTCATAGGTTTTCCCTGGTTGGTAGGCGTTTTCTGTAGTGGTTGACGAAGCCGTTTCTAATTTTCGAGGTTTTCTCAGGTTTTTTATTGGTTGTCCCTGCCCGGTAAGCAAATGATGAAGTTTTACATTGTCGGCGCACGGATACTAGGCACATACTCGCACACACACACACACACCCGTTGCAGTTGCCATACTTATATTATTCGTCTTAGCCTTTTTTTCTTTTTTTTCTTTTTGTTTTTTCGTTTTTTTTAAAAAAATAACTAGTTTTTTGGGGGTTTTCTGCGGTTGGTAAACGAATGCAAGCTCTTTCTGCTTTTTCATAGGTTTTCCCTGGTTGGTAGGCGTATTCTGTAGTGGTTGACGAAGCCGTTTCTAATTTTCGAGGTTTTCTCAGGTTTTTAGTGGTTGTCCCTGCCCGGTAGGCAAATGATGAAGTTTTACCTTGTCGGCGCACGGATACTAGGCACATACTCGCACACACACACATTTAATAGTAGCGTGTAGCAAACTGTTTTTGAAAAATGCTTAACCAGCTTTAAGATCAACCAACATCACTACGCACTGATATACCTAGGTTTTTTAAAGCGGTACAGACGCCCTTTGCACAGACGTAATTTAACTATACCAAAAACCTGGTCGCTAGCGTACGTAGGAGCAGGGTTCTCATTGCCGGTCGAAAGCGGCAAAAAAGTGTACTATCTTGTTTTCATGGGTTTTCCAAATCGGTAAGCGTTAGAATACTCTTAGAGCTTTTTTCAGGTTTTTCGCGGTTGTCCCTGTCCGCTAGGCAAATGATAAAGTTTTTCTATAATGTCGTCGTTTTGGCTTGTGGCGCACGGATACTAGGCACATACTCGCACACACACACACACTAAAATAGTAGCGTATAAAAAAATTTAACAAACCGTAGATTTTCAAGAAAATTCCCACACCGCAAACTACCCGTTTAGTGGAAGAAAGTTCGTTATTTTTATTGTCCTAAAAATGGCTCTAACCCTTTTGATTACGGTACGGTATGTTTAAGATATCTGCATGACAAATAAAATGTATAACTTCAATTTTCTGGTAATAGCTGTGAAGTAGTCTCATTGTGAATGTCTTTTGTACAACTGTTAAACCGTAGGAAACGAAGCCTTACTGTACAAGAACGTTAAAGCACACAATTTATGTGTATTATTATTATTATTATTATTATTATTATTACTTTGTGGCGTTGTCTATTTACAAAGTTTCCATGTTGATTTTAATGTTAAAAAGCTTTAGACCTTTCTCACTATAACTCGTCATTCTTTTAACTTTTCTTTTTTCATTTTCATACAAAGAGAACGGAATTTCACAAGTGAAACAGTACTGTGATAACGATACCAACAAACTAATTATTATTCACCCACTGAAACACATAAAAAAAATAAGTAATAATCACAGACCCAGTTTGTGGGTATTTAAATGAAACATCATACACAATATAAGCCAATTATGTAATAAGTTGAAATGTGCAAATCTATAGATGTATTTCTGGCGAAATCCCGGTATGGAATTTTTGAGTGCAATGCAATTTCTCCTGTATCTGCTATGTACGTGGTGGAGAAAATAAAAATAGTTACAGTGACTATACAGATGTAACAATAGAGAAACCCACTTGAAGAAAAAACGGAATAAAAATAACAAGGCGTCAGACTCAACTTTCGCGCCATTCTCCGAATATCTGAGAACATTCTTAATATGAGACATGCATTTTACCTTAAGCAAGTAGTTTTAATCTTACTTTTATGAAAATCAGAGTTTTCTCTATATCCTTTATTTGTGACAACAACGCTAAGTTTCGAGTTAGCTATACTCACTTTTTTGCAACTATATACGTTTAAACTAATATTAACAAATTTCTCGTAATCCCAGAATTTATTAATCATAGCTGTAATATTTTTCACAACTGCATGTAATAATATTGATTTAGGGGCTTTTAGTAATTTGCTATTCGTTCTAAAACCTTTTATATTGTCAAGCTGGACAACTATAAACATTCATAACAACATTAGTATAAACTTCCCTACAGAGTTTTATATACAATTTTACAAGTTGTTTTAAGAAATTGTTAAATTTCGGTACCGAAAAAAAAATAAAGATACGGTTTTCCAAAGATTTCGAAAGAACTAAGTTGCTGTATCAAAATTTCCTTGATACAAATTGTGCATTTATTTCTTAAGGAAACCAGGAATACAGATTTTTTATAAATTTTAGCGTGCACCGATCTATATTTTTAACTTTTACGCCTACGTTTCTCGTCAATAAACACCATTGCTGAAGAGGTTGGTATTTCTACTCTCTCTACCACGTAAAATAGTAGGTAAAGGAGGTATGCATTGCATCCAAATATTCAATATTGAGATTTCACTGGAAAATTAAATACTTGTTTTGAGGTCCCCTGAATAAAAAACATTTTTAGAAAATTGTGTGTGTATGTGTCAGAGCAGCATAACTCAAAAATGAAAAGTCGGATAAATACTAAACTTGGTATTTAGGTTGAGTAACTTCCAAAGATACGTCACAGAGATTTTCAAGAAAGTCCCTCCACCCCAAACTACCCTTTACATGAACTATTTTCCGAAATGTTTTATTTTCTAAAACTGTCTCTGACGATTTTAATTACAACACCATATATTAATGACATTTATATGAAAAATAAAATGTATATCTTGAATTTTGTGGAAATAGCCTGTGAAGTCCTCTTGATTCGGAAGAAATTTTCTATGATCTTGTATAACTGCTAAGGTTTGAGAAAAACATACAATACAAAAAATTTAGATCTCTTTAAAAACACACACAATTTATTTGAAATAACTTTTTTGTGACGTCAGCCATTTCCGAGATATCTGTTATAAATGGTTCGAATTGTACAATGCTTAGCCATTCTTTTTTAAAGGCATGTCGCTTTTCAGTTCTTGCTCGCCATGTTGATAGAAAGAGTTTAGAATTTTAAGGCCAGTGTATAGCGTCCCTTTGGATGTATAACGGATGTGCAATGCAACCATTTCCCGAAAAGTTTATCTGGATTAAAATTAAGTGGATATGAAAATAAACTTTCGTACTCACCTATAAGAGATACAGGGTAGAGGTCATACGAACGTAACACTTGAGAATTTTTATTCAGCAGTTGGTGTTACTCCTTAGAAAGGAAGTATCTGCTGATTCTATTTAATTCTTACATTTTACATAACACGTATGCACGGCACAACATAAAAACACTACACACGACACTCATAGTTTTAAATATTGCACTTGTGGGGTTGCAAGCGTTACAGCTCTGCTCGCTTCAGTCATTCTCACGTACAGCACTACGCGCAAAGACCGTGTGCTGATGTAAGTGAAAATTGAGCGTGAGAAACGGATGTTCTTCAGCGATAAAATGCAGCTTTATTGCTGATGGTGGGGATCGCGCAGTGGCGGATCGTGACAGGATGACTGCGTTTTTACAACTTGACAATTTTGTGGCGAAATGCGGCATTTAACTCGACGCGCATGATGAAACTGCGGTTGCGATAAGCGAGCTTATAAAAAGCCGGTGCCAAGAGCAACCGGCCGTAGTGAGAAACGGGAGCGATAGTGGGTTTTTCTACAAAATCGTTCTATTTGACGAAAAATAGTTTAAAATAAAAACAAAATAGCAGCAGCACTTTGCAGGGAAAGAGCGATCGGTGCATTCGGACGATAAGATGGAGCCGCAACCCGGGGGAAGTCGCGATGGCACCTTGCAGCCTACGTTCGAAATTATAGGGCACAAGCAGAGAAGGCTGCCAAAGCTTTTTTCCGGCTTTACAGAGTCTCAAATATACCGTAAACCCGGTCCCCAGAGATGTTAACCCGGAGCAATGGGTATCGCATTTGTTTAACGATATTCTAAACTTTGCGAAAGAGAACCTGTTAGAAAACGAACCCGGATATTTAGGCATATCCATAACAGACGAAAAGGAGACGTCCAAAGCCTTCAACATGAGCGTGAGGCGCGTAGAGCAATTGAATGCGGATGTCATTGTTGGAAGCATCGAAAAGGTAATGCAAAGTAACCAACAATTCTTGCTAAGCGGGCCTCTTCATGTGACGTTTGTGAGGACCAAGGAGGTCTCGGGTTCGTGCCACCAACCTTGCGATGCCTGTAGGGACAATAAAGGCATTGTCGAAATAGCCAACAAAGACAACTTGTGTTTAGCAAGAGCCATTGCTGTAGTTAAAGCCAAAGTGGATCGCGACGTCAACTATAAAACGATGACGCGCTCCGACTATCTGCAAAAATCGAGGGCCGTAGCCTTGTGTGCGAGAATCGGTCAAGGCCACGACAGCTGCACGATAAATGACGTCAGACGCTTTGACGCTGCGTTAAAGGGCTACGCTGTGACGGTGTTTGGCGATCATACGGGGAAGCACGTGCTGTACGCGTCGGATAAGAAATGCGATAAATACATCGAAGTCATGCTCCACGCCGGGCATCTTAATGCTATCGCAAACCTTCACAAGTGCTTTAAATGCAAATGGTATTGCCGCCGGTGTCATCATCCCTCGGCACACAAAAAAGAATTTCATAGGTGCGACGCCAGGTGTGCTAAATGCCATCAGCAGTGCGATGCGCGATTTGACGCCTACATACGCTGCGCCGGGTGCAACAGAGATTTTAAGGGACCGACATGCTTTGCAAACCACGCAAAGAAAGGCGTTTTTTACCCAAAGGCGCTGTCGGTGTGCGATGTAGAAAAGGTGTGCACGTCTTGCAATAAGCTCGTGAATGCGAGGCACAGAAAAACCGCGCACGAGTGCGGGGAAAAGTACTGCTATCATTGCAAGACACAAGTGAATTCTAGCCACATGTGCTATATGCAGCCGTATGCCGCAAAGAACAAAAGAAACCGGTACGTGTTTATGTTTATCGACTTTGAATGCACGCAAAACATTCCATATACCGGCAGAAAGGACACATACGAGCATGTACCTAACTTGTGCGTGTTGTACCAAGCCTGCCCGCACTGCATCGACGAACGCCACAAGACGGCATACTGCACTGAATGCGGTTACAAAGAATGGGTGTTTATGGACGAACCCGTGAAGCAGCTTTTCGAGCACATCGCGCAGGCGAGGTTCGAAGCCTGGGACGTCTACGTCGTGGCGCATAACCTCAGAGCTTACGACGGGCAGTTTTTATTAAAGTACATGGTGGTGAACTTAGACTGGGCGCCGGAGCTCATCATGAACGGAAGCAAGTTCTACAGGATGAGGTACGGTGACGTCACATTTCTAGACTCGCTCAACTTCATACCCATGCCACTCTCCCGCTTTTCCAAGACCTTCGGATTGAAGGAATGCAGCGGTTATTTCCCGTACGTGTTTAACACGAAGAAAAACGAGCAGTACGTGGGTTCAATTCCCGACAAAAGGCATTACTGTCCGGAGGGCATGTCGGCGGAGGGTCGGAAAGCCTTCGAGCAGTGGCACGAAGAAAAGGCGTCCTCCGGGTACGTCTTCGACATGAGGGCGGAAATGGTGGCGTATTGCAACATGGACGTATTTCTACTCAGTCAGGGAGTTTCCAAATTCAGAAGGGAATTCTTGGACGAGAACGGAATAGACCCGCTCAGAGAATGCGTCACCATCGCGCAGGCGTGCATGTGCGTGTATAGAAAGCGCTTCATGCCGCTTAAAAAAATTGCCCTCTTGCCAGCGGGCGGGTATCGACTAGCGGACCGGCAGTCTCGCGCCACATGCATAGGGCTAACTTGGCTAGAGATGCAAAACGGCATCGTCATCCAGCACGCCATGCGAGAACGCGAAGTCAAAATCGCGCGGCACAAGGTGGACGGGTACAAAGAGGCCGAAAAAACCGCGTACTTCTTCCACGGCTGCTTTTACCACGGCTGCAGGCGGTGCTTTCACAATCGCCATGCGGCGATATACAACTCGGGACACGAAACCATGACCTCCAGGTTAGAGAGCACCGAGAAGGTCACGGCCGAGATCAAGGGCGCCGGCTACGCCGTGGTGGAAATGTGGGAGTGCGAGTTCAACGCCGCGATGGAGGCCAACCAGGACCTCGCGCGCCACGCAAGGGACTTTGCGGTACCGGAACCCCTGAACCCCAGAGACGCCTTCTACGGAGGTCGCACCAACTGCACCAAGACGTACTGCGCAGCGAAGGGGGATAGCAAGATCTACTACTACGACGTATGCAGCCTGTACCCGTACGTGAACAAGACGAAGCCCTACCCCGCGGGCCATCCCAAGATCCACGTGGATCGATTCCCGCGCTTGGAAGTCGTGGAGGGCGGGTTGGTGAAGTGCGAGGTTCTACCGCCGCAACACCTGTACCACCCGGTGCTACAGGCGCGCATCGGCGGCAAGCTGATGTTCCCGCTATGCCGCGCTTGTGCGGAGGCGGAGAGCCAAGACGAGTGCCACCACGGTGAGCGCGAGAGGGCGTTGTCGGGTACCTGGCTGGTCGACGAGATGAAGGTCGCCCTGGAGGAGGGGTACCGCCTCCTCCGGGTCCACGAGATCTGGGAGTACGACGTGGTGCAGCACGAACCGACCACCGGAGCCAAGGGTCTCTTCGAGGACTACGTGAATCAGTTCCTGAAGATCAAGACCGAAGTCTCCGACTGGCCCTCGGATTGCGACGACCCTGCCGCAAAGCAGCAGTACGTGGAGCAATTCTTCGAACACGAAGGCGTAGCCCTGGATCCCCAGGCCGTCGCCACCAACCCCGGCAGGCGGGAGCTGGCCAAGCTGATGCTCAACAGCTTCTGGGGCAAACTGGGGCAGAGGGAAAACCTCCCCACGTGCGAGCTGGTGGACCGGTACGACCGCCTCCTGGAGCTGCTCAACGACCCTGGCGTGGAAGTGCAGACCTACGTGCCCGTCACCGACCGGATCATGTACGCGGTGTGGAAGTACTGCGAGCAGCACCGCAAGGTCAACCCCACAGCCAACGCCGTCCTGGCGGCCTACACCACGGCTCACGCGCGCCTGGTGCTCTACTCCTACCTCAAGAGGCTGGGAGAACGGGTCTGCTATTTCGACACCGATTCCCTCGTCGTCGCCGCCGCTCCGGGTGACTGGACGCCGTCCGTTGGACGCCTCCTGGGGGACATGACGGACGAGCTGGAGAAGTACGGGCGGGGTTCCTACATCGCCCGGTTCGCCTCCGCGGGGCCCAAGAGCTACTGCATGGAGATCGTTTGCCCCGAGACGGGCAAGACCTTCTCGGTGTGCAAGGTGAAGGGGATCACGCTCAATTCGGGCAACCTGGATTTGGTGAACGCGGAGGTGATTCGCGACGTGGTGCTGAGGGACAACGACCGTGCGGTGAAGCTGGCGGGCACGCAGATTTCGCGGAAACCGTCTTGGACGGTCGTCACCGAACCCAGCTCGAAGACGTTTAGGATGGTGGTCAACAAGCGCGTACTCGCCGGCGATCACGATTCCTATCCCTACGGGTTCAAGACGAACGCATAAATGAGACGTCTACACCCGCGCCAAAGTCATTTCGAACCGGGCGCCCCTGAGGAGACGATGCCCGGTCCCCGAGACCTGGGACGATTCGAGTTTCCAAGCACGATGCTCGTGGCGGGGCCGTCGCGCTGCGGCAAGTCGACCTTCGTGAAAAACCTGTTACGCCACGCGCACCGGATGTTCGACGTGCGCCCCAGGAGGGTGCTGTGGTGCCACCCTCCGGAGTATTCGCCGAGACTCGAACCCTCGGCTCTGCGTTGCGAGACCCACGCGGGCATACCCGAACTTGCTTCGGTGGGCGAGAACGACCTGGTCGTCCTCGACGATCTGATGCTGGAGGGTGGCGGGAAGGACGTGTGCAATTTTTTCACCAGAGACTCCCATCACAAGCGCTTCGCCATCGTCTACATCCTGCAGAACGTTTTTCCGCAGGGTCAGAAATATCGCAACATCTCTCTGAATGCAAACTACGTCGTGGTCTTCAAGAACAACCGGGACAAGATGCAGATCGAGAGACTGTGCCAGCAGATCGAACCCAGGAATTCTAGGTTTCTCTTGGAGGCCTTCGAGAAGGCCACCGAACGCCCTCACGGGTATCTCGTGTTGGACTGCACTCAGTACACGCCCGCCCGATACAGGTATCGAACCGGCGTGCTGCCGGGGGAAAACCTCTCTTATTTCGTACCCAACTGAGACCGCCGAGAGGACTCGGGTTCGTTTCGTTCTATATTATCACGGCAGGTTCTTACCCAACTGAGGCCATTGAGTCTAAATAAAAAGTACCGCTTTCGGAGCGAACGTCATTATCGCGCAAGCATGGCTAGAGGTAGGTTAAGGCTTGCGACGCTGACCAGTCCTCGCATAGCGAGACAGCACGGTAATTTGACGGCTCTGGCCAAGGCGAAGGCCCCTCTGCGCAAAAAGTTGTTAAAAAATGCCGATGGCGATCTGATCAAGGCCATTAGCGAATGCGTGCTCAACGTGTGCAGAGGTCACGTGCAACTTCCCGCAAAGTGCTTGGGTCGCCTAAAGAAGCACAAGGCTTCTTGGAGGTAGTTGACGGATAAACCGGTTCCTCTGAAAAAGAAGAAGAGCATCTTGGTTCAAAAAGGAGGTTTTTTGCCGGCATTTCTCCTAACCGTCTTGGCTTCGCTTGGCGGCGCGCTAGTGTCGAAATTAACAGGATGAAGTACGGCAAGCAGATCCTCGTTGCACCGCAACCAAAGACCGTCGATAAGCTACACGCTATAGACCGCACCATATCCAGATTGGCTAAAGAAATTCAGAACCTGCAGAGCGCAAAGCTCTCTGCCGACGAAAAGTGGCGGCTCGTAAAACATAAATTGGGCAACTACCTCGATCTCGTGGCACAAGTCAGAAAGCCCTTCCTCGGCGACGACGACGAAGACGATTACGAAGACGTGCACGAACGCGTGCCGGTGAAGCAGGAGGTCGAACCCCGAACCATAAAGGTCAACCTCCTCTCGCCTCGCAAAAAGAAGAGGGCAAACCCTGCCACTCCGAAGAAGAAATCGAAATCGCCTTCCGCGTCGTACCATTTTCGCAAACGCGTCTGGCAACCCCTGTGCAAGTAAAGCATGAAGGAATGGAAGGCGCTAAGTCGATACTATGCCAAACCGGAACACTATGCCGGTTTGCGTACGGTCAAGCCCCTTCGAAAGGCCACGGGTGCGTCTAAGGCGAACATCGAGTCCTTCCTTCAAACCCAGGACAGTTACACTCTGCACAAACCGGTCAGAAAGTGGTTCCCCACCAGATGTTATCACGTGACGAATATGGACGATCTTTGGGAGGCCGATCTAAACGTCATGAACAGCGTGAGGGAACATAACAAACCTTACGTGTACATTCTGACCGTTATCGAAGTATTTTCCAAATATGCTTGGGCCGTACCCCTGAAATCGAAGCTGGGTACCGAGGTTGCGCAAGCGTTTCGCTCCATATTCTCCCAACGCGTCCCCAGGGTCCTGCAAACGGACAAGGGAACCGAGTTTACCAACAAGACTTTTCGCGACTTTCTGAAGAAACACGACGTGAAACATTACACCACCAAAAATAACGTTAAAGCCAGCGTCGTGGACCGCTTCAACCGCACCTTAAAAACCAAGATGTCGAGGTATTTCACGCACAAAAACAGTTACAGATACCTGGAAGTCCTTCCGGCCTTACTCGAGTCGTACAATAGCTCGCATCACAGGTCCATAAAAATGGCTCCGAAGGACGTGAACGAATCTAACATTTTACGAGTGTACCGCAATCTCTACGGAAATAGGACCCTACCTCGCGCAGGGAAACCCACATTTTCCGTCGGCGATCACGTGCGCATCTCTAAAGAAAACATGAAATTCGACAAGGGCTACGAGCAGAATTGGACGGACGAAATATTTCGGATAGCCGAGGTGGTGCGTGGTCGGCCGGTGGTATATAAGTTGAAGGATCTGGCCGGAGAAGCCATAGACGGCACATTTTACACCGAGGAGCTACAAAAGGTCGCGCTACCTCGGACGTTTAAGATCGAACGCGTTTTACAGACCAAGGGCCGAGGGCGCCACAAGCAGGTCTTGGTAAAGTGGAAGGGGTATCCGACAAAGTTTAACTCGTGGGTTCTGGCTTCGAGCATCGATACGACATGATTAAGATCAAGCCCTTCTCCATCACTCTCGTGAGCAACGCTTCCATGGAACACTTTACCGACAACACCACGGCCAGATTTTCTAACATCTTGCCCGAGAGAATCGTTCTGCAGGGAGAATGGGAGGTCGCCCTGCAAAAGGTCAGGTATCCGGTGAAATTTTATAACCTTTCGCCAGACGATGCCCGTCTGGCGGGCACCAAGTACACCATGACGCTCCTCCCCACGCATTCCAAATTCAGTTTGCAAATGCCGCAAGGCATCGTGCACAATCCCAAAGACTTGGTGAACCTCGTCAACGCCGTTCTACTCGAACACTTGAACGTGGAAAACTTCTTCCTCTTCGACGAGCGCAAGCAGACGGTGGGCGTGAATGCCGCCGTCGCCCATCCCGAACCACTACCCGACATTCCGTTCGACGGGTTTGTGGAAAATGTCGCGCGCACGGTCGTACCGTACGCGGTCGGCGAATACGAAGCTCTCAACGATGCGCCCCACCAGAGACCCAAGCCGAAACCGAAACCGAAGCCCGGGCTTCGGGGCAGCAGAAACCCGCGGCGGCTCGTTCCGTCAGACCCAAACGAGACGTTTCAAAATCGGAGGACCCTCCGGGACCTCTACACCGCATCCACAGTTTGCTCTTAACGCCCGCTATGGCAAAAATGTTGGGTTTTGAGCCCTACGTCAACGTCATTCTCGAAAAAGCTGCTAAACACCCCGTAGATCCTTATATGGGGTTTCCTTACGAAATGTTCATCTATTGTAATCTAGTGTCCCCGCAAGTCGTGGGCGACACCTTCGCCCAAGTCATAGAGAGCGCAGCCGTGGAATACGAAAGAAGCAACAACACTTACATGAGCGACGAAAAGACGTTTTTTCCCCAAAATTGGGTACCCTTGATTCAGCAAAACTTCAAGACGGTCAACATAGATTTAAGGAACGGTTACGGCGATCTCTTGCCATTCGCCGACGGATTTTCCTCTACTATAGTTCTCGCTTTTCGTCCGAAACAGGCGTAATGGACGTGCACGCCGTAACGCTGTACTACCTCAATCAGACCGGCGGTGCTTTCCACCATCGCGATTTCACTCTCTGCAGGGGCAAGCGCTACCAAAGAGGCAGCGGTCTCTTTTCAGCCCTCGGAGGACTCTTCAGAAGGTTGCTACCGTTTTTAAAGAGCGGAGCAAAATAAGTCGGAAAGGAGGCCTTAAAGGCGGGCGCTCACGTTCTGTCCGATGTGACTGCGGCGGGAGCAGCGCCAAAGCAAGCGCTCCAACGGAGGCTCAAGGAGTCCGGATACAATTTAAAGCGAAAAGCCGACGAAAAGCTCGATGCCATGCTCGGTTCCGGCGTCAGGCGCTTCAAGAGAATAAAACCGAGCAAATCCAAAAAGAGCAAGCAGTCCAACGCAGAAACGCGGTAGGCGTAAGGTGCAAGACGTATTTTCGTAATGGCAGACGCGGCCGTCCACATGAGTTCCGAACTGGACCTCTTTACAGAGGTACCGGTTCAGATGAGCATCGAGGAGTCACGGTTCCTATACCTAAACCCTCAAAACACTTTAATAAAAAATGCCCCCATCACCTTTCATTATTCCGGAAATGCGGACGATTACCTAGACTTGACCTACGTCGTACTCGAACTCATGGTGCGCATTGTAGATGACAAAGGAGAGGCCTTAAACGCTGACGCTAACGCCACTCTGGTCAACAACGCCTTAAATTCCCTGTTTCAACAGATGGAGGTAACCCTCAATAACGTCATCGTCTCCATGCCGCAAGCCGGTTACCCCTATAGAACCTACCTCGAGACGCTTCTCAATTACTCCGAAGATGCCATGAACACCAAACTAGAATCTACCCTCTGGAGAAAGGACACGGCAGGCATCATGGACACTTTTATCGCCAATGCGGGTTTTCAGTGGCGTCAGGGGTTTACCAAAGGGAGCAACGTCGTACAGCTCATCGGTCCTCTGTCCAACGCTCTTTTTAGACAGGAGAAGCTGCTTTTGAACAACGTTAGCATGACCGTCAAGCTCACTCCCGCCTCTCCCCAGTTTTATCTGTTTTCCGACGTAGATTCCTTTAAGGGGTACGCCGACATCGTGTCTGCCACGCTGCGCTTAAAATCGGTGCGGCCCTCGCCGACCATAAAGCTCGCGCACCAGGCCGTGCTCGCAAAGGGCAACGCAAAGTACCATCTCAAAGACGTCAGCTTTCACGCTCTCAGCATCCCCAAGGAGTCCAGGGCAATGACGTTTAGCGACGTGTGCGTAGGGCAAGTTCCAAGGAGAGTGGTAGTAGCCATGGTCACCGACAAGGCCTATTCCGGCCATTTTAACTCAAATCCGTACAACTTGAAACATTTTAAAATGAACTTCTTTCAGCTCTACGTGAACGGGCAACCCGTTCCCTCCCAACCTCTGCAACCCGACTTTACAAAGGGACACTATTTGCAATACTTTTAAACCCTGCAGGACGGCCTAGGCATTCATTTCAAGGACGAGGGACACTCCATCTCCAGAGAAACCTACCCGCAAGGGTATACGATAATGGTTTTCGATCTCACTGCAGACATGAGCGCTAACGAGTCTCACATCTCGGGTCAGCGCCACGGAACCGTCTCTATAAGCATCGGTTTTGCCGATAAATTGACAGAACCGGTCATACTTCTGCTGCTAGCAGAAATACATCGCACGGTCGAAATCGACGCCAACAGATCCATTTTGGTATCATGAACACCTTTCAAATTCAACGGTTTCTATCGACATGTCCCTCTACGCGCTCTCACTTTTTAGGCGTCTACCCCTGCGATAAACTACCCGTACTTCACGGCATTCGAACGCCTCCCTTGGCGCTAGTGGCTAACACCGACCCCAGCACCAAATCCGGGCAACACTGGGTTTGCATCTTTGAGGACAAAAACTCGCATGCAGAATATTTTGACAGTTACGGCATAGGACCGCTTTCGCCTCATTTTCTCCGGTTCTTAAATTCTGTCTGCGGGACGCGTTGGTCCACCAACGCCAGAAGGCTGCAAGATTTCGACAGCACCACTTGCGGTCATTACGTCATCGCCTACCTCACCCACCGCTGCTCCGGCTTACCTAAGCATACATTCTTCTCAAAATTTCACGTCAGCAATCACGCGCATAATGATGCCGTCATTCGCAAAACGTTCAAAGACGCATGCCGCGCAAAGTGCTCTCACGCTCAGCAAACTTGTCAACCCTTGAAGGTGAGTACGTGTGTGTGTGTGTGTGTCACTATTCAGCACATCTAAGCTAATTCATCGTCTTGCACGTGCTTTCAGAAGACGCTCCTGCTCATATAAAAAGCAACGTCACGGTACCGCTCGCCTCATTCAGAGTGTACCATGCAGCACGCGGATACAGTCATGCTGCCATGCAGCACGCCGACCAGGTAGGTCCGCACCTATGTATTAGCTTGCTTTTTTCTATCCCGTTTATCTCTCTATCCCTCACATAATTATTATTGTTTTGTGTGTTCCAGTATAACCGGATGTCAAACCCCGACCACCTCAAAACCCGGGGAAAAAAGGAAACTACCCATCTTCGACCTCCAACAGCATCCCGACAGCCCTGCTCCGCCAGCACAGTTCCAACACAGTGCAGTTGTGGGTCCTCTGGCGGATATCTACTTCCTCAACCCGCAACAAACTAAATTCGTCAGTGTGGGATTCTCCCCCCAGCCGCCGCACCATCTCGTCGTCACCATTGCCAAATGTGGACAGCACAACGCAGTCGTCATGAGTTCCTCGCAGTGGCACAAACTCGTCGAAGCCATCCCCATCATTCACAAACGCTTGAATGACCCACAGGGACGTCTACAGCAATTTCAGTTCAGCGACAGCGTCACCATCGTGTTTAAGTTTGTGTTCGGAAAGCTAAAGCTCGTTTTCAAAGAACCGCAAGGCGCATCCGTTACGCTCAACCAACAAGAATGGCACGTGTTGCATACCCTGCAGCGCATCATTACCGACATCATGTATCACAAAAAGAAGGAAGAGACGGACGTGCAAAATCAAATCATGGCATACCACAAGTACATGCTTCACAACCATGCCTCCAACGTTCCCATACATAACATGAATTTCACGCAGTTCACCAAGTACATACGGCGCGCCAATTTTAGAACATTCCTCGAGGTTCATCATTTCCTCAACACCCATTTCGCACTGCGCATCTCACAAAATAGTCCTTAGTGCGCATGTATTTCTACCAGCGTTCCAACCGCACCTCACCCAAACATCTCGCGCCCTTCGCTCCCGCATCATGGGTTACAGAAATTACCTGTCGGTGTACTACCATGACAGTAAGATGTTTAAAAACTACGAGGTGGACGGTCACCCCTATAAAAATACACCTTATGCACTTCGCTTCGTCGACAGCACCTACGACGGAAAATCCGTCTCCGCCAGAGTTCACAGCTGCGAAACCAAAATTCATTTTGTGCTATCTAACATGTGCTTCAACGATATCCAGTTCAAAGCAGATAAAGAAGACGTACAACATCAGTGGTTCCAATTTGTGCCCGCAAGAGGTTTATACATCGTTTTCTACGAACAGCAATACATTTCCACAGACAAAATGCAGCAAATGTTAAACGAAAACCCCATGTGCTACGGCACGTGCTTAGCGGCGCATTTGGGTCGCGAAGCATCCTATATCATACCCGATCACATTCACGGCGTTTGCATGTTCAGCACCGTTCAAAACAGAGTTCTCCTCCAAGTCGAAAACCGTTAAATCAACGGACACAGTGTTTTTCCTGCGGATGTTGTGCAATAATCGCTAAGCGCTTCCGGCGGATGTAGTGAACCTCCAACGAACGTTTCCCCACCAGTGCTTCCCCTGATGTGGTAATTCTCCAACCAACTTTTCCCCCACCAGTGCTTCCCCCTGATGTGATCGTTTGCATGTTCAGCACCGTTCAAAACAGAGTTCTCCTCCAAGACGAAAACCGTTAAATCAACGGACACAGTGTTTTTCCTGCGGATGTTGTGCAATAATCGCTAAGCGCTTCCGGCGGATGTAGTGAACCTCCAACGAACGTTTCCCCACCAGTGCTTCCCCTGATGTGGTAATTCTCCAACCAACGTTTCCCCCACCACTGCTTCCCCCTGATGTGGTGTTTCTCCAACGAACTTTTCCCCCACCAGTGCTTCCCCTGATGTGGTAAATCTCCAACGAACTTTTCCCCCACCAGTGATTTCCTGCTTCCGGCAGTTGGGTTATATTTATGCACGCGCATTCTTTTCCCCTTCATTCGGTGCTAGCCAGCCGTGGGGAATGCCAGGACCGTCGTGTAAAGACTTCCACTGCTCGTTTTGCTTTCACCAAACGTGCAGCTGCGAACTTAAGCACCGTCTCACCCGCCTGTGCACGCAGTGTCAACTCGGTTTTTACGAAGACCTCGATCATCTCAACAAGCAAATTCAACAATTCCTTCGAAGGTACTCCGCTAGAAACACCACATGAACTGCTTCATCGTGCTCTTCCGGTATCTCGATAACGGACGAAGAATCCACCTGCTACTGCCCAGGGAACGCCAAGTGCTGCTGCAGAACGGCATATACATCTTCGAACGTTATCCCCCAAGCGACGTCGACCTTGTGTGGAACCAACTTCCCACAGACGCACAGGTAGTTTGCGCACCTTATCGCAGGTGTAAACAACCCTACAACCTTCCTCATCAAACCACTCATATAGACGGTCCTCCCCCGTTTATCAAAAACTGCCATCTGTGCCGTCATAATGTCACAGGACGTCCTTAAAGAGCTAGAAGAACTTTCCAGCAGCGCCCACACTCTCAGCGTATCTACGCTTCAACAGCACGTACCATATCGTGTCGTCGGCGTCAAAACAATCGACACCGTTCACGGTACAAAGCTCGTCGCCAAACTCGACAACGACACAGAAGTTTTCCTACCAACAATATTTGCAAAAGCCTCTCCAGAACTCATCAACAAACTCAACTCTACCTCATTCTGCATCATATACGCAGGCGAGAAAAAACTTCGCAGCGGTTTCAAACGTCACATCGTCACGTTCTCCCCATATAACCCTAAATAATGTCCGACGAAACCTATCCCGTCCCCGTGGGGAACAATCTTAACCTACAACTCATTCTCAACGCAGCTTCACCTATCCGTATCCTCTGCATCTCCAACTCCTATTTCCGCAACAGCCGAGTTGTCACCATCACACTCGACGTCCAAGGGGCTCACGCCGCCCACGTCAAATGCGTACCTACCAAAGTGCACCAGCATCAACAAGACGCACTATGCATCATATACCTCGGCAACAGCAACATTCCTGCTCTAACCAACAAAGTCACATCCACAGGATGCTTCTCAACCAGCCATTACAACGAATTTACCATCCCCATCTATATACCAACCTTCACCGAGTTCGTCAACGAAAGTTTCTCTCACCTGCTCGTCACCTGCATCACCAAACCTATCCACCAATTTACCGTCGATAGCAGCAGCAGCGATGACGAGGACTCAAAGTGCACCACGTACTTTAAAATCATTGTTGTGCGCGAAATCTGTGTGTCCTAGTGCCTCAACAAACTATGAATTTTAATGTGCTTTTTTTTCTCCTAATATTTCTTATATTGTCCATTTATTGTATTCATATGTTAATCTCCTGTAATCAAATAATCCATTATGTTATTCTCAAACTATGTATTCATATGTTAAGCAAATAATACATCATGTTAATCAAAACTATGTATACATATCTTTATCCAATGTACTGTATTCAAATTATAAATAAAGAAAACAGTCCCGGATGAGCCAATTGCAATAACGATAATCCTCCCGCTCAGGGCGCTGTTCAAACTTCCCGCCGCCGCCGTCGCACGCAGCGACACTAGCGACACTTACGCCCCTAGCGGCAGGATTATCGTTAAGCCAATTGGCTCATCCGGGACTTATACTACTACTGTCGATAGACCTGTAGCGTACCTGCGCAGTTCATTTGCTCGATACGTATCCAGTGTGAGACGAAAATTCAATGCGACGAGAATATTATAAAGTTTACGTGTTTACAAGTGCAATTAATAAATAATCTCACAGCTCTCTATGTAAGTGAAGTGTTATTTAACCGTGTGAAGGATTAATAAAAGGAGTGAAGTAAAAATTATAATTAGTGTAAGCCTACATTCTTTAGCCGCATCACCCCCTGATAAGAGATACATGTTTCTACAAATTAATACTGACACAGCCGAGGCAAACATAAACATACAATATTTAAAGAAGCATAAAAATAGAAAGTTGATTCCTAAACTTGGGGCAAAGGCCACTGGAAACTTTGTACCTTACGTGGAGCAGTTACTTCATGAAGTTTGGCTCCCCAACAGTGGAACTACATCACAACTCCTCCTAAAAATACTCCCACTTTAAAGAAAAATGGCTTGGATAATTAGCTTCTTGTTACTACCGAGGAAAGTGGCGCCGCGTTAATGTGTGCGACTCGCAGTCGGGAAGTCCTGGGTTCGATCTCCGGAGTTCGCCCACTCTAACCCATGGGATTATCGTGGTTTCCCGGATCAGCAGGCGAATGCTCGGTGGTTCATCTTCTATCACCAGTCTCATACCCCTCATTTCCTGTACCCGTCTTCCTTTCTTCTGTTTCAGGGTTGTGGGACCAGGCGACGTTGTTTGGCGGGTTGTGGCTGTTTGCACTCTGTGGAGGTTTATTCCTGACGTCATCCAGGGACCGCTCGGTTGGATAACCGCCTCTGGGTGCTTCCGGGCAGGCGCTCCTTCGAGGACCGCTCGGAACTATATGGGTGGGCTCGGGTGGTGTTGGATGCGTTCAACCTGGAAACATTAGGGGACCGTCCGAGCTTGCGCGCGCCGCATCCGGATCTGGTTGCTCTTCGGGTCTCCTCCCTCCCGGGGGTCACGGTAGATGCACAAGTGGCCGGATGGTCTGCTTGCGGTGTTCTGTCCCAGTTTCGGGGGCCCGTTCCTTTTAGGCTTCTTGTTTTACGGATATATAAATATGATGGTATAAACCTCACTCAGTATTAGGAGCATGTACAGGGCTCTGAACTATGGATAGGATTTTTAATGATACTACACTGAGACACAGAATTGGTTCTTGTGTAGTGTTTCATGCCCGTTCTTACCACAGGAGGTGTAAACTGATGTTACACGAGAGTAAAATATGATAATTGAAAAAGGAAATTTGGAGCAAGTATTACAGCCTTAAGCTTAGAGTAGTCTCCAGCATTTGCAAGTTATTGAGGAAAACGAAGGGGGAAAAAATCTGATGCGTTATATTCAGATGACTTTCTCTACCCTCGGTCGTTTATTCCACAAATTATTCTTACGAAAGTTTATTTCTCTCTCTACTTCATTTTAATCTGGATAAACCTTTCCGGAAATAGATGCATTATACATTTCGTTATAGATACAAAGGAAATAGTGATAGTAAATGTTTTAGAACTGGACGCTATACGTAGGCCTTAAAATTCCATACTGTTTCCAATGCAATCGCAAGAAACGGTTGAAAATCAACAGAACTTGAAAAGGATGGCGAGTATTGAAGAATGCGAACCATTAATAGGGAATCTCAGAAATTGGTGATGTCACAAAAAAATCTGATGTGTTACACTCACATGACTTTCTCTATTCTTGTAAAACTATTTTTACAAACGCTTATTCTCCATATGCTTCATGTTAATCGAGATATCGAGATGTCAATCTTATTGCTAATTTTCTTGTAGATGCAAGGGGAATTGGTAGGTTTTAAGCGATAGTAAAATATTTTAAGCGCTGGTTGCTATGTGGCGCATTCCATTCTCTTTGCATGTCCAGGACAAAAAAAATGAATAACGAATTTGAGAAAAAGTATTAAGTATTGGAAAATTTGAGGGAATAACAAGCAATATCTCGAAAACGGTTCACTCAACAAAAAAGATGTATGTGACATAAATTGTGTATTTTAACGCGATCTACATCTTTTGTGTAGTAAAATTTTGTCTATGTTTTATGGTTTACCAGTTATGCAAAAGTCGTTCACAATGAAGAATACTTTTGGAGACATTCCCAGAAAATTCGAGATATACATTTCATTTGTCATGAAAATATCTTAAACATATGATATTTTAATTCAAAATCGTTAGAGCCATTTTTGATAAAATTAAAATTGTCGAGGAATGTTCCATGTAAAGGGTAATTTGGGGTGGGCGATTTTCTTGAAAACCTTCGTGTCGCATTTCTAGAAGATGCTGAACCTAAATACCAAGTTTGGTGTTTATCCGACTGTGCGTTTCTGAGTTATGCTGTTCACAGACAGATAGACACACAGACACATACACACGGACATGTTTCCAAAAATGCTTTATATGCATTCAGTGCATCTCAAAACATGTATTTCCGGTGAAATCTTGGTATCGAATTTTTTGAGTGGAATGTAATACTTCCCCTACTTACTATACTTAGTAGAGAAAGTAAAAAAAAAACGAATTTTCAGAATGTTGTGCCAACAATTTGTGTGAATGCTTCATCTCACTTACCCAGGTTAACTATTTAACATCCAGCTTGAAACTGTATTACTTTCTGTACTACGTACATAGGAGGTAGAGAAGGTATTGTATTCCACCCAGAAACTCCATATCGAGATTTCACCGGAAGTATAGGTTCCAGACCCCCTTAAAAAAAGAAGCATTTTTGAGAAAAAGATCCACGCATATGTGTGTATGTGAGCAACATAACTCAAAAATAAAAATTCAGATAAATACCAAACTTGATATTTAGGTCAAGTACCTTTCAAAGATGTGACAGGAAGATTTTCAAGAAAACCCCCCATTCCCAACTACCCTTTTGGATAGACAATTTTTGAAACTTTTTATTTTGTAAAAAATCAACTTTAACGATTTTGATTAAAATATCATATACTAATGATATTTACATGACAGACAAAATGTATATCTTGAGTTGTCTGGGTATAGCTGAAGTTCTCTTCATCCAGAAGTAATTTTGTATAACTGGTAAACACTACGCGATAGACAAATACGTACTACACAAAACATGTAGATCACTTTAAAATACATAATTTATTCCAAAGAACATTTTTGTGGCAATAGCCATTTCCGACATATCCGTTATTAACGCTTCGAGATGTTCAATACTGAGCCATTCAAGTCCTGTCGATTTTCAATGAGTATCACTCGGTTGATGCCTTCCCCTAGTTTTTAGACGGGGAGCAGTAGATCTTCGAACAAACAAACTGTTTCTCAAGTATCATGAAAAGAGTATGGAATTTTAAGGTCAGCGTATAGCGTCCACTAAAAAATTTGACTGTCACTATTGTCTTTGTATCCATAACAAAATGTGTAATGAATTTATTTGGATTAAAATGAAGTCGATAAAAAATGAACTTTCATAAGAATACGCTGAATACCCACTAATAAGGGATGGAGGGTAGAGAAATGGTGGGAATGTAACACATCAGAGCTTTGTTTTTCATCATGCTGCATGTAGAACTTCGGTTACTCAGGAACAAATATTGTGTAGATGCGTTTAAAGCATAAACACTACACCTCCCTCCGAGCGAGAGCGGTGTTGTTTACTTCATTCATACGACAGCTAGCCTATTACAGGAAAGGCATTGTGACACGTACTTTGGTAATGCTATTTTACTAAGTTTTCCATTGCAAATTATTTACTTTTGATGACATGCATGGAGATGGAACAAAGGTTACGAAGACTCCTTTGCTAAATTATATAAGGCACGTGTGGTATTAGGTGAGAAAAGACACATCATTGAAGGATGGAACGCTTAGAAAATCTAAATGTTTGTTCTTCTATCCTCCTAAAAGTAAAGGATGTGTAAAATTCGTGTAAGATGTTCCATTTAATTCGTTTTAATTTCTTTTCCTTTTATTATTTGCATATTTTTTCCTGAACATATACGTTTTATGCATGAAGTTGTGTACGTATATTTATATGCGATTAAATATGACCATTTCTGCCAGCGTTGTTGAATAGTGAAATACTGGATATATTAGTAGATTTATTTGTCAACAATAGTGAATATAAATTATGCTTATCTCATACTTCCAGTCTTTTACAACATTTGCCGTGAGTACGCATATCCATTCAGTCACTGCTATCGGCTTATATGTATAAACTATGGGTTTGAAACGGAGGAGAATTTTCAGCACTGCGACCAAGGGTAGGCCTCTGGGAGGAACGAAGGAAACAAGGAATGAATGGGAGAGTACAAAGGGCAGCCAGATCTGGTGGTGGCAGGCGTAGCGCAATGGGCCATTAACGTTTCCACTTTTAATATCCCAGCCGCTCCCTCGATGCTCCCCTATCCTCAAGGAAAGGCTCGGAGGGTCCCATGCCAAGGAAGAAATATTTCTCACCTCGAAGCACATCCACCATACTTCAATGTCCACCATGCATAACCGTGCAAACTTACAAGATGAATCGAAACGAAATAAGCGGAAACGCGTCATAGAAAAGTTTGTGGTAACATATAATCCACACCATAATTCACCTACTGCAAAATAAATAAATAGAAATAAAAAATGTCCGGGTAATCGCTCAAACAAGAATCGAACTGGGAACATTCCGAATGCGACTCTTAAGCGCTAACGCCTGAGTCCACCCGATCTATAATGAATTAACATAGAACCTACAAGAATCTTGACAGTTTCTGCGATATAGTAGTACATATTAAAATAATTTTACATATTGCTCATGCATAAGCATATATCTATTGCAATTTTTCGAAGTCAAATTCTCTATGCCTTTATTTGTTGATATATCTTCCAAACCGCCATATAAAATATTAAAATACAAGTATTCCTCTCTTCTGGAAGGATTACATTGGAAAAGAATGATTGGCCGTAACTACTACAATCCGAATTCTTTTCGAGGTTTTCTTCATTGAAAAAATGAATTTGACTGCTCTATGGAATCCCATTTCATTTGAATACATTTGGCCCATTTCAATTACTCATCGTGTGACACATATATATGTATGCAGGATGGACCATTTAAGTTGAGACTGAACAATACGATTCTTCGTAATCTGACATTTCTGCTACGCGGAAAAATTGCAGCACATGCAAAACACGTGTTCACTTCAGAGCGTGTATCTCGTCACTGCATGGTCACAGAAAGTCACGTGACCTCTCATTTTTATCGGGAAGAAACGCTGCATGTGGTTAAGAATTAAGGAAATCTCATCGTCAGCATTGTTGTGAAGCCATTCCCGAAACTTTTTGATCACACCTCGTATCTCCAAAACTAAGTGTTGTTGAAAGAAAGGTCTTGAATAAAAGTTGCTTGATATTATGGGGGAAAGTAAATGCCATTAGTCGTGTTTTGTTTAGAGGACGCTATGATCGTCATTTTAGGATCAAATTAACTTTTTTAAACGGGAACCTACATTCTGTATGTTGTTTTCTCAAAAGAAAATTGTTTATAAAAAGCTGTGAATTTTGTGATGAATAAGGAAAAAAAAAATGTTGGTTCACAATTACGGAACGTAACTTGACCCTCAAATGATCATCCATAGATGGTTCAACCATTCATTACGCTCTTCGTACACAGCTACTCAGAATGTTCGTTGTTATTTCCATTGGTTTTAGAATAATTCCAAAGTGTTTTATACAAATGTCATTTAGTTTCTTATGAGGAGTGAGAAAACAATATATAAGAGGTAGGTTTCCATTTAAAAAAACTAAATTGACCATAAAATGACCATCACAATATCCTCCAAACAAAACAGGACTAATGACATTTGCTTTGGCATTTAATATCAAGCAACTTTTTTTAAAGACATTTCTTTCTATGACGCTTTGTTTTGGAGATATTGTACAGTCTCAACTTAAATTAATCCACTCTGTATAAATAAGCTTTTGTAATACTAGCCCCATAACTCAGAATTAATAACTCAGTATGTCTGCTTTTTGCTACGTTCTTACGTGTGAAAATATAGGCCAGTAAAGTAGATAAAATTAACAAACACACATGTCTATTTACTTTAAAATAGGATTTTACAGGCTTTACCATTTAATACCATTAGCAAGGCTTAAAATGTGATTAACAAATGTCACATAATGCTCATGAGAAATAAAAGTTAACTTTCTCCGGCCTGGAAAATGTTTTACAAATACCTGCCGTAAAACCAGTGCTTGCCAACCTCAAGGAAAGTAAAATACGAATTAAAAGCCCTAAGGCTATACAAAAGAGATTTCCTTCTCTCTTTCAGCTGCGCTTCTAGTTTCGTCGCGTATGGCGGTGCCACACGGTTGGTGCGTTTGCTTGCTAAAAGGAAAGAGTACTCCCCGTATCGCCCTCTCCAGCAGTGGAACGGATCTTCGAAGCCATTGTGACTTTGTGGAACTGTTAGGGACTCCCGCACGCTTCTGCGTTCTGTATGTGTGTCTGACGGCCCGTAACCTCCTGTAGTTCCCTCACTTTCTTCCTTCTGGGGATGATAACGACAATAGAACTATCTATGTCGTAGTCCGCAAGATGTCTCACTCTGTTTTATAATTTAAGACAGAGTATGTGTATACTGCGGCGTAAGCCCGGTGACCACGCCATCAGCGCTCTCACCAGACGTGACGTAAAGGATGGGGAACATAGCACAGGATGGCCTCGAGAGGGTTACAGGTTGCGGTTGGAAGGGTGGTGAAAGCCTGCCACTATAAGACATGCACTTCTGTTCCCAAATTTTCTAATCTTTAATTTGTCGAATGTAAACCAAAATACAGTTCAAAAATAAAAAAATAAACATCTGGTGAATTTACCTGCGTGGCAGAGGTGGCCCGACGGTCCATCTTCGTCGGGCCTAGTGCCTACGTCGAGATTGCAAATTAACCCTAAATAAATCTAAAGGAACTGAGCAGAAAAGGTCTTGCTAGGCACGTGGATGTTCGAGAGAGCACCATCAAAAGTCCGTCAAAGTTTAAATTCCCGACAACATGCTGATTAGTGCATGTTGATAACTGACATAAGCGTATGTCAGCAAAAATTACACAACTCACCCACGTGTTGGACATGAAGTGATCTGACAAGAAATCTAAAGCCAATTTCCTGGAAGTACTTAAAGTTTGTCCTGAATATCTCCAAGTTTATAAAATCATATTAATCACAATTTGTTAAACAAAATTGTAATTGTCACGATATGCAAACAGGTTTTTGCGTATGTATGACTAAACGAGGGGAATACACGAGGGTGGGAGTGAATAAGCTTGTGGCAACGCTCAACTCTAAATATATCAGGTCTTAGCTTTCAAGGGTTTCATCCACTCCTTACATCATAGCCTCAGTAGAGAAGCTAATTTTCCGAAAATCGTATTCTCAAGTGTTATTAATACTTTGTCACGTAACTGTTTGTTCGGCGCAACAATTGTGAGATTTTAACAGGCACTTATTGCAAATAAGTTCAACACTTTCGTCATTTAAAACAAAAAGATGTTTCGAATAGCAATAGAAATTAATGTATAATTAGCCCTGTAAATGTGTTCTTGGCTTTCGTTTATGGTGATGAAAGCCATTTTCTTGAGGTACTTGTTAAAAAGGGAAAGAAGGAAAGGTGGGAAGAACAGCTTAGTACGAATCTGTATAGCTCCCAGTTCAAAATAATTATCATTAAGTTAGTAATTGCTACTTCCCCTACCCATGCATTTAAATTTGCTTTAATCAGCGACCTTACACGGGTTAGACGAGGTCGCAAAGAAAAGGATTTTATGTCCCAACTGGTAGCGCTATAGGGTCGTTATTTTCATAACCAGAACCACCCTCGGCCTCCCTTCAGTGGACCCTAGGGATGTTAGAGCTTCTGATCAGATTTCGTCCTGAACCCAATCTCCGCCCTACATGGCTTCCAGCCATGGCGTCACCTCCCCTTCCACCATTATCACATGGTAACGGCGGGACTATTCGGAACAAATCCCCAGGAGAATGGAATTGCATTACTTTCCTTAAAAAGATAAGAGAGTATAAAAATTAAGTCGCTAAATGGAAGTTGAACCTTTAGGACCGTAAAGTTGGTAATGGCTACGGGTTATTCCCAAACAAGCACATTTGCTTTCATAACGAAGAAGGACACTAAACACAAAATTCACTTTTTCAATTTCAGGGAGGTAAGATCTACTAGAATAGACGGGGAGGAAAGAGTAAGTCATAGGCGGCAGGGAATTTTATATAACTTGGACCTTCTCCATCACATGTTTACAATCAATGGGAGTAGTTAAAAGTACATATTAGAAGAATTTAATGTTATTCTAGCATATTGCCAGGGTAGATCATTTAATTAGAGCAGCGACACAGTAGCCAAAGTTCCGTGATTCAAATTCCGGCTATGACATTGAATATTTCAGTCTAATTCTGCCTTTCCAATATTAGGCTACACATGGCATGTGCAGAAAAACAATTTAATGTTTCGAAATTTCCACACTAAACCACATTTTCTTGCAGGATTTATTTCTACCCTCGAGAATAGCCTATTTAATAGAGGTGTATAGCTTTTGTTCCATACATCTTTATCAATTTACACAAGGAAACATTATATTATTGTAATATTTCAGATTACAACAGGATAGTATCTGAAAACAGCAAAGGATGCAATTAAGTAAGAATGATTACGCTGTACTTTAATATTTTTAATTTAGTATTTTTATTTTAATGTGATTACGATAGTAGTTTTCAGTTATGGTACCTCTAATTCCCATGGTCTTCTAAACCCAAATATCAGAAAACATAACACCGTGATATTTTTATATTATGACTTTATCAAGCTTTTACTATCATTTCTGTAAGTTTTGAATGTTACTTAGCAACCTAATCTAGTCCAACTATTCACTGTTCACTTCACTTGGTTTTCACTATCACTCCACTTTCTTCGTGACATAGTGGTGTAATGAAATACGCACGACGTATTCTTCTGGACCGTTCACTCGCTGGGGAGTCGAATAGGAGACTTTTCCGATAGTCGCGCAGCAGCACTCACTGCAGGTCATAGCAGTCGCCACAAACTCGTTACAAGAACAGACGTTTTGTCGCCCCAGAAACGCAATCGCTAACTGGTTCACTGACTGACTGCCTCATTTCCGGGATGGCTCGCTTATATAGCCCTTGGAAACTTCCACAGAGTTATATAAAGTCCGAGAAGGAGAAATGTTCAGAAGATTCTGGTTGTCTGACGATAGCACCTCCGGTGTTTATGCTGGCGAACGCTACTTATCTTTGCTTATCCCCGACTGCCAGGCGCCGACCTCCCGACAACCTTGAGCCATTGCTGCAGAATCACAATATTATCCTATACCTATGAAATATTTTACACACAATTTGTAAATCACACGCACAGAAATTAAGATATATTCTTTGTTTATTCATTTACTATCTTCCCCGGTATTTAGAAATCATTAGTTCTTAATATAAATATTCTTTTTAAGTTTGGAAATATAATTAGTATCACTCACACTACTTTCTCCATTAAGAGTTCACATATATTTCAGTTTACATTGTGTTCTGGATATTTAATAACCAGACAACCTATATCAAGACTGCCGCAGTTTCTTTGAAGCACACATTTAGCAACTAAATGACCAGAGCTATGTGGTAGTAAATTGGTGTACCAAAGTTAACATTAGGAAGGAAAGCCGAAAATGGCTTTAGCGCTATAGAATCATTCACATGAAGCTTTTATCACATTCAGTAAATTGCCAATGATTTCCTCAGTGAGGATGAAGTTTGAACCGTTGCGTTAGTGGCTATATTGTGCGTGTCTACAAATTATTGGAGGATTTCGTAAGGCTATATTTTCACCAATACTTAACACAATCATACCACCATTTGAAAGAGCAAGTTTGAACTTTTGTGTTCACTTTAGATGCATCGATGTAAGCACCGCGTGTAATACGAAGCATGTCATGTCTCGATGGTTGTGATAATGCGCCTTTTCAATTCCGCCAACGTTGCTGGAAGTGGAGGGATGTAAACACTATCTTTGATGTAACCTCACAGGATGAAATCATACTCTATAAGATAGGTGAACGTGGTGGTCAAGTGCAGAAGGTGTTGTCTGCGGCTGTTGCATGACCAATCCATCTGCATGGCAGTTGTCGATTGAGGTACCTAAGGACATTCGTATGCCAATGTGGAGGGGCTCCGTCTTGTTGAAGATGAATCCCCGTTCCCCTTCTTCTGTGAGCTGTGGCATTAATCAATTTTGCAACATGTCCAGGAATACCTTTCCGTTGATAGCGTTCTCAGCGAAAGAAAAATGGGCCAAACACACGTCTTTTAGAAACAGCACAAATACACGTATACTTTTGCACTGTCACGTTATAACTGAATCACAGCTTGGTGGTTCTCAAATCCGCATATACGGAATTGTGACTTTTGATTTTTCCAGATAAATAAAACGACGCTTCATCGCTCATTATGATTCGTTCCAGCAAAGACTCATCCTCTTCGATCATGGCTATAAAATTCTCACAAAACTAGCTCCTTTGCTGGATTATCAGGCCACAGGTTTTGTACCGCTGCAGTTTGTACGGGAATAACCTCAATCGCTTCCGTACAATTTTCCACATTGTTGATTGAGCACCGTATAAATCTTTCACGGACTCTATCAATCGTTTCTTCAATCGGCCTTCCCGCGCGTCCTTTTCCTTGATGAAAGATACATTCTCTATCGCGAAATTGTTCGTACCACCTTGGGATTGACGATGCGGGAGGGTCGGGACGTCCAAATTACGGCTAAATGCCCACCGAAACGCTACAATACAGTCTTTTCGCGCAAATTCAAGCACACACTAGCTACGATTGGTTGGTAAAGTAGCCATTTTCTCCAAAAGTCAATGTATACGTTTCTCACTAGATGACAAATGAAAATCAGATTTACAACAGACAAAACTTAAAAACTTCCTTCTTTCAAATGGTGGTACGGTCATTTATTTACGTTAAGTGTTGGTGAAAATATAGCCTTAAGAAATCGCGCAATAATTTGTAGACACACTGTATCATGTGATCTGTTCTCGTTGTAAAATACGCCATTCTGTTTGGTGTTCGGGACGAATAGCCGAGACAGGAACACCGAAGCATGTAACTGAAACGCTTGCAGGTAAAAGAATTGGAGCAGACATTTCCTCGTTTCCACAGTCATTGCTTCATTTTGCATCCTTTGCTTTTTCTCTGTTGTAGATATGCTTGATACACTTAAACTACCTCCAAAGCTCGCTACATATACAATAACAAAACTCAAGGGAAGTGTCAGTTCACATAATTTTCTCTAGTCTCTCTTCCACAAACTGTTCATACATACTGAGAAGGTTTTACTTTGAAGGAGGATTTGTATTGCAGTTCTACTGTTGGGGAGCCAAATTGATGAAGTAACTGCCCCACGTATGGTTCAAAGTTTCCGGTGGCCTTCGCCGCAACATTTACTTTCCAGTGTCCTTCGCCCCAACGTTTAGGAATCAACTTTGTATTTTTATGTTTCTTTAAATATTATATATATATATATATATATTTAGGTTTGCCTTGGCTGCGTCAGTATTAATTTGTAGAAACATGTATCTCTTAGCAGGGGGTGATGCGGCTAAAGAATGTAGGCTTACACAAATTATAATTTTTACTTCAATCCTTTTATTAATCATTCACGTGATTAAATGACACTTCACTGATATAGAGAGCTGTGAGATTATTTATTAATTACTTGCACGTTTTAACACATACAGTTTATAATATTCTCGCCGTAATGAATTCTCATCTCACACTGGATACGTACCGAGCGAACGAACTGCTCAGGTACGCTGCCGTCTAGCGTCCGGCGTTCACCGTTTAATTTTGTAAATTTCTCTATTTCAAGTCTCTGGTTGGCTAATCCTACTCCAATAGAATAGTTTTATTTAACTTAAGGTTTTTCTAGTTGTTGACTGGATATTTATAAACTGTTTTAAATATTACATTATTATTGCTCCAAGAATTACTAGTAGCATTATTAAACATTCCAATTCATTAATGCCTCAAGGTTACCTCATTGTTACCTCATTGTTAGCACTTTCGGCTTCTATTCTCACAGCTTTTACATTATTAAATTACTTAACACATTCACATAACATTATTATACATGTACATAATAAAATAAACATAATACAAAGACTATTACATACATTTTATATATTATATTATACACATATTGCTTTAAGGCGGGCTGTTATTATATTTTATATTATATAATTAGATTGAAATCATTTAAGTGTTAAAAATACTGCCTCAATATTTACTTCTTGTTAATCGAGGTAAACTTTCATTACACAATTACAAACTTAGCTGTAAGTATAAGAAGGGGACAGTAGGCTAAAGCGACAGTCATATGTTTCAAAAGATAATCGCTCTGTGATGGCTTTGAAATTCCATGTTCAATGAAAATTCAAAACAGTAACAAAGAATATGTCAGAAGTGATTAAACGCCTCAAAATAAGTAAGTGTATGTTTTTACGAGATGTACTTTTTGCGTAGGAGGTTTTGTTTATTTCTTATGGTTTACCAATCATACAAATTCTCTCAGAATGAAAACAACTTCACAGGCTGTTTGCAGAAAATTCAAGATATAAATTTTATTTGTCATGGAAATATCTTATAAATGTGGTATTTTAATCAAATTTATCAGAGCCAATTTTGAGAAAATAAAAAAATAGTAAGCATAGTTTGGGGTGGATTCTTTTGAAAATATCGTGTCGGATATGGTCGGTATGGAACAAACTTTTAGTTTTTGAATTATGCTGCTTATAGACATACACCATACATACGCACACATATACAATACTTTTAAAAATGCTTTTTTACATTCTCTACTGCGTATAGTAAGTAGGAGAAGTATTGCATTCTACCCAAAATTTCGATACCGAGATTTCACCGGAAATACATGTATTCATGCCTCCTGAATCCAAAAAAAGTATTTTTGGAAACATGTCGTGTCTGTGTGTCCGTATGTGTGTCTGTCTGAACAGCATAACTCAGAAACGAACAGTCGAATAAACACCAAACTTGGTATTTAGGTTCAGGATCTTCCAGAGATGCGACACGAAGGTTTTCAAGAAAATCCCCCCACCCCAGAACACGCTTTACATGTAAAATTTTTCGAAAATTTTAATTTTCTCAAAACTGGCTCTAACGATTTTGAGTAAAATATCATATGTTTAAGATATTTTCATGACAAATGAAATGTTTATCTCGAATTTTCTGGGAATTTCTCCAAAAGTATTCTTCAATGTGAATGACTTTTGCCTAACTGGTAAACCATAAGAGATAGACAAAAATTTACCAGAGAAAAAATGTAGATCGCGTTAAAAACACAATTTATGTCATATACATTCTTTTTGTTGAGTGAACCATTTTCGAAGTACAAAATTTTCCAATACTTATACTTTTTCTCAAATGGGAATTCGTTATTCATTTTTTTTCTGCTGGTAATGCAAAGTGAATGGAATACTCCACATAGCAACCAGCTCTTAAAATATTTGACTATCGCTTAAAGCCTACCAATTCCCCTTGCATCTACAAGAAAATTAGCAATAAGATTAACATCTCGATTAACATGAAGCATATGGGGAATAAGTGTTTATAAAAATACTGTGTACAGGAGTAGAGAAAGTCATGTGAGTGTAACACATCAGATTTTTTAATCAGGTATCCTAAAAACGTGTACTTCTAATAAAATCTCGGTATCTAATTTTTTGGCGAATACACCCTTTACTTACTAATAATAGGTATCTAAGTAGCAGAGAAAGTAAAAAGTAAAAAAATGGAGTTCATACCAATAAGAAATAATATCTTGGAAATAATGAATACCACAAGTATTTTTATTTACACAACTTGTAGCCTTTATCGAGATATACATATTTTGTGTAGTAAGATTTTGTCTATTTCTCACGGTTAACCAATATACGAGGGTCGTTTTTTTTTTTAAGTAAGAACCGCTTGAGATATTGTTCGCGTAAGGTGTCAGGTAACGCCGATTCAGGATCAGCGACTCTCGGCCTAACACCTACTACTTCAACCCTCTGTCTGTGTTGATGCTTTAGTTGTGCTGCATTATTTGCCGCCATGTCAATTAATAATCTCACCGATTGTGAGGTGCGCTCCGTCATTGTGTTTCTAAACGCAGAAAAGGTTCATCCTGCTGAAATTTATCCACAAAGTGTTGCAGGTATGGAGAAGGTGTGATTAATGATGGAAAGGTGCGTAAGTGGTGCAGACTGTTCGATGGAGGAAGGACGAACGTTCATGCTGAGGATCGATCTGGATGGCCTACTGTCATGTGACGAGTTGACACAAAAAGTTGATGAGAAGATTCGTGAAAACAGGTGCTTCACTATTGACGAGTTTTACCAACATTTCCCTCAAGTTTTAAGGTCAGTAATTTATGTAATTGTTACTGACAAACTTCATTACAAAAAATGTGTGCAAGAAGAACTGGATGCGGAGTTCTATGATGATGATAAACAAAAGCTGGTGCCACGACTGAACAAATGTTTAAACATTAATGGTGACTATGTAGAAAAATAAAATAATTCTCACGTTTTCATTTCCTATAAAAGTTATGTTCAAAAATAAAATATTTCGTGTGCTATAACAAAATGGTTCTTACTTAAAAAACGATCCTCGTACAAACATAATTTGGAATGGAGAGGTCTTGATAGACTATTCCTAGAAAGTTGTGTGTATGTATATGTATAAATAAATATATATATACTATTCGTCATGTAAACATATTTTAATTAAAATAGTGAAGGGCCATTTTTGAGAGCATAAAAATATTGAAAAATGTCCATATAAAGTGTAGTTTGGGGTGAAGGACTTTCTTGAAAATGCTCGTGTTACGTCATTGGAAGGTACTGAACTTAAATACCAACATTGGTATTTATTTTGATTTATTTTACCACTTGTTTTTCTTGCTATTTATGGTCAAAATACACTCCTAACTAGCGAATGCAGAATTTAAGTTTATTTCAAGCGCATTTTGTCACTCTTTTGTTGCTAGGTATTTATTTATAAACAGGAGCATTTGAGAGAAATATATTGCTTCTCATAGTGGCCATGACCTTTGGAGGTTACCTCAGTCTATCAAGTGATGACTTGATCCATTTCTGAAGTGGAGGCTCCCTGCGGGCGGAGTCCATTGCCTCCGATGGCATTGTGATGGTGAGGTTGGCGGCTGAATGTGAAGACTTAGAGCTTTTACCATGGACTCCGAATCACGTTGGGCCTTGGAGATACTTCACATTAGCAAGTCACAGGCGATGGCATGGATAGGACCGCATTAAAATTGCCATTCCCGGACTCTCAGTACAACAGGCGGAGACGAAACTTCTACGCTACCCTGGCGCCCGTGAGCAAAAAGTTAAAATGTTAAGCTGAAAAACAAGTGTAATATAAATTAAGTTAAACAGAACAGTTAATTATATTACTATTTAGTTCAATAACATTTATGCTATGTCTATTGTTACTTTAAAAGAATAACTGCACAAATTACCATCCTTGATTTAAATGACATTAATTCTGCAGATTCCTTGGCGCTTAAGTGTTTCTTACTAATGAAAAACAAATGAAAAAGATATCAAAAATAGTTCAGGAGACATTGGTAGTTTGAGTTTCTCGCCCTCTGTATTCTAAAATTCTTGGAAACAAAGAAATTTTGAAGAGCTACGAAATATGATGCCGCGATTGTCTATTGTTTCTGTTTTAATGAATATTCAGCTAAAAGCACTCTTGTTTGAATAGCGAACATTTTCTGCAGAATAGGGTCCTTCGTCCTTGTGTGGTCTTTAATCTAATGAAAAAATCTTGTCATTATGACTAGTAAAATATACAACACGTGATCAAAAGTATCCGGACACCTGGCTGAAAATGACGTACATGTTCGTGGTGCCCTCCATCGGCAATGCTGCAAGTCAATATGGTGTTGGCCTACCCTTAGCCTTGATGACAGCGTTCACTCCCGCAGGCATACTTACAATCAGATGTTGGAAGGTTTCTTGGGAATTGGCAGCGGAACTGAGGAGAGGTATCGATGTAGGTCGGTGAGGCCTAGCACGAAGTCGGCGTTCGAAAACATCCCAAAGGTGTTCTATTGGATTCAAGTAAGGACTCTGTGCAGGCCAGTCCATTGCAGGGATGTTAGTGTCGTGTAATCACTCCGCCACAGCCCGCGCAGAATCAACAGGTGCTCGATCGTGTTCAAAGATGCAATTGCCATCCTCGAATTACTCTTAAACAGTGGGAAGCAAGAAGGTGCTTAAAATATCAATGTAGGTCTGCGCTGTGCTCGTGGTAAGCAAAACGACAAGGGGTGGAAGCCCCGTTCAGGAAAAACACGACCACACCATAACACCACCACCACCTCCGAATTTCACTGTTGGCACTACACACGCTGGCAGATGACGTTCACCGGGCATTCGCCATACCCACACCCTGTCATCGGATCGCCACATTGTGTACCACGGTTCGTCACTCCACACAACGTATTGCCACTGTTCAATGTGTAATGTTGACGCTCATTACATCAAGCGACGCGTCGTTTGACATTTTCCTGCGTGATGGGTGGTTTATGAGCAGCCGCTAGACCATGGAATCCAAGGTTTCTCACCTCACACCGAACTTACATAATACTTAGAGTGGATCCTGCTGCAGTTTGGAATTCCTGTGTGATGTTTTGAATAGATGTCTGCCTCTTACTCTTTACTACCCTCTTCAAATGAAGATGGTCTCTGTCAGTCAACAGACGAGGTCGGCCTGTACGCTTTTGTGCTGTACATGTCCCTTCACCTTTCCACTTCACTATCACATCAGAAACAGTGGACCTAGGGATGTTTAGGAGTGTGGAAATCTCGCGTACAGACATCTGACACAAATATCTGAGAGAAATATATTGCTCCTCATAGTGGCCATGACCTTTGGAGGTTACCTCAATCACCTGACCACGTTCGAAGTCCGTGAGTTCTTCGGAGCGTCCCATTCTGCTGTTTCACGATGTCTCATGACTACTGAGGTCGCGGATAATGATTACCATGCAGTAGGTGGCAGCACAACGCACCTAAGATGAAAAACGTATGTTTGCGGGGGTGTCCGGATACTTTTGATCACATAGTGTATATTTGAAGTGATAGTTTTTAGCGGTTCACCCTGTAAATTCTGGGACCTCTGGGAAGCAAGAAATCGACGATGTAATCGATGGAGCTCGGAAATATACTGCCACAGGACTTCTATAGAATGGGCTGGACGTGCGAAAGATTTCCGAAAAAGTGCTGGATATCTTCGCTATGCTTTATAGCATGAACATGTGTTGTACCACTGCTCAGTATTACGAAGATTTTCTATCGAAGAGAAAAGCGATCTTCTAAACAACCACTCTATGACGAATGCGCTAAGGTGGTTACACGACACTTTTAGACGCCTTCTTTAATGTGGTTAAGGAATTAGTTGGATTTTGCCCGTTCACCTGTCTGTCTCTCCGTTAAATACTGCCATAAACGGAGTTAAATGCATATAGTGGTCGTTCCAGATGCAAAACCATTGAACGTTCTGTGTACCGTTAAGATAGTGTTAACAGAATTCGAATTCGCCTGAGTGGTTATGCCCAGTGCGCCGATACTGTTGCTGTGAATTGCAGGGGTTTCGGGGGTGGTACACATTTTAATTAGGAACGGGTTTTACTTTTTTTACATACTACATGTATAACTTGAAGGTATTACAGCCCCACGTATGGATAGCAAACTGGAAGCAGATTATGGACCCACGTATGGGTGCCAATTTGCGGGAGATATGTTTCTAGGAGCGTTCGCTCCACGCTTTGGATACAAACTTTCCGATGGTCATCGCCCCATGTATAGGAACCAACTTTTGCAGCTGTATGTTGTTTATTTTATGTGTAATACTTATTTTAATGTTTATTCATTTATGGCTCGGCTTCGTCAGTAGTATCTTTTACAGCAAGTATCTCTAACTGGTACGGCTGAAGAATAAAGTTTACAGAAATTATAATTGTATTTTACTTTTTTAGTAATACTTCGCACGGTTAAATAACCTTTCACTGACGTATCCTTATATAGATCTGTGAGATTATTGTTAATTACACTTTTAACAGGTAAATATTTATATATTATCCTCACCGCAATGAGCTTTCATGTCTCACATACAATCACTGAACCCGTACGGAAACGAACTGCTTGGGTACGCTATCTTGTAGCGTCGACCGTTTGAATTTTTACATTTCTGGTTTCTGATTGGCTAAGCCTACTCCATAGAATACTTTTCTTTTTACTTTAGCTTCTCTAGTTTTTGATTGGCTAAGCCTGCTCCAATAGAATACTTTTATTTTTATTCTGGCTTGCTTTCCACATCAACATGACCATTTATAAACTGTTTTAAATATTACATTAGTATTGTTCCAAGAACAATTAGTAGCCTTTTTTAACTTTCTAATTTATTGTTGTCTCAAGGTTACCTTATTGTTAGGAACCTTAAGCTTTTACTTTGTAGCTTCGTTTGCTACGAAAAGCAGCTTGCTTCTATTCTCACAGTTCCTACATTGTTAAAGTACGCAATACATTCACATAACATTTTATACATATATAATAAAATAAACGTAATACAATGACTGTAATGTAGATTTTACATATTATAACATACGCATATTTCTTTAAGGCGGGCTGTTATTATTTTTTATATTATCTAATTAGACTGATATCATTTAAGCGATAAAATATACTGCCTCAACGTAAAATACATACAAGAGCGAGATTCGAATTCGGAATGTCTTTGTTAGCAACCCCTAGCCCTAACCACATGTATACTAAGAAAAGTTGCTTATATGTACTAGTCGGCCACAATATGAGTGCGCTTTGAGAAGGGCACCATTGTTTTTGTTGGCAATATGTAACTCTTCAGCGCTAGGGATAAGAGTGGATGAGGAGTAAGGCGGTGATGGAATGTACAGCTGTACAGTAAAAATAGTGCTATATTTGTAGGCCTAGTCTCGTTGATAAATGCAACTTGGAAATGCTGAGATTTTCTTTATTTGACTGTCCTGCCGCTGCTCCACCCCTTGTTTCGCAACTGTTTAGGTCCTCTTCCCATCGAATGCACTCATATCATGGCCGACTAGCATGTAAGTCAAAGCAGGTGATGCTCAGATATATGATTCACGACAGATGAGAAGTGTTATTATTATTATTATTATTATTATTATTATTATTATTATTAATGTAAAATGCAAAAACATAAGTTCAATTAGATCGATGTAACTATCAAAACTAAACCTTAGTACACCAAATGCACTTTCCTTGTACGCAGTGACAGTGTTCGCAATGCCAACACGTAATATAAGGATAAAACGGTAGTATTTTATCATCCCTGATGTCATTTGGGTTGCATACTCGAACAAAATGGACGGCGATTTGGAAACACCGTATGAAGGAAATTTATTATTACATGACTAATCATACAATCGAGCATGACATGTATTGTATCCAAGACAGTACTTTAGACACTGATTAGTAGGTGAACGTTAATATACAAGGAGCAAGTAATGCGAGAACTTTCCAATTCAAGAGGAAACTGACTGGTAGTTTTGCATACGCTAGGTGGCTAATACGAATAATGCTCACTTGCTACTTAGGAGGCACGGTAAAGACAGAAGCAACAGTAAACCTATATGGCTTATGAAACGAACTGCTTTTTTTGTAGAATTCATAATTACTGCGAAAAGATTGACGAGATTTGTTTAAGGCATTCCCACTTTCATTGTTCCGGAAATGTTGAACTGTGATACAAGTGTTAACAGTGGAGTTTTAATTTAAGAGTAGGTATGTTTGTGGAACGAGGTCATAGGTCAAGTGTAGGAATCCTAATAATAAAATAAAATCCCTTTTAAAAATGTGTGGCATACGATATTTTCAGACAGCTCAAAAATTGTTAAGTACAATAAAATAATAGTAATTTAATTCCGGATCTACCTGCGACTAAGAAAAATAACACATGGAGCTGAAATATCGTGATTTTTATTGTGAACATATATTACGGCCGCCATGACAAGTTAAACATGTAAAAAGTCAGTTTTTTAAATTAGAAACCAAAGTGACTGAAACCAAAGTCGGTGTCAATGGAGCGATAAAACCTTTATCGCACTAGTGCAATAAACTACAACCTTTAGTTATTTATGGACGTCGGGGTATGAACGGGGATATACCACACACACACGTGTGTGTGTATATATACACATATAGACAAATCAACACTGTAGCAGAGGGCATCAACCCAGAGGAGCAACGATTTCCGCTACAAATGACGCCCAAGGTTTTCCCGCTACAGGTAGCAGAATGGTTTCTTTTCCGGCCCTTGTACTGAGGCGGGATTTCTCCGGAAATACATGTTTGAGGCCCGTTGAATAAAATTTTTTTTTTTTAGAAAATGATCCGTATCCCTGTATCCCTGTGAACAGCAATAACGAAAAGTGGAATAAATACGAAAGGTGGTATTTAAGCTCAGTATCTTTCAAAGTTGCGACACAAAGATTGTCAAAAAAATTTTCCACACCAAATACACTTTACGTGGAATATTTTTGGAATTTTTTTAATTATTTAAAACGGTTCTACCGATTTTGATTAAGATATGATGTAGTATACAAATGAGATGAAAGCAATATGTTTATTGAATGAGTTAACGCCATATTGGAGTTGCAAATTTAAAGAGATGGACAATACTTGGTAGGTATATCACTGTTGTGAATACATTGTGTTAAAGCTATAAATTGAGATTGTTGGAAAATACTACACAAAAATTTAATGTGTGCAAAAAATGCTAATGTTATGAAAAATTAATTAAAATCTATTATGTAAAAAAGCAAAAGAAAAGAAAACTGAATAACGTAAACAAGTGAAAATACGTTAAGAAGGATAGACGAAAAATAATATATTCGCAATGTTTTAAACATAATATGAATAAAAACGTCAACAAAAGAGAAAATTAAAACAGAAACGTTTCCAAACTGCAACACTATCATTTCAACCGCAAAGACCAAGTTGTATTAACTCGACTACATACTTCTATAACTCACAAACATCTTCTCAACCGTGACCCTCCTCTGGTGAGCGACCTCTGCGGATCCAACCTCACACTTCATCATTTCGTTACAGCTTGCCGTCGTTGCGTACAACACAGAGAAAAATGTGTCATCCCAACAGGCTACCGGATGGACTAAATCCAGCATAACAAAGACTTTTAAACTTTATGAAAGTGACAAACTTGTATAACAATGTATAGCACACCTATCTAGAGAATTTAATGTTGTATGTACTATTTACTGTTTAAAATATTGTATTTTTCATTGTAATCATGTTCTGTATTCTAAAGGACACAATTAAGTATATAACATAGAAAAGTGCTAAAAAATAAATTGGTATTGTAAATGTGTTATTTACATCAAAATGTGATTTGTTTAACTTAGAGAATTTGTATATAATTTATTACTTCTTCGTTATGCATAGCAAGCAGGCTACTAGGTAAACAACGTACAATTTTTACTTTCTCTACTATGTATAGTAAGTAGGGGAAGTATTGTATTCCACCCAAAAATTCGATACCGAGATTTCACCGGAAATACATGTTTTGAGATCCCCTGAATCCAAAAAAGGAATTTTTGGAAACATGTCCGTGTACGTGTCTGTGAACAGCATAACTCAGAAACGAACAGTCGAATAAACACCAAACTTGGTATTTAAGTTCAGTATCTTCCAGAGATGCGACACGAAGGTTTTCAAGAAAAACCCCCACCCGAAATTACCCTTTACGTGGAACATTTTTCGAAAATTTTAATTTTTTCAAAAATGGCTCTAACGATTTTGATTAAAATATCATATGTTTAAGATATTTTCATGACAAATGAAAATATCTTTTCTGGGAATGTCTCCAAAAGTATTCTTCATTGTGAACGACTTTTGCATAACTTGTAAACCATAAGAGATAGACAAAATTTTACTACACAAATAATGTAGATCCCGTTACAATACACAATTTATGTCATATACATTTTTTTGTTGGGCGAAACATTTTCGAGGTATTGCTTATTATTCCCTTATATTTTCCAATACTTATACTTTTTCTCAAATTCGTTATTCATTTATTTTTGTCCTGGTAATGCAAAGAGAATGGAATACTCCACATAGCAACCACCTCTTAAAATATTTGACTATCGCTTAAAGCCTAGCAATTCCCCTTGTATCTACAAGAAAATTAGCAATAATATTAACGTCTCGATATATCGATTAACATGAAGCATACGGAGAATAAGCGTTTGTAAAAATATTTTGTGCAAGAGTAGAGAAAGTCATGTAAGTGTAACACATCAGATTTTTTTATTACCTTAAGAAAGTTTCTTAAAGAAGCAGCCATCTTGGTCAACGCTCAAAACAAATAATTTAAATTGTAAGGCATGTTGTGTTAAACTATGTGCCAAATTGACTCTCAATAATGAATTTGAAACAATATAAAATTTAAGAAGCAGAAATCCACAAGTGAGTAAGTGAAATGGAAGTGCAAAGGTAAATAATATTCTACATTAATCAAATTGCCCAAAAGAAAATAAATCAGTTTTCAGTGAACATCATCATTATTACTATTATTGTTGAAATTGTCTTACCTTGCTCAAACACGCAATAAAACCCTAGATGAGAGTAGATTGTTATTAACTGAGCCACGCGCATTTTAAATCATTTATAATACACCAGACAAATATAGCAAGTTAAAATAAAGCTTTAAGGAAATTCTAAAGCATAACGCAACCTATAGCAGTCCAACAATTACTGAAAGGTGCTAATATTCCGCCAAGAATCACTTCTGCCGCGCCAGGCAGACACGATAATACCAACTGGTTTATTGGAGCGGTAACTTCAAATCGGGAAATTACAAGTTACAGTGTAAGGGACTAGATCGACGGTGATCCTCTAGATCTAGATCCAGAGCCAGAGCCGTACCAGAACCCACCGATTTATTAATTCTGTTCCAAATACTATGCATTGTAGATATTTTAATGATAAATAAAATATACATCTCGAATTTCTGGGAATGAAGTGTGAGTACTCTTCATTCGAAAGAAATTTTGTGTAATTTTATACAGTGTGGACCATTTAAGTTGAGACTGTACAATATCTCCGAAACTAAGCGTTGTAGAAAGAAATGCCTTGAATAAAACTTGCTTGATATTATGAGGGAAAATAAAACACAATTAATGGCATTTACTGTCCCCCCATAATTTCAAGCAACTTTTATTAACGAATTTCTTTCCACATCTCTAAGTTTTGGAGATATTGTACAGTCTCAACTTAAATCGTCCGCCCTGTATAACTGGCAAACTGTAAGCGATAGATGAAAATGCACAATAAAAAATATGTAGCTCTCTTTAAAACACACAATTTATTCCATTTTTGTGGTATTAGCTATTTCCAAGTTATCCAATCGTTCTAATTGCTCAATACTTTGTCATTTTTTAAAGTCGTGTCCATATCCAGTTGTTTCTCACGATTGCATGGAAAAAAGATATAAGACCAACATATAGCATCCAGTTCTGAAACATTTGAATAATACTATTCCCTTTGTATCTATATCGAAATGTATTATGTAGCTATTTCTGGAAAGGTCTATATCGATTAAAATGAAGCAGATAGTAAAATAAGCTTTCGTAAGAATGGTTTGTATATCACTAAAAAACAAGGTCACATTAGATTTTTACTTTCTCTACTACTATAGTAAGTAGGGGAAGTATTGCATTCCACCCAAAAATTTGATACCGAGATTTCACCGGAAATATATGTTTAGAGGCCCCCTGAATCCAAAAAAAAAAAAACATTTTTGGAAACGTCCGTGTGTGTGTCTGTGTGTCTGTGAACAGCATAACTCAGAAACGAACAGTCGGATAAACACCAAATTTGGTATTTAGGTTCAGTATCTTACAGAGATGCGGCACGAAGGAAATTACCCTTTGCATGGAACATTTTTCTAAAATTTTAATTTTTTCAAAAATGGCTACTACGATTTTGATTAAAATATCATATGTTTAAGATATTTTCATGGGAAATGAAATGTATACCTCGACTTTTCTGGGAATGTCTCTAAAAGTATTCTTCATAGTGAACGACATTTGCATAACTGGTAAAAAACATTTGCTAGACAACATTTTAGTACACAAAACTGCAGATCGCGTTAAAATACACAATTTATGTCATATTCATTTTTGTTGTTGAGTAAACTATTTTCGAGGTATTGGTTGTTATTCCCTTAAATTTTCCAATACTTATACTTTTTCTCAAATGGGAATTCGTTGTTCATTTTTTATTTCCTTGGCATACAAAGAGTATGGAATGCGCCACATAGCAACCAGCTTTTAAAATATTTGACTCTCGCTTAAATAATACCAATTTCCCTTGCACCTACAAGAAAATTAACAATAAGATTAACATGAAGCATATGGAGAATAAGCGTTTGTAAAAATAGTTTGTACAAAGGTAGAAAAGTCACGTGACTTTAACACATCAGAATTTTTGTAGTAGCACTGCTGATTATTCAGAAATTAAGCTTATACGACATTCGGCGAACAGTAAAGTCAATGTGACGTTAAAAAGTTAAATAATATAAGTTTAATGCTCGTATTAGGTATTAAAAGGTATAGCTACATAACAAACAAAAGCAAATGTAATCTTGGTATAGCTGGATGAATGGAAATCTGATTATTGCATAATAGAAAGCAGGATTTTGAATCATGACGTCATTGTTTGCATTGTCAAAGTAAATAAAAGAATTGAAGCATGAGCGATGGTCGGCATTTTTTAAGCTGTATATACCTTACCTGCTTCTGATGTTATCTCGTAACTCGTTGTGTTGTCTCATGCTCCAGCTTCTCCAGTGATAGAGCTATGAGTACTTTCTCAGGGTATGCGTTAGTGATGTATTGTGAAAGGACAACACTAGTTTAAACTGAATGAGGAATTTTATGTGATTAATGCTTGAGCTATTAAATCGAGTTGCCGACCGTTTGAAGTTAAAGAATGAAATTTGTTATGAATCGGAGCACTCGAAGTTATAAAAATTGAATTATTGTACCTGATAACCTCTATATCGTCAATTTTAAGGTTTGAAATAACAGCTTTCACAATAAAAGAATCTAGTAGCGTAACTTGCTGTAACTCGCTAAAATGTTGCTCGGAAAGATCCCTCGCGATGGCCGCGAAATCTTAATCAAATAACCCTGTTACTAAGTCCTAAAAATATCACACGAGCAGTAAATACCGCTGACGATACCAAAGTAACTCTCCGATTTAGATTTCACGCCTTATTTTTAGCTTAAGGTCACCCTACAATTTACTCCCCAACAACATTATTTCACGCCCGGACCAATACTTAAAATCCCACGTGTGTCTCTGCTATCTTGTTACTAGGGTATCTGGCTAAAATCTCAGAAATATCTTTCACTTCTATTTCCAGAATTGGCCTACTGACCCTGCAAAGGTACTGAACTTATAACCTAACTGCGTTCCAGGAACGTTAATGTGTTCTATCCTCGGCCGATACGAATGACTTTCGTTAACCTGACTTCCTAATTACCTTCTTCTTTCCGGACAAATCTTTCAACGGAAGCTTATTTATTACATTCTACATTTATTTAATATACGTAAATTATTTATTGCAATTATTTCTCTATCTTAGTGTTATTTCGTCATCTATTGATATCCTTCCGTGAACTATTATGGTATAATAATAAAAAACGCGATGTTACAGAAAACTTTACAGTTTTGCAGAAATTAAGTTGCGATCGAGTATGATACATCCATTTCACTACATAGATTACTCATTGTTTGCAGACAAACTTTATGGCTTTGTTGCCATAAAGGACGAATTATCCTAGATTCCGATTATCATAGTACCCATTTATAATATTAGGGTTTCATAATAATTATTTGTGATACAAGTGTTAAAAGTGGGACTTTATTTTGCTCGTAGCAATCCTAATAATTGCAAAATAAAATCACTTTGAACATTTGGAGCATACACTATTTTTACGCTGACCTGAAATTTGTAAATTAACAACATTATACTATACTAATTCCAGTTCTAAATGAAACTATGAGAAATGGCGCCTAGAGTGAGAGCAACAGACGTGTGCAGCGAAAAATTAAATTGAGTTTTATTTATGGACGCTCTTTAACTACTATGGTTCTTAACGTCCCATTCCATATTGGGTATGAAAGACCGGTAATTTTGTTCAGAGGCCTCTTCATCAGGCTTGAGGTTCTTTTACGTGCCGTAAATCTACGACACAGATCCACCGGCTTTACTTCCCTTCCGAAGGAAGCCATGTTAAGGACTTTTACGCTCGAAAAACTCCATCGCCCTCCGCCGGGTTTGACTGTCGACGGGCCCTTAAACTCCACACCACCACCACCACCACCACCACCACCGCCGGGTTTGAACCCGAGACCTCGTGAGGCTAGCATGGTACCACTAGACCAAGAAGGGCGACCATGTGCAGCGATAAAGGAGATGTTGTGTTGATTCGCCAGCATGCTTACCTTACACTAGTCAGTGAAGCGGTTATATGCGATATCGTACTGTTTTCTGGATTCTTTTCTTTCAGTACCACGTACATAGTAGTTAGAGAAGGTATTCATTCCACCCAAAAGTTCGATACCGAGATTTCACCGGAAATACATGTTTTGAGGTCCACTGAATAAAACAAAAGCATTTTTAGCAAATGACCTTTGTGTGTCTGTGTGTGTCTGTATTTGTTTCCCTTCCTGTCTGTCTGTTTGCGTGTATGTGTTTTGTGTGTGTGTGTGTGTGTGTGTGTGCGCGCGCGCGCCTGTGAACAGCATAACTCAAAAACGAAATATCGGATAAATATCAAACTTGGTATTTAGGTTCAGTATCTCCCAAAAATGTCACACAAGGACTTTCAAGATAATCCCAAAGTCAGAGGCTGCCCTTTCCATGGAATATTTTTCGAAATGTTTCATTTTCTAAAAAGTAGCTCTAACGATTAAACTACCATATAATAAATATATTTAAATAACAAATAAAATATATATTTTGTATTTCTTAGAATAGCCTGGGAAGTGTTCATCCGAAAGGGGTTTTGTATAATCTTGTATAACTGGTAAACGTTAAGCGATAGACAAAAACTTACTACATAAAAATGTGGATCTGTTTAAAACACACAATTTATTTTAAATAACCTTTATTGTGGCATCAGCCATTTTCAAGATATCCGTTAGTAATGCTTCGAATTGTTCATTACTTGTGCATTCTCTTAAAGTCTTGTCAACAACACTCAGTTGTTCCTCGCGATTGCATGGAAACAGTTTGAAGTTTTAAGGCCAGCATATACTGTCCAGTTCTTAAACATTTGACTATCGCTGTTCTCTTTGCATTTATAACGAAATGTGTAATGTAGTTATTTCTAAAAAGGTTTATTTGTATTAAATGTATTAGATAGAAATATAAGCTTTAGTAAGAATAGTTTGCATACCCATTAATGAAGATAAACTACAGAAAAAGTAATGTGAATGTATAACTTTGACAGCAATTCCCATATTACCCTTCCGGCAGCTTCGGAATTTATTCCTGCTCTTGGAATTCAATTTCATTCATATTCGTACCTGCCACTATTTTATCGATTATTTAGCTCATAGACAAACAAATAACGATTCATATGAAAGAATTTAAAAACGCCAATACAAGGAACAAGTTAACTGCATAATACGTTGCGATAATTTGACGTAAGGTGGTTTGAATTATGGAATATAATGCAACAGCTATGAGAAGTTAATCAGCAAAAAACATATGGGATGTAAAAGCTAATCAAACCAAGTCGATTTATTAAACGTGATTAAATACAAAAGGTGATTGCCCTGTAATTGGACTTGAAAACAAAGTTGCTAATAACAATGGAGTGGCATAAACATTTTATTACGCCTGTGTGATAAAATACAACGTTTAACTCTCGTGTCTTGTTTTAAAAGTTTTAGTTCCAGCTGTGTAACTTTTTACTTTCTGTACTATGTATAGTAAGTAGGGGAAGCATTGTATTCCACCCAAAAATTTTATATCGAGATTTCACCGGAAATACATGTTTTTAGATCCCCTGAATCCAAAAAAAAAGCATTTTTGGAAACATGTCCGTGTGTGTGTGTGTCTGTGAACAGCATAGCTCAGAAACGAACAGTCGGATAAACGCCAAGCTTGGTATTTAGGTTCAGTATCTTCCAGAGATGCGACACGAAGGTTTTCAAGAAAATCCCCCACCCCATATTACCTTTTACATAGAACATATTTCGAAAATTGTAATTTTCTCAAAAATGGCTCTAACGATTTTGATTAAAATGTTTAGATACTTTCATGGCAAATAAAATGTATATCTTGAATTTTCTGGGAATGTCTCCAAAATTATTCTTCATTGTGAACGACTTTTGCATAACTGGTAAACCATAAGAAATAGACAAACTTTTAATGGACAAAAAATGTAGAACGCCTTAAAATACACAATTTATGTCATAAACATTTTTTTGTTGAATGAAACATTTTCTAGATATTACTTATTATTCCCTTAAATTTTCCAATATTTATAGTTTTTCTCAAATGGGAATTCGTTATTCACTTTTTTTGTCCTGGTAATGCAAAGAGAATGGAAAACTTCACATAGCAACCAGTTCTTAAAATATTTGACTATCGCTTAAAGCCTAGCAATTCCCCTCGCACCTACAAGAAAATTAGCAATAAGATTAACATGAAGCATATGGAGAATAAGCGTTTGTAAGAATAGTTTGTATAAGAGTAGAGAAAATCATGTGAGTCTAACACATCAGATTTTTTATCTTATTTTCTGATGCTTTTGCCCTTTGAAGTGCTCCCCCCAAGAATAAATTTTGCTCAATTTGTTTCATACGTTCAACGTACTATTTGAAAGGTGGGGCAGCAGATTTAAAGAGCCTTTTCTTAATTTATCGAGTAATTTTAGGATTTAGGGTTAAATCCCAATATCGAACGTTTGGTTGGAATGCAATACTCGCTCTGCTTATTATAGCAAGATAGAAAAAAAAGTAAAATTTGCAAAAGGAGGTTCTTAATGCTTATTTAAATATGTTATTACAATTTTTATTTTATTGGTGGAATTCACATTTTCCTTAATGTTTTTTACTTTATACACCGTCCTGTTTCTTTATCCTAGAATAAGTATTTTTCCTTATAGTAATGGAATAGGTATATAAAATTAATTTGCGGTGTTTGGACGCTTTCCGAATTCCTGGGATACATCCCTGTTCTGGATCTATTCCAGGAATGCAGCAGTGTTCCTGTAAAAGCCAGAGAAAGAGAAGCGGGCAAGTGGAAGAATAATAAAGCGTGGAGAGAGAACGATGAATAATGATTTTGCTTACCTGTGTAAAAGTGCTGGAAGGCGATGAGCTTTAGGAGAAAAAGTAAAGGGATATAACAAAAACCAAAAGGCATTGTTCCAGCCGCTGGTGAAAGTGGGGCCAGGATTTATACGCACTAAAACTTCAATAAATATGCGCATATACATGCAGATATTTTTCTTAGAATGTGCACTAAAATTCACTTTATATGCTCTGTTTCTTTTTGCTTTCATAGTTGAAGCCATTGGTGTCGTTTCTATCTCTGCATAGACTTACCGCAGAATTTCTCCCTTTCACTGTGGCGTTTAGTATTTTTAATTTCTCTGACAAGATAGTGCATTCCAACCAAAAGTTCATTATCGAGATTTCACTGGTGTTTAGAGGCTTCCTGTATTCACTCAAAAACACGTTTAGAAAAATTTCTGTATCTCTATGTCCTTGTCTGTGTATAGCATAACTTAAAAACGAAAATTTGGATGCTAAGGAAAATTTATATTTAAATTCAGTGTCTGCCAAGGATGCGACACAATGATTTTCAAGAACATTCGCCACCCCAAATAATCGCTTACATGGAGACGTTTTATTTTCTTTTGAATTTCTCAAAAAGGGCTCCACAGATTTTGATTAAAATAACGTATGTTTCATATATTTTAATGACAAATAATATGTATATATTGAGTTCATTGAGAATAACCTATTAATTGCTCTTAATTCTAGATAACTTAGAGAAAGAGACAAAATCTTACTACAAAACAATGTAGATCTAATTAAGGCACACAACTTATGGGAAATAATATTTCTGTGACGTTAACTATTTCAGAGATATTCTTTTTTACTCTCTCTACCAGTACATTGTAGGTAGAGAAGGTATTGCATTCCACCCAAAACTTCGATACCAAAATGTTACCGGAAATATTGTTTTGAGACCCCCTGAATTCAAAAAAACATTTTAGAAAAAGGTGTGTAGATGGGTCTGTGAACAGCATAATTCAAAAAACGAAAAGTCGGATAATTACCAAACTTGGTATTTAGGTTTAGTACCTTCCAAAGATGCAACACGAAGATTTTCAGGATAATCCCCCGCTCCAGACTACCCTTTCATGGGAGATCTTTCGAAAATTTTTATTCTCTAAAAGAATGACTAACGATTTTGATTACCATTCCATATATTAAAGATATATTTATACTACAAATAAAAGGTATATCTTGAACATTCTGGGAATAGGCCTATGAAGTCCACTTCATTTGGAAGAAAGTTTTTATACTGCTTAAACCTCAAGCGATAGACAAAAATGTACTTCATAAAAAATGTAGACCTCTTTAAAACATACAATTTACTTAAAATAAGTTTTTTCGTGGCATAAGCCGTTTCTGAGATATCCGTTATTAAAGGTCCGAATTGCTCAATACCTATATATATGTAAGTCTCATAGATTTTCTGGAATTTTAAGGTCAGCATATATAGGGTCTTTCAACAAGAGTGTCCTATCTTTGAACTTAAATAAAACACGTTCTATAAACGATAGAGGTTTATTTCTTTTTTATTTGGAACACAATTAATATCATTGCGTGTGGAAGAGAACATCAGTTAAGTGACCGCCACGACTTCTTTGTGTTGCGCGTATACGGTTGACCCAATTTTCAATGACAGAAGAACGTAAATTAGGTACAAATTCACGAATAACACGCGTGATGTTATTGATAAGATCATTTACTGTTTCTGGCTTGTTGACATAAACTCGAGATTTAACATAACCCCATAAGAAGTAATCCAACGGGGTTAAAACACATGACCTCGTGGGCCAGTTAACATCACCACCACGGAAAATGCTGAAACCTCTGAACTTTTCCTTTAAAAGATCGATTGTTTCGAGAGCAGTATGACATGTGGCATCATCTTGCTGGAGCCAGATGTTTCTGAGATCCATACCATCCAATAGAGGCCAAAAATAATCCGTTATAAGAGCCAGGTATCTTTCTCCATTGCCAGTTAGAGCTTCTCCATCTTCATCTTGGAAAAAATATGGACCAATGATTCCACCATACCAAAGTCCACACCACACAGTAACCTTTTGGGAATGAAGTGGTCGTTCTTGAAACTGCATTGGATTGTGATTGCTCCAATAGCCGCAATTTTGTTTGTTAACACAAACATCCATCCAAAAGTGGGCTTCGTCGCTGAAGATGGTTTTTCGACAAAAATCCGGGTCAGCTTCCAATTGCTCCATAGCCCAGTCAGCGAATACACGGCGCTGACTATGGTCGTTGGGCTTTAGTTCTTGAGTTAACACCATTTTGTAAGCGTGAAACTTCAAGTCCACATGCAGAATTCGCCATGTTGTGGCTGGCGAAAGCCCCAATTCTTGCGCTCGGCGAGCAATTGATTTGTTTCCGTTCTCGCGTACACTCTCACGAACGGTGCCTATGTTTTCGTTGAGCGCTTACATCGATTACGTACAGCCGTTCTTTGATTACTGACAGAACCACTTCTTTCAAATTTATCGGTCAAACGCCGAATCGTTCTCGCGCAGGGACGATTATGCACACCGTAAACTTCACGCAATACACGGAAGGTTTGGCGAACAGATAATCCATTTTGATAATAAATTTTCACAATTTCTACGCGTTGCTGAATACTGTAACGTTTCACGGCTATTTGTCAATAATAACTGTAACCACATGAAAAAACGACTGCTGTAACTCAATAAATACGGTACCTATCACGTGTTAAAGATAGGACACTCTTGTTGAAGGGCCCTTTAGCATCCAGTTATTAAACATTTGACTATCGCTGTTCTCTTTGTGTCCAACAAAATGTGTGGTGCAGCCATTTTTGCAACGGTTTATTTTAATTTTTGAGAAGAATTGTTTGTATACCCTCTAATAAAGATAGAGGATAGAGAAAGTGTGCGAATGTATCACATGACATTTTTTGTTAACATTTATCAGCAGTTAACTTTTCAAAATATAAGAAACAACTTATTAGTACCAAAGTAGATCAATAGCATTAGTGAGGTACCCATTTTATGATACCAAAATTAATTTAACTATCAAAATAAGTCCTCATACAATGGGTAACTTACATAAAACATGTTATTCACAGAAAAAGCTGTTCAAAGTATAAACAGAGAAAAATACCCACATTCCTTGGACTTTTCATGTTTAGAAGTGGTACTAGCTTTTAAGGAAAAAATTTCCCTAAAATATGAGGTAAATGTATCTCTCTACTTTAAAGAACAGAGGAGTTATGAGTTTTTTCTGTTAAATGGTACAGAATTCAAAGTAGAAAATGTTAGATGCAGTGCCATTTCAGAAAATAAGCTTAAAGTATATGTTTAATATTGTGCCTTCAACCATAAAATAAATATCAATATGAATATGAATTTATAGGGTTACATAAAAAAAAAGGATGCCATATTTCAAAACATTTCACCAATTAGACCTGCCTTACAATCCAGCTTTCAAGCTCATAAATCATTACACGTTATTACAACCACGAACTCATAGAATTTAAGTTCGGGTTTCTTCTTGTGTGTTGTTCAAATCTATCACACTGTTTCGTAACTTCACTAAGTTTATTATGTACCTATATAAACATATAGGTGTAACTTACATAGAACCTAAGTAGTCACTGAATTATATTTACTTATTCTTAATATCGAATTTTGTATGAAAATAGGTACCTTCTCTACCTAATAAAGTCGTGATATAGAAAGTAATAATGTTTACAGAAAAGCTGTACTCCGGAAGAAAATAAGGGAGCAAAAGGTAAAATGGTTAGTTAATACAGTACCAGGTTTATCGTAAATTGGAGTTAAAGGATGAAAAAGTAGAGCGGAAGATAGGAATGCAGACCAAAGGTCACCAAGAACTATAGAGCTTGAGAAGAATATACTTAGGTATTTAAATTTTCGATGCCATGCATAAACTAGTGATCAATAAAGATATAAAGCTATTATGTACGTTAATCGCAGACGAACTCCTAATAAAAGTTATAACTATTATAACCACGTATCTTAAACATAGAAGATGTCGAAAAATTTTCCATATTAAGGTACTTTTGAGGTGGGGGATTTTCTTGAAGAAAATCAATCTTTGCTTCTTTAGAAGATACTGAACCTAAATATCAAATTCTTTATTTGAAGTCAGGGGACCTCAAAACTTGTATTCTCTAAAAGTCGAGCCAACATTCAGTTATTTCTCGCGATTGCATGGGAACAGTATGGAATTTTAAGGCCAGCATACAGCGTCTAGTTCTTAAACATTTGACTATCGCGGCTCTCTATGCATCTATAACGAGATGCTATTTCTGCAAAGGCTTATTTGGATTAAAATGTGCATAGAAAAATAGGCTTCTTATACTATCTTCTGGCACGGAGGAGACTCGGCACCGATCCAGAGTGGATAATGTCCACACGCTACACTAGGGGGCGACCCCGGGAGGAAGGATGAGGCGAAAGGAGACACCGGGCGGACGGATCCAGGAGAGTCGGTATAACGTGTACAGATTTATAATCCTCACATTCTTCTCGTTCAGTTTAATTTATATATTTGTGTTTATTTAATAACTGTTTAAAGTATTTGGGTCACTTTCCAGTACATCTTTATTCTCTCGATATATTTTCCTTTTCTTATTCATATATTCCCTTGTGCTGCGTTAATAACCTCTTTTAGTTTGCGCTATCGCTGCATAAAATTTCTTATTTCATTCTGTGATTTAGTATTTCTGATTCCTGATGTTTTTCTTACAATATTCTTTTTCTTTTACTTAAAAGTTATTAGCATTTATTCTGTTCTGATGATATTCTTCATAATTACTCATAGTTTCCCTTCGTAAAATTATAGTTCTTGCTGTATTTTTGCTATAATTCCCTCTGAACTTCTCTGCTCCTTTTTTCACTTATACAAATTTAGACCATTTGTTTCAATACCATCTCTGTATCTTCCATTCTTCCTCGATATGACCTTTAATTTAATTTTAATTTAAATTGTTGTGCATTATTTATTCTCTTCCTCTCTCCTGCTCGTGTTCATGTTTCTCGCACCCATTCATCGTTATTAATCTCCTGTATTATTTCTATTTTCTGTAGCCTTTCTCTAAGTATCACCTTCACCAAGTAATGGTCAGAATTCCAGTTTGGTCCCCGCAGATCCACAAGTTCATTATTCAGGAGGAATGCGTTGTTTTAACTAACACGTCGATTTACGTCACAGTTTGTGTTGTTGGACTTTCCATGATCCTTTGTTTATTCTTTTCATGCCTTCCCCACCTTCTCCACGTTAGCATTGAAATCTCCAAATACTATTACTTTGCTACTCTCTCTCTCTCGCTCCCCCTTGCTCTCTCCAAAATCTCATACGTCTCCTAACTCCTTCACTTTGTATGGTATACTGATATTATAATCACATTTCTAAGGTTATTTTCAAGTCCTATTTTACACGATCGGCGGCGCCGTGACCGAGTGGTTAGACCGCTCGCCTCCCACCGAGGCGGCCCGGGTTCAATCCCACCTGCATGTGGGATTTGTGGTGGACGAAGCGGCGTCTGGGCGGGTTTTTTCCGGGTTCTCCGGTTTCCCCCGCCATTCATTCCACCAACTGCTCCATCATCACCTTTCCTTTCATCCATTTCACCAATATTTCGTTTCATCTACTTCCTTCATCCCATACCAAGCATCGGGCTGATTACCCATCCTGGCTGCTCTGTCTGATCCATGAGTGTCTGCTCCTCGACGGGCCTCTGACCCCAGGCACCCGCTTGTAAGTCCTGGGGGTGTAAGTCCTACCTAAGAGGAGGGTAAACAGATAATGAATGAATGAATTTATTAAGTGGGTCAAACTCTATTAGGTTGTACTTTATTCTCTTTGTAATAGGAGCACTTGCTCCATTGAGCTTAGTTTTATTTGTTACTATATTGAAGAAAGTGTATTCTCAATTAAACTTTCCAATTCCATCTTATTTCTTTAGTGCCACTATGTTCAGTCTATATCGTAATATTTCTGCGCCAGTTCTTTCATTTCCCCAGGTAGTAATATAGTTTGAATATTCAATGTCGCTAAATCTAATCATACTTTATTCCAGCTTTTTGTGCAGCTTTCGTAAAAGGAAATTTTACAAGGTGGGGTTACTGGCCTCGCGATGTGGAAGGAACAGGCCTTCTTATTTATGACCCCAGGGTATTGGTGGATGTTTATGACTCTAATCACTGGGTGGCTCAGGTACTTCGCATTTTTTTTCTGCCTAGAAGCATCCACGCATCACTGAAGATGAGCGCCGTTGAAGCGATCGAAACTTCTGGATGAGTAACTTCAACTAGAGTACAGCCAAAAAATCCGTAAATTTAAATTAACTCTGCTTATGTCTACTGCCTTTTATTTTCTCTGCCTCTTAAGTGTACCAGTTTAATTTCCAAAACATAAAGACGTTTATTCGAATCGCTTTACATGTGTAACATCTGTAAACCGCTAGATACATTACAAATTACCCTAAGAACAGTGTAACTAATGCGATAACATATATGCATTACATGAACTACCATTTAAAATAGTGTATCGGCGAAATGTGCTTAATCCTTTGATTCATTCGAAATTTAGGATAGTGGTTATTTACTTATGTGCTTCATTCTTGGCACACAATAGCAATCGCTAAGCATTGTATTTATGCAGGCTGTTCAGAAATTCTCCGAAGCTTTTAGGGCTTGTAGACGGGACTGAATAGATAATGTTTTGAAAGGAATCCACGTCTGGAAACGTACGTTTCCGTGCTACAACCATTTTAAAATAGGTGTTCAAAGTGACCACGTTTGCGTAAGTATTTAGATAGGCGTGACTCAGTACATCACTTTTTTACAATTCAACTAATTAAGTAATACTAATAAAGAAATAAACAGTAACCTTAATCAGCTTTCACAAACACTGTTGTTTACAGTTAAACTTAACAACTTGTTTTATCTTCCTCACAGGATGGTTACCATTCTGATCATTCACTATAACCCATTAGAAAATAATAGTTTTGCCGTTTCTACCCCCTCCCCTGCTGGTGGACATGTCGCCAGCTCATGAACACAAGGAACGTTCTCGAAAGATATCGTCGTTTCTCACGTAGCAGCTGGTAGAAGATGATTATGATCATCCAGTGCTACAGCAGGAACGATGGATTTGTGCCGGTGAAGACTGGGTGCGCAATCGTTTAGAGCCCAGTTGCCGAGCCTATATTCTCGGTCATGCGCAGTATACTGAAATGGCCAGTATCGTGGAGAGCTTTGACCGTGCAACATCCGTCTTCTACCGCTTCGGTGCCAGCACGTTAAGTTTTACAAGTTTTAGAAAGTGATTGTTAATCGCATTCGTGATTAGTGTTTTGTGTCTTGTGTGTATGTGTGTGCGCGTGTATATGTATTTGCTTATTTAGCCTAAAATGCCTCCCATTCAAAGCCAACTTGGTGGAAAAACACTGCACAGCCAAACACGTGAAGTTGTTAATAACGTCCATTTCTTCATGAAACGGGAAGCAGCTTCTGGTGATATTCTAATTCCATTGAAGAAAGTACAAGAGAGGGTGAGTGCAGCAACAAAAGTATCTGAGAGGACAATACGTAAAATAATTAAAGAAGGGGGAACATGTGAGGAACAGGGAACCTCCTTTGGGACACCTGGAAAGGTACATCGTGTACCAAAATGGATCACAGACATTGATGACTTTGATAGGTGTGTGATTCGGCAAATAATTTACAATTTTTATATTCAGGAGAAAACCGTGCCCACTGTCAGAAATCTGCTCCTGAAGCTTAAGGATTCCATTAACTTTAAAGGGGGAAGCACTAGTTTAAATATTATCTTACGTGAAATGGAAGAAAACAAGGAACAATAAGGTCTTGTTACTGGAAAGACATGAGATAAGAGATTGGCGCGGGTCATATTTGCGTGCCATTAAAAAGTTTAGAGACGAAGGAAGGCCGATTATATATGAAGATGAAACATACATGATAGTGAGCTGTCAGGTGTTGAATATTTGCCAGATGATTAGATACCTCATTGATAAAACTGTGTGCGAGTGTGTGCGTGTTGGAAAAAAGAGAAACGAGCTGTACCACAATATTTAAAATGGTTTATATTAACCTGGTGTTCTGTGAGGAGTGCAATACATTGTTCACCCGCCCGTAGCAGCCCTCATTCTAGGAATGAACAACAATACTGTGAGTCACATGATAGTATACTACTTAGTTATTCTTTTGCCGGTTTATTTTCCCGGGTTTTCTGTTTTACTGTTTTTTTAACGTTTCCATACACCACATTTACAGAGAGCTGCCTGGGGTTAGACATAGACTCGCTTCAGTGCGCGAGGAAGCATGGTCACCGGCACAGAACTATCGTTTCTACCGTACCATTGGTTGAGTTTTCCACGCCACTCACCATAGCGCCTTCCTAGACGTGAGTGGAACTTGAAGCTACCGGGCGGGACGAGAATACAGTTACCAACGAGGGAACTGAGCGAGCGAGCTGCCAGGGCTGTTAGCTCTGTTGGACTTCGACGAGATTTTGGTTTAATGTTGTCAGGGGTAATATTTCACTTATTTCTAAATTTAATCACATCGTATTGATAGGCATTCAAAATTTAACTTTCTATCCTTGACCTTCAAAATGTAAACTCGCGGGGGAAGCATTCATTATTCGTTATTTGTATTTATATTTATATTGCTTTTGCAACGGCAGGAAATTAGATACTTATAATACTGTAGAGCAAATTAAATGTAATGTATGGTGAGAAGAGAAGAATATACAATGATTGTGCTTGAAAGGTATTATCCATTATCATTCTTAAATGTTTAAAGATATTGCAAGCTTTCTTGAATTCTATTGGATTGTTAAAATTATAATGGTTTGCTATTATAAATTGTTATCACATTTTGTGTGAAATATTGAACCTTAGCTCCTATCATAACCCACTCTGTCCGTTATGTAACAAATCTAACGTATGACCTAAATGGGTCAGCACGTTACATCCTAAGGAACAAAAAGCAAATTCAATTATGTTTCATAAATACTTTTGTTTACAGTTAAACTGAACAGTCTGTTTTTCTTTTCGTCACAGACTGTTTAGTATTCTGATCCGCTACAACTCTTGTTCGATGTGACGACCACTAAAGTTGTTGTACACATTGTACTTACGAATAATGTGGTGAAGTCTCTCCAACAATCCTGGTATCTCTGCAATTTTTTCTGCACGATCATAATTCATGCTAAATTTCTTCCTCCGATTCTACATAGCCTGACTCTATAGGGCCTAAGCCAGGGTAAAGAGACAGGGCAGCTGCTCGTCTGACGTAAACATCGCTCGTCGTGAATGACCAGTTGCATACCAGGCAAACCGACTTGAAATTGTTGTAGCACAGAACTGGTACTTTTTCAGACATGGGTTCTATTCAAAACTTGATCCATTCAGTCCCCTCTACAAGTCCTAAAAGTTTGTGAGTGAAATTTCCAAACATTCTGTATAAATAGGTTTTCTTGTTGCCTTCACTTGTGCAAATTCTCGTAACTGTTAGGATAAGGAGGCAATTTTAGTAAAGTGCCATTTGGTACACAAATGCCTAAAAAATCATTACAATCCATCCCACCTGTTAGTAACAGCATAGTTGTTTGATGTCTTAAAACAGTTCATGTAACCTGTTCCGGCATGCTCTCTAGCAATTTAAGGTCTTTCAGGCGAAATGGCTACATTGTATAGTCAGAGTGGCCGACCCGAAGGAAAGCGAACCCGAGATTCAGCGTTACCGCGAAGCCATCTCACTCAAAAGAATTCCTTAAATTACTTCCCACTACAAGAAGAGTTGCGCGTCGGTGATCTTAAAAGCGGTTGAGTTATTTTGGTTTGCTTATTTACGATTTGATGAACTATTTATTTTTCTTGTAGTTTTGGAAAAAAGCTGTAGTTTGTTTGAAATCATAATCCTCGTTACTGGGCTCTTGAGAATTTTCCCTCATATGAAGGTATATATCATGCTTATTCCCAGTCAGGAATTGTTTCCTAATTTTAGGAAACACATCACTAGTTTAACTGATTCCCAGACTTGGCTTTATTCAACTAAATCATCATTATTTGTGATACCTACGGAAAGCACAATATCTAGAAGACTTCCTAGATGATGTACCTTTCCACTGATATCTATACAATGGTGCAGCATTCTAGAGAAAAATGTAGGAAATTCCATGTGGTGGTTATTGAGGCCACCTGATTTAACCGCTCCAGACGTCATGGGGTCATATCAAGCCTAGGATATATGAAATAGAACCAGAGAATCCGAAGTATTGTAACGCAGCGACTATAGCCAAGGTTATCGGGAGATCGGCGCCAGGCAGACGGAGATAAACAAAGATAAATCGGTGTAAACTTCAGAAGCGTTATCGGTAGATAATCAGAATCTTCTGGAAGTTTCCTCTCCTCCGCCTTCAGAACGTGTATCCAGGTAGTTCTGGGATGCTCTTGGAAGATTCCATTGACTATACGAGGCGTGTTTTTAAGTAAACACCGTTTTAATATTTTGCCACTGCAGCGCTGCAGTCGCGATTTGGAGCACGCACTATCATTGCTTCCATTCATTGGAAAGCCAGACGCAGTTGCAAGCGATCGTCACGTTGTATTTTCCTGTTCAATTGAACGACGCGCCGACGTGAAGTCAGACCAGTGATTCGTTTTATGAATGCGAGAAATGTTACGCCACAAACATTCGTCGCCAATTGTGTAAGGGTTATGAAGAAACAGTAATGAGGGGGGAAACAAAACAATGCTCGGCCATCGCATCATTTGGTTGGGAACAATTCGACCATCTTCACCACACTCCGGATTTGACACTAAGTGATTTTCATCTGTTTCTTCATCTGAGGAAATTCCTTGGTGGAAAACATTTCAAGGACGATGAGGTTATGAAACAAGAAGTGCAGAGTTGACTTTCATCATAGATGGCATAATTTTTTGACAAAGGCATACAAAAACTTGTTTCCCGTTAAGACGATTGCCTGAATAACGGCTATGGCTCTATGGAGAAGTAGTGTAGGGTGTAGGTAATAAAGGAAATATATTTGGAAAATAATGTTCTTTGCAACTGTGAAACGCTGGTATAACGAATTTAATCGTGGCCGCCGTTCGCTCAATGATGAAATTGGTGAAGGTCGTCGGAAATCAGTTGTGCCAGAAAACATTGATGCTGTGAAAACAATAATAATAATGAAAGATCGTCATGCGACATTTAGGGAGATTGAGCCAACTCTAGGCATTAGTTCCACCAGCATATATAAAATATTACACGATTATTTAGCCGTGAAAAAGGTTTGCTCTCGTTGGATCCCACATAATTTGATGCAATCTCAAAAAGATGCTCGTGTCGATTGGTGTACAAAAATGCTCAAGAAGTACAAGGCGGTGCCTCAAGAGACTTATATAAGATTGTAACAGGTGACGAATCATGGATCTATGCGTATGAGCCGGAATGTAAACAGCAGTCGACAGTATGGGTGTTTCAAGATGAAGCAAATCCAACAAAAGTTGTTCGCACTCGAAGCACTTCGAAGCAAATGGTCGCCTGCTTTTTCAGAAAAACTGGCCATGTGGCAACAGTGCCTGTAGAGGAACGTAAAACGGTCAATGCCGAATGGTACACAACCATTTGTTTGCTGGAAGTCTTCGGTGAAGTAAGTAAAACCAACAAGAACCGTAGGATCGTTCTTCATCAAGACAATGCGAGCGCACACACATCTCGTCTAACAACAGAGTATTTGAAGGCTCAAAAAATCGAATTGATGGGTCATCCGCCATACAGTCCTGATTTGACACATAATGACTTCTTTTTGTTCCCGAATATCAGGAATAAATTGCTAGATAACGATTTTCATTGGCAGAAGAAGCCGTTGATGCCTTCAAATACCATGTTTTGGAGGTGCCTCAAGAAGACTGGAATAAATGCTTTGAAAAATGGTTCAAACGGATGCAAAAGTATGTTTATCATAAAGAAGAATATTTTGAAAAACAATAAAGCAGTTTTCAATCAGAAATTGCTTTGTTTTAATTAGCAGGCTCAAAATAAAAATAGTACGAACATTTTACACTGGTTGTTCATTTAGGAAAGTGTCTGCATGTCGATTTACAATTTGGCTTAGGTAAACCTTAGAGCATTCGCGTTCTTAGATACAAGCTAACTTCAATAAAACACAACTTGTATGGGCCACCTGATAGTTGTGCTGAACAAAATATGATTTGAAAGTTTTGAGATTTGCTGTGAGCAAAAAAGAAAAACGTAGAAGAAACAATGTAAATATTTTCCAGCGTTATGTAAGGCGTTCAGAAATGAGATAAGCATAGAAAAGCTAAGGAAAACTTTGCCTGAAATAGCTACACTCACTTCATTAACTTAGCATCGGCCATGAAATTGATTTCATTATCATAATCTTATAGAGTTCGAGTAGCAGCATATAGCTTTCTTCAATAAAATTCTTTCCAATTGCTTCTTGCGTTTAAAGCTGAAACTTAGAAATTAACTTCACCCGCAGTCCAAAAGGCATAATATTACCTAACGTAATTCTCGATGTAGGGCCTTATTCCCTTGCGCTCTGAACAAATGAAAAACCGTGTTATTTAATTACCGGTACACTTTGTCTCATACGCTTGGTAATGTTATAAGAACCGCTTGGGTTACAGATGTTTAACGTAGCAAGCGAAGTAGTAATAAAAGTCATAAGGTTTAATGACAAACACTTGTTAGGATTGGAAAGATACAATCAAACTGAAAAATTAGCTGCCATAGCTGGGAATCAACCAGGGATTTTTGGCTTTCCGTTGTGAAACCAACTGAGCTATCATGGCATTTAATGTCGTACGGCATGTTGCCGTAATAGCTCGGAGTGTCAAAGATCTATGGTTCAAATCCGGTCTATGGCATTTAAATTTTCAGTCAGATTCTTGTACATATTTTGTGTTATTTGTGTTTCGTGCTAATATAAAGTGAAGGCTGTGTGTGGGATGTAGGTGCTGCCTGATTTTATTTTGCTTGGTTTGGTAGGTGGCATCTCTGTCCCGTATACTGAGGTTAGCTACCGAGTTTAGCTGTCTATCAAGGGGACTTGCTCTTCAGATTTTCACCTGTGTGTTCGTCAGCATTATAAGCTTGGTGAGTTCTTTGTAGGAACATGTAGACGTTTCTAAGGCAAATAACTGTACTCTTGGCCATATTTTTTTATCGTTTCAACTTTTGGTGTTCCCTCTTTAAATTGTTTCAATTCTTTTGTTTTGGGACATAAGTGGAGAACTAGGTTTTTATTCTAATTTTGTGATTCTTATATGAAACCGATTTTAAGAAGCATTTTTTTTGGAATTTTAACGTGCTTTTGTCTGTTCTGATTCATCCTAATTTAATTCTTGGCCGTGTAGGCTTTTGTACGCTGCTGTTAAATTATAGGTGTTCAGAGTATAGCTTTGGCCTTTAGTATAAAGGTGACAGATATATAGATAAACGATATTATTACCAGCTTACCCTAACACCCCTGTTGTGTTTAAAGTGAGAGTGTAATTATCACAGATTGAATATTTCAATATGTCAAATGAAATTTAATAAAATTGTTCAGCAAGAAGCATCAAAACAAACGTTTATTGCAACTTCTCTTGCAAATTGTTGTATTTGTTTTCAGAATATAGTTGTAGACAGGATAGGACTAGGAACATAGGAGGACTTAGCACCTCGACCTACGCAGATCTTTTGTACCTAGGCCTCTGACGGGGCGCCCCCGGTAGGGAGGGATGAGGTGAGAGGAGACAGAGGGCGGCCGGACCAGGAGACACGACAGGCAGAGGGCAGGTTCCCTACCGTTAGCAGATTTAAACTCCCCGAATGGCAGCTGGCGCAGCCAGTTTCCCTCCCCCTGTGGGCTTACTGCTTACACATTTTCTGGGAAGACTGGGACCCGGACCCGCCCCATTCTGGGCACAAAGATAGTACTCAGAGCATCTTTTTCACCTGCTATGCATACGCCGAGACCTCCCGCCGACACTTACAACCCTGAAAGACACCAAGCAGATGAAAGGTGAAGTGAAATGAGAATGGTGGTGAAATGGAGGAATAGGAAATTCGGGGGGATGTACTAATGATCCTTCCCACCAGCGACCTATAGAAACCCTCGAAAAAAACCCATTGATCAGAAAGGTGACTGCGAGATTCAAATCCACGAGCTCCTAAATACAGAAGTTACCGCCTAAGCCATCCCATTCGGATATATATCGTTAACATTGTTAAATGGGGACTGTTACTGGTCAGTGAGTTAACTTTGTTGACCCTTCCTTGCGGCCTATCTGGAAAAGCCTTCCACAATGTAAATTACCAAGGAAAATAATACAAGTAATGCATTGCTTACTACGTTCCACCTTTCCAACTTCAGCCTTCAGACGACATTTATGAAAGAAAAATTATTACTCCTCAGGAAGGATTTTGCTTTACGTTCTATTGAAGGGAAGAATTATAGAAGCGAGTTGTCCATGCTGCCTGGTGAAAGGAAAGTGTAGGATTAACAATAGAGAGCATGCAATCTTATGAAAGCATACGTTATGGAATAAGATATAAGAGAATGATGAATAATCTTGTTAGGGTGCAGGTTGTAGGGCAGCAGTTACGCCTGACAGAGCAACATTTAGATAAGAATAACTTTTAGTCTATTTGTAACCAGTCTCGTAAACAGTTGCAGCCAAACCTTGCAATTAGCTTAAATGAGAGATTGTCAAAGAGATCTAATATCTCTATTGAAGCCCGCTTCACTGCACTCATAAAGTGGAATTCGGAAACGATAAACATAGAGGTTAGCTTGTATCTCTTATCCTCTCATTCTTTGTTATGCCCTTGTCCTAAACAAAACGAACGTTCAATCACAGGCACAGGTAACAAATTTAGATTGCCCCTACAGATAAAACATGCCACTAAAAGCAACAAAGATATAAAATAAAAAAGAAATGGAAAGAGCCAGCTCTCGCTGATACGGCGACCGCATTTGTGGTTGTCATGGACCACTTCGCTTTTGTTTATGCAGTATATCTCTATTCCAGTCCATTGTTCGCTGACATAAAACACGTTCCACACATTACAGTCAGCGATTTCAAACAATGAAGGACTATGACGTTTGTTTTCCACTACAGGCTAATTGAGGCCAGATGACTGTCGGGCTGTTATAGGGGATTTATGATGGAATTTCCATATTTTAATAACTTTTCACTATGTCGAAATCAGATATACTAGATCATTTCATATTTATTTGCTTACACTAAATCGGCCAGTGGTTTTTCTTTAGTCAGACAAAGAATCTTTCCAGAGAAAGAATGCAAAAAATATGTGGCAGTAAGATTTTTTTTATAAAAAAAGCGCCTGTCTATTTCCCTAAATTCTAGATATACAGACCAACTATTTGGAATATTTTCTTATTAACCCCAACATGTAAGTGTGGGTGTGATTTATCTAAAAGTATTTCATGCATAACTGAATTAGACAGCTGATTACCACTTTCAATTTTTAGGTTAGTTATACTGAATTTTTAAATTACTTAGACTAATAGCTTTTATTAAAATGTGAAGTTTAAGGCAAATAATAATGAGATGTAGGCAGACCGCAAAAGAAATGGAAAGACTTACTTAAAGGCGGAATAGACCAATGGTCTAAACCATGGAGTGAAGAAGAAGGTAAATAATCACTTTAAAAAGTAAAAGTGTTTTGAAAATTAAAATTTTTAGTTTCTGCTTCTATACATTTCTTGATATTCTAGCTTATAATCAACGTTCAAGTTAATGTTTCCTACTGGTGCTTAGTCACAAATGCACTTATAAGTTGTTGTTGCAGTGACTTTGTCCAGTTTTTCAACTACCACTGTTTTTATTTTGTTCAACTTCACTGGGAGCTCATTTCACTAAGTGAACTAATTCAGTTCTCCGTCACTTCACTTCCTTCGTGACACAGGCTCTACTTCCGGTGGTTCACTTTACTCGAGAGACAGCACAAGACCTCCGCAATCTCTGCTCTGCAGCAGCACCCGTTGCACGCCACAGCAGTCGCCACCAACTCGCTCGGAGAACCGCACTTGATGTCGCATGGGAAACTCACCCACCAACTCGCTAGCTCACTGAGTGACCGAAGCAACTCAACTCAGCTGACACTCTCGCGATAACGCTTGCTTATATAGGCAGTGAAATCTTCCATAGAACAGTCTAGAACTATTTCGACACACGTTCTGGAGGAAGAGTGGAAACTTCCAGAAGTTTCTGGTTATCTGTCGATAGTGCGCCCGATGTTTACGCTGGCGAACAGTACTTATTCTTGTTTATTCAACTGCCCGGCGCCGATCTCCCGATAACCTTGAACCTGCGTCACACGGCTCTTCCTTGTCTCTAAATGCTCCAGGTCTAAAGCAGGGTGATCACCATGAACCACCTAATCTCCCTCGGGGTTGAAACCGAATGCGTGACGAGGGCCCAGGACCTGTGGGACGGATGTAGCATTGCTGGCATCACTTCTCCACATTGCTTGGAAAATGCAACCAATAGGAACGGTGACATAGTTTCCACAAGGTCTTGTTCGAATCCAGGTGCTCCCCGTAGTGCTAGCATAGGTTTCCTCGAGGACTTCCTTCACTATTTTCTTCGTTAGCCTAGTCCTTCTGGCTGCGAACTCCCGCACACTATTCGATACACCGTTTCTGACTAACAGGGAGACTCACGCCGTCCAACAGCTCTCATAACTAGGGCTTTTGGGAGAAACATCTGCGGGTCGTACGCCAGATTCTTTATCCTTCAGGATCGTCCCTATGTCTCGATTTTCCATTGCTCCCTCCTCAAGGCCTCCCCCTCCCAACCAAATGGATGTTGCACCGTGACTGTGCGTAGGGTTACAACACTCGCCATTATCTGCCGGTCCAGACTTTGTTCCACTGCGGCCTCTATCATCCTCGTTTTCTTTCGTCTGCCCATCTAGCCGTTCCCCTTGCTGATCTAGATGCTCCTCCACCGCATTCACGTTACCTTCCATGTCATATTTATTTTCCTTTAACTCGTTTGCAAAGTCGTCTTTCAGGGCTTTCACTGTTGCATTAATCTCAAGATTTGACAATGTTACTGACAAAGTTAAATTCAGATATGCAATTTTCTTCATTTCTTTTAACAGTGTTCATTTCCAACCTAATTTTCTTTATTCCAGATTCGATTTTGTCTCCATCCCCACCATTCCAGACGTCATTGCCTTCACTTCAGTTCTAACCTCCTTCATCACAAACTCCATCTTCTGCGTTACGGCCAATAATTTTTTTAAGCATTTCCTCCATCGTGGCTTATAAATCTCAATTCCTGATACACGTGCGACTTTGTCCAGTTTTCATCCGTCACTTCTCTAAGTTCTCGTTATCACTTGTTTTATCTAGTTCAACTTACCTGTGGGTTCACTTCCTCTGTCACTTCACTAAGGTGTAGTAGTTCAATTCTCCGTCACTTCACCTCCTTCGTGACGCAGTCTCTTCTTCCGGAAGGTACTTCTAAGAAGTGTACAGTATTAATATAAGTCACCAAAAAACATGTTGAAATATTCAACATCCAACATTTGTACAGAACAAATTATAAGAAACGGGCCAGCTAGCAAAATTCCAGGTAAAACATAATTCTAAATGGAATACACCTTTCACCAAGCCAACGAGTAGGGAACCGGTAACGGTCAGGAGAAATAGAAAGAGACAGAGATATGGAACTGCCTTCACAACGCGCCAGGGTTTCGCGTAAGCGCACGAATTTGGAGCAACATATTTTCATGCATTTTAAGGTAACGCGGTCTGAGGACCAATGAGAAACGTCGTTACATTTTTAAACGCAGAGGTGAGCGTCACTAGGCTCAGGCATATAAGGGCAGACAAGGCCCCAGAGCCCACTCTCTCTCTCTCTTCTCTTCTAGAATTTCATCGGTACGAAGTGCTACGCTCTTAGCGAAAGATGCACGTATGTGCAAACGGGTGGGAGTGCGTGTGCAGATAGTTAGGCTCCTGACTTACTTAAAGTGGTGGGATTGGAATAATGGGAAAGCTATCCGCACATAAATATTTAAATTGTTAACCCTCCGTCAGTCTCTAGGGGCCTGAGAGACCCCTGGCAATATATAAATGTTATAATTTTCGAAGGAACGCACCTATGCAATTGCCTGTCTAGGACATCTAACATTACACCTTGCGCGATTATTTGCTGCAGCGATAACCTTATCTGTTTATTTGTTTGGCTGGAGGAATGACTAATCAGCAGTTACGTGTCGCACAGGTCAACCGGGCCCCGCGCGCCTGCTCTCGTTACATATTGTTGACAGATTTGTTTCTCATTAGCTTTTGTGCAATATTGCTTTGCTATTGCAAGGAGCTGTTACTGCTTCGTCATGAATACGAGTAAAAGGTACGATCTACAAAATCCGAATGATTTGGAAGAAGTACATCGCCTACTTTGCAATGATGATGCCTTGCCCGTGGATGACAACTTATATGAATCAGATGACGCTGATTCAGAAGATAAACTCGAAACGAGATCTTTAGATTCAGAAACTGACCATGAAGATGAAGAGGAAGATGCTGAAAGCAGCTTGTGTGATAACATGTATTTCATAGGTAACATCATATGCGTATCATAGTAATTCTTCTTCTTTTTCTTATTCTTATTATTATTGACAATACATTCTGTTGTTATTTACGGGAAGAGATGGAACAAAATGGAAAAAAGCACCTTTGAAAATAACACAGACAAGGGCTCACAATATATTGACCAAACTTCCTGGTGTGGTAGGAGCTGCCAAAAATGCGAAAACGGAAATTGATAGTTGGAACCTTTTTGTTACCGAAGATATAGTTGATTTGAGTTTTGAAAGCTCAAATGCTTACATTAGCAGTGTGCAGTACAAATTTGATCGTGAACGAGACAGCAGACCTACAGATGTAATAGAAATAAAAGCTTTCCTAGGCTTATTGTACCTGGCAGGAATTTTTCGTGGTGGACGCCAGAATATTCACGATTTTTGGAGAACCGATGAGCTTGGAATTCCTCTATTCCGAATGGCTATGTCTGAAAAACGATTCAGTTTTCTAATACGCTGTATTCGCTTTGATGAAAAAAGCTCAAGACTGGAGCGACGAAGATTGGATAAATTGGCTGCTGTTAGAGAAATGTTTACATTGTTTCTGAACAACTGTCAGAACCATTATTCTCTTGGACAAAATGTCACTGTCAACGAACAGTTGCCGGCATTTCGTGGTCGATGTGGTTTTCGACAATATATACCATCCAAGCCAAACAAGTATGGCATAAAGATATTCTGTTTGAGTGATGCAAAACTGTTTTATACAACTAACATGGAGATTTATTGTGGACAGCAGTCGGACGGACCATATTTGCAAACTAACTCGGCAGAGGCTGTAGTGCTGAGACTAACTGAACCAATCTCTGGCACTGGACGAAACGTTACTGCAGATAATTGGTTTAACAGTGTATCGCTGGTGAATGAATTGCTCAAAAGACAACTTTCTTTCATCGGTACAGTGCGAAAGAACAAAAAAGAGTTACCCACTAATTTCACTTCTCCAAAAGATCGCAGACAGTAGGTAAGCATATTTGGCTTCACAAAAAATGAAACGCTTGTTTCATATGTTCCAAAAAAGGGTAAAACTGTAGTTTTGCTCTCAAGTCTACATGATTCATCCACAAAGTTATCAGAAGGAGCTGAGAAAAAGCCTGAAATAATCCTGCATTACAACGACACTAAATCTGGAGTTGATGTAGTAGATAAATTGTGTGCTACATACAATGTAGCCAGAACAACGAGAAGGTGGCCCATGGTAATTTTTTACCATATCTTGAACATTGCAGGTATTAATTCTAGGGTTATCTTCCTTGGAAACCAAAATAAATATTCCACAAGGCAAGAGAATTTGAAAGCACTATCTTCAGCTTTACTGTTGCAACAGCTACAAAGGAGAGCAACAGCATCAAATCTACCCGGTGATTTGAAAAGCCTTTTGACAAAATATAAACCTGAAGAATCCGACGTAGATGAATTGTCCAATACACCACTATGCACATTGAAAAGGAAACGATCTGAACCCTGCAACAAAGACAAAATGAACTGCAAAACTAAATATGCATGTGGGAAATGCAACACCCCCTTGTGTTTGAGCAAACATGCTAAAATTATTTGCGAAAGTTGCTTAGTCCGGGAAAACACGGGTGAGATAGTAGATGATTCTGAGTAACTGAACATTTGAAATTACTAGTTGTATGTATACCTGGAAATGGCAATGTATTTCTTTATACTTACTGTAATACAATTTATAACGTATATGTATTCATATTTTAGCTTGTATTTTTATGTTGTAAGATAATATCTATTAATGAAAACCTTGTACGCTTAATCTAAATAAAGGTAAAAACAGGAAAAAAAAGAAAATAAACGAAAGAAAACAAAAATACAAACAATAACAACAAAAATATAGCGCGGGTCTACTAGGCCCTACGCGACTAACGGCGTTCTACCAAAGCGCGCGCCTGACGGAGGGTTAATAAACACCATTTAGTAAGGGAAATGAAGTATATTTTTTAATTTTCCTCACCCACGAAAACCCTGAGAACCAAGAGTTAGATATATATAGGGAAAAGCTAGGAATGGAAAACTCAACAGCCGACGAGCATCTATAGCCGAAGAACAGCACTGCAGCAGATAGCATCAACTCAAGGACCGACGATTTCCCGCTGCAAATAGCGCTCAGCAACCGTTTCCCGCTACAACTGAATCGCTTAAGTGCTGGAAGAACTCTGCTCTAAACGCATATATTCCCACATTGCATGATAGTGTTCCTAGAGGACAGCGAGTCATTCAGTGCTTAGGTGGCTAAATCAGGTATTGTACAAGAACGGAGATTGGAAGTATTGTTAAAATAATGTATAGTAAATGTACCCTATTTGAGAGTGAAAAGTAAAACGTTTTTTTAGTTTTACATTATGTTGCCAATAAAAATAGTTTTTCATGGAGAGATTGGCCCACACGGGGTTTTATTTAGTTATATAGGTGATGAAGACTAAATCTACTGCTCAAAGTTACATATTCATATGTGAAAGTTCTAGGACTGTGCACGTAAAACAGGAGGCTTGCTTGCGCGAAAAGGTAAAGAGATACACGTACCTCCTCCTTTCTGTACATACTCCACCTGTGAAGGCCAGTAGGATGCCTCCCAAGCTGCGGGGAGGGCATAAATGGAAACGCGTGTACAGTCGGCCAAGCTTGGAAAAGACTAACTGGCTACTCCTCAAGAAGTTTCGCCATCTGCATTCTAATAAACGTCATAATGTCTCTCTCTATCAGCACAGGACTATAAAGGACGAAGAAAATAAATCTGAGTCACTTAGAAATAGTTTCGAGCAAATTACGAGCGATTTGTAAGTCAGAGCTGTAAAGTGAGGATGGTACTGTATTTCGCGTAATAAATAGGGTTTACGAATTTACCGGTGACAGGTTTATGACACTTTTAAACCTTAAAGGTCCTCGATTATCCTTCTATGATCCATCCTTAATTTCATTTTAGCATGTCAACAATTCTGTCATCATATCTGTCGAGATATCCTCTACGCAGCCTTACATTCCTTATATACTTTGGTCAGAATCTTTTGAGACAGTGCAAAGGGGAAGGTAGAAAACCGGTTGTTCGTACCCAGGTCTGCTAGGTGCAGCGGCACTTTGTGGTAGCTGCAAAACCTGCCACGCGACATACTTACCTCCCCTCTTAGATGTTGGCGTATCTCTCTCAACTACAAAATATTGTGATGTTCACGTTCCGTCGATCAATCTATTGTGCTTAATGGCACTCTGATATGTACCATGGAATGTGATTAAACACTGAAATATCTGCGAGTACCCTTTGACTGCCTTCTCATCTGGAATATCAACAGCAAATTCACTTTAGCATATTCTCGTATTTCACACCTTTGTCGGTTTGGGTGGCTCATTTGGTTAGGTACTGGCTTGCTGATCCAGAGGTCGCGGGTTCAAACCTGTCCAGACCGATGGTTCTAAGGTGTGCTTAAAAGCGACAGCTTTAGTAGATATACTACACGTAAAAGAACTCCTGCGGTACGAAATTCCGGCACACTGGTGGCGCTGATATGATCCTTGTAATTGACAGTCGTTAGCAATCGAAAGATTTTTTTCTTTCGTAGCCTTATTCGTTAATAAATTGCAAATCTGCTCTGCACATTGCCACTATTCTTCTTTATATATCAATCGTACGCCCTGCTTGCCCTGTGTAGGTGATGCATCCTTCAGCAAACTTCAGAGTATACAGTGCTATCATAACAAACTTCTGCGCACAAAGTCCATACTCCATGACTCATCTGCGACGAAAAATTACACCTTGAGCTTTGAGGCAGTAATTTTAACACTTAAATGTTGCCAATCTAATTATATAACATAAAAAAATAATAACCGCCCGCCTTAAAGCAATATGTGTATAATATAATATATAAACTGTATGTTACAGTCATTTTATTATGTTTATATTATTATGTACATGTGTAATAATGTTATGTGAATGTATTACGTAGTTTAACAATGTAGGAGCTGTGAGAATAGAAGCAAGCTGTCTTCCGTAGCAAACAGAATTACAAAGAAAAAACAAGAACGTTGCTAACAATGATACTAATAGTTTTTGGAACAATAATAATGTAATTTTTAAAACAGTTTATAAATAGCCAATAAAAAACTAGAAAAAGCTTAGGTTAAATAAAAGTATTCTAGTCGAGTGGGATTAGCCAATCAGAGACTTGAAATAGAGGAATTGTACAAATTCAGGCGGGAGAAACTACAAGGAAGCGTAACCAACCAGTAGGGTTCAATGTGAGACATAAAAGTTCATTGTGGTGAGAATAATATAAAGTTCAGTGATAAAAAGTGTAATTAACAATAATCTCACAAATCTATAGTAGAGTACATCAGTGAAGTGTTATTTAATTGTGTGAAGGATATAAAAAAAGTTAAATAAAATTATAATTTGTGTAAGCTCTTTAGCCGTACCAGCCGTACCAAGAGATACGTGCACTACAATATTACTACTGACGCAGATGAAGCATACATATATAATATTTAAATAAATAACATTAAAATAGTTATTACACATAAAGTAAACGTGGGGCGAAGGCCACCGGAAACTTTGTACCGTACGTGGGACGAATACTCCTAGAAACAATCTCACCGCAACAACAATTAAACCCCTTCAGCTTGGCGTTCTAACTAATGAGGAGTTTATCCGTCGCCAGGAATAGAAGTCCTTTCATCATTTTCAGTGTGTTCCTCCCATCAGGATCCGCAACCACCTGCCACAGCAGTTTTTGCTCTAACTGCAGGTAAAGTTAGATCCGGATAAATCCTCTTCATCCACATAACATACCACTACTCCGATGTCACCAGTGAGAGGCTGGAATGGTTTTACTCCAATCCTGCTAGTGCAATTATTGATTTTCTGTTTGTCTGTTCGTTCGTTGAAGTTTTCTCTTTGTTGCATTGTATTTTCTTAATATTTTCAACAAAATCTGTATAGCGTCAACGTTGCTGAACGGTTTAAATTAAATAAATATAAGACAAATCCCGTCCTAATTGCGTCCCTATGCATTGGGAGAGGAGGAACGGCGCAGTTCTATTCGTTTGGTGTTCAAACAGCTTCTGTCAACCTGCTTTTGTTTAACATGAACTCTGTTAAAAGAAAGGATTTTGCGCCTGATAGATTTCCTGTCAATTACAAGTAACTACTTGTGTATGCGCACAACGGCAAATAGAGGGTAACGATTGGAGTAGTAAGAGAGTGATGCGTAAATACCGTAGCCCTGGGCGAGGACGTACAGGTGCGCTATCTCCCAGCGAATAATTAAATATTTGCATGGACTGAAACTAGCACGTTGAAACTTTGACGGAAGTCGTCGCTCAGCCGAGGTTTTATTTAAACGGTACAAGTGAGAGGGAAAAATAATGCAGAAGGTTACATTAATCCGAACAGCGAGGATACCCCTGAAAGGAAGTGTTAATTAAACGTGGTTCATGAAAGCTGCAGTTCTCCTGCGGAGCGTTATGAGGTAGTAACGCATTTATACGAGGTTTATGACCTTATCTTACGTCATATACTGAGCAACCTTGCCGATGCTCACTGGTTTGTTGTCCCACATGAATGAATTTGGAATCCTGGTTATCATACTGGCTGTAATAACTATTGCATTATACAAAGGTACACTCATACGTATAAGAAAGGGCCGATAACTAAAATTATCAGCACTGTATGTGCCTGTTTTGCTAGAACAATCATACAGTGGTCGTGAAGATGAGCAAAATAGTGTCTGTAACGTGCTTTTTTTGGTTGTAAACCTGCCAGGTATATTTTGAAAATTCATACTAATTTTCTTATATTATCTATTCAGTGACGTTTTAGAAGTGGGGGCGGTTCAGGTAAACTTTAACTTTTGGAAGGGGTACACAATAACTGAACTCCTACCGCGCGTGACGCGTACAGTGGAAAACAGCCAACATTCTAGCGTGTCTACTCCTCACTTGCCTTATACCAAGTAAACACTACTTCCTTCCAGTAGCTAAATCCCTATAGTCTGTCTAGTTAACTCGTGTTAACTAGGCATCCTTCTTTGTGGAATCCTTATAGTTGTTTTACTACACAGAACCTTTGCTCCTCGATCCCTTCTGCAGAGTTACAACCTCTTAACATCACCATCTCTTTCTAGACTCTCTCTCTCTCTCTCTCTCTCTCTCTCTCTCACTCTCTCTCAACAACACGTGAAGTGAGCAACATTCCGCAAAAGAGTGGGAATTCGAAACTTTGGTAACTGAGCCAACATGTGTTTGTCAGTTCCTTAAAATTGGGGTTTCTATTGGTACTTAAGGACAGGGATCCAAAGTTTCCCTTTACTGGGCTGTGAAGATTTTATCACACTCATTAATTGTGTGTAGGGTATTTTACCTTTGTGAAACAACTGCACTCGCGTTTACTAAATAGACCCTACTTGCTTGGAACGGCTCCCCCACCCACTAGGTCGCTGAACAGACAGTAAGCAAATCGTTTTGCTCTAATATGTTTATCTTTATTAATGGCAACTAACGCCTTGTGTTCACATGTGGTAATTGATGTATGGTGTTTCTTTCCTTCCTCTGATATAAACCGCATTTTAAAACAAAACATACTTTGTGGAATTAATTGTTCTTCAACACAAACCGTGTGTTGGACAAGGTTGGAAAGGTAATATAGGATGACTGAAAAATTCAATGCCATAGACGGAAGTTAACAACGTATCTCTTGGTTTCCGTCCGGTTGCTCTAACCACTGAGCTACTATGGCAACATGCCGGTGCAATATTAAATTCCCCAACTGATTCGCATACATAGTTATTCATATGAATATTGTTACTTTTGCAGATCTAATATTCCCTCTTAAATCAAAATACAGTAGCAAATAGCTTTCAGCAGTATTAAATTGTAAGTATTCATAAGTAATATTATAAACCTTACTAGTACATATATTTACATTATTATATATATTACGTAACATTAGCAAACATACAATATGAACTCAAAATATATCCTCGTTGGCAGATCAAAAATTTATTAGCTAAACAAATCTAAAAATAACAAGAACTTTTCACTTCCAAAGCTAACTTATTTAATGTTCCTTTCTGAGTACATTGTTTGGCTAAAGTAATTGAGGATTCAATTTAATAGCATACTGTGTTAAATGAAATTAATTTATTGTGACTGTGATGCTTAAGTCCTTACAATCTAATATGTATTATTTATACTACATTGACGACCTTTAAATTTATTAATTTTGAAAAGAGATTTTGTACTGGTTTGATTTTAAATCAAATTGCGCACTAATATTGCCATTTCAGGTTGCTTAGCAGGAAGAGCTGGCCATTACCACGTTCAGGAGTAGGGTGCAATCTTCTTTTATTAATGGTAAACCTTGAAAGCAGCGCTTGTGGTGGAATGTAGACAAACTTTAAGCTCTCTTGATAGTGCAGGAACCTGCCTGCCGTTGTAAAATGTAGTTTCTATCACCTAATTCTCTCTGAGTTTCGAAAATATATAAGCTATTCCTTTAGTTTGGTAAAATGAAAAATGTATATATCATAAAGGAAGATACCTGTTTATTCTTGTATTTTTAATGGTTCTTTTCCGTCGCTTACCTTCAAACACGTGCTCATGAACCCACGACGATTACCGAGCGATGTGGCTCCAAGATAACGTGTGAGGCTCCCTCTCGGTAGGTCCTGGGTAAGATTCTTCTTGGGCCGGTTACTCCGACCATAGGTTTTTTCGTGGTTTCTCCAGGTCGGCAGGCGAATGCTGGGGTGATTCCGCTTCTCCACGAATCTCCTAACGTTTTCTGTCCTTTTATTTTCCTTTCATCTGATTCAACATACCCTGGGTCTCTACGACCACAGGACACCAAGAAGAAGGAAGAGTTAGTGACTACCCAAGGACGTTTTGAGGTCTCCGGCTTAAGGGTTACCATTCCCATTGAATATATACCTCCATGTTAAGATTTATGGCTTGGTCACTACTTGGGCAAATGACCGCTCAAGTGGCCCGCCGAGCCGCGGCCAATGGCAGCACAAAAAGCTACATCCCATCCAATGACAACCAAAATAAAAGCTTGCGATCCATCATATCTCACAGGTAAAGCTGCATAAACGGCTAGGCACTGTGGCGATTTAATTCTGCCCAGGTAAACCTGGGCGACCTGCTCTTAATTGCTGGTTGTAGAACCACGCGACGGGGGTTGGCGTGTTGCGACAGGAAGATGGAATTTGCGCTTTGGAGGGAGTCCTCCCTGACACTACTGTGGTCCCCTTCCTTCCTGGGAGTGTCTTTTTCTACAACCGGGGTCCCCAGCTTGCGGTTGGCTAAGGCACAGATAACATCAGGATTGGTGTCATGTTGGAATTGTTAGTAACTCGTCCTTGCTGGCGCACCTCGTCGTCCGAATCTGATCACTCTTCTGGTCTCCCCTTTATTCCAAGAAACGCTTTGGAAGCACAAAAAGTCTACCGTAGCCTACATGTGGTGCTGCGCTCTAGTTATGGAGACCCCTCTTTCTGACTACTCCTAACCCATGAGGTCTTAATTTTCCTGCGCGAATACAACAGCTATAATACCTGCAAAACGGGTTACCTTATTTACTGTCAGTTATCTGTGTAGGGTTAAGTTGAAGTCTGCGCTCGTAATTTATCCCTATTCATGCTGGTTGGTATATTTGACTCAAGGATCCGTTAGTCCTTATTATCTTATTAGTTCTGTCTCCAAAGCCACAAAATTAAGCAAGATAGGCACACGTTTCACGGCCGAGTATTTTCTTTATTGTGTTTTGTTTATTTGCATTAGTGCATTGAATGTAAATAAACTGTAACTTGCTCTCTCCCCCATTCGAATTTTTCTGTAACTAATCTGCTAATTTTATTACAAACGTTTGAGTGGACAGTCAAATGGTCTGGTTGTATAGTATAAACATCTTTTTATTCAGAAGTATGAGAAAAATCAAGATTAAATAATACTAATGTTGTTTAGCATTCAGCACAACAAAATAAATCCTATCGATAATACCTAATTATGAGAATAGTGAATAACTTAGGAACCTTAGTGACGTAATAACACTACCAATACCGAAACTAAACCATGACAAGGAATGTACTGATTTCAGGCATATTTGTTTCGTATTTAATTTAGAAAGAATTTGACTAAGAATATTAAATATACATATGTTATTTAAGAATGGGGATGAATTAAAAGAAGAATAACCCAGCCTCAGAAAAATAAAGAGTACAAAAGATACAATAGGTTACAGTCGTGAACGTTACTTAGGGAAGGATAAAGAATTGATTGTGGCATTTATGGAGTTTCAGTAGGCATTTCGCACAGTAGACTGAGACACTAATGGATGTTTTGAAGGATATTGGTGTGGACTGGAAAGAGAGACGGCTTCTAAGTAACCCTTTTATGGAGCCGATAGCCAGAGTCAGAAAAAAGGAGAAAATATGTCAAAACGAAGTAGAAGAAGATACCTGCGTTACTTACAACATATACTTTCAACATCTGCTTGGAAAATTTTATGAAAATTTGCTTTCAGAAGGTTAGACCGCTCGCCTCCCACCGAGGCGGACCGGGTTCAATCCCAGGGACCTGCATGTGGGATTTGTGGTGGACGAAGCGGCGTCTGGGCGGGTTTTCCCCGGGATCTCCGGTTTCCCCCGCCATTCATTCCACCAACTGCTCCATTATCACCTTTCCTTTCATCCATTTCACCAACATTTCGCTTCATCTACTTCCTTCATCCCATACCAGGCATCGGGCTGATCACCCAACCTGGATGTTCTGTCTGATCCATGAGTGTCTGCTCCTCGACGGGCCTCTGACCCCAGGCACCCGCCTGTAAGTCCTGGGGGGTGTAAGTCCTACATAAGAGGAGGGTAAACAGATAATGAATGAATGCTTTCAGAAGAGAGAAGATTAAACTGCATAGAATTTTCTGGCGATATGAAACTGATAGAGCACTAGCATAGTGTCATGCTATAAGCGGCGTGTTAATAGAACTAAATCACAAGGGGATCAGTGTAGGATGAAGATTGTGCCCATTGTTTTTCTCGCGGCACAAGTTATATTTCCCCATTTTTGCATGTAATTTGTATTTATGCCGTGGGCACTGCTGTGCCGAGCTGTTAGTGTAAGTGGTAGGCGCTTGAGTCGCTCCTGCCTACAGAGGTGTCGGTAGAGAAACTTCTATGTCGTAGCCTTGTCGAGTAGAGGTTTCTCTCTCATGAACGTTGGGACGTTCTGCCCGTAGGCTTGTGTAACTTGGTAAGTATCCTCCTCATCGTACTTTGGTTTTGGGCTATGTCACACATAATAGTAACTGGCTGAATCTGACCGTTCGCAATTGCCGTGCTCGCTCAAGTAATTCGAATAATTGGGAATGAATTTGTAAATTACGAGAGTCCTAGATATTTGGGTGTATAAATTCAATTTGGTAGACTTAGAAGGTGAAATTGGGCGGCATAATTGTTTGAAAATCTTTTTGAAACCATTTGTGTAAGACGTATGTAAATTAATTATAGCTATGATGATTCGTATAAGGGCAACTCTTCTGAAATTCCTAACCTAGTATAAAATGCTATTAATGTCATCTTCAAATGGGACTATGCACTTACGTCAAAATTCCTTGGGACAGCATTAGTAAATGTTTTATGCAAATAAACTTACAAGATGGACTATTTAAGTTGAGACTGTACAATATCTTCAAAACTAAGCGTTGTAGAAAGAAATGTTTGAATAAAAGTTGCTTGATATTATGGGGAAAAGTAAATACCATTAGTCGTGTTTTATTTGGAGGAACATTGTGAAGGTTATTTTAGGGTAAACTTAAATTAATCCTAATTGTAGGCTCCCATTAAAAAAAATTAAATTGACCCTAAAATGACCATCTTAAGGTTCTCCAAACAAAACAAGACTCCTGGCATTTACTTTCCCCCATAATATCAAGCAACCTTTATCAAAGACATTTCTTTCTACAACGCTTAGTTTTGGAGGTATTGTAGTCCCAACTTAAATGATCCACCCAATATGTTGCAGATTTTGTAAATCAGCTTATTCTTACGGTAAATACATGCATCGTATTATACCTTGCCGTTTTCTTTGCACGGACCTCTGATATTTCATTACCCCTTTCACCTGCTGAATATGCGAGTAATATTTGGAAGGAGACGCAGTACAAAATAAATTAAAAGAAAACAGAGACATTGGTAATTGCAAGAATAGGAAAGAAGATACGCATGTAAATTTAAAATGAGCTAGTGTAATAACTGGACAGCTTTAATTAGAAGTCCTATGAGAAATAACATGAGTTACTGTCAGAAAGCCAAAAGCAGGATAACAACGCTTTTGGAGTCGTTCAACATAAACACGAACATTCTCTATGAAACCACGAATAAATAACCAAGTTACTGAATCCCATTGTGTGGAATACGTATCTATGCGGAGATCTGAACATTGCAAGTTATGGAAAAAAAGGCTTGGAAATATTTACTACATGAACATGGAGAGAAGTGGAGCGCGTAAAAGGGGAGCAGTCGAAATAATTGCTATTTTTAAAATGGTGGATGAAGTAAGAACTATGTTGAAACTTGTAAGTAGAGAATGAGAAACGTGATTTGGGGGAAAAGCGTTTGCATTGGAAGGAAGAATAATTGTGAAATTGTGTTCGAAATAGAAGAAGATACCAGATGATCCGCAATATTAAGATAGGATATTCATACGCGGAGACAAAAAGGAAAGCTTAAACAGGGAAGAGTGCGGAAGGTTTAGTTGCAGTGAAGGGCCTGCCCTTGGGTAGAATATGATTTAGGGCTGTCAAAACTGACTGGAACTACACTTATTTTAAAGTACAAACTTGTTGCGAGACGAGGAATATGGAATATAATAATAGGTATTCTCCTCCATTACCTTGGCAGTTTCTGTATTTGAATATTAAACCAACGGCTTGAAGCTCGTCATTCGTGATGAACTTCTTACTGTGCATGACCTCTTGCATTGCATGACATAGTATATCGTCACTGGGAGAAAGATCTGGCGAATGTGGCGGATGCCGGAGGACGGTAAACAGTAATTCACCCCGGGTGCAATGGTCTGGCGACTTGCATATGACCGCAGATTGTCTCGTGGAAGAAGAATACCGTGCACCCATTTTTTCGGGGCAGTGTTGCTGAATGCGGACGGAGTTGGCGCAGTGAATTGCAGCAGCGATCTCTGCCGATGGTCGTATTCAAGGGAAGCCAGGGATCTCTTCCGTATCCCAGAACAATGTTGCCATTTGCTTGTGACCAAATATTGCCGGTCGTAGCTTCTTGGAATGAGGGCTGCTAGTGTGTTTCCACTCCATAAAGCAGCGTTACTTTTCTGAATGTTATACAAGAGCCGTGACTCGTCCACGATGTCCAGAAGATCAAAGAACCTCACCCAATTTGCACTGTGCAGTTCTACCAAACATTGGCATGCCTCCACACGCTTCGGTTTCTGCGCAAAAGTGAGAAAATGAGACACAAGTTACGTATATTCGTATAGTTCACATTTTCAAAATATCGTGGATGACGTGTGAAAGGTTCTCAAAGACATACCTCGTTCTATAGTTCGTCAAAAATTATTCTCCTTTCCCCATTAACAAATTAGACACGCTTTGGGTGTTATCTTCTTGCTTTGCTAGACGCCGTGTGATTTTGCGTCTTTTGCCTCTTTTAACTGGGATATACAACAAAACACCAATCTGCGACTGGGTGTTACTTGCTCATGTACAGCTGCTAACCTCGTGTGAATTTTTGAAGCAACCGCTCCCCTTCACAAAAATTATAACTGCGCACCATTGTCCATCATTGTCTATTTCCATGTTGCGTGTTCGTTACCACGAGGTTCAATAGCACGCCGCAACAAATTACGTAGCGCTAGTTATTCTGGGGCTAGTAACACAATCTTGTGGCAATAGGCGGTGGTATAGTTTATCTTGACGTATACATCGATACAGGTTTCAAACGGCTACGTTTCTAAAGTTATCGAGGGAGAATGAATAATTTTTAACGACCCAATGTCTGACTAAACCCCTTCTGATCTGATGTCTATTATAATGACCATTCACTTATAGATCTGTTGGTAGTAAAGAAAAATACAGCTGAAGAAAGTTGCCGATTCCAAGAAACATTAATTTTGGAGTAATTTATTTCCCTTGCACATATTTTGGCAGTCTAATAAATGTTAGGGATATTAGCTTGACTTGAACTGTATAAGACTTCTAAATAATTTAATTTCGTGGATATACCATTTGTATTTTATGATTTGATTATCAAATGGTGCTACCGACAATCAACATTGCCTGCTGTTGTAATACATGTGATTGTAATACGACAAAGACAGTGAGCTCTTCAAGCGATAGAATGTTAAACGAACCAAAGTTAAATATTGTGTACACGTGAAGAGGACACACATGCCGTGCCTTGCCAGTATGTTCTAAACGTGCTCTATTACCATTAATGGATGCGTACAAGAAGAATGGGGTGACCGATTCTAGTCTTTGGATATCTACCAATTGGCCTCAGTTATTTTACAATAGGCGACGATCGACTGGCGAGAGAGATAAGTGCTCTCCATCAGAAGCACTATCGTAAACGATGTTCTGGAACTTTCTTTATCCCCTTCTGGGACATTGGGAACGTCAGGGCGAAGCCCAAGCAGGGATGAGAGATGCCTTAATGTTCTCCGGTACCGATCCGGAGAGGTGGTAGACGGTGGATAGACAGTCGTTCCCATTGAGGTTATTCTGCAGTCTTCCCATTATTTTAAGTTGACGCACGTAAGTGGTGTATCCACTCCCAATGCTGTACCACGGGAGACTATATACAAATAAGCATAACCCTAACGGAAAACACACAACAGGCACCTTCCTAGGCAGAGAAGCGGATCCCAGTTGCCGGTTTTGCTTGTTGATTGTCACCGCCTACAGAGCATTCTAGCACTCTTTAGAAAATTCCAGCGGTTATATAAGCGAGCTGCTCGCGAGGGAGCCCGTTGTAAAGGAATTGGTAAATGTGTTTTTGATGCGACATTCAGTTGCGGTTCTACGAGTGCGTTTCTGACGAGGTTGTGATGTACTGTGAGTGCTGCTACTGCGATGGATTATAGATGTCTTCTGTTCGACTTCTCAGCGAGTTGAAGAACCATCCGAAGAAGAGACTACTTCGCACGTATTTCATTATGTCACGAACAAAGGTTAAGTAGTACTGAAAATTTATCTAGATAACATTAGTGAAGTGACAGGAGGAACTTAATGTAGTTACCGTGAAAAGCGGACAAAGTGACTATACCGGGTGTTAAAAACAAATATCCAATATCTCAGGGGATGATAGTATACATCAAAACAAGAAACAAACATCTAGTAAACATGGGTTCCTTAAAACGTACGTTTTGAGTTATGAGCACTTGTTCATAGGAGATGCTCTACGTGGTCATTCATAGCAACGTGTTTCTCTGCCCTACAATACAGCAGACTTAATTACGTTAGTTGCCACCCCTGGCATGGAATACTGTAAGGCCGGAAGGCATAACGAACATTTGGTTGCAGATATGAGCATCGTTATTACATTGACGCTCCGTCCTAGTATGTCATATCAGGGCCAACGCGTGCTGGAATATCTAGTATCAACGAAAACAGCAGTTGGAGCAGTAGTCTGTAGTCAGTTGTTCGGGTCTAGTTGGACAATTGTAGTGATGTTACTTTTCGTTTGTGTACATTACTCTTAACTTCAGGTACGTATCGTGATGTCTTGTCTACTTGCAGTTCATGTTATGTTTGTATGGTACAGTACAGCATGTATTCTCCCTTACAGAGATACTGGTAATAATGGGCGTTATTATTCCACAAGGGAAATGACGAATATGATTATCTGCTAATGTTTAGCAGAGGTAAGTAATCTGCGAGACCGTGCCCTCCACTTTGAAAAATATCCAGCACGCAGGGTACCATGCCTTGGCTTGCTCATTCCCATGGCCTAAATACTCTAGATATTTGGCTATGAGGATACGTGAAGGTATTGGTCTATGCCGCTCCAAAAAACAATGCGCAGACACCGCAGAATCGTGTCTTCAATGCAGCATAGCATATTCAAAATAGCCACGTCAATTGCAAGGGGTGCATGGCTCCTTACGCCCAAGGGCATAGGGATGAATTGACATGGATGGACGTCACATTAAGCACCTCTTATGAAGAAGTGTTTATATCTCAGAACATATGATTTATAAGACCCATATTTATTTTATATATTTTTTTCTTCTTTTGATGCATACCATTATCCCCTAAAGTATTGGATAGATTTATTTTAACATCCTGTATATAAAGTTTAATTTATTCATAGATTCATTACACTAGCCTACATTTTCAAACCGCCGCTAGAAAGTTGATTGTGTAAAGCGGGTGTTAGGCTTTAGATAGCTTGGTCAAAGTTATCACTTGGACTCTCGAGCCAACCGAGCTAAAGAACATGCACTTTCTATTGTCTTCGAATTGGAGTAAACAGGAGTAAATGGAAATGTTGAACGTTTCATTGGTTAAATAACAGGAGAGCCAAGTAACTACGAACCGGCTGCACGGTGTTCTTCCACTGGGCGTGTGGAAACATGATAACGCCTGCTGCTATAAACAAGGTCACGCTGTTGACGTGGTTTTGCTCTGCAGTGTGAAGTGCAGTATTGAGTTGACGGTGATGTGACGTAGTTAGTTATTAAGAGTTATTTATTATTTTGTCCTGTACTTAGTCACAAAGTATATTATGGTTCAGTATGTGTTTTCTACTGCACAGCGTGTATTTAGCTACGATTTCTATGTGTTAACTCAAGCAGCTCGCCAAGTGAAAGTACGATTTGCAGAAACATTTCCAGGTGTAAACGTTCCAGGCCGTACAACAATCTATGAACTTTACAATGCATTTCAGGACACAGGAAGTGTTCAAACTGAGAAATCTAAAAGGCGGCGTATTGTTCTTACCGAAGAAACATTAGACGACATCGGTCATCGTTTGGAGAATTCCCCCCAAAAATCACTTGGGCGTCTTTTACAACTGGCAGGCATTTTTTATAGCTCTGTGCGAAGAGCTACCAAATTTCTGCAATTAAAACGATATAAAATAACTGTGACACATGCTGTTCAACTAGGTGATCCTGTAATTATGCGCACATTTTGTGAGTGGGGTCTCAATAGTGCACACAATGGCGAAATAGACCCTATTTAATATTTTTCACGGACGAGGCTTGGTTGTGTGTTTACAAAAAATAATCGTCATTGGAGCTCTGAAAAACTTAATATTGTTCATGAAGTAACCCTTCATGACGAAAAAATCAGATGTGTTACACTCACATGACCTTCTCTACTCTTGTACAAACTATTTTTACAAACGCTTATTCTCCATATGCTTCATGTTAATCCAGATGTTAATCTTATTGCTAATTTTCTTGTAGATGCAAGGGGAATTGGTGGGCTTTAAGCGATAGTCAAATATTTTAAGAGTTGGTTGCTATGTGGAGTATTCCATTCTCTTTGCATTACCAGGACAAAAAAATGAATAATGAATTCCCATTTGAGAAAAGGTATAAATATTGAAAATTTAAGGGAATAACAAGCAATATTTCGAAAATTGTTCACTCAAAAAAAATGCATATGACATAAATTGTGCATTCTAACGCCATCTACATTAGTGTGTAGTAAAATTTTGTTTATCTCTTACGGTTTATCAGTTATACAAAAGCCGTTCACGATGAAGAACACTTTTAGAGACATTCCCAGAAAATTCGGGATATACATTTCATTTGTCATGAAAATATCTGAAACATATGATATTTTAATCAAAATCGTTAGATCCGTTTTTGAGAAAATAAAAATGTTCGAAAAATGTTCCATATAATCCGTAATCTGGGATGGGGGATTTTCTTGAAAACCTTCGGTTCGCATCTCCGGAAGATACTGAACCCAAATAACAAGTTTGGTGTTTATGCGACTGTTCGTTTCTGAGTTATGCTGTTTACAGACAGACACACACACAGACACACACACGGACAAGTTTCCAAAAATTCTTTTTTTGGATTCAGGAGTCTCAAAATCTCACTATGGAATATTTGCGTGGAATACAATACTTCCCCTACTTACTATACGTAGTAGAGAAAGTAAAAATACCAGTAGCGAATTTCCATTTGAGGAAAAAGTATAAGTATTGGAAAATTCAAACAAATAACAAGCAGCATCTCGGAAATGGTTCACCCGAAAAACGTATATGAAATAAATTGTGTTATTTAACGAGATCTAAATTTTTTGTGTAGTAAACTTTTGTCTCTCTCTTACGGTTTACCAGTTACGCAAGTCATTCAGAATGAAGAGGGCTTTTGAGGACATTTCCAGAAAATTCAGATATAAATTTCATCTGCCATGAAAATGTCTTAAACATATGATACTTTAATCGAAATTGTTACAGCCAATTTTGGGAAAATAAAAATTGTTGAAAAATATTCCATGAAAGGGGTAGCCTGGGTTGAGGGATTTCTTGAAGATGTTCGTGTCGCAAACTTGAAAGATATTGAACCTAAATACCAAGTTTGGTATTTATCCGACGTTATCGTTTTTGAGTTATGCTGTTCAGAAACACACAAACAGACACACGTACGGACATTTCTAAAAAAATTGTTGTGTTACTCTCACGTGACATTTTCTACCCTTGTACAACTATTTTTACAAACCCTTATTTTCCATATACTTCATATTAATCGGGATGTTAATCTTATTGCTAATTTTCTTGTAGATGCAAGGAGAATTGGTAGGCATTAAGCGATAGTCAAATGTTTTAAGAACTGGTTGCTATGTGGAGCATTCCGTTCCCTTTTCATGTCCAGGACATGAAAGGAAACACGAATAGCGAATTCCTATTTCAGAAGTTGCGTTATGCTGTTCACCGACACACGCGACGTTTTTCTAAAAATGCTTTTTTTTAATAAAGGGGCTTCAAAACATGTATTTTTGGTGAAATCTAGGTATCGAATTTTTTAATGGAATACAATACTTCCCCAACTTACTATACTTAGTAGAAAAAGTAAAAATAAGGTGACAGAGGCACAAATTCAACAAGTTAAATCTGTTATTTATAGTATACCTGAAGTACCATCTCACAATTGCAGAAAAAAGTCTATTAGATTGTATTTGCCTTCTGAAGTTGGCAACTTGACTCATCCGAAAGACTTAACGTTGCCGATTGTAAAGGAAAGAACATTCACCAACAAACAAGGTATTTTACACCTTCAGAAAATGAAATTTGGTTTGTATGTTCCAATGATAAATGCAGTCTTTGTAGGAGAGACAACCAAACTGAAACATAAAATTTAGAATAGGATTCAAAATTAGATTATCACTTACAGAGGCAAGAACTTGAAGAATATAAAAATAAGTTTTTGATTGATAAAAGATTACTCTGTACATCATTTGTCCTGAGGGAAAACTTCTTTACGATTCAAGAAAGGTTTCTGTGTAGAATTTTACTGTGTGTGAAACTAGGGCAAGGAATGGAATATTTCGGATGAAACGCAAGAGAAAAAAATCTGATGTGTTACACACACATGACTTTCTCTACTCTTGTACAAATTATTTTTACAAACGCTTATTCTCCATATGCTTCATGTTAATCGAAATGTTAATCTTATTGGCAATTTTCTTGTAGATGCAAGGGGAATTGGTAGGCTTTAAGCGATAGTCAAATATTTTAAGAGCTGGTTGCTATGTGGAGTATTCCATTCTCTTTGTATGTCCAGGACATAAAAAATGAATAACGAATTCCCATTTGAGAAAAAGTATTGGAAAATTTAAGGGAATAAGTAGCAATATCTCGAAAAGGTTCACTCAACAAAAAGATCTGATGTGTTACAATCACATGACTTTCTCTACTCTTGTACAAACTATTTTCTACAAACGCTTATTCTCCATATGCTTCATGTTAGTCGAGATATCGAGATGTTAATCTTATTGCAAATTTTCTTGTAGATGCAAGGGGAATTGGTAGGCTTTAAGCGATAGTCAAATATTTTAAGAGCTGGTTGCTATGTCGAGTATTCCATTCTCTTTGTATGTCCAGGACATAAAAAATGAATAACGAATTCCCATTTGAGAAAAGGTATTGGAAAATTTAAGGGAATAAGTAGCAATATCTCGAAAAAGGTTCACTCAACAAAAAGATCTGATGTGTTACAATCACATGACTTTCTCTACTCTTGTACAAACTATTTTCTACAAACGCTTATTCTCCATATGCTTCATGTTAGTCGAGATATCGAGATGTTAATCTTATTGCAAATTTTCTTGTAGATGCAAGGGGAATTGCTAGGCTTTAAGCGATAGTCAAATATTTTAAGAGCTGGTTGCTATGTGGAGTATTCCATTCTCTTTGCATTATGTCGCAGTTCTCTATGGCTTGTGTTATCTTGTTTGTTGGGCGCTTATAGTTTAGTTATTTTTTTTAATTTGGGTTCTTTGTCCTCCGGCTAGCTATTACAACTCAGTCGAGCAAGTGTCTCTAAGCAGGGTGTGTAAACGGAAAGGAGTTGTTACTAAAAGATAACACTGATAAAAAAATTTGAATCTAGACTATTATTGCCTTCACACTTAATTAATAATTGACATATTTAATCTTTATACACGCCTGACTGAAACTGTGATATTTCCGAATGTAACTACAGTCGTTATAGTTGCCGCGCACCAATTACTTCGCGTAATTTACACTTTTGTAACTAACTCTGCAACGTGCACCTCGTGAGAGATTCTTCAGCACTGTGCGACGTGTACCTTGTGAGAGATTCTTCCGAACTGTGCGACACTTGCTTATGGCTCGAGAATATATACTCCTTCACCTCGAATTGACTAAACATTATAGTAGAGCTGCTATTGGTTACCAATTTGCCCACTATAGCGTCTGTTTGGGTCAGCCAATGACTACTACTAACATATATGCTCTAGGGAAGATATTCTCTCCATTTCTAAAAAAAGCACGCTACCCTGACGACATTATTATCCCTTCTTAGGGGTAAACAACCCACCCCCTCGGTTTATTGTTACCCACTTCTATTGCCAGTTTTAGTTAGGCCGTGTAAACTTATTTCCTAACAATACTTATGGCTAACAAGTATCTAAAATCCTGTACATACAACAATATTAACACTACAATCACTCTGGCATTCACAGCATGCTATGATATAAAATATTGCCTCAACTACCAGGACATAAAAATGAATAACGAAATCCCATTTGAGAAAAATTATAAGTATTGGAAAATTTAAGGGAATAACAAGCAATATCTCGAAAATGGTTCACTGAACAACAAAAATTTATATGATATAAATTGTGTATTTAACGTGATCTACATTTTTGGTGTAGTAAAATGTTGTATATCTCTTATGGTTTACCAGTTATGCGAAAGTCGTTCACAATGAAGAATACTTTTGAAGACATTACCAGAAAATTCGAGATATACAATTCATTTTCCATAAAAATTTCTTAAACTTATGGTATTTTATTCAAAATCGTTAGAGCCATTTTTGAGAAAATTAAAATGTTCGAAGGATGTTCCATGAAGGGTAATCTGGGGTTGGGGGATTTTCTTGAAAAACTTCGTGTTGTATCTCTGGAAGATACTGAACCTGAATACCAAGTTTGGTGCTTATCCGACTGTTTGTTTCTACGTTATGCTGTTCACAGACACACACAGACACACACACGAACATTTTCCAAAAATACCTTTTTTTTTGGGATTTAGGAGGACTCAAAACATATATTTACGGTGAAATCTCGGTATCGAATTTTTGAGTGAAATACAATACTTCCCCTACTTACTACACTAGTATAGAAAGTAATAAGAATGACGTCTTAAAGCGTATTAAGGAATAAATACGTAGTGAGCAAGAAAAGCAAACCAGGAAATAAAGAGCTCAAACATATTTCGGAGACTAAATAGGTACGGCACTCTAATCAATAAGATAATTATAATAACAGTACCTTATAATGCTGGTTGTTCAATGAAACGCTATCTACTATATTAATGTAGCAAACGTAAAAGCTGTCAACGGTTATTTAATTAATTTAAGTTATTGCACTTCGTACTTGGGCTAAAATGAAATAATTAGCAAATGGAAATTGCAAAGGCGAAAGCAGAACCAAAAACTACATGGAATTCTCATAAAATATATTGTGGTAGTGGAGGAGAAATAGGAGGATTCGAGAAGAATTTTATCAGCCTACTTTTTACTTACTTCTTCAATCCGCATACGGTAAAAATAAAAAGTTATGCTGCTACTAATCGAATTTCGAAACTTTCAGACCTGGCTATGGTCTGAATAGAGAACACAAATTGAAACCAATGCTTAAGGAGCAGTAGTTGTGAACAGATAGTCCTTTACATGTTGTAAAGGATGTCTTTTTTAACATTTACTTTCTGGGAAGCTTACCCTTATCGTCCGTTTCCTTTTGGCGAAAAGGGGTTCATAATGATGAATAAAGCTCAAACACGACATTTGAACGACTCCTCGTTTCTTTTTCTGCGTCGTGCCTTGCACTCTACTCCTCCTGCATGTGTGTGTGTGTGTGTGTGTGTGTGTGTGTGTGTGTGTGTGTGTGTGTGTGAGGCAGAATGACAAAACTAATGGAGCGGAGAAACCATGACGCCCTCGTCCATTACCCGCAGTTTCTTGCACGATGGACCACCTACGGCGCCATTAACGATCCCTTTCATCTCATTCTCGAGATCCAGAAAGCTAACTTCAGCTTTTCTATACTACGGCGACAAGGGTCGCAATAGAGTTTCTGTAGACCACTATATCTGCTTTAACAGTTCTCTGGATTTCAGGTCATAGCCCATCAGATGTGAGAACTTGCTGAGGAACAAAAGCAATTGTGTTCCTCTCAACCATTTTTATCGCTTGCACAACCGCAGCAGTTCAGAACACAGTTGGTTACAGAATTTTATAGGCGTCGCTTACTGACTGAAACTGGAGCTATTCTCTTGGACGTAATGGCGAAGAAATCAAGAGGAGGAAGGACCAGCACTAAAACCAAAAACTTTATTTCAGTTTGCTCATTTACTTTGCAGCACATTTACCTTTAAGGGCAGTTAGATAGAGGTCTGCACCAACACATTGCTATCGATTAAAGTCAGGAGACTAGCTAGTGTGTCTTTCTGCAACCAACTTTCTACGAGACTGCACTTTGGATGAAGCATTTGACAAATGCAAATATTACGACTCTTTAGTTAGTAGACGATAAGGAAGAATCTGTAACTTCTCCACTCGCTATAGTCACTACTATAAAAATAGAAAGATTCAGTTTGATCCCATCCCACTCCATTTCATTCCATGCCATCCATCCATAAGGAATTAATAATGACGATATGACAAAATCCTTAAGGCGATGAAGGGTATTTTGTAAAATCCTATATATTTTTACTTTCTCTGCCACGTACACTGTCATGCACAGACGTTGACAATCCCCCTAGATTATCATAGTGTTTTTCTCTTCATAAGATCTCCATCTTCAGATAACCAACTTTTGACTCCACTAGTGGATATCTGTTCTCAACGTGACTGGCCTGAAAAACAATTCAAAAACAACGATGTTTATAATCTACGTGGAATAAAGGATTGGCTCGGATACCATCTCAGTGAAAACGTTTTGCTACCATTGGTACATAAGCAAAGCCTAAACAAATTACAGATAATTCGGCATTCTAGAGGACGGGAAGAAGAATTGTTTGTATGTGTGGTTAAATTGAACGACAGCTACTATATTTAAGAGACGAAGGTTGAAGTTGTCGGTGAGTAGCATGAAAACATCAGGTTTAAGTTGCAATGTTACCTTCGGCAGTTCAGCCATACTTTGGGGAGGTAAAGTACCGTGACAATGCTGTAGCTCGAATTATGCTCGAAAAACATGGTCATGCTGGTAAGGAGTGGGCTGGATTTTATCAGTACCAACATATAATAGCTCCATTCCATTAAAGGCTAATTTTATGCATACCAGTGTACTCCGTAGGTAGTGGAAGTATTGCATTCCAAATTCAATGTGGAGATTTAAATAGAATTGCAAGATTTAAAACCCTGAATTTAAAGAAAGATTTTAGAAAAAGGTTCTTGTGTGCGCGTTTTGTTATTATTTGTTTGCGTATCTGTGAACAGCATTACACGAAACGAAATATGCTAAACGTTGTATCGGAATTTAGTATCTTCCTAAATCAAACTACGCTTTACATAGAAAATTTTAGACTTTTTTATTTTTTTAACAATGGCTCTAACATATTGTTTAAAGTACCATATATTTAAGATATTTGCATGGTAAATGAAATTTATATCTTAATTCTCTGAGAAAAGATTGTGAAGTCCTCTTCATTCAGGAGTTTCGTATAACTGGTAAACCATAAGAGATACATAAGACAAACAACATTTTACAAACACAAATTTGGAGATATACGTTGATATTGGTTTGAATTGTTCAATATTTTATCATTCTTTGAAGTACCGTCACATTGTGACTCGCATGGTGTACATTTAGATAACTACGCGAGGGGAAAGAGTGGTATGGCGTGGCTAAGATTCGAGGCCCGCTTGGATGTAATGTTCTTTTTTTTTTAAGCTCCCTTGTTTACCCAGTTTATCACTACTGTGTTTGTACTGTTTTGCATTACCGCTTATTACCGCAATTACACACACACACACACACACACACAAATACCCATGCCCAAGACGGGACTCGAACCAGCGAACCTCAGCTTCGCGGAACGCCGAAGCTACACACTCCAGCAACCACGGCTACGACGGCCGGCAAATGATGGACGCTGGGTGTCATAAAATGGGTTCTTTTTTTGTTTACGATTCGGCAAAGGAGATTAATTATTGTGGAGAACGGAAGAGGGGAGGACAGTAGATACATAAGACCGAAATCTTAAGGCTCGGAGCACTGTATATATTTGTAATATAATGTAATTCATGCTTCTGATTATTATTAATATTTTATTTTTTCTTCCTTCATCATATTAGTATGCATTATAGTACATACAGTACATACTTATATATTAGTATTATGCACACAGTGTTAGATTACAGGGACAGGAAAAGCATGTACTTCAATGAGGCCCATGCGGTTGTTGAACTTTACAAGGGTACACTGAAACTGTTCACAATTTCTTGTTTCTTGCGATACCATGGAAAGATATGGAATTATAAGGTCAGCCTTTAAATTTCGCTTTGGTTTCCTATATCCTTTTTGTACCTGTAACCAAATGTGTGAGAACAGTTTGTAGAAGATGTATAAACATACACTATGTGATCAAAAGTATCCGGACACCCCACAAACATACGTTTTTCATCTTAGGTGCATTATGCTGCCAGCTACTACCTGGTACTCATTATCCGCGACCTCAGTAGTCATTAGACATCGTGAAAAAGCAGAATGGTACGCTCCGTGGAACTCACGGACTTCGAACGTGGTCAGGTGATTGGGTGTCACTTGTGTCAGAAGTCTGCATGCGAGATTTCTACAATCCTAAACATCCCTAGGTCCACTGTTTCTGATGTGATAGTGAAGTGGAAAAGTGAAGGGACATGTACAGGCCGACCTCATCTGTTGACTGACAGAGCCGCCGACATTTGAAGAGGGTCGTAAAGAGTAATAGGCATACATATATCCAGACCATCACATAGGAATATCAAACTGAATCAGGACCCACTCCAAGTTATGACAGGCGTGAGGTAAGCGGCTGCTCATAAGCCACAAATCACATAGGAAAAATGTCAAACGACGTCTCGCTTGGTGTAAGGAGCGACAACATTACACGATTGAACAGTGGCAAAACGTTTTGTGGAGTAGCGAATCACGGTACACAATGTGGCGATCCGATGGCAGGGTGTGGGTATAGCGAATTCCCGGTGAACGTCATCTGCCAGCGTGTGTAGTGTCAACAGTGAAATTCGGAGGTGGTGGTGGTAATATGGTGTGGTCGTGTTTTTCTGGACAGGGATTGCACCCCTTCTTGTTTTGCGTGGCACGACCACAGCGCAGACCTACATTGATATTTTAAGCACATTCTTGCTTCCCATTGTTGAAGAGAAATTCGGTGATGGCAATTGTATCTTTCAAGACGATCGAGCACCTGTTCATACAGCACGGGCTGTGGCGGAGTGGTTACACGACAATAACATCCCTGTAATGGACTGGCCTGCACAGAGTCGTGACTTGAATCCTATAGAACACCTTTGGGATGTTTTGGAACGCCGACTTCGTGCCAGGCCTCACCGACCTACATCGATACCTCTCCTCAGTCCCGCGTCCCTGAAGAATGGGCTGCCATTCTCCAAGAAACCTTCCAGCACCTGATTGAAAGTATGCCTGCGAGAGTGAACGCTGTTATCGAGGCTAAGGGTGGGCCAACACCATATTGACTTCCAGCATTACCGATGGAGGGTGCCACGAACTTGTACAATATTTACAGCCAGTGTCCGGATACTTTTGATCACGTAGTGTAAACGTTAGTACGTAGAGTATGTTGCCTGAAACACATCAAACTCCTTTTTTGAAATAATGAACAAACTGCTAGGGATCGTGAAGGCAAGGTTAGTAAGCAAATACGAGTAAATGAAAGATAATGTTTGTGCCCGTCAGTGCGTTAACGGCTAGGAAGGTAGTACTGCAGTAACAAATAGCACGGCACATATGCTGTTTCGATGCACACTGAACTCACCTAATAAAAGTAATATAAATTCTACCGATTAGCAGTCGCCTTATGGGCATATTGCTGGGCTATTCATATAAAATGTCATAACTTAATATTATAACTTTAACTCTATTCTTCGAATTAGACTTGGACATACTGTCTGTTCAGCGACACTTTAGCTATTCTGTATTCACTCTTAGGGTGATCCGCACCAAAACAAACCCATGTGGCCAGTGCACCGTAGTACAACACGGTATCAATGCGCGCAGGAAAGTAATAATCTAAATTTTAGAGGGAATTTATCCGTAAGTGGTACAATATTCTATACAAATACCTAAGAATTTGGTTAACACTGATTTATACCGATAAACAAAGCAACAAGTCCCAAAACGCTATTCGTATGAGTCACCTGGCAGCCGAGTAGGCGCAGAATATTGTTAATAGCCAGAAAGCAGTAGTTTTTGTTTACTATCATGGCGGATAGTGAATTTTCTCTTGCGTCTTTGTCGGCTTACGTAAAGCATAAGCTAGTCAAACCATTGAATAGTTGTGAAAAAGCAATAGTTGTGAATGTTTATTATAAGTTATGTGAGAAATATCCTCTTCCTGTGAAAGAAATTGTGAAATTAAGTTCTGAGTTCACCGGTGTTTCGAGTACAACTATAAACAGTGCTCGTAAAAAAATTTCTGAAACGGGAAAAGTGGTTACACCCGGGAAAAAAGAAAGCGTGTGAAATACGCGATGCAAGAATGTGACGATTTTGTGAGGGATGCAATTCGCATTAACGCTGCACAATCTCTCTTTACTTTCTCTGCTGCGTATAGTAAGTAGGGGAAGTACTGTATTCCACCCAAAAATTCGATAACGAGATTTCATAGGAAATATATGTTTTGAGGTGCACTGAATGCATATAAAGCATTTTTGGAAACATGCCCGTGTGTGTGTCTGTGTGTGTGTGTGTGTGTGTGTGTGTGTGTGTGTGTCTGTGAACAGCATAACTCAGAAACGAACAATCGGATAAACACCAAACTTGGTATTTAGGTTCAGTATCTTCCAGAGATGCGACACAAAGGTTTTCAAGAAAAAATCCCACCCCAGATTACCCATTACATGGAACACTTTTGAAAATGTTAGTTTCTCAAAAATGGCTCAAACGATTTTGAATAAAATACCATAAGTTTAAGACATTTTTATTGCAAATGAATTGTATATCTCCAATTTTCTGGGAATGTCTCCAAAAGTATTCTTCATTGTGGACGACTTTTGCTTAACTGGTAAACCATAAGAGATAGACAAAGTTTTACTACATAATAAATGTAGATCGCGTTAAAATACATAATTATGTCATATACTTTTTTTTTGTGGAGTGAACCATTTTCGAGATATTGCTTGTTACTCCCTTAAATTTTCCAATACTTATACTTTTTCTCAAATTCGTTATTCATTTTTTTTGTCCTGGTAATGAAAAGAGAATGGAATACTACACATTGCAATCAGCTCTTAAAATATTTGACTATCGCTTAAAGCCTAGCAATTCAACCTTGCATCTACAAGAAAATTAGCAATAAGATTAACATCTCGATATCTTGATTAACATATATGGAGAATAAGCGTTTCTAAAAATAGTTTGTACAAGAGTAGAGAAAGTGATGTGAGTGTAACGCATCAGATTTTCTAAAAATCAGCCGCCAACAGTAAAGTGCCGCTTCCAGAGACTGAATAAATGTAAATTATCACATACCCGTTACTTTCCTTTCCACTCGTTTCTTTTAGAATTAACTACATATTATATATATATATATATATATATATATATGGAAACGTTTATTTTGTCGTAACTATCAATCTTATATCCTTTATCTTCTTACATAGTGTGCTAGTTAACGTTTAGGTTGCCGGAATAAGCGCTGTGTGTACTCGTCACATTGTCGTGAAAGTATGGTGCGAATGGCGGAAGGATGCATAATAACGGTGCACTGGTCATCTGGGTTTTGTTTTGCCGCGTATCAACCTAAGAGTGTATATAGAATAGTGGGGGAAGCTTTTCAAGGATGTAGGGTTTATCTATAGAAAGACGGTAATGTTTACTTGGTATGATAAAAGTAAGCGGTAAAGACGCGCGATAGTGAGAGACTGTTGACTGTTTCCACTGTGTGCGTCACACGTGGCAGGGGCTCAGCATACTGTGTACCCTTCCCACCAGCTAAAGATTTAGGTGAGAGATAAGCCACCTCACCCCACTAGCTAAAACGTCACTGAACAGAGAGTATCTCAGTGTTGCTTAATCACCTCTAACTCTTTAGGAGACCTACCTCTTCTGCCTAACTCATAACTCCAATAGAAAACTCATTACAAATCCGTCCATGCAGCCATCCCAAACGCTATATCTTTAACATTTTCATAATTTATGTTTTATTCTAGGCACTTCTTCCTTTTCTATACCTATTACAGAATGCAGAAAAGTTCTTGCATTGATTACTGACTGGAGACAAAGATTTAATAAGTTCTGATGCGGCTCTCTCAAAGTGTATAACGGATAAGTCACGAATTTATAGCTACAAGTCTGTAAATGACAAGTTTGAGAGGTTTTATGACATGTGATAAAACGAAATATGTTTGTTTTATCACTTCCACCGTCCCTGAAGCGTTGTAAGTAAACCTTTGTAACGCCATGCAAATGGAGTGATCTAGACTTTAAGGTCACCTAACGGAAGAATGGCGCAACTACCGAGAGTCTGTCACATAAATCTATGCTGTTTTTACTTCCTCTGTCATTCCTGATACACAAACAAATTTTAACAGCTCGTATAACTTGTTAGTTACATTTAGAGCATGGATTTAAGTTCGAAATGCATGTCCTTTTTATAGATTTGAAGGCATCAGAAAGATATACTTTTTAAGTCGCGCCTTCATAGAACAGTAATTGATAATGCATATAAATGCATATTCCAGGAAAAATATGTATTTAAATATATCATATAAAAATTTGTGTTTTGCTATTGAATGCCATATTCAAATATATCTTTCCCCTTTGCGCAATCAGTAATAATATAACATAGCAAAACCAGCGTAATTAATATATATTATAAAAATCTGATGTGTTACGCTCACATAACTGTTTCTACCCTTGTACAAGCTATTTTTACAAACGCCTATTCTCCATATGCTTCATGTTAATCGAGATATCGAGATGTTAATCTTATTGCTAATTTTCTTGTAGATGCAAGGGGAATTGGTAGGATTTAAGCGATAGTCAACTATTTTAAGAGCTGGCTGCAATGTGGAGTATTCCATTCTCTTTTCATTTACAGGACAAAAAAATGAATAACGAATTCCCATTTGAGAAAAACTATAAGTATTCTAAAATATAACAATGATAACAAGCAATATCTTAAAAATGGTTCACTGAACAAAAAAAAATGTATAAGACATAAATTGTGTATTTTAACGCGATCTACAGATCGTTATGTAAACGTCGTTCACAATGAAGAACACTTTTGGAGACGTTTCCGGAAAATTCAAGATATACATTTTATTGGTCATGAAAGTATCTTAAATATATGATATTTTAATCAAAGTCGTTAGAGCCATTTTTGAGAAAATTAAAATTTTCGAAAAATGTTCCATGTAAAAGGTAATCTGGGGTGGAGGGATTTTGTTGAAAAGTGTCGTATCTCTAAAAAATACCAAGTTTGGTGTTTATCTGACTGTTCGTTTCTGAGTATGCTGTTCACAGACACACACACAGACACACACACGGACATGCTTCAAAAATACATTTTTTGGGGGATTCAGGAGGTCTCTAAACTTGTATTTCCGATGAAATCTCTGAATAGAATTTTTGGGTCGAATGCAATACTTCCCCTACTTACTATACGTATTAGAGAAAGTAAAAATGAATGCACAGTGGGTCAGTTTAAAACTGGCCGGAGTCTGAGAGATGGACCTCGAATTGAGTACCCCCGTGAGTGCTCGGGGCAGCCAGGCTTTATTCACAAGGCTGTCTGTGTTCTTATAGTAGTTATAATGGGTAACAAAACTATAATCACAAAAGTTCTCCGAGAAAATAATTAATTTATGAGATTTCAAACAGACACATGTTTCAGAGTGTTACTGAATATTTGTAATAAAAACACACTTCATTGATTTATGGTTCTGATGTGGAGCATGACTCAATGCCACGCTTAGGATAGGGATAGGATGGCGCAGAGCACGTCGATCTTTATAGATATTTTGTACCAATGCCTCTGACGGGGTACCTCCGGGAGGTAGGGAGAGGAGACAGAGGTCGGCCGGACCAGGGAACCGATAAGGCATAGGGCAGGTTCCATAACATTACGATTTAAACTCCCCGGATGGCACTGGTGCAGCCGGGTCAACTACCTCCCGTGGGCTTACACATCCTCTGTGGGACCTGGAACCCGGAAACCGTCCCCATTCAGACGACGAAGGTTTCCACAGAGCATCCTTTTGCCCTACCATGCACACGCCAAGACCTCCTGCCGACACTTGCAACCTTGAATGAGACTAAGCGGATGAAAGCTAAAGTAAAATATGAATGGAGGTGAAGTGGAGGGACAGGAAATTCGGAGATTTAATGCTCCTTCCAAGCAACCCAGAAAAACGCATGGTCAGGAAGGTCGAGTCCAAGACCTCCCGAATACAGGACATAGACGTTACCACCCGAGTCATCCCGCTCGGCCAAAGCCACGTTTACTGAGCATTCTTAGCCCAGTGGTGGAGAATAGGCTTACTGTTTCTGAGTTGCAAATTTCCGTGGAACTATTCAACTCCCCCCCCTTTTCATTTTAAATACATGAGTAAAAATATAACATTATTTTGATTGTTTATATACACAGCATTTATTTATAGCCCGTCATACCGTTAGATGACAACTATTTACCGGTCGGGAGGAGGTTTCATATTGAATTTAATTTTATAACCATACGTTTCACTATCATTGTGCAATCAGGTTTGTAAGTAATTAAGTAACACATGCAATATTATTAAACTACATTGTAGTAAAAGAAGTAAAAATAAAATATAACAATCCACTACCGAGAATCGAACTCTAGTAGGTCGGTTTGTGGATTGATCGGTCGTTCGATAGGTAGGTATCAACATAATCTCGAATGCTTGGAGCAATTTCAAGCAAACTCGCTTCAGATACGATTTATAATCTTGAGAACAATACTGTGGGTGTGATAAGGGTTGACATGTGGAAGTATTAAACAACGATTGATATAAGTGTCGAAGCTGTGGTTTTCAGGATCACCAAGATGAATATTATCACTCCCAATTCTATATACAAAATTAGTGTTGAATCCGTATATTCAGGGTCACCGAGATGAGCAGGTTTCCCGTAAACAGTGTGAAACCACACACAGCCTAGCCTAATCTCTGGTTAAATCCCAAAACCAGGAACCCTATGGTCTCACTAGGGATGGTACGACCTGATATCTGCGATAATGCTGGCGGGGTACAAGAGCCAAATTAATCACAAAATGAATAGTTTGTTTTTGTTCATTTGGTTTAGCTTATTACAATTCATATTTTTTACATGTTAGTGCACATTTGCATGCATATTTGACTATTTGGTTATGCATATAAATCGGCAACCTATTTATATTATGGTGAATGAAACTGGGCTGAAAATACTAGCAATTAGTCTGCAACTTATTTGTCGACATAGGATGAGTCGGCGTAATAATGTTTGAGATGCCTATCATTGCATTAGCAAAATAATGTGTATTTTGTTTCTTTTGTAAAATAAATGACTCCTTCTTTAACATTTTACTTATGTGTATGCTTCTGCTCTTTTTAGTGAGCCCCTTCATAACATAACTCGCAAGTATATAAAGCTGTCACTAATCAACTGCATGTTGGCAAAATGATCACATGACTGTGACAACGAATAGACAAAATTGGAATAAATGGAAAATAGTGAAGCTGTTTTTATTATGCCGCGACGGTACGACAGTTTGGCACACCAATGTATATACCACCTTTTCTAATGTCTCCCGTAGCTGCTATTGATTCTGCTGCCGGTTGCTGCAATGGTAGAGCTATGAGTAACTTTCACTCAGGTATGCGTGGATGTATTGTGAAGCACAATAGCAGTTTAAATTGACTGAGAAATTTATTGTGAATTAATATTTCAGTTCTTGAAGGGAATTACTGATAGTTTGAAATAGACTGATTCTAAATAGTAGCACTCGAAACTCTAACACTTCAATTATCATACCTGCTAAGTTCTGCAGGATCATTTTATGGTTAAATGACTGTTTACGCAATAAAAGAAGCTATTAACGTAACTCGCCGTGAGTCGCTAAAATGTTGACCGGCAGGATCCTTCACGCTAGCCGCTACTCACACAAGTACGTCACCGGGCGCTTAAAATATCACACGAGCAAGTACCACTGGTAGAACTAGAGAAGAGAGTAATTAATGTGTGCCCTGCTGTGTGCACGAACGTCGATCAGTACCAATGACGGATACAGAGCAGAGTAATCCTCGGATCTAGATGTACGAATGTTTATTAATTTTAGCTCCGCCTGCATACTATTTCCCCACCAACATTCTACCTTATACGTTGCCAAATCTCAAAACCCTCAGTATTCGAATGTTACTAGAGGCTTAGCTAAAGTTCTCAAGATTTCTGTTGCCTCTCTATTCCCAGAATTGGCCTATGTGTCTATGTAACGTACTGAACTTAACCCTAAACTACCTTCGCAGAAATTCTTTAGCTCATACGTTCGCTATTCTCGGCTGATACTAAGGAATTTGCTTAACCTGACTGCCTAATTACCTCTTTCCGGACAAATTCTATAATCAAACTTGTTACATTATACACTCATTTAATATATGGTAATTATTTTTTAATACTAGTTCACCATCTTACTGTTATTTCTTTAATCAATTATTTGTATATTCCCGTCGATAATTACGGTACCAATACTGATTTGACTTTCGGGAAACAAATTCACGGGTTGCATAGTACGTCGCCTTGACACAGTAGTGTTAATGCTTTTAACATCCATTGGGAAACTGTATAACATCCTTATAACACTGATGAGGAGGAGTAGGAGGAGGAGGATGATGATAACCAATCTGAAGACCACGAATCACCCAAAAGTGTAGATATAACATAGGTGATACAAGGAGGAGCACTGCAAGATCTATTGCGGCTACCACCCCCAGCAGGAAGGAATGAAGCGAAGGAACCACCGGAAACTGTAGGCCGCAGGTAGACACGCCCAGAGATGCGCGGAAGACCGAACAGTTCCAGGCTTAAAGACTCGTCAGACTGCTGGATTTACCTAGAAAGAGCGATGAACGACCCATCGACAAAACAGCCCTCTAGTGTTAACGGAGGGTACTCTTTCCTTTGAGCAAGAATGTGGCGCCATACGCTCAACTAAAAGATAAGAAGGAAACGGGATGAAAGGGGAGTGTTGTAAAAGAAATCATGGCAGATAAGAAATCCCCCCACCATTTGCTACCGACCAGGGTAAACTACGAAAAACCCTAAGGACAGAGTGGGCAGTCGAAGAGAATTGAAGTCGGGACCATCCAGTGCGAGCCTCATCCAAGAGCGTACTTGAGGAGCACAATGTATTGCGGTCTTCATTGGTTAATTGTACTTCTTCACCTACACAAATAAGAGACTGTGAAAGACAGAGACTATGCGAGTAGGTTCTCTTTGCATACATCCTCTACTCATTTATTGCAGTTCCACATAGTGTTTTGAATTGCATTGTCACCTAGTTCAGACACAGATAACACATATAAACATATCTACTGTATGTGTTTGTATATCGTAGGACTGAATAGAAACTTTTTCTTCGAAGATACTAGGCATTATTATACTGAAAAACCGTCATAATGTAAAAAAAAATATTTGATGTGTTACATTCACATAATTTTCTCTACTATTGTACAAACTATTTTTACAAACGATTACTCTCCATCTACTTCATGTTAATCGAGATAAACTTTTGCAAACTCTATCTTATTGCTAATTTTCTTGTAAGTACAAGGGGAATATGGTAGGCTTTAAGCGATAGTTAAATATTTTAAGAGCTGGCAGCTATGTGGAGCATTGCATTCTCTTTGCATGTCCAGGACATAAAAAAATAAAGCATTTTTGGAAATATGTCCGTGTGTATGTCTTGTGTGTGTGTGTCTGTCTGTGAACAGCATAACTCAAAAACGAATAAACACCAAACTTGGTATATGTTCCAGAGATGCGACATGAAAAGTTTCAAGAATATCCCCCCATCTCAAACCACTCTTACATTTTTATTTTCTCAAAAACGGCTCTAACAGTTTTGATTAAAGTATCATATGTTTAAGACATTTTTATGGCAAATAAAATGTATATCTTGAATTTTCTGGGGATGTCCCCAAAAGTCCTCTTCATTCTGAACGACTTTTGCATAACTGATAAACCGCAAGAGATAGATACAATTTTACTACACAAAGAATGTAGATCTCGTTAAAACACACAATATATGTCATAAATAATTTTTGGTAAAGTGAACCATTTTCGAGATATTGCTTGTTATTTCTTTGAATTTTCTAATACTCATACTTTTTCTCAACTGAGAATACGTTGTTCCTTTTTTATGTTCTTGACATGCAAAGGGAATTACATTTTACACACAGCGACCAGTTCTAAAAATATTTGACTATCGCCTAAGGCCTACTATGTTCCTCTTGTTTTGTATTTGCAAGGGCAGTATAGAAATACAGTAGCCTTAAGCATAGACATATCTCTTAACAGCTGGCTGCTATGTGCAGCACCGTTCTCTTTGCCACAGATTAATACTCTTTGCCTATCCAAGACGAAAAAATCTGATGTGTTACACTCACATGACTTTCTCTACTCTTGGACAAACTATTTTTACAAACGCTTATACTCCATATGCTTCATGTTAATCGGGATGTTAATCTTATTGCTAATTTTCTTGTAGATGCAAGGGGAATATGGTAGGTTTTAAGCGACAGTCAAATCTTTTAAGCGCTGGTTGCTAATTGGCGCATTCCATTCTCTTTGCATGTCCAGGACATAAAAAAATGAATAACGAATTTGAGAAAAAATATAAGTATTGGAACATTTAATGGAATGACACGAAATTTCTCGAAAATGGTTCCCTCAACAAAAAAATGTATATGACATAAATGGTGTATTTTAACGCGATCTACATTTTTGTATAGTAAAATTTTGTCTATCCCTTATGGTTTACTAGTTATGCACAAGTCGGTCACAATAAAGAATACTTTTGGAGACATTCCCAGAAAATTCGAGATATACATTTCATTTGTCATGAAAATATCTTAAACATATGATATTTTAATCAAAATCGTTACAACCATTTTTGAGAAAATTAAAATTTTCGAAAAGTGTTCCATGTAAAGGGTAATCAGGATGGGGGGATTTTCTTGAAAAGCCTTCGTGTCGTATCTCTGGAAGATACTGAACCTAAATACCAAGTTTGGTGTTTATCCACTGTTAGTTTCTGAGTTATGCTGTTCACAGACACACAGACCCACACACGAATATGTTTCCAAAAGCGCTTTTTTTGGACTCAGTGGGCCTCAAAACATATATTTCCGGTGAAATCTCTGTATCGAATTTTTGGGTGGAATACAATACTTCCCTTACTTACTATACGTAGTAGAGAATGTAATATATGATTCATTGAGAGATTGGTATGATTCCTATGAATGTTTGAGGATATTAGACACAATGTTGCATCATATGACGGAATGCATATGTATTATGATAAATGCTGGGGGGGAAAACTGAGCGAGTTGGTTCCGCGGTAAAATGCAAGGCTCGCATTTGGGTTCGATTCCTAGTGCCGGGCACCATCGGTTTTTCGTGGTTTGCCCTATTGGTAAACGCTGGGGTGGTTTTTCTTCTACACGAAATTTTGTTTCTTTTTTTCTTATCATTTCGTTCCCCTTTCGTCTTTTAGCCAAGGCTTATGTACTGTAAGGTGTCGGTCGGATGGAGCAGATGCTTGCTCGTTGGAAAGTTCTTCTCGGCTCTGCCAGATAGCAGCCTTCGCTGTGCCGCCTCAGATGGGTCCAATTCTCTCGGATTCTACCAGGGTGAGGACTTCTGTGAGTAGTGCGACGGTGTGATCTGGTCCTCAAGGTTGGAATCGTTTTCTGTGTATCTCTGTCGGCCGACCTGTCCTGCGGCCTGTAGCCTCCTGCGGTTGCTTCACCACATACGTTCCTCCTGGGTGTGTTAAGCACAAAATATCGGCGTCGAGGTGCGAGGTCTTACCTCCGTTCCCTTATCATATCATATAATATAATACTGGAGAAAATTAATTTAATTGGGTGATGTTGAAATTACAGCTTTATAGAATCCGCTTCAATATACACAAAATTGTATTGATTATATAGTTTTACTGAAACTGCCACTCTCCCCCAAAGGCAGCCTGTGTCTTCATGACTAAACCTTCTGTCGCCTCACTTAGAACCACCTCTTACTAACCTATTTCTTCACTAGTGCAAGAAAACGCACAGTCATTCTAAGAAGCTAAGAAAGGAAAAAACTGTTGCGCTTTCATGGAGAAAAAAATTGTATTGTGCCGGCAGTGATAAAATATGCATATAGACAGATTAGATTGGATGGGATGGGATAGACAGATTAGATTGGATGGGATGGGATATACAGATTAGATTGGATGGGATGGAATATACAGATTAGATTGGATGGGATGGGATATACAGATTAGATTGGATGGGATGGGATATACAGATTAGATTGGATGGGATGGGATATACAGATTAGACTGGATTGGAATGGAATGGGGTGGATGGATGTTGGTTTCTTTGTTGGTTTCAAATTATTGAAGTTATTACACAAGTATTTAGTTCATGGGTTATTGACCGTTCATGCATATTTAAGATACAATAGGCTGACAAAATAAACAACAGTAAAATAAACAAAACAAAAACAAGAAAACAGAAAATAGAGATATATTACCTTTAACTAACTGAAGAATTTTGACCTAGCTTCGCGCACTTTAGCCAAGAAATTGTCCATGTTTTGCTAGTTTCTCTGTTGAGCCAGTAGATCCGAGAATGCCAATCCCTTTTTGACGGACGTAAGAATTTTTCTTTGGGTTTAATTGTTCGCTGCTTCTTTCACTGAGCGCATTCCACCAAAATATGTACCAGTCCTCATCCAGATCATGGAATGGGCCGATTCTCCTGCCAGAATCCTCAGTCATTTTCTGTGTCCTCCAGCCCCCCAGTCTAAACCATGCAATTCCTGATCTTTTCTTTCTTTCTAAGTTAAGTAAACATGCTTTTTACCCAATTCAATTTTATTTAATTTGCTAAACTTAGAGAAGTTTTAATGTTACAATATGATTTATTTCCTGTTGGTTGATGTCTCTTAGTCTTCTTCTGACACCTTTCCATATGTTTTATATATTATATATACACATATACACGCATATATTAAACATAAGCATTGCAATTAATAAGACTGCATAAAAATTAAAATATACTCTTTCTGGCAATGTTAGTCATTTTGTCCCCCCTTAAAATCTGACGTGTATGAAATAAGCTAAAGGCACATAACCTATTTTTCCATAAAAGCACTAAATTAAGAATTACAATTCCCTTATAGAAATTCAACTTCCAGTATTTATGATGCTCATAGAGCTCAAAGCGCAAACCTATTCAATTACCATTCAGTATTTACACTAGATGCACGGGAGAATGGTATATTAGTTTAGGTGAGGTTTTGTCCACTAATACAGGCGACTGTCCCTTGGGTGGCGAGCTTCCTTCTTTGCACCGCGGCTGCTGGAACCGGAAGCACAGCTAGGCTCATAACAGGTGACTGGATTGTCTCACTACCGGCTACAAATTAGATGAGTGTCAGTATGGCTGCTAGAGGTTGTGCATGGATATTACAGAGAGTCGGAAAATAAAACATAAGCTGTTTCACTGACGTTAACACACACTTCAAACCATAAGTTCCTATTACAGAGGGAAGTAGTATTCAAATTCCGTGTACCGGCCAATCTGACAGGAATTCTTGAGGTGAATACAAGTTTGACCATCAGTGTCATCACCTAAAGTTCCACTTACAGACTATACCGAATAGAAATAACATTTTTGCAAAATAGTTGTGGAAGTTTACAATCTGCATGCACAGATATTGCTTTGTTTTTGTTTTGCAGCTATGGCAATGAAATAAACAAAAGATGACAACTCCAATTCTCCAAACATTATTCAGTGATTAGATTATCTGGCCTTAAGGTGCGGATTTGTTATTAACGCCCATTCTGGTAACAATGTTTCTATGTCGTAAAATCACATCCAAGTGACAGGATGTCTCTGTAAATGAAAGGTCTCCGGACCATCGTGTATGTGAGATGAGAATGTGGGGAGGGTCAGAATGACTTTCGCGCGCAGTCCCAAAAGGTTCTGAGCGACAGGCGAGTCGAGAACTAGCAACTCCAACAATGACAGTGTGGAAGGTGTTAAGTAAACAATAGACACATACGATTATTATAGAGATAGGATCAATAACATTAGATATGCTATCGTCAGTGTGACAGAAAATGAACTACCAGCTGAGTGTAAGCAGAAATGAACCCATATAGAACACTTGTGTTAACGTAACTTTTTATTTTCAGTTTAAGTTATGATTCAAAATTATATAACTTTAAACCCCCAATAATCATTTTTGTACAACCTGTATTAGTACACGGTGTTGTGTTTTGGGTGGCAACAATGTTAAAAAACATTAATACTCTTAACAGTATTTGTCTTCAATGTATACCTGTCGACCCAAAAGGCTTGAGTTGTTATATTTTCTGTATTTATAGTTTATCAAAGTAAGTGAAACTGTGAATTAAAAGACTAAACTTTATATGCTTTCATCTCCATTAACTGGTGTTAGAGGGAGCGTAGGTATCACTGTGTTTAATTACATGTCACTGCCCGCTGACTTCTCCATACTGTAAAATCGCTGGGTCTTGAGATCTAATCTCTCTAATTCTTCATCAAATCATATAAGCTTTGGGTGTCTAAAGATGTAAAATTTGATTGGGTGGAACACTTGCACCTCTCCATAAGGCCTCGTTTATGCAAACGATTTCGTGTCACATGATAAGGAATGATGCGATGCGACGTAGCTTTCAGTGAACTATTTATGAATGTGACGTGTCGCGCTATGTATTTTAGAAAATCAGTACTACCAGTCCGTTTCCACATTTCGTTCAACAGCTAGACTGGATGCCTGTGGTTGTACTAATCCTACACACTCTTAACTTCAAAACAGCCGACGTAAACGACGCTGGAGTGTGCATCCGTTAAGTAGTGCAAGATTTGTGGACGGTGCATTTAGGAGCATTCATTGCGAATTACTTCTTGTCGTGATCCTCGTAATTTTCTGACTTAACATTCCAAATTGCACTCCTAATATGAATTTCTTCTATAAAGAAATGCATGAAAAAGGTATGAACGATGAAAATCAAATCACTCTCGCAACACGTGAAAGCAAACCACACTGAGAAATCAAAGCTACAGTTCTGGATTTCCCAAAGTTGCAGCACTGACTCCACTGTCTCTCTCGCATAATGCACAACGCGACGTCCATAAACAGGCAAATATACACTCTTGCATATTGAGATGATTCCACTGTCGCGTGTGTCGAGCGAAATGAAACACCATGCGACTTGCTGTTGAATGCACATGACACAATATTGTGCGACTGTCGCGTCGCATGGTATAAATACTCTGATTTAACTCAAGGTACAATACGTTCGCTTCCCCCTGCGGCCGGGCTATTGCATGCAAGCGCGGAGCAGCAGTAATATAGCCTACATATGTGCTGCTTCATGGTGGTGGTTTCCGTAAAGTAGTTTATGCCTGTCTGTGCTGTGAGGAAGACGCAGTCAGTTTTCGTTCATCTCTACAGTGTATAAAACGTAGTGCAGTGTTTCGTTTATCTCTACAATTTATCTCTACTGTGTGTAAAACATAGTGCAGTGTATAAGACGTGCCATAGTTTTATTTTGAAATCCATTAATATGGCAATCGAAAAATTCACGCTTGAACAAAGAGTTTTCATGTATAACACTTATGTGAAAATCGAGTGATGCAGAGCGGTGAGTAGGCAATTTCAAGAAATTCCCCATATTCCAGTTCCAAATAGAGAGACTGTCAGGCAGCTTGTTAATAAATTAAGAACAACGGGATCTCTAAACGCTAAATGTGCCGAGCCAAACAGAAGGATACTAACTAAAGAAAAATTCGTTGAAATTAATGCATGGTTCACTCGCTGTCCAACTAAAAGTATAATTTTTTAATTTTCAACATTACTGAAGAAGGACTTCAGCAAGTGAATGGAAATTTCATCAAAAGAGATGTCAAGAATAGATCAATGCAGATAGACACCACTTTCAACATCTTCTGTGATAAGGTTACTACACGAGTGATAATAATGAATAAACAATAAATGCGTAGGATAAACTTGAGGGTTGATACACATACACTATGCGATCAAAGGTATCCGCACACCCACACAAACATAAGTTTTTCATCTTAGGTGCATTGTGCTGCCACCTACTGCCTGGTACTCATTATCCGCGTCCTCAGTCGTCATTAGACATCGTGAAACAGCAGAATGGGAGACTCAGTGAAACTTACAGACTTGGAACGTGGTCAGGTGATTGGGTGTCACTTGTGTCAGAAGTCTGTACGCGAGATTTCCACACTCCTAAACATCCTGTTCCTGACGTGATGGTGAAGTGGAAACGTGAAGGGACATTTACAGCACAAAAACGTACAGGCCGATCTCGTCTGTTGACTGAAAGAGACCGCCAACATTTGAAGACGGCCGTAAAGAGTAATAGGCAGACATCTATCCAGACCATCACACAGGAATTCCAAACTGCATCGGGATCCACTCCAAGTACTATGACAGTTAGGTGAGAAACCTTGGATTCCATGGTCGAGCGGCTGCTCATAAGCCACACATCACGCAGGAAAATGGCAAACGACGCTTCGCTTGGTGTAAGGAGCGTCAACATTACAAGATTGAACAGTGGCAAAAGTTGTGTGAAGTGACGAATCACGATACACAATGTGGCGATCCGATAGCAGTGTGTGGGTATGGTGAATGCCCGGTGAAGTCATCTGCCAACGTGTGTAGTGCCAACAGTGAAATTCGGAGGTGGTGGTGGTGGTGTTATGGTGTGGTCGTGTTTTTCCTGGGGGGCTTGCACCCCTTATTGTTTTACGTGGCACAATTACAGCGCAGACCTACATTGATGTTTTAAGCACCTTCTTGCTTCCCACTGTTGAAGAGCAATTCGGGGATGGCGATTGCATCTTTCAACAGGATCGAGCACCTGTTCATACTGCACGGCTATGACCGAGTGGTTACACGACAATGACATCCCTGTAATGGAGTGGCCCGCACAGAGTCTTGACTTGAATCCTATAGAACACCATTGGAATGTTTTGGAACGCCGACTTCATGCTAGGCCTCACCGACCTACATCGATACGTCTCCTCAGTTCCGCACTCCATGAAGAATGGGCTGTCATTCCCCAAGAAACCTTCCAGCACCTGACTGAAAGTATGCTTGCGAGAGTGAACGCTGTCATCAAGGCTGAGCGTGGGCCAACACCATATTAACTTCCGATGGAGGGCGCCACGAACTTGTACGTCATTTTCAGCCAGGTGTCCGGATACATTTGATCACGTAGTGTAGTTATCTAATGCTCAACACTTACATGCGATAGCACGCTCGGCCGGCTGGCCGCAGAGGGAAGCGAACGCACTGTACTTTCAGATCATGTCACACTTGTCGAACTCACAAAATCGTTAGTATAAATGGGCCTAACAGAAGGCTATTCAGAAACATGCATGTCAGTTTGCAGGAAAATCACTAACTGAGGAGAATTTCCACAGATTTTTCATTGACGTTCTAGCTCAGGGTTGAGCAAACACATTCTACGAATGTGAATAGAGCAGATGCTTTTGCTCCTGGTGCCGCAGTAACGTGTGCGACTCGCATATGGGAGGTCCGGGTTCAATCCCTGGTGATCGCCCACTTTGACCCATGGGTTTTTTTCAGTTTCCCAGGGTAAGAAGGCGAATGCTGGGGTGGTTCCTGTTTTACCACGACTTTCCTGCCCCTCATTTCCTATCTGCTTCATTTTCATATGTTTCTGGGTTGAGAGACCATAAAGGTATATCTCGATTAACAAGCAGAGAGAAAAGTACGCATTTGTAAGAATTATTTATAGAAGAGTCAGTAGAGAAGTCATGTGAATGTAACACATCTTTTTTTAATTAATATCGATAAAGGGATTATAGCAATGGTTTTAAAGCTTCACTATATTGTGACTTATTAATAATTTGGGGGTTTACATTATTGCTCTACATGTCATTACCAGACACGTTGGGTTTACGTCACTCTTGGCTGGTAGCTTTTGCTAGCCACGAGTAGTGGGGGAATATAATTAGGATTCCGTGAGGAACGGACCGCGTGTGTAAGCCGGGCTTTGGATTGGCGGACATCCCCTCCCACCTTCCATTTTTGTAATGTAGAAACCCCAAATGTTTGGGAATTAAATCTAGGAATGTGTGAGTATATTTGTGTTATGGATTCTGTACAGTGAAAAACTCACGCCTTCCTCTTAAACTCCACACCACGTTTCGGTCCTCCGCAGCCAACTAATTATACGTCCCCTCAATGTGCGTGCTGGGTATTAGAAATTAATTTAATTTTCATATGAACTATTAGATCATCTACCCAGCATGTAACAATAAATACAAACTCTGCCAAACTTTATAACTATAAAATGTATTGTTTATACTAGAAACCTTAAGCAGTACTGTTTGCGATATAAATAAATAATTCTTGATCGTTGACATTTCACTTGATCGTAAATATATGTGTATTTTATCATAATAGCCGCCTTTTTTTTACTTTCTGTGATTATTTGCTTTTTCTACACTCGAAAAGTGATTAAAACCGAACGGTAAGCGCTTTCGGTTTAGAGGCGTGTACATCCCCCCTTTTGGGGAGTAACAGGAATAAAGGATTTAGGAAAAGCAAGAATATAGAGGATGTTTGGAGGGAAAAGGAAGAGGAATAGAAAGGGTTTAATGCTGTTTTGGCGCTTTTTATTGGGGCTCAGCGGTGTCATGGTGGCCGGTACCGCCGTAGCAAACCCGCTGCTTGTGAGTACATAGTAATGTGTGGCGGAGCTCTCCGCTGTGGGGATAAGGTATCTGACATGGCCGAAGCCCTGACAGGGACCTTTGACGTTGGTGTTTTGTGATTCATGAGATATTTTGTGGGTACCGTGGCCGGGCCTGTTACCTCCAGGCAATGGTCATTGTGAGATGGTGTTGGTGGCGCTGAGGTCTTCATCTGATGTGGCGTCTGTTGTGTTGAGCAGGTTGTTGTAGGACATGTTGCTCGATGAAGTTGCGTATTAGTAGATAGCTCTCCTCCAGCTTGTGGTGGTTATCCTGTAGTTGGCGGAGGCTGTTGGTGATATCTGTGTTGGTACGTAGCTGTTGTTCCCTGATGCCGGCGATTGAGGCCTTGATGGTCGTCAGCCGCTCGGTACGGTCGTCGGGGCGTCTGTAGCGTGATCTTCTTCTAGATAGCTTTCAATGCGGTACAGCTTACGCTGAATCGAGGGCAGCCGGTTCCAGAAGCTTTATTACAGTAAAAGCTATGCACGCGCGTGCCCAATGCAAACACTACACTCAACCCGCACTAAGCTAGGAAATGTAATAAAGCACAGGATTTAGTGAGTTGACTACGATCTAACGGTGTATGCTCGCCTGCTACTCGTCTTAAGACTACATTCCCCGAATGCCCTTCTTCCTTTTACAAATGAGTTCAACATAGAGCCACTTGGTGCAATGAAAAAGTGACGTTAGCCACAAATGAGTTTTTTTGTGGCATAAGACATTTCTGAGATATCCGTTATTAATTGTTCAAATTGTTCACCTTTTGGTCATTCTTTAAATTCCTTTAACATTCAGTTGTTTCTCACGATTGCGCGGAAGCAGGTATATAGCGTCTAGTTCTTAAACATTTGACTATCACTGTTCTCTTTGTATCTATAATGAAATGTGTAATGCAGCTATTTCTGCAAGTTAAGTTAGGCAAAGTGCCTTTTCTATTTGGATGGATATAATAAAGAGTTAAACATGTTTACGTACATTTAGGGACGGTAGGACCAGATTTTATTTCCCTATTTTGGCTTCTGTTGCATATTGTAAGGTTTAAAGCGCTTTTGCGTGTTTTGATCGTTATGGCTTTTTGGTGTGACAATTTACACATTTTAAAAAGTGTGTAAGGAATTCCAATGTATGAAAGTGAAAAAAATGTTACACAAATAAGAAATGACATATTAATATCACAAAAATATCTACTAAAGATATTGTTCCCTATAAATTCATCTATTTATTTTCTAGCAGTCGAAAACGTTACCCCCTAAACGATCCAATGAAGCTCTATAAATAGCAGAACCTAATAAAGGAATGCAGGTAGCTTACGTGAAAAAGGCAGTTAAAGCCTTCAAAGTTCTCCTTCTGAAAATGCGCGGACATGTGTAGCCCACGTGTTGCACAGAATCAGAAGTTTGTATCCTATTGTAGATATGTTGGTTTCGAACACCAAGAAGGTCTTCCTAAAATCACCCTCCCAAATGAGAGCTTTTTAGGGACGTGGAACTAGAAATCGTTTTACTTCCACAGCTAGTTTTCACCAGATTGGGAACCTGGATCTCTGCAGCCATGTATTGCAGCAATGATTTGGGCAAGATATGCGAGGTATTTGATGCTCTATCAGAATACGTATCTTCTTCAGTTTGCGAGGTAAAGAAGTTGCTTTGAAGATGCAGTAAATCAATTGTTCAAAGTACCAGTGTTAGTGAAAACTATTTTGAGTGCTAATGTGAACCTAGAGAACTTAAGAGCATTTATGAGTCCTGAAAGGCAAAAGTTCTGTTGTAACTGATGAGCCCTTTCGAAATAGCTTGTATTAAGTATGCACCAGTCATTTCATTGGAAGCAGAACATTCTTTTTTATGATAAAAAACGTTCTCTCTGACTGGTGGCTGACAGTGACAGTTGACACGTTGAAAAGACATCTTGTTGCTGGTTTTAATCAAGTAAAGTACTTTAGGTGATAAATAAAATAATATTTTATATAGTTATTTTAATTAATAAAGAATCTGATTACTATGTTTTCACTTTTAATAAATGCATATTTTAATTATATTACTGCCTATTTTCGGTATTTTGAGTGCAGTTTTGCCTGCCTATTTAACAAAAATAAATACCTGAACTTCCGGGCTCCAGTAATTAGCCTCAAATACTTAACAGTGCTTAAACGGACACAATTTTATATTGCTGTACTCTTGTCTCCCTGTCCCATAATTAGCACCCACCAACAAGCATGACTCTAGTGCTATTGTTATTTTATTGGTCCGCTAAGCTCCCTATTCTGTCCATGCTGAATATTCATAATATGCACGCTATTACTCGTGATGGCTTCGGTAATTTGACAGCCACGAATACTAAAGTCCCTATTAACAGGGAGCTAAACAATCTGTTCTCTGTGTGTAAAAGTTTGTTAAATCCTCCATTTTGAGTCAATTACCACATACTGTGACCCAGCATAACCTCTAATACCCCCGGTAAATGCAAGGGAACAAACTGTTGATGTTTGCAACAGAGCCACTAAAGCCTTAAACCGAAATAATCTCGGATTTGCGTATTTTACTGCCTTCCGTATGCACCTATTTGGATTAAAGAGACACATTAGTAATCTCCAGGCAGGCAAAACTTCTAACTACGAGAGGTCTATGAAGAAACATTTGGGAAAACATGAGATTAAAGTTGATAGTGTTATGAAGGTACAGCATTTGTATAAACAACGAACATAAACGTACTTATATTCTCCCTTATGTTGGAGAATTTACTTAATATTTTCAGTTAATTATATAAATTGTATGAGTTAATTGATTTGCTTCTTACTTATAGAAATGTTAAAGAAAAAGGTATTTTTTTAGAAGTTATCTAACATACAGCAGTTTTCCTACAACCTATTCATAATTTTATTTATTCATAAATCACTGTCCTCCATAAGTCCTCCAGACACCAAGCTTCTTCGGACCACATTCATACATTGTTCTCTTGTTCTTCATCGCCTCTATTTCCTTCAGCTTCCCATTCCAGCACCATTCTTACCATCCTGTTGTTTCTCATTATTTTCACAAGGCCGAACCATTTTAATATTTTATCTCAAATTATTTCCAATACATTGTTTTTTACATCCATTATTTCCAGAATTTTTATATTCCTAATTTTATCCCTTCTTGAGATTCGAGAAACCCTCCGCCAAATAGGGGTATTGTCTTAATTTTACCTATAACTATTATTTCATTTAGATAAAATATTACAACTTGAGCAATTACAAATATTATATTTTTTAATTTTAACAAACTGGCCTTTAAGTTCCTACAATGAGAAAGCACACTCACAACACGGGAATATCCCGCTGTGTTATTTTTCAATTTCCTTAACACACACACACACATATATATATATATATATATATATATATATATATATATATAGGGAGAGCCAAAAAACTACGAACTGCTTGCGTGGTATTTTTCCTGTACGCGTCCTCGGCGCTCGTTGCCGTCTGCCGCTATCATAGAAAGGCACGGAAGAAACCATACAACATTTTTAAAACTATTTTTAAAGGCTTTACTTACCAACTTTATGAAATGAGATACTGAAACTGGACACCGTCGTTGTCCATACATTTTTGGCACCTCTTTAGGACACTATTCATCACTCACCAATTTTTTTCGAGTAAACATGTGAATACAATTTTGCCCCCTTTTTTAGGGAATTAACAGCCAGGAAGCGTATTTTTGCCTTTCTTCAACAAGATTCTGCAATAGTTTATACGGCCAATATTTCGATGGGAAAAATTGAAAGTGTGTTTGAGGACAGAATTATTAGCACAGATTTGTGGCCCCCTCGGTTCCCCTACCTAACCCCCTGCGATTTATATCTCTGGGGTAACTTAAAACGAAGTGTACAAGACAAACCCACACACTCTGGAAGAATTGAAACAAAATATCCACCAGGAAATTTCCAGAATTTCTCAACGTGAACTACGGCGAGTGATGGATAGTTTTCTAAAGAGGTGCCAAAAATGTATGGACAACGGCGGTGGCCAGTTTCGGTATCTCATTTCATAAAGTTGGTTAGTAAAACCTTTAAAAGTAGTTTTAAAAATGTTGTATGGTTTCATCCGCGCCGAGGACGCGTACAGGAAAAATACCACGCACGCAGTTCGTAGTTTTTTGGCTCTCCCTGTATATGTGTGTGTGTGTGTGTTAAAGAAATTGAAAAATAACACAGCGGGATATGCTCGTATTGTGAGTGTGCTTTCTCATTGTAGGAACTTAAAGGCCAGTTTGTTAAAATTAAAAAAATAGAATATTTGTAATTGCTCAAGTTGTAATAAAAGTAGTTTTAAAAATGTATGGTTTCATGCGCGCCTTTCTATGATAGAGGCGGATGGCAGCGAGCGCCGAGGACGCGGACAGGAAAAACATCACGCAGCCGGTTCATGTTTTTTTGCTCACTCTGTACATGTGCATACAGGGTGGACCATTTAAGCTGAGACTGTACAATATCTCCAAAACTAAGCGTTGTAGAAAGATATATCTTGAATAAAAGTTGCTTGATATTATGGGGGAAAGGAAATGCCATTAGTCGTGTTTTATTTGGTGGACGTTGTGATGGTCATTTTAGGGTTAATTTAAGTTTCTTAAATGGGAACCTACTTTTTGTATGTTATTTTCTCCTCCTAATAAAAAACTAAACAACGCTTGTATAAATCACCTCGCAATTATTCTTACACCAACGTAAATAACAACATAAATTCTGAATGGCTGTGTACGAAGAGCGCAATGAATGGTTGGAACATCCATGGATGGTCTTTTGTGGGTCAAGTTACGTTTCGTAATTGGGAACCAACATTTTTTATTTTGTTTCCTTACTCCTCATCACAAAATAATCAGCTTTTTAAAAATAATTTTCTAATGCGAAATCAACATACAAAATCTAAGTTCCCATTAAAAAAAATTAAATTGACCCTAAAATGACCATCATAACGTCCTCCAAACAAAACACAACTAATGGCATTTACTTTCCCCCATGATATCAAGCAAGTTTTATTAAAGGCATTTCTTTCTACACCACTTAGTTTTGGAGACATTATAGAGTCTCAGATTAAATGGTTCACCCTGTATACTTCTTGAATAGCACAACAAAAAAATATTGAATGCGAATAAACCTCTGAATATATTAATGTTTGCAATGCTTGTCTGTTGTATCAGAAGTCGAAGAAAATTTCCGAAGAGTAATGTTTACACTGAATAAAACATCCTATGAATATAAATTACAGATATCAAACAAGAAAAGGTTTATGGCATTTAAATGAAACCACATTTAAGAGCAATAATCATCATTGACTCTGCCATTTTACAGCAAATTTTTAAGTTTAATTATTTAGGCTGCTATTTAACATATAAAAGGCCAATAGATGTAGAAAAGAAACTCTTCAGATTCATAAAGCTATTTGGAACAATTAAGGCAATCCTATGGTGACATTTTGGTTGAAAATTCAAAATTTCACAGTTTTTATTTTTGCATTTTCTAATAATTTTAATTTAGAGCATATAGTAATATATTATATCGTAGTATTTTCTATTTCTGGTCTTAATGGAGCATCTCGTGAACCATATCAAGCCAGAAACACAAAATAGTGGCATGGGAATCCTTAAACTTGATTTTCTAAGAAACAAAAATTGTCACATTATTTTTTCAGCACATAGAATGTCTCTCACGATTCAATTTTTCATCAATCTTTCTGAAATTTACAAGCTAGGCATACAAAACATAGAACAAGATCTTCAAAAAGCCCTTTTAAAGTTTGTGAATTTCCAACTTAATATTGTACAAAATGTGAAAATTTTTGGGAACTTTTTCTGTAGAACAAAAGAATCTTTTTTGTCTATAGTTAAACATATATGGAAAAAAGGACGATTTAAATGTCTTAGCAATATCTTTAGCTTATGTCAGGAAAACTTAAATTACACAAACTTAAATATTTTGGCACGTAGGATATTTGATATGACTAATAATATTTATATAAACAGCAATAATAATTATAAAGTATTTGCACTAGTTGCAGGAAACTTTGTACTCAGTAATAAGATAGCCTTCAAGCATATGGTTAAAATTCCAAAATAATTGTTTAAGAATAACGATTTTGGGAATTTCACAATAGGATTGCCTTAAAAAAAGCACGACTAAGAAAAGCACGGAAACAAACCGTACTAAAATTCTATAAAACTAACACCATTCCATATAAAAAAAGGATCAGGAAATTGTACTCTGTCTAAAAATCAAAGAATGGAAACAGCTGAAATGAAATCGTTAAGACCATTGGCAGGATATAGGCTAAAAAGGTCGAAGAAGAAACACAGATTACGAATCTAATTAAAAACTGATACTTTAATTGAAATTATAAACTTATCTATAATGGTACGAGTAATTGTTAAGAATGGAAAATGAATTTGAGTTTAATTAAATACTATAGATCTTAGCGTTCTATTCCACATTGGCGTGATAGACCAGTAATTTTGCTCAGAGGTCTCTTTATCACGCTGGAGGTTCTTTTACGTTCTCTAAATCTACGACACGGGACCACTGGCTTTACTTCCCCTCCAAAGGAAGCTATACTAAGGATTTTTACGCACGAAAAAAATCCATCGCCCTCCGCCGGGTTTGAACACGCGACCTCAGGAACCAGAGGTTAGCATGGTACTCCTCGTCGACGATGACGACAAGAATGGAAAATGATACAATTCCTGTGATGGTCTTTAACCACAAGCTAATTGGAAGAGGAAATTTGGGATGCCCAAGAAAGGCTGGAAGGAGCAGATCTGAATTCTGGAGAAGTAACAGGCTACATAGCCTAATCCAGAAACTTTATTATTATATTATGATGATTATTATTATGAAAGTGTATATATATATATATATATATATATATATATATATATATATATATATTCCTCACGTTCAGCAAACTACTCTTCATTTGTTCAAGAAATTTTATAGGTTCAGTTTTGGTTTCTCCTGACAGATTTCCTCCATGCAATCTCTGCTGCTTCTTGAACATAATTTGCATAAAGTAAATTTGATCCCAGCTACATCGGATATTTTTAATACGTTTTATGAATCGTCAGTAATATTGTTTTCATTGTGGAACTGGTGATAGGATTTGAATATTTATGATGTAATTTATCACATAAAAACAAGCTGATCTATTAAAAAAATGGAAGAATTTAATTATTTTAATGGCACTGTAAAAACAGGTTTGAAAAACAGAGCAAGAAAATACACAATATTAAAACTTTGTTAAGTGATGTCGGTGGCAAAATTATGTATGAGAGTGAAGCATGGATTATGACAGAGAAAAACAAAAGGAGGCTCGAAGTAAATGTAATGAAGCTTTTAAGAGCAGTGGCAGGATATAAGAGAACAGATCGAAAAGAATTGAAGATAGAATTAGATAAAATCTGAATGAAAGAATTAAAGAATATAAAACTAAGTGCATACATCATCTACAAAGATTGAATATAGAGAGATTAACATTCCATTTTAAGAATTATAAACCAAAGAAGTATGGAAGGCCATTTAAAAAGTGGCATGAAAGGATATGTAGATTGCTACAACCAGAAATGTCTAATGCATGAAGAAAGAAGAAGAATAATGTTTTCTTCAGGCTGCTCGGACAAATCTAAGTGGTCTGCTAGTATAAAATACGACGGTGATAAGAAACTTAAAATGGGTCAAACATTTTTAAAATAGTAAACGGATTTATATTAATTATGGAAAGCATATAGATAAAATAATAATTTTGAGGACTTTATTTACGGTATACATCATATTATGAAAATAATTCCTTAATATAATGTATGTATCCCTGTTAATCAGGGTCGGGTGGTGAGTTATATTTTCGATTAGAATTAAATTCCTAGATAATTTACACCACCAATAACAATTAAAATTTGTAATACATGATATACATAATAAGATGAAGAACACAGTATAAATGAGGTCATCCCCTGCAAATGTGAAGAAGGTGGTTGTGACCAGTGATGCAAATGCTGAATTAATTCTTCTGTCGTAAGTAGAAGTAGGATCAGATATTCTGTGGCAGACGAGCGCCAAACTTGGTTGGAAGTTACAGGATATTTCTTAGAGAAAGGAGCATTACACGTGGAACATCGCATAGACTGATGGAAACCCGTAGACTGCGTGTAAACTCCTCAGTAATGATAACAAATTCACGGTGTAATCTTGTCTTGCCTGTTTCAATACAACCTTCTGCCACTTAACTCGGACTCACTTCAACGAATAGGCTAATTGTGCTACATACTTTAATAGCAATTCATTATACCTGTATCCTTTACCAAGGAATACAATCTCATGAAAGACATTGATTGAAAATATTATGGTATTAAAACATACTTTATAGGAAGACTGAACGTACATGTTGGCAGCATGCATACAGATCGAGGACACTAAGCAAAAATTATTACGGGAGGTATTTTTGGCTTCCAACAGACGGAGGACAGCATGCTGAGACATCATTTTAAACAGCTAAAACTGGCCAAACTTGGGTACATACTTAATGGAAGTAAGTGTAATAACAGATTAAGTGTGTGTCTGTGTGTGTGTGTGTGTGTGTGTGTGTGTGTGTGTGTGTGTGTAAATATTGCTTAAACGTGTTTCGTACTTGAGCATTTATATGTGTGCAGGTGTGTATTGTGCGTGTGTGTGATTAAGCGTATTTAACGTTTTATGTGTATTTTTACAGTGTGCGAACACACTCATAAAAACGAAAAATATCACTACCACCACATGTTTCTGGCAAATCAAGGATTATTCAATGAGAGGCGCAAAAGCGAATTTTGGAAGAATCCGCTGTGTTAGGGGAGTGCACCAACCCATTTTTGAAGTATAAGTAAGAAGGTTAGTGCGGATGTGTAAACCATAAAACTAGCACTGTTTTGAAAATAGTACTTCGTTTCTGATTATAATTTTAAAATCGCAGGATTGAGCGAATGGGACAGAGGACTGAAAGGGCAAGCTTGCTAAACTGTGGAGTAAACGTTACGCTTTCTGGTTATTCAGCTCAGAATACAACACTTATACAACCACTTTGATCTTGCACAGGAGCTTACGGAATTGTGAAAAAGAAGTGCCCTCATGTACAGCACAGACAGTTATTCTACTTTAAAATAATTGGTACGCATTAAAGTACAAATGAATAATAGGACTATATTTCATACTCTTAACATGACAGTGGGAGATGTTAGGTTTGTCACCCGTGTCTTCTGTGAGATCAAAGGTTAAATGGCTTTTGCAGTAGCACTTTCATACAGTTGAACCACGTCTTTTACGTCATATTATTGTGTAATTAACTTGATTGAAGTTAAGAATGTTGAAACTTTTTAAGGTAGAGATTGTGAATGACATAGTTCATCGGATTGTAGATTCGGAATTTCCATTAATAGAATAGTGTTCGAATTATTTTGGCAGTAAGAAATTGGAGCATTCTCTGTATTTCTTAGATACCTTTGACTACTCATCTCAGAATGAGAAAATTTTCCATGTTACATGTGCGGAAGTTCTTACAGCTTAAGATGGTGCACTCCAGCATTCGACAGAAAGCAGTTGTATTTTGGGAAATTATTTAGGATACAAACAATACATTGAGGTTGTTTTCGCACAGACAAATTGCTTGCTCGAGCCGACTATATTGCACTGTATTTTTTATAACTCTGCATTTAAAATTTAGTTCTGACTTAGGAGTTAAAACGCTTCAGTATTAGCCGCACCAAAGAAAACGGCATAATGTTCCTTTATTGTGTCGCAAAATGACTCGTTTCTTTAGTGTTTGGGGCAGTCTCTTTTAAACCAAAGTATGCCAACATCTCTAGAGTTAACTTCCCACAATGGCAGATAAAGATAGAGGTTCATTTCGTTCCAGCAATGGCATGAGGGCTCTTGCAACAGATAACAAGGCGAAGTCGACATTGAGTCACATACACCACAACCATGTGGTTAAGATGGGAGGGAGCAACTTCTCTGTGGGGGAAAACACAAAGAGGACGTGGGTCTCCAAACTCGGCCACAGTGAAACTTCTTCCAGTAAATCACCCGAACCAATGAGAAAGCATTTGAAAATGTTTGGGACGAGATACTGGCATTTGAATGCTGAGGAAAAGATTACTACACAAGCATTAACAATAAAAATCTTATGTGTTGCATTCACATGGCTTTCCCTACTCTTCTACAAACTATCGTTATAAAATCTTATTCCCCTATCTACTTCTGGTCATACCGGATAAATAAACTGATATTACACATTTATACATTTCATTGCAGGATAAGAATATACCAGGCTAAAGCGATACTCAGAAATTTATAAAGAGGGTGGCTTTGAAATTATCACGAGTGAAAACGAATAGCGACTTACTAATTGAAAAAAAACTATAAGTATTTGATAATTGAAACCAACTATGTATAAAGAATATCTCGGAAATGATTAACAACCAACCAAATGTGTTTGCAATAAATTGTGTGCTTTAATGAGATCTACATTCCTTTATGTAATAAGATTTTTTCTAACTTGGTTTAACAATTATAGGAAAGTAATTCAGAATGATTAAATCTGGCTATTTCCAGAAAATTTAAGGTATATATTTTATTTGTCATGCACATATCTTAAACATAACATGGTGTTTTAATTGAAATTGTTAGAGACATTTGTGAGAAAATGAAAAATAACGAAAACGTTTCCATGTAAAGGGTAGTTTGGGGTACCGAATTTTCTTGAAAATCTTCGCGTCGCATCTTTGGAGGAATAGTGATAATAAAAACAGCATTGTACCAAATTCGGTATTCAACAGACGTTTCGTTTTGGATCTATGCTGTTTACACAAACATCGTAAGGGCCCCCCCCGATAAAAAGAGCTAACTCTGGAAGGGTATATTTGTGCAAGTCCAAATCGTTTCCGCGGCCGATTCACAATGGTGTCTTGGGACGCGTGCTTTTAGCTTCGTTCTATTGTCACGTTGCCAGCCACTCAATATGCTCAGACAGCCGAGCAGTTATAAGCCAGTACGTAGTAATAAGGTCTACCGAGGTTCCTATCCCGAGCATATATTGTTTTCAGAAAAGCGCAATGTTTATTACACATATTATATCATTTACAAATTCTAAGGCTTATTTGATTTTATGCTCACACATAAAAACTCAACACTATCGCTTTCGTTTTGAAACTAAATAAGAAATACGCAAATATTATTGTCCTACGAAAAATCTGATGTGGTATGTTCACATGACTTTCTGTACCCTCTATCTTTATTAGTGGGTATACAAAATAATCTTACTAAAGCTTATTTTTATATCTCCTTCATTTTTACCCCCAAAGACGTTTACATAAATGGCTACATTACAGATTGCCTTTAAGATACAAAGGGAACAGCGAGAGCCAAATGTTTAAGAACTGGACGTTATATGCTGGCCTTAAAATTGCATACTGTTTCTATGCAATCGCATGGAAACAGTGTGGAATGTACTTTAGAATTCTTACTAATATTGCACTTATTTTGAAAAGGAAAATAATGTGTTTGTGTTATGTCTTAAAATTAATATATATATCTCAAGCATAGGTGCAACAGATATCTGCGGCATTGCAATATGTTTAACAAATTTAAATCATAAAAAAAGTATTACGATGAGGTTTGTAAGCCAGGTGGTTCCAGTTACGAAACACATGCGTTACACCGCTCGGCTACCATGCTCACGACGAAAGTGAAAGGCATCTTCCTACATATCGCATAGTAAATGAAATGAACGCAGGGTGGAATTAAATTGTGTATTGTGAACACAGAGCAGCGAATACTAGCGACGTTTTCCGAATCGGACACCCTCTCTGGCCGTTGTTTATTTATTTTGTCTTGGGCTGTACATACACACAAGCTCAACCGGACTGTTATCTATGAATTCCGGGGGTCTCAAAACGTGCGTTTCCGGTGAATTCTCGTAATAAATTGTTTCAGTAGAATGGAATACTTTCTCTGCTTACTATAGGTAAGTAATAGACAGAATACAAATGGAAATAATAAATTGATGGACTGAATAAATTTTAAGAATTTCGAAACAAAACTCTACAACATCGGAACAGCTACTTGGTGCTGCAGTGAAATCCCTACGCGTAGGAAGCGACTCTCAAATTCCCATTTGTTGGCATTAAAGAACAGGTCCCAGAGTTATCATATTCTAAAAACCAATTACGTACTACAAATATGAAATCACAATAGAACTGGTAACGATTATTATCTGTTACGTTATATAATATACTTCAGAGAAAGATTACGCGTGCATCAGTGAGTCCATCCGCTTGGTTACTGCAACATGCAACAAAAACAAGAAAACATTAAACAGTCCTTTAACTGCTATGGTGCTTAGTGTCGCATTCTATATTGGATGAGAAATATTGATAAGAGGCCTCTTTATCAGGCTTGAATAAATCTACGACACGGGACCAGCGGCTTTATTTCCCTTCCGAAGCCCGAAAAAAATCCATCGCCCTCCGCCGGGTTTGAACCCATAACCTCCAGAACTAGAGGCTAGCATGGTAACCACTACACCACGGAAGCCATTTTGTTTTGTTTTTTTTCAGGTGGAAGGAAAAAATGGGAGTGTGGGATTCTACCGCGGCGCGAACCGTGGCCCTACCCACTAAAAAACCTCCACCGGAGTGAATTAGTCATGTGGCAGTACCGTTTATGCACCTGTGGATTTGCGGTGTTGGTATATTGGTCAGCCCTTAGGGTTAGGTAAGGAGAGGAGGCTAGACGTAGCCACGACCGAGGCCCTGATTACGCCCTGGCAAATTTAGGGAGCTTGGTTGGAAATGATTTCTTGTTCACGCTGGAGGTGGCGTCGTATTATATTAAAGGTGTTGAGCATCACAAGTACCCACTTGTGCGCGAGTTGGAGCTTGAGCCTGTGCCTGCGTCCTGAAGCAAATCATTCTATGTATGTACACATTACATATATGTATATACTCATTTATATTAGTTGTTATCTGTATAGAGCAAATGTATTTGATTATTAGCTCTTATTTGAAAATTCATACGCTTCCTATTATCTGTACGTTGATTCTGCCGTGTGGCTTCGTCTTTGTAATGTACATTGTTAGTGCTATTCTGGATTTTGATAGTATTATTATCTCCACCTGGTGGCGACGTCTTTTTCTTATAACGATTGATTTTGTGTTAATATTAGATTAATTATGAGTATTTGCTTTATAGCCTTTTGGTATCGTCCTTAGCTTTAAGAAATCATTTGCATTATCCATATACATTGCACGGTCGCATAGGGTTTGCACACGGCGGGCTGTCTGCCTGAAAGAGCAGGTGCGAGCCAGTGGCACTCGCGGGGCATCCCTCAGTGCCCAGGGGCAGCCTTGACTCAGGGCTACCAACGATCACGTAGTGAAGCTGTAGTCATGGGTATTATGGGAATGTTACTAGTGAGCCAAGGTATTCTTGAATATCTATTTCGGGTTTTCCTAGGCCAAAGGTTCTGTCGAATAGTGACAGCGGTCGCTTGTGTTTGTTCTCGTGGGTTTCATATGAGCCTAATTCTTGTATTAGTCTATTTGTGTTCTTTTCCTTGTGCTTATAGAGATTGAAGCTTAGACTGTTGATGAATTCTTCGATAGTGTGCTACCGGCGGTTGTTTAGTTATTATTCGTATTATCCTATTTTGCAGTGATTGTAGCTTATGTATGTGCGTCTTGGCCGTATATCCCCAAACAGGGGCTGCATACGTCATGATTGGCCTAATTGGCGTTTTATACAGGGTGAGTACCATATTTATTTTTGGTTGCTTATTTATGTTAAATATTGGGAACAATTGACCATTTGCTTTGGCTCTGGCTTTAGCAATGTGCTTTTTTCAGGTCACTCCTTGATCCATAATAAGACCTAAGTAGGTCACTTGGTCCTTCCATTCGATTATTTCGCCTTGATAATTAAGTGGTTGGAAAGCATGCTTACCTTTGTGGTGAAATAATCTTTTGGTGAAGACTATCGTTTGTGTTTTTCTGGGATTGACTTTGATTCCCCACTTGGTGAAGCAAGGCTTAAGTGTATTTAATGCATTTTGCAAGCACAAGTGTATGTTTTGAACGGAGGACGACAACATACACACAATATAAACAAGAAAACTATTAAATTATAGGAACTTGGGTTGCTTTGAGAAGATCTGCCTCTACATAAACGGTAAAAAAGTCACTCATGGAAGTATAAATGTTGCTGACTTGCTAAGATATTTAAAGATAGAGGCAAGTGGTTACCAAGACCTGTATAAATTTCAGACGACTCTCAATAACCTTTCATTTACGAAAATGTAACAGATTTTGCGTCAAATGAATTTACTCTCCTGCAATACGTGGATATGACATGGAATTTTGCTTGAAGGAGATGAAGAAAACATAACAACGAAATGATTCCACAGAATTTCTAAGTATTAATACTGGGGGAATGTAATAACTGACAATGGACATATAAAGTTTCTAGCTTTTGTTTCAAGCAACTGCGATGCATATGTTATATACCTACTGAAAATGTGTGTAGAGTGTGGAAGGAGAAAGGAGAATTGCCTATATTAGTGCCATATGTAGGAGCCTACTGGAATATAGGTTATCTATCTGTTGCCCCCTTAGGGAATTATAAAATCGAATCAATCATGTACAAGAGAAAGTTTTTGTGTCCGTTCAAGAAACGGTCAGCTGAGATTGAACTTGGTAGATACAGTTAGTGCCCTGTTAATATGTGTATTGGGTATTTTGTACAATCGTACTCTGAAAGTGGTCTTTTGTCTAAAAATGATTCTTTTCTGCTCCAGGGAGCATCAAAACGTGTAATTTTGGTAAAAGTTCGGTATAAAAGTTTTGGGTGGAATGCAATACCTTCTCTACCTACGATATGTACGTGGATTGTAGATGTTATATTAAGAGTACGATAGTGGATACAGAAAGTCACGTGAATGTAGCACTTTGGAAAATCCATCCTCTCCTACACTTCCAAGGTTCTGTATCTCAAAATATTCCTTTCAAACATATAATTTCGATACCACGTTTTCTATAATGGAAGATGTTTTTATAGTGACTGGAGGGCAATACCTTTTGAAAATTTAAATTACTGCTTGGTTTTAATTACTCTTTTGAGAAGAATTAAATCTCTACAACATATACATGTGCAGTGCGTTCTTAAGATTTACAAACATCTACAGTTTGAATTCCATCTTATTTCATTGTGGAACCTGTTAATTTTCACGACTTCTTTTTTTTAAAAAACCTCACCATTTTTATATATTTCCATCCGTAGAATAAGACATCCGAACCTTTAAACACATAAGATATAAAATAAGCAAATAAACAAACGAGCTCAGTGGCGTGCGCAGAGAGTGCATTTGCAGGAGAGTGAAACAGGAATAGCTGAAACACAGGATGTCAGCATACCTTCATTCCGTGGTCACTTTTAGAGATTTATCAAAGTGTGAGGTATACCAACTGGATCACTGTACAGGGTATATTAACTAAGTAAAGGATATGAGTGTCAGTATGCCCAACAAACACATTTTAAAGTATTTATAGGATCAAAAGGGAAACAGGTGTACATAGAGCTTAATCTCCCCAGCTAGGACTCATACCCAGGCAGTGTGTTAACTACAGACCCACCTTACTTCACTACAACTACAGGAGGTGATTTTGTTACCATCTAGTACAAACAACCTGTGACTAAACATGTGGAGCTGTTAACCTGAGCGGAGCGAGTCGTTTAAACAATGTTAAAAATCAATGTATGGAATGATATTGTTACAAAAGATCGGACTACACTTCCTGTCATCCACCAATATTTACCACTGTTTAAATGTTTTTACTTTCTGTACCACATACATAGGGACATACCCTATAGGTGGAAGGTATTGCATTCCACCCAAAAATTCGATATCAGATTTCACTGGAAATACATGTTTTGAGGACCCTGAATCCAGAAAAAGCAATATTAGAAAAAGGTCCGTGCGTCTGTGAACACATAACTCAAAAAGAAAATTTAGATAAATACTAAATTTGGTATTCAAGCTCAGTATCTCCCAAACATGGTACACGAAGGTTTTCAAAAAAGTCCCCCTACCCTAACTGCCCTTTGTATGGTAAATGTTTCGAGGTGGTTGATTTTGTCATAAATGGCTCTAACGATTTTGATTAAAGCACCATATATTAAGGGTATTTACCTACTTACAAAGAAAAATTTTGTCTTGAATTTTCTGGAAATGGCCCGTGAAGTCCTTTTCATTCGGAAGAAATTTTGTGTATCTTGTATAACTGGTAAATGTTAAGCAATAGACGAAAACGCACTACGCATATAGTGTAGATCTCTTTAAAACACACACAGTTTATTTCTAGCAACTATTATGTTGCATAAGCCATTTCCGAGACACCTTTCCGCTATAAATGGTTCGAATTGTTTAATACATTATCATTCTTTATAAGTCCTGTTGATATTCAGTTGTTTCTCGCGATTGTATGGAAGGTGTATGGAATTTTAAGGCCAGCATATAGCGTCCAGTTGTTAAACATTTCACCATTTCTGTTCCCTTTGTATCTGTAATGAAATGTGTTATCCTTTCTGTAGAGCTTCTTCTCGATTATAACGAAGTAGATGGAAAAGTAAGCTTTGTAAGCATAGTTTGTATACTCTCTAATAAAGGATAGCCGTGAATGTAACATCAAAAGTTTATTTAGTAATTTTTTGGCTGTATGTGGTATACTAAACCTTAAAGTACACAAGAAAACAATGCAAGTATACAATGTTTCAATACTGTGGTTTTGGATATCTGGAGAAGTTGAGCACCCTACATACACCCCTGAAAGAGCTCAACAGCATAATTGAATATGAGAGGTTAATTGGCGTTGCTGTTGTCACTGCACATCAGAGACAATAAGCCTTCATAAATTAAAACGTTTGCATATTCAGAATTTACCTTCGTAACAGTAATAACACTAGTCTGCATTTTCAAACATTTTGTCAGATGATTTCTTAAAAGTAGGTGTTCTTGAATCATGTTTTTATGCTGATTACAGAAATAACTTCTGTTTTTTTTCTATCACCTCAGATGTTTACACAAAAGAAGTAATGTTTTGACAATTTTATTAATAAACGTAGAAAAGTATTCATATACATTTCACACAAAATAAGTTTTTATTCAAGAAACATGTGTAGAATACTCTCAAGAACTCCCCTAATTTATTTCATGACTACATTTTAACAAAACAAGAAGCCAAAGTGTTTCATTTAATTTTTTTCAAACTTTCCCTTCTTTGACTTCCTTGCAGATCCTTGAAGATGACTGTCCCTCCTCAACATCCAACAGTAATCGGTCATCATAGTTTCATTCCATCTCCCTGGTACCTCCTCTCCATTTCCTTAATATCTTGGTGAAAACTTTCACCCTGCTGTCCTAGAATGTCCTAGATTTTCTGGAAAGTAGTCGATATGTGAATGCAGAAAATGCACCTTTACTCTCATGTTACAACCCATCTTCTTGAAATTTTCCAACATTGTTTCGACAATGGCCTTGCAATTAGGATCTTTGTTATCGCCTAAGAAGTTTTCAGTAACTGATCGGAAGGCGGTCCATGCTTATATTTCTCTCTCATTCATTGTCTTCCCAAAATCTGCATCCTTCATCAATTTCTTCATTTGAGGACCAACAAAAATTCCAGCCTTTAATTTGTCTTATGTAATGAAGGGAAATTTCTTGGAAAGGTACTTGAAGCAGGGTCCATCCTGTGGCAGAGCCCTTACAAATTGCTTCATAAAGCCAAATTATATGTGTAGTGGCGAATGCAACATCTTTATATCTCTATATCTTTGATATTGTGAAAAAAACTGTACGCGATAGAAAAAAAACTAAAAGTAGTTCTGAAATCAGCATAAAAAGGTGAGGTAGAATCACTTATTAGTTTTCAGTCATCGGATATCATGCAGACTAGTGTAATTATTTGAAATATTGCCGGGTACTTATTCAGAAAATGAGACGCTTTTACAGTAGGGCCACGAGTAACGCAAACTAATCTTGGCAGCGGTTTCGCAAGTCATAATTTATTACCATGGAAGTTTCAACATATAAATTATTTTTATTACCTCAGACTACCCCAACTTCTTCTGGAATGTGCATTAGGTTAGCCTTACTTACGCCTGAAAAACGGGAACTACGAAGGTCTGAAACTAGATACTTGCTCTTTGTCCATGCTGGCGACCCAGTAACGTCCGGAGCGCTAACGTTTCACGTATTTCAATAGCTCATGGCAGGACGCCGCTATACCATAACTTTCATAACATAAACTTCCAAACCGGCGGTTAGCGTATAAAAACAAGAGCATCTGATTTACAACATACACGTCCTAGTATACCTTACAACTGACTTACTGCCTCTTGAATAGTGCGCAGCGGAAGAAAAATGTCAAGCGTCTGACATGTAATTAAAAAGGGCTCTGCCAACCTTTTAAGACTTACAACAGCATTAAATCTGCTAACTAAAAAGTCAATTAAAATTTGCATAGCAAGAGTAAACTCGATCCAACGAAAAGTTTTTAATAAAGCTTGAAATTCCCGACATCGATCCTAAGCTCATCAATATTCTTTATGTATACGAGGAAGTGAAGATGTTTCTATGCCGGTGCAGCCAGCAAAATATGCTGATGTGTAACAACCCATGCGCAAAACCGTGTCTCTGCTTTCAAATTCTCATCAGGGAGAGAAAATAAGCATCATACTTTCTCTTATTTATAATGCAAAGACAAGCTAAAATTATATCATGTAGTTCACTACAGTTTACATGCAGGATGAATCACCTAAAACTTGCACCGGAAATATTTCGGAAATGGAAAGTGCTATTGATGTGCAGTTTTCAGAGCATTGATTGGTAGTCAGGGGCTCGTCATTTAGCCTATAAACGGATTTAAATAATACTGAGAAAGTGTAATTTTAAGCAAACATACAATTTTTTAAATGGAACAATGCCTAGTTACATCAATAAAATAAAGGTAGGATAAATTAGAATGACCATGGTCTTTGTTGCAGGTTACCAATGCAAGTGGTTTACGAGAAATCGTATTTTGAAAACTTTCCACCCGAAAAAGTGTTTGTCCCATTCAACCTGCTTAGTTACTAGGTACCATTTTACTATGTTTGTTTGCATTGGGTTTTCTTTAATTGATTGCATTGCGACTTTCTGGTCAGTTAGTTTGTGAGAGTTCAAGCAGTAAGTCGTGAGTGGAAGATGGGGTTTACCAATGCAGAAGAAGCCGACATGCTAATTGTGTTTGGAGGGTGTAGGAAGAATGCAGTTCGTTCCTGTACGGGGTATGCGGAAACGTATCCCAATAGACGTCAACCATCTCGGCAATTATTTTCAACCTCTTCAACCAATTACGTGAAAGTGGTACTGTAACACCCAGAAATCATAACATAAACAAATAAGTGACTGGAGAAGACACAGAAATTAATGTTTTGGCTGCCGTTGCAGTAGATCCGCAAATTAGTTCCCGCACAATCGCACGTGGAAGTGGCATAAGTCAGGCAAGTGTACTGCGCATTCTCCATCGACATAGATTCCATCCCTATCACATCTCTCCCCATCAAGAGCTGCATGGAAACGATTTTGAGAATCGTGTTAACCTTTTACATGGGCATTAAGACGTGGTACTCTAGATTCATCATGTATCTTGTTTAGTGATGAGGCAAAATTTACCAATCATGGCCAGGTAAACCTCAGAAACATGCACTATTGGTCTGTTGACAATCCTCGTTGGCTTCGTTAGGTAGAACGTCAGTGTTCAAGGAGTTTAAACGTGTGGTGTGGGTGGTGAATCATCAGCTCATAGACCCTTTGTTCACATAAGGAACAATAAACTCGCACAAGTAGCGCAGCGTCCTGACAGACCACCTACCACAGATGCTAGAAGACGTTCCTTTGTGGACTAGGAGAAATCTATGGTACCAACATGATGGCTGTCCAGCCCATGGTGCACGAAATACCTACTACTGCTTGTCTTAATGGATTGTTTACAAATCATTGGATTGGACGAAGAGGAACTGTACCTTGGCCGGTCCGTTAACCGGATCTGACCCTTTTGGACTTTTTTCTATGGGGAAGGCTGAAACACACTGTCTACACGGATGTACCAACTACACCAGACGATATGAAATGACGTATTACTGCTGCCTGCTCTGAAATTTCCGCTGAAATCCTAGAACGTGTACAGCAGTCTTTCCATAGCAGACTGGAAGCGTGTACTGAAGCTGCCGGTGGTCATTTTGAACACACCTTGAAGGGCTATGTTCTCTTTACTTGTAAGAATTCACAAAATTATTGTAACTCTTTAGTTTGTGCTACCACAGGTTGTACAAGTGTCGTGCGTAAAAGCTTCAAAATAACATTTCTCGTAAACCACTTGCACTAGAATCTTGCAACAAACGCCACTGACATTCTAATTTACCCTACCTTTATTCTGTTGATGTAACTAGGCGTTGTCTCATTTAAAAATTGTATATTTGCTCAAAAATACACTTTTTGAGTATTATTAAAATTTGTTTATAAGTTAAATATACGATCCCCTGACTACAAATCGATGCTGTGAAAACTGCACAGCAATAGCTCTTTCCATTTCAGAAATGTTTGTGGTGCGAGTTTTAGGTGATTCACCCTGTATACAGAATAGCAATGCTCGTAGTTTGGTTAGGTCGATACTTCTGTTTGTTCACTTGTTCGGTAACCATATATATTTAGCGTTCCGTTAAACCTAAACTGATCTAGTACAGTAACTACATTAGTTCTGAAAATTTGGAGACAATTGCCTAGTGCCAACGAGCGAGATGGCTCCGCGGAAAAGTGTAAGGGTGCATTTCTTGAGGACCCGGATTCAATTTCAGCTGATCCCCACTATGACCTAGGGTTTTCCGTGGTTTTCCATGGTGGATAGTTTCTCAGCTACTATTACTTTCCTTTCATTACATTTTCTTCTCATCTTTTAGGTGTGTTTCTAGGTTTCGTGGCGTATGGCGATGACGGACAGATGCTTGCTCAAAGGAAATAGTATTCCTCCTGGTCACCAGAGGGCTGCTTGGCCGACGGATCGTTCATTGCCCTTTCTAGGCAGCTGCAGCAGTGAAATGGGTCTTCGAGCCTGGAAGGGACGGAAAGTTACTGTCAGGGACTCGCGCGTTTATATGGCCTTTCTGCCTGAGGTCTGTAGCCTCCTGTGGTTCCTTTACTTCATCCCTATCAATGTAGGTCGCATTGCGCGAAATGTCCCCTTCTGTTGTATAACCTATACATATAATGCTTACTGTTGAATGTATATGTATGGTATAGCGTCCCAGAGCTGGGAACGAACCCCAGGTATTATAGTGAGGTAACACTCGCGGAAATGTTGAATCTAGATCAACAAAACGCTGATGACTCACAGCGTAAGATACTTAAGCTGACCAATTGAGGCCACGGGGAGAGACCAGCTCAAGATCCGATATGGGACGTCTCTGCACTGGTCGAATTCGCGACGAGTTCTATTATAAGTGGTGCATAAGAAACCATATCACCAGCATCCAGGTATGTAATAAACTGAAGTACTTACATACTGGCCGTAGGCACTTATGCTAGGATAAAAGGACCCAAGGCATGGGCAGGAACTTTACTCGAAGTTTTGTTTGCCACGACAAACCACATCCCATTCCTTAGGGGGTACTCTACCCCCTAGCTACTCACCCGTATAACAGTCGTATCTTTACAATATAATGATAACAGATTCTGCAACGTGATCTTAAATGGCAGAATGTTAAACACTTTAAAGAAAGAGTAAAGTAAACCGAAATATGAAGTGCAGAAGTAGCCAGGATGTTTTGTTAATGCCTCTGGATGTGTATTCCCATAAGAAATCCAGCGTACGCCACAAATTTGGGAAAAAAAGTTTGTGTCATATAGTGTTTGCTTTAGGTTGAAACATGAAAAGTAGAAAGAAATAGCACTATATTCCACACGGCGGTTGGTAATCCTTGTATGTCCAATCTCGAAACCTTAACTATTGAAACTTTCTATTTAAAATCTGGGTTAGGTTGAAACATGAAATTTAGAAGAGAACAACCAACATCCACTTGTAACAATACGAAAGCCAGCGAAGCAAGGACGGCCGAAGATATCAGGATACTCTGCATATTTCACCACCAATAGTGCAACTGGCAACAAGAACAACTGTACTGAGAGACTAGGCAGTGAAGGGTGACTGTAACAGGATTTCTGAGCACTCAGGCCGTCACTCCCCTAGACCGGTCAGGTAGCGTCAAAATGGTCATGTTTTAACTTAAACCTCACGTACTGTAGAATGCGCATAGTTATTTTTATTGTGTTATTTGCTGTTTAATATTTACTCAACACATTTAGTAAAAGGTTACTTAGGTATATACTGCATAACCTTTTCTCCCATGAAAAGCATTACTGCCTACATCTTACTCGCATCCAAATTGTATGTGAAGCATTAGCCTTTTGCTGTGCTGACAATGTGCTGTCAATGTAAGAAGAGTTTCGTAAAGTACTGAGGTAAAATTAACAAAAATAAATAAAGGAACAAGTAACAATAAATAAAATCACAAATTACCTGCCGTCGTACAGTTGGTCACAATATGATTGCGTGTGTGGGAAGAGGAACTGAATGGTTACGAAACAAGTGGGCGGGGCATTGGAAGGACAGTCAGGTAAAGAAACCATCCGCAGTTCCAAGTTGCATTTACTGCGAGGTTGACGCCTAAAATGCAATTCTGTTTTCATTGTGCGACTGTACATTTCCCTATCACCCATCTGATCTCTAGGCTTGCTTTTAAACAAAAATAATGCCGTCCTCCTCCAAGCGCATTCATATCGTGACCGACCAGTAATTTTAGAGTATGTGTCGTCCTCCGTGGTCTAAGGGTACCACGTTAGTCTCTAGTTCCCGAGGTGGCGGGTTCAAAACCGGTGGAGGGCGATGGATTTTTGTGGAGCGTAAAAATTCTTAGCATGGCTTCCTTCGGAAGGGAAGCAAAATCGTTGGTCCCGTGTCATAAATTTACGGCTCGTAAAAGAACCGCAAGCCTGACAGAGGCCTCTGAGCCAAATTTCCGGGTTTTTACGCCCAATATAGAATAGGAAGCCAAGCACATCATCAGATAAACAGCGTGCATAACGAAAATCCCGTTTGTCTTTGAGTATGCTTTCAAGGATTTTAAACTGTATAAACGTGCCTCTGTATCTAAGCCACTGTTTTATCCAACCTACTTAGGCAGTGATAGGGGTAGTAATGTTTAAGGTCTAGTAAGGGGCCCTGAACCAGTTTCGACGCTCGATATTTACATTCTCTCTCAACCAAAGTTCGCTAGCACTCCTGTTTTCTTTCCGCCCTCCTACATTGCCCTGGGAATGGTTCCTCGTTCACACCGAGTGTTCCTGTTAGTTTTTAATCATGAGGGGATCCAAAATAACTGTACACAGCTTGGCATTCGTAGCGTAAGTACCTACATCAAGAATAGTATATATAGTAGTCCATAGTGTTGCATTGTACTGTAGTGATTAGCATCTCTGCTTGTCATACTTGTGGCGATTATTTTATCGCCACGTTGATAAGAACCACAAGACCGGACTGACAACTTAGTCCGCACGCTCGGCCCCAGGAGTAAAACTCATGGGGTTTTTCCAATAGGGCAGCACCTATTTTATATTCCGCCCCGCCCCCCTGCATGGCCGAGATTAGGTCAGGCGCCAGCCTGCCCTCGTCTCCTGCACACAAGGACGGAAGTGGATACGCCACTTACGCGCGTCAGCCCAATAGGGAAAATCCTATCAGTGAAGACTACGAAGAATCTCGGTAGGGCCGACGGTATACCTAGGTACCGTCTACCAGCTTTCATTCATGATCGGTGCCGATAATCTGGGCGTCACACAACCCCGCCTGAGCGAAAAACCAGCCAGGCATACCCAATCTATCAAGGGTATCGGGAACCCTGCCCCGCCGAGTGCAACACGATCCAAACAATTCTCTTATGGGAAGGGAGAGGTGGGTACACCAGCCCCCTACGTTGATAAGCCAAAAATCGGGGAATGGAATCCCTGTTAAGGCGCCATTTTAGCCATTCTTTGTGACGTATTAACAAAGGAGTAGTACCTCCACTGACGCTAGCAACTAAACACGCAACCTGCCACGCGGAGTTACACAAGTGGTGAGCATAATTAAACCGCAATGGGCAGCTAGACGCAAGACAGCGAGAACAGTAGAGTACTTCTAGTAACGTCAGGGGTACACTATGTGATCAAAAGTACCCGGATAACTCACAAACATAGTTTTTCATCTTAGGTACATTGTGCTGCCGCTTACTGCCTAGTACTCATTATCCGCGACCTCAGTAGTCATTAGACATGGTGAAACAGCAGAATGGGACGCTCCATGGAGCTCACGGACTTCGAACGTGGTCAGGTGATTGGGTGTTACTTGTGTCGGAATTATGTACGCGAGATTCCCAAACTCCTAAACATCCCTAGGTCCACTGTTTCTGATGTGAAAGTGAAGTGGAAACGTGAAGGGACATGTACATCACAAAAGCGTACAGGCTGACCTCCTTTGTTGACTGACACAGACCGCCGACATTTGAAGAGGTTCGTAAAGAGTAATAGGCAGACCATTATACAGGAATTCCAAACTGGATCAGGATCCTCTCCAAGTACTATGACAGGTGTGAGGTGAAAAACCTTTGATTCCATGGTCGATCGGCTGCTGATAAGCCACACATCACACAGGAAAATGCCAAACGACACCGCCTCGCTTGGTGTAAAGAGCGTCAACATTACACGATTGAACAGTGGCAAAACGATGTGTGGAGTGATGAATCACGGTACACAATGTGGCGAACCGATGGCAGGGTGTGGGTATGGCGAACGCCGGTGAACGTCATCTGCCAGCATGTGTAGTGCTAACAGTGATATTCGGAGGTGATGGTGGTGTTATGGTGTGGTCGTGTTTTTCCTGGAGGGGGAATGCACTCCTTGTTGTTTTGCATGGCACGATCACAGCGCAGACCTACATTGATATTTTAAGCACCTTCTTGCTTCCCATTGTTAAAGAGCAATTCGGGGATGGCGATTGCATCTTTCAACACGATCGAGCACCTTTTCATAGCGCACGGGCTTTGGCGGAGTGGTTGCACGACAATAACATCCCTGGCCTCCACAGGTTCCTGCTTTGAATCCTATAGAACACCTTTGGGATGTTTTTGAACGCCGACTTCTTGCCAGGCCTCACGGACCTACATCGATACCTCTCCTCAGTTGCGCACACCGTGAAGAATGGGCTTTCCCCAAGAAACCTTCCAGCACTTGACTGAATGTATGCCTGCGAGAGTGAACGCTGTCATCAAGACTAAGGGTGGGCCAACACCATATTGACTTCCAGCATTACCGAGGGAGGGTGCCACGAACTTGCACGTCATTTTCAGCCAGGTGTCCGGATACCTTTGATCACGTAGTGTACCATGAGTGCTATGGGTCCACAGCGCCCGCAGCATGGCAGCTGGAGAGGTGGGTACCCCAGCCCCCTACTTTGATAAGCCAAAAATCGGGAATGGAATCCCCGTAAACCCGCCATTTTGACCTTTCTTTGTGACGTTTGCACAAAGGAGTGGTACCTCCACTGACACTAGCAACTAAACACGCAACCTGCCACGTGGAGGTATACAAGTGGTGAGCATAGTTAAACCGCGATGGGCAGCTAGACGCGAGACATCGAGAACAGTAGAGTATTACGTCTAGTTGGGAACACTCTGGAACAGTGTGTATTGGAGAACATTCCAATTGTATAGGCAACAATTGTTATTCTGTCTTCCATCTAACAGTTATAGTTACAGAATGTTTAGAATGACAAGGTTTTAGCAGCAATATTAATTCCAGTAATTATGAGCACTAACCAGCAGAGTTAATCAAGTGTATTAAATGCTGCGGCGAATAACCTATAGCGTTTTTCCCGCTACTTTGTTGTGTTACTCTTACCTCTGCAACGTTGCAGGTGAAGTATTCAGGACTCGTAATCGCCGATATCAGTCAAGAAGCACTTCTCGTCGATCTCAGGGTCAACTGTCGGCGAATCGGCCTGAAATTCCCTACAGTTGTTGTCAGGGTAGGATTGCAGGAGTGGTAGCACCAGGATATTGTCTTGAAAGAAACACCGCTTTCACTTTTCTCACTCTTATACTAGAAATCCTGCAAGATTTATTGATGTTCTCTAACACGCGTGATTGTTTTATCACTGTGTTCCCACTATTGTCTCTTAGAACATTAAAGTTCGCTCCAGCTAGTTGTTTAATTCTCGGTGATCTATCTCCGTTCTTTAGCTTCGCGCAAACTTCTAATAGTCACTTGACTAACATTAACTCATTTATGAGCTTGGATATAATTATATCGAAGAATACAGTTAGCACATTATATAACTCTTTCTACCTACATCACTTTATAATAGCATAATTGCGCGGTATTTATCAAATTTCGAAATTTAGCATCCTTCTCGGATCAGGGAGTGATACGTTTTACCTCAACAAAAATCATGACAGGTTGTCCTAAAACCACGTTCGCATTCACATATAACAACGACTGCTCGCCTCCAAATTTTATACATGTCGCTACGTATTCCTACGTTTCCATTGGTTCTCGCACTTATTCCCTACGTTTATTGGTTCCTGGTTGAAAATTCAAAGCTGAACTGTAACAAATGCCCGTTGCCTCATAGCGTCTCTTTACTTTAGAACTTGCCTCATACCCACGAAGTACAAAAGAAGGTTTCGATTTTTATGGCCCCACGCTCGGTAAACATAATGAACAGTCTAAACGAAGCTACTCTTATTCTTGCAATCCCGCCTTTATTTATTTAACAATATTATTGAAACTTAAAACATATTTACAGCTTCCGAAGGTCTTTTGATTGATGCAGTTTTAATCCAATGGCTTTAAAATTATGGAAATTTATCAAACTGAATATTAATTAATTATTAATAATTCCTAAAAATAGAATTATTATAGAGCTTCGTTTTATGTATTTTTAATCAGCAGAAATATCGCTACAATATTCGTTTGGCTGCATTAGATGATTACGTATGGTACTACGGAAGAAGAAGTATCCCATAGTTACAAAGCAGGAATGTATACGTTTGGGCGGAGACCTTGGCTTACTACCAGAATAGATGTTTCTACTACGTAGAGTGAAATAGTGACGCTACTAGGACATTGTCAATGATGACTACGAGCTGACATTACGTTGGACACCACCTCGACGGTCGTGACTTCATACAGCTTATCTTAATATGACAATAAAGTTGTAGGTCTACTTCAGGTTAGCAGGACACAAAATGTTGATAGAATCAAAGTAAATGAATTCAGTAATCAGTTTAGTAAGGCATGTTAAGAATATGTTAAAAGAAATTAAATATTGCACAGGTAGTGAATTTTATAAAAGAGATGCAGTGAAAACAAAGTGAAGTTCAAGGACGTTATAAGAAACAGTTATAAACAAAAAGTAAAGCTAGTGATGGTATAAATTTATAATTCATATTAAAATAATAGTATGCCAGTGAATTCATAGTCAAATATTATTTCATGATTGGGAAGTGTTGTTACGTTATTTTAATTGTATTAAATGTCAAGAGTTTAAATGTTTATTAGCGTTCTCTTTACATATCCAACACATAAAAAAACCAATAACGAATTCCCCTTTGAGAAAAAGTGTAAGTATTGGAAATTTCAAGCAAATATCAAGACATATCTCGGAAATGGAACACTTAAAAGAATGTATATGTAATAAATTGTGTTTTAAGAGATCTACATTTTTTTGTAGAAAAACTTTGTCTATCTCTTACGGTTTACCAGTAATGCAAAGCCATTCAGAAATGAAATGGACCTTTGGAGACATTCCCAGAAAATTCAAGATATGCATTTCGCTTGTCATGAAAATATCTTAAATATATAAAATTTTAATCAAAACTGTTAGAGAGATTTTTGTAAAAATAAACATTTTCGAAAAATGTTCCATGTAAAGGGTAATCAGGGGTGAAGCAATTTTCTTGAAACTCTGCGTGTCGCATCTTTAAAATACACTGAACCTAAATACCAAGTTTAGTATTTATCCACCTTTTCGTTTTTGAGTTATGCTGTTCAAAGTCACACAGACACATACATACACACGGACCTTTTTCTCAAAGTTCTTTATTTGGATTCAGGGGACCTCAAAACACGTGTTTGCTGCAAAATCTCGGTATGGAATGTTTGGTTGGAATGCAATACTTCCCCTACTTCAATGCGTAGTAGAGAAGGTAATATATGTAAACTTAAAGGAATTAACAGATACGCTAATGAATACAATCTTTATAAAGCAACACATTAGAGATCACTAACCTTTTTTGTGGAAAAATCACCGGTGCAGAAACATATTTTCTATTATTATTGCTTTCTCTACTACGTATAGTAAGTAGTGGTAGTGGTGGTATTTATTAAGTATTTAGTATTACATTAATTGCATAACACAGTCGCATGGGTCATAAGACCGTACATGCTCTCTAGATAAATACCTGGTCTGCATACGTGACTTGCAGTATCAACCAGAAAACAACTATTTTTTACAATCACCGCACTATATACATACATATAAAATTGAAAAAAAAACACACTGAATCACACACTCAAACACACACACACACACACACACACACAGTCGCGCACAAGTACTCAAGCACCACATATGTTTAAAGAAACATTACATAAACACCTTATCTCTTAGTACACGTACTTCCATTAAGTATGTGCCCAAGCTTGGCCAGTTTTGGCTGTTTAGAATCATGTCCCAGCATGCTGTCCTCCGTCCGTTGGAAGCCAAAAATACTTCCGGTAATAGTTTTTTCCTAGTACCCTCCGTCTGCACGCATGCTGCCAAAATATGCGTCCAGTCTTCTTGTTCCCCGCATAATGGGCAAATGCTCCTGCCATCGTCATCAACAATCTTGCGAGCTTTCCACCCTCCCAACCTAAGCCATGCTATTCCAGTCCTCTGTTTTATACTCAATTCCAAAATATATGTTTCCTTACCCCACCTAGTTTTTATTTCATTTTGTAGCTCCAATGTTGATCTTTGTCTACATTCAGATTCGATTTTCTGCCTGTTTATATCGCATAGTCGTCTTTTGACTTTTCTCACGGCACTGTGTGTATTTTCATTACCCCTTTGCCAGATATCATTTAAGCCAATTTTTGATAATTCGCGTTGCAACCCCGCCGCCCACCATTTTGGATGCACTATGTTGTTTATTTGATGACGATAACATATTGCTCTCAGAGTTGTTTGATCGCCTTTAATTATTCGCAGCCAGTACCTAACTACGTTTAGTTTAGCAAATACAGCATCTTCCCAGCATCCTACCTCCCGAAGAACTCCGTAGTTTGAAGTACCCCTCCCCAACCCTAGAATGCGCTTCCAGAAATTGCATTGTATTTTATTTACATTATCCACCCTCTCCCATCCCCACACTTCACTGCCGTATAGTAATGAGGACCTAACCATTGCTTCATACATGGTCTGTAATGTTTTTACTGGCATATCTGGTACCCGTGTCAATATCCTTAATACTTCAGAAAGTTGTCCAATTCCTTTGTGTTTTATAAACTCCATGTTCTTGTTCCATTTTCCGCCCATATCAAACCTTACTCCTAAGTAATCGAAGTGTTTAACATTTTGAATTTCTTCCTCCCCATAGGTCCACTTTTCATGTTGGCCGTACACATATCCATTTTTAAAGGTGACTGTTTTAGTTTTAAGAATATTTACCTCCATACCCCATTGCCTACAGTATTGTCGAAGAGCGTTTAAACCAGACTGCAAACCTTTTATCGTTTTAGAAAGAACTACAATGTCATCCGCGTACAAAAGAATTGGTATTTTTTGGTCTGCGATTGTCGGTGCATCTATGTCTTCCTCCGTCATCACGCTAACAACATCATCAATAAACAAATTAAAAAGTAACGGAGATAGTATACAACCCTGTTTAACCCCCCTCTGCGCTATGTTACATTCTGATGTATTGTGCTGATCGGTCTTGATAACAAATTTAACTTCTTTATACATTGCCCTAAGTGCTCTAATCATTTTCCCCGAAAGTCCTTTACGTGTTAATTTCTCCCAGAGAGCACTGCGTTCTACAGTATCAAATGCCATTTTAAAATCTACAAATACAGTATATACCTTACCACCTTTATTTCTCAAATTGTCATCAATTATTGTTTTCAGAACAAAGACATTGTCAATAGTCGAGAAACCTTCCCTAAATCCTGCCTGAAATTTAGAAATCCTATGATGTGTCTTGGCCCAACACTTAATTCTTTCATATAAGATTCTACTGTAAATTTTTCCAAATATAGAGAGCAGCGAGATACCCCTGTAATTTCTTGGAATGCTGTAACTCCCTTTGCCCTTGTAAAGAGGTTGGATAATGGCGGTTTTCCATGCTTCCGGATATTCTCCGCCTTCAAATATTTTATTGAAGCTTTTTCTATAGAAATCTACCATTTTATTAACTTCTAGCGAGATCTTGAAAAACTCAGCTGACAAGCCCTCTATACCAGCTGCCTTCCCGTTTTTTAAACATTTTATTGCACGAACAACCTCTGCTGTGCTAATTTCATAATCAAGCATTTGCACAATTGGAGCCCCAGTCATCCCTTCAGCGGCCAAAGTATTTAATTGTATTCTAAACTCCCCTCCTTCATAGACTGTTTTAAAGTGCTTTATCCATTCTCCAGCCGGGATAGTTACCTGAATGGACCTTCGCCTTCGAATCTGTCTAATAACTTTCCACATGTCACCAATTTCCCCATTTTCGACTACTTGACGTACCTCTTCTGCCTTTGCGTCCTGCCAAGCTGTTTTGCTCTGCTTTAGGACTTCCCTATATGACTTTCTTAGATTTGCAAAAGAAATTCTACGTTCTTCACCCCCCTCTCTTCTGTATTTGATAAGTGCAGATTCCGCTGCTTTCTTCGCTGTTTTACACTGATCGTTATACCAACTATTTGATGTTAAGCTGTTTGATGCATTACCCCTTCCTGTTAGCATGTGCGCACTTGCTTTCTGTATAATATTAGTTATGTTCTGTGTAATTTCAGTTCCTTTGTGTTGATCTACGTCAAAAGATATAATTTCGTTTTCTAAAGTGATAATAAAAATCTCCTTTCCTGCCTCCCTCCATCTATATTTAAACAATGGCGTCAATGTTTCGCATGCGCTTTCATCCCTTGTATAAGATACTAGCCGAGATACTTTTAAAGTCATTATCAGTGGAAAATGATGAGAGTCAATGCTGTTTTCAACTTTAAAATTTTGAACTAACGGCAATACGTCCTGTGAACACAGAATGTAGTCAATGACACTACTCCCATTCGTATGCACAAATGTTACTTCCCCTGACAGGTCCGAACCGTATTTTCCGTTCATTATTTCTAACTCGTAGGCGTCACAAAAGAACAATAACTCTTTTCCTCTTGCATTCAGGATTGAGTCCTTGCTGTTTCTGCCGGGTTTTCTGTTATCTAAGTCCCCTTTTTTAATTGTAATATTTTCTTGCCCTATCCTAGCATTCAGATCACCCATTATTATTAGCTTTACATCCTGCTATTCGTCCCTGATTTCTACAATTGTTTCCCCTAAATCTGTAAAGAATTCTGGCTCAGCATACTGGGACGTAACCGGCTGGCGATATACAGTTTTAACAACAATATTAATATTAGCTATATTACAATATATACAGGTTGCTCCCCTGAGATGACTCTGTATTTCCTTAATAGACTGTACATAATTACTCTTAAAGAAAGTAGCAACGCCCCCAGAATATGTCCCCCTTCTACTCTCAATTCTGATCCATTATAAACACCTTGGAATTCACTTATGTCCACAGTTTCATTGTTTTTTAGCCAAGTCTCTGCTAACCCAATTATGTCCAAGTTATTTACCAAGTTCAAAAATTGACCACTAGCCAGTTTTCCCCTCAAACCTTCCACATTCCAAAACCCCACTGACAGCTGGGCATCTTCATTCTATCTGTTTGTTGTTATCTTACCTCCTACTCCTAGTGTGCTGGTTCTCCCTATCCTTTGTGACCTGCGGGCTGGTTGCACTGACACCCTCCCCCTGCTGACGTTGCCATTGTTTTTGTCATCTGGCTGTCTTGGACCCTGCTACCTGCTGTCCCTTCCGGTAGAGGTGTAACCATACTGCCTTCTGGGGCTCGATGCTCTGCAGAAATGCCAACCTCCTCTCCTTGAATTTCTGCTATCTTCTTGTCGATTTCTTCCAGCTCTGCTTTGGTTCTTATTCGCCCGTTTATTAAAAGTTTGTCAAATTTGATTACTGCATGACAACCCTGTGATTTTGCATTTATCATATGGCGATGAAGAAATTCTCGTTCTCGCCGGATCTTTTCACTGAAATCCTCTGTACCTTTAAGATACTTACTATCTCGGAGAATGGCGGATTTGCACTTATATGACAGGAGCTTACATACAATTGGCCGCCTGTTGCCTGCTTTACCAACACGGTGCGCTCTTTCAATATCGTCAGGCCTGAGATGAACTCCAATCTGGGCCACAACGTCTAGCACCTTGTTCTCCGTGATGTCCCAGCTTTCATTCTCTTCTTCCGTTAATCCATATATAACAATATTATTTCTTCTTGACTGGTTTTCTAAGTAGTCCACCTTGCCCTCCAACCACTCACATCTTGCCTCCAACTCCTTCACCCGTGTCTCAGACTTCTCCAGGGATTCCATCATGGAGTTAATAATTCCTAATAGCTCGCTGTGACGAACTTTACTTTCCGCGAAACCACTTTTCACTTCACTCCTCAACTTGTCCAACAGACCTTCAATATTCGCCATATTTGCACAACGCTTCTTGAGATTACTGCTACTCACAGAGCGGACCGGAAACGCGTCTACACCCGACCGCTGCTCGAACAAGACTCCGTATAGTAAGTAGGGTAAGTATTGCATTCCACCCAAAAATTCGATACCGAGATTTCATAGGAATACATGCTTTGAGGCCCCCTGAACCAAATAAAGTATTTTTGGAAACATGTCCGTGTGTTTGTCTGTGTGTGAATCTGTGAATAGCATAACTCAGAAACGAACAGTCCGATAAACACCAAACTTGGTATTTAGGTTCAGTATGTTCCAGAGATGCGACACGAAGGTTTTCAAGAAAACCCCCCACCCCAGATTACCCCTTACATGGACAATTTTTCGAAAATTACAGTTTTCTCAAAAATGGCTCTAACAATTTTGATTAAAATATTATATATTTAAGATACTTTCTTGACAAATAAAATGTATATCTTGAATTCTCTGGGAATATCTCCAAAACCATTCTTCATTGTAAACGACTTTTGCGTTACTGGCAAAGCATAAGAGATAAAAAAATTTTACTACACAAAAAATGTAGATCGCGTTAAAATACACAATATATGTCATACACATTTTTTGGTTGGGTGAACCATTTTCGGGATATTGTTTGCTATTCCCTTAAATTTTCCAATACTTATACTTTTTCTCAAATGGGAATTCGTTATTCATTTTTTGTCCTGGCAAATCAAAGAGAATGGAATACTCCACATAGCAACCAGCTCTTAATATATTTAACCATCGCTTAAAGCCTACCAATTTTTCTTGCCTCTACAAGAAAATTAGCAATAAGTTTAACATCTCGATATCTCATTAACATGAAGCATTTGGAGAATAAGCGTTTGTAAAAATAGTTTATACAAGAGTAGAGAAAGTCATGTGAGTGTAACAGTTAAGATTTTTTTGTGCTATATTTCACTAGTTTAGCACTGCACATGCATAAACACATGTTGCGTATTCAGGACTTTTCACTCACACAAGATAAACAGTCCCACTAACACTTATTTAGGTGAGTAAGGTTCTCTCTCTCTCTTTTACTTTCTCTACTGTGTATAGTAAGTAGGGGAAGTATTGCATTCCGCCCAAAAATTCGACGGTTGTTTTCCGTGGTCTCCGTGAATATAAATTTTTGGTTGGATACTTAATACCACAACCCAAAGTTCCACATTGAGTCCAAAACGATAGTAGAATGAAAAATAAAACGTAAAGGCGAATGCTCTGTAATCCATCCAAAGATAATGTAAGCAGTTAGACTGGACAGCACCCTAATGTCATCTGCCCGGAACATGTACACGCAGAGGTACAGTTGCTATGTGCATTGCCTTTGTGGACATGTGTCGAAGCTGCCATCTGCTCGTCAAAGGAGCAGAGGTACAGTTGCTTTGCTCATGCCTCTGTAGACATGTGCAGAAGTAAGATGGTATGGCACAGGGATGAGACCTAGAAGGCTAACTGCGCGTCACACACCGATCAACAGGTATCTCGTAATAGAGTCAACTGAAAAATTCAACGCCACAGCCGGGATTTGAACACGGTTCTCCCGCTCTCCGTGCGGTTGCTCTAACCATTGAGCTACTGTGACAACATGCCGGTGGGGCATTGAATTCCCCAATTGACTTAAGTTGTTTCCCAGACATACCTACTAAGGCATCTTCCTCGAGATAACAAACTTAGCGGCGACCTGCTTATTTCAAGTACTTCAGTGCTGGGTGCATATATTATTATTAAGGGTTTTAATTATTTTTTGTTATTATTATATAAATTAATTATACTTTTAATAGACCTTAGCCTGGTCTAAGCAAGTTTTTAATGCTTAGAGCAACCGCACGGAGAGCGGGAGAACCGTGTTCAAATCCCGACTGTGGCGTTGAATTTTTCAGTTGACTCTATATTAAATACTTGCCCAGACCAGGCTAAGGTCTATTAAAAGTATAACTAATTTATATAATAATAACAAAAAATTAATTAAAATCTCGTAATAGACCGGTTGCGATGTGACCACGTAATTAAGGTGACGTAAAATAAATGGAGAAACAAATGGTAGTTTAAGCTTAATATTGTACACACTACACAAAGGATTTAAAGTTTAGGATTTAAATATCTGACCACTACTCATTATTTTCTAGCACTAATTCAGCCTGTAGATTGTGCGTAACGAAACATTATTAACTATAATTGGTTATAATTATGTTAACATGCGTCATTCATCAACATTTTGAATGACTGTTCATGCTCAAAATTCATGGCTGGTGGTAGAAGCATTACATAGCTTGCATGTGTGTCGAACATGCATAAAACACGCAGAAGAAAGATAAGTAAAATAACATGGAACCTGCTTCGAGAAAAATTGGATTTATGTTCCTACTTTACTAAGTGTATTTGGAAAAAGCAAAAACCACACGAGCAGACATATCAGGAGAAAACTTGTTCCATTCTTTCGATTATGCCTATTCCCGTTTTTCCTCATTTGATATTCTAGAAGAAACAGTGAGGTGGAAACGAGCAGCAAGGCGCAAATTCTAAGAAAGAATGGGTGAATTAACGGCGAAGAGGGAAAGTGGAATTGGGTTTGCACATTTGCATGTATAAAACTGCCGTAGTCATATGACTCCACAGATGTAAAAGTGAGAGAAAAACTGAATACGCAATTTGTGTGTTCCAGACTAATCGAAGAAAATAAATCCTTCGCTGTTGATACCACTTTAGCCAATGACATCCCTCTGTCTCTCCCCCTCTCTCGCACAAAAGCGGGTTTTCGTAAGTAGACAGGAATTTTGTGCTCTAATAATCCCTTTAGTATGTATTTATGCATTAAAAATTCCGTAATATACACATATGTATATGTGCATATTTTGCAGCAATACTATAATGTTTATGAAACGAGCGGTAGCCAGTTTCATAACTTTCATACGATCGTCTTATTTACCATTATAGTCAAGTTGCATACGTTTGTCTTTGGTCGACCACACTATAATTTCAAAACTTTGAGATTGTGCAAAAAGATCTTACCCTGTTAATTATGTGTAATGCTCGCAGCAGCTGGCCATCTGTTGCAAGAGTATAGCAACAGATGTCAACATTCTTTAGTTCACGTTGTATTTATTAATTTTTTGTAGGAAACGAGAAAACAAGACATATTAAAGCAAAGGAAATTAACTGAGTTTATTAAAACATTACAATTACAATAAGCACAATTTATTTTATTTTGAACACATTTATTTTATTGTTTATCTGGGGAATGGATCCCAGCAAAGGAAGTTAACCGAGTTTATTAAAACATTGTTATAATTTAACAGAATTTATTTTATTGTGAATACGTCTATTTCATTGTTTATCTGGTGAATGGCTCGCAGCAAAGGAAATTAACTGAGTTTATTAAAAATTACAATTACAATAAAAGCAATTTATTTTATTTTGAATACATCTATTTCATTGTTTATCTGGGGAATGGATCCCAGAGAAAATTAACTGAGTTTATTGACACTATAATTTAAACAAAATTTATTTTATTCTGAATATATCTGTTTCATTGCTTATCTGGTGAATGGATCCCAGCAAAGGAAATTAACTGAGTTTATTAAAATGTTATAATTTAAACAGAATTTATTTGAATGTGAATACATATATTTTATTTTTTATCTGGAGAATGGATCCCAGCAAAAGAAGTTAGCTGAGTTTATTAAAACATTACAATTACAATAAACAGAATTTATTTTATTGTGAATACATTTATTTTGTTGTTAATCTGGGGAATGGCTCCCAGTGGACTGCTGTTTTGAAGGTGTTAAAAGGTATGGGAGACCTGCTCGCGCAGCCTAGTGAGATTATAATCAGTAACTTGTTATTCTAGTTCAATTCCCTCACATGTAATCAGCGAATTATGGTGTTGTCAACTAAGAATAATATTAAGACATCATATGATATAAAATATACATTTAAGATAATTTTATGTAATCTCTCTGTGAATAAAATTATTGTGGAAACATATGAATTATTGAACTCATCAAAATTTACCTGTTACCAGCTTAGTCGCTCACTTTTACTTTTGGTATGATTACAAAACAACAAGGCCTTCACCATACACACGCACCACTCCACTGACCCAAAGTCTCAATCGGAGAACGACTGCTAACCTGCAGAAATATTACCGGAATCTGATTTCTAAAACAATTAAGGGTTCAATATTTTGAAATGTTTTCTTTTGAATAAATTAGTAGGTTACATTTGTACGGGGTATTCAGATTTATTCGGCCATCGCCTCAAGTCGGTTGTCTGCGCGGGACGTCAATAGCTTGAAGCGAGTTTATCACCAGTGACTCTGACAAAGACTAGCGAAATATGAATGTCAAAACTTTCGAGGTTAACTTAGCGAAATGGAACTTGTATCGTACATTTCCAGTGATTGCAATTGGAACGTCTTTCGCCTGCGTCTCGTGAACTCGGAATCTCAGCTTGTATGCTGATAGGTAACTCTTGGACGGTTTTTGTAGCGTAGAGTGTCCTGGCTTAGCACTCAAACACGCAAATTCTATAATTGGATCACTTCCATCTCGCGTGCAAAGAACGCAGAAGAGTCCTCGTGAAAAGCAGTTCTGCACCACCGCAGTACATTAACCTGCTTACGAAGACGGAAACCTTTTTTTTTTTTTTGTTATCTAAACTTTTAGTGTAACATTTTTTTTGAAGTTTTTAAATTATATCCTTTTTTATGGGCAGGGTGGTACAGTATTTTATTGCATTTTCCCCATGGGAAAGGGTAAACTCAGAAGGTAATTCTCGTCCAGACTAAGAATCGAGAACTTGTAGATAGTCACCAAAGGTTCGTTGAAAGGTGCGACCAGAGGAAATCCTCCATCTTGCTCTGCGCAAGAAATCTAAATACTGCTGGGCATCAGTAGCTTCGGGGAAATTCCAAAGTAGATAGTAGATACTGTGTCCAAGTATCCAAATGAGGCTATTGTGCTGCATACGTGGAAACCGGAAGTCCGGACGAAGAAAGCTTTCCGGAGTGCAACTGCAGAAATCCAGCTTGCGTAAGAAGGCCACCGCAAGGTTATATATACCAGATGCCTTGAAGCAGCTGGAAATGCGATGTAGTAGAGTATCCGGCTGTTGACAACAATGGTACAAGGAGGAGTCACATAAATGAATACTCGTGAGCCGCTGACGGGTTGGTATCACGTCGTGGACAGGCTGGTACCAAGTGGAACGAACCGAGTAAGGGAGTGTAGTGCTAGTGACATTTTTGTAGAGTTGTTCATAGTCAAGGTTAGCTGGCGCAATGCGTTCGAGGCGCATCGAAGGCAATGAGATCTTCATAAATTTTGCGCACCATCGATTGCCAGGCTGTTGACAGTCCAAACTCAAATAACACCATTCCAAGAAATATGTGCCCAGATAGAGTAGAGAAGCAGGAATGGATCGAACATCCACGGGATTTCGGAGATCCGGGTGAGTGGACGAAGAAGTCACCCAAGAGACAGATACAGCCCTGCCAGAGCGTGCACTGCGAGGTTCAATTCCGCACCTCTCCTCTGAGACAAGGGATTCACTGAACTAATAATGAAGTTACTCGTTTAAACTGACTGGCCGTAAAGGCCGAATAAATCTGAGGACCCGTTATAAATGTTAAGAGATACTAAACAATAACATTTAAACTAAAATTCGAATTAAGTATAAGCATAAACACTATACTTGAAGGCAATTCTCAGAACCCCTTAACAGCCCACTTCACACCGCCAGAGAACGGCCACGAACGTATGAGGTGGGGATTCACCGATGTGACGTGAGCTATTAATTGCGTGTGAGCTACCATCGGTGTTACTAAGTTTCAAGACTAACGCTACATGATATATTATTCGGAAATGTCACATTTGCAAAACCAGTATAAGAATTCATTCATTCATTCATTATCTATTTACCCTCCTCTTATGTAGGACTTACACCCCCAGGACTTACAAGCGGGTGCCTGGGGTCAGAGGCCCGTCGAGGAGCAGACACTCATGGATCAGACAGAGCATCCAGGATGGGTGATCAGCACGATGCCTGGTATGGGATGAAGGAAGTAGATGAAACAAAATGTTGGTGAAATGGATGAAAGGAAAGGTGATGATGGAGCAGTTGGTGGAATGAATGGCGGGGCAAACCGGAGGACCCGGAGAAAACCCGCTCAGACGCCGCTTCGTCCACCACAAATCCCACATGCAGGTCCCTGGGTTTGAACCCGGGCCGCCTCGGTGGGAGGCGAGCGGTCTAACCACTCGGCCACGGCGCCGCCAAGTATCAAAATAGAATAAATAAAATAAAAACATATAAATGAAAAATACATGTTAAGCAAATAAATATGCAGCATAATTTGCCAACTGGTGAAATATTGTGCTTTTTTAATAAAATGACAAAATATGCGTTATAATGTCACCGCGGTGCGAAGTTACCTGCGGTTGGGCGATGCGAGCGCATCTGGACTGGCCTACGTAGCCGGCTGAGTGCGGCTAATGACCGGTCTCTTCAGATTAATAGTCGCGTAACCATCTCATTATGTGACACTTCGCAGTTTGGATAGTAATTACCTGTACCAGAAGATTCCTATGGGCCGATTCTAGTAACCTCCACTTCTAGTACATTTCCTTTGTATGACAGGCGTGTATAAAAGGTTGCTCTTACACAACAATGAATTCAGTCAGTTAAATTACGAAGTGAGAAGTGGACAGTGCCAGTGCAGTTCAATTGTGAGTTGATTCATCAATTCAGTTGTGAAATGTGATTAGACGGAGCTGTGTTGTCTTCTGAATGTGTGCCAAAAGTGACTGAAACGTAATTTCTATGCTCATTTTGAGTGCCTAAGTGATAAATAAAGTGTGTTTAGAAGTAAATGGTGTTCTCCTTTGGTACAAAAGTAGCATACAAAATTTTTTAAATTGTTGCGAAGTTAGTTATTAACGCATGTACTAAGTAGGCTTACTTTGTGACAGAAGAGAAGAAGCATATATTAGTATTAAAATCCGCTCCTCAGTCTTAAGGTACAGAGGGAATAGAGTAAATTAGGTAACCGGTCAAAAGAAATGGATAAACGAACTGAAAACAAATAGTTTGCTTGTTTATAGTAACGCAATTTTCCCATAATGTGCCACATATATTCTGCAGTACGGCATACTATAGGCTTTTAACCGTGGAGTTCAATACTAAAATTGTGAAGTTTCAGTATTTATTGCCACAGGCCGTTGGCTAAGTATTTATTTTGAGCCTGAACTTGAAATGGTATTAATATCGGTTGGAATGCCATCTTGAAGTAAAATAAGGGTTTGAGTGGGTTCATGTGGTAGATGTCGCCTCTGGGTGCTGGTGGATGCTCTTGAAGATCTTGTAGATACAGGTGCTGTGAACTTGGAAATGCTCGGTTTGAATTTACTGCGCCTCTCACATAATTGGTATTGCAAGTTTATGTCTAGCGTGGCAGACTTAACTTTCTGGAGGATAATTTTTTTTTATTCCGTAATTGTGAATGCTAGTCTGTGTGCAACGCGTAACATGTTTGAATGTTTCTTTAAGTCCATTATATTTTAAGATATACATAAAATTTTACTAGCTCTAAGTTGTAGCAATATTGAATCTTATCTCATGTTTGCAGTGTTTAGAATATTTATTTGGAGATATATTAGATAATTATTTCTTAAATAATAAATCCAATAAATTAATTTTCACTATAATGTGCTTTAACGACGAACAATATATGATAATTGAATCGAATGTTTTCTTAAATGTATACTTTAATTTCTTGTAGACTTGCTTTATTGTTTATAGTCCAAAATATTGGATTATTCGCTAGCGAATTATTACTCCTTCCGCTTTTGCTGTAAGCGTCTGTTTCCTCAGTAAACTTGTTTTCTTTCTTTATTGTATCGCTTCAACTGTAAATTCATATCGTGACTACTTTCAAATACAGAACATGATTACAATGAAAAATACAATACTTTAAAACAGTAATAGTTCATCAACCTTAAATACTCTAGATATGTATGTTATACATTGTTATACAATTTTGTCGTTTCCATAACCTTTAAAGTTCTTAGTTGTATTTCTGTAACAATCTTAAGAATTGAATCTTGTTTAGTTCAGCTATTGTCTGGTCTCTATTCTTCGTAAAATAAATTCATATAATATAAAAATTCTTACATGAAATGAAAAACGTATTCATAAGAATAATACATTTGCAATCACTTATGTATAAAGCATTATTTATAATTGAATACTTACTTTTTTACATATATTTTTACATGATTTTTTATTCTGAAGTCCATTTTTTCGTTCACTTTATTTAAGGTATTTTAAACTGCATTCAATTTTTTATATTATTCAGTATAGCAATAAATGCAATTGCAATCAATAATGTTAAATATATAAATGCTCAAGGCAAAATTATGAACAAATGGTTCTTTAAAAATAATACAATAATAATGTGATACACAATGCACAAATAAATATACAATACATTAAATTCCTTTAACCACTCCATTTGATTTCAGCTTTATCATTCCTTTACAAGCTTTATAAGTTATTTTTTATCCTTTTACTTATACCTGCTTGAAACTTCATAGTTTTACGAGCATGCATACATATCATTATATAACTTTACTACCGTTAGTGTAACCTCTCTAAGTTTCTAACATTTTAATGCTTCAAACTCGATGACTCGAATCTGGTGTAAAGTAATGCACCAAAAATGAAGAACCATTTTAAAATTTCGTCTTAGGGAGTACGATTATAAAAGTATGTTTTGGCTCCATACAGTTAGAGCTGATATAGGTAAGATAACTTGAAATTTGAAGATTGGAAGGGGAGAGTGATTTTTTTTTAAATTTATTTGTTTAAGGTCACTTTAACCATTTTGGTCTAATCGCGACCGATTTAGGTTCAGTATAACAATTTTAAAAAGCATTTTAAAATGATTTTACAAAAACATAACAATTCACATTGAAAAATAACGATAGTCTTACGGTTAGTTATTACACATTGAGCATAACAATGGTTTACAAGAACAACTAATACAGAATGAATATTACAGTAATTTTAGAATCACAATTTTTCCTGATTAAAAAAACAACAATTTCTTAATTCTTTTGATTAAATATCATTATATAGTTCAATTGCTTTAATAAAATTCATAATATCTCGACAGTGAGAGGGTTCATTCAGTGCTGCATGAAGGTTTATTGGTATACCAAATTGTTTTCTCTACTGTTGAAACTTTGAACATCTCAGTATAATATGATCTACTGTTAGTGCTGTTTGACACTTATCACAGGTGGGTGGAGGACTTCAGTTTAAAAGGCAGGAGTGTGTAATTCTGGTGAGTCCAATTTGTAGGCGGGTTATTGTAATTTGGTACTGCAATACCAAATTAATTTTTTTAGGTATTTAACTGAGGTATTTAAAAGTTAAAATTTGAGGTATTTAACTGGATACTCTGCAGTAGAAGTCTGGCGCCCATTGTGAAGTTTACTGTTGTTGTTCTGTATCCAACTATTCCACCACTGACTTTTTATTTGTCTCTTGAAGTGAGTAACTGCATCGTAGTAGGGTGTAGCTATAGTTGAGTGCTGTGGATGACATATTGATTCCTTTGCAGAAGTGTCCGCTTTTTCATTTCCTATAATTTTCTAATGAGAAAATTTGTCCAGGTAGATAGGTTAGTTAAAGTAAATGTATGTCTTGGACGATGCTGCTGATGGAGTAAATGTTTTGGAGGGATTTTAAAGCAGACAGGGAGTTCACTGTTGATAAATTAGGTGTGATAGTGTAGTGTTTTCAATATATATTCAAGTGCCTTTTTAATGGCATACAATTCACAGCTGAGTACTGAAAAAGTGATGGTAATTTGTACTGGAAGCTCTTATCACACACACTACCATTGCTTTCTTCAGTTTTGGAGCTATCGGTGTAAATGTGGAAGCTATTTGGATATTTACTAATTTTTTCTTAAAATAACTGTTGATAAATGAATGAGCTTGTATTTACTTTTTTGTCATCATTTAGCTCCATATCAATTACCGGTAATTTATTTCTCCAAGGCGGTCTATTCGATTTTCCCTGTCTTGAGGTTATACAGGGTATTGTCATAATTAGTTCCTTTAAACGTCTGTGTATTCTAATGTAGAAAGGTAAGGAATGTGTCGGCTGTATAGGAAATGGTCTTGAAGATATTTTGGGAAAATATGTTAATGCATCCTGGAGTCGGGTGTTGCTGTTATCTTGAGGGCATATGTGATACTAAGTTGTTTTCTGCGATATTCTAGTGGAATTTAATTAGGCTCAATCAGCATACTGCTTACAGGACTGGTACGTCAGGCATCTAATGCAATCCGAATGCCAGAATTTGGAATAACATCAAGCATTTTCAGAGAGGAGTGTCTGGCAGAAGTGTATACAATGGAGCCGTAATCCAGCTTTAAGCGAATCATAGCCCTATATGTAAACATCAGCACATAGGAGTCGGCTCCCCAGTTAAGTGCGGCCAAAGCTTTTAAAATATTTAGTCTTCTTAGATAGTCATTTTTCAAATTTAGTAGCTGAGTCTTCCATATTATTTTTGTCAAATATAAGTCCAAGTATCGTTAAAGTATCTACCGTCTCAAGTTTTTTGTCTTTGAATTTTAGTTCTGAAGTATGGCTGTGTTTGTTTCTGGAAAATAATATGCATTTTGTCATAGACGATATTTGAAAGCCAGTTTCTGCACACCATTGCTCAATGTTCTGAAGTGATTCTTGCAGGCAGTCTTGAGCTGAAGTGATTTTTCCTTTACAATAAATAATCAAATTAGCAGCAAAAAAGCTAGACTTAACTGGTGGTCTAATTTCTGAAACAATGCCATTTATAGCTATTAAAAATGAAGTGACGCTTTATACAGAACCTTGTGGTTTGCTATTTGGCATAGAAAATTTTTATGATAAAATGCCGTTAGCTTTTACTTGGGCTTTGCGATACTGTAAAAAGCTATAGATAAACCTAAGCATGTTTCATGATATCTTTTGTTGTATTAAGATTCTCAGCACGTATTCTCGCCACACCAAATCGGCTTTATGAATATCCAAACTAACTGCAATTACATGTTCTTTGTTGTGGAAAGCATCCAATATATCTGAATATAGAGCTATTAGATTGTCGTTTGTTGAATGAAACTGTTTAAAGCAATTTTGAGTTTCTCTGAAGAAGTTATTTCTATTCAGAATCCATCTTAGTCGCTTACTAATTATTTTCTCCATTAGTTTGGATAATGTTGATATCATAGTAATGGGTCTGTAGTTTTCTGGCAGTGAAGAGTCTTTATTAGGCTTACCAATTGCAATCATTGTGCTGCCATGCCACTGAGCAGGAAAGGAGTTCTGTGTCCAAATATGCTGATAGCAGATTCTCCTGTGCCTTAGGAGGAAGTTGATGTAGGAATGAGTAGGGAACATTAACTGGTACAGGACTGGAGTTCTTGCATTGGTAAAGAGCATCTTGTAACTCGCTTAAAGTAAATTCTTCATTATAGCTTTCAGAGTTGTTCTATAGGAAGACAGATGTTAAATTAAGGAACTTTGCTTTTGTATTCTAAAAACTCTATTTCATAATTAGCCTTACTGGATATTTCTACATATTACTCAGCTAAAGTGTCAGCAATATCTTGTGCAAAGTTACCTTGTTATTGTTATTCTGGTCGTGTAACATATTAAAACAGTTGTTACGTTTCATGCCTTTAACTTGCTTTATTCGTTTCCACATTATTTGAATTGGGGCCTGATAAGACATTGAAGGTGCAAATGACAGCACGAGGAATTTTGCTTTCTTTAATGGTGCGTCCTGCTACAGCTCGTAATTTTTGAAAAAGTAACTTGTTTTCTGGACTTTGGTGGCGTTTGTAAATATAATAGGCTTTGTTTTTACTTTTGATTGCTTTTTTGCAGTGTTGATTCCACCAAGGAATGTTTTTATTGTTATGGTTAACGTTTACAATAGGAATGCTTGATTTCGCAGTGTTTAACACGGTGTCAATGAAATTAGCTATTAATTCACTTGCTGTAAAGTCATGGAATCTTTCAAGAGAATTAATGAAGTGACAAGTTTGTCCATAATATGTTTAAATTCGTTCCGGTTTGTGTGACGCAGGTTCCATTTAACTAAGGGTGTGGTAATTCTTGATATCTGATCATTATGTAAAATAATTGGAAATTGGTCACTTCCTATTGGGTATTCATAGACATACCAGGTAAATAGAGGCGCAAGTCTAGGAGAACAAAGGGATGATCTATGTTGCTGTGAGTTTCGTGAGTATAATATTATACCGTGTAGGACTCTCAGAATTCAGTAGGATCAAATCGTGTTTTTCGATTAAAGATTCCACTATTGTACCTCTTTGATAAGTATGTGAACTGCCCCAAAGAGAGTTATGCGAGTTGAAATTTCCAAGAATAATAAATGGCTTTGGTAGCTGTACTATTAGTTCTGATAGTTCTAATGTAATATTTTGGCTGTTTGGAAGATAAACATTGCCTATATACAAGGTAATAGGCGTTAAGACTGTCACTGCAACAGTTTCTAATTCAGATGTTAGGGTGAGTTTACGATGCGCAATACTGTGGTGTACGTATATAGGTGGCCACACCTCCACCTGCATGCACTGCAGAGGTACGATTTTTATGATATGCTGTGTATTGTTTAATGTTAGCTACATACTGGTTTTGGAAGTTAGTTTCTTGCAAACAGATAAGAGAGGTTGGTGTTTGTGGATTGCATACTCTAAATATTCATACTTGGGTCGAAATCCATTTATATTCCTTTGGTGCAAAAAGACCCAGTATAAAATGAATTAGTTACTTCCATCTGTTAGTGTAGTAGAATTGCAAGCGTCTTCAGCATATGCTTGCAATTTTCTTTTTAAGAATGTAAAACCTCGTTTCATGTTTTTTGTCTTTTAATAGATAGAATGTGCATCCAAAAAGTTTATCAGAGGCTGAACATCTGTATTTTCTAAATATTCCAGCGCAACAGCTACTGGATTCGAATTTCCTTTAGTTCTCTCTAAGAGACTTTTGAGTTGCATATAGTTTAGTAGATGTTTGTTTTGAGTGTCAGATAAACTTTCTTTTGGTGGAGTAAGTTGTGAACCTAGATCGTGATTGTTCTGCATTTTCAGTTGCGGCTTGGTTTTCGGTTTTTTAGCTTGTTCTGGTTTACAGTTGCCGGACTGGCAATTGTTTTTGTTACTGGTTGTTCTTTCATATTGACAATGGCCGAGTCAGAGGAAGCAGATTGTGGACGTTTCATTGGTTTTATTGTGAATGTTGCTGCCTTTTCTTAAATAACTGGTTTTAATATTGGGATCTCAGTAGTATGTGTGTTGAGATCAGGTTATGTTTGTAGTTCAGTATGTTGTTCATCTTCGTGTTTACAGTCTTTTGCTACATGGCCTGGTTGTTTACATATGAAACATGACGAGTCAGTTGTCAGGTACGTCCAGTAAGTCGTACCATCATATTTCACGTGCATGGACTCTGGGATTTTATCTAAGTCATTTGGGTGCACATAAACTTGTCTTCTAAAACTTAGAATATGGGTAAACCTGGTTCTGACGGCCCCGCTCTAAGTAACGCTATAGTTGATCCCAAACCAAATATTTAGAGTTTGTATTTCAAGCTCCAGTACATAGTGAGCAATTACGGGGCACACTTTTGAAATTATAACTCTTTGAAATGTCGTTAGCAATGGTCTTATTTCCAAAGATACCTCTGCAATATTTATTCTAGTTTTAGTATATGTTAATTACTGTGCTATTTCCTTGTTTGTTAGATAGAGGCAGATACGGTTTCTGATAATTCTAGATGCAACGCGTACATTTGTAGGCTTAATTAGCTTACCATAGCATATGTATATTCCTTTAGTGTTGAGTCCATCCACAGAATCCAGGATGATGCCTGTTCTTTCGTAGGGAAGACATCCTTCTGCGTAACAGTGGCATAGCTTCTAGACGATTGGGATCCATTTGGTTGTATTTCCAAAATGGTGGCCCCTTGTTCAGTGGTCATTTCGATGTAACAATTGAAGTAGATAGTTGCTGCTATGTATTGTAAGTCAGTTTGTAGATGCTGTATTAAAGGAGTTGTATTATAGTTCAGCTGTTGGGGAGGCAAACTTGAAGTAGTTGCAACCGCAGGTATGGTACCCGGTTTCCGGTAGCCTTTGCCCCAAATGTACTTTCAGGTGGCCTTTGCTCCAAGTTTAAAAATATTATCTTTGTATTTTTACTGTTTCTTTAAATATTATATATTTATGTCTGCCTCGGCTGCGTCAGTATTTATTTTAGAGACATGGATGTCTTAGCAGGGTTGTGGTGCAACAAGCATGTAGGCTCACGCAGATTATTATTTTACTTCACTCCTTTTATTAATACTTGACACGATTTAAATTACACTTCACTAATATAGAGAGAGAGTTGTGAGATTTGTTTATTAAATACTTGCACTTTTAACACGTAAACTATTTTTTTACTCAAAATGCATATAAAATCTCTCAAGGACGCATCACGCATCCGGTTACAATCACTGTCTGCAGGCAACACGTCTGGTTATGAGCACTGTTTGGAGGCAACTGAACTTTTTCCACATCTTAAATTTGTAAATTTCTGTATTTCAAGTCTCTGATTGGCTAATCCTAGTCCAATAGAATACCTTCATTTAACTAAAGCTGTTTCCGGTTGTTGATTGGCTATTTTTAAACTGTCTTAAAATTTACATAATTGCTGCTCTAATAATGACTAGTAGTATCTAAACTTCCTTACTCATTGTTGCCTCAAGGTTACCTCATTGTTAGCAACTTTAAACCTATTTCTCACAGCTCCTACATTATTAAATTACGTAAATCATTCATATAACATTATTACACATGGATACAATAATATAAACATATACAATGACTATAATATACACTTTTTAGATATTGTTACATACACATATTGTTTATTGTTTTAAGGCGGGCTGTTATTGAATTTACATACTTATATAATTATACTTAAATTATTCAGGTGTTAAAAATACTGCCTCACAATTGGTATTGTTGCTTCGTTTGGAGAGGTTTGATACGTATGTAGGACTTTAGCTCCCTGGTCGTACTTAACGTGATTGAGCTGTTTTAGATTAGTAACTGTACTGATAAGAACTTACAGTGCTACAAGATGAATTAAAACACTCCTGTAGATCTCTTGAATGCAATTTTAGCTATTAATTTCTCAATAACTAACTAAAACAGGCATAGGAACACGCGGAACGTTTTTATAGAAACCATGACCTACCTTATCCGCCGAGGGTGACATTACACAACTGGTGTTTTCCCCAAAGCTGCCTACCCCTGCTCCTTTGCCTTTGTTATGCTACAATATTTTGCAGATGATCCACGGGGAAGAGGAGAGGCAAGTTCAGGTTAGAGAAGCCAGATATGCAATGAATAGTGACTGAACGGGTTTTAGTAAACATGTGACGTAACGTCTAATAACACAGTACTTCACGTTATATTTTGCAGGACAAGGGAAACTTGCTATTAGTTACTTTTACAACTCCTGATTCCAATGTTTGTGAAAACGGCTGTTCAGGGACGTTTTCTTACTATCTTTGTCCGCATGTCTCTCTTTTACCATGTTTTCGTGAACGCCTATAATGATTAACAAAAATAGTTTTGTTTTCTACGTCGTATCGAATTTTGGTCACAATATTATTATTATTATTATTATTATTATTATTCAAAACTTTCTTAGCTTCTGAAATATCCGTATACCAATAAATGCATATTAATATAAAGAAGTTATAAATCACAGTTATGGTAACGATAGCTTTTGCAATTTTGAACATGAGACAATTGTTTTAAAATTAAATAAAATCTAATCTTCTATCAATGATAGGAAAACAATTACTAACCAGAGGAAACATATACGCATACGCATTTTAATTTCTTTTCTTATGCCTTTGAATACAATTCTTAAAGTTAGCAATTTACTGCACCATAGATTGCATAGAAAGAGGGAGCGAGAGAGAGGGGACCTGTTTGACGCATCTGCGTGTGTGGGTGTCTCGTGTCCGTGAGCACTTTGAATTAATTCTATATAAGACGGCCACAATATGAGTGCGTTCGGTGAGAAGAGGAATTAAACCGTTTACGGAACAAGTGGACGGGGCATCGGAAGCGGAGTCAGGGAAAGGAAACAAGGATACTGCTCACGAGAACTAATGTGAAGACATCAGCAGGTTAATTCCGTTTTCGTTATGCACTATACGTTCCCACTATAGCCTTGCCCCTCACTATTCCCGCATCGCTACAGCTGCAGATGACCGCTACATTGTGCAACAGGCAAGGAGGGATCCACGACAAACAGCGGATGTAATTGCAACCACATTTAACAGGACAGCTAGGCACGCAATCTCACCATACACAGTGGCACGGCGACTACACAGAGGTGGTCTCTTTACCCGACGGCCAGTACGTTGTGTTCCATTGACATCCGCACATCGGCGGCACCGTTTGCGATGGTCTCAAGAGCATCAAAATTGGACCAACGAGGAAGGGGTTCGCGTGCTCTTCTCGGATGAGAGCATATTCAGTCTAAGTAGTGATTCTCGACGTACCCTCATCTGGCGAGAGGTGGGAACACGTAATGAACCCAGGAACATCCTTAACATGATCACTTTAGTGGTCCGCATGTTCTGGTTTGGGGAGCCATAATGTTGCATGGGCGCACCGACCTCCAAATCTTTGAACACGGTACCTCACTAATCAACGTTATTCTGATACTGTACTCCTTCCCCATGTGCGTCTTTTCAGGAGTGCGGTTTGCTCTGACTTCATTTTTATGGATGACAATGCGCGACCGCAACGAACGAAGGATGTTTTGGAACGAGAAGATATTCGGCGAATGGACTGGCCTGCCCGTTCCCACGATTTAAATCCCATCGAATACGTGTGGGATGCGTTGGGAAGACACATTGCAGCACATGCACATGCTCAAAGGACCATACAAAAGTTGTCAACAGCGTTGGTGGAGGAATGGAACACTCCACCACAAGAACTGCTTACCAACCTTGTGGCCAACATGGGAGCACAATGCAGAACATACATTGCTGTCCGTGGTGTTTATACACCATTATAAGAATCATGTATCTGTTTCTGTAAATCTAGAGAGCCATCATATGTCGTATTGACTTTAGTGTAGGTTATGCTCTAAGAACAAAAATGGCATTTCTGTTCGTCTCATTGTATATTTCGTTTTGTTGCCTACTGTAGCATATCGTAGCAGTTCCATCTCTGTAAGATTCAAGTTTCATTGAGCTATGTTACTTGGCAGTGTCACTGCATGCGAAGATTACTTTCGTCCTTAGGTTTTGCACAACCAGTGTATACATATATTTACACTTTAATAGAAACACAACTTACAACAACATATTAAAATACACTAAATCACACTGATGTCACTGTCGGGTATATTTTTTACTCTGTTTGCGAATCAGAACATCATGCCTACTGCGGTATATTTCTTTATCCACCGTCTGTACCCAGGGACAGGTGACAAGACATTGTGCAATCTGCATCTATAACCAGAAATCACGGACCAGGTCATTCTAATCCGCTCTCTACCCATTAGCTTCAACGAATAAATCAACCATAGCATATGAATACAACTAGACTGAAATAATCAAGAGTTAAATAACCTGTGTGTCACAACATGTGAATATAGATTGAGAAACCAGACATTTGTAGAATAGTTAGATATACACGGAATTATAGGAGATAAAACTAAAAAGGTAGCTGGTGTAACATAATGAGACATAGTGTAATATCAATGGAAAAGAAATGCGACCCTATAAGTACAGTGTACTGAAATAGCAACAACAAATCAACTGCTACAGTTAAATAAACCAGATATGTTAATGTACAATTAAAAACTTCTACATTCGAGTCTCATAAGTGTAATTGCAATGAAAGGTGCTAAAAAGAAACAAAAAATGCAATTTGTATAGTCGCTATCAAATAAAAAAAATCTGTTGTGATTATTTTATGGTAGCTAGAAGTCGAAACTGGATACATATTAATATTGCGCAATGATATCGCCATTAAGCAAATACATAATCTACAGTTGCTTAAAACAGAAAATCAATAAGAACATCTATTATCTTTAACATTTTAAATTTAGAAAGTCCTCTCTGTAGGATTGTCCCTTGCAGTGGCGGAGGGGCTCAGTGCCAATAATCCAAATGATAAATTGTGTAAGCGCAAACTACCAGCTGACACGAGGAAAGGGGAAGCTAAGAACATTCCACAACGGATAGATGAGAACCAACAGTCCTGAGTTTGACTCTTCTAAGAGAAGAAAACTGCTAAATCAAACTTCAGGAAGGCGTCTCTCGTTAGCCTTGAAAGACAACTGTCTAAGGAAAGCAGATTAACAAAAAATCTGGTCCTCCAGGTTGGGGGTTGTGTGAGGATTGGGTACCTACTCCACATAAAAACAACGTTACTTAATCTTCATATTCAGATACAACTGGATGGAATAATTAACGACAACCGAGGTTTGTAAAGGACAAAACGTTTGGTATAACTGAGAGACTAAAAATTGCGACATGGAACTATGGGATTAGGAAACAAAGAAGAAGGCATAATAATGAATTAAAACACAGAAATACACAGAACGAAACCGAACTCTACACACAAACCTTCACACGTTGTTCAGGGATGTTTTCCAAGAGTTTTTATATGAGGAACATATGGTCCCCGGTGACTCATTACCGAGTAACTTCATTGTTTTCGTTTTGTAATAACTCATCCACCTTTGCATCTGTTTACTTGGAATATGATTGTTTCTAAAGATAACACACATTTGACTGCTGTAGAGCGTGTTTATATTACGGTCCGTCAGCAATTAATCGCTAGTCATCGCTTCCTGACAGTTGCAATTATTTGTTTTTAATAACCGCACATTACAAAAAGACGTAAAACAATCCAAATTGCTCTTTTAAGCTGTTTAAAGTACTATTGTGGAAAATTTCGATCGCCATGATCACGAAAAACTTCACATGGACTGTCGTACACGCTCTAGCTTGCCGGAATATTGGCGCATATCGTCCGCGACTGCTACAATCTTGGAAACCAGGTATTAGTTTCGACAGGTGTCACGCAAACCAGGCTCTTCACGTGACCAAAGAAAAAAATTCCATGGTGTCAGATATGGTGATCGATCTGACCATTGAACAGGGCCACCACGACCAATGCTCCTTTGCCTGAACTGTTCATCTAGGTGTTCTCTAACATTCACTGCAAAATGTGCTAACGCCCATCTAATTGAAACCACATACACCTGCGAATTACCAGCGGGATATCTTCCAGAAAACTTCGAAGGCTATGTTTAAGGAACTTCTGTAGGCCACAGTCTGTGGGTAGTACATAAGGCCCAGGTACAGAGTCGTTAGGGATGCCAGCTTACACATTGACAGAGGGTGTCTGTTAGTAGGCTGGATTCAGCATAACATGTGGATTTCCATACTCCGAGATATGGTTATTCGACTGTTGAACATGCCGTCCCCATAAATATTGCCACGTTTGTGTACAATCATAGGATGGAAATGTTGGTTGTCTACTGGTTGCATTGCCTGAACCCTCTTTATGGATTATACGAGTGCAATTGCTGTTCATGTAAAACCGTCTTGCATTCACCGCTCGTGCAATAAAACGACTACTGCTTGCAGAGTTGCATTTAAAACATCCTCTTCACGATCGCGTACTCTGACATTCCTCCCATGGTCAGTATCTTGATGCCTACAGTGAAGGGCCCGATTTCTCGCTATCTCGTGTGTACAGCTGCAAAAGTGATGAGATAGCCGCGCTCTGGAACAGCTCTGCATAGCGTCGTTGTGCCGCTCTTTCACTGCACTGAGTGAAATCGTAGACGAGATGTTTATCGGCCTAATTCTGCATAAGTAAGGTTATTCATGTCGTGTTTCTAATAACGTCCTACAAAGTAATGCACTGCGAGATTTAAAAGCTGAGACCGAACTGAGCAGGAGTACAAGCCTGCTATCGTACCGCACTGTAAACACGCTCTACTGCGCTCTGCTACAGCAGTGAAAGTTGTGTTTTTGTTTCGAAACAATCATATTCCGAGTTAATACAAACAAATACAGAGTTAAACAAAACGAAAACAATGAAACTACTTCCTATATCAAAACACTCAGCAAATTACCCCCAGCAACTTGTGAAGGTTTATCGGTGGAGTTCAGATTCACACTTTAGATATAGCAGTGATAAACGAAGCTAAGAAGTTGAAAGACACAAACAAATTGAAATATTTTATAATGATGTATAGTAAAACCTAGAATATTTTTAATTCGGAGTCATAGAACCTTAGAGGTAACATTGACTTCTGAATAATGTTATTTTATTAAAACTCTCCCTAAGTTGTTGATAACTATTGCTGTAAATTTGGCATTCTTCATAAGTGGAGTTTTATTTTTTATTGATGCATGGAAATAAGCACAGATCTCATCACGGAATATTTTGAAGTGATATACTCGAGAAACATCCCCAGCTAATTCAAGTTTGTGACTCAAACAGTGGCATACACCTATGTTACGTCATTTGTTTAATAGCGGCCTTGCAACTCCAGTCTATCTCTGCAACATCGAACTTGCTGTCTTGCTCCATCAGAACAAAACCCAGATTCGAATTTTTGCAAATATTTATGTACAAATATTAGGTTGTCTCATAAGTTCGTTCGTTTTTTTTTCCGTTACGCTTCAATCATTAAGAACGCCTGGGTACACACCTCACCCGCAGTACAGCTACGATAGCGTAGTTGAACTTTCCGTTTAAAAATTGTAAACACAAGGTCGTTCAAAAGAGAAATAACTACGGCAGTTAGGTTTTGTAAACAAAATATTTCCTGCAGTATACACCATTATTGTCGACAATTATTGCCATCTCTCTGGAAGCTTATAAATTCCATTTCTCCAAAATGTGGGGGTTTTCTGGTTTTCATCAACTTCTCTAGGTTCAGTCTACAGTCCTCCAAGGAAGTGAGGCGTTTGTCATTCAGGAAATTCTGCAGGGAACGGAATAGATGAAATTCGGCTGGAGCAATGCCTGCAGAATACGGCGGTTGGGGTAACACATTTCATTCAAAATTACGAAACTTTTGACGAGTCACCATAGAGGTATGTGGTCTGGGTTGTCGTGACGAAAGACGAAATCGTTTCTCAATTCCGCTCTTTTCTCTTCAATGGCTGCCATAAGACTGAGAACAGCATTTCTCGGAGTTGATAGTCTCATTATTTGGAAGAAGTTCGTAATATAGGATTCCTTTGCAATCCCACCAAATGCATAGCATCCCACCTTTCTCGGATGCAGCCCTGGTGTAGGAACCGATAGTGGCGACTGCCCTTTCTTGCACCATAATTTATTCTTTCGGTTGCTGTTGTACACAATCCACTCTCATCTCAGTTACCAGCAGTTCCAGAAAAGGATCATTCTGATTGCGTCTCAATAAAGCCTTAGATGGAAACGGGCTGAATCAAATTCGCTTCCCTCAGTTCGTGAGTAACCCATACATCGCGAATGTTTACGTAACCCAGTTTTTTCAAGTCCATGGCCACAGTAGCAAGAGTAAAATTGAGCTCCAATGCTAACACCGGAGTTGTCATTCGTGGATTGTTGACTATAATTTCATTAATTCTTTTCACGTTCGTAACCATTGGCCGTCCAGGTCGAGTGCTTTTCTATTAGGGAGAAATACCCAGCTCCAAATCGACTAAACCACTTTTTACTTGCTCGATTCGTTACTGCATCTTCCTCGTATACAGCACAAATTATCTCCCGGCATTATGAGGCGATTTTACCCATACGATTTTAAAGCAGCATATGATGTCGAAAATGTTCCTTTTTGCTTTGACATAGTTTGTATACACAAGTTCACGCTTGCGATGAATCAGGATGGCTTCACCAGGTAATTTCGCATGCGGAACCCATCGTGACCGACGGAACCGCTTAGGTTGAAATTTTGTCAGGCGCTCGGATCCCCGACAAGTCGAAAAAGGGCAGACTTAACGATTGCCGTATGGGACAATTCAAGAGAACGAATCCGAGATGTAATACCCAATTCAAAAGACAAAAGAAGGTACTGGACCAAGGGAAAATCTAGACATGCAAAGAAAAACAATTCTAGCTATTAACAGGTTTTTTATTTTTCTGGATCAGCACTGCCCCCATTAACCTAATCACTCACAGATAACCTGCTCACAATCGATTACACCAGGCTCAACAAAAATAATTAAGAATAATGCACTAAAGCACAAGGTTTCAAAAAATCAAACAAGCTTAAATAAGTAATTCGCAGATTAAATAAAAAAAATAAAGCTGAATAATATTTTGAATAGATAGGCCAATATTTAATTTTTAAAACCCAGATGAAGTATGAAACAAAGTTAGCGAGAATTTATAATAAACATTACGATCTGAAACAAATGATTTAATAGCAAATAAAACACAAATCCAAAAGATTTAATAGTAGTTTCAGGGCCTCTTTAAACATCCTTATTTTATTGTAAAAGTAAAAGACTTTAGAATGAAAAAGCACGATATCACACAGCAAAGGTTCTTTAAAGTTTATAAAAAGTAAATCACAAAATTGATAAAGCCACAATTATAATGAACTATAAGAAAGAGCATAATAGAACAAAAACAAGAATTAAACGAAAGATTTACATAAACTGAGACCCTAAAACAACTTGATACACAATATAACTAAAACTGAAAAGTATAAAAAAATTAACCGCCAACAGGAAATGAAACACTTAAAGCCAAGCATCAATCATGACAAACTAATGCACTACAGCATTGAATTGCTTAATTACTGGCAACGAATAAAAGCCAGGCAAAGTTTCACTCAGGAACAGCTAGCACGCAGTCAAATGGGCAATAATTCAAGCACCCAAAAAGACAAATTGTTAAAGACAAAATTGTTACGTAGAATGTGAAAATTACATTCACACATCAAAGAGACATTTGGAAAAGTATTTTTTTAATGTAGGGCTGTACTATAGTGCAAGTGTTAAAGTCACTTTAAGATTATTCTCACTTTCAAATGGGGAAAACATTTACATATTGCCTAGTAAAGGGTATTAATGTACTAGATCCACAGTTTAACTAATAGCAAATGTGACACATAGTAAGCTTGGAAGCTTCATTAACTGTGATTTCTAAGCCACAAATATGTATTGGGATTTTCTCAGCAATGTAAATTCTACAGATTAAGGAAATATATATATATATATATATATATATATATATATATATATATATATAGAATGGAATCAACCCTATGATAAACTCTGAAAACTTAACACATTACATTTTAAGTTTCAATCAAAAGCTATAATAACATTTAAGATGCTATAAACCCCAAAACATTAACTTTTAAAACAAACGAACACGAACAAGATGAGGACCAAAATTATTCTGTACATTAAACCTGTGCCACAGTCACTTACAATAGCCTTGGGACAATGTCTGAATGCTACCATTAACTAGCTTTGTCTTTAACACCAAAAATAAAATGAAAATGAGCTGATCAACAGTTCTTACCTTCACATTCGCTGGAGCAGAAAAAGTTACCACAGCGACCAAATTTTTGAAATATAACGAAAGAATTTACTAATTTTGCATCAACCATAAATGTATATGACACAAAGCTTCTCAACCTTCTCAAACACAACGAAAATCTTTTATAAATGAAGCCATCTCACTCCCACCGAGGAGGAATCGAACCTCCCATCTCGCTCGTAGTACTGCCGTGCCAAGACTGCCTCTAGAGCCGGCACCGAAAGCCACCATACCACCGAGCGAGCCACGCCCTAAATCCAAAGAGGACGGCATGCGAGAGGGGGCGGGACTCAGTGGACACCGAGATTATAAAATAAAGGCACGACGCAAGTGACTGGCAGTACAAAATCACAATCAGCACACCATCCAATGTCAAACTCAAACACACACTGACTTATTCAGTAGCGAGTCTGGTTGTTGAGGTGGATAGGCAACTATGATAACTTGAGTATACAGAGAGTTCAGGGTTTTCAGGCTTTATTGCGAGCAAAACGAACGAACTTATGAGACAATTCAATACATGTGTTTTCAGACTTTGAAGAAGCACAGTAAGTATGTAAATATGTTTCAGCGACTCTCGGTGAACCAAGTCAAATAGAAAATTCTAATGTGTTACATTCACATTACTTTTCTACTCACTATCGTGTTTTAATAACTTCTGCACACTATTTCTACGAAAGCTTATTGTTCTATCCACTTCATGTTGATCGAGATAAACTTTGTACAGATAGTTACATTGCAGATCTCGTTGGAAACACATGTTAGAGGAACTCGAATCGATAGTTATATAATTAAAAGTGGGCTGTAATAGCTCGACTTAAATTTCCATAATCTTTCTATATGATTGTGATAAACAATTGAATAGCGACAATACCTACCTTAAAAATTGCAAATTATTAACAAATTCAAACCAATCACAACAGATATATCAGAAATGGATGATGCAACAAAAAAGGATACTTAAGTAAATTGTATGTTTTACAGAGTTCCACAACCTTATGCAGTACGTTTTCCTGCATCTCTTAAGGTTACCAGTTATATAAACTTATACGAAATTCCTTCAAATCAAGAGGACTTCATAGGCTACTCCAAGAAAATTCAAGACATATATTTTATTTGTCCTATACATTTTTAAATATATGGTATTTTAATCAAAGTCGTTAGAGCCATTTTTAAGAAAATGAAAACGATCGAAAATGTTTACATACAAGGGGCTGTTTGCGGTAGTGGGACATTCCTGAAGATCTTTGGAAGTTCCAGAAATTAAATACCAAAGAAACATAAACACACACACATTCACACTAGTCGGCCACGATATGAATGCGCCTTAGGAAGGCACCGCCGATTTTTGTTGACAATCAAGACAAGTGATCAGAGGGAAGTGAGGGACAAGACGATAGGGTAATGTCCACTCGCACAATGAACGCAGTTACTAAATTTGTAGATCTGTGCCTCGCTAGTAAATGTAACTGGGATCTACAGTTGTTTTCTTTACCTGACTGTCCGTCTAATGCTCCATCCACTTGTTTTGTTATCGTTTAGTTCCTCTTCCCACCACACGCATTCATATCGTGACGGACTAGTACGTACATATATACATACATACATGCATATGGACCTTTTTCCAAAAATGCTTTTTGGAGGACATTCAGGGGGTTCAAAATATGCAATTCCTGCAAAAATCGATATCGAATGTTTGGATAGAATACAAAGCTTACTGTACCTACGTACGTGGTAGAGGAAGTAAAAATATACACTGCCGTTTTTGAAAATTGCTATACCAAGAAAGAATTTCCCAAATAACTCCCAACTTCGTGGAAGTGTATAAGAGTGTGCAAGCAATAAGTGATTAGGTTTGCAGAGATGGGGTATACGTAGGACGAGCAGAGATCTCTCGTGCCGGTCCGACAAGGTCAGTGTTGCGCCCAGTGTAGTCAGTGCAGAGCTGTCAAACAAGGTGGAAACAATAACGAGAGTGCAAGTATGCCTCGTTGACGTCACAGAGAGCCATATCGGCATGTGAGTGAGTTCGAACGGGCACAATGATCGGTCTCCGGGAAGCGGGTTTGTCATACCGTGACATTTCGGCTCGTACAGGGCATGCTACTACGACAGTGATGCGTGATGCGTGTGTGGAGGCAGTGGATAGATGAAGGTCGTACGCAGCAAAGGGCGGGTGCTGGACCACGGAACATGACCACAGCACGGGATGACTGTCATCTTGTCAGCATGCCCATAACAGACCACAGAGCTTCATCCACAGTGTTGGCTCGACGCTGGAGCACGGCAACAGGTGTGAACTTGTCTGCATCAACGGTTCGTCGCCGTCTGATGCAGGTTGGACTGGTTGCATGCATGTCATTATGCTGGCTTCCATTATCCAGAAACCACAAACTCCTCCGACTGCAATGGGCACTGAACACCGTCACTGGGGTGCTGAGTGGCAAAATCCTGGTCTTTTCGGATGAGTCCCGCTTCAACGTGTCCTACACTGATGCCCGCATAGTGCACCGCGGTACCGTGGTGAGCGCAATCTTGAGGTCTACATTGTTGAGCCACATAGCGAACAAATGCCAGGTGTGATGGTTTGGGACGCCATTGGTTACAACAACCGATCTCGCCTCCTACGAATTGAGGGCATTTTAACAGCAACCGGTACCTAACAGTTGTTGTGGAGCCTGAGGTACTCAGGCATTTCAACAGGACAATACCCAGCCACATATTGGGAGGAATGTACCAGCCTTCTTCGAAGAGTGACAGGTACCGTTGCTTCCTGGCCTGCAGGTTCGGCTGACATGTCGCCCATTGAACTTGTCTGGGATATGGTTATCGGCACCTGCTGCGTCACGGTTCTCCACCAACCAGTGTCACGGGTTTGTGGGCTCGAATACAAACTGCGTGGAGGGAAATCCCTAGTAACTTATTCAGAACCATTTTGATTCAATGCCAGGACGTATAACAACTCTAATTACAGCACGTGGTGGGCACACAAAAACCTGAATAATAGGGCTCAAAGGTCATGTATAGATTTGAAACGTCTATCATTTATTACTTGTCATGTACTAACTTATGGTATTAAATTCATTGAATTCATGCAATTTTCACAAGCGGCTGTGTATTTATATTATTAAATTTAGTTTTATTTATGGACGCTCTTTAACTGCTGTGGTCCTTAGCGTCTCATTCTATATTGGGCGTGAAATACCGGTAATTTTTCTCAGAGGTCACTTTATCAGGTTTGAGGTTCTTTTACGTTCCGAAAATCTACGACACGGACAACCGGCTTTACTTGCCTTACGGAGTAAGTCGCGCTAAGAATTTTTACGCCCAAAAGAAAGAAAGCCATCACCTTCGTTGGTTTTGAACCCGCGATCTCGGAACTAGAGGGTAAGCGCTACACTACGGAGGACGACTAAAAATATATTGTGCGTAACCTAGCGAGGATAGAAGAATCACCTTTTACAGTACAAGAACATCATGAAATGCAATGAACCTATCAGAAATGGTCGTTGACAAAGTCGTATGGATGTATCATAAGCAAGTTTTTCGAACTATGCTGTTCAAACCACCCGAAAAAATGTGGATTTATTTACGGAGGCTCTTTAACTGCTGTGGTCCTTAGAGTCCCAATGTATATTGGGAGTGAAAGACCGATAATTTTGCTCAGGGGCCTCTTTATGAGGCTTGAGGTTCTTTTAAGCGCCGTAAATCTACGACAAAAACTACCCCGCCCAAATTGCGAACCAACAGACAGAAATGGAGCTTTCTCTAAAAAGAATTTTGATATGTTACACTCACATGAGTTTCTCTAAATCTGTCGTTTATTATTAGGTATACAACTTACTCTTCCGAAAGCTTATTTTCCTAACCACTGTATTTATACGAAATAAACCTTTACGGAAATAGCTGCATTACATATTTCGTTTTAAATACCAGGGGGATAGCAACAGTCAAATATTCTAGAACTGGACGCTATTTGCTGACTAAGCATTGAACAATTCGACTGATTAATAACGGATATCTCGGAAATGGCTGATGCCAGAAAAAAAGTTATTTGAAATAATTTGTGTGTTTTAAAGAGATGCTTTTTGTGCAGTACGTTTTCATCTATCGCTTATGTTTACCAGTTATGCAAGATTATCAAAATTCTATCCAAATGAAGAGCACTTCACAGACTATTCCCATAGCATTCAAGATATACATTTTATTTGTCATGTAAATATATTTAATACATGATATTTTAATCAAAATCGTTAGTCATTTTTAGAAAATAAAAAAAATTAACATGATCCATGTAAAGGGCAGTTTAGGGTGGAGATTTTCTTGAAAATCTTCCCGTTGCATCTTTGGAAGGTACTGAACTTAAATACTAACTTTGGTGTTTATCGCGGTTATAAAACATTTTTTTTTTGTTTTTTTATATTCAGGGGACATGTATTTATGGTGTTATCTCGGTATTGAGTTTCGATTTTTGAGTGAAATGCAATACCTTCTCCTATTAGGTCGTGGTAGAGAAAGTAATATACAGCAAGATCCCTTGAAGGGTTGCCAGACGTCACGGATTTGTGCTAAATGTCCCGTGTTCCAGATAGTTACTATCCAAGATGGTATTTGTCCTGTATTTTGGGGCATTTTGAAACTTAAAAAACAGGAAAATACGAAGTAAACGTATAATCTAAATACATAGAATTTGAAACGCAAAGGTGATCATGTACAAAAAAATAAAAAATTAAATGTCTATTATTATTCGAGGAAAAGCTATATCTGCGGCCCCAAGTATTGTTGCAGTAATCTCTTCGTGTTATCGTATTTGCTGGGCGCCTGTTATTGTTTTATTATATTTAAATATTGGGTTCTTTGTCCTCCGGCTAGCTATTATTACTCAGTCGAGCAAAAATCTCTGAGCAGGGCGTGTAAAGGGAAAGGATTTGTGATTAAAAGATAACACTAACAAAAGAAGTTGTTTTTACACTTTTATTGCCGTCACACTTAATTAATAATTCACATCTTTAATCTTTATACACGCCTGACTGAAACTTTTATATTTCCGAATGTAATTACTGTCGTATTAGTTGCCGCGTGCTTCACATTTTGTAACTAACTTTACGACGTGAGAGATTCTTCCAAACTGTATGACGTGCACTTCACGATAGATTCTTCAAGATTGCGCGATGTGTAACTCGTAAATGATTTCATAGTACTGCGTGAAACATACTTATGGCTCGAGAATTTATACTCCTTCACCCCAAAATGCCTAAACATTATAATAGAGCTACTATTGGTTACCAAATCGCGCCAACATTAGCATCTGTTTTGTCAGCCAATCACAATTACTAACACATAAGCTCTGGGGAAAATGTTCTCTCCATTTCTAAAGAAAGGCACGCTACCCTAACGTCATTTGTTTGTCTCTTCTTAGTGATAAACAACTCACCCCATCGGTTCATTGTTACCCGCTTTTATTGTCAGTTTCAGTGAGGCCGTGTAAACTTTATTCCTAACAATACTTATGGCTAACAACAATATAAAATCATTGTCATACAATAATGTTAATTTACACTACAATCACTCTGACATTCACAGTGTTGTGATATAAAATACTGCCTCAGTTGCCAAAATCACCAGTTATATTTTTCGTAAGGATTGGGTAAACAGAACTAAATATAGCGACTTTTTAGTACGCAATGACAATGATAAGTACAAAGAATTTTGTTAATACCGCCATTTCTCAGTTGCATATGGAGGGGGGACAAAATGCGTAACTGTCCCGTATTTTGATTTCAGGTATCTGGCAACCCCGATTCCAATACCTGAATTTGCGGCGAAATCTCTACATAGAAATTTTAAGGTGAATACAATACTTCCTCTACCTTTCACACGCAAATGTCAAAGAAAGTAATAAGGAATACCAGCTAAAAGCCTACGCTAAGTATATATCGCAGAAACGCGAAACCAGAAGCAATTCAAACATCTTTAACGGAGAAACCGTGTTATCAAGAAGTTTTACAAACTTTAAAGGTAAGCAAACGAAAATCAGACTTAAGAGCAATTATGAAAGGTTATGGAAATCATATTGGGTGGAACATAAAGACAAGCTTTATCGCGCTTTAATCAAACATTAAAGAAATAAATCACGCCTGGTATTTACTTGTGTGGAAAATAAAAAGAATTTAATTTCTTACAAAGGACTTTTAATTGCAAAGGGGGTTATCGAAGCAGTGGTGACATTCTGCAGTTCCGATTTGCGCGGGTGACGTAACAATTAATTTAAAGAATTCACACATAACATTTTGTGCGGTGCTGCCGATGTTCATCTGCGAGGAAAATTTTAACATCTCAAAAGAGAAATGTAAGATCTAAGGCAAAGAAGCGCTTTGCTTTTTCCCTGCAGTTGAAGGTCAGAAGTTAGCTTTTCCCACGAAACGGGGAAGTAAAATAGAAGGGAATGGAAAGGGAGCAGAGAACAAGATAGGAGAACAAAATAAGAACGTGTCTTGGCTAAAAAGTACAAAGTAATCACTACGGCGTGAAATCGAGATTTAAGGACAATTGAAATTTCTTCTTCCATCGCTGTGCTTTCTGCCTTCTCACTTCGCCACTCTACACCCAAGCATAAATTTCTCTCCTTGAAGTTATTCCTCGCGAGAATAATTAAAATCTACCTGCTTCAGAGAATATCAGGTTAGAGTTGCATACAACAAGTTTTTCCTGGGTTAAGAACTATTTATTTTAGTCTCGACGTTATTATTCTTAACTGGAGTTTAGGAAAAATAAAACTGAAGTATCAATATAAACCGAGGAGCTTGCTTTGACATCGACTTGCTAGTAAGTAATACCTCCGAACTCTGTATTTGTCTGAAAAAAACCTAATTAACGAAAGGCTTTATTTTTTAGTTTATTTATTTTAGACAGTAGTCGACAACACTGTAGCTTAGAGGGTTGTAAAATCGTTTGAAGCGGAATTTGCTTTATTAATTTTTGTTCCCTACTTAACTCTCAGACTTGATATATCATTACTTAACTTGTAATTAATTCTTTCAATTTACTCATATAAAGCATTTATTTTCATTAGCAGCAGTGTTTAACTTTATGGTTAATATGGTAAAGTTCAGAGATATAATTAATTTTGCAAATTAATTATTTTGTCATACAATCGTGTGTAGGACAAGATTGGAAAGTATAATAAAACTGAAAACTTCAATGCTATAGCTGGGATTTGAAACACGAAATTTTCTGTTTCCGTCAGGTTCCTCTAACCCACAGAGCTACCATAGCAACATGGCGGCACGACATTAAATTGGAGTTGTGGCATCTCAAAATGAATTTGATATCTCCTTACGGTTAACCGGAATCCACGTAAAACATAGTTTCATTGGTTAAAACCAAGTAGTCAATGAAAGCTAGGCCGGTCAACCAATAAGCACCCGCCGAACATGAAGTGGTTGCTAAGTATAGCGTACCGCCGTCAACGCCGACTGGCATGTTCCCAAAAAAGATATCACCGCGACCTGAACCGCCCTACACTTGCCCATTATATCCTGATCCTATCCCAAGAATTCTATGCCTCCCTACCCAACAGCTTCAGTGCCCTCAAACGCGCCCTCTAGGAATGTGATACTGAGCATGGGGGAACACTAAAAACGCCCAGACTTTTTTAAATTTATTTGTTTAAGGTCGCTTTAACCATTTTGGTGTAATCGCGACCGATTTAGGTTTTAAAAGCATTTCTTACAATGAGTTTACAAAACCATAACAATTAACATTGAAAAATAACGATAGTCTTACAATTAGTTATTCCACATTGAACATAACAATGGTTTACACGAACAATTAGTACACAATAGATATTACAGTAATTTTAGAATGATAATCTTTCACGATTACAAAATATTCTTAATTCTTTTGATTAAAAATCGTTATATAATTCAACTGCTTTAATGAAGTTAATATTTCGACAGCGAGAGGGTTCATTCATTGCTGCATGAAGGTTTATTGGTGTAGCAAATTGCTTTCCCTGCTGTTGAAACTCTGAACATCTCAGTATAACCTGATCAACTGTTAGTGCTGTTTGACATTTATCGCAGGCGGGTGGAGGACTTCTGTTTAAAAGTAGGAGTGTGTAATTCTGGTGTGTCCAATTCGTAGGCAGGTTACTGTAATTTGGTCGCCACTTTTGAGGCTTTTAACTGGATACTGTGCAGTAGAAGTCTGCCACACATTGTGAAGTTTACTATTGTTCTGTATCCAACTATTCCACCAATGATTTTTTATTTGGCTGCTGAAGTAGGTAACTGCATCGTAGTAGGGTGTACCTATGGTTGAGTCCTATGGATGACAATTTGACTCCTTTGCAGAAGCGTCCGCCTTTTATTTCCTATAATTTTCTGATGAGAAGGTACCCATATAGCAATAATGCAAATTTTGTTCAGGATAGATAGGTTAGTTAAAGTGATTGTATGTCTTGGACGATGTTGTTGGTGGAGTAAATATTTTGGAGGGATTTTAAAGCAGACAGGGAGTCACTGTTGATAAGGTAGGTGTTATAATGTAGTGTTTTCAATATATATATATATATACATATATATACAAGGGCATTCTTAATGGGATACAATTCACAGCTGAAGACTGAAAAGAAGCGATGGGAATTTGTACTGGAAGCTCTTATCACCGCACACTATAGCGCAACCATTACCTTCTTCACATTTGGAGCCATCGGAGTAAATGTGGAAGCTATTTGGGTATTTACTAATTTTTCTTTAAATAATTGTTGATAAATAAATGAGCTTGTATTTACTTTTTTGTGATCATTTAGTTCCATATCAATTACCGGTAATTTATTTCTCCAAGGCGGTCCATTCGATTTTCTTGTCTTGAGGTTTTACAGAGTATTGTCATATTTAGTTCCTTTAAATGTCTGTGTATTTTAATGTAGAATGGTAAGGAATGTGTCGGCTGTATAGGAAAATGGTCTTAAAGATATTTTGGGAAAATATATGTATGTATCCTGAAGTCGGGTGTTGCTGTTTTCTTGAGGGCATATGTGATACTAAGTTGTTTTCTGCGATATTCTAGTGGAATTTCGTTAGGCTCAATCAGCATACTGCTTACAGATTTGGTACGTAAGGCACCTAATGCAATCCGAACGGCAGAATTTGGAATAACATCAAGCATTTTCAGGGAGCAGGATCTGGCGGAACTGTATACTATGGAACCGTAATCCAGCTTTGAGCGAATGATGCCCTATATGTAGACATCAGCACAAAGCAGTCGGCTCCCCAGTTAAGTGCTGCCAAAACGTTTAAAATATTTAGTTTTCCTTGACAGTCATTTTTCTAATATTGTAGTTGAGTCTGCTATTTTAGTTTTTGTCAAATATAAGTGCAAGCATCTTTAACGTATCTACTGTCTCAAGTTTTTTTGTCCTTGAATTTTAGTTCTGGAGTATGGTTGTGTTTGTTTCTGGAAAATAATATGCATTTTGTCATAGACGATATTTGAAGGCCAGTTTCTGTATACCATTGCTCAATGTTCTGAAGTAATTCTTGAAGGCAGTCTTGAGCTGTAGTGGTTTATCCTTTACAATAAATAATCAAATCATCAGCAATTAAGCTATATTTACCTGGTGGTCTAATTTCGGAAACAATGCCATTTATAACTACTAAAAATAAAGTGACGCTTAATATAGAACTTTGTGGTATGGCCTTTGGCATAGAGACTTTTTTATGATAAGATGCCGTTAGCTTTTACTTGGAGTTTGCGATGCTGTAAGAGGTTATAGATGAACCTAAGCATATTTCCTGATATTTTTGCGGTATTAAGATACTTAGCACACATTCTTGCCATATCATATCGTAGGCTTTGTGAATATCCAAACTAACCTGAATTACATGTTCTTTGTTGTGGAAAGAATCCATTATATGTGACTGTAGAGCTATTAGATTGTCGTTTGTTGAGTGAAACTGTCTAAAGCCATGTTGAGTTTCTGTGAAGAAGTTATTTCTCTCCAGAATCCATCTTAGTCGCTTACTAATTATTTTCTCCATTAGTTTGGATAACGTTGATGTCACGGTAATGGGTCAGTGAAGAGTCTTTATTAGGCTTAGCAATTGGAATTAATAGGCTGTCATGCCACTGAGTATGAAAGGAGTTCTGTGTCCAAATATGGTTAAATGCTGATAGCAGATACACCTGTGCCTTAGCAGGAAGTTGTTGTAGGAATGAGTAGGAATATTATCTGGCACAGGACTGCAGTTTTTGCATCTTGTAATTCATTTAAAGTAAATTCTTCATTATAGCTTTCAGAGTTGTTCTGTAGGAAGTCAGAGATGTTAAAGTAAGGAACTTTGCTTTGTATTCTAAAAACTCTTTTTCATAATTAGCGTTACTGGATATTTCTACATATTACTCAGCTAAAGTGTCAGCAATATCTTGTGCAAATTTACCTTAATATTGTTATTCTGGTCGTGTAACACATTAATCCAGTTGCTACGTTTAATTCCTCTAGCTTGCTTTATTCGTTCCCACATTATTTGAATTGGGGCCTGAGAAGATAGCGAAGATGTAAATGACAGCCACGAGGACTTTTTGCTTTCTCTAATAGTGCGTCTAGCTACAGCTCGTAATTTTTGAAAAAACAATTTGTTTTCTTGTCTTGGGTGGCGTTTGTACTTATAATAGGCTTTCTTTTTACTTTTGATTGCTTTTTTGCAGTGTTGATTCCACCAAGGAATGTTTTTATTGTTATGGTTAACGTTTACAATAGGAATGCTGTTTAACATGGCGTCAGTGAAATAAGCTATTATTTCACTTGCTGTAAATTCATGGAATCTTTCAAGAGGAATTAATGAAGTGATAAGTTTGTCCATAGAATGTTTAAATTCGTTCCAGTTTGCGTGATGTAGGTTACATTTAAATACGGGCGTGGCAATTCTTGATATCTGGTCAGTGTGTAAAATAATTGGAAAATAGTCACTTCCTATTGGGTTATCATAGACATACCAGGCAAATAGAGGCACAAGGCTAGGAGAACAAAGGGTGAGATCTATGTTGCTGTGAGTTCCGTGAGCAATGTTATACGGTGTAGTACTGTCAGAATTTAGTAGGATCAAATCGTGTTTTTCGATTAAAGATTCCACTATTCTACCTCTTTGATTAGTATATGAACTGCCCCAAAGAGAGTTATGCGAGTTGAAATCTCCAAGAATAATAAATGGCTTTGGTAGCTGTACTATTAGTTCTGATAGGTCCTCTAGTTTAATGTTTTGGCTGTTTGGAAGGTAAACATTGCATATACACCTAGTCATAGGCGTTATGACTGTCACTGCAACAGCTTCTACACAGATGTTAGGGTGAGTTTACGGTGCGCAATACTATGGTGTATATAGGTGGCCACGCCTCCACTTGCATGCACAGCAGAGATATGATTTTTATGATATGCTGTGTATTGTTTAATTTTAGCTACTACAAGTTTTGGAAGTTAGTTTCTTGGAAACCGATAAGAAGGTGTTGGTGTTTGTGGATTGCATACTGTAAATATTCATACTGGGGTCGAAATCCATTTATATTCCGTAGGAGCAAAAACGACCCAGTATAAAATGGATTATTTGCTACCATCTGTTAGTTTAGTAGAATTCCAAGCGTCTTCAGCATACGGTTGCAATTTTCTTTTAAAGAATGAGAAACGTCGTTTTATGCTTTTGTCTTTAAATAGACAGAAAATTTGTTGTCCCCGGATAGTAAATTTGCATCCAAAAATTCTATCCGGGGCTGAAAATCTGTATTTTCCAAATATTCCAGCACAACAGCTACTGGATTCGAATTTCCTTCAGTTAACTCTAAGAGAATTTTGAGTTGCATATAGTTTAGTAGATGTTTGTTTTGACTGTCAGATAAACTTTCTTTTAGAAGAGTAAGTTACTTAAATGTAAATAATGATTGTAATATGAATATGCATTTTTATGTGACATAGATTTGAGATGTTTATTGATTGTAATTATTGTTGAAAAGAAGTTTATACCGCCTTACTGAAACTGACAATAATAGCGTGCAATAATGCAGCGAGGGGGTGAGCTGTTTATCATTATTGGAAACGAGGAAGTTACGTAATGTTGGCGCGTTTAGAATCTTCTGGAACATTTCCCTAGAGCATATGTATTCATAATTTTCATTGGATATTAAAATAGACGCTAATGTTGGCGCGTTTTATTAGCCAATTGCAGTTCAGTTATAATCTTTAGGCATATCTGGGTGAAGGAGTATAAAAAGAGTACGTTAGAGGTAGACCCCGTCAGTTCATCAAAATTCTTTGTACACTACACGTCGCATTCCCGTCAGTTCGTAGAAAATATTTTGTATGATACACGTCGCCTTCAGTCCAGCAGAAATCTTACACGTCGGCTATAGATTCACAAGTTACGCGTAGCAGAATTATGAAAAATCTAAAGTGTTGTAAAGTTAATTATACAAAAAGTTGAAGTACGTGGATTAAAAGTGATCAGTAAGAAGTTATTATAACAGTTTCAGTTTGGCGAGTGTCAAGATCAAAGTGTAAATGTGATAGTTAACGTGTTCGACAATAAAAGTATAAAACAAATTTCTTTCATCAGTGTTATCTTTGGATAAAAGATTCCTTTCCGTTTACACAACCTGTATAAAGAGAAGTGCTCGACCCAAGAAAAAGATAATAGCTAGCCGGAGGGCAGAGAACCAAAATTAAATAAAATAACAGTAGCATTTTTTTAAAACAAAAAACTAATACTGCCGCAAATTGCTAACACCAGATGGAGCTAACAAACCTAACAAATGAATGACGTCACAAGATGGCTTCCACGCGTGAAGTATACACAAATACACAAACATTATAAGTAATACACTCGCAAATTGGCTACCACAACGTGGGGCTACAATAATGTTAAATAAACAACATTGATAATACCGTCGCAAATTGGCGCCCAACGTGGGGCTACAATAATGTTAAATAAACAACATTAATAATACCGTCGCAAATTGGCGCCCAACGTGGGGCTACAATAATGTTAAATAAACAACATTAATAATACACTCGCAAATTGGCGCCCAACGTGGGGCTACAATAATGTTAAATAAACAACATTAATAATACCGTCGCAAATTGGCGCCCAACGTGGGGCTACAATAATGTTAAATAAACAACATTAATAATACCGTCGCAATGAAAAGATCCATGATTCCTTTGCGTATACTGAATTTTGTCCAAGTAACAAGGTGGTGGTGGTTTTACAATAAATGTGTTATTTCCTTCTCATTTAACAGTTTATCTACCAAACATGAGCACAGAATTCCAATTCTCTCATTTAATTCCTGTTTCTCTACACTTCAGGTATTTGTAGTGTCATAACTCAGCGACCAAGCATTTCTGGACACAAGTTGTAATGGACTTTTTTATTCTCTACATATGGGAAATGCATATCTAAAATTATGCCCTCTAATTTTGAAACACCATGCATATTTGTATATACTCGTATGTATCCATTTCCAATATTACATTTACATGAATAAACCTTTTTTGTGAAAACAATGCTTCAGATATTATTACGACAAATAAAATATAGGGCCTTAATTTTTTATGAAAAGCCTATGAAACCCTCCTTATTCTAATTTAGTTTTATATAACCCTTTACTGATAAAGTGCACAAATTATGTTAGGTACTGGTGACATCGTGTCTGACAGTCACCCACTTTTTAACACCTATAATGAATAATTGTTTGATCAGAATCTTTTATTTTTTATACACTCAAAGGGCTGCTTCAAGAAATATTTTAATATATTTTATTATAAATCATATTAAGGTTAAGCTTTCATCACAAACGAAATATTCAGTATATGCGAATTTAAAGGAGAAAAAATGAGCGCTTCTAGGAGAAGTTCTGTATCATGTATAAGTTGAACTGAACACATTTTTATTGTGTTCCCCAGATGGTATTTAATACAAATAATGATTTTCTGAAACCGAAACTTTGGAAATATCAGGTAATTTAACTGTCCATATATTTTCTGATTACAGTGCTTTCAAATAACATTATACACTTATCTTGAAACTCTTTCCAAACACTGGCTATATTTTCAAATTAACTTATCCCCTCAGGCTTCCTAATCCTCTTCAACACCACATGGCAGGAAACTGTTTACGTTGCTACCCTCTCCAGTTTTTTGCCTCTCTTCAGCTGTTAGTCTTATTCACTAGAAAAAAGGAAGATCAAAGTCAGGATTATCTGGTATGATAGATCAAGGTGGACTGCTAGCCATTGTTTGAGTTGAAAGAACATTAAATTATCACTTTTTTCTCACTATAGTTTTTATAATGAAATTACATAACTGGTGATGTGGTGTCTGTGGAACCACTACGACAATGAAATCCACCCTCAGATGATTCTGCAAGAGAGAGGGAGAAGATTTGAGGGTGAGATGTTGTTCAGTTAGAGATAAGAAGGTACTGTTGACATAAGGTTTCAGGGAAGAAAGTCTGCTCAGGGGTTTACATTTCTGCATTTAGAGGAGTCTGTCAAATGCCAGGTCACCAGTAAAGGGTTAATTTATATATCTGGTAAATCATAAAAATAAGGCAAAACTGGTGGAAGAAAAATATATAATTCATAAGTAATATTGATTAGCATTTGTATCAAAGAACTACTTTTTTAAATTTTCCTGTGCTGATGAAGTCTTAATGTGCCCACTATCTATGAACATGTAACTTCTGAGTGATTCTCTCATTTTTCATGAGCGCATAACAAAGAAAACTAGACTTGTGATATAAACAGTAGACTATGGTCTCCACATCTTGTTATAATAATGGAGAAATAAATGGAATTAAGATTGTATTCCTTGGTTTGAAATAATTTCTTTGTAAACACTTTTACCATAACAGAGGTAGAATAGAAGAATAACATTTTATATGAACACTTTAATATATAAGTGATTCCTATGAAATTATGATGATAGAGAAAGCTATGTGAGCATATCGCATAAAATCTTTTTCCATTGCTTATTTTACATTAATTAAATTATGGGGTCTATTGCCACGGCTTCACCACATGCTCTTTGTTGCTTGTGATTGTGTGCCAGACTTATTTGCATAATTGTTTTATTATTTTAATATAATAATTTAATTAAATTATGCAATTTAATTATTTTAAATATATAATTTAATTATATTACATGATTTTATATTACTTTGAACTATACCATTTATCAAGTAACTTGTGGTTACATTAATTGAGCCAGAGAGCTCCCAAATTCAAGCCACAGATGCTAACTACAGGATCCATTTTACTCACTTTTATTTTGATAACAAAGGGACTTGGCACAAGATGTTTATATAAATGGGAAAATCTGAACTTGACATAAAATTATTCACAGTCATTTTCGCCTATGAGGTTTTAGGATACCAAATTTCAAAAATATTCCAATTTTTATTAATAGCAAAATTATAATTTTTAAAATCTGAATTAATTGCTTAAATAAAAATGGCCAACAAGCGGACATTGAAATAAATTCACACTTTATTAATTTTTGCAAATTCCTAGAGAAATTAAAACCTGCTATTGATTTTATCTTAAGGTGTGGCACTCCTTCGCCCATCATTACTCTACCATGCCAAAATGAATCGACCCAACTAACCAGTAGTCACTGAAGATCATGTGGGTTACCCAGCGCAATGATAGTCCATCTTTTCCAAGGAGCACACAAATAGGACACTTCCAATTTCTCTTATGACAGAAATACAAATAATGTTTCAGCATCTCAATTTCTGGGACAAGTTGCCATTTCATTTGGGTCAAGCTGCCTTGCTGAATTTTTTCCTTAGTACTGAGGATAAACATAATGTTGTTTTGCACATTCAGATGTATTTTATTTATTTTGTTTGGTTTGATTTAAGGTCACTCAACTGCTAGGTTCATTAGCACCCTGTAAAACAAATCATGGCAAGGCCAGAGATAAGTATGAATATATAAATCATAGTAAAGGCCAGAGATAAATATCAAAATAAAAATCATAGCGCAAATCTTAAATACACATATAAAACTAAACCGAGAAGCATGAAACCTCTGCTATTAAGATGAGTAAATCCGCATTTGGAAACTTACCTTTGACACAAAATTAAACAGCCTATCAACCGCTTGCTTATCATCCGCTAAGACCTCTGCAAGACTGGCCGGCAATTGCAGAGTGTCCCGAAGATGTGCTAGAGCAATACGCTCTAACAATACGTGATGGGCCGACAGAACTTGTTACAAAACTCACAAGTAGGAGTGGGGTCGCCCTTAAAACGATAACTGTGCATAAAATTGCAGTGGTCAATATGCAACCGAAGCAAAATCACCTCCTCACGACGAGATACGCAAGAGGAAGTTACCCAGCCTATTGTAATGTGCTTCACTACTCTAAGCTTATTTCCGCGGAGAGCTAACCATTCCTCGCGCCAGCACGATAGCAACGCTCTCCGCACAAGCCTAGTCTTCCGACGTTACCCTAGGTATTGCAACACTGCGTTCTGTGGTATTGGTGTATACGGCATATAGTTCTGCACTATAAACGGTTGTGCTTATTATGCAAACCGAATGTATAGGGTTCGGTTCCATGAACATAAGCACATCCAACATCGTTGGTGCACTTAGATCCATCGGTGTAGATCAAAATTCTAACAAAATTGTCATTGTAACCGGACAGAAATTAAAAAAAAGAAAGAAAAAAAAACAAAACAGGTACGAATATTAAACGTCGTAGACTTCCGGTATACCGTCGTCCCAAGATCTACGTGAAATGTCGCACGTAACCAGGGGGGAACACCCTCTCCCCCTTATCAAACATGCTAGGCGTTTCAATGTCGTGCTTTCTAAGAAGCTCCCGGAAACGAACACCTGCAGGCCTTGGATTAATGGAGCCATTTCTATAACGTTTGTCCAGCTCAGTGTGAAAACAAAAGGAAGCGAACGTTGGATGTTGAGCCATACATTTAAGCGCACAGCCATAATTTGCCAAGAAGACATCACGCCGATAACGCAGAGTAGGTTCTGCAGATTCGGCGTAAAGACTCCTAACTGGGCTAGTGGGAAAAACACCAATAGCCACTCCAATACCCGGTTATGGACTGCGTCTAATCTCCTCAGCACAGTCAGTCGTGCTGAGGGATAAATGATACACCCATAGTCTATTTTTAATCAGATCAGTGCGCGATACAGTCGCAGAAAAACAGTCCGATCCGCTCCCCAATATTTGCCATTTAATATTTTTCTGTCATTTTTATGAAAAAGTTGTATGTGTTTTATTTTAATGAAACTGAAATGCTATTTTATCTTTTCAGCAGTAAGCGAAAACGTATAAAATAAGCTAAACTAGTGATTTCCGGTGTATTTCTATGTAGCATAGTACAATTAAATGAAATATGCACCACATTGCATCACATTACCTAGAGTCATTAATAAAGGATTAGAAAATGACTTCTGTATTAGTTGCATAAACTTTTTAGCTGTAACAGATGTTTGGAATGAAATATCAAAATGCTTATTGTAAATGCTCTAAATTAAAAAAAATTGATATAAAAGATATAAAAAAAATCCTCAATAGGAATTAGATAAGCGATATTTCAGTTTAAACTATTAAAATGTTTTGTATTTATTTTTTATTTTTTATAGGCATACGTTTTATGAAAAATATGGAAAAGGTACTAGTCATTTACTTAAGTTTCTGCTGACCATTAGAGGTACTCAGGAAACAGAATCTTACTCACAATATATTTCAAGTTACGGCTTAGAAATAAATGCCTCTTGTCCTCAGATCAAATTATAAGTGGGAGATTCAGCTCTTAATAATAGTAACTATTCTATATATATATATACACACAAGATATCGGGCATTTTTAATAGGAAAGGGGGAATTATAATAACTGTAGAAAAACAAAGCCTGCACCTATTTTACATCATAAAATTATACCCATGTCAACCATTGATAGCATTAGTGTTAAAAGAAGAAACAAAACATAATATATCCAGTATCATTTTCAAAAATCTTTGAGAATAAAACTTAAATTGATAAAATATTGGTATCTGCATAACTACTTCTTTAGCTTGATTGGACCAAATTTTCATAGACGTTAATGATGTTCCTAGCACCAAAGTGTAACAAGAATAATAATACAGAAGTTTCCTCCTCATATTTTGTAAAACAATCATAGACAAATTTTTTAAACCTGGGGTTAGAACTACTGCTCTTGAAAAACATGCATTTTCCAAAGAATTTTGAAAATATATGTCTTGATGTACTGTATCTGACTCTGTTCAGTTAGTTGCTGTTTATAGTAAAATTAATGTGCATACTTGACTAATAATCTTAAATAATAAATAAACAAAAAATCCATCTTTTACGTATTTACAAGTTCTATAAAATGGATTAACTCTAAAGGATGCCAAAAATATCTGCTCAAACAAGATTCTTTAAAATTAATAGAGAAACATTATTTCAAGCAGTATAAACTCATTTATTTGTTTGTCCATTCCTGACGGATCAAAATTGACTTAATATAGGATAACAGCATTTATTTGGTTCTTATTGATGAAATTAATTTCTTTAATTGATGTGAACTTGAATTTTTGTATTCCACCCAAAATTTCGATACCCAGATTTCACCGGATATATATGTTTTGAGGCACCCTGAATCCAAAAAAAAGCATTTTTGAAACATGCCGGATAAACACCAAACTGTGCATTAAGGTTCAGTATCTTCCAGAGATGCGATACGAAGGTTTTCAAGAATATCCCCCACTCCAAATTACCCTTTGCATGGAACATTTTTAAAAAATATTAATTTTCTCATAAATGGCTCTAACGATTTTGATTAAAATATCATATGTTTGAGATATTTTCATGACAAATGAAATGTATATCTCGAATTTTCTGGGAATGTCTCCAAAAGTATTCTTGATTGTGAACGACTTTTGCATAACTGGTAAACCATAAGAGATAGACAAAATTTTACTACACCAAAAATGTAGATCGCGTTAAAATACACAATTTATGTCGTATACATTATTTTGTTGAGTGAACCATTATCGAGATATTTCTTGTTATTCTCTTAAATTTTCCAATTCTTACACCTTTCCTCAAATGGGAATTCGTTATTATTTTGTCTTGGATATGCAAGAGCATTAATCTGTGGCAAATAGAATGGTGCTGCACATAGCAACCACCTATTAAGAGATATGTCTATGCTTAAAGGCTACTGTATTTCTATACTGCCCTTGCAAATACAAAACAAGGGGAACATAGTAGGCCTTAAGCGATAGTAAAATATTTCTTATACTGAGAAATAAACGAACTGCTATGATTTTGTGAATCTTCTATCAGCTTTTTCTTCAAAGGAATGCTGATTTGAACCAATTTCATAAGATTGTTTCGTTTATTAATTCATATCTTATTGTTCGTTATAGTAACATTTTAAATATTCCTATTTTAGTTTATATTTTTGTTTCCAGGGTTTAAGGGCTGTTTTATTTTATTCATTCATATATTATTTGTTATAGTACCATTTTCAGGTGTTTCTGCTTTGGTTTCTGTTGTTTGTTTACTGGTTTACGTTTTAAGACTTATTATAATGCCTAATAAGGAACGAACCAGTTTTAATGTTAAGAAGTTGTTTTCCGTGAAAGCAGTCAAAGTGATTGCTGGCACCTTGAGCCAAAATAACGACGTATTTGGTGAGTTTAAAAACACAGTGCACAAGCAACTCTGTGATGGCGTTATGTCTTTCAACTGTAATAAATATTGATTCTTGGAGTTCTGAAGTAATTCATAAAACTCTCCATTTAGGCAATGATTTGCACTTAAAATCAATTTCAAATTATGATGGTGTTATGCCATATACGCCTTAGTTATGCTCTGATGAGGTTTGGCTGCAGGATATTATAAAAGATGATGTAAAAGTAATCTGCAATGCAGTGACAAATAGTTTTGCATTAAAAGGGATCATACCGTGGGATTTAGGCAGGGTGTTAAAAACATTTTTTCCAGTGCTCTCACTACGCTGTGTTTACTGCACATTTAAAATCTATAGCTCTTATTACTTTCTCTACTGCTTATAGTAAGTAGGGGAAGTGTTGTATTACACCCAAAAGTTAGATACCGAGATTTCACCGGAAATACATGTTTTGAGACCCCTGAATCCAAAAAAAGTATTTTGGAAACATGTCCGTGAGTGTGTCTGTATGTGTGTGTGTGTGTGTGTGTGTCTGTGAACAGCATAACTCAGAAACGAACAGTCGGATAAACACCTAACTTGGTATTTACGTTTAGTATCTTCCAGAGATGCAACACGAAGGTTTTCAATAAAATTCCCCCACCCCAGATTAACATTTACATGGAAAATTTTTCAAAAATATTAATTTTCTCAAAAATGGCTCTCACGATTTTGATTAAAATATCATTTGTTTAAGACATTTTCATGACAAATAAAATGTATATCTTGAATTTTCTGGAATGTCTCCAAAAGTATTCTTCATTGTGAACGACTTTTGCATAACTGGTAAACCATAAGAGATAGACACAATTTTGGTACAAAAAATGTAGATCGCGTTAAAATACACAATTTGTCATATACTTTTTTTGTTGAGTGAACCATTTTCAAGATATTGCTTGTTAATCCCTTAAATTTTTCGAAACTTATTTTCTCAAATGGGAATTCATTATTCATTTTTTTGTCTTGGATATGCAAAGAGTATTAATCTGTGGCAAAGAGAATGGTGCTGCCATAGCAACCAGCTATTACGAGATATGTATATGCTTAAAGGCTACTGTATTTCTATATTGCCTTTGGAAATACAAAAAAAGGGAACATAGTGCGGCTTAAGCGATAGTCAAATATTTTTAGAACTGGTCACTATGTGTAAAATGTAATTCTCTTTGGATGTCAAAAGATCGTTTCTGTAAATGTTTATCTCGATTAGTATGAAATAGATTGAGAATAAGATTTTGTAAAAATAGTTTGTACAAGAGTAGAGAAAGTCATGTGAGGATAGCACATCAGATTTTTTTTTGTCCTGGTAATGCGTAGAGAATGGAATACTCGACATAGCAACCAGGTTTTAAAATATTTGGCTAACGTTTAAAGATTACCAACTCCCTTTGTATCTACAACAAAATTAGCAATAAGTTTAACACCTCGTTATCTCGATTAACATGAAGCATATGAAGAATAAGCGTTTGTCAGAATAGTTTGTACAAGAATAGAGAAAGTAAGGTGAGTGTAACATATCAAAAAAAATTATTTCTGTTGTTTCAGTATCTGGTATGACTTGCCTTCTTTCTGCAAAACTAAAGAGAGTATAAAAATTATCATAATAATCAGCATTATCATCATCTTCATCCAAACTGTGTTAGGCCACGCTCCCATAGAGCAAAAATTCTCTTTCCACCTCTCCTTGGGACATCCCAGAGATCTGTTCCCTTGTAGTTAATAATGGAGCATAGTTTTAGGGATTCTGTGGGATCTCATTCATTTAATTTACTCTTCCAGTTGTTCTGATAGATGTGTATTAAGTGGAGAACAGGCTTCAGGCGAAGTTCTACCCTTATATGCTCCCATTTCGTAAATCGTGTTGTAGCTCTCAAAAACACATTTTATTGATTGTTATTCTGCTTTCATCACCTGCTTAATGTCCATGCTTCATTACCATAACCCAGTACTGGCATTGCTACTGTATAGTGTATATAGTGCATATATTGTTATCGAATGTAGGTGGTATATCCACAACAGCTTAATGTGGAGAAAATGCTAGACTTGCGGAAACCCCACAATCCCTCTGGGATGGCAACACATTGGGTGTCCAATTAGAGTGCTTCTAAATCTCATAATAAATGGTAATATAATGAAGAAGAATTATAAAAAAAAGACCTTAGCGTCCCATTCTATATTTGGTGTGAAAGACAGAGAAATTTGCCAGAGAACTCCTTATCAAGCTTGAGGTTCTTTTATGTGCTGTAATACTTCGACACGGGTCCAGCGACTTTACTTCCCTTCCTACTGTTTACTGTTAAGTAATAATAATAATAATAATAATAATAATAATAATAATAATAAAGCATAACAAAATTATATCATAATAATAAAGAATCATAACAATATTAAATCATAATAATAAAAAATCACAACAACATTAAATCATGATAATAAAAATCATAACAACGTAAACCATAATAATAAAAAATCATAACAACATTAAATCATGATAATAAAAATCATAACAACATTAAATCATGATAATAAAAATCATAACAACGTAAACCATAATAATAAAAAATCACAACAACATTAAATAACGATAATAAAAATCATAACAACGTAAACCATAATAATAAAAAATCATAACAACATTAAATCATGATAATAAAAATCATAACAACATTAATTCATAATAATAAAAAATCATAACAATATTAAATCATAATAATAAAGAATCATAATAATATTAAATCATGATAATAAAAATCATAACAATATTAAATCATAACAATATTAAATCATAATAATAATAAATTATAGCAACATAAATCATAATAATAATAAAAAAGCATAACAATATTAAATCATGATAATAAAAATCATAACAATATTAATTCATAATAATAAAAAATCATAAAAATATTAAATCATAATAATAAAGAATCATTACCAATATTAAATCATAGTAACAAAAAATCATAACAATATTAAATAATGATAATAAAAATCATAACAATATTAAATCATAATAATAAAAAATTCTAACAATATTAATTCATAATAATAAAAAATCATAACAATATTAAATTATAATAATAAAAGATCAAAGCAATATTAAATCATAATAATAAAGCATAACAATAATAAATAATAAGAATAATAAGTCATTAATAAATAATAAGAATAATAAATAATAATTATTAATAATAATAAATGATTAATTGAAAATAATAAATAATCAATTAAAACAATAAATAATTCATTGAAATAATAAGTAATTAATAATATATAAATAATAATAAATAATTATTCCGTTGGTGGAAACAATTGAAGGTAGAGTTAACTAACCATCCCCTGCAGAAACCAGTCCTAGCTCTAAGCAATAACATTTCTCCTAACATTAGCAACATTTCTAATGTGCTTTGAATTCCAGCAGCAGCATTTAAGTTTTTTTTTTATTAATGGTTAATGTTCCCAACCTTTAGGTACACAAGGTGAAGAATTATTGGATTTGCCCCAAAAATACAATATGGAGGATTTTGCTGGAAAATACATTTTCGGTTCTCCTAAATAAATAAATGAATAGAAAACGAGATAAATCTAAGAACCTAAGACACAGTTTTGAATATATATATATATATACATATATATGTGAAAAATTGTTTGGGTTGGAGGGAATTTCTACCAAAACTTTTCCTTGCATATTTAGAGGATTCAACTCGTTTTCTAATTTTTTATGTATTATACACTCGCCATAAATTTTCTTCAAGATAAGTGTAAACATTCTGATTAAATTCTTCTATATTTCATATGTTGGAATAAAACATAAATTCCATAATTAAGTCGCATTTTCAATAGATGGCCTTTCAAATCTTTATTATTATTATTATTATTATTATTATTATTATTATTATTATTATTAAGCTTTATATAACTGCAAAAATTGAGTGTTATTATAGAGTTTTAAGGCATACATCATCTACGATTATTAGTGACTAAATCTGAACGGGTAGACAAGATAGAAAAACTACAAACTTTTTTAAGATATGGCTAAATTTCTTTTCAATAAATATTGTATAAAATTACAATTTTGAGTATAATTGAAGCTGTTTCTCTGAATTTATTTCGTATTTTAGGAATTAAATTGAATTGAGTTTTATTTATGGACGCTCTTTAATTACTATGTTAGCGTCCCTATCTATATTGGCCGTGAAAGACCTCGAATTTTGCTCAGAGGCCTCTTTATCAGTCTTGAGGTTCTTTTACGTGCCGTAAATCTACGATACGGGACCACCGGTTTTACTTCCCTTCCGAAGGAAGCCATGCTAAAGATTTTTAAACCCGAAAAAAATTCATCGCTCTACGCCGGGTTTAAACCCGCGACCCTGGGAACTAAAAGCTAGCACGGTACCACTAGACAACGGAGGACCACCATATTTTAAGAGTAATTACTCTATGTTGTTAAGTGATAATTCATTATTTATTTCTAATGTTTTCTGTGTATGTTTAAGAGACCCTGGTTCACGTCGTGAACTATCTGGTACCAAGTGGAGCGAACTGTGAAGGGAGTATAGTGCTAGTGACATTTTTGTAGAGTTATTCACAGTCAAGGTTAGCTTGCACAATGCGTTCGAGGCGCATCGAAGGAAGTTGCATACTGGAATGAGATCTTCATAAATTTGGCGGATCATCCGATTGTCAGGCTGTTGACAGTCCAAACTTAAATAACACCATTCCAAGAAGTAAGTGCGCAGAGTAGAGAGGTAGGAATGGATCGAATATCCGCGGTATTTCGGAGATCCATGTGAGTGGACCAAGAAGTTACCCAATAGGCAGAAAAGGTGGAATTCAAGTCATGTATGTTCCTCCTGCGGCAAAGGAATAGCGCACCTGAAACCAACATTAAAGAGCCCGATAGCTCCCCTAAGGAGAGAAGTGCATGGTTGACATAGCGACTTAAAGATACAACCCTGCCAGAGGAACCAAGAGATCGCACAGGTAATCTTCCGGGAATATAGCTTCGGCAACGGAAAAACTTGGGCCACAAACCAACACTGCGATAGGAGGTACAGATGCACCACCTAGCTGCGTTGATACAGGCATATTTCGCGATGATAGAAGGTCTGCGCTGTGTTCTTAATGCGGCTGAAAATTGATTTGCAGTTTAGATGTTGCATTTCACCCAGGATGTGGTAAAGGTAATGCCCAAAATCTTCAGTTTCGAAACTATCTATAGTAGTGTCAGTGATGGAGGTGGTGTTCATAATTCAGCAGCATCGGTAAGGTTAACACTAATGTCATCAGCATATGTCAGTGTTAACAATTTGTGAGAGTGTAAGGAAAGGCCTACAACCGTGTTTTGAAACTGACAAAGCAATGGATTCAAAGCAAGAATGAATTAAGGACATCGAGGCTGGACAGCTTTGGTGGACCGATCTGCCAATAGAAAACTCATGGCAAAGAAACCCATTAAACTGCACACAATTCGAGATTCCGTTATATAAACATTCGATATATGATATAAAGGTGTCACTTAAGTCAATCCAAGCCAAACATTCAAAGAAATAATCAAGGCGAACACTATCAAATGCGCCTGAAGTCTAAAGAAATTAAGGCAAACTGGGAGAAGGAATAAGCAATGTTGTCACGTAAAGACACATAAAAAATGTTACGTTACAGGATACCACAGTGTTGTGAGGGATGAAAAAGCTGGCTGAGAAAAGGTCGGAGTCGGTTGATCAATACACGGCCAGAAGTTTATAATCAAAGTTAAGGAGAGTAAGCGGACGGAAGTCAACAACAGAGGAAGAGTGAGGATTCTACTTGATGAGAACAATAATTCCCTGCTTTTGTGAAGCACAGAGTTGTCCACGTTATAAGATGGCATTGTAGACCACTCTTAAGTCATCACCAATCATATTCCAAAAGCAACGATAGAATTCCATGGGCAGACCGTCACTCCCAGGAGTTTTGGAGGTCTTCCCCTGAAGAAGGGCAGCAAAGATTTCGGATTTACAAATGGACTGGTCAAGGCATCTACTGTTCTGATCTGAAAGAGGTGGCGGTCTATATGCGTCTAGGTGACAGAAGGAGATCTAGGAAGGTCCCAGTGAAACAGGTGTTCAAAAATTGATGTTGGAGTAGTATGCATGGTTCCAGATTCCTCTTGCACCTGTAAAATAAAGTTTTCTCGACGTCGTTTGTAAGTCTGCATGAGATGGAACAGATTGACTATTTCCTCCTCAACCGGAGTACGCAGACGACTGCGAACCATTAGGCCCTCCATACGCCTCCTATAAATGGATACAATTTTTGCCTTGTAATAATTCGTCTACGTGCCGATGGGACTCTCCTGAAAATTCCGAAGACAATCAAAGTAAAATTGTAGGGTATGTTCCTCGTCCTGAAGGAGTGCTCTAAACGCACGTCTAAAAACTGTTATAGCTGAGATTTGACTTACAAGTCCCACCAATCGTCGACTTTGGCATAGCGAGATTTACTACCCGACCATAGCTTAAATAGGTCGGATATCTCGGCCGCAATGAACTCATGATGAAGACAGGTGCTGTTTAGCTTCCAATATGAGGGCTCAATGTGTATAAGAATAGCTAATTGGTCGAAAAAGGAGAGTGGGACATGTTCAATGTTGCTGATATTCTTTCCAAGATCCTGCGGAAGATAGAAGCGATCCAATCGGGAAGCAGAATTTGAGGTAACTTGGGTATACGCTACAGCCTGTCGTTGCGTCAGCCATTCATCCACCACGTGCAGATTGGAAGTCAATTGCTGCAAACTCCTACTAGGTCGATAGTAAGCGGTACAGTCATCTGGAAGAAGCACACAGTTGAAGTCTCCACCCAATATATAATGAGCAGGTAAATTGCGAAGCAGATACGGCAAGTCCGTGCAAAAGAAGTCCTCTCGTTGCTGTCGCTTATTACTCCCAGAGGGGGCACAGACGGTAATAAACCGACGATTCTGGTAAACACTACTTATGCCAAGTCCTGAGGGAAGACATTCAATGGAATGGAGAGCAATACCAGGCTTGGTGATAAGTGCTGTAACCCTGCGGGCGGTCCCTAAGTTCGCATTCGTCGTATAGTTGCGAAAATAGGCAAAATAGGTGGAAATGACTTTCTGTAGGAACAGAAGTCATATGTAAGTCAATGTAGGAAGTCATATAGAAAACGCTGGAAGGCATATAATTTGGTCTGGGAGTAACTGTCATTTTAATTAGCGGTAGCAACATGGAAGGGGCATACATGAGAGAGAAAATAGCACGGTGAGATAGGCAAAGCACACGTGTCAGTATGTGGTCGCTGCTCCTGGGGAATAAGAAAAGTAAATACCAGTTTACTGCCTGCAGCCTTTTTACGACGCTTATTTACAGACCCAACAGGCAACTCCTCGCTCAGCACTTCCTGTGGCATCGCTGCCGGAGTATCCGTGGCTTCCATTTCGGAGATATAACTATTTTTCTCCAAAGCCACGGCATTTGGTGAAACATCGGCATCCGCAGGCGCTCAAGGACAAGCTGGGATGTGGAACCGCAGGGACATCCACCTGCAGCTCAGTCTCCATCTCAACCACATTCGCAGCAGACGCTACCGTAGGGACATCAACAGTTGCCGAAGAAGTAGTTGGAGCCAAGGAAGCGTCACCAATTGCCGGAGCTGAGAAGCTATGTTGCTTGAAGAGATCACTGAAAGTGAGCCGGGTTCTTGGTTGAACACTGACTGTCTGACGGTAACCTCTGTTGGGACATGCATGTCGCAGATGTGATACACTGCCACACGAGAAACAAACTTGTGCCAGATGACGAAGGCCTCGTGCCCAGCAACAAAGATGAAGGTTGGAATCGATTTACTAAGCTTCATAGAAGCGATGCGAATGCTAATTTCAACTTTAAATCGATACCGGTAAGCCCAAGTTTCCCGTTCAACCGATCGCACCTCGCCGTAGTTAACCAACACATTGCGTACACAGCCATTAGGAACTTCGAGTGGTATGTTGAGAAGGCGTACAGTAACCAGGTCCTCTTCTGCCGGAGTGATGTTGACAAAAGTAGTTGCCCCATTTCAATGGAAGATTCACCACTGTGACATTGTAAATACCTGGTAGACACCACTTCGTTGGTAAATTTTATATAAGCTGCATTCTGTTTGCCTACCAGGTGAATTGCTAGGAGCTCCTCATCTTTAACATGTAGTCCTTCGTCAATCCAACGATGTATATCCAGAGCTGATGGCTTTGTTGAAAGTAGCCTGTAGAGTATTTTGACGAATACGATACTCATTAGATAAACACAAAGAAGCACGCAATGCACTATAAGCCTGATCTCACATCCACACGATGTATACACTGTGGCTGCCGCTGCTCGAATGAGCTCATAACATTCTTCATTCATTATCTGTTTACCCTCCTCTTATGTAGGACTTACACCCCCCAGGACTTACAGGCGGGTCCCTGCGGTCAGAGGCCCGTCGAGGAGCAGACACTCATGGATCAGACAGAACATCCAGGATGGATGGAAGCGAAATGTAGGTGAAATGGATGAAAGGAAAAGGGATGATGAAGCAGTTGGTGGAATGAATGGCGGGGGAAACTGGAGAACCCGGAGAAAACGCCGCTTCGTCCACCACAAATCCAACATGTAGGTCCCTGGGATTGAACCCGGTCCGCCTCGGTGGGAGGCGAGCGGTCTAACCACTCGGCCACGGCGCCGCCTGAGCTCATAACAAGCTGTATATAATACTCCGTTATCACATACAAAGCAATCACTTCCATAATGCCTTTTGTAAACTTTTGTATTTTCAACAAAATGTGTACCTATTAAATATACTTTGACATATCTTTGTTATAACAGGTAAAGCAGTTAAGAAAATTTGATTTCATTTTAATAATTTAGAAAAAACTTAAAAAAAAAAGTGCCATGGGTGTTATTGATCTGCATTTTATGCCGTTACCTGATAGTGTTTTTATGGTGTATTATATTTCTTCCTTTACTGCTTGTTGGTAACAGGGGAACCAACCCATTGGTTATTCGAGATTTCATTGGAAACGTATATTCTATGGTCCCCTGAAAAAAAAGCATTTTTAAAAAGAAAAATGAAGAAAAGCATATTGTTATGGAATAAATAGAAACCAGAAGCACAGGGAATGCTAAAAGTACTATAATTTCAATTTAATGATCATGAATATTTGATTTTCCCTCCATGATATTCAATGTTTTCTTTTGAAATATTTATTCTTCAAAGTCCTTATCTTAAAACTGTAGTTTTTTTAACCCAACTAGACTGGAGAGTGATCCTGAATAAGTTTCTCCATCAGAAAGAAAAATATATAAACAACTAAAATAAACGAGTACATCAGAAGCTCCAGAAAGCCAGTGGCTTTTAGGAGAGAACCTAATACAATAAAACGTTTTACACTTAAACAGAAGCAATTACTTGCAGGTTATAGCCAATATTCAATAAGATTTACTGGTTTTAATTTGTTTTCAGTCACAGAAGGGATATATTCATCATCTCAATGCAAAACTGTCTTACTTCCAAAAAGGTGTATATTATGAAACCCTACAAATATATAATGCTCTTGCTCTGATCTTAATGAAAAATTGACCATTTGAATGCTTTCAAAACTGCTGTTAAAGGGTAACTTTGCTCCAAATCATTTTATTCTGTAGAAGATTGTTTGAATGACAAATCATCTGAAACATAATTTCTACTTTAGAATTAAGCTAAGCTAATAATCCGCTCTAGTTGCACAATGTTTGGTGCTGTTAGTAGTTGCTGTGGACTATGAGTCTGCATGGGAAAAAATCTGATGTGTTACACTCACATGACTTTCTCTACTCTTGTACAAACTATTTTTACAAACGCATATTCTCCATATGCTTCATGTTAATCGAGATATCGAGATGTCAATCTTATTGGTAATTTTCTTGTAGATGCAAGGGGAATATGACAGGTTTTAAGCGATAGTCAAATATTTTAACGCTGGTTGCTATGTGGCGCATTCCATTCTCTTTGAATGTCCGGGACATAAAAAAAATCTGATGTGTTACACTCACATGACTTTCTCTACTCTTGTACAATCTAATTTTACAAACGCTTATTCTCCATATGGTTCATGTTAATCGAGATATCGAGATGTCAATATTATTGGTAATTTTCTTGTAGATGCAAGGGAAATATGGTAGCTTTTAAGCGATAGTCAAATATTCTAACGCTGGTTGCTATGTGGCGCATTCCATTCTCTTTGCAGGTCCAGGACATAAAAAAAATGAATAACGAATGTGAGAAAAAGTATAAGTATTGTAAAATTTAAGGAAATAACAAGCAATATCTCGAAAACGGTTCACTCAACAAAATAAATGTATATGACATAAGTTGTGTATTTTAACGCGATCTACATTTTTTGTGTAGTAACATTTTGTCTATCTCTTATGGTTTACCAGTTATGCAAAAGTCGTTCACAATGAAGAATACTTTTGGAGACATTCCCAGAAAATTCGAGATATACATTTCATTTCTCATGACATTATCTTAAACATATGATATTTTCATCAAAATCGTTAGAGCCATTTTTGAGAAAATTAAAATTTTCGAAAAATCTTCCATGTAAAGGGTAGTCTGGGGTGGGGGGATTTTCTTGAAAACCTTCGTGTCGCATCTCTGGAAGATACTGAACCTAAATACCAAGTTTGGTGCTTATCCGACTGTTCGTTTTTGAGTTATGCTGTTCACAGACACACACACAGACACACACACAGACACACACACACACAGACACACACACAGACACACACACGGACATGTTTCCAAAAATGCTTTTTTTGGATTCAGGAGGTCTCAAAACATGTATTTCCGGTGAAATCTCGGTATCGAATTTTTGGGTGGAATGCAATACTTCCCCTACTTACTATACGTAGTAGAGAAAGTAAAAATGAATAACGAATTTGAGAAAAAGTATAAGTATTGGAAAATTTAAGGGAATAACAAGCAATATCTCGAAAACGGTTCACTCAACAAAAGAAATGTAAATGAAATAAATTGTGTGTTTTAACGCGATCTACATTTTTTGTATAGTAAAATTTTGTCTATCTCTTACGGTTTACCAGTTATGCAAAAGCGTTCACAGTGAAGAATACTTTTGGAGACATTCCCAGAAAATTCGAGATATACATTTCATTTCTCATGACAATATCTTAAACATATGATATTTTAATCAAAATCGTTAGAGCCATTTTTGAGAAAATTAAAAATTTCGAAAAATGTTCCATGTAAAGGGTAGTCTGGGGTGGGGAAATTTTCTTCAAAACCTTCGTGTCGCATCTCTGGAAGATACTGAACCTAAATACCAGGTTTGGTGTTTATCCGACTGTTCGTTTCTGAGTTATGCTGTTCACAGACACACAGACACACACACGGACATGTTTCCAAAAACGTTTTTTTTTTTGGATTCAGGGGGTCTCAAAACATGTATTTCAGGTGAAATCTCGGTATCGAATTTTTGGGTGGAATACAATACTTCCCCTACTTACTATACGTAGTAGAGAAAGTAAAAATATGGACTTAAAACTAAATAATAACAACGAAATATAGAACATACCACTTACTATGTTTAAAGTTTAATTTAATAGGTACATACATTTATAAAACAATAAATCCTATCCAATTCTACTGAAATTGTAAGTTTCTTAATATGTTATATGTGCTTCAAATTCACAAACAAATGCTGTGCAATAACAACATAAACAGGATGGAATACATGCATCAGTTACTGCAGTGCTTCAGATTATATGTTTCAGTAAGTCTTCAGCTTTCATAACCACTGCCTGCCAAAATCCTAACAACAATATTTCTGATCTTTTTACTCTTGTTTCATAAATATCTATTCTACTAAAACATTAGATAAATAAAAGAATTACTTACCTGTAAACAACAAAATAACATAATTGAAAGTGAAACTTTAATAAGAGGAAATCACTGGTGAATAGCTACAGCAAGATTATAATAGCTCATTTTTGCTGTTTCTGTTAATGCTGATAATGTAAATAGTTTCCAATATTGTGTTTGCACAGGACTCACAGTCTGCAATTGTTGACCAATCTATAACCACTAACAAGTCCATGTGAAATGAAGGAATAACGTAATACAACTGATCATGTGAAGGTACTTGGGTAACACGATTCCTCTGTTTAAAGAGCTTAAAGGAAGCAAAAAAAAAAAAATAACAAACACTTGCATGTGGACTGTGAGTCCGAAAGGACCCATGCAGTGTCAAATATATGAATGTACATTTTATGTATTGCAGATATTGAAAGTTAAACTGACAAACAATGTTAGGCATTGCAAATCAATTATAAATTAATGATGAGACGCACAAGTGATAATACAAGATAAAGCCAAGCATTACTTTTTTGTGTCAAAGTTGTATTTACATGTATATAATATGTAAGTTATATAACTGCGGGGAAATATTTATACGTTTTTTTTTGTTTCATTAACTGTATGTATTGCACATGCTTCCTTTGTTTTATGTTTACCTATATATAGATTTAATGCAGCTATATTAAATGTATATACATGTAGCTAAATTGTATTTCTCTTAACTAGTTCATTGGTCTCTCTGTGTGCCAGTGAACTCACAGCATACAATAAAATCTAAACCTAAATTAAGAATGACTGAATAGAATGTTGTTTTAAGCAATATTATTTTCCTGTTGATTTTTATCTCTTGTGGGAAATAAAAAAGTTATCAAATTATCATACTTACCATTACTGTGTACCTGGTGTACTATACAGGTACTATGTACTTAATAAGTACTCTTCATATAAGTTCATTTGAAATCCTTCACTGCCAACCGCTTCTATCCATTATTTATAATTATGTTCCTAGCTTTTCTTTGGTGACATTAATACACTTTTATCTAATTGATGAGAAGCTAATGAGGTTAATATTAAACGAGAGTACCAAGAGTTTACACATACAAGCTTTACTTCCTTTGAAACTGTGTTTGAACATGTTCATAGGCAGTTATTTTAATGCTCTGATGCGTGATCTGGCAAAGCTTCAAAGTAAAACAAGGTTTTTATGTGTTAATAATTCAGGTTTCTTTTTTAAACATGAATAGAGCTTTACTCTTCAAAGAATTTCCAATTTTGGGGCATGAAAAAGCTTATTGCTCTAATTGAAATGAATGGCATTGCAATTAAATATCATAAAATAAATGTTTGTGGTAAATCAGGTCATTCCTTTGAGCATTTTATTTTTCAATTTTATCTAGAAACATACTGAGAAAGCTGGATATATCTTCGTTACATAACCCTTCATTTAACAAATAGATTACAGGCAAAATAAAATACTAAGGCAGTAAGAAGTAAATAAAATAGTTGGGCAGCCTTTCTATTAGAGTAAGGTTTGTAAACAAAATGTGAGCATAGATAGGCAATTTATGTGAATTTCTTTAAAGTCATTTTTATTAAGTTATGTTAAATACTAATGGAAATTAAATATTTATTTCTCAAAAAAGGTATGTTACATAAACTCATTGGTACACTTGAGGTTATTATAGTGTATGCAAACTTAGGTACAGAGTTTGTTTAAAATATAAAAGGGTAAGATAAGGTAGGAATGTTTCCTTACAATGATTGCTATAGATGAACATAATACACTAATGGTTACCAGTATCATTTTGGGTATTAACTTGTGCTTTGCGAATAATAATTATTTTCTGTTCTACTTGCAGGAATGAAAGTCAGCACTAACAGTTAGCATTTTTGTGAAATCTTTGATTCATAACAATATGTTCAGATTGTAACAACTGGTCAGAAATATTTGACTTACAATGGAATGTTAATATGTGATATTTAGGTAAAAAGAATTTATGATTTTGTTTATATCCAGAGTAATTGAGAAGCTATCCTTCAGAAGCAGACAAATACAAGCTTGGTTAAAAATGGTTATCAATTCCTGTTTGCCTTCTCTGTGCAGTTGATATCTTAGATTGTTTTCAATAAAGTTCATACAAATTGGTTTAACTATTTTAGTTCAAACGTGACTAAGTGCATTGGGACTAGTATATGTTATTAAGTTATCAATTTTTGGGGGGGAGGAGATATCTATATTGGTAAAGCATTATCAGGTATTTCATAAAAATGAAAATTTTAAAAATAGTTTTAGGATAATCCTACAGTTAAATTTGTTTTATAAAAGTAAAACAATTGAATTTGTATGTAACTAAAATTGAGGCATCCAAATCATAACAGTCAAAAGTAAAAATTACAAATAATTATTGTGAATCCTTGTAGATTTTTTCTAAGAAATCCATGAAAATGCTAATGTAAGACCCCTATTAAAATATCAGAGAAACTACAGTAACCATAACTATCTGCTAAGGGCATTTAAGGCGTTTTTTTATTACACCTGGAGTGAATGTTGAAATACGATAATATTAACAGTGAAGGCTCAATTGATATTAAAAGCCTTCATTTACATCATGATGGTAAAAGATGTACGATCATTTCGAGGCTTCAAGGCCACATGTATTTGGAAGGCCAAATAGCTTCCAGAACGACTAAGTCTTGCTCCAAAGGTACAAAATGTATCCACCCATGTTCCCATACCACATGTCTGGACTTCTTATCTTGAGAAAGCTATTCCTTCAAATATAATCTATTCTAATCTGCTTTGGTGGTTGCCACTTTAAGTGTGATATATTTTAACTTTATGATAGAAGTAATAGCTTTTTTGTTTCTGTTTGAATTGCCCAAACCTTTTGGAATATTGGGGTGAAATTTTTAACACAAATGTTGATTGGGTACCTACATTGATTAAATTACAATACATCGGACAAACATTATGTGTATTGACTGCATTGACTAAAGTAACAAAGATACGTGAGCAGGTTTTCATGCATTAAAACTTCCTTGGCCATTAGGTATTGCCTGGATTAGGTAAATAAATAAAATTTAAAGTATTGCTGAACAGCAAACGTCAGAAGAAATAACTCTGTATCCTTAAGCTGAATGTTCAACAAGCTTTTGTTACTATAATGTGTTTAATCTGTATTTAAATACCTATCTTACAGATATGTTCTAGAGCTCTGAGGTTCCCAATATCAACAAATACCTACTGAACATAATATATTGAGCCCTGTACATTCTTAAGCTTTTCATACTTTCACAAATAAGCAATCACAGGCTGTACTATCACATCCCTAGAATAGGTAATGCAAGTAAATAGTTTCTATTTCATTTCATACTTTCAGTAATAACTATTTCATAACCTGATATACAGGTTAAAAAAATCACACATTTACACTTGAAATGCTTTTTGGAGTCGACAGGTTCCTTTATATCCAAGCTTTGCATTAGTCGTTTAAAGGATTTGAAATCAATTCTTCCTTCCTTGTCTAGCTTGGCTTCCCCCATCATGGCCTGGATATCTTCATCTGGGACCCTTTCTCCAAGATCTTTCATCGTACTGTAAAAATCGGAAGGTGTACAGCTAACAAAGCCACTTATTTTTCTTGGAAATTTCAACTCGCATAACTCACTTTGGGGTAGGTCACATACTAATCAAAAAGGTGGAATAGTGAAATCTTTAATTGATAAACAGATTTGATCCTACTGAATTTTGACAGTCCTAACCTTATAATATTACTCACGGAAGCTACAGCAACATAAATCTTACTCTTTACTCTCCTAGCCTTGGTATGTCTATGATAACACAACAGGAAGTGACCATTTTTCCAATTATTTTACATACTGGTCAGATATCAAGAATTACCACGCCTGTATTTGAATGGAACCTGCGTCACGCAATATGGAACGAATTTAAACCTTCTATGGACAAACGTATCACTCCATTAATACCTCTTGAAAAATTCCCTGGATTTAAAACTAGTAAAATAATAACTAATTTCACTGACACCATGTTAAACAGTACGAACAGTATATTCCTATTGTAAACGTGAACCATAACAATACAAACATTCCTTGGTGGAATCAACACTGCAAAAATGTAATCAGAAATAAAAATAAAGCCTATTATAAGTACAAACGCTACTCAAGTCCAGAAAACAAACTGCTTTTTTCAAAAATTATGAGCTCTAGCTTGACGCACTGTTAAAGAAAGCAAAAGGTCTTCGTGTCTGTCATTTTACATCTTCACTGTCTTATCAGGCCCCAATTAAAATAGTGAGGAAACGAATAAAGCAACATAGAGGCACTAAACGTGGCAATTGGATTAATATATTACACGACCAGAATAACGATATTAAGGTAACTTCTGCACAAGATATTGCTGACACTTTAGCTGAGAAATCTCTAGAAATATCTGGTAACGCTAATTATGAAAAAGAGTTTTTAGTATAGAAAGCAAAGTTCCTTACTTTAACATCTCTGACTTCCTACAGAACAAGTCTGAAAGTTATAATAAGGTAATTTACTTTAAGTGAATTACAAGATGCTCTTTACCAATAAAAACATCCAGTGCTTGACCAGATAATATTTTCTATTCATTCCTACAATAACTTCCTCCTAAGGCACAAGAGTATCTGCTAGCAGCATTTAACCATATTTGGACACAGAACTCCTTTCCTACTCAGTGGCATGTCTACCTAATAATTGCAATTGCTAAGCCTAATAAGGACTCTTCACTCCCGGAAAATTACAGACCCATAACCATGACATCAAGATTATTCACACTAATGGAGAAAATAACTAATAAGCGACTAAGGTGGATTCAGGAGAGAAATAATTTATTCACAGAAACTCAACATGACTTTAGCCAGTTTCATTCAACAAACGACAATATTGTGGCATGTGAGGTGGTAATATTGTAATATATGGAGTGGCAACATTGTGTGGTAACTTCTTAAGTTGGTAATACGGATCGGTAGTGACGTAATAGGAGAGGGAGTAAAACCGGTATTATCTTGAGTTAGCGTGTAGGACGCTCTCTTTTCTAGCGTCACCACCGAACAGTGCAGACGTGCTTTTAGTTATGGCGCTTCGTCAAGCGGGAAGGTAAAATGTATCATCTTTAATTTATATTATATTCTTACCATCTAAACTTTTACTATCTGAATTCTTAATGTAGGTAGTTCCTTCCTTCCTGACCCATGATGATTTATGAATATTTAGGTTGTTTTCAGGTGATTTAGGAACTTTAATAGCTTGCCCCGTCGGACCTCGTGCTAGATTAATCTGGTGATTCAGATTTCGGTACCATGCTCTACACCCCGTAATTATGTGAAAATAAAAGAGGTTACGACAATATAATAGATCTACAGCCATATACATTGGATGCTTTCCACAACAAAGAATATGTAATTGCAGTTAGTTTGAATATTCATAAAGCCTACGATATGTATGTAGAGAATACGTGCTAAGAATCTTAATACAATAAAGAATATCACGAAAGATGATTAGGATTAAATATAACTTCTTACAGTTTTGCAAAGGATAATTAAAAGCTAATGGGCATTTTATCAAAATAAGTCTCTAAGCCAAATCAATACCACAAGGTAATGTATTAAGCGTCACATTATTTTTAATAGCTATAAATGGCATTATTTCAGAAGTTAGACCACCAGTTATATCTAGCTTATTTGCAGATTATTTAATTATTTATTGTAAAGCAAAAACCACTAAAGCTCAAGATTGCCTTCAGGAATCATTTCAGAACATTCAGCAATGGTGTACGGAAACTGGCTTTCAAATAGCTTATCTAAGACAAAATGCATATTATTTTCCAGAAACAAATACAGCCATACTCCAGAACGAAAATTGAAGGACAAAAAGCTTGAGGCAGTATATACTTTAAAGATACTTGGACTTATAGTTGACAAAATATCAAATGGCAGATTTAACTACTAAGTTTGAAAAATGACTGTAAAAGAAGACTGAATATTTTAAAAGTTTTGGCCGCACTTAACTGGGGATCCGACTCCTATGTGCTGATGTCTACATATAGGGCCATCATTCGCCCAAAGCTGGATTACGGTCCCATAATATGCAGCTCAGCCAGACACCCCTCCCTGAAAATGCTCGAGTCATTCAAAATTCTGCAATTCGAATTGCATTAGGTGCCTTAAGTACCGGTCCAGTAAGCAGTATGCTGATTGAGTCTAATGACATACCACTAGAATATCTCAGAAAATAACTTAATATCACATATGCCCTCAAGAAAACAGCAACAACCATCTCCAGGATACATTCATATATTTCCCCAAAATATCTTCAAGACCATTTAACTATACAACAGACACATTCCTTGCCGTTCTACATTAGAATACATAGATATTTAAAGGAACTAAATATGACATTACCCCGTATAGCCTCAAGACAAGGAAAATCGAATGGACCGCCTTGGAGAAATAAATTACCAGTAACTGATATGGAACTAAATGAACACAAAAAGATAAACACCAGCTCATTAATGTGTTAACAGTTATTTAAAGAAAAAAATTAGTAAATATCCAAATAGCTTCCACATTTACACTGATGGCTCCAAAAGTGAAGAAAGTAATGGTAGTGTGTGTGATAAGAGCTTCCAGTACAAATTACCATCGCTTTTTTCAGTCTTCAGCTGTGAATTGTATGCCATTAAAAAGCCACTTGAATATATATTGAAAACACTACACTATCAAACCTGCCTTATCAACAGCAACTCTCTGTCTGCTTTAAAATCCCTCCAAAACATTTACTCCACCAACAGCATCGTCCAAGGCATACATTCACTTTAACCAACCTATCTACCCAGAACAAAGTTTGCATTATTGCTTTATGGGTACCTTCTCATCACAAATTTAAAGGAAATGAAAAGCGGACACTGCTGCAAAGGAAACAATACGTATACCTACACGGGACCCAACAATAGTTACACCCTACTACAATGAAGTTACTCTTTTCAAGCGAAAAAAAAGGTAGTGGTGGTATCGTTGGATACAGAACAACAGTAAACTTAACAATGTACGCCAGACTTTTACTGCAGAGTATCCAGTTAAATACCTCATACGTAGACACCAAATCACAATAACCCGTCCACGAATTGGACACTCAGAATTACACACTCCTACCTTTTACAACAGATGTCCTCCACCCGCCTGCGATAAGCGTCAAACAGCACTGACAGTAGATCATATTATACTGAGATGTTTAAGGTTTCAACAGCAGAGAAAGCAATTTGCTATACCAATAAACCTTCATGCAGCACTGAATGAACCCTCTCGCTGTCGAAATATTATCAACTTCATTAAAACAATTGAATGATATAACGATATTTAAACAAAAGAATTAAGAAATTTCTTTTTTTAATCTTGAAGAATTGCCATTCTAAAATTACTGTAATATTCATTGTGTACTAATTATTCTTGTAAACCACTACTATGTTCAATGTGTAATAACTAATTGTAAGACTATCGTTACTTTCAATGCTAATTGTTATGTTTTTGTAAAAGCATTACAAGAAATGCTTTTTAAAATTGTTATACTGAGCATACATCGGTCGCGATTATACCAAAATGGTTAAAGCGACCTTAAGCAAATAAATTTAAAAAAAAAAACAGAAGGCATGAGGAAAGCATTCTTATCTTTGTCGAAATAACTGAAGACCTGTAGATATTCAATTCGAATAAATTCTTCCTTGTCATCCCGAACAGCCACCGTTATTATGCCACAAAACTCGCCGTATTCTAATATGATACTATTATCCGTGTCGAAAATACGAAATACTGGATTTGGTGATTCTCCCAGCCATTACATTACTTGCAGTGTTATACGAACATCTTTATTTAAATCAAACAAATCGAACAGGTCTTTCAATACACCTTGCGTTTCCGATACCTCTTGCGATTCTTCGGGCGTGTTTTCGTCCATGTTTGCAGTTGAGATCCGGCTGTTTTCTTTGTCGTCTTGGCCCACCACTCCCTAAAAATAGAGTAAACCACAGATGTTAACCATAAATTATGTTAATGTTGTGGCCCTCTTTCACAATATTTATCATTTGCATATTAGCAATTTACAGACAACAAGGAAAGGCTAAAAATATTTCTAAACTCTGTTTCATAATAACAGTTTGTTAACTATAAAGTTTGAAGAACTTTACAAATCCAGACAAACATTTGAAAAGCGTAAACATGGTGCACATTCTGCGCATTTGTAATTCGAAACATTACCAACCATGCATCACAAAAGCCACTAAACATCTATGTTTAATTCTCCATACTTCTAAACACATTTCATAAGTATTATGCGTTTAATTTGAAAGCAAAGCTATATAAGAGTATTTGAAGATTAAAGCATGTGAAATATCGAGAGCATAAATTACAAATTCTCGCATTGTAATATATTAGCAATGCGGATTACCTATAAAATTAAAATTAAATTGTGTTTTATCCATAGACGCTCTTTAAATATGGTTCCTAGTGTCCCATTTTGTGTTGGGCGTGAAAGACGGGACATATTGCTACAGCCTCTTTATCAGGCTTGGGGTTCTTACGTGCAGGCTTGCACCAGAATATAAAAAACATCAGAGACGCTCGTTGATGTGTTAGCTACAAATGTGGGCTACCAAATAATTGAAACAGGTGTCTCTATAATAGCTAGGACAAGCACCGAGGAACGGTTGAGTAAAAATGGTTAAATGATGCTTCGATGAGGCTAATCCGAAGCAATTTAAATGCCTATTAAGCAAGGTAAGCGGGGATGAGATGTATATAGAAAACAATCTTACTCAAAATTCAGTCAGCTAATAGGATCAATTAGACACAATTTTAATATGGCATTTCTTTTAAAAAAATATTAGTCTAAAACACATAATATGTTAAAATAGGGATAAGAGTGTCCTCAGAGAGATTAAGGTGCTTGTATATAATTTGAAAAAAACGGAAAATGCGTCAATGGAAAGGTTAAATTAAACACAGAGATTTAAGAAAAATACAAAAAAGCCATTAAGGCTAAAAAAAAAACTGGAAAATGATAAGCATGTTCTTAGTGCAACAAACAGAAGCAAGGCTGTTTCGCAAGTAATCAAAAAGGAAACGGGGAAAAGCAATCCAAGGGTAATTCAATTTGAGCTGAGGCATAAAGTCCAATTAGTCAAAGACCAGTACATGTAGCAGAGCTGTTTAATACATATTTTGTTGAGGTGCGAATAAATTATTAGTTAATAATTATTTCTAAGGTGTTCCTCAAATATGGAAAATAAATGTATCAAAAGGTGCACGTGTTCTATATTCATTAAACCTATAAATGAAGAGGAAGTAAGCATTGTATCTAAGGGCCTAAAAAGTAGGTTGGCGGTAGGTATAGATGATATTCTGGACTTTATGATGAACCACTGCATAGAAGAAATAGCAAGGCAATTAATGAACATTTATAGCACTTCATTTGAGACTGGGGTATTCTCAGAGAAAGTAAAAACTACGAAAGTAAAGCCCCTGCATAAAAATGATCTCAAAATGATATACAGAATTTTAGGTCAGTTTCTAGTTATTAGAATACAATAGAATAATCCATTTTCTAGAGAGAAACAATGTTCTCAAAGATGCATAGCATGATTTTAGGCAGAGTAAAGCAACTAAATCCGCAGTTCACTCACTAGTTGAGAAAATATTAGCTCCATCGAAGAGAAAGTGAAATCCGTTGGGTTATTCTTGGGCCTAACAAGGGCATACGATGTCACAAATTACAATATACTTCTGAAAAAATTAGATGCAAATGGGATTAGGGGAATAGTCAACACATTGTTGAAAACATATCTATCGCAAATAATGCAAGTAGTGGAAATTAGTCATATTAATAAAGAGCATCTCAATATAGAGAAATGCAAGTCCACGCAGAGGTTATACACAGAGGTACCACAGGGGTCAATACAGGCGCCACTTCCGTTCGTGCTTTATGCAAATGATCCGTCATTTTGTGTTCAGGAGTCTGAGGTTATATTATTCTCTGATGACATGAATTTATTCATAAAAGCAAAAAAATGAGTCAGATCTCTAGGAAAAAGCAAATACTAACCTGTTGAAAGTAACATCCTGGTTTAAGGCAAATAGACTACTAATAAACGCACAAAAACAGTTGCTATGACCTTTCATACAAATCATAGTAGAAATTTGGTGAAGCCCAAAATAAAGTTAAAAAGCAATATTATTAATTATCAATATGAAACTAAATTTCTGCGGATAATTATAATGGAAGAACTAAAATGGAAACCACATATAAATATGCTAATTAGGAAGTTAAAGATGGGATGTTACATTCTAAACACATTGAAACAAGTAACAAGTACACGTGTTCTTAGAAACACAATCTTTGCACATATGCATAGTCATATAAGGTATAAAATGTTGTTCTAGGTGGATCAACAGAATTAAAAAAAAGGTATTTCGGTTACAAAAGACAGCTATAAGGTTAATGACCGGTGAATCAAGTAGATCTTTCTGTAGAGAATTGTTAACAAAATTAAGGATCTTCTTTGTAGCGAGTACACATTTCTTAGAAGCTATCTGTCATATACGAGTAGCAAAAGGTCAGTTACCAAACAATGAGAAGAACCATTGTCACCGTACAAGGCAGCAAAAAAATCTACATGTACCATATTCTAACACAAATCTTGCAAAAAGCGGTGCATATTACAATGGTGTTAAATTTCACTAGTCTGAAAAATATAGAAAAAGCAGATCTGTTCAAAAGGAAGTTCAAGTCCACCCTTTTGGCTCAGACCTTTTATTCAGTAATAGGTATGTAAACAAATAACATTTATTTGTAACTAAAATCAGACGAGGTATTGATGAATAATAAAGGGTTTTAATCTTAAGAGAAAGGAATATAAAAAGAACTTATAATAGTGATGCTATCATGCTCTAAGGTGTTTAAATATATATATTGGAACCGGTTTAAAAGATCTACTGTAATATAGTATGAGAGAGAGGGAGGGAGGGAGGGAGGGAGGGAGAGAGGGGGGAGAGTAGGTTGGTTTATCTTTGTATTATTCGACTGTCGAAATGTTTGTAATTTTCTATGTGATTTTATTGTTTTTAACCTTGACAATTCTACATCATGTACATATGATATATCGGATGCAATAAATAAGTATAGATACGTGCCGTAAACCTATGACACGGAACCAGCGACCTTGCTTCTTTTACGAAGGAAGCCATGCGAAGCATTTTTACGCCCAAAAAATAATCCATCGCAGTCCACCGGGTTTCAACCAGGAACTCGGGAATTGGAGGCTAGCATGGTACACTTAGACCACGTAGAACGACATGAATGACCTGTAATTTGATAGATTGTTTGCTAAATGCGCTTTATTACGATATATATTGTGTTGATGTCACTCCAAACTACCCTTTACATTGGACATTTTTCGAAATTGTTTATTCTTTCAAAAATGTCTCTAAGAATTTTGATTAAAATACATATGTTTAAGCTATTATCATGATAAATAGAATGTATAGGTTTTATTTTCTAGGAATAGTCTGTAAATTAGTCTTTATTGCCAATGACTTTTGATAATTAGTAAATCGTAAGAGAGAGAGAGAAAGTCTTACCGCACAACATCTGTAGATCTTGTTTTGATTTTATGTCAAATAACTTTTGTATTTTACATATTCTGAAATGTTGTTTTTATTAGTTTGAATTTTCAAATACTTTATACTTTTCTCAGCTCCAAATACCTACCCTGTGCTAGCCTCTAGTTCCCAAGGTCGCGAGTTCAAACCCGGCGGAGGGCGATGGATTTTTTTCGGGCGTAAAAATTGTTAGCATGGCTTCCTTTGGAAGGGAAGTAAAGCCGGTGGTCTCGTGTCGTATATCTACCGCACGTAAAAGAACCTCAAGCCTGATAAAGATGCCTCTGAGCAAAATTAACGATCTTTCACGCCCAATATGGAATGGGACGCTAAGGACCATAGTAGTTAAAGAGCGTCCATAAATAAAACTCAATTTCAATTTTTTTTCCTTCCTTCCCTCCCTCCCTTCCCTATCCTTCCCAACCTTCCATTCCCTTCCTTCCCTTCCTTCCCTCCCGCCCTTTCCTTCCTTTCATTCTTTCTTTCTCGTGTTCATATAAACAGAACAGAATTTCAAAGCTATCACGTCCGTGGCTCGCATTCGGGCGGTCGTGGGTTGGATTCCTCTGGCTGACCTTCCTGATCCATAGGCTTTTTCGGGGGGGGTTCCGGTTCGCCAGGCGAGTGCTGGAAAGGATTCTCACATCCCCGAATTTCCGAACCACCATTTCATCTCCATACTAATTTCACTTCATCTTTCATCCGTTGGTCTCTTTCGTGATTGGAAGTGTCGGCGATGGTGTTTCGGTGCAGTGTGACACGGGAAATGGATGCTTTTTGTGACTTTCTCCGTCCCTGAGCATTCGGCTGACTGTTGGGAGTATCCTAAATTCAGTGAGGGGCATTGGACACTCTCAGTGTTGGGTGGGGTCCCCGGTCTGCCTGTATGTGTGACGGGGAGTCTCTATCTGCAAACCTAGGGACCCTGCCATTCCTGTGCAGATTTTCCTGGTTCCGACGCCCGGTGTCTTGTCTCCCCTCATCCTTCCTCCCAGAGACGGCCCCCCCCCACTATGTGGATCAGTGCCGAGTCCCCTCCGTAGCCAACCAATCCAAAGCTATCACGTAGAGATCAGCTTTGAGGGATTTGGCTATCGCTTTAACTATCTGGTTAAACCTACAACGAATTGTGAAAATAAGTGATGAAGGTTTATCGGTATTAGCATGGCATAGATGCAAAATAAGCTTTGTAAGAAGAGTGAGTAGAGAAGGTCATGTAAACGCATCAAATATTATTTCAGAGCAAAAGCTCGATATGCCTGCATCTCTGTGAACAACATAAATCCAAAGCGAAAAGTCGGTTAAATACCAAACATGATATTTAGGTTCAGCATCTTTCAAAGATGTGACAAAGATTTTTAAGAAAAACTCCCCATGTAAAAATTTTCGAAATTTATTTTCTTAAAAATTGCTCTAATTATTTTGATTAAAATACTCACTGCTTAAAATATTTTCATGACAAACTAAATATGTATTTTGAACTGACTGAGAAGAGCCTCTAAAGTCTTCTTCGTTCTGGATGACTTTTGAATAATTGGTAAACTCTAAAAGATTGGACAAAGGTTTGTTACACAAGAAATGCAAACTTGAAAAGATAAAATCAGATTGAAAAATTAAATGTCAAAGCCGAGATTTGAACTTCGTATCTTCCAGTTTATGTCCAGATGGCGCCGCGGTAACGCGTGCGACTGGCATTCGAGGGATCCTTAGTTCGCTTCCCAGCTACCGCCCAATCTGACACAAGTGTTTTTTTTCGAGTTTTCGGGGGTCGTCAGGGGAATGCTGATATGATTTTTCTCAGCTCCAAATATCGTCCTTAACCCCGTTAGGTCTGTTTCACGGTTGAAAGTGTCGGCTATAGTATTCCGGTGCGGCGTGGAACAGAAAAAGGATGCTCTCTGTGTAACCTTATTCGTCTCTCGGTCTTCGGCTGGTTGCCAGCGTATAAGGAAACCTTCTTAGGTGCGTTGGCCGCTCTGTTTGGAGTGGGGTCCTCGGTTTGCCTGCCCAACTGTCAGGGTGTCTCATTCTGGAAATTTTAGGAACCTTGTCATTGCTGTGCCGTCACTCCTGGTTCCGGCCGCTCGGTGTCTCTCACCTCATCCCTCCCTCCCGGGAGCCCCCCTCCAGGGGCACAAGCACAATATCCTCATTCACTGGATCGGGTTTGAGTCCCCTCCGTTACACATTCCATCCCACACTAGACCAGAGAAGTATTTTAAGAATTCAGAACGTGAATCGTAATACAAAGTCATTTTTGGTGGGCCATCTTCAGATTTGTAACTTGAAAGCGATTTAGTTTTCAGAATAGAGTGTTTTCAAATGAACCAATTGCATCAAAAGCATATCAACCTGTCTGTATTAACACTTCGGGTCATTATTTTGAAAATTTAGCGTATATGATCCTAACACAATAAAACAGTTATATAGAAAATGCATATTTTGCTCTAAAGGTTATTTCCTCGTATCTATTAACATTTTCTCCTTTTGCATACAATACCTAAAATAGGTGATTTTACTCTACGTCCACTATACGACTGGCACGGTTTTTCTACCTTTCTCTTGGGATTGTGCATGTAAGGGGAATTATGTTTCAAATAAAACAATCATTATTTCTTTTCAGTTACAAACGCAAATATAAAACTCAAACCATTTTGAAGAAAATTTAATGTTGTACTTAATTGTTCCCAAACTGCTTAAAGAGTTTGACATTAATATTACTTTTGCTGCCATATTTTTAAAACGTTACTGAATTTTATCACAACTGAATGTGCCAACTGTATGGAACTACACAATTGGCGTTAAACGTTGTGATCAATATCTATGACAATTAAAAATCAAAACGAACTTATAGTCAGGGTAATAAACACCCTGGGAATACGCACAGAACGGTCTATTGTTAATAATCATGAACCTGTTGTTATTATTAATATTATTATGTATTACTAGCAACAGACGTTAAAAATAAGATACACATTATGCGAACCTTGTTTCTCAAGAAAATTACTGACTCTTACACTTGTTTAGGACCGCATAAAGAGTGTGATATTTTATTTTTGAACAACATATTTGGCAGCGAAAACGTTAATTTATTTCGCCTGAATAGTTCTAGTAAAGAGAAAAATATTTGGTTTTGTCTTCTTAATTCCTAGAGTCACGTCGCTGAATTATACCGGCATACAGGGAAGTAAATGTGACCTTTCAGACGATCCAGCACTTGCGGTTGGCTAAAGCCAGGCATGATTAGTGGAGAAGAAATTTCTTCCCCCACTTCCTCTACACCCCTTGGCCCATCGGAAAACATTTGATGCACACTGTACAAGATTTGGTAGCTCAAACTAAATAAAAACAAAAGCGAAATACAATACTTCTGTGAATTCTTACAAGTAAAGAGAACAAGCCCTTCAAAGGTTGTGTTCAAAATGACCACCGGCAGCTTCAATACACGCTTACGTGTGCTATGGAAAGACTGCTGCACACGTTCTAGCATTTCTGCGGAAATTTCATAGCAGACAGCAGTAATATGTCGTTTCATATCGTGTGGTGTAGTTGGTACATCCTTGTAGACACTGTCTTTCAGCCTTCCCAACATAAAAAAGTCTAAAGTAGTCAGATCCGGTGAACGAGCCGGCCAAGCTACAGATCCTGTTCGTCCAACACAGAGATTAGGAAAAAATTCCTTAAGACAAGCCGTAGTATTTCGTGTACTATGGGCTTGACATCTATCATGTTGGTAACCACAGGTTCCTCCTAGTCTGCAAAGGAACGTCTTCTAGCATCTGTGGCAGATGGTCTGTCAGGAACTGCGATACTTGTGCGAGTTCATTGTTCCTTCTATGAACAAAGGGCCTATGAGCTGATGGTTCACTATCCCACACCACACGTTTAACTCCATGGACGCTGACGTTCCACCTATGTCGATGGAGAATGCGCCAGTACACTTTCCAGAATTATGCTACTTACACGTGCGATTGTGCGGGAACTAATTTGCGGATCTACTGCAACGGCAGCCAAAGCATTAATTTATGCCTTTTCTACAGTCACTTGTTTGTTTCTGTAACGTTTTCTGGTTGTTACAGTACCACTTTCATGTAATTGTTTGAAGGGGTTGATAAATAATTGCCGAGATAGTTGACGTCTTTCCGCATACCCCGTACAGGAACGAACTGCATTCTTCCTACACTCTCCATACACAATGAGCATGTCGGTTCTTTCTGCATTAGTAAACCTCATCTTCCACTCACGACTTATTCCTTGAACTGTCGCAAACTAAGTGACCAGAATGTCGCAATGCAAACAAACATAACAACATCGTGTCCAGCAATTAAGCAGGTTGAATGGGGCAAACAATTGTCGGTGTGGAAGCTACAAAAAATACGATTTCGTAAATTCCTTGCACCTGACTCCTGCAACAAAGAACACTGGCACTCTAATTTACCCTACCTTTATTCTTTTGATGTAACTAGGCATTGTTCCATTTATAAAATTATATGCTTGCTCAAAAAATATACTTTCGTAGTATTATTAAAATCTGTTTATGGGCTAAATGTCCGAACCCCTGACCACCAATCAGTGTTGTGAAAACTGCACATTAATAGCACTTTCCATTTCCGAAATATTTGCGGTGAAATGTTTAGGTCATTCAACCTGTATATGTGGCCACGCCCCCACTTGCATGTAATGCATAGTTACGATTTTTATGATAGCTGTGTATTGTTTAATGTGGGCAACATACTGGTCTTGGAAGTTAGTTTCTTGCAAACAGATAAGAAGAGGTTGGTGTTTGTGTACTGATTGCATACTATAAATATTCATACTGGGGCCGAAATCCATCTACACTCCATTGGAGCAAAAACGACCCAGTATAAAATGGATTAGTTATGCCATCTTTTGGTGTAGTAGAATTGCAAGCGTCTTCAGCATATGCTGGCAATTTTCTTTTTAAGAATGAAAAACGCCGTTTCACGCTTTTGTCTTTTAATATCCAGTGATGTGCATCCTAAAACCTGTATTTTCTAAATATTACAGTGCGACAGGTACTGGATTCGAATTTCCTTTAGATCTCTTTAAGAGACTTTTGAGTTGCATATAGTTTAGTAGATGTTTGTTTTGAGTGTGAGATAACCTTTCTTTTAGTGGAGTGAGTTGTGAATCTAGAACATGATTGTTCTGTATTTTCAGTTGCGGTTCGGTTTTCGGTTTTTTAGCTTGTTTTGGTTTATTATGCTTTACAGTTGCCGGACCTGCAATTGTTACTTTCTCTACTACGTATAGTAAGTAGGGGAAGTATTGTATTCAAACCAAAAATTCGATACCGAGATTTCACCGGTAATATGACCCCATGAGTACAAAAAAAGCATTTTTGGAAACATGTCCGTGTGTCTGTCCGTGTGCGTCTGTGAACAGCATAGCTCAGAAACGAACAGTCGGATAAACACCAAACTTGGTATTTAGATTCAGTATCTTCCAGAGATGCGACGCGAAGGTGTTCAAGAAAATCCCCCCAGATTACCCTTTACATGAAACATTTTTAGAAAATTTTAATTTTCTCAAAAACGGCTCTAACGATTTTGATTAAAATATCATATGTTTAAGATATTTTCATGACAAATGAAATGTATATCTCGAATTTTGTGGAAATGTCTCCATAAGTATTCTTCATTGTGAAAGACTTTTGCATAACTGGTAAACCATAAGAGATAGACAAAATTTTACTACACAAAAAATTAGATCGCGTTAAAATACACAACATATGTCATATACATTTTTTTTGAGTGAACTATTTTCGAGATATTGCTTGTTATTCCCTTAAACATTGCAATACTTATACTTTTTCTCAAATTCGTTATTCATATTTTTTTTGTCCTGGTAATGCAAAGAGAGTGGAATACTCCACATAGCAACCACCTCTTAAAATATTTGATTATCGCTTAAAGCCTATCAATTCCCCTTGCATCTACAAGAAAATAAGCAACAAGATTAACATCTCGATATCTCGAATGACATGAAGCATGAAGAGATTAAGCGTTTGTAAAAATAGTTTGTACAAGAGTACAGAAAGTCATATGAGTGTAACACATCAGATTTTTTTTTGTTACTGGTTGTTCTTTCGTATTGACAATGGAAGATTCAGAGGAAGTAGAGGGGGGACGTTGCTTTGGTTTTAGTGCGAGTGTTGCCGCCTTTTCGGAAATAACTGGTTTTATGGTGGGAATTCGGTAATATGTGTGCTGTGATTAGGTTTTGTTTGTGGTTGAGTATGTTGTTCATCTTTGTGTTTACAGTCTTTTGCGACATAGCTTGGAAGTTTTCATATCAAGTCGTACCATTTAAACCACGTGCATGGACTCTGGGATTTCATAAGTCATATCGGTGCACATAAACTTGTCTTATACTAAAACTTAGAATATGACAAACCCTGGTACTGGTATCCCCGCTCTAAGAACCGTAATAGTTTATCCCGAACGAATATCTGGAGCTTGTATTACATGCTCCAGTACATAGTGAGCAATTACGGGGCACACGTGTGAAGTTATTATCTTTGAAGTTTTGTTAACAATGGAGTTATTTCAAAATATATGTCTGAAATATTTATTCTGGTTTTATTCTCAGTTAATCTCTGTGCTATTTCCTTGTTTGTTAGATAGAGACACATACCGTTTCTGGCAATTCAAGATGCAAAACGTATATTTGTAGGCTTAATTAGCTTACCAATAGCTTATACATATTCCTTTAGTGCGAGTCCATCCACAGAATCTAAGACGATAGCTTGTTCTATCGTAGGAAAGACGTCCTTCTGCGTAACAGTGTCATACTTTCTAGACGATTGGAATCCATTTGGTTGTATTTCCGAAATGGTGGGCCCTTGTTCAGAGATCATTTCGACGTAACGATTGGTTTTTTGCTTCGTTTCTAGGGGTTAGGTACGTATGTAGGACTTAGCTCCCTAGTCGTACTTAATGTGATTGAGCTGTTTTAGATTACAAACTGTACTGGTAACAAATTACATTGATACAAGTTGAATTGAAACACTCCTGTAGATCTCTTGCATGCAGTTTTAGCTGTTAACGGCTCAATAACGAAATAAAATCCGTAAGGGAAAACGCGGAACTTTTATACAAAAACCATGACCTACCTTATCCAAGCGTCTTTGTGTGAACCTAGAAGTTTACTGTTTACGTATTTTTTATGGACGCTCTTTAACTGCCGTGGTCCTTAGCGTGCCTTGCATATTGGTCGTGTAAGGCCAGAAAATTTGCTCACAGACCTCTTTGTCAGGTTTGAGGATTTTTTGTTAGTTGTCATAAATTTACGACACTGGAGCACCGAATTTAATTCCCTTCCGAAGGTTCGCCGTTCGCCGTTCGCCGTTCGCCGTTCGCCGTTCGCCGTTCTCCGTTCTCCGTTCTCCGTTCTCCGTTCTCCGTTCTCCGTTCTCCGTTCGCCGTTCGCCGTTCGCCGTTCGCCGTTCGCCGTTCGCCGTTCGCCGTTCGCCGTTCGCGTTCGCCGTTCGCCGTTCGCCGTTCGCCGTTCGCCGTTCGCCGTTCGCCGTTCGCCGTTCGCCGTTCGCCGTTCGCCGTTCGCGTTCGCCGTTCGCCGTTCGCCGTTCGCCGTTCGCCGTTCGCCGTTCGCCGTTCGCCGTTCGCCGTTCGCCGTTGACCGTTGACCGTTGACCGTTGACCGTTGACCGTTGACCGTTAACCGTTGACTGTTCACTGTTTTCATAATAATAAAGATAAATAATAATTAATAACAAATATGGTAAATAATTAATAATATATGGTTAATTGTTAATATTAATAATCATGGATAATTAATAAGAAAGATAAGTAATAATTTACGATAAATACAAGCAATAATTAGTAACCAATATAAATAATAAATATAAATAAAAACAATAAGTTGTAATTTTTAATAATAAATAAATAATTATTTTTGTATATGTATTATTTATTTATTAAGTAGTAAATTAATAATAATTCAAAATAAGGCTCATTATAGTAGTAATTCAAATTAATAATCAAGATAATAGCAATTATAATAATAACTCATATTAATAATCCATAATAATTCACGCTAATAATTCATAATAGTACTACATTATACTAAAAATAATAGTATAAATAATCAATAATAATAAGGATTGAAGAATAAGATAAAATAATGATGATTACTAATGATTAATAATAATAAATAATACATACAAATAATATCAATAAATATTGAGTAATAATAATTAATAATAATAGTAATAAATGATAATAATAGTTAATGGCATATAATACTAATTATTAATATTTCATAATTAATAATTATAATAATTAATATTATTAATAGTAAATATTAATTAATAACACTTGTCATTCATTTTCTTCAAAATGAGGGTAAACATTTTAACTAAACCCTTCCATATTTCATATGTTGGAATAAAAACTCAATTCCATAATTTAGTGGCATTTTTCATAAATAGCCTTTCAAATCTTCATTATTATTAAACTTTATATAATTGTAAAACCTGAGTGTTAATATCGAGTTGAAGGGCATACAACATCTACAATTATTAGCGACCAAATCTGAACGGGTAGACAAGACAGAAAATCTACAAACTTGGTTAAGATATATCTACAATTCTTTTCAGTAAATATATGAAATTACACTTTTGAATATAACTGAATCTGTTTCTCTGAATTTATTTCATATTACAAGAGTACTTACTCTATGACGTTAAGTGATAATTCTTTATTTGTTTCTAATGTTGCATGTTCAAGAGACCCTACTTCATGGAATCGGAGAGAGTGTTATCTAATTAGCTTGCTCCAACTGAGGTAAAATTTACAACCTCTTGAATCTGAGGCCAAAAATTGCTCAACCATAGACACTGGCTTTCACTGTATTGGTTTCTCATGAGCTTATTTCATTTTTTATTTATTTATTCTTTATTTTTATTTTCAGAGTAAACAAAGTTGATGAGAATTGTTCTCTTCCCCATCCCCCTTACTTCAGAGGTCATTTTTTTAAATAAGTATATTTTGTATTATATACATACATATATTGTTATTATGGGTAGGGTAGTACAGTACTTTATTGCGTTTTTTCCCATGGGAAGGGGTAAACTCAGAAGGTAATTTTCGGCCAGACTAAGAATAGATAACTGGTAGATAGTCACCAAAGGTTCGTCGACAGGTGCGACCAGAGGAAATCATCTGTCTTGCTCAGGGCAAGAAATCTAAATACTGCTGGGCATCAGTAGCTTCGGGGGAATTCCAAAGTAGTTAGTAGACACTGTGTCCAATTATCCAAATGAGGCTATTGTGCTGCATACGCGGAAACCGGAAGTCCGGAAGAAGAAAGTTTTCCGGAGTGCAACTGAGGAAATGCAACTTGCGTAAGAACGACACCGCAAGGTTATATATGCCAGATGACATTGAGTAGCCGGAAATGCGATGTAGTAGAGTATTCGGCTGTCGACAACGAAGGCACAAGGAGGAGACACATAAATGAATACTCGCGAGCCGCTGGCGGGTTGGTATCACGTCGTGAAGTGCTTGGTACCAAATGGAGTGAACTGTATAAGGGAGTGTAGTGTTAGTTACATTTTTCCAGAGTTGTTCGTAGTCAAGGGTAGCTGGCGCAATGCGTTTGAGGCGCATCGAAGGCAAGTCGCTTACTTGAATGAGATCTTTATAAATTTGGCGCACAATCCGATTGCCAGGCTGTTGACAGTCCAAACTCAAATAACAGCATTCTAAGAAATATGCACGCAGATAGAGTAGAGATGCAGGAATAGATCAAACATCCACATGAGTTCCGAGATCTAGGTGTACCAAGAAGTCACCCAAGAGGCAGAAAAGGGTGAAATTCAAGGCATGTATATTCCTCCCGCGTCAAAGGAATAGCCCTAAGCACCTGAAGGCAACGTTATAGAGCCTGATACTTTCCCCTTAGGGGAGATAAGTGCAAGGTAGATATAGGACCTTTTAAAGATACAACCCTGCCAGAAGAACCAGGAGATCACATAGCTGATCTGCCGGGAATATAGTTTCGCAACGGCAAAACTTGGGCCAAAATCCAACACTGCGATAGGAGGTACAGATGCACAACCCAGCTGCGTTGATGCAGGCATAGGTCGCGATTATAGAAGGTATGCGCTGTGTTCTTAATGCGGCTAACAATTGGTTTCTAGTTTACACGTTGCATTACACCCAAGGATGTGGTGAAGGTAATGCCCAAAATCTTCAGTTTCGAAACTATCTGTAGTGGTGCCTGTGATGGAGGTGGTGTCCATCGTCCAACGAGAAGAGCTTTAGAGCTCTCCTGATTGATTTCAGGGCGGGAGATTACATTAAATTGGAGTAAAACATCCAACAAGAAGCGCACATAAGCAGCATCGGTAAGGATAACACTAACGATATCAACATATGCCAGTGCACCCAATTTGTGAGTGTTTAAGGAAAGGCCTAAAACCGTGTTTTGAAGCTGACAAAGCAATGGATTTAAAGAAAGAATGAACAAGGACATAGAAGCTGGGCAGCCTTGGCGGACTGTTCTGCCATTAGACATCTCATGTGAAAGAAACCCACAAACCTGCACACAACTCGAAATTCCGTTATATACACATTTTATATATAAGATAAAGGTGTCCTTAAGCCAGTCAAAGCCAAACATTGAAACAAATAATCATGACCAACACTACCAAATGCGGACCTGAGGTCAAAAGAAATTAAGGCAAAGTGGGAGCCCTGGGAGGCGGAAAAAGAAATGGAGTTACGTAAGGAACACACAACATAAAAAATGTTGCGTTGCAGGACACCACAGTGTTGTGATGGATGACAAAGATGGCTGAGAAGACGACGGAATCGGTTGGTCAATACACGGGCCAGAAGTTTATAATCAAAGTTGAGGAGAGTAATCCGACGGTAATCGGCAACAGAGGAAGAGTGAGGTTTGTTCTTGATGAGGACAATAATTCCCCGCTTTTGTGAAGCACAAAATTGTCCACGTTATAAGATGGCATTGGAGACCGCCATTTAGTCATCACCAAACATATTCCAAAGCCAACGATAGAATTCTGTGGGCAGACCGTCACTCCCAGGGGTGTTGGAGCTATTCCATTGAAGAAGGGCAGCAAAGACTTAAGATTTAGGAATGGTCTGGTCAAGGCAGCGACTGTGCTGTTAGAAAGAGGTGGCGGTTTGCATGCCTCTAGGTGACAGAGAAGGAGGGCGAGGAATGTTCCAATGAAAAAGCTGTTCAAAAGAGGATCGAAAAAACGGCAAATCGATGTTTGAGTAGTATGCATGGTTTCACATTCATCTTGCTCCTGCAGAATGAGATTTTCTCGACGTCCTTTGTAAGTGTGCATGAGATAGAACCGATTGATTCTTTGCTCCTCAGCTGGAGTATGCAGACGATTGCGAACATTAAGGCCCTTCACACGCTTCCTATAAATGGATGAAAGTTTTGCCTTGTAATAATAATTCTTCGTGCGACGGTTGACCAAATTGACCGACTCCCTTGAAAATTCTGAATACTACCAAAGTAGAATTGTAGGGTATGCTCCTCGTTCTGAAGGAGTTCTCGAAACGCACGACTAAAAAGCTGTTGCAGCTGAGGTTTGACATACAATCCCACCAATCGGCGACTTCGGCATAACGAGATTTTCTAGCCGACCACAGCTTCCATTGATCGGATATCTCGGCCGCAATGAACTCATAATCAAGACAGGTGGTGTTTGTTTTCCCGTAGAAACGCCCAATGGGTAGAAAGTAGAGATTTCTATCAATGTATAGAGGAACAGCTAAATAGTCGGAAAAGGAGAGTGGGTCATGTTCAATGGAGCGGATATAGAAAATAGAAGCGAAGCGGGAAGCAGAATTTGAGGTAACATGGGTATTTGCCACAGTATGTTGTTGCGTCCGCCATGGACCCATCACTTGCAGATTGGAAGTCAATTGCCGCAAACTCCTACTACGTCCATAGCAACCGGTACAGTCATTCGGACGAAGCACACAGTTGAAGTCTCCACCCAATATATAATGTGGAGGTAAAGTGCGCAGCAGAATGGCACGTCCGTGCGAAAGAAGTTCTCTCGTTTCTGTCCTTTATTACTCCCGGAGTGGGAATAGACGTTAATAAAGCGACAATCCCGGCAAACACCACCTATGTCACGTCCAGAGGGAGGACATTCAATGGAGTGGAGAGTACTACCAGGCTTGGTGATAAGTGCCGTACCCCTGCGGTCGGTCCCGAAGTTCACATGTGCAATGTAGTTGCGAAGAGAGGTAAAATCGGAGGAGACCGCTTCCTGTAGGAACAGAATATCAATATCGAAGTTATATAGAGAACGCTGCAAGGCAAATAATTTGGGCCGGGAGTAACTGGCATTGTAGTTAGCCGTAGCAATATGGAAGGTACGTGTCATACAGGAGAGAGAAAATAGGACGGTGCGGTAGAGAAAGACCAGAAAGAAAACCTGTCAGCATGTGTTCGCTACTCCTGGGACGAAGGAGAGGAAATCCCAGTTTACTGCCTGCAGCCTTTTTACGACACTTACTTGCAGATAGTTGCCAACAGGCAACTCCTCGCTCAGTACCTCCTGTGGCATCGCCGCCGGAGTGACCGCGGCTTCCATTTCGGAGATATAACTATTTTTCTCCAAAGCCACGGCCTTTGGTGAAACATCGGCAGTACGCAGGCGCTCGACTCCAAGTGAAGTAGTGCCGCTGTCCTCGCCAGCCGAAAAAACAGTAATTCCAACTGGCGCAAGGATGTCATCATTAGTGCTCACAAGTATTCTGGGTGGAACACGCGAACCAGAGTATATTTTGAGAAGTTCATCACCAGTGTCAGTTGCGGATTCCGAACGAGCCGTACCACGTTCTGTGGCAGTGCGGTGGAATACCGCAGTGGCTGTATTAAACTGCTCAGTCAGGAAGCTACTCCAGTTCCAAGGACCAGCTGGGATGTGGAACCGCAGGGGCTTACACCTGCAGCTCAGTCTCCATCTCAACCACATACACAGTAGACGCTACCGCAGGGACAGTTGCCGAAGAAGTAGTTGGAGCCATGGAGGTGTCACCAGTAGCCGGAGCAAATAAGGAGCTATGTGGCTTGAAGAGATCACTGAAAGTGAGCCGGATTCTTGGTTGAACACTGACTGGCTGGCGGTAACCTCTGTTGGGACATGCATGTCGCAGATGTAAAATACTGCCACAGAAGAAACAAACTTGTACCTGTCCAGTATAGATGAAGTAGGCCTCGTGCCCAACAACAAAGGTCTTGGATGGAATCGGCTTACTAAGCTCCATTGAAGCGATGCGAATACCAGTTTCAGCTTTAAATCGATAGCGGTAAGCCCAAGTTTCCCGATCAAGCGATCGCACCTCGCCGTAGTTAACCAACACATTGCGTACACAGTCATTAGGAACTTCGGGTGGTATGTTGAGAAGGCGTACAGTAACCAGGTCCTCTACTGCCGGAGTGATTTTGACCAAGGTACTTGCCTCATTTCGATGGAGGATACATTTCTGTGACGCTGTAAATACCTGTTATACACCACCTCGTTGGTAAGTTTTATATAAGCTGCGTTCTGTTTGCCTACCAGGTGAATTTCTAGGAGTTACTCATCTTTAACATGTGCTACTTTGTCAATCCAACGATGTACATCCAGAGCTGATGGCTTTCTTGAAAGTAGCCTTTATCGCATTTTGTGGAATGTATCTTGTTGCCAACGTATCCAAATACAATTCTCGGTATATAAACACAAAGAAGCACGCAATGCACTATAAGCCCGATCTCACTTCCACACGATGTATACACTCAAATGTGCTCATAACAAACTGTGTGTAATACTCAATTATCACATACAAAGCAATCACTTCCATAATGCCCTCTCTAAGCTTTTGTATCTTCAACAACATGTGTACCAAATATATTTTGAAATATCTTTGTAATAACAGGCAAAGGTAGTTTGGAAAATTTGATTTCATTTTAATAATTTATAAATCACTTCAACAAATAGAAAAATTTCAATGGGTGTTATAGATCTAAGTTTTTATGCTGTTACATGATAGTGTATATGGTGCATTACATTACTTTCTCCACTGCTTGTTGGTAGCAGAGGAACTTAACCATTGGATATTCGAGATTTCATTGAAAACATATATTTTACGGTCCAGTGGAAATAAAGCATTCACAAAAACGAAGATCTATGGGTATTATAAGATTAATAAGGGAAAACATATTGTCGAATAAATGTAAACCAGAAGTACAGGGAATGGTAAAAGTACTATAATTTCAATATGCTAATCATGATTAATTTGATTTTCTTTCCATGACATTCAATGTTTTCTTTTGGAATATATGGTCTATAAAACTGCTGTATTTTAGCTCAACTGGATGGAGAGTGATCCAGAAAATCTTTCTCATCAGAAAGAAGTAAATAATTAAAATAAATGAGTATATCTCCAGAAAGCCAGAGCCTTTTAGGAGAGAACCCAATACAATACAACTATGCTTTACACTTATACAGAAGCAATTTCATACAGTTGTTGTCAATCTTCAATATGCTTAAAAATTTAGTAGTTTTAATTTGTTTTTAGTCATAGAACACAAAAGGGATATGCAAATCTTTCTTACTTCCAGAAATGTGTATATTATGAAACCCTACAAATATTTAATGCGCTTCCTCTGATCTTAAGGAAAAATTGACCATTTGAATACTTTCAAAACTGCTGTAAAAGGGTAACTTTGCTGCAAATCATTTAGTCTGTAGAATTTTATTTGAATGACAAATCATCAGAAACATGATTTCTACTTTAGAATTAAGCTAAGCTATTAGTGCTGCTCTAGTTGCACAGTGTTTGGTACTGTTAGTAGTTGCTGCGGACTACGAGTCTGCATGGGAAAAAATATGGACTTATAACTAAATAATAACAAAGAAGCACAGAACATACCACTTGCTATGTTTAAAGTTTAATTTACTAGGTACATACATTTTATAAAGCAATAAATCCTATCCAATTCTACTGCAATTGTAAGTTTCTTAATATGTTAGATGTGCTTCAAATTCACAAACAAATGCTGTACAATAACAACATAAACAGCATGGAATACACGCATCAGTTGCTGCAGTGCTTCAGATTATATGTATCGGTCAGCCTTCAGCTTTCATAACCACTGACTGCCAAAATCCTAACAACAATATTTCTGATTCTTTTTGACTCTTGTTTCATAAAATCTGTTCTACAAAACCATTAGATAAATAAACAAATTCACTTACCTGTAAACAACAAAATGACATGATAATTGCAGTTGAAGCTTTGATAGGAATAAAACCCAAGAGTATAGCTACAGCAAGATTATAATAGCTCATTTTTACTGTTTCTGTTAATGCTGATAATGTAAATAGTTTCCAATATTGTGTTTGCACAGGACTCACAGTCTGCAATTGTTGACCAATCTATAACCGCTATACAAGTCCATGTGAAACGAAGGAATAACGTAATACAACTGATCATGTGAAGGTACTTAGGTCTCATGATTCTTCTGTTCAAAGAGCTTAAAGGAAAGAAAAAAAAATACTTGCATCTGGACTGTGAGTCTGAATGGACCCATGCAGGGTCAAATGTATGAATGTACATCTTATGTATTGCAGATATTGAAAGTTAAACTGACAAAAAATGTTTGCATTGAAAATCAATTATATATTAATGATAAGACATACAAGTAATAATATAAAATAAAGCCCAGCACTACTTTTTTTTGTCAAAGTTATATTTATATGTATAAAATATGTAAGTTATATATCTGTGGAGAAATATTTATAACTTTCTTTTGTTGCTTTGTTTGTGTATATTCCCCATCCCTCCTTTGTTATATATATATATATATATATATATATATATGTATATATATACATTTAATATATCCATATTAAATGTATGTACATGTAACTAATTTGTATTTCTCTTGACTAGTTCATGGATCTCTATGTATACCAGTGAACTCACAGCTTGCAGTAAAATCTAAACCTAAATTAAGAATGACAAAATAGAATGTTATTTTAAGCAATGCTACTTTCCTGTTGATCTTTTATCTCCTGTGAGACAGAAAGAAGTTATGAAATTATCATACTTACCATTACTTTGTACCTGGTATAATATACAGGTACTAATTACTTAATAAGTTTTCTTACACTTTGTATACTTTCATTTGAAATCCTTCACTGCCAAGCGCTTCTATACCATTATCTATATTTATGTTCTTAACTGTTCTTTTGTTGACATTAATATACATTTTATCTAATTGGTGAGAAGCTAATGAAATTAACATTAAAGGAGAATACCAACAGTTTACAAATAAAACTTCACTTCTTTTGAAAAGGTTTCTGAACATTTTTCATAGGTAGTTACTTTAATGTTCAGATGTTTGATCTAGCAAAGCTTCAAAGTAAAATTAAGGTTTCATGTGTTAATTAATTCAGCTTTATCTTTCAAACTTAAGCACAGCATTACTCTTATATGAATTTTAAGTGATGCAAAAAGTTATTTATTTACTTGAAATGAATGGTATTGTAACTAAATATCATAATATAAATGTTTGTGGTAAATCAGGTCATTCCTTGGTACATTTTATTTTTCAAATTTATTTAGATATATACTGAATAGGGTGGTTAGTTCTTCTTTACATGAACCCTTCATTTACACAAATAGATTACAGACAAAATAAAATACTAAGGAAGTAAGAAGTAAATGAAATAGTTTGTCAGCTTTTTGATTTGTTCGAAGTTTGTACACAAAGTTTTAAAAGAATATGATGTGAACATAGTTAGGCAATTCATGTGCATTTTTTAAAAATAATTTTTATTAAGGTATGTGAATTACTAATGGAAACAAGGTATTTATTTCTCCAAAAAAGATACATTACATAAAATCGTTGGTACAGTGTGCTTATTATAGTCTATGCCAACTTAGGTAAAGAGTTTGTTTAAAATATAAAAGGTAAGATAAGGTAATTATGTTTCATTACAAAAATAGTTACACAGGAACATAATACATTAATGGTTACCAACATCATTTTAGGTATTACCTTGTGCTTTGTAGATGATAAATATCTTTTGTTCTTCTTGCAGTAATGCAAGTCAACACTATTAGTTAGCAATTTTGTGAATTCTTTGATTCATAACAATTTGATCAGATTGTAACAACTCGTTCAAAATTATTTCACTTACAATGGAATGTTAATATGTGATATTTAGGTAAAATGGTTGCATGCTTTTGTTTATATCCAGAGTAATTGGGATGCTATCCTTCAGAAACAGACAAGTACAAGCTTGGTTAAAAATGGTTATCATTTCCTGTTTTGCTTTCTGTGTGCGGTTGATATCGTGCATTATTTTCAGTAAAGTTCATAAAAGTTGGTGTAATTATTTTATTTCAAAGGTGAATAAGTGCATTGAGACTAGCATATGTTATTAAGTTATCAATTCCTTCTTTGGGAGGAGATATCTAGACTAGTAAACATAGACGTTTAGTGATCTTTGTACTGCTTGGTTGGTAATATTTTGAAATACAAAGACGTAGAATGTGCACGATGTTTACGCTTGTCAAATGTTTGTCTGGATTTGTTATGTTCCTCAAACTTTATAGTTAACAAACGTTAATTATGAAACAGAGTTTACAAATACCTTTAGTTCTTCCTTGTTGTCTGTAAATTGTTAATATGCAAATTATAAATATTGTGAAAGAGGGCCACAACATTAAAATAATTTATGATTAACATCCATGGCTTACTCTATTTTCAGGGAGTGGTGGGGCCAAGACGACAAAGTAAACAGCCGGATCTTAACTGCAAACATGGACGAAAACAAACCCGCAGAAACGGAAGAGGTATCCGAATCGCAAGATGTATTGAAAGACCTGTTCGATTTGTTTGATTTAAATAAAGATGGACGTATAACATTAGAGGAATTGCTGCAAGTAATGGAATGGCTGGGAGAATCACCAAATCCAGTAGAAGTAGAAACTATGTTTCGTATTTTCGACACGGATAATAGTAACACGTTAGAATACGACGAGTTTTGTGGTATAATAACGGTGGCAGTTCGAGACGACAAGGAAGATTTTATTCGAATTGAATACCTAAAGGTCTTCAATTATTTCGACAAAGATAAGGATGGTTTCCTGACGCCTTCCGATTTGTACAGTACGATGAAAGAGCTTGGAGAAAGGGTCACAGATGAAGATATCCAGGCCATGATGGGGGAAGCCAAGCTAGACAAGGAAGGAAGAATTGATTTCAAATCCTTTAAACGACTAATGAAAAGCTTGGATATAAAAGAACCTGTCCACTCCGAAAAGCGTTTCAAATGTAAATGTGTGATTTTGTGAACCTGTATATCAGGTTATAAAATAGTGGTTAATGAAACTATGAAATGAAATAAAAACTATTTATTTACATTACCAATCCTAGGGATGTGATAGCACAGTCTGTGATTGCTTATTTTTTGAAAGTGAGAAAAGCTTAATAATGTTTAAGGCTTAATATATTATGTTCAGTAAGTGTTTGTTTATATTGGGAACTTCAAAGCTGTATAACAGATCCGTAAATTTGGTATTGAAATGTAGATTAAACACATTATAGTAACAAAAGCTTATTGAACAATGAGCTTAAGGATACAGAGTTATTTCTTCTGACGTTTGCTGTTCAGCTATACTTGTAATTTTATTTATTTATTTACTAAGCAACAGCTATTGCCAAGGAAGTTTTAATGCAAGAAATTCTGCTGACGTATGTATAGCTTTGCACTTTAGTCAATGCAGTTAATACACATACATCTTTGTCTTATGTATTGTAATTTAAAGAATGTAGTTACCCATTCAACATTTGTGTTAAAAATTTCACTGCAATATTCTAAACGTTTTGGGCAATTCAAACAATAACAAATAAGCTATTACTTCCATCATAAAATTAAAAGATATCACACTTAAAGTTGGAACCACCAAAGCAGATTAGAATAGATTATATTTGAAGGAGTAGCTTTCTCAAGATAGTATGTTCAAGATAAAATGCTTTAAATGCCCTTGCCAAGTAATTAAGGTTATTGTAGTTTCCATGACATCTAAATATGAGTCATACATTAGCATTTTCATGGATTTCTTAAAAAGGATTCACAATAATTATTTGTATTTTTTACTTTTGACTGGTATTATTTGGTTGCCTCAAAGTTTAGTTGCACACAAATTGAATTGTATTACTTTTACAAAACAAATTTAACTGTAGGATTATCCAGTACAGTGAAGAAATGTGACTTACTGCATGAACACTATTTTCAAATTGGCATCTTTATGTAATAGCTGATAATGCTTTACTAGTCTAGATATCCCGTCCCCCCCAAAAAAGAATCGATAAAGAAGTATTAATGCAAGAAATTCTGCTGACATATGTATAGATTTGCACTTTAGTCAATGCAGTTAATACACATACATGTTAGTCTGATATATTGTAATTTAAGGAATGTAGGTACCCATTCAACATTTGTGTTAAAAATTTCACCCCATTATTGCAAAAGGTTTAGTTAATACAAACACAGACAAACAATCTATTAATTCCATCATAAAATTAAAAGATATCACACTTAAAGTTGGAACCACCAAAGCAGATTAGAATATAGATTATATTTGAAGGAGTAGCTTTCTCAGGATAAGGTCTCCAGATATTAATCTTTCAAGATGTAATAATAAAATACTTTAAATGCCCTTGCCAAATAATTTTGGTTGTTGTAGTTTCTCTGACATTTAAATATGGGTCATGTGTTAGCATTTTCATGGATTTCTTAGAAAAAATCTAGAAGGATTCACAATAATTATTTGTATTTTTTTACTTTTGACTGGTATTATTTGGATGCCTCAAAATTTAGTTGCACACAAATTGAATTGTATTACTTTTACAAAACAAATTTAACTGTAGGAATATCCAGTACAGTGAAGAAATGTGCCTTACTGCTAGAAAACTATTTCTATGAAATACCTTATAATGGGACTGATAAATGCTAAAACGTTCGGCGGTAAAAATCGAACATTGGCCCGGAAACGAAAGGTAAAACTATTTTCACCACAAACAAAGGCACATCCTACTCCAGCATCAGTCTTACATCCATCGGTAAAGATAAAATGAAAGACACCGAATTGCGCCTGTAGTTCTAAAAAGGCAGATCTAAGGACTGAATAAGGGGTCTCATCTTCAGCATCCACGTAGCCCAAGGTAACAGTGGGTATCAGCGCGCAACCATGGAGGAAAACGCGTTTCCCCCTGAGAAGGCCCGGCGCTGGCGTAACTTCCAAATGCCGAAGGAACTGTCGAAATCGTACCTCTGGAGGGAGCAATGCAGAGGAGCTAACTAAATGTTGTCGATCAAGCAAATCCTCGTCAAATAACTCGGACGGCTGGTTAGGCTAGCTTGAGAGTCGACAGGCATAGCTGCACAAAGGCACATCACACTGGAAAAACAGCGGAGGTTCCGCAGCTTCAACGTACAGACTGAGTACAAAGCTAGTAGGAAAGGTCCCTGTAACGACGCTTATACCACGATGATGAATGGCATTCAAGCGACGTAAATCAGATGGACGTGCCGATGAATAGACAATGCACCCGTAATTAAGCTTGGATCGGACCAAGGAGCGATAAACACGCAGAAGAACCGTCCGATCAACTCCCCAGGATGTGCCACTTAAAACACGTAAAATATTAAGAGAACGGTCAAACATTGCTTTTAAAAAGGAAATGTGAGAGGTCTCTCTCAGCTTTCGATCAAAGCTCAAGCCCAAAAATTTCACCTCGTCTGCAAATGGAAGGACCTCCAACCCAAGATGCAAAGAGGGAGGAGGGAAAGCCTTCCGGCGCCAGAAATTGATGCAGACGGATTTCACGGTGGAGAAATTAAAGCCGTAGGCGTTACTCCAGGCGTAGAGACGGTCGATACAGATCTGGAGACGGCGTTCGAGCAGACAGTTCCGCCGTGAACTACAATAAATGGCAAAATTGTCAACGAAAGGGGACGATGAAATGCCAGGTCGAATACAATCAACAATGTGGTTGATAGCTATCGCAAAAAGTGTGACACTGTGTACAGAGCACTACGGGACTCCGTTGTCTTGAATAAAACGACTAGATAATACGGAGCCCACACGTACACGAAAGACGCGGTCCGTGGTTAACTCCCGAAGAAATATGGCAAAACGACCACGAAGAATCTATGCGTGAAGTGTACGTAAAATGCCGCCCCTCCAACAAGTGTCATAAGCTTTCTCCAGGCCAAAAAACACAGCCACTGTTTGACACTTTCTCAGAAATCCGCTCAAAATATGCGTCGACAGAGACACCAGATGGTCGACGGTAGAGCTATGGCTACGAAATCCGCACTGAGCGTTCGCTAGAAGTTTATGAGACTCAAGCCACCATGTCAATCGCCCGCTAATCATGCGCTCCATCACCTTGCAAATGCAACTGGTGAGGTAGATAGGGCGGTAGCTGGAAGGTAGTTGGCGATCCTTCTCAGCCTTAAGGATAGGGACAATGGTGGCTTCGCGTCAAACGGAAGGGAAAAGTTCGTCTTACCAAATACGGTTATAGACCTGTCAGAGAAACAGTTTACTGTCGGCTGAAAGGTTCTTTATCATCAGGACATAAATGCCTTCCTGCCCAGGAGAGCAGTGCGGAGAACAATGGAGAGCATGCTCCAGCTCCCGCATTGTGAAAGGTTCACAGTAACACTCCTTATTAGCAGACCGAAAATTATAGGTCTCGGAATCCAGCCGGTCTTTGAGATTGCGAAATCCGGCGGAATATTGGGCAGAACTAGAAACCGCCTCAAAGGCAGCACCCAGAGTGTTAGCAATGCCAGCCGGATCCACAATGATGGCATTGGAAACCTGAAGGACAGACAAATACAATGGGACACTTTACAGGGGAAGCGACGAAGTTGATCCCAAACAACAAAGGAAGGTGTGAAGCGATTAAAAGACTCGACAAAATGAGTCCAAGATGCCTTCTTGATATCCCGAATAATGCGACGAGCCCTGGCGCGCGATTGTTTAAAAGTAACCAAATTATCAAGTGTAGGTTGTTGACTAAACACCCTAAGCGCAGTTCTGCGAGCACGAACGGCGTCCCGACAATCCTCGTTCCAGTACGGAACAGGAGTACGCCGAGGGTGAGAGGATGATCGGGGAATTGTGCGTTCGGCGGCAGATAAAATCGTAGACGTAAGGTCCTGCGCCATTTGGTTAACGTCAGTGAAGAGCTGGTCCGCAAAACACACGAGGCTGGAATACAATCTACAGTCGGCGATTCGGAATATCCAGATAGGTACTCTGGAATGCTAGATGTGGTGAGACAGAAGAGAAACGATGCAGGGTTAACGATCACCGGAGTATGTATCAGCGACGACGTTCTACTGCAGACGACTGGCAGGCTGAAGTAAGCAAACGGCAAGGTCCAAGTGAGAGAATGTACCAGAAGAATCCAAAAGAAAGGTAGGTTCACCTGTATTGAGGATGGAGAGGTTGAACTGATAAAAAAGGTCGTTAAGAAGAGTTCCCCTTGCACAAGCTTGTGGCGAACCCACAGGGGGTGATGTGCATTAAAATATCCCAACAAAAGAAATGGTGTTGGGAGAGCGGACAGGAGAGCACGAAGGACCGCGTGAGCGAGGGCAGACGACGGAGGTGAATAGGTGGAGCAAACAGAAAAAGAAAAGCCGGTTATTTGAAGCCTAACGGTAACATCTTGAAAGTCGGTGGTAAGAGTGAGAGTTTGAAAATGAACGTCGTTACGCACTAATAACATGACACCTCCATGAGCAGGAGTAACTTCCTCCGGCTCAAGATGGTAGCGAAACGGAATTTACCCTCGGAGATCAAAATGATCGTGACGGCGAAGCTTAGTCTGCTGCAAACACATAGGTGAATGGGAACGCAACAAAAGCTGCAGTTCCGCCCTATACGATCTACACAACGTAAATTCCACGTCAGGATAGCCAAGAATAAAAGGGATAAACTTCTTACTTAGAAGGCCGGCTCAAAATACGTTTTTGCTTAACCTTACGGATCGGGCTTTTTGTATGCAGTTGGTCAGACTCCTTAGGCTCCTCGAAGGGAGGGCCCACGCGCTCAGTGCCAGAAACCGATTTAAGCGCCGAGAATGGGTGGCAAATTGTAAAGGCGGTAGTTGAGCGCGGCATGTCCCAGGAGCATCCTGGGACTGCGACCTTCGAGGAGGAGGAGGAGGAGGAAGAGGTGACAGTGAACACTTCTTTCCCCGTGCATGCGGAGGGTCTTTCAAAAAATCTTCTTTACGAAATTTCTGCTTCGCTTTTTTATCAGTGCCTTGTGATTTCATAACCTTTGGGCTTGATAAGTGTAGCTGAAATGGACGGCCGGATGGTAGCGGCGGTTAATGCAGTCATGGAACATGTTTGAGTCTTTGCGTCCTTCCGGTGCACTTGCGAGGCAACAGCAGAACTAAATGTTCCCGATCGCAGGGGCGATGTTTGGCGCGCACGGCAACGCCTCTGGGGCAGAAGGAGAGCTTCTCCTTTACCCGGATCTCCTGGATCGATTTATCGTCCAAGTGCCACGGACAGTCGGCAAATGAAGCAGAATGAGACCCTTTGCAATTAACGCAGACGGGGGCTGAGGAACTGGTACAATTGTGTGACGGCTGGCTACATCAGGCAGAGATGGATACGGCACTCTTACAAGAGACTTGCGTATGCCCAAAACGTTGGCATTTAAAACAACGCAGAGGTCTAGGAACATAGGGCCTCACCGTAATCCGTTCATACACTGCTGAAATACTCGTCGGCAGATCGACGCCATCGAATGTGATAAGCAGGGTGCCAGTAACTACAAATACTCTGTCGCGTTTAGCCTAACTCGATGAACTGCCGTTACCTTTTGGTAGGAAAGATATTCCACTACTCTTCGTCCGACATACCATCGAGGCTATGGGTGGTGACGGCGCCTCGACAGGAATTCAAGGTGCGGTGCTTCCCAACGCGGATGGGATAACCTGAAGAAACGTTCAACAAGGACTTACTTTGTGCCTCGGACTTGCTTTGTACTAACAACGAACCATTACAAAGCCGAGTGGAGGAATGAATCGGACCAGCAATTGAGTGAATGCCCTTTTGCATAATAAAATGGTTCAACTTTTCGAATGTTCGACCTTCCTCTGTTCGCGTAATGACTAAGTAACAACCAGATGTCAGTGGTGCTACTTCTGTTACTAAAACGTTTTGGCACATATTCGAAATAATGGAGAAAGGGGGCTCCTTAGCGAAATAAATCCTCCACCATTGCAACCTTCTTCACCTCGGGCTCTGAGTTCCCGGGTGTTACCTCTGCTTGGGAGAGTGGCCTATCTATACCAAACTCACTCCAGGAGCACACCTCCCAGAACATAGACAGAGGGATCCAATCGCCGTCAGAAGTCAGCAGCTCATTCAATGGCCCCCCGAGGGACTACAGTTGTAAAGCGGATACAAACACTTAACCTACATGACGACCCCGGTTGTTGGGGATGTAGCCATTACCCACTCAACCAGCTGCGTACCAAGTGCGCGGGTATCCGTTAGGCTGTGTCCACGGAGGATTACATTAAAAGGATAAAATAAATAAAACTATGTGGGCGTTTCGATCGCAAGGTAGGCCGTCGAAGCAGCAAACTATGTGTGTAAATGAATGGACGTGGACCAAATGTTCGTAAACAGAAGAGAAGTAAGAAACGATGGCGAGGGGCGTCATATAATGAAATGCACAGAACGCACGAGAGCCTAACTTGCGTCCCCCGTTCACGAGGATGAACCCACCTCGACCGGACGAGGGTGAAAGGATGATGATAGCGATGAAAGCCTCGGGAACCCCCGGGAACGCCAAATCCGTACTTACATAAGGTGAGCCCCTGGGGCGGCTGAGTACGGAGCCTGCGGTACTCCGTTCTCTTGAATAAAACACGGAATAAAACCGAAACCAGCGTACGCAAAACACTCTATCCTACCTGAACTTCTGAATAAAAAAGGGAAGACGACCACGAATACCCCAATTATGTAGGGTACTACAATACCGTACCACCAGCAAGTGCCATTCGCTTTCTCGAGGTAAAATAACACAGCAAACGCCTGACTTTTCCGCAGAAAGGCGTCCATGAGGAGTGTAGATAACGAGACCAAGTGTTCGACCGTTGAACGGAAGCGACGAAAACCACACTGGACGTTAGACAGTAGATCTTGAGATTCAAGACACCATGTCAAGCGCCCGTGAAACATTCGCTCCATCACCTTGTATATGCAACTGGTGAGAGTGATCGGACGAAAATTGAAGGGGGATGGCGATCCTTACCAGATTTTAAAATTGGGACGGTGGTGGCCTCGTGCCAAGCTGACAGGAAAATAGCGTTTCGTTAGATGCGGTTATAGACATGCAAGAGAAGTGTTTTTCCAACCGAAGCAAGGTGCTGCAGCATTAAAAATGAACACCATCAGGCCCAGAAGCTGGGGGTCTGGAGAAGGCCACGGCCCGCTCTAGCTCCGGCATGGTGAAAAGAGTGCTATAGCACCCACAGTTAGAAGAGGAAAACCAGAGTTCATGGGATTCTACCCGGTTCTTGATGGATACAAAATCCGTGTGATAATGAGAGGAGCTGGTAGCTCCCGCAGAAGCAGTGTCAGCAACCGCTCTGGGATCAACGATGATGTCCTTATGATCTCTTAGACCAGGAAGCGTTAATTGTGACAGTTTGCAAGCCACATGACTAAGGTTGTCCCAAACGGCGGATGATGGAGTGGAATGATTAAAGGACTCCACAAAATGGATTCAGGATGTCATCTTACTTGCCTGAATGTTTCGGCGATTCCTTGCGCGCAGTTGCTTGAAATTTTCCAGATTATCTATCTTTGAGTGGCGCCAAAATACCGGAAGGGCAGCCCTCCGTGCGCGGATTCCACCCGACATTTGACTGTCCACCGGTAAACACTTCGGTTGGGAAGCCAAGAGGGATGGCGAAGTAAGGTCAACATTGTCGAACAGGCGGTCGTCGAAAAAAGCTAAGCTGGAATAAAGAATCCAGTTCGCTCTGTGGATTTGCCAAGTGGGTACACGTGACGATGGGATAGAGTGTGAAAACAAGCTGATAAGGCAAGGAAAATTATCGCTAGAAAAGATGTCAGAGACGATACTTCTCTGCAAACGATGTGCTAGCTGTGTGCGCAGACAGATAAGTCCAGATTAGAGAAAGTGCTGGTAGAATCGGAAACAAATGTGGGTTCAGAGAATGGTTGTTCTGTATGAAATACTCAGCAAGACGTTTTCCCCTTCCGAAACCCCAAGGTGAAACCCAAAGAGGGATTTACGTATCCCAACAGAAGGTAAAGTGCTGGGAGCTGAGCTACTGGATATGCAAAATCGTTACAACGAAGGGATAACAAGGTGGTAGATAAACGGAGAAAGTGAAAAAGAAACGCCAGGTAAAGTCAAGGTAACAGTAACAGTTTGCAGGGTAGTGTTAATTACCTGAGGCTGGTAAAGGGTGTCACGAATTAGCAGCATGGCACCCACATGTGCAGGTGTAACAGCTTCCGGTGATAGGTCTAAGTGCAACGGAATGAAAGCAGAAAAAAGATAACCGTCCTGCGGACGAAGTTTGGTCTCCTGTAAACACAAAATGCTAGGAGATAGCAATTTGGTTACCAACTGTATTTCGGCCCTATGATCACGTATACCACGTGTATTCCATTGAAGTATAGACATCCGGAGAAAAATGAAATAAGCTGACTGTAAAAATCGCTTCACCGAAGGCGGTCGCCTACACTTGCACTTCTGGTTGAGCATGGGACTAGGGTTTTTAGAAGTAGATGTCTGTTGTTCCATGTGCTCTTGGGAAGGAAGAGATTCAGCTTCTCATGAAGCGGAGGATAGTTCTTCAAAACGGTTGCCAGTGTCACGGGAGGAGAACCCCACTTAACGCGACTATGCCCTCTAACATCCTGAGATCGTGATCCACTGCGAGGCGAGGGAGGACCGACTTTGTATGTAGAGCGTTCACTGATAGAGGCTAGAGGGTCCTGAAAAAATCGGAACGCTTAGGCTGTGTCTTGAATTTCGGAGCTTCCGGAGTAACAGGAATGGTCGTGGAGCTAACTAAAGTAGATGATGCGGTAACGCTAGAAGGAGCTGCTGCGGTGTAGGCTATAAGAGAAGTTCGAGTAGTCATATCCCGCTTTGGAACCTGGTGGGAAACCGTGGAGCTAAAGGTACCAAATTTCAGAATAAAGGGTTGTCGAGCAAGATGGCGTTTGCGGGCTTCAGCGAAAGATAACCTCTCTTTCACTCGCAGCTCCTGTATGGCCTTAAGTATGAAAGAGAGTACGGGTAGACACTTAAAGACCATCTCGCTTTGCGCGCAAACAATAAACAGTTGGAACAACCTGTTCCGATATGTAAACCAGGATCTCTTCCTACGACATACCATCTAACAAATGGTTAGTAGTAACACCTTTGACGAGTACAGGATATCCATGGACGAGTTTAGCCTTTAAAAATTTGTCAATCTGCTCGGCAGTGTACGTCTCAACCAGAAGAGAAACTGTCCTAAAGCGTGTACAATGCTTAACAGGACCAGAAATTTTATCAAGGCCAGACTAAATGACAAAACGGTTTGACCTTCAGAAAGGACTGAGCCTGTTCCAACAGGGTAATCAACGGGTAACGAGCGGATGACGCTGCATGCAACTCTTTGTCGACTTCAGTGTGTCGTCTGCTTTTAGCAGATATGTTAGCCTTGAGATTATTACGCAAACTTCATCCCGCAGTGCTCCCCACCCACCACGGAGACCAACAAGAGGCCATCCCACTGGGATGACAGGGCCACACGGGGATAAATAAGGCGCGCCGTCCAACTCACCCTGAAGTTTGGTTATACACCTAGTCCTGGTCAATTGCCTACGGGTGGGTTAGTCCCTAGCCGCCCGTTTAGATGAAACAGAAACCAAAGCAGCGTGTTGGAAATGCGCATCGTCCTCGAAAATTGTAGATAGAACAATCCAGGCTCAGACAAGAATCCCTCAATTAGCCAGAATAGTCCTTTGCACCGACATGGGTCTCCACGCAAGGCCGATAAGTGTGCTTACTCCCTCACCACGAAGAGGAGCCCACACCAGGGAGTCAGGGTGGCTCAGGACCCCGGTGCGCCAAAACCGTACCTGCAGTTGCAGGCCCCTGTGGGTACCGTACTTGTAGCTAGTATGTTCTTATTAGAAGCCATCTATTATTTGCGAACATGAAAACGTCAGTTACCAGATTATGAAGAGGTCCATTGTCACGTACAAGGCAGAAAGACAATCTACATGTGCAATATTCTAGGACAAATCTAACAATAAGGAATGCAAATCAGAATGGTATTAAATTGTACAAGTCTGAAAAATATAGAAAATGTAAATCTGTTCAAATGGGGGTTTCATTCCTACCCTTAAGCTCAGATCTTTTATTCAGTAATAGATATGTAAACAGATAACAATTATTTGTAACTAAGATGCAGATGAGATATTGATAAATAATAAAGGCCTTTAATCGTACGAGAAATGAATATAAATAAAATTTATGTTAGTGATGATATCATTCACTAAGATGTCTATATATATATATATATATATATATATATATATATATATATATATATATATATATATATATATATATATATATTGGGTATTGGTACCGGTTTAAAATACCTTCTGCAATATGGCACGTGTGCGATAGAGAGAGAGAGAGGGAAGGTCGGATTATTCTTGTATTATTCGACTGTTGAAATGTTTGTAATTTTCTATGTGATTTTTCTGATTTGTACCTTGAGAACTCTACATCATGTACAATGATATTTCAGAGGTGAAATAAATGAATATATATATATATATATATATATATATATATATACGTGCCGTATATCCATAACACGGGACCAGCGACCCTGCTTCTTTTCCGAAGGAAGCCATGCGAAGCTGACAGAGGCTAGAGGCTAGTGTGGTACCCCTAGACCACGGAGGACAACATGGATGACCTGTAATTTGATAGATCTTTTTCTAAACATTCTTTATTACGATGTATATTGCCTTGATATACATCGATGTCTAAGCACAAACGCGAGATTTTCACTAAGCGCGGACACAATATTTCCACAATAGAGAAAAAACAACGGACAGATGGTTAACTCAATGTTAAGAAATTGGTCTCTCATTCCGCTTGAGGTCATCGATGCGCTTCCAATTTTTTCTCACAGACAGCGGTCATCGGAAATGTATGCGAGGATAAATCGCTCAATTCATTTGGTTTGGGATCATTTCCGCTTTCAATGTGACGCCATTTAACGTCACAAATGGAAATGAAATTGCTATTTCAGAAAGCATTAAAGACAGATGAAATAAGTAAAAAATAATTAAACACAACTAACAACTACTACACTGAAGCTACACGTAAGAAACCAAATTCCGTTTTTGAATATGGACGCTCTTTAACTGGTAAGGTTAGTAGCGGGGAAAGGTTGGTGCTCTTGGTTGATGCCCTCTGCTGCAGTGTTCTAGTCTCCGGCTACCTCTGCTCAGCGCCTGACGATTTTTCCATTCCTAATACATTGGCTAATTTCACAGATCCCAGGGTTTTCTAGGTGAGACAAATTAAAATACACTGTATTTCCCTTAAAATATGGTTTATTATCAACAAAATACTTATGGGCGGCTAGTTGTTCCCAGCTGTAGCCATTCTCACCATAAAAATAAATTACAAGCCTAATCTCACTGCACACGCTTCCCACCCATGTGCACACACGTGCATCTGTCGTCAAGAGAGTATCACTGTGTGTCGACGACATTCTATAATAGTGAAAATTTGGGGCTTTCTTCCCCCTTTATACCCAAAACTAGTGAAACTCACCTTCGTACCTTATAATGCAACGACATTTATAATTGGTCCTCAGACAGAGTTACCTAATTATGTTTGAAAATATTCTGCTTCAAAGCTTTTCGCATACGCATCCCAGTGACACGTTCGGAACCAATTCAATATCTATGTCTCTTTCTATTCCTATTTCTTGTTATTGCTTCATGTTTCTTGCTCATTACCTTGTGAAAGGTGGCGGGCTCTACATAGAATTACCTCTTACCTAGAATTAAGCTAACTCGCCCGTCGCTTACTTATCTAAGCTGCAATCTGCTTTGTACTTTTTTGGCTGCTAAATATTCTAGCACCATTGTTGCTGAATTACATTATTATGTACAGTGCTTATTTGATATTAATTTATTTGTATGTGTGTATATGTGTGTGTGGTATATTCCATTTCAGGCTCTTAGAGTCTCATTCTATATTGGACTTGAAAGACCTTAAAATTCCCAACCTCTTGCTCCAGATTCGGATTCTATTACCTTGGACTTGTTCCTCCCGGTGATCCGGAGTTTCTGGTTCATTCTAAGAAGCACACGAAGGCTTCTACATGTCCATTCGTTTCAACTGCAATCGGCCCCATGCTCGCCCATTAATAATGAGCTTTTCGAAGCGCAGAACCGCTTGACAACCCTGCCTTCTATCCTCAAACATATGCCTTTTGAGGAGCTCCCATTCCTCGCTCACACGTTGGCCATAGTCCTCCGCAGTGTATCGTCTTGTACTTCATACAAGCCTGCAATGACGGAGAATTTGTCTTAAGTTTATAATGCGTCAAATGACATACTATGGGCCCCCTTCCATTGCCTCATGTTCCTATTTTGGGCACCTCTCACTTCCACACCAATTTGAGCAACAACATTCCTGGTTATACCTCCCAGTTCTCCCCTTCCTCTTTTCTTACAATATATACCAATATATGTGCTTTCCTAGATTGATTCTCAAGTTATTCAATTTGTTCACCAGGAGATCAACCCCTTCCACCATTCTCCCGACACTGTCTCTAGAACGTTTACGCGCTCTCTTACGCTCTACTTAGGGAAGCCTTCGCACATCTACTCCCGAAACTGCTAGAACAGATCTCGAAGTTTCTCCATTATACTGCCCGGTACAAAGCAACGCTAAAAAACACGTCCGTTCTTCTCCGTGGTCAGGTAGATATCCCTAATGTTGTATAAATAGTAAACGCTAAGCGATATACGAAAATAAGGTACACAAAGAATGCACATCTCTTTAAGACACACATTTTATTTCAAATAAACTTTCTTGCGGCATCTGCCTTTCCCGAGACATATTCGAGCGGCGGTAGCCACAGTGAACACGTCGTGGGGAACGTGAGCTCCGGCCTGTAGTGCATTGCGTTCTTTTCCGTTTCATATTTCTTTGTGTTTTTCTACTGCGTATTGTATTTGGAACGGAGTGAACAAGATACATTCGTCACAACACAAAAAGCCTGCTTTCAAAAAAGACATTCCATGGCCATCAGGTCTGGATATACATCGCTGGATTGACGAAGTACCACATGTCCTAGCAATTTAACTGGTAGACAAACAGAACGCAGCTTATATTAAATTTACCAACGAGATGGTGTACAATAGGTGTTTACAGCGTCACAGATGTGAATCTTCCATCGAACTGTTAAATGGGTAAATACGTTGGTCAACAACACTCCGGCAGAAGAGGACCTGGTTACTGTACGCATTCTAAGCATACCACTCGAAGCTCCTAATGACTGTGTACGCAATATGTGGGTTAACTACGGCGAGGTCTGATCGCTTGAACGGGAAACTTGGGCTTACCAGTATCGCTTTAAAGTTGAAATTGGTATACGCATCGCTTCAATGAAGCAAACTAAACCGATTCCATCCAGTATCTTTGTTGTATGGCAAGAAACCTACGTCATCTGTTGTGGACAGGCAGAAGTTTGTTTCTCGTGTGGCAGTACATCACATCTGCGGCATGCATGTCCCAACAGAGGTTACCGCCAGTCAGTCAGTCAGTCAGTCAGTCAGTCAGTCAGTGTTCAACCAATAGCCCGGCTCACTTTCAAAGATCTCTTCAAGCCACGTAGTTCCTCATCTGCTGCGGCTACTGGTGACGCCGCCTTTGCTGTAACTGCTTCTTTGTGCAACGGTGAGTCTAATGCGGCTGTGGTTGACATGGAGACTGAGCTGCAAGTGCAGGTCTATACGGCACCACATTCCAGCTTGTTTTTGGAACTGGAGCAGCTGCCTGACTCTGAGCAGTTTAATCGAACCCCTGCAGTAACCCACTGCACTGCTTTAGAACGTGGTACGTCTCGTTCGGAATACGGAACGGACAGTGGTGATGAAATTCTCGAGGCATTCTTTGGTTCGTGGGTTTGAGCCGGAAAGCTTGTGAGCGCTGATGTTTACGTTCCTTTGTCTGCTGGGTTAGTGCTCTGTCGGCTGTTGAGGACAGCGGCACTACACCATTTGGAGTCGAGCGCCTGCAAACTGGCGATATTTTACTGCATGCCATGGCTTTGGAGAGAGATTCTTGGAGTTCTGAAATGTAAGCAGCGGCCATTCCGTCGGCGACGCCACAGAAGGTGCTGAGTGAATAGTTGCCTTTTGATTCTGCAAGTATGCGTCGTAGAAAGGCTGCAGCAGTAAACTGGGATTACCTCTTCGTTCTCAGTAGTACGTACGCATGTTGACACGTTTTTGTACTCAGTATTTCCTACAACGCCGTCCTACAACTGTTTGACCCACACTTTCCCTGTTACTACCGGTAACTACAATGGCAGTTATTCCCAGGCCACATTATATGTTCGAGCGTTTTATATTGCTTTGAATTATGATATTCTGTTACTACAGGAAGTGGTGTCTTCCGATTTGCCTGTCTTCACAACTACAAAGCGCATGTGAACTTAGGCACCGACCGCAGGGAACGGCACTTATCACCAAGCGAGGTGTTGCTCTCCACTGCATTGAGTGCCTTCCCTCTGGGCGTGGAATCAGTTATGCTTAACCGGATTGTCGGTATATTAATAAACTATGCCCATCCGGAAGTAATAAAAGAGGACTGGACTTCTTTCGCACGGACTTGCCGTATCTGCTTCGCACTTTACTTGTTCATTATGTATAATGGGTGGTGACTTTAACTGTGTGCTTCGTCCGGATGACTTTACCGGTTGCTATCGACCTAGAGGAGTTTGCAACTATTGACTTCCATTCTGCACGTGGTGGAAACATGGCTGATGCAACTTCAGACTCTGGCGTGCACCGATATTACCTCAAATTCTGCTTCCTGATTTAATCGCTTTTACCTTCCCCAGTACCTTGGAAAGAATATTAGGTCCATTGTACATGTCCCACTCTCCTTTTTCGAACATTTAGCTCTTCTTCTACACATTGATGTAAATCCCCCCTTTCTACCGATTGGGCGCTCCAATTGAAACTAAACAGCACTTGTCATCATCATGAGTTCATTGTGGCCGAAATATCCGAACTGTGGAAGCACTGGTCAGCTAGAATAACCCGATATGCCCACGTTGCCGATTGATGGGATTGTATGTCAAACCTCAGCTGCAACATTTTCTTTTAGATTGCATCTCGAGCACACCTTCAGGACGAGGAGCATACCCTACCATTTTAGTTATCTTGTATTCGGAATCTTCAAGATAGTCCCATCGATTTGGTCAACCGTCGCACGAAGTCGAATTATTACAACGTAAAAATTTCATCCATTTATATGAGGCGCATGGAGGGCCGAAAGATTCACAGTCGTTTGCGTACTCAGGTTGAGGAGGAAAGAATCAATCTGTTCCATCTCATGAAATCTTGCAAACGACGTCGAGCAAATCTCATTTTACAAGTGGAAGATAAATTTTTGAACCATGCATAGCTAGAACATCCATCTGCCGTTCTCTTCGATCCTATTTTGAACACCATTTTCACTGGGAAGTTCCTCGCCCACTTCTGTCATGTGGACGTATATAGATCGCCACCGCTTTCTGTTCAGGACAGTGGATAATTTGAGCAGCCCATTCGTAAATCCGAAGACTTTGCTGCTCTTCTTCGGGGAAGACCTTCAAATCTCCTGGGAGTGACGGCCTGGCCAAGGAGTTCTATCATTAGTTTAGGAATATGATTGGTGATGACCTAACAGCGGTCTACAATACCATCTTACAACGTGAAAAACTCTGTGCTTCACAAAAGCGAGGAATTGTGGTCATCATTAAGAAAAAATCTTGCTCTTCCCCTGTTGCCGATTTCCGTCCGATAACTCTCCTCAACTTTGATTATACACTTTTGGCCCGTGTACTGACAAACCGCCTCCGAAATGTTCTCCGTCAGCCTGTTCACTTATTACAACATTGTGGTGTCCTACAACGCGCAACATTATTGATGTGTTTTCCTTACTTGACATCATTGTTTATTCCTCCTCCCAGTTCGTCCACTTTGCCTTAATTCTTTTTGGACCTCAGTCGCGCATTTGATAGTGTTCGTCATGATTGTTTCTTTGAATGTTTGGCTTGGACTGGCTTAAGTGACAGCTTTATCTCGTATATCAAATGTTTATATAACGGAATTTCGAGTTTCGTACAGATTAAAGGCTTTCTTTGATGTGAGCTGTCTACTGGCAGATCGGTGCGCCAAGTCTGCTCAGCCTCTATGTCCTTGTTCATTCTTTCTTTGAATGAATTGCTGTGTCAGCTTCAAACCACGGTTTTAGGCCTTTCCTTATACTCTCACAAATTGGCTGCACTGGCATATGCTGATGACGTTAGTACTATCCTTACCGATGCTGCTGATCTACGCTCATTGTAGCATGTTTTACTCGAACTTAGCGTAATCTCCGGCCTTAAAATAAATCAGGTGATGTCTATAGCTCCTCTGTTGTACGCTGGACACCACCTCCATCACTGGTACCATTAAAGACAATTTCGAAACTCAAGTTTTGGGCATTACCTTTACCACATTCTTGGGGGAAATACAAAATCTATACTGGAAACCAAATTTTTGGGCACATTAAGAACACAGCGCATACCTTCTATCATCGTGAGCTGTATGTGTATCAACGTATGTGGGTGGTGCATCTGTACCTCCTGTCGTAGTGTTGGTTTGCGGCCCAAGTTTTGCCGTTGCCGAAACTATATTCCTGGCGGATCACCGGTGTGATCTGGTTCTTCTGGCAGGGTTCTATCATTAAAGTTCCTATGTCTTCCTTGTGCTTATCTCCTCTAAGAGGAGGTATCGGGCTCTTTAATGTTGGCTTCAAGTGCTTAGCTTTATTCCTTTGTCGCGGGAAGAATTCCAACGTTTCTCTCTCTTGGATGACTTCTTGACCCGCTCAACTTGGTCTCCTAAATCCCGTAGATGTTCGATACGTTCCTGCCTCTCTACTCTATCTGCGCACATATTTCTTAGAGTGGTGTTATTTGGGTTTACACTGTCTACAGCCTGGCAATCGAATAGTGCCAAAATTTATAAAGATGTTTTCCGTTCCACTGGTAGTGGGACAAGCGCGGTGTCTTATTGAAAGGTTATGCCAAGAAGCTTAGCTCATACCTGCTCTAAAAGTAAGGTTAAGGGATGTACCAGGCTAAGGAAAATATCATTCCAACACATTTCCCTTAGTCTTGGCTGTAAGAATATAGTAACTGTGAAAAGAAAACTGCAATAAGATTGCAACACAGCGACATAAGCAGTATACAAACTAATGTTTAAGAATTAGAGGCAGCATATCATTGTATAACAAGCAAGTTTTAAATAAAATGGTTTGGTTTTCAATATCTACTGCTGTCTCTACCCATTATAAACTAACACATTTTCTTTATTTTCATAATGTCCTTATGAAGTATGGTTTTTCCGTTTATCGTGGCAACGATTTAAGCCAGCAATTATTTTAAGTTACAGTCTAAGTTACACTTTTCCCAATTTGGCTGCATGTAAGATGCTATAATGGCAAACAGCCGTTTATCTATTCCATAACTCATCTTTTTACTGTCCACTATTTACCTATACTAAGTAGGGAAAGTGTTTTATTCCACCCAAAAATTAATAAAACGAGATTCATCGTAAATTCACCTTTTGAGACCCACTGAATCCAAAGAAGGCATTCTTACTTTTCGTACTACGCTCTTAAAGTAAGTAGAGGAATTATTGTATTGCACCCAAAAATTTAATGACAGGATTTACCGGAAATGCATGCTTTGAGGCTCCCTGACTCCAACGAAAGATGTTGACTTTCTCTACTACGTAGGTACACGAGGTAGAGAAATTATTATGTTCAACCCAAAAATTCAATAAACAGATACAACGGGAATACACGATTTGAGATCCCTGAATCCAAGGAAAGCATTATTACCTTCTATACTACATAGCTACAGAAGGTAGAGAAAGTATTGTATTCCACTCAAAAATGCAATTAGGGGATTTACCGGAATAACACGTTTTGATACCTCCTGAATTCAAGGAAAGGATTTTTACTTTCTCTACTACGTAGTTAGAGCAAGTGGAGCAAGTATTGTGTTCCATCCAAAAATTGAATAAGATTCATCGGATATACAGGTTTTGAGACCCCTGAATCCAAACAAAGCATTTTTACTTTCTCTACTACGTAGCTACAGGAGATAGAGAAAGTATTGTATTCCACTCAAAAACTGAATAACGAGGTTTATCGCATATACACGTTTTGAGAATCTCTAGATCCAAAGAAAACAATTTTACTTTCTCTACTACATATATACAGTAAGGAGAGCAAGTATTATATTCCACCCAAAAATTCAATAACCAGATTCAACGGAAATACACGTCTTCAGACTCCCTGTATCCAAAGAAAGAATTTTTATTTTCTCTGCTAGGTATTCACAGTAAGTAGAAAAAGCATTGTGTTCCACTAAATAATTGAATAACGATATTCAACGGAAATACACGTTTTCAGACCCCTGAATCCAAAACAGGATTTTTACATTCCCTACTACCTAGTTACAGTAAGTAGAAATAGTATTGTGTTCCACCAAAAAATTGAATAACGATATTCAACGGAAACACACGTTTTGAGATCCCTGAATTCCAATTAAGCATTTTTACTTTCTCTACTACCTAATTCAACAAGTAGAGAAGGTATTGTGTTCTGTCTAAAAATTCAATGTCGTAATTTCACTAGAAATCATGTTTTTGACCCCTGAATCCATTGAATTTATTTTTAAAAAATTGTCCAAATGTGTGTGTGCGTATGCGTGTATCCACAAATAGCATACTCAAAAGCAAAAGGTTAGTTAAAACCAGAACTTGGTGTTTAAATTCAACTTCTTCCAAGAATGCGACACTGAGATTTTAAAGAAAATCTTCCACTCCAAACTAACATTTACATTGGACATTTTTCGAAATGTTTTATTCTTTCAAAAATAACTAAGGATTTTGATTAAAACGCATATGTTTAAGCTATTTTCATGACAAATAGAATGTATATCTTTTTTCTAGAAATAGTCTGTAAATTAGTCTTTTTTGCCAATGACTTTTGATGATTAGTAAATCGTAAGAGAGAGAGAGAGAGAGAAAATCTTACCGCACAACATCTGTAGATCTTGTTTTTATTTAATGTCAAATAACCTTTGTATTTTACATGTTCTGAAATTTTGTTTGTTATTAATTTGAATTTACAAATGCCTTAATCTTCTCTCAACTACAAATGCCTACCTGCCCTCCCTCCCTCTTCCCCTCCCTTCCTTTCTTTCTTTCTTTCTCGTGTTCATATAAAGAGCACAGAATTTCAAAGCTATCACGTCTGTGGCTCGCATTCGGGAGGTCATGGTTTGATTCCTCTGGCCGAACTTCCTGATCCATAGGTTTCTTTGGGGGTTTTTATCGGGTCGCCAGGCGAGTGGTCAAAGGATTCTCACAGCCCCGAGTTTTCGAACCACCATTTCATCTCCATTTTAATTTCACTTCATCTTTCATCCGTTGGTCTCTTTCGTGATTGGAAGTGTCGGCGATGGTGTTTCGGTGCAGTGTGACACGGGAAACGGAAGCTTTTTGTGACTTTCTCCATCCCTCAAATTTCGGCTGACTGTCGGGAGTATCCTAAATTCCTTGAGGGGCGTCGGACACCCTCTGTGCTGGGTGGGGTCGCCAGTCTGCCTGTATGTATGACGGGGAGTCTATCTGAAAATTTAGGTAGCCTGCCATTCCTGTGTCCTTTTTCCTCGTTCAGGACGTGGGGTGTCTTGTCTCGCCTCATTCTTCCTCTCACAGACGCCCCCTTGTGGGGCATAGGCACGATATTCACTATGTGGATCAGTGCCGAGTCCCCTCCGTAGCCAACCAATCCAAAGCTATCACGTAGAGATCAGCTTTGAGGCATATGGCTATCGCTTTAGCTTAATATATTCTGGTTATACCTACAACGAATTGTGAAAATAAGTGATGAAGGTTTATGGGTATTAACATGACATAGGTGCAAAATAAGCTTTGTAAGAAGAGTGAGTAAAGAAAATCATGCGAATGCAACACATAATATTTTAGGGCAAAACCTCCATATGCATGCGTCTCTGTAAACAACATTAATCCAAAGAGAAAAGTCGGTTAAATACCAAACATGGTATTTACGTTCAGCATCTTTCAAAGATGTGGCAAGGATTTTCAACAAAATCTCCCCATCCTGAATAACCCTTTTCAAGGAAAATTTTTCGAAATTTACTTTTTTAAAAATGGCTCTAATTATTTTGATTAAAATACTCGACGTTTAAAATATTTTCATGACAAACGAAATATATGTTTTTGACTAGCTGAAAAGAGCCTCTAAAGTCTTCTTATGACTTTTGTATAATTGGTAAACTCTAAAACATCTGACAAAGTTTTGGTACGCAGGAAATGCACACCCCGTTAAAGCACACAGTTTGTTATACGTATATTTTATGAGATTAAGTAATGCCCAGATATTTTTACTTTCTCTACTACGTGTAGTAAGTAGGGGAAGTATTGTATCCCATTCAAAGATTCGATATCGAGATTTCACCGGAAATGCATGTTTTGAGACCCCCTGAATCCAAAAAAAACATTTTTGGAAACATATCCGTGTGTGTGTGTCTGTGAACAGCATAATTTAAAAACGAACAGTCGGATAAACACCAAACTTGGTATTTAGGTTCAGTATCTTCCAGTGATGCGACACGAAGGTTCTCAAGAAAATCCCCCCCACCCCAGATTACCCTTTACATGGAACATTTTTCGAAAATTTTAATTTTCTCAAAAATGGCTCTAACGATTTTGATTAAAATATAATACGTTTAATATATTTTCATGGCAAACGAAATGTATATCTCGAATTTTTTGGGAATGTCTCCAAAAGTATTCTTCATTGTGAACGACTTTTGCATACTGGTAAACCATAAGAGATAGACAAACCGTTACTACACAAAACTGTAAATCGCGTTAAAATACGCAGTTTATGTCATTTACATTTTTTTTGTTGAGTGAACCATTTTCGAGATAATGCTGGCTATTCCCTTAAATTTTTCTCAAATGGGAATTCATTATTCGTTATTGTAAGACATAAGATTTTTTGTTATTGGTTCGAATACCTTTTGTAACTGAGAAGTCGTTATTCGTTTTTTTTTTGTCGTGGGCATACAAACAGCATGGAATTACAAAGCAACACGTAGTGACATGCTTTTTGAAAATGTGACTATGGCTATATCAACGTATACTACAACGAAACGTTTAATTGTAAACTTTTTCTTTTGGTATTTAATTAAAGTCCTTTAACCGGGTAGGCCATTACAGACGGTGAATGAACGAAATAGTTAAAATGATGCTCAAATGTGCCCGAAGTTCCTAAAAAATTAGAATCTAACATTCCTCTTCTCAGGATAAGAGGAGACTCTGGAAAAAAAAAACTTTACCCACGTATTTTGCTTTAACCAAGATACTAACTCGGGACCTAGCAACAAACGTTAAAAACAAGACATACATTATGCGAAACTTGTTTCTCAAGAAAATTACTGAATCTCAAACTTGTGTAGCACCCGCTTAAAGAGTGTAATATTTTATTTTTAAACAACATATTATGCAAAGAAAATGTACATTTATTTCGCTTGAATAGTTCTAGTAAAGAGAAAAGTATTTGATGTCGTCTTCTTACCTCTTAGAGTCAGAATGCTGAATTATACCAGCATACAAGGAAGTGAATGTGACCTTTGAGACGATCCGGCACTTGCTGTTGGCTCTAGCCAGCATGTCTAGTCGAGAAGAAATTTCTTCCCCCTCTTCCTCTACACCCCTTGGCTCATCGGAAAACATTTGAAGCCTACTGCACAACTTTGTTAGCTCAAACTAAAGAAAAGCAACCGGGAATTACAATAATTCTGTGGATTCTTACAAGTAAACAGAACATAGCCTTACAAATGTTGTGTTCAAAATGACCACCGGCAGCTTCAGTACACGCTTACAGTTTGCTATGGAAAGACTGCTGCACACGTTCTACCATTTCAGTGGAAATTTCATAGCAGGCCGCAGTAATACGTCGTTTCATATCGTCTGGTGTAGTTGGTACATCCTTGTAGACAGTGTCTTTCAGCCTTCGCAACAGAAAAAAGTATAAATTGGTCGGATCCGGTGAACAGGGCGGCCAAGTTACAGATCCCTATCGTCCAATCCAGCGATTTGGAAAGACAAGCTGCAGTACTTCGTGCAATATGGGCTGGACTGCCATCATGGTGGTACCACGGGTTTCTCCTACCCTGTAAAGAAACGCTTTCTAGCATCTGTGGCAGATGGTCTATCAGGAGGCTGCGGTACTTGTTCGAGTTCATTGTTCCTACTATGAACAAAGGGCCTATGAGCTAATGGTTCACTATCCCACACTACACGTTTAACTCCATGGACTCTGGCGTTCCACCTGACGAAGGCAGCGGGGATTATCAACAGACCAATAGTGCATGTTGCCTCATCACTAAACAAGATACATGATGAATCTAGAGTATCATATGTTAATGCGCATGTACAACATTTAACACGATTCTTAGAATCGTTTCCATGCAGCTCTTGATGGGGAGAGATGTAATTGGGATGGTATCCCTATCGATAGATAATGCGCAGTTCACTTTCCAGACAGATGCCATTTCCACGCGCGATTGTGCGGAAACTAATTTGCTCATCTACTGCAACGGCAACCAAAACATTAATTTCTGTCTTTTGTCAGTCACTTATTTGTTTCTGTTATGTTTTCTAGGTGTTACAATACCACTTTCATGTAATTGGTCTAAGATAAATGATAAATAATTGCCGAGATAGTTGAAGTCTATTGGAATATATTTCCACATACCCCGTACAGGAACGAACTGCATTTTTCCTATACTCTCCATAATCAATGAGCATGTTGGTTTTTTCTGCATTAGTAAACGCCATCTTCCACTAACGACTGGTTGCTTGAACTGTAACAAACTAACTGACCAGAACAGAAAACACAATGCAAACACACATAACAACATCATACCTAGCAATTAAGCAGGATGAATGGAACAAACAATTGTCGGGGTGGAAACCATTCAGAATACGATTTTTCGTAAACCCTTTCCACTAGACTCCTGCAAAAGAGAAGATTGACGTTCTACTATACCCTACCTTTATTCTGTTGATGTAACTGGGCATTGTTTCATTTAAGAAATTGTATTTTTGCAAAAAAAAAACATTTTTTCAATATTATTAAAATATGTTTATAGACTAAATTACGAGGCGTTGACCACCAATCAGTGTTGGAAAAATTGCACATCAATAGCACTTTCCATTTTCGAAATATTTGCGGTGCAAGTTTTAGGTGATTCACCCTGTATATGTGGCCACGCCTCCACTTGCATATACTGCAGAGGTACGGTTTAATGATATGCCGTGTATTGTTTAATGTTAGCTACATACTGGTTTTGGATGTTAGTTTCTTGCAAACAGATAAGAAGGTGTTGGTGTTTTTGGATTGCATGCTGTAAATATTCATACTGGGGTCGAATTCCATTGGAGCAAAAACGACCCAGTATAAAATGGAACAGTTACTGCCATCTATTTGTGTGGTAGAATTGCAAGCATCTTCAGCATATGCAGGCAATTCTCTTTTTAAGAATGAAAAACGTCGTTTCATGCCTTTATCTTTTAATAGACAGTGATGTGCATCCAAAAATTCTATCAGAAGCTGAACATCTGTATTTTCTAAATACTCCAGTGCGACATCTACTGGATTCGAAATACCTTTAGTTCTCTCTAAGAGACTTTTGAGTTGGATATAGTTTAGTGCATGTTTGTTATGATTGACAGATAAACTTTCTTTTAACGCAGTAAGTTGTGAATATAGATCCTGATTGTTCTGTATTTTCAGATGGGCCTCGGTTTACGGTTTTAGCTTATTCTGGTGTATTATGTTTTACAATTGCCGGACTCGAAATGGTTTTTGTTACTGGTTGTTCTTTCATACTGACAATGGCCCAATCAGAGGAAGTAGAGGGGCCACGTTTCATTGGATTTGGTGCGAATGTTGCCACCCTTTCGGAAACAACTGGTTTAATAGTGAGAATTCAGTAGTATGTGTGCTGTGATCAGGTTCAGTTTGTGGTTCAGTATGTTGTTCATCTTCGTGTTCACAGTCTTTTGCTATACTTGATCCCAAACGAATGTTTACAGCTTGTATTTTACGCTCTATTACATAGTGAGCAATTACGGGGCACACATGTGAAATTTTGTTAACATTGGTCTTATTTCGAAAGATAAATCTGAAATGTTTATTCTGGTTTTATTCTCAGTTAATCCCTGTGCTATTTCCTTGTTTGCCAGATAGAGGCACGTACAGTTTCTGGCAATTATAGATGCAAAGCTTATATTTGTATGCTTAATTAGCTTACCAATAGCATATACAAAATCCTTTGGAGCGAGCCCATCCACAGAATCTAAGACGATAGCTTGTTCTATCGTAGAGAAGACGTCTTTGTGCGTAAAAGTGGCATACCCTCTAGACGATTGGGATCCATTTGGTTGTATTTCCGAAATGGTAGCCCCTTGTTTAGACATCATTTCGACGTAACGATTGGTTTTTTGCTTTGTTTCCAGAGGTTAGGTACGTATGTAGTACTTAGCTCCCTAGATGTACTTAACGTGATTAAACTGTTTTAGATTAGTAACTGTACTGATAACAACTTACAGTGTTACAAGTTGAATGAAAACACTCCCGTAGATCTGTTGCATGCAATTTTAACTGTTAACCGCTCAATAACGAATTAAAATCTGTAAGGGAAAACGCGGAACTTTTCTACAGAAACCATGACCTACCTTATACCAGAGTCTTTGTGTGAACCTAGAACTTTACTGTTTACGTATTTTTTATGGACGCTTTTTAACTGCAATAGTCCTTAGCCTCCCCTTCATATTGGGCGTGAAAGGTCAGAAAATTTGCTTACAGACATCTTTATCAGGCTTGAGGTTCGTTTACGTGGCGTAAATGAACGACACCGGTCATTCAACATTAATTCCCTTCTGAAGGGTTTACTGTTTACTGTTTACTGTTTACTGTTTACTGTTTACTGTTTACTGTTTACTGTTTACTGTTTACTGTTTACTGTTTACTGTTTACTGTTTACTGTTTACTGTTTACTGTTTACTGTTTACTGTTTACTGTTTACTGTTTACTGTTTACTGTTTACTGTTTACTGTTTACTGTTTACTGTTTACTGTTTACTGTTTACTGTTTACTGTTTACTGTTTACTGTTTACTGTTTACTGTTTACTGTTTACTGTTTACTGTTTACTGTTTACTGTTTACTGTTTACTGTTTACTGTTTACTGTTTACTGTTTACTGTTTACTGTTTACTGTTTACTGTTTACTGTTTACTGTTTACTGTTTACTGTTTACTGTTTACTGTTTACTGTTTACTGTTTACTGTTTACTGTTTACTGTTTACTGTTTACTGTTTACTGTTTACTGTTTACTGTTTACTGTTTACTGTTTACTGTTTACTGTTTACTGTTTACTGTTTACTGTTTACTGTTTACTGTTTACTGTTTACTGTTTACTGTTTACTGTTTACTGTTTACTGTTTACTGTTTACTGTTTACTGTTTACTGTTTACTGTTTACTGTTTACTGTTTACTGTTTACTGTTTACTGTTTACTGTTTACTGTTTACTGTTTACTGTTTACTGTTTACTGTTTACTGTTTACTGTTTACTGTTTACTGTTTACTGTTTACTGTTTACTGTTTACTGTTTACTGTTTACTGTTTACTGTTTACTGTTTACTGTTTACTGTTTACTGTTTACTGTTTACTGTTTACTGTTTACTGTTTACTGTTTACTGTTTACTGTTTACTGTTTACTGTTTACTGTTTACTGTTTACTGTTTACTGTTTACTGTTTACTGTTTACTGTTTACTGTTTACTGTTTACTGTTTACTGTTTACTGTTTACTGTTTACTGTTTACTGTTTACTGTTTACTGTTTACTGTTTACTGTTTACTGTTTACTGTTTACTGTTTACTGTTTACTGTTTACTGTTTACTGTTTACTGTTTACTGTTTACTGTTTACTGTTTACTGTTTACTGTTTACTGTTTACTGTTTACTGTTTACTGTTTACTGTTTACTGTTTACTGTTTACTGTTTACTGTTTACTGTTTACTGTTTACTGTTTACTGTTTACTGTTTACTGTTTACTGTTTACTGTTTACTGTTTACTGTTTACTGTTTACTGTTTACTGTTTACTGTTTACTGTTTACTGTTTACTGTTTACTGTTTACTGTTTACTGTTTACTGTTTACTGTTTACTGTTTACTGTTTACTGTTTACTGTTTACTGTTTACTGTTTACTGTTTACTGTTTACTGTTTACTGTTTACTGTTTACTGTTTACTGTTTACTGTTTACTGTTTACTGTTTACTGTTTACTGTTTACTGTTTACTGTTTACTGTTTACTGTTTACTGTTTACTGTTTACTGTTTACTGTTTACTGTTTACTGTTTACTGTTTACTGTTTACTGTTTACTGTTTACTGTTTACTGTTTACTGTTTACTGTTTACTGTTTACTGTTTACTGTTTACTGTTTACTGTTTACTGTTTACTGTTTACTGTTTACTGTTTACTGTTTACTGTTTACTGTTTACTGTTTACTGTTTACTGTTTACTGTTTACTGTTTACTGTTTACTGTTTACTGTTTACTGTTTACTGTTTACTGTTTACTGTTTACTGTTTACTGTTTACTGTTTACTGTTTACTGTTTACTGTTTACTGTTTACTGTTTACTGTTTACTGTTTACTGTTTACTGTTTACTGTTTACTGTTTACTGTTTACTGTTTACTGTTTACTGTTTACTGTTTACTGTTTACTGTTTACTGTTTACTGTTTACTGTTTACTGTTTACTGTTTACTGTTTACTGTTTACTGTTTACTGTTTACTGTTTACTGTTTACTGTTTACTGTTTACTGTTTACTGTTTACTGTTTACTGTTTACTGTTTACTGTTTACTGTTTACTGTTTACTGTTTACTGTTTACTGTTTACTGTTTACTGTTTACTGTTTACTGTTTACTGTTTACTGTTTACTGTTTACTGTTTACTGTTTACTGTTTACTGTTTACTGTTTACTGTTTACTGTTTACTGTTTACTGTTTACTGTTTACTGTTTACTGTTTACTGTTTACTGTTTACTGTTTACTGTTTACTGTTTACTGTTTACTGTTTACTGTTTACTGTTTACTGTTTACTGTTTACTGTTTACTGTTTACTGTTTACTGTTTACTGTTTACTGTTTACTGTTTACTGTTTACTGTTTACTGTTTACTGTTTACTGTTTACTGTTTACTGTTTACTGTTTACTGTTTACTGTTTACTGTTTACTGTTTACTGTTTACTGTTTACTGTTTACTGTTTACTGTTTACTGTTTACTGTTTACTGTTTACTGTTTACTGTTTACTGTTTACTGTTTACTGTTTACTGTTTACTGTTTACTGTTTACTGTTTACTGTTTACTGTTTACTGTTTACTGTTTACTGTTTACTGTTTACTGTTTACTGTTTACTGTTTACTGTTTACTGTTTACTGTTTACTGTTTACTGTTTACTGTTTACTGTTTACTGTTTACTGTTTACTGTTTACTGTTTACTGTTTACTGTTTACTGTTTACTGTTTACTGTTTACTGTTTACTGTTTACTGTTTACTGTTTACTGTTTACTGTTTACTGTTTACTGTTTACTGTTTACTGTTTACTGTTTACTGTTTACTGTTTACTGTTTACTGTTTACTGTTTACTGTTTACTGTTTACTGTTTACTGTTTACTGTTTACTGTTTACTGTTTACTGTTTACTGTTTACTGTTTACTGTTTACTGTTTACTGTTTACTGTTTACTGTTTACTGTTTACTGTTTACTGTTAATAATATTAAATAATTTATAATAATAAATATAAATGATAAATATAAATCAAAATTAATAACCAGTATGGTAAATAATTAATAATAATAAATATGGATAATTGTTAATATTAATAATCATGGATAATTAATAATAAATAGATGTATTAATTAACAATAAATACAAGGAATAATTAACAATAAACTTAAATAATAATTAATAACTAATATAAAAATTAATCTTAAATATAAATAATAACAATAATAAGTAGTAATTATTAGTAACAAATAATATATAAACAATAAATGTACAAAAATAATTAAATAGTAAATAAATAATAATTCCAAATGATAATCATAATAGTAGTAATTGAAGTTAATTAATCGTAATAATAGTTATAATAATAATTTGTAATAATACTCCATAATAATTCATAGCAATAATAGATGATAGTAAAAATAATGCATAATAAAAATTAATAACAATAGTAACAATAATCCATATAAGTATGGATTCAGGAATAATATTAAGTAGTAAGTCGGAAAAAGGAATGGAGTCACGTAAGGAACACACAACATAAAAAACGTTGCGTTGCAGGACACCACAGTGTTGTGATGGATGAAAAAGATGGCTGAGAAAACGTCGGTGTTGGTTGGTCAGTACACGGGCCAGAAGTTTATAATCAAAGTTGAGGAGAGTAATCCGACGGTAATCGTAAAAGCGGAAGAGTGAGGTTTCTTTTTGATGAGGACAATAATTCCCCACTTTTGTGAAGCACAAAATTGTCCACGTTATAAGATGGCATTGGAGACCGCAGTTAAGCCATCACCAATCATATTCCAAAGGCAGCGATAGAACTCCATAGGCAGACCATTACTCCCAGGAGTTTTGGAGGTCTTCCCTGAAGAAGGCCAGCAAAGATTTCGGATTTACGCCTGGGATGGTCAAGGCAGCGACTGTGCTGCTTAGAAACAGGTGGCGGTTTCCAAGCCTCTAGTTGACAGGAGGAGGTCGAGGAAAGCCCCATTGAAAAATGTGTTCAAAAGAGGATCGAAAGAAAACGGCAAATCGATATTTGCGTAGTATGCATGGTTCCAGATTCATCTTGCACCTGCAAAACGAGGTTATCTCGACGGGCTAAAAGTACCTCTTCCCGATGTGTAGAACGAGAAGCGGTACCCCAGACTAACAGGAGAGGTTTTACCTCCCGCAATTTGTTCCCCCGGATGGCCGTCCACTCATCGCGCCAAAGCAAGCGGAAGCGGCGACGTAAAATAACACACGAATCTGACGAGGGAACAACAGAGGTAAAAAATCTGCGTAATAAAATCACCGATTTGGCACCGGCGTCAGCAGACTCGTTCCCTGAGCTGCCAACATGACCTGGAATCCACATGAAGGAGACGCGGATGCCAGAGGCACCAAGCGAGTGGTGCAGGTCATGTAAGCGCTGTACGAGGCGGGTGGTAATTGTACAGCGCGCGAATACTTTGAAGAGCACTCAGGGAGTCTGAACAAATAAAACAGTGCCGTAAGTCGTACCGCTGGACGTATAAAAGTGACTGATAAATACTAAAAAGTTCGGTGTTAAAAATCGAACATGGCCCGGGTAAACGAGAAATTACGATGACCATAAACAAAGGCACACCCTACTCCAACATCACACTTATACCCATCACTGTACAAAAATGAAAGTCTCCGAACTGCGCCTGTAGTTCTAAAAATACCGAACTAACAACTGGAGAAGGGGTCTCATTCTTCGACATTGACGTAAACCCAAAGTACAGTGGTCCTCAGCGCGCAACCATGGAGGAAAGCGCGATTCCCGCCCGGGAAGGGCCGGCGCTGGCGTAAAGTCCAGATGCCGAAGAAGCTTTCGAAAACGAACCCTTGGAGCGAGCAAGGCAGAGGAGCTAACGAAATATTGCCGATCAAGCGAATCTTCGTAAAATAACTCGAAGGACGGGTGATCAGGCAAGCTTGAGAGTCGACGGGCATAGATGCACAAAAGCATCTCACGCCTGAAGACAGTGGAGGCTCTGCAGCTTCAGCGTACAGATTGGGTACAGAGCTGTTGGAAAGGCCCCCGTAGCGACTCTTATACCACGATGATGAATGTCATTCAATCGACGTAATACAGATGGACGCGCCGACGAATAGATAATACACCCGTAATCAAGCAGGACGGTCCGATCAGCTCCCCAGGATGTACCACTTAAACACGTAAAAGATTAAGGGTACGGTCACACATTGCTTTTAAAAACGAAATGTGCGAAATCCAGCTCAGCTTCCTATCAAAGATCAACTCCAAAAATTTCGCATCGTTTGCAAACGGAGGTATCCCTGGCCCAAAATGGAGAGAAGGCGGAGGGAATGCCTCCTGGCGCCAGAAATTGATGCAGAAGGATTTCTCAGCGGAGAAATTAAAACCGTTGGCGTTACTCCAGGCGTAGAGACGGTCGATACAGCTCTGGAGACGACTTTCGAGCAAACAGATCCGCCGTGAACTACAGCAAATGGCAAAATCATCAACGAAAAGGGACGATGAAATGCCAGCCGGAATACAATCAAAAATGGGGATGATATCTATCGCAAAATGTGTGACACTGAGTACCGAGCCCTACGGTGCTACTTTCTCTTGAATAAAACGATCAGATAAAACCGAGTCCACATGAACACGATAGACGCGGTCCGTCATAAACCCCCGAATAAATAGGAAGACAACCGCGGTGAGTCCATGGGTGAAGCGTACGTAAAATGCCGCCCCTCCAACAAGTATCATAAGCTTTCTCCAGGTCAATAAACACAGCCACTGTATGACACTTTCTCAGAAATCCGTTCATAATATGCGTCGACAGAGACACCAGATGGTCCACGGTAGAGCGATGGCGACGAAATCCGCACTGAGCGTTCGCTAGAAGTTTGAGACTCAAGCCACCATATCAACCGCCCGTTGATCATGCGCTCCATCACCTTGCAAATGCAACTGGTGAGGGAGATAGGGCGGTAGCTGGAAGGTAGTTGGCGATCCTTCCCAGGCTTAAGGATAGGGACAACGGTGGATTCGCGCCAAACGGAAGGAAAAATACCGTCTTGCCAAATACGGTTATAGACCTGTAAGCGATAGACTTTACTGTCGGCTGGAAGGTTCTTTAACATCAGGACATGAATGCCGTCCGGCCCAGGAGTGGAGTGCCTAGAGCAATGAAGAGCGTGGTCCAGCTCCCTCATTGTGAAACGTTCATTATAACGTTCATTATTAGCAGACCGAAAGTTATAGGTTGCGGTATCCAGCGGTCTTTAATAGAGCGAAACTCGGCGGTATAATGGTCTGAACTGGAAACCGCCTCAAAGGCAGCACCTAGAGTGTTTGCAATGGCAGCTGAAGGGGAATTTCTCCTTTACCCGGATCTCCTCTATCGCTTTCTCGTCCAAGTACCGCGGACAGTCAGGAAATGACGCAGAATGAGAGCCTTTGCAATTAACGCAGACGGGGGCTGTGGAACAGGTATCTTTGTGTGAGGGCTGGCTACATGATGCACAGATGGTAACGGCACTCTTACACGAGACTTGCGTATGTCCAAAACGGTGGCATTTTAAACAACGCAGAAGTCTAGGGATATAAGGCCTCACCGCAATGCGTTCGTACCCAGCTGAAATGCTCGTAGAGAGATCGACGCCATCAAATGTTATTAACAGGGTACGAGTGGGTAACAATACGCCGTCGCGTTTGGCGTGCACTCGATGCACCCCTGTCACCTTTTGATCCGAAAGATATTCGACTAGGTCCTCATCCGATATACCATGGAGGCTATGCATGGTGACGAAGCCTCGACAGGAATTCAAAGTGCGGTGCTTCTCAACACGGATGGGATATCCGTGGAGAAGCGTAGCGCGCAACAAGGTCTTAGATTTTTGATCGGACTTTCTCTGTGCTAATAATGACCGGTTTCGAAGGCGAGTGCAAACTGAAACGAACCAGCAATAGAGTCAATGCCCTTCTGTACTATAAAAGGGTTCAACTTCTCAAACGATTGTCCTTCCTCTGTTCGTGTAATACCTAAGTAAAACCAGATGTTGGCGGTGCTACTTCTGTTGTAAATACTTTATGGCGCTTGTTAGTAATGCAGAAAGGGGGCTCCATAGCGAAATAAATCCTCCAACATTACAACCGTCTCCGACCTCGGGCTCTGACTTCCCGGGCGTTACCTCGGCTTGAGTGAGTGGCCTATCTATACCAGACTTACCCCAGGGTAACACCTCCCAAAACATAGACAGTGGGACAAAATCGCCGTCAAAATTCAGCAGCACATGCAATGGCTATCCGCGGGACTGCAGTTGAACAGCGGATACGAACACAAACCGCACATGAAGACCCGGGTGGTGGGGATGACGCCATACCCACACACCCAGCTGCGCACCCAGTGCGCGTGTATCCGTCAGGCTGTGTCCACGAAGGATTAAATGAAAAGAAAATAAATAAAACTATGTGGGCGTTTCGCACGCAAGGTAGGCCGGCGAGGAAGAAAAAGAGATGTGCGAATGACGTGGTTCCTGGGAAGATAGGAGCGATCCAATCGGGAAGCAAAATTTGCGGTAACATGGGTATTTGCCACAGTATGTTGTTGCGTCCGCCATGAACCCATCACTTGCAGATTGGAAGTCAATTGCTGCAATTTCCTACTATGTCGATAGCAACCGATACAGTCATTCGGACGAAGCACACAGTTGAAGTCTCCACCCAACATATAATGTGGAGGTAAGGTGCGCAGCAGAATGGCACGTCCGTGCGAAAGAGGTTCTCTCGTTTCTATCGTTAATTACTCCCGGAGGGGTCATAGACGATAATAAAGCGACAATCCCTGTAAGCACCACCTATGCCACGTCCAGAGGGAAGACATTCAATGGAGTGGAGAGTAATACTAGGCTTGGTGATAGGTGGCGTACCCCACTGGTCGATCTCTAAGTTCTTTTGCGCAATGTAGTTGGGAAGCGAGGAAAAATCGCAGGAGACCACTTCCTGTAAGAAGAGAATATCAATATCAAAGTCATATAGAGTGCACTGCAAGGCAAATCATTTGGTCTGGGTGTAACTGTCATTGTAGTTAGCGGCAGCAACATGGAAGGTGCAGGTCATACAGGAGAGAGAAAATAGGACGGTGGGGTTGAGAAAGACCGGGAAAGTAAACCTGTCATGTGTTCGCTACTCCTGGGACCAAGAAGAGGAGGTAATCCCAGTTTACTGGCTGCAGCCTTTTTACGACGTTTACGTGCAGATAGTTGCCAACAGGCAACTCCTCGCTCAGTACTTTCTGTGGCATCGCCGCAGGAGTGTCCGCGGCTTCCATTTCGGAGAAATAACTATTTTTCTCCAAAGCCACGGCATTTTGGTGAAACATCGGCAGTCCGCAGGGGCTCGACTCCAAATGAAGTAGTGCCGCTGTCCTCGCCACCCGACAAAACAGTAATTACAGCTGGCGTAAGGATGTCATCACTAGTGCTCACAAGCATTCCGGGTGGAACACGCGAACCAGAGTATCTTTCGAGAAGTTCATCTCCCGTGTCCGTTGCGGATTCCGAACGAAACGTACCACGTTCGGAAGCAGTGTAGTGGGGTACCACAGTGGCTGTATGGAACTGTTCAGAGTCACGAAGCTGCTCCAGTTCCAAGGACAACCTGGGATTGGAACCGTAGGTGCATCCACCTGCAGCTCAGTCTCCATCTCAACGACATCCGAAGTAGACGCCAGCGCAGGGACAGTTTCCGAAGAAGTAGTTGAAGCCATGGAGGTGTCACCAGTAGCCGGAACAGATAAGGAGCTATGTGGCTTGAAGAAATCACTGAAAGTGAGCCGGGTTCTTGGTTGAATACTGACTCTCTGACGTTAACCTCTGTTGGGACATGCATGTCGCAGATGTGAAATACTGCCACACGAGAAACAAACTTCTGCCTGTCCAGGATAGATGAAGTAGGCCTCGTGCCCAACAACAAAGATCTTGGATGGCATCGGCTTACTAAGCTTCACTGAAGCGATGTGAATTACAGTTTCAACTTTAAATCGATACGGATAAGCCCAAGTTTCCCGATCAATCGATCGGACCTCGCCGTAGTTAACCATCACATTGCGTTCTCAGTCATTAGGATCTTCGAGTGGTATGTTGAGTAGGCGTACAGTAACCAGGTCTTCTTCTGCCGGAGTGTTGTTGACCAAGGTACTTGCCTCATTTCGATGGAGGATACATTTCTGTGACGCTGTAAATACCTGTTATACACCACCTCGTTCATAATTTTTATTTAAGCGTTCTGTTTGCCTACCAGGTGAATTTCTAGGAGTTACTCATCTTTAACATGTGTTACTTTGTTAATCCAACCATGTATATCCAGAGCTGATGGCTTTCTTGAAAGTAGCCTTTATAGCATTTTGTGGAATGTATCTTGTTGCCATCGTATCCAAATACAATTCTCGGTATTGAACACAAAGAAGCACGCAATGCACTATAAGCCTGATCTCACTTCCACGTGATGTATACACTCAAAGGTGCTCATAACAAACTGTGTGTAATACTCAATTATCACATACAAAGCAATCACTTCCATAATGCCCTCTCTAATCTTTTTTATCTTCAACAAAATGTGTACTAAATATACTTTGAAATACCCTTGTTATAACAGACAAAGATAGTTTGGAAAATTTGATTGAATTTTAATAATTTATAAAACACTTCAACAAATAGAAATAGTCTAATGGTTGTTATTGGTTGCATTACATTACTTTCTCCACTACTTGTGGGTAGCAGAGGAACTAACACATTGTATATTCAAGATTTCATTGGAAAAATATATTTTAAGGTCCAGTGGAAATAAAGCATTCACAAAATAGAACATGTATGAGTTTTATAAGAAAAATAAGGGAAAACATATTGTCGAATAAATGTAAACCAGAAGAACAGGGAATGGTAAAAGTACTATAATTTCAATATGCTAATCATGAATTATTTTATTTTCTTTCCAAGACATTCAATATTTTCTTTTGGAATATATGATCTTTAAAACTGCTGTATTTTAGCCCAACTGGACTGGAGAGTGATCCTGAAAATGTTTCTCAACAGAAAGAAAAAGGAGTAAACAACCAAAATAAATGAATATATCTCCAGAAAGCCAGAGCCTTTTAGGAGAGAACCCAATACAATAAAACTTTGCTTTACACTTATACAAAAGCAATTTCATACAGTTGTTGCCAATATTAAATAAGCTAGAAGTTTTACTGGTTTTAATTTGTTTTCAGTCATAGAACACAAAACCGATATACAAAACTTACTTCCAGAAAGGTGTATATTATGAAACCTTACAAATACTTAATGCCCTTCCTCTGATCTTAAGGAAAAATTGACCATTTGAATGCTTTCAAAACTGATGCTAAAGGGTAACTTTGTTTCAAATCATTTAGTCTTCAGAAGTTTATTTGAATGAAAAATCATATAAAACATGATTTCCACTTTAGAATTAAGAAAAGCTATTAATTCTGCTCTAGTTGCACAATGTTTGGTATGTTAGTAGTTGCTGCAGACTACGAGTCTGCATGGGAAAAATATGGACTTATAACTAAATAATAACAAAGAAGCATAGAACATACCACCTAATATGTTTAAAGTTTAATTTACTAGGTACATACATTTTATAAAGCAATAAATCCTATCCAATTCTACTGAAATTGTAAGTATCTTAATATGTTAGATGTGCTTCAAATTCACAAACAAATGCTGTATAATAACAACACAAATAGGATGAAATACACGCATCAATTACTGCAGCGCTTCAGATTACATGTTTCAGTCAGTCTTGAGCTTTCATTGCCACTGCCTGACAAAATCCTAACAACAATATTTCTGATTCTTTTTACTCTTGTTTCATAAATATCTGTTCTACAAAAACATTAGATAAAAAAAAATTCACTTACCTGTAAACAACAAAATAACATGATAGTTGAAAGTGAAGCTTTGATAGGAATAAAACCCAAGAGAATAGCTACTGCAAGATTATAATAGCTCATTTTTGCTATTTCTGTTAATGCTGATAATGTAAATAGTTTCCAATATTGTGTTTGCACTGGACTCACAGTCTGCAATTGTTGACCAATCTATAACCGCTATACAAGTCCATGTGAAACGAAGGAATAACGTAATACAACTGATCATGTGAAGGTACTTAGGTCTCATGATTCTTCTGTTCAAAGAGCTTAAAGGAAAGAAAAAAAAAAATACTTGCATCTGGACTGTGAGTCTGAATGGACCCATGCAGGGTCAAATGTATGAATGTACATCTTATGTATTGCAGATATTGAAAGTTAAACTGACAAAAAATGTTTGCATTGAAAATCAATTATATATTAATGATAAGACATACAAGTAATAATATAAAATAAAGCCCAGCACTACTTTTTTTTGTCAAAGTTGTATTTATATATATAAAATATGTAAGTGATATAACTGCGGGAAAATATTTATAGCTTTCTTTTGTTTCTTTGTGTATATTCCCCTTCCCTCCCTTGTTTTATTTTATGTATATGTATGTACATGTAACTAATTTGTATTTCTCTTGACCAGCTGGATCTCTATATACCTGTGAACTCACAACATGCAATAAAATCTAAACCTAAATTAAGAATGACTAAATAGAATGTTGTTTTAACCAATGGTATTTTCCTGCTGATCTTTTATCTCTAGTGGGAAGGAAAGAAGACATCAAATTATCATACTTACCATTACTATGTACCTGGTATACTATACAGGTAGTATGTACTTAATAAGTTTTCTTACTCTTTGTACACTTTCATTTGAAATTCTTCACCGCCACACACTTCTCTACCATTATCTATAATTATGTTCCTAACTGTTCTTTTGTTGACATTAATATACGTTTTATCTAATTGGTGAGAAGCTAATGAAATTAATATTAAACCAGAATACCAACAGTTTACAAATAAAACTTCACTTCCTTTGAAAAGATGTCTGAACATGTTTCATAGGCAGTTACTTTAATGTTCAGATGTATGATCTAGCAAAGCTTCAAAGTAAAACTTAGGTTTCATGTGTAAATTAATTCAGCTGTATCTATCAAACATGAGCACAGCTTTACTCTTGTAAGAATTTTAAGTGATGCAAAAAGTTACTTATTTACTTGAAATGAATAGCATTGTAACTAAATATCATAATATAAATGCTTGTGGTAAATCAGGTCATTCCTTTGTACATTTTATTATTCAAATTTATTTAGATATATACTGAATAGGGTGGTTAGTTCTTCTTTACATGACCCCTTCATTTACACAAATAGTTTACAGACAAAATAAAATACTAAGGAAGTAACAAGTAAATGAAATAATTTGTCAGCTTTTTGATTTGTTCGAAGTTTGTACACAAAGTTTTAAAAGAATATGATGTCAACATAGCTAGGCAATTCATGTGCATTTTTTAAAAATAATTTTTATTAAGGTATGTGAATTACTAATGGAAACAAGGTATTTATTTCTCCAAAAAAGATACATTACATAAACTCATTGGTACAGTGTGCTTATTATAGTCTATGCCAACTTAGGTACAGAGTTTGTTTAAAATATAACAGGGTAAGATAAGGTAATTATGTTTTATTACATTAATTGTTACACAGGAACATAATGCATTAATGGTTACCAACATCATTTTAGGTATTACCTTGTGCTTTGTAAATGATAAATATCTTTTGTTATATTTGCAGTAATGCTAGTCAACACTATTAGTTAGCAATTTTGTGAATTCTTTGATTCATAACAATTTGTTCAGATTGTAACAAGTGGGTCAAGAATATTTCACTTACAATGGAATGTTTATATGTGATATTTAGGTAAAATGGTTACATGGTTTTGTTTATATCCAGAGTAATTGTGATGCTATCCTTCAGAAGCAGACAAGTACAAGCTTGGTTAAGAATGGTTATCAATTTCTGTTTTCCTTACTGTGTGCGGTTGATATCTTGGTTTATTTTTAGCAAAGTTAATACAAATTGGTGTAATTATTTTATTTCAAAGGCGAATAAGTGCATTGAGACTAGTATATGTTATTAAATTATCAATACTTTTTTGGGGGGGAGGGGATATCTGGATTAGTAAAGCATAATTACGTATTTCATAAAAATATAAATTTTAAAAATAGTTTTCATGCATAAGTCAAATCTCTTTACTGCACTGGATAATCCTACAGTTAAATGTGTTTTATAAAAGCAACACAACTCAATTTGTGTGTAACTAAAATTTGAGGCATCCAAATAAAACAGTCAAAAGTAAAAAAATACAAATAATTATTGTGAATCCCTTCTAAGAATTCCATGAAAATGCTAACTATGACTCATATTTAAATGTCATGGAAACTACACTAACCTTAATTATTTGGCAAGGGCATTTAAAGCATTTTATCTTGGACATCTTATCTTGAGAAAGCTATTCCTTCAAATATAATCTATTGTAATCTGCTTTGGTGGTTCCAACATTAAGTGTGATATCTTTTAATTTTATGTTAGAAGGAAATAGCTTTTTTGTTTGTGTTTGAAATGCCCAAAACGTTTGGAATATTGGGGTGAAATTTTAGCACAATGTTGAATGGGACCTACATTCCTTAAATTACAATACATCAGACTAACATGTATGTGTATTAACTGCATTGACTAAAGTGCAAAGCTATACATACGTGAGCAGAATTTCTTGCATTAAAGCTTCATTGGCAATAGCTGTTGCTTAGTAAATAAATAAAAAATTTACAAGCTTTGCTGAACAGCAAATGTCAGAAGAAATAACTCTATATCTTTAAGCTCAATGTTCACTAAGCTTTTGTTACTATAATTGTTTCATCTGCATTTCAATACCAACGTTACGGATCTGTTCTACAGCTTTGAGGTTCCCCATATTAACAAATACCTACTGAACGTAATATATTAATATTTAAACATTATTAAGCTTTTCTTACTTTCAAAAATAAGCAATCACAGACTGTGCTATCGCATCCCTAGTATTGGTAATGTAAGTAATTACTTTTAATTTCATTTCATAGCTTCAGCAATCATATTTCATAACCTGATATACAGGTTCACAAAATCACACATTTACACTTAAAACGCTTTTCGGAGTGGACAGGTTCTTTTATATCCAAGCTTTTCATTAGTCGTTTAAAGGATTTGAAATCAATTCTTCCTTCCTCGTCTAGCTTGACTTCCCCCATCATGGCCTGGATATCTTCATCTGTGACCCTTTCTCCAAGGTCTTTCATCGTACTGTACAAATCGGAAGGCGTGAGGAAACCATCCTTATCTTTGTCGAAATAATTGAAGACCTTCAGGTGTTCAATTCGAATAAAATCTTGCTTGTCGTCTCGAACAGCCACCGTTATTATACCACAAAACTCGTCGTATTCTAACGTATTACTATTATCCGTGTCGAAAAAATGAAACATAGTTTCTACTTCTACTGGATTTGGTGATTCTCCCAGCCATTCCATTACTTGCAGAAGTTCCTCTAATGTTATACGTCCATCTTTATTTAAATCAAACAAATCGAACAGGACTTTCAATACATCTTGCGTTTCCGATACCTCTTGCGTTTCTGCGGATTTGTTTTCGTCCATGTTTGCAGTTAAGATCCGGCTGTTTTCATTGTCATCTTGGCCCCACCACTCCCTGAAAATAGAGTAAGCAATGGATATTAACCATGAATTATATTAATGTTGTGGCTCTCTTTCACAAACTTCATTTTTATATTAATAGTTTACATACAACAAGGAAGAACAAAAAGGATTTGTAAACCCTGTTTCATAATAAACGTCTGTTAACTATAAAGTTTGAGGAACTTTACAAATCCAGACAAACATTTGACAAGCGTAAACATCGTGCACATTCTGCGTATATGTATTTCAAAATATTACCAACCAAGCATTACAAAAATCACTAAACGCCTATGTTTAAATCTGCATACTTCTAAACACATTTGATAAGTATTATGTGTTTAATTTGAAGGACAAAACTATTGAGCGTATGTGAAAAATAAAATTTGTGAAATATTAAGAACAAAAGTTACAAATTCTCGCATTGTCATACATTGCCGTTTGTGAAAATTGCAACACAAAGAAAGAATTTCCCGAATAACCTCAAACTTGGTGGAGGTGTAGAAGACTGCGCAAGCAATAAATGATTAGGTTCCCAGAGATTTAAGATACATGTATGCCGAGCAGAACCCACTCGTGCAGATCTATCAAACAAAGTGGAAACAATAAAGTCAGTACCAGTATGTCTCGTCGGCACCAAAGTGACCCATAGCGGCATGCGATTGAGTTGGAATGGGGCAGAATATTCGGTCTCCAGGAGCCGAGTTTGACATACCGTGACATTTCGTCTCGTACAGGGCATGCTGCTACGACAGTGATGCGACTGTGGAAGCAGTGGATAGATGAAGGTCGTACGCAGCGAAGAGTGGGTACTGGAAGACGGAATATGACCACAGCACGGGATGATCGTAATCTTGTCTGCATGGCCATAACGGACCGTATAGCTTCATTCACAATGTTAGCTCGATGCTAGAGCACTGCAACAAGTGTGAACTTATCTGCACCAACGGCTCGTGCCATCAGCTGCAGGTTAGACTGGTTTCATACATGCCATTTACGTTGGCTTCGATTTTCCAGAAAACAAAACCCCTACGACTGAAATGGGCACGTGATCACCGTCACTGGGGTGCCTCCCGCTTCAACGTGACCTATAGTGATGGCCGCATGCGTGTCCGGCGGTATCGTGGTGAGTAAAGCCTGGAGGGCTGCATAGTTGAGCTGCATAATGGACAAACAACAGGTGCGATATTTTGGGGCTCCATTGGTTACAACATCCGATTTCGCCTCCTACGAATTTAGGCCAATTTGAACAACAACCGCTACCTAACGGTGGTTGTAGAGCCTGAAGTACTCCCTCTGCTTCAGGCGTCTTCACAGGCCACGTTTCAACAGGACAAAACCCGGTCACATATTGCGAGGAATGTCCAAGCCTTCTTCGAAGATCGACGGGTACCATTGCTTCCCTGGCCTGCACGTTCGTCTCACATGTCTGGGATATGGTTGGTCGGCATCTGATGCGTCACGGTCCTCCAGTAACCAGGGTCACGGGTTTGTGAGCTCGAGTACAAACTGTTTGGAGGGTAATCCCTCAGGAACTTTTTCAGAACTTTCTGATTCAATGCCAGGGCATATAACAGCTCTAATTGTAGCGCATGGAGCCCACACAAAATACTGAATTATAAGGCTTGAGGGTCATGTATAGTTTTAAGAAGTTTATCTTTTGTTACTTGTCATGTTCCTTACCTGTAGTGTTAAATTCATTGAATTCACGATTCGCCTTCTTGATGTTGCGATTTTCACAAGCGGTAGTGTATATTTGCTATGCGGATGACTATAAAATTAAAATTAAATCGAGTTTCATTTATGGACGCTCTTCAACCACTATGGTTCTTAGGACCCCATTTTGTATTGGGCGTGAAAGACCGGAACTGTTGCTCAGAGGCCTCTCTATCAGGTTTGGGGTTCTTACGTGAAGGTTTCTAAAAGAATATTAAAACGTTTAGATACGCTCCTTGATGTGTTAGGTAAAATGTGGACTACGAGAAGGCAGCCCAAGTAATTGAAACAGGTTTCTCGGATCAAAAATCACAAATTCTAAAGTGGTCAATACAAGCACCCAATTAAGGTAGCGAAAATCAATAAAAGATGTTTTAATGGGGATAATCCGAAGCTATTTAAATTCCTATTAAGCAAGAAAAGAGCGAATGAAATTTATATGGAAAATGATGTTACTCAAAATTCAATGAGCTAATAGATCAGTTATACACATATTTATTATGGACATTTCCGCTAAACAATATTAGTATAAATCACAAACACCATAAATGCTGGGTAAAAATAGGGAATAGAGTATCCTTAGAGAAGTTAAAGTTCTAGTATATCTTGAAAAAATGGGAAATGTGTCAAGGGAAACGTTAAGTTATAAACAAAGGTTTAGGAAAAATGTAAGAAAGCCTCCAGGGTTACAAAAAATCTGTAAAATGGTAAGCGTGTTGTTAGTGCAACAAACAGAGGCAAGGGTGTTTGGCAAGTAATTAAAATGGAAACCCGGAAAACCAATCCAAGGGTATTTCAATTTGAGTTGAGGCACAACGGCCAAATAGTCAAGGATCCAGTACATATAGCAAAACCGTATAATACATACCTTGTTGCAGTTGCGCATAAATTATTAGTTAATAATTATGGTTCAGGAGTTACTTAAACCATGGAAAGTAATAACATAAATAGATGCACACGTTCTATATTCATTAAACCTAAAAAAAAAAGAGAAACTAAATATTGTATCTAAGAGGCATAAACGTAAGCTGGCAGTAGGTATAAACGATATTGCGGACTTTGTGATTAACCACTGTATAGAAGAAATAACAAGGCGATTAATGGACATTTATAACAATTCATTTAAAGCTGGGGTATTCTCAGATAAAGTAAAAACTACGAAGGTAAAGCAACTGTATAAAAAGGATCAATTATGAGATGCAGAATTTTAGGCTAGTTGTAGTTATCAGCTTGCTCTAAAATTTTAGAAAAGCTAATGAACAATAGAATAATTCATTTTCCAGAGTAAAACAATGCTCTCACAGATGCATAGCATTGTTTTAGGTTGAGTAAAGCAACTGAATTTGCAGTTCACACTCTAGTTGAGAGAATTTTAGCTCCATCGAAGAGAAACAGAAATCCATTGGGTTATTCTTGGAACTAACGATGTCATAAATAATAATAAATATACTTCTGGAAAAATAAGATGCTAAAGTGATTAGGGGAATAGTCAATACATTGTTCAAAACGTATCTATCGCAAAGAATGAAAGTAGTGAAAATTAGTCATTTTAAAAAAGAGCATCTCAATATAGAAAAAAGCAAATCCACGAAGATGTTATACGCAGGGAGTACCACAGGGGTCAATATAGGCGCCACATCTGTTCCTGCTTTATGGAAATGATTCGTCATCTTGTGTTCAGGAGTCTGAGGTTATATAATTTTCTGATGACACGAATTTATTTATAAAAGCAAAAACTTAGTCAGATCTCCAGGAAAAGGGAAATACTAACCTGTTGAAAATGACATCTGGTTTAAGGCAAACAGACTACTAATAAACGCACAAAAATAGTTGCTATGAGCTTTCATGCAAACCATCATACAAATGTGATAAAGCCCAAAATAAAGTTAGAAAGCATTGTTATTAAGTGTTAAGATAAAGCCAAATTTCTGCGGATAATTATAATGGAAGAAATAAAATGGGGAACACGTATACATATGCTAATTAGGAAGTTAAGTGTGGGATGCTACATTTAAAGACTTAGAAAATCGTAACAAATACACATATTCTTGGAAATACATACTATGCACATATCCATAGTTATATAGGTTATGGAAAATAGCTCTAGGGTGCATCGCAGAATCAGAAAAAGTATTTCGATTACAAAAGTGAATATAACAATGACTGCCGAATCAAGTAGATCTTGCTGCAGAGAATTTCTCAAAAAATTAATAACCTTTGCAGTAGTGGTAGTGGTAGTGGTGGTGGTGGTGGTAGTGTGGTAGTGGTAGTGGTAGCGGTAGGGGTAGGTGTAGGGTTAGGGGTAGTGGTAGGGTTAGGGGTAGTAGTAGGGTTAGGGGTAGTGGTAGTAGTAGTGGGGTCTTTGGTCGCAGCACAGCAGTGGTCATTAGCGCCCAAGCAAAGCTAAATTAAGAAACGAAAATCCTGGTACGAAATCCGCAGTTTAAAACGAAACAATTAAAACTCCACTAAATAGTGCCAGCAACTGCGAAACGTAGAAAAGGTAATGGTACCAAGCAGAAGCTAAAACTATAAAACGCAGAATGCAGCAGCGTTAAAAGCTAAAAAAATCTGATGTGTTACACTCGCATACTTTCTCTACTCTTGTTCAAATTATTTTTACAAACTCTCATTCTCCATCTATTTTATACTAATCGAGATAAACATTTGCAGAAACGATCTTTTAACATGCAAAGAGAATTACATTTTATACATACCGACCAGTTCTAAAAATATTTTAATATTGCTTAAGGCGAACTACGTTCCCCTTGTTTTGTAATTGCAAAGGCAGTATAGAAATACAGTAGCCTTCAAGCATCGACATATATGTTAATATCTGGTTGCTAGGTGCAGCACCATTCTCTTTTCCACAGAATAATATTCTTTGCATATCCAAGACAAAAAAATCTGATGTGTTACACTCACATGACTTTCTCTACTCTTGTACAATCTATTTTTACAAACGCCTATTCTCCATATGCTTCATATTAATCGAGACATCGAGATGTCAATCTTATTTGTAATTTTCTTGTAGATGCAAGGGGAATATGGTAGCTTTTAAGCGATAGTCAAATATTTTATCGCTGGTTGCTATGTGGCGCATTCCATTCTCTTTGCATGTCCAGGACATAAAAAAATGAATAACGAATTTGAGAAAAAGTATAAGTATTGGAAAATTTAAGGAAATAACAAGCAATATCTCGAAAATGATTCACTCAACAAAAAAAATGTATATGATATAGGTTGTGTATTTTAACGCGATCTACATTTTTTGTGTAGTAAAATTTTGTCTATCTCTTATGGTTTACCAGTTATGCAAAAATCGTTCATAATGAAGAATACTTTTGGAGACATTCCCAGAAATTTCGAGATATACATTTCATTTCCCATGACATTATCTTAAACATATGATATTTTCATCAAAATCGTTAGAGCCATTTTTGAGAAAATTAAAATTTTCGAAAAATGTTCCATGTAAAGGGTAGTCGCATCTCTGGAAGATGCTGAACGTAAATACCAAGTTTGGTGTTTATCCGACTGTTAGTTTTTGAATTATGCTGTTCACAGACACACACACATACACATACACACACACAGATACACACACACACACAGACACACACGGACATGTTTCCAAAAATGCTTTTTTTGGATTCAGGAGGTTTCAAAACATGTATTTCCGGTGAAATCTCGGTATCGAATTTTTGGGTGGAATGCAATACTTCCCCTACTTACTATACGTAGTAGAGAAAGTAAAAATCTGATGTGTTACACTCACATGGCTTTCTCTACTCTTGTAAAAACTATTTTAGAAACGGTTATTCTCCATATGCTTCATGTTAATCGAGATATCGAGATGTTAATCTTATTGCTAATTTTCTTGTAGATGTAAGGGAAATTGGTAGGCTTCAAGGGATAATCAAATATTTGAAGAGCTGGTTGCTATGTGGAGTATTGCATTCTCTTTGCATTATCAGGGCAAAAAAACTGAATAACGAATTTGAGAAAAAGTATAAGTATTGGAAAATTTAAGTAAATAACAAGCAATGTCTCGAAAATGGCTCACTCAACAAAAAATTGTATATGACATAAATTGCGTATTTTATCGCGATTCTTTATTTTTCGTGTAGTAAAATTTTTTCTATGTCTTATAGTTTACCAGTTATGCACAAGTTGTTCACAATGAAGAATACTTTTGGAGACATTCCCAGAAAATTGTATATATATACATTTCATTAGTCATGAAAATATCGTAAACATGTGATATTTTAATCAATATCGTTAGAGCCATTTTCGAGAAAATGAAAATTTTCGAAAAATGTTCCATGTAAACAGTAATCTGGGATGGGGGACTTTGTTGAAACGTGTCGTATCTCTAAAAGGTACTGAACCTAAACACCAAGCTTGGTGTTTATCGGACTGCGCGTTTCTGAGTTATGCTGTTTACAGACACACACACGCACGCACACGCACACCCACACACACGCACACGCGGACATGTTTCCAAAAATGCCTTTTTTGGATTCAGGGGGTCTCAGAACATATATTTCCGGTGAATTCGAATTTTTGGGTGGAATACAATACTTACCCTACTTACTCTACGTTGTAGAGGAAGTAAAAATCTGATGCGTTACACTAACATGGCTTTCTCTATTCTTGTACAAGCTGTTTTTACAATCGCAAATTCTCCGTATGCTCCATGCTAATTGAGATATCGAGATGTTAATCTTATTGCTAATTTTTTGTAGATCCAAGGGGAATTACTAGGCTCTATGCTATAGTCAAATATTTTAAAAATGGTTGTTATGTGGAGTATTCCATTGTGTTTGCATTACCAGGAAAAAAAATCTGATGTATTCACTCACATGACTTTCTCTACTCTTGTAAAACTATTTTTCCAAACGCTTATTTCCATATGCTTCATCTTAATCGAGATGTTATTCTTATTGCTAATTTTCTTGTAGGTGCAAGGGGAATATGGTGGGTTTTAATCCATAGTCAAATCTTTTAAGTGCTGGCTTCTATGTGGCGCATTCTATTCCCTTTGCATGTCCAGAGCATATAAAATATATGAATAACGAGTTTGAGAAAAAGTATAGGTATTGGAAATTCAAGGAAATAACAAGCAATATCACAAAAATGGTTCACTCAACAACAAAAATGTATATGATATAAATTGTGTATTTTAATGCAATCTACATTTTTTGTGTAGTAAAATTTTGTATCTCTTATGATTTACTTATGCAAAACTCATTCACAAAGAAGAATACTTTTAGAGACTGCCCAGGAAATTCCAGATATACATTTCATTTGTCGTAAAAATATCAAACATATGATATTTAAATAAAATCCTTAGGTTCCGCTTTTAAAAAAGATAAAATTTTCGAAAAATGTTCCATGTAAAGGGTAATCTGGCGTGGGGGGATTTTCTTGAAAACCTTCGTGTCGCATCTCTGAAAGATACTGAACCTAAATAGCAATTTTGGTGTTTATATGACTGTTCGTTTCTGAGTTATGCTTTTTACATGCACACACACAGACACACACACGGACATGTTTGACAAAAAAAACCTTTTTTTCGAAACAGGGGGTTCTCAAAACATATATTTCCAGTGAAATCTCTATATCGTATTTTTGGGTGTAATACAATACTTCCCCTACTTACTATACGTAGTAGAGAGAGTAAAAATGGCACAAAAGTATAAAAGTAGGCGATCAAACCCGGCCGGCCATGCTGCTATGATGGATAATATGCAAGACACGATCCGCAACACAGGAAGCGTCTGTCAGCAACGCAGATAGTGTCGCTGGCTCAAGATCGCACGTAAAGGAGCTAAAACTGGCACTGAATTAAAGCATGTCGCACAGTCAATGATCACAGACCGGCGCAGGGTTCAAAGATAATAAATGAGCATGACTGAAACAGCAGTGCCCAATGCGCAATCTGGCTAAAATGGCTTCCTCACGACGAAAAGCAAGAGATGAGGTATTCCATGTGACAGGGATGGGTTTCACTTTCCGATGTTGGTTTCTCTGAAGACCAGACCAGTCAGACCTCCAAGGTGAAAGCATAAGACCCCTTAAAACGTGCTAAAATCATCAGAAGGAACACAAGAGCTAATAAACCTGGGAGATAAAAGGCTGCCTTTGCAGCAGCATTGGCAGCCACATTTCCTTGTAGGCCCACGAATCCAGGAACCCACAAAAAGGATACAATAACCCCAACGTCGGCGAGCGAGCGAAGGCAAACCTGGAGGCGCTGCACGAGAGGGTTGTAACTGTACAGCGACCCTATGGTTTGAAGGGCACTCGGTGATTCAGAGCAAACAACCCACTGCTGCAAGACATGTCGTTGGATGTATAAAAGAACCTGGTAAATACCAAAAATCTCGGCTGAATAAATAGAGCACTGTGGTAAAAGGGAAATGTAAAAGTGCGGCGGTCATGAATAAAAGCGCACCCTACTCCCCTTGCGGCCTTCAAGACATCATCGCAGTGGCCAAACTGCGCTAGAAATTCCGAAAAGCCCGAGCAAAAAACAGACGCTGGCGTCGTCGACTTCGGCATGAAGAGGAACACCAGATCGACGTTGGTCTCGGGTTTGAGCCATGGGGAAGAACGTGTTTCCTCACTGGGAAATGTCGCCGGTAAGGTGATGTCCAACTGCCGAAGGAGGAAGTAGGCCAGGGAGTTCGACATGTACTGACAATCCAAACAATCGTTAAAAACGGAGTAAAAGACGGATGTCCAGGAAGAATTAAGAGTCTGCAGGCGTAACAACATAGAAGAAGATCACGGCGATAAAATAATGGGGGTTCAGCAGCTTCCGCATTCAGGCTCATAGCTGGGTTCGTTGGAAAAGCGCCAATACTCAACCGGATACCATTGTGATGTATAGGACTGGGGCCAATCAATATCGACCGAGAAGCAGAGGAATATACAATACAGCTGCAGTCAAGTTAGTAACGAATGAGAGAGCGATACAGCCTTAAAAGAACATTACGATCAGGATGTGCCACTTAAAAGGCGTAAAACATTAAGAGATCGTTCACACCCCGGCTTTAAGTATGAGATATGAGAAGACCAGGTAAGCTTCCTGTCCAAAATCAATCCTTAAAATTTCGTCTCTTCTGCGAAAGGAGGAACATCTGGACCGATACGTAGAGAAGGTGAAATAAACTCCTTAGGGCGCCAGAATTTAACGCAGACTGTTTTTTTCGGCAGAGAACTTAAAGCCATTCTCGACACTCCAAGTGAAGGGGCGGTCGAGCCACAATTAGAGGTGGCGTCCTAAGAGACATGTGCGCCGAGAACTGCAATAAATAGCAAAATCATCAATGAACAATGAAGACGAAGCACCAGGTGGAGCACAACAGGCAATAGGATTGATAGCAATAGCAAATAGTGCAACGCTGAGGACGGATGATGATATGGGGTTAAGGGCGTTAAACGGCGAAGGTCATCAGCCACCTTTCAAGGTATAAAATTTAAAAGCCAAGAACTAAACGGCACACAAACACGCTTTGTCAAAAGTATTAAAAACATGGCTACAAATTCTAAAACAGTCACACTAAAAACGTTGCAAACAAAACAATAAAAGACTGAAACGTGTCAGGAGCTGTAGAAGTCAATGGATCATAGCGCCATATGTCACAAGGGGGGAAGAGCCCCCATTAAAACTGGCAATATAAAATCACAAAAGTATAAGACACTCAGTTCATCAAATCCGCCGGCTAAAACCACTGTCAATAATAAAACGTTAAGGACAATCTACAGCATGCGAGTCGTCTGCCAAAACGTTGACTATGCCAACAGGCCAGACACACGCCATTTCGCAATGAATCTAAAACCTGACACTCTTCTAAAATGTGACGCACCGTTAAGGGCGCGACACACTGCTCACAGAGTGGAGCGGGGTCACCACTGAGCAGGCGTCTATGTCTAAAAAGACAATGCTCGATACGTAAAAGAGTTAAAAATCACCTCTTACCGACGATAAGAACGAGAAGTGGCACCCCAGACTAACGGGAGAAGTTTAACGTCCCGCAATTTGTTCCCCCCGGAGGGCTATGCATTCATCGCGCCAAAGCGAGAGGATGCGACCACGTAAAATAACACAAAAATCTCACGAGGGAACAACAGAAGTAAAAAATCTGGGTAATAAATTCGCCGGTTTGTCAGCGGGTTCGGCAGACACGTTTCCTGAAATGCCAACATGACATGGAATCCACACGAAGGATACTTTGATGCCAGAAGCACCGAGCGACTGGAGCAGGTTAAGAATGCGCTGTACGAGCGGGTAGTAAACGGACAGCGCGCGAATACTTTGCAGGGAACTCAGAGTGTCAGTATATACAACACAGTTCCGTAAGTCGTGCCGCCGGATATGTAAAAGGGACTGATAAATGCTAAAACGTTCGGTGGTAAAAATCGAACATTGGCCCGGTAAACGAAAGATAAAACTATTTTCACCACAAACAAAGACACATCATACTCCAGCATCAGTCTTAGATCCATCGGTAAAGATAAAATGTAATACCCCGAATTGCGCCTGTAGTTCTAAAAAGGCCGATCCAAGAACTGAAGAAGGGGTCTCATCTTCAGCATCGACGTTAGCCCAAGGTAACAGTGGGTCTCAGCGCGCAACCATGGAGGAAAACGCGTTTCCCCCTGGGAAGGGCCGGCGCTGGCGTAACTTCCAAATGCCGAAGGAATTGTCGAAATCGTACCCCTGGAGGGAGCAATGCAGAGGAGCTAACTAAATATTGTCGATCAAGCTAATCCTCGTAAAATAGCTCGGACGGGTGGTTAGGCAATCTTGAGAGTCGACTGGCATAGCTGCACAAAGTTACCTCACGACGGAAGAACAGCGGAGGTTTCGCAGCTTCTAGGTACAGACTGGGTACAAAGCTAGTTGGAAAGGCCCCTGTAGCGACTCTTATACAACGATGATGAATGGCATTCAAGCGACGTAACACAGATGGACGTGCTGATGAATAGAGAATGCACCCGTAATCAAGCTTGGATCAGACAAAGGAGGGATAGAGACGCAGAAGAACTGTCCGATCAGCTCCCCAGGATGTGCCACAAGTAAAATAGAGAACGGTCACACTTTGCTTTTAAAAAGGAAATGCGAGAAGCCTAGCTCAGCTTTCGATCAAAGCTCAAGCCCAAATATTTCACCTTGTCTGCAAATGGAAGGACCTCCAACCCAAGATACAAAGAGAGAGGAGGGAAAGCCTGCCGGCGCCAGAAATTGATGCAGACGGATTTCACGGCGGAGAAATTAAAGCCGCTTGCGTTACTTCAGGCGTAGAGACGGTCGATACAGATCTGGAGATGACGTTCGAGCAGACAGTTCCACCGTGAACTACAGTAAATGGCAAAATTGTTAACGAAAGGGGACGAAAAAATGCTTGGTGGAATAAATCAACAATGGGGTTGATAGCTATCGCAAAAAGTGTGACGCTGTGTACAGAGCCCTGCGGTACTCCGTTATCTTGAATAAAACGACTAGATAATACGGAGCCGACACGTACACGAAAGACCCGGTCCGTAGTAACCCTCTGAAGAAATATGGGAGAACGACCGCGAAGAATCTATGCGTGAAGAGTACGTAAAATGCCGCCCCTCCAACTAGTGTCATTAGCTTTCTCCAGATCAAAAAACACAGCCACTCTTTGACACTTTCTCAGAAATCCGCTCATAATATGCGTCGACAGAGACACCAGATTGTCGACGGTAGAGCAATGGCGACGAAATCTGCACTGAGCGTTCGCTAGATGTTTCTGAGACTTAAGCCACCATGTCAATCCTCGTTGATCATGCGCTCCATTACCTTGCAAATGTAGCTGGTGAGGTAGATAGGGCGGTAGCGGGAAGGTAGTTGGCCATCCTTCCCAGGCTTAAGGATAGGGACAACGGTGGCTTCGCGTCAAACGAAGAGAAATGTTCGTCTTGGCAAATACGGTTATAGACCTGCAATAGAAAGAGTTTACTGTTGGCTGAAAGGTTGTTTATCATCAGGACATAAATGCCTTCCGGCCCAGGTGAGGAGTGCCGAGAACAATGGAGAGCATGCTCGAGCTCCCGCATTGTGAAAGGTTCACTTAACACTCCTTATTAGCAGACCGAAAATTATAGGTCTCTGAATCCAGCCGGTCTTTAAGATTGCGAAAGCCGGCGGAATAATGGACAGAACTGGAATCCGCCTCAAAGGCAGCACCCAGAGTGTTAGCAATGCCAGCCGGATCCACAATGATGGCATTGGAAACCTGAAGGCCAGACAAATACAATGCGACACTTTACAGGAGAAGCGACGACGTTTATCCCAAACAACAGAGGAAGGTGTGAAGCGATTAAAAGTCTCTTTAAAACGAGTCCAAGATGCCTTTTTGAATACCTCACTGATGCGACGAGCCTTGGCGAGCGATTGTTTAAAAGTAACCAAATTATCAAGTGTAGGGTGTTGCCTAAACACCCTAAGCGCAGTTCTGCGAGCACGAACGACGTCCCGACAATCCTCTTTCCAGTACGGAACAGGAGTACGCCGAGGGTGAGAGGATGATCGGGGAATTGTGCGTTCGGCGGCAGATAAAATCGTAGACGTAAGGTGCTGCGCCGTTTGTTTAACGTCAGTGAAGAGCTGGTACGCAAAACACACAAGGATGGAATACAATCTCCAGTCGGCGTTTCGGAATATCCAGGTAGGTACTCTGGAATGCTAGATGTGGTGAGACAGAAGAGAAAAAATGCAGGGGTAATGATCACATGGTGTAGGTGTCAGCGACGACGTTCCACTGCAGACGACTAGCAAGCTGAAGTGAACATACGGCAAGGTCCAACTGAGAGAATGTACCAGAAGAATCCGAAAGAAAGGTAGGTTCACCTGTATTGAGGATGGAGAGGTTAAACTGATCAAAAAGGTCGTTAAGAAGTGTTCCCTTCGCACAAGCCCGTGGCGAACCCCACAGGGGATGATATGCATTAAAATCTCCCAACAGAAGAAATTGTGTTGGGAGAGCGGACAGGAGGGCTCGAAGGACCGCGTGAGCGAGGGCAGACGGCGGAGGTGAATAGGTGGAGCAAACAGAAAAGAAAAAGCCGGTTAATTGAAGCCTAAGGGTAACAGCTTGCAATTCGTACGTAAGAGTGAGTTTGACAAGGAACGTCGTTACGCACTAGTAACCTCACACCTCCATGAGCAGGAGTAACCTCCTCCGGCTCAAGATCGTAGCGAAACGGAATATACCCTCGGAGATCAAAAGGATCGTGAGGGCGAAGCTTAGTCTGCTGCAAACACACGACGATAGGTGAATGGGAACGCAATAAAAGATGCAGTTCCGCGCTATGCGATCTACACAACCTAAATTCCAGGTCAGGATAGCCAAGAATAAAAGCGATAAACTTCTTACTTAGAAGGGGGTTCAAAATAACATTTTGCTTAACCCTGGGGCTCGGGCTTTTTGTATGCAGTTGGTCAGACTCCATAGGCTCCTCGAAGGGAGGGCCCACGCGCTCAGTGCCAGAAACAGATTTGAGCGCCGAGAATCGGTTCTGGGTGGCAATGGGAAAAGGCGGTCGCTGAGCGCGGCATGTTCCAGGAGCATCCTGCGACTGCGACCTTCGAGGAGGCGGAGGTGAAAGTGTACTCTTCTTACCGCGTGCATGCGTAGGGTCTTTCAAAAAATGTTGTTTACGAAATTTCTGCTTCGCATTTTTATCAGTGCCTTGTGACTTCATAATCTTTGGGCTTGATAACTGTAGCTGAAATGGACGGCCGGATGGTAGCGGCGGTTAATGCAGTCATGGTCCATATTTGAGTCTCTGCGTCCTTCCGGTGCACTGGCGAGGAAACAGCAGAACTAAATTTTCCCCATCGCAGGGGCGAAGGTTGGCGCGCATGGTAACGCCTCTGGGTTTCGGCGAAGGAGAGGTTCTCCTTCACCCGGATCTCTTGGAACGCCTTATCGTCCAAGTGCCACGGACAGTCAGCAAATGAAGCAGAATTAGACCCTTTGCAATTAACGCAGACGGGGGCTGAGGAGCAGGTACAATCGTGCTACGGCTGGCTACATGAGGCACAGATGGATACGGCACTCTTACAAGAGACTTGCGTATGCCCAAAACGTTGGCATTTAAAACAACGCAGAGGTCTAGGAACATAGGGCCTTACCAAAATCCGTTCATACCCTGCTGAAATACTCGTGGGCAGAAGATCGACGCCATCGAATGTGATAAGCAGGGTACCAGTAGCTACAAACACTCTGTCGCGTTTACCCTGCACTCGGTAAGCTGCCGTTACCTTTTGGTAGGAAAGATACTCCACTACTCTTCGTCCGACATACCATCGAGGCTATGGGTGCTGACGACTCCTCGACAGGTATTCAAGGTGCGGTGCTTCCCAACACAGATGGGATAACCTGGCGAAACGTGGTACTCACCCACGACTTACTTTGTGCCTCGGACTTGCTTTGTACTAACAATGAACCATTACGAAGACGAGTGCAGGAATGAACCGGACCAGTAATTGAGTGAATGCCCTTTTGGATAATAAAACGGTTCAACTTTTCGAATGTTCGACCTTCCAATGTTCGCGTAATGACTAAGTAACAACCAGATGTCAGTGGTGCTACTTCCGTTACTAAAACGTTTCGGCGCTTATTCGAAATAATGGAGAAAGGGGGCTCCATAGCGAAATAAATCCTCCACCATTGCAACCGTCTCCACCTCGGGATCTGACTTCCCGGGCGTTAACTCAGCTTGGGAGAGTGGCCTATCTATACCAAGCTCACCCCCATAGACAGAGGGACCCAATCGCCGTCAGAAGTCAGCAGCTCATTCAATGCCCCACCGCGGGACTACAGTTGTAAAGCGGATACAAACACATAACCTACATGACGACCCCGTTTGGTGGGGATGGAGCCATTACCCACTCAACCAGCTGCGCACCCAGTGCGCGGGTATCCGTTAGGCTGTGTCCACGGAGGATTAAAATAAAAGGATGAAATAAATAAAACTGTATGGGCGTTTCGATCCCAAGGTAGGCCGTAGAAGAAGAAAAATAGATGTGTAAATGAATGCACGTGAAACCAAATGTGCGTAAAGAGAAGAGAAGTAAGAAACGATGGCGAGGAGCGTCATGTAATGAAATGCGCAGAACGCACGATAGAGTAACTTGAGTCCCCCTGTCACGAGAGTGAACCCACCTCGACCGGACGAGGGTGGAAGGATGATGATGGCGATGAAAGGCTCGGTAATCCCGGGAACGCCAAACCCGTACTTACATAAGGTGATCCCCTGGTGCGGCTGAGGACGGATCCTGCGGTACTCCGTTCTTTTGAGTAAAACACGGAATAAAACCGAAACCACGCGTACGCAGTACACTCTATCGTACCTGAACTCCTGAATAAAAAATGGCAGACGAACATGAATGCCCCAATTATGTAGGGTACTACAATACCGTACCTCCAGCAAGTGTCATTCGCTTTCTCGAGGTAAAATAACACAGCGAATGCCTGACTTTTTCGCAGAAAGGCGTCCATGAGGAGTGTAAATAACGAGACCACGTGGTCGACCGTTGAACGGATACGACGAAAACCACACTGGACGTTAGACAGTATATCTTGAGATTCAAGACACCATGTCAAGCGCCCGTGAAGCATTCGCTCCATCACCTTGCATATGCAACTGGTGAGAGAGTTCGGACGAAAATTGGAAGGGAGATTGCGATCCTTACCAGGTTTTAAAATTGGGACGGTGGTGGGCTCGTGTCAAGCTGACAGGAAAATAGCGTTTCGCCAGATGCGGTTATAGACATACAAGAGAAATGTTTTTCCAACCGAAGCAAGGTGCTGCAGCATTAATAGGTGAACACCATCCGGCCCAGGAGCTGACGGTCTGGAGAAGGCCACGGCGCGCTCTAGCTCCGGCATGGTGAAAAGAGTGTTATAGCACCCACAGTTAGAAGAGGAAAAACAGAGTTCATGGGATTCTACCCAGATCCTGATGAATAAAAAATCCTTGTGATAATCAGAGGAGCTGGAAGTTCCCGCAAAAGCAGTGTCAGCAATCGCTCTGGGGTCAACAATGGTGTCGTTATGATCTCTAAGACCAGGAACCATGAATTGTGACACTTTGCCAGCCACACGACGAAGGTTGTGCCAAACGACAGATGATGGGGTGAAGTTATTAAAGGACTCCACAAAATGGATTCAGGATGTCCTCTTACTTGCCTGAATGATTCGGCGCTTGCTTCCGCGCAGTTGCTTTAAAGTTTCCAGATTATCAATCGTTGTTGGGCGCCGAAATACCAGAAGGGCAGCCCTCCGTGCGCGGATTGCCGCCCGACATTCGTTTGTCCACCGGTAAACACTTCGGTTGGGAAGCCGACGAGGGATGGCGAAGTAAGGTGATACATTATCTGGTCAACATCGTCGAAGAGGCGGTCGTCGAAAACAGCTAAGCTAGAATAAAGAATCCAGTTCGTTCTGTGGATTTGCCAAGTGGGTACACGTGACGATGGGACAGAGTGTGAAAACAAGCTGATCACTAGAAAAGATGTCAGAGACGATACCCCACTGCAAACGATGTGCTATCTGTGTGTGCAAACAGATAAGTACATATTAGAGAATGTGCTGGTAGAATCGGAAACAAATGTGGGTTCAGAGAATGGGTGTTCTGTATGAAATACTCAGCAAAACGTTTCCCCCTTCCGCAAGCCCGAGGTGAACCCCACAGAGGGATTTAAGTCTCCCAACAGAAGGTAAGGTGCTGGGAGCTGAGCTACTGGATATGCAAAATCGTAACAGCGACGGGATAACAAGCTGGTAGATAAACGGAAGAAAGTGAAAAAGAAACGCCAGGTAAAGTCAAGGTAACAGTAACAGCTTGCAGGGTAGTGTTAATTACCTGAGGTTGGTAAAATGTGTCGTCACGAATGAGCAGCATGGCACCCACATGTGCAGGATAACAGCTTGCGGTGGTAGGTCTAAGCGCAACGGAATGAAAGCAGAAAATGAATAACCGTCCTGCGGACGAAGTTTGCTCTCCTGTAAACACAAAATGCTATGAGATATCAATTTGGTTAGCAACTGTATTTCGGCCCTATGAGCACGTATACCACGTGTATTCCTTGAAGTATAGACATCCGGAGGAAAATGAAATAAGCTGACTGTAAAAATCGCTTCACCGGAGGCGGTCATCTTAACTTGCACTTCCGGTTGAGCATGCGGCTATGGCTTTTAGAAGTAGATGACTCTTGTTCCATGTGCTATTGGGAAGGAAGAGACTCACTTTCTCATGAAGCGGAGGATAGCTCATCAAAACGGTTGCCGTCTGACACGGGAGGAGAACCCCACTTAACTCGACTACGCCCTCTATCATCATGAGAGCGTGATCCACTGGGAGGCGAGGGAGGACCGACTTTGTATGTAGAGCGTTCACTCATAGAGGCTGGAGGTTCCTGAAAAAATCGGAGAGCTTAGGTTGTGTTTTGAATTTCCGAGCCTCCTGAGTAAAAGGAATGGACGTGGAGCTGGCTAAAGTAGATGATACGGTAATGCTAGAAGGAGCTGCTGCGGCGTAGGCTATAGGAGAAGTTCCAGTAGTCATATCCCGCTTTGGAAACTGGTGGGAATCCACGGAGCTAAGGGTACCAAATTTCAGGATAAAGGGATGTCGAGCATGAAGGCGTTTGCGGGCTTCAGCGAAAGATAACCACTCCTTCACTCGCAGCTCCTATATGGGCTTCTCGACCAAGAAACTTGGACGGTCAAGGTAAGAGGCCGGAGGAGCACCGCAGCTGTTCACACAGCAAAGAACGGTTGGACAAGTTCCGTCGTGGGCATCTTTACTACAGTTGACACAAACTGGAATGGAATACTTACAAGACAATTTAGTATCGCCAAAGCGATGGCACTGAAAGAAACGCATAGGGAGTGGAATATACGGCCGAAGGGCAATCACTTCGTAACCCGCCTTATTTTTTTAGGAAGATCGAGCAGATCAAAAGTATGAAAGAGAGTACGGGTAGGCACCTGAACACCATCTCGCTTTGCGCACAAACAATAAACAGTTGGGACAACATGGTCCGATATGTAAACCGGATCTCTTCCTACGACATACCATCTAACAAATGGTTAGTAATAACACCCTTGAGGAGTACAGGATGCGGTGTTTTGCGAACACGGAAAGGATATCCGTGGAAGAGTTTAGCCTTTAATAATTTGTCAATCTGCGTGACAGTGTACGTCTCAACCAGAGGAGAAACTGTCCTAAGCCGTGTACAATGCTTAACAGGACCATAAATTTTATCAAGGCTAAACTAAATGACAAAACGGTTTGACCATCAGAAAGGGCTGAGCCTGTTCCAACAGGGTAATCAGCAGGTAACGAGCGGATGACGCTGCATGCAACTCTTTGTCGTCTTCAATGCGTTTAGCAGATATGTTAGCCTTGATATTATTACGCAAATTTCAACCCCCAGTGCTCCGCACCCATCACGGAGACCAACAAGAGGACATCCCACTGGGATGACAGTGCCACACGGGGATAAATAAGGCGCGACGTCCAACTCACCCTGACGTTTGGTTATACACCTAGTCCTGGCCAATTGCCTACGGGTGGGTTAGTCCCTAGCTGCCCGTGTAGGTGAAACAGAAACCAAAGCGACGTGTTGGAAATGCGCATCGTCCCCGAAAATTGTAGATAGAACAAACCAGGCACAGACAAGAATCCCTCAATTAACCAGGATAGTCCTTTGCACCGATATGTATCTCCACGCAAGGCCGACACTTGGGCTGACTCCTTCACCACGAAGAGCAGCCCACACCGAGGGAGTTAAGGTGGCTCAGGACCCCGGGTGCGCCAAAATCGTACCCGCAGTTGCAGGCACCTGTGGTTACCTTACTTGTAGATAGTATGTTCTTATTAGACGCCATCTATCATTTGCGAACAATAAAACGTCAGTTAACAGATTATGAAGAGATCCATTGTCACGTACAAGGCAGAAAGACAATCTACATGTGCAATATTGTAGGAAAAATCTAACAAAAAGCAATGCACATCAGAATGGTATTAAATTGTACAAGTCTGAAAAATATAGAAAACGTAAATCCGTTCAAAAGGGGGTTTCATTCCTAGACTTAGGCTCAGACCTTTTATTCAATAATAGATATGTAAACAGATAACACGTATTTGTAACTAAGATGCAGATGAGATGTTGCTAAACAATAAAGGGGTTTAATCGTACGAGAAAAGAATGTAAATAAAATTTATATTAGTGATGATATCATTCACCCATATATATTGGGTATTGGTACCGGTTTAAAATACCTACTGCAATATGGCACGTGTGCGGGAGAGAGAAAGGGAGAGAGAGGGAAGGTTGGATTATTCTTGTACTGTTGAGATTTTCACTAAGCGCGGACACAATATTTCCACAATAGAGAACTAACAACGGATGGAAGGTTAACTCAATGTTAAGAAATTGGTCTCTCATTCCGCTTCAGGTCATCGATGCGCTTCCAATTTTTCTCATAGACGGCGGTCATCGGAAATGTATGCGAGGATAAATCGCTCAATTCATTTGGTTGGGGATCATTTCCGCTTTCAATGTGACGCCATTTAACGTCACAAATGGAAGTGAAATTGCTATTTCAGAAATCATTAAAGACAGATGAAATAACTAAAAAATAATTAAACACAACTAACAACTACTACACTGAAGCTACACGTGAAAAACCAAATTCCGTTTTTGATTATAGACGCTCTTTAACTGGTACGGCTAGTAGCGAGGAAAGGTTGGGCGTCTATTGTAGCGGAAAATCGATGGTGCTCTTGGTTGATGCCCACTGCTGCAGCGTTCTAGTCTCCGGCTACCTCTGCTCAGCGCCTGACGATTTTTCCATTCCTAATACATTAGCTAATTTCACAGATCCCAAAGTTTTCTAGGTGAGACAAATTAAAATACACTGCATTTCCCTTAAACTGTGGTTTAATATCAACAAAATACTTATTGGCGGCTAGTTGTTCCCATCTGTAGCCACTCCCACCATAAAAATAAATTACAAGCCTAATCTCACTGCACACGCTTCCCACCCATGTGCACAAACGTGCATCTGTCGTCAAGAGAGTATCACTGAGTGTCGACGACATTCTATAATAGTGAAAATCTGGGGCTCTCTTCCCTCTTTTATACCCAAACCTAGTGACACCCACCTTCGTACCTTAGAATGTAACGACATTTCAAATTGGTCCTTAAACAGCGTTACCTAATTATGTTTGAAAATATTCTGCTTCAAAGATTTTCGCATACGCATCCCAGTGACACGTTCGGAACCAATTCAATATCTATGTCTCTTTCTATTCCTATTTCTTGTTATTGCTTCAAGTTTCTTGCTCATTACCTTGTGAAAGGTAGCGGGCTCTACATAGAATTACCTCTCACCTGGAATTAAGCTAACTCGCCCGTCGCTTACTTATCTAAGTTGCAATCTGCTTTGTACTTTTTTGGCTGCTAAATATTCTAGCGCCTTTCTTGCTGAATTACATTATTATGTACAATGCTTGTATGATATTAATTTATTTGTATGTGTGTGTGTGGTATATCCCATTTCAGACTCTTAGTGTCTCATTCTATATTGGACTTGAAAGACCTTAAAATTACAAACCTCTTGCTCCAGATTCGGATTCTGTTACCTTGGACTTGTTCCTCCCGGTGATCCGGAGTTTCAGGTTCATTCTCAGAAGCACACGAGGGCTTCTACATGTCCATTCGTTTCAACTGCAATCGGCCCCATGCTCGCCCATTAATAATGAGCTTTTCGAAGCGCAGAACCGCTTGACAACCCTGCCTTCTATCCTCAAACATATGCCTTTTGAGGAGCTCCCATTCCTCGCTCACACGTCGGCCATAGTCCTCCGCAGTGTATAGTCTTGTACCTTTAACAAGCCTGCAATGACGGAGAATTTGTCTTAAGTTTATAATGCGTCAAATGACATACTATGGGCCCCCTTCCATTGCCTCATGTTCCTATTTTGGGCATCTCTCACTTCCACACCAATTTGAGCAACAACATTCCTGGTTATACCTCCCAGTTCTCCCCTTCCTCTTTTCTTACAATATATACCAATATATGTGCTTTCCTAGATTGATTCTCAAGTTATTCAATTTGTTCACCAGGAGATCAACCCCTTCCACCATTCTCCCGACACTGTCTCTAGAACGTTTACGCGCTCTCTTACGCTCTACTTAGGGAAGCCTTCGCACATCTACTCCCGAAACTGCTAGAACAGATCTCGAAGTTTCTCCATTATATTGCCCGGTACAAAGTAACGCTAAAAACACGTCCGTTCTTCACCGTGGTCAGGTAGATTTCCCCAATCTTGTATAAATAGTAAACGCTAGGCGATAGACGAAAATAAGGTACACAAAGAATGCACATCTCTTTAAGACACACATTTTATTTCAAATAACCTTTCTTGCGGCATATGCCTTTTCCGAGACATATTCGAGCGGCGGTAGCCACAGTGAACACGTCGTGGGGAACGTGAGCTCCGGCCTGTAGTGCATTGCTTTCTTTTCCGTTCCATATTTCTTTGTGTTTTTCTACTGCGTATTGTATTTGGAACTGTGTGAACAATATACATTCGTCACAACACACAAAGCCTGCTTTCAAGAAAGACATTCCTTGGCCATCAGGTCTGGATATACATCGCTGGATTGACGAAGTACCACATGTCCTAGCAATTTAGCTGGTAGACAAACAGAACGCAGCTTATATTAAATTTACCAACGAGATGGTGTACAATAGGTGTTTACAGCGTCACAGATGTGAATCTTCCATCGAACTGTTAAATGGGTAACTACGTTGGTCAACAACACTCCGGCAGAAGAGGACCTGGTTACTGTACGCATTCTAAGCATACCACTCGAAGTTCCTAATGGCAAGTGTACGCAATATGTGGGCTAACTACGGCGAGGTCTGACCGCTTGAACGGGAAACTTGGGCTTACCAGTATCGCTTTAAAGTTGAAACTGGTATACGCATTGCTTCAATGAAACAAACTAAACCGATTCCATCCAGTATCTTTGTTGTATGGCACGAAACCTACGTCATCTGTTCTGGACAGGCAGAAGTTTGTTTCTCGTGTGGCAGTACATCACATCTGCGGCATGCATGTCCCAACAGAGGTTACCGTCAGTCAGTCAACAGTCAGTGTTCAACCAATAGCCCGGCTCACTTCCAAAGATCTCTTCAAGCCACGTAGTTCCTCATCTGCTGCGGCTACTGGTGACGCCGCCTTTGCTGTAACTGCTTCTTTGTGTAACGGCGAGTCTAATGCGGCTGTGGTTGACATGGAGACTGAGCTGCAAGTGCAGGTCTATACGGCACCACATCCCAGCATGTTTTTGGAACTGGAGCAGCTTCCTGACTCTGAGCAGTTTAATCGAACCACTGCAGTAACCCACTGCACGCTTCAGAACGTGGTACGTCTCGTTCGGAATACGGAACGTACAGTGGTGATGAACTTCTCGAGGCATTCTTTGGTTCGTGTGTTTGACCCGGAAAGCTTGTGAGCGCTGATGTTTACGTTCCTTTGTCTGCTGGGTTAGTGCTCTGTCGGCTGTTGAGGACAGTGGCACTACACCATTTGGAGTCGAGCGCCTGCAAACTGGCGATATTTTACTGCATGCCATGGCTTTGGAGAGAGATTCTTGGAGTTCTGAAATGTAAGCAGCGGCCATTCCGTCGGCGACGCCACAGAAGGTGCTGAGCGAATAGTTGCCTTTTGATTCTGCAAGTAAGCGTCGTAGAAAGGCTGCAGCAGTAAACTGGGATTACCTCTTCTTCGTTCTCAGTAGTACGTACGCATGTTGACACGTTTGCCTACTCAGTATTTCCTACAACGCCGTCCTATTTTCTCTGTACTGTTTGACCCACACTTTCCCTGTTACTACCGGTAACTACAATGGCAGTTATTCCCAGACCACATTATATGCCTGGCAGCGTTTTATACTGTTTTCAATTATGATATTCTGTTACCAAAGGAAGTGGTGTCTTCCGATTTGCCTGTCTTCGCAACTACAAAGCGCATGTGAACTTAGGCACCGACCGCAGGGAACGGCACTTATCACCAAGGTTGGTGTTGCTCTCCACTGCATTGAATGCCTTCCCTCTGGGCGTGGAATCAGTTATGTTTAACCGGATTGTTGGTATATTAATAAACTATGCCCCTCCGGAAGTAATAAAAGAGGACTCGACTTCTTTCGCACCGACTTGCCGTATCTGCTTCGCAATTAACTTGTCCATTATGTATAATGGGTGGTGACTTTAACTGTGTGCTTCGTCCAGATGACTTTACCGGTTGCTATCGACCTAGAGGAGTTTGCAACAATTGACTTCCATTCTGCACGTGGTGGAAACATGGCTGATGCAACTACAGACTCTGGCGTACACCGATATTACCTCAAATTCTGCTTCCTGATTTAATCGCTTTTACCTTCCCCAGTACCTTGGAAATAATATTATGTCCATTGAACATGTCCCACTCTCCTTTTTCGAACATTTAGCTCTTCTTCTACACATTGATGTAAATCCCCCCACTTTCTACCGATTGGGCGCTCCAATTGAAACTAAACAGCACCTGTCATCATCATGAGTTCATTGTGACCGAAATATCCGAACTGTGGAAGCACTGGTCAGCTAGAATATCCCGATATGCCCACGTTGCCGATTGATGGGATTGTATTTCAAACCTGAGCTGCAACATTTTTTTAGATTGCATCTCGAGCACACCTTCAGGACAAGGAGCATACCCTACCATTTTAGTTAGTTTGTATTCGGAATCTTCAGGATAGTCCCCTCGATTTGGTCAACCGTCGCACGAAGTCAAATTACTACAACGTAAAAATTTCATCCATTTATATGAGGCGCATGGAGGGCCGAAAGATTCACAGTCGCTTGCGTACTCCGGTTGAGGAGGAAAGAATCAATCTGTTCTATCTCATGAAATCTTGCAAACGAGGTCGAGCAAATCTCATTTTACAAGTGCAAGATGAATTTTTGAACCAGGCATAGCTGGAACATCCATTTGCCGTTCTCTTCGATCCTATTTTGAACACTTTTTTCACTGGGAAGTTCCTCGCCCACTTCTGTCATGTAGACGCATATAGACCGCCACCGCTTTCTGTTCAGGACAGTGGATAATTTGAGCAGCCCATCCGTAAATCCGAAGACTTTGCTGCTCTTCTTCAGGAGAATACCTTCAAATCTCCTGGGAGTGACGGCCTGGCCAAGGAGTTCTATCGTTAGTTTAGGAATATGATTGGTGATGACCTAACAGCGGTCTACAATACCATCTTACAACGTGAAAAACTCTGTGCTTCACAAAAGCGAGGAATTGTGGTCATCATTAAGAAAAAATATTGCTCTTCCACTGTTGCCGATTTCCGTCCGATTACTCTCCTCAACTTTGATTATATACTTTTGGCCCGTGTACTGACAAACCGCCTTCGACCTGTTCTCGGTCAGCCTGTTCACCTATTACAACATTGTGGGTCCTACAACGCGCAACATTATTGATGTGTTTTCCTTACTTGACATCATTGTTTATTCCTCCTCCCAGTTCGTCCACTTTGCCATAAATTTTTTGGACCTCAGTCGCGCATTTGATAGTGTTCGTCATGATTGTTTCTTTGAATGTTTGGCTTGGACTGGCTTAGGTGACAGCTTTATCTCGTATATCAAATGTTTATATAACGGAATTTTGAGTTGCGTACAGATTAAAGGGTTTCTTTGATGTGAGCTTTCTACTGGCAGATCGGTGCGCCAAGTCTGCTCAGCCTCTATGTCCTTGTTCATTTTTTCTTTGAATGAATTGCTGTGTCAGCTTCAAACCACGGTTTTAGGCCTTTCGTTACACTCTCACAAATTGTCTGCACTGGCATATGCTGATGACGTTAGTATTATCCTTACCGATGCTGCTGATCTACGCTCCTTGTAGGATGTTTTACTCGAACTTCGCGTAATCTCCGGCCTTAAAATAAATCAGGTGAAGTCTATAGCTCTTCTGTTGTACGCTGGACATTACCTTTTGGACATTTGGGCATTACCTTTACCACATTCTTGGGGGAATTATAAAATCTGTATTGGAAACCAAATTTTTGGGCACATTAAGAACACAGCGCATACCTTCTATCATCGTGAGCTGTATCAACGTATGTGGGTGGTGCATCTGTACCTCCTGTCGTATTGTTGGTTTGCGGCCCAAGTTTTGCCGTTGCCGAAACTATATTCCTGGCGGATCACCTGTGTGATCTGGTTCTTCTGGCAGGGCTCTATCATTAAAGTTCCTATGTCTTCCTTGTGCTTATCTCCTCTAAGAGGAGGTATCGGGCTCTTTAATGTTGGCTTCAAGTGCTTAGCTTTATTCCTTTGTCGCGGGAAGAATTCCAACGTTTCTCTCCCTTGGATGACTTCTTGACCCGCTCAACTGGATCTCCTAAATCCCGTAGATGTTCGATACGTTCCTGCCTCTCTACTCTATCTGGGCACATATTTCTTAGAGTGGTGTTATTTGGGTTTACACTGTCTACAGCCTGGCAATCGAATAGTGCCAAAATTTATAAAGATGTTTTCCGTTCCACTGGTAGTGGGACAAGCGCGGTGTCTTATTGAAAGGTTATGCCAGGAAGCTTAGCTCATACCTGCTCTAAAAGGAAGGATAAGGGATGTACCAGGCTACGGAAAATATCATTCCAACACATTTCCCTTAGTCTTGGCTGTAAGAATATATTAACTGTGAAAAGAAAACAGCAATAAGATTGCAACACAGCGACATAAGCAGTATACAAACTAATGTTTAAGAATTAGAGGCAGCATATCATTGTATAACAAGCAAGTTTTAAATAAAATGGTTTGGTTTTCAATATCTACTGCTGTCTCTACCCATTATAAACTAACACATTTTCTTTATTTTCATAATGTCCTTATGAAGTATGGTTTTTCCGTTTATCGTGGCAACGATTTAAGCCAGCAATTATTTTAGGTTACAGTCTAAGTTACACTTTTGCCAATTTGGTTGCATGTAAGATGCCGTAATGGCAAACAGCCGTTTATCTATTCCATAACTCATCTTTTTACTGTCCACTATTTACCTATACTAAGTAGGGAAAGTGTCTTATTCCAACCCAAAAATTAATAAAACGAGATTCATCGTAAATTCACCTTTTGAGACCCACTGAATCCAAAGAACGCATTCTTACTTTTCGTACTACGCACTTAAAGTAAGTAGAAGAATTATTGTATTGCACCCAAAAATTTAATGACAGGATTTACCGGAAATGCATGCTTTGAGGCTCCCTGACTCCAACGAAAGATGTTGACTTTCTCTACCATGTAGTTACACGAGGTAGAGAAATTATTGTATTCAACCCAAAAATTCAATAAAGAGATACAACGGGAATACACGCTTTGAGACCCCTGAATCCAAAGAAAGCATTATTACCTTCTATACTACATAGCTACAGAAGGTAGAGAAAGTATTGTATTCCACTCAAAAATGCAATAAGGAGATTTACCGGAATAACACGTTTTGATACCTCGTGAATTCAAGGAGAGCATTTTTACTTTCTCTACTACGTAGCTACAGGAGATAGAGAAAGTATTGTATTCCACTCAAAAACTGAATAACGAGGTTTATCGGATATACACGTTTTGAGAATCTCTAGATCCAAAGAAAACATTTTTACTTTCTCTGGTACATAGATACAGTAAGTAGAGCAAGTATTGTATTCCACCCAAAAATTCAATAAACAGATTCAACGGAAATGCACGTTTTCAGACTACCTGTATCCAAAAAAGCGTTTTTACTTTCTCTGCTACGTATTCATAGTAAGCAGAAAAAGCATTGTGTTCCACTAAATAATTGAATAACGATATTCAACGGAAATACACGTTTTCAGACCCCTGAATCCAAAACAGGATTTTTACTTTCCCTACTACCTAGTTACAGTAAGTAGAGATAGTATTGTGTTCCACCAAAAAATTGAATAACGATATTCAACGGAAACACACGCTTTGAGATCCCTGAATCCCAGTTAAGCATTTTTACTTTCTCTACTACCTAGTTCAACAAGTAGAGAAGGTATGGTGTTCTATCTGAAAATTCAATGTCGTAATTTCACCAGAAATCATGATTGTGACCCCTGAATCCATTGAATTTATTTTTAAAAAATTGTCCAAATATGTGTGTGCGTGTGTGTGTATCCACAAATAGCATTACTCGAAAGCAAAAGGTTAGTTAAAACCAGAACTTGGTGTTTAAATTCAACTTCTTCCAAGAATGCGACACTGAGATTTTAAAGAAAATCTTCCACTCCAAACTAACATTTACATTGGACATTTTTCGAAATTTTTATTCTTTCAAAAATGACTAAGGATTTTGATTAAGATGCATATGTTTAAGCTATTCTCATGGTAAATAGAATGTATATCTTTTTTTCTAGGAATAGTCTGTAAATTAGACTTTATTGCCAATGATTTTTGATGATTAGTAAATCGTAAGAGAGAGAGAGACAGAGAGGGAGAGAAAATCTTACCGCACACCATCTGTAGATCTTGTTTTTATTTAATGTCAAATAACCTTTGTATTTTACATGTTCTGAAATTTTGTTTGTTATTAGTTTGAATTTACAAATGCCTACCTCCCCTCTTCCTTCCTTCCTTCCTTCCTTCCTTCCTTCCTTCCTTCCTTCCTTCCTTCCTTCCTTCCTTCCTTCCTTCCTTCCTTCCTTCCTTCCTTCCTTCCTTCCTTCCTTCCTTCCTTCCTTCCTTCCTTCCTTCCTTCCTTCCTTCCTTCCTTCCTTCCTTCCTTCCTTCCTTCCTTCCTTCCTTCCTTCCTTCCTTCCTTCCTTCCTTCCTTCCTTCCTTCCTTCCTTCCTTCCTTCCTTCCTTCCTTCCTTCCTTCCTTCCTTCCTTCCTTCCTTCCTTCCTTCCTTCCTTCCTTCCTTCCTTCCTTCCTTCCTTCCTTCCTTCCTTCCTTCCTTCCTTCCTTCCTTCCTTCCTTCCTTCCTTCCTTCCTTCCTTCCTTCCTTCCTTCCTTCCTTCCTTCCTTCCTTCCTTCCTTCCTTCCTTCCTTCCTTCCTTCCTTCCTTCCTTCCTTCCTTCCTTCCTTCCTTCCTTCCTTCCTTCCTTCCTTCCTTCCTTCCTTCCTTCCTTCCTTCCTTCCTTCCTTCCTTCCTTCCTTCCTTCCTTCCTTCCTTCCTTCCTTCCTTCCTTCCTTCCTTCCTTCCTTCCTTCCTTCCTTCCTTCCTTCCTTCCTTCCTTCCTTCCTTCCTTCCTTCCTTCCTTCCTTCCTTCCTTCCTTCCTTCCTTCCTTCCTTCCTTCCTTCCTTCCTTCCTTCCTTCCTTCCTTCCTTCCTTCCTTCCTTCCTTCCTTCCTTCCTTCCTTCCTTCCTTCCTTCCTTCCTTCCTTCCTTCCTTCCTTCCTTCCTTCCTTCCTTCCTTCCTTCCTTCCTTCCTTCCTTCCTTCCTTCCTTCCTTCCTTCCTTCCTTCCTTCCTTCCTTCCTTCCTTCCTTCCTTCCTTCCTTCCTTCCTTCCTTCCTTCCTTCCTTCCTTCCTTCCTTCCTTCCTTCCTTCCTTCCTTCCTTCCTTCCTTCCTTCCTTCCTTCCTTCCTTCCTTCCTTCCTTCCTTCCTTCCTTCCTTCCTTCCTTCCTTCCTTCCTTCCTTCCTTCCTTCCTTTCTTTCTTTCTTTCTTTCTTTCTTTCTCGTGTTCATATAAAGAGCACAGCATTTCAAATCTATCACGTCTGTGGCTCGCATTCGGGAGGTCATGGGTTGATTCCTCTGGCCGAACTTCCTGATCCATAGGTTTTTTGAGGGTTTTTATCGGGTCGCCAGGCGAGTGGTGAAAGGATTCTCACAGCCCCGAGTTTTCGAACCACCATTTCATCTCCATTTTAATTTCACTTCATCTTTCATCCGTTGGTCTCTTTCGTGATTGGAAGTGTCGGCGATGGTGTTTCGGTGCAGTGTGACACGGGAAACGGATGCTTTTTGTGACTTTCTCCATCCCTCAAATTTCGGCTGACTGGCATATGGCTATCGCTTTAGCTTAATATATTCTGGTTATACCTACAACGAATTGTGAAAATAAGTGATGAAGGTTTATGGGTATTAACATGACATAGGTGCAAAATAAGCTTTGTAAGAAGAGTGAGTAAAGAAAATCATGCGAATGCAACACATAATATTTTAGGGCAAAACCTCCACATGCATGCGTCTCTGTAAACAACATTAATCCAAAGAGAAAAGTCGGTTAAATACCAAACATGGTATTTACGTTGTCAAAGATGTGGCAAGGATTTTCAACAAAATCTCCCAATCCTGAATAACCCTTTTCAAGGAAAATTTTTCGAAATTTACTTTTTTAAAAATGGCTCTAATTATTTTGATTAAAATACTCGACGTTTAAAATATTTTCATGACAAACGAAATATATGTCTTTAACTAGCTGAAAAGAGCCTCTAAAGTCTTCTTATGACTTTTGTATAATTGGTAAACTCTAAAACATTGGACAAAGTTTTGGTACGCAGGAAATGCTAACCCCGTTAAAGCACACAGTTTCTTATACGTATATTTTATGAGATTAAGTAATGCCCAGATATTTTTACTTTCTCTACTACGTGTAGTAAGTAGGGGAAGTATTGTATCCCACTCAAAGATTCGATATCGATATTTCACCGGAAATACATGTTTTGAGACCCCTGAATCCAAAAAAAACATTTTTGGAAACATATCCGTGTGTGTGTCTGTGAACAGCATAATTTAAAAACGAACAGTCTGATAAACACCAAACTTGGTATTTAGGTTCAGTATCTTCCAGTATTGCGACACGAAGGTTCTCAAGAAAATCCCCCCACCCCAGATTACCCTTTACATGGAACATTTTTCGAAAATTTTAATTTTCTCAAAAATGGCTCTAACGATTTTGATTAAAATATCATACGTTTAATATATTTTCATGGCAAACGAAATGTATATCTCGAATTTTTTGGGAATGTCTCCAAAAGTATTCTTCATTGTGAACGACTTTTGCATACTGGTAAACCATAAGAGATAGACAAACTGTTACTACACAAAACTGTAAATCGCGTTAAAATACGCAGTTTATGTCATCTACATTTTTTTTTGTTGAGTGAACCATTTTCGAGATATTGCTTGCTATTCCCTTACATTTTTCTCAAATGGGAATTCATTATTCGTTATTGTAACACATAAGATTTTTTGTTATTGGTTTGAATACCTTTTGTAACTGAGAAGTCGTTATTCGTTTATTTTGTCGTGGGCATACAAACAGCATGGAATTACAAAGCAACACGTAGTGACATGCTTTTTGAAAATGTGACTATGGCTATATCAACGTATACTACAACGAAACGTTTAATTGTAAACTTTTTCTTTTGGTATTTAATTAAAGTCCTTTAACCGGGTAGGCCATTACAGACAGTGAATGAACGAAATAGTTAAAATAATGCTCAAATGTGCCCGAAGTTCCTAAACAATTAGAATCTAACATTCCTCTTCTCAGGATAAGAGGAAACTCTGGAAAAAAAACTTTACCCACGTATTTCGCTTTAACCGAGATACTAACTAGGGACCTAGCAACAAACGTTAAAAACAAGACATACATTATGCGAAACTTGTTTCTCAAGAAAATTACTGAATCTCAAACTTGTGTAGCACCCGCTTAAAGAGTGTAATATTTTATTTTTAAACAACATATTATGCAAAGAAAATGTACATTTATTTCGCTTGAATAGTTCTAGTAAAGAGAAAAGTATTTGATGTCGTCTTCTTACCTCTTAGAGTCAGAATGCTGAATTATATCAGCATACAAGGAAGTGAATGTGACCTTTGAGACGATCCGGCACTTGCTGTTGGCTCTAGCCAGGCATGTCTAGTCGAGAAGAAATTTCTTCCCCCTCTTCCTCTACACCCCTTGGCTCATCGGAAAACATTTGAAGCCTACTGCACAACTTTGTTAGCTCAAACTAAAGAAAAGCAACCGGTAATAACAATAATTCTGTGGATTCTTACAAGTAAACAGAACATAGCCCTTCAAATGTTGTGTTCAAAATGACCACCGGCAGCTAAAATACACGCTTAAAGTTTGCTATGGAAAGACTACTGCACACGTTCTACCATTTCAGTGGAAATTTCATAGCAGGCCGCAGTAATACGTCGTTTCATATCGTCTGGTGTAGTTGGTACATCCTTGTAGACAGTGTCTTTCAGCCTTCGCAACAGAAAAAAGTATAAATTGGTCGGATCCGGTGAACAGGGCGGCCAAGTTACAGATCCCTATCGTCCAATCCAGCGATTTGGAAAGACAATCTGCAGTACTTCGTGCAATATGGGCTGGACTGCCATCATGGTGGTACCATGGGTTTCTCCTAGCCTGTAAAGGAACGCTTTCTAGCATCTGTGGCAGATGGTCTATCAGGAGGCTGCGGTACTTGTTCGAGTTCATTGTTCCTACTATGAACAAAGGGCCTATGAGCTAATGGTTCACTATCCCACACTACACGTTTAACCCCATGGACTCTGGCGTTCCACCTGACGAAGCCAGCGGGGATTATCAACAGACCAATAGTGCATGTTGCCTCATCACTAGACAAGATACATGATGAATCTAGAGTATCATATGTTAATGCGCATGTACAACATTTAACACGATTCTTAGAATCGTTTCCATGCAGCTCTTGATGGGGAGAGATGTAATTGGGATGGTATCTCTATCGATAGATAATGCGCAGTTCACTTTCCAGACATATGCCATTTCCACGCGCGATTGTGCGGAAACTAATTTGCTCATCTACTGCAACGGCAGCCAAAACATTAATTTCTGTCTTTTTTCAGTCACTTATTTGTTTCTGTTATGTTTTCTAGGTGTTACAATACCACTTTCATGTAATTGGTCTAAGATAAATGATAAATAATTGCCGAGATAGTTGAAGTCTATTGGAATATATTTCCACATACCCCGTACAGGAACGAACTGCATTTTTCCTATACTCTCCATAATCAATGAGCATGTTGGTTTTTTCTGCATTAGTAAACGCCATCTTCCACTAACGACTGGTTGCTTGAACTGTAACAAACTAACTGACCAGAACAGAAAACACAATGCAAACACACATAACAACATCATACCTAGCAATTAAGCAGGATGAATGGAACAAACAATTGTCGGGGTGGAAACCATTCAGAATACGATTTTTCGTAAACCCTTTCCACTAGACTCCTGCAAAAGAGAAGATTGACGTTCTACTATACCCTACCTTTATTCTGTTGATGTAACTGGGCATTGTTTCATTTAAGAAATTGTATTTTTGCAAAAAAAAAACATTTTTTCAATATTATTAAAATATGTTTATAGACTAAATTACGAGGCGTTGACCACCAATCAGTGTTGGAAAAATTGCACATCAATAGCACTTTCCATTTTCGAAATATTTGCGGTGCAAGTTTTAGGTGATTCACCCTGTATATGTGGCCACGCCTCCACTTGCATATACTGCAGAGGTACGGTTTAATGATATGCCGTGTATTGTTTAATGTTAGCTACATACTGGTTTTGGATGTTAGTTTCTTGCAAACAGATAAGAAGGTGTTGGTGTTTTTGGATTGCATGCTGTAAATATTCATACTGGGGTCGAATTCCATTGGAGCAAAAACGACCCAGTATAAAATGGAACAGTTACTGCCATCTATTTGTGTGGTAGAATTGCAAGCGTCTTCAGCATATGCAGGCAATTCTCTTTTTAAGAATGAAAAACGTCGTTTCATGCCTTTATCTTTTAATAGACAGTGATGTGCATCCAAAAATTCTATCAGAAGCTGAACATCTGTATTTTCTAAATACTCCAGTGCGACATCTACTGGATTCGAAATACCTTTAGTTCTCTCTAAGAGACTTTTGAGTTGGATATAGTTTAGTGCATGTTTGTTATGATTGACAGATAAACTCTCTTTTAACGGAGTAAGTTCTGAATATAAATCCTGATTGTTCTGTATATCAGTTGGGCCTCGGTTTACGATTTTAGCTTATTCTGGTGTATTATGTTTTACAATTGCCGGACTCGAAATGGTTTTTGTTACTGGTTGTTCTTTCATACTGACAATGGCCTAATCAGAGGAAGTAGAGAGGCTACGTTTCATTAGATTTGGTGCGAATGTTGCCACCCTTTCGGAAACAACTGGTTTTAATGGTGAGAATTCAGTAGTATGTGTGCTGTGATCAGGTTCAGTTTGTGGTTCAGTATGTTGTTCATCTTCGTGTTTACAGTCTTTTGCTATACTTGATCCCAAACGAATGTTTGCAGCTTGTATTTTACGCTCCATTACATAGTGAGCAATTACGGGGCACACATGTGAAATTTTGTTAACATTGGTCTTATTTCGAAAGATAAATCTGAAATGTTTATTCTGGTTTTATTCTCAGTTAATCCCTGTGCTATTTCCTTGTTTGCCAGATAGAGGCACGTACAGTTTCTGGCAATTCTAGATGCAAAGCTTATATTTGTATGCTTAATTAGCTTACCAATAGCATATACATAATCCTTTGGAGCGAGCCCATCCACAGAATCTAAGACGATAGCTTGTTCTATCGTAGGGAAGACGTCTTTGTGCGTAACAGTGGCATACCCTCTAGACGATTGGGATCCATTTGGTTGTATTTCCGAAATGGTAGCCCCTTGTTTAGACATCATTTCGACGTAACGATTGGTTTTTTTGCTTTGTTTCCAGAGGTTAGGTACGTATGTAGTACTTAGCTCCCTAGATGTACTTAACGTGATTAAACTGTTTTAGATTAGTATATATAATATATAATATTATATAAGATAATATTCGCCGTGTTTTCATTCAACTTGTAACACTGTAAGTTGTTATCAGTACAGTTACTAATCTAAAACAGTTTAATCACGTTAAGTACATCTAGGGAGCTAAGTACTACATACGTACCTAACCTCTGGAAACAAAGCAAAAAACCAATCGTTACGTCGAAATGATGTCTAAACAAGGGGCTACCATTTCGGAAATACAACCAAAAAAAACTAACCTAAACCTAACCTTCCGTGAATCCATTAACGTAAGCTGATATAAAAAAAAAACTAAACCTAACCTAACCTCCCGTGAATCAGAAACGTAAGTTTAGGAACGCACGCTCGCTTCGCTCGCGTGCTTTGATATAAACAGTGATAACAAATTAAAACAAGGATATATATAAAGGTAATTCCGAAACCTATGGTTATATAAAAAAAACTAACCTAAACCTAACCTTTGGTGAATTCAGAAACGTAAGCTTATATAAAAAAAACTAACCTAAACCTAACCTTTCCTGAATTCAGAAACGTAAGCTTATATAAAAAAAACTAACCTAAACCTAACCTTCCGTGAATCCATTAACGTAAGCTGATATAAAAAAAAACTAAACCTAACCTAACCTCCCGTGAATCAGAAACGTAAGTTTATATAAAAAAAAACTAACCTAAACCTAACCTTTCGAAACCTTACATAAACAAAAAATCTAACGTAAGCGTAACCTTCCGTTAATTCATAAAGCATAAGTTGTCTAAGATCCCTGGGCTACACTCTGTGGTCGTTTCCGCATTCGCGGCATTAATTTTCGTTTTGGCGGCATTAATTTGTTATATGTTGGCGGCATAAACAAATGACATACGTAACATGTGTTGAGCTAGTGCATGGCATAGTGTGACATCTGTTGGACAATATAACAGATCATATTCATCACCGTGGGGCACACTGTAAGATGATATTGTCCGAAAACACTCCCGTAGATCTGTTGCATGCAATTTTACCTGTTAACCGCTCAATAATGAATTAAAATCTGTAAGGGAAAACGCGGAACTTTTCTACAGAAACCATGACCTACCTTATACCAGAGTCTTTGTGTGAACCTAGAACTTTACTGTTTACGTATATTTTTATGGACGCTTTTTAACTGCCATGGTTCTTAGCCTCCCGTTTATATTGGGCGTGAAAGGTCGGAAAATTTGCCCACAGACATCTTTATCAGGCTTGAGGTTCTTTTACGTGGCGTAAATGAACGACACCGGATATTCAACATTAATTCCCTTCTGGAGGGTTCACTGTTCACTGTTCACTGTTCACCGTTTACTGTTTACTGTTAATTAATAATAAATATAAATGATAAATATAAATAAATATTTATAACAAATATGGTAAATAATTAATAATAATAAATATGGATAATTGTTAATATTTATAATCGGGGATAATTAATAATAAATATATGTAATAATTAACAATAAATATAAATAATAATTTTTCATAAATATGAATAATTGATCATAAATATGAATATTAATAAGAAGCAGAATTTAATAATAATAAATAATATAAATAACAATAAATATTTAAAATAATTAAATAGTAAATAAATAATAATAATTTTAAATAATAATCATAATAATAATTGAAATTAATAATCATAATAATATTAATAATAATAACAATAATAATAACTCATCATAATAATCCATAATAATTCACGATAATAAATCTTAGCAATAGCACATTATCGTAAAAATAATGCATAATAAAACTTTTTAAATAATAGTCAATAATCCATAGTAGTATGTATTCAAGTATAATATTAAGTAGTTATCATTGCTAATGATTAATAATGATTAATAATAGATAATACATATAAATAACACCAATAAATATTGAGTAATAATAATAAATACTAATAAAAATAACAAATGATAATAAATAATAGTTAATAGTATATAATACTAATTATTAATAATTAATAACTAGAACAATTAATAATATTATTAAAAATAAATATTAATACAAATGCCATTCATTTTCTTCAAAATGGGGGTAAACATTCTAATTAAACTATTCCATGTTACATATGTTGGAATATAAAATCGATTCCATAATTTAGTTGCTTTTCCATAAATAGCCTTTCAAATCTTTATTATTATTATTATTATTATTATTATTACTATTATTATTATTATTAGAGTTTAGATAACTGTCAAACCTGAGTGTTAATATCGAGTTTGAAGGGATAAAACATCTACGACTAGTAGCGACTAAATCTGAACGGGTAGACAAGACAGAAAAACTACAAACTTTGTTAAGATATGCCTAGATTTCTTTTCAGTAAATATTATATGAAATTACACTTTTGAATATAATTGAAGCTGTTGCTCTGAAGTTATTTCATATTACAAGAGTACTTACTCTATGACGTTAAGTGATAATTCTTTGTTTCTAATGTTGCATGTTCAACGGAACCTGCTTCATAGAATTTGGAGAGAGTGTTATCTAATTAGCTTGCTTCAACTGAGATCAAATTTACAACCTCTTGAATCTGAGGCCAAAAATTGCTCAACCATGGACACTGGCTTTCACTCTATTGGTTTCTCATGAGCTTTTTTCATTTTTTTATATATTTATCCTTTTATGTTTATTTGCAGAGTAAACAAAGTTGATGAGAATTCTTCTCTCCCCTATCTCCTTACTTCCAGATGCCATTTTTTAAAATAATTTTATTTTGTATCATATATTATGTGCAGGGTAGTAGAGTATTTTATTGCGTTTTTTCCCATGGGAAGGCGTAAATCGTAAGGTAATTCTCGGCCAGATTAAGAATCGAGAACTTGTAGATAAACACCAAAGTTTCGATAAAAGTTGCGACCAGAACAAATATTCCATCGTGCTCTGCGCAAGAAATCTAAATACTGCTAGGCATCGGTAGTTTCTGGGAAATTCCAAAGTAGATAGTAGACACTGTTTCCAATTATCCAAATGAGGCTATTGTGCTGCATACGCGGAAACCGGAAGTCCGGAAGAAGAAAGTTTTCCTGAGCGCAACTGAGGAAATCCAACTTGCGTAATGACACCGCAAGGTTATATATGCCAGATGCCATGGTGTAGCTGGAATTGTGATGTAGTAGAGTACTCGGGTGTCGACAACGAAGGCACAAGGAGGAGTCCCATAAACGAATACTCGCGAGCCGCTGGCGGGTTGGTATCACGTCGTGGAGTGCTTGGTATCAAATGGAGCGAACTGTATAAGGGAGTGTAGTTTTATTTTTCCAGAGTTGTTCGTAGTCAAGGGTAGCTGGCGCAATGTGTTTGAGGCGCATCGAAGGCAAGTCACTTATTTGAATGAGATCTTTATGAATTTGGCGCACCATCCGATTGCCAGGCTGTTGACAGTCAAAACTCAAATAACAGCATTCCAAGAAATAAGCGCGCAGATAGAGTAGAGGGGCAGGAATAGATCAAACATCCACAGGAGTTCCGAGAACTGGGTGAGCGGACCAAGAAGTCAACCAAGAGACAGAAAAGGATGGAATTCAAGGCATGTATACTCCTCCCACGGCAAAGGAATAGCGCTAAGCACCTGAAGACAACATTATAGAGCCTGATACGTCCCCTTAGGGGTGATAAGTGCAAGGTAGACATAGGAAATTTAAAGATACAACCCTGCCAGGGGAACCAGGAGATCACATAGCTGATCTGCCGGAAATATAGTTTCGCAACGGCAAAACTTGGGCCACAAACCAACACTGCGATAGGAGGTACAGATGCATCACCCAGCTGCGTTGATGCAGTGATAGGTCGCGATGATAGAAGGTCTGCGCTGTGTTCTTAATGCGGCTAACAATTGGTTTCCAGTTTACACGTTGCATTTCACCCAAGGATATGGTAAACGTAATGCCCAAAATCTTCAGTTTCGAAACTATCTGTAGTGGTGCCTGTGATGGAGGTGGCGTCCATCGTCCAACGAGAAGAGCTTTAGTGCTCTCCTGATTGATTTCAAGGCGGGAGATTAAGCTGAATTGGAGTAAAGTATCCCACAAGAAGCGCACATAAGCAGCATCGGTAAGGATAACACTAACGTTATCAGCATATGCCAGTGCACTCAATTTGTGAGTGTTTAAGGAAAGGCCTAAAACCGTGTTTTGAAGCTGACAAAGCAATGGATTTAAAGAAAGAATGAACAAGGACATAGAGGCTGGGCAGCCTTGGCGGACTGTTCTGTCATTAGAAAACTCATGTGAAAACACGTAAACCTGCACACAACTCGAAATATCGTTATATAAATATTTTATATATGAGATAAACGTGTCCCTTAAGCCAGTCCAAGCCAAACGTTGAAACAAATAATAATGACGAAGACTATCAAATGCGCGCCTGAGGTCAAAAGAAATTAAGGCAAAGCGGGAGCTCTGTGAGTTGGAAAAAGGAGTGGAGTCAAGTAAGAAAACACAACATAAAAAACGTTGCGTTACAGGACCCCACAGTGTTGTGATGGATGGAAAAGATGGCTGAGAAAACGTCGGAGTCGGTTGGTCAATACACGGGCCAGAAGTTTATAATCAAAGTTGAGGAGAGTAAGTCGACGGTAATCGGCAACAGAGGAAGAGTGAGGTTTCTTGTTCATGAGGACAATAATTCCCCGCTTTTGTGAAGCACAAATTGGAGACCGCAGTTGAGTCATAACCAATCATATTCTAAAGGCAACGATAGAACTCCATAGGCAGACCATTACTCCCAGGAGTTTTGGAGGTCTTCCCTGAAGAAGGGCAGCAAACATTTAGGATTTACGAATGGGACGGTCAAGGCAGCAACTGTGCTGCTTAGAAACAGTTGGCGGTTTGCATTCCTCTAGGTGACAGAGAAGGAGCTCGAGGAAAGTCCCAGTGAAAAAGGTGTTTAAAAGAGGATCGAAAAAAACGGAAAATCGATGTTTGAGTAGTATGCATGGTTCCAGATTCATCTTGCACCTGCAAAAAGAGGTTTTCTTGACGTCGTTTGTAAGTCTGCATGAGATGGAACAGATTGGTTGTTTCCTCCTTAACTGGAGTATGCAGACGAATGCGAAAATTTAAGCCCTTCATGCGCCTCCTATAAATGGATGAAATTTGTGCCTTGTAATAATAGTTCTTCGTGCCACGGTTTACCAAATTGACGGACTCCCCTGAAAATTCCGAAGATAACCAAAGTAGAATTGTTGGGTATGCCCTCGTACTGAAGGAGGTCTCGAAACGCACGACTAAAAAGCTATTGCAGCTGAGGTTTGACATACAATCCCACCAATCGGCAACTTAGGCATAGCGAGATTTTCTGATGATGACGAGATAGGGCTTAAGGGCGCTCAACTGCTAAGGATATTAGCGCCCTTACAATGTATGAAATACAAAACTGGAAACTAAAAAAACTAAAAAACCACACACAAAACCGCTTGGTCAAAAACACTATAAAACTAAAATCTACACACTAAAATCATTGTCAATAAAATGAATAAAACAATGTGTCAAGAACTGTAGAGAGCAAGGTGCATGAGCGCCTTATGGCCGTCGGGGAGGAGAGGCCCATTAAAACTGGCAATATGAAATCTTAAAGCTAAAAGACGCTCAGCGCATCAAATGCGCCGATTAAAACCAATGTCACTTATAAAACGTAAAAGACATTCTTCAGCATGCTCGTCGTCTGCCAAAACGTTGGCTATGTGAACAGGCAGACCCACGCGAACGGCAGCGGAGCTAAAACTTGACACTCTGTTAAAATGTGACGCGCCGTTAAGGGCGCATCACACTGCTGACACAGTGGAGAGGGGTCACCACTGAGCAGGTATCTAAGACTAAAAAGGCAATGTCCAATTTGTAAACGGGCTAAAAGTACCTCTTTCCGACGTGTAGAACGAGAAGAAGTACCCCAAACTAACCGGAGAGGTTTTATCTCCCGCAATTTGTTCCCCCGGATGGCCGTCCACTCATCGCGCCAATGCAAGAGGATGCGGCGACGTCACGAATCTGACTAGGGAACAACAGAGGTAAAAACTCTTGAGTAATAAAATCACCGATTTGGCAGCGGCGTCGGCAGACTCGTTCCCTGAGATGCCAACATGACCTGGGATCCACATGAAGGAGATGCGAATGCCAGAGGCACCAAGCGAGTGGACCAGGTCATGTAAGCACTGTACGAGGGGGTGGTAATTGTACAGAGCGCGAAAACTTTGAAGAGCACTCAGGGAGTCTGAACAAATAAAACAGTGCCGTAAGTCGTACCGCTGGACGTATAAAAGTGACTGATAAATACAAAAACGTTGAGCGATAAGAATCGAATATTGCCCGGTAAAAGATATGTAAAACTACGATGACCATAACCAAAGGCACACCCTACTCCAACATCAGTCTTAGAACCATCATATACAAAAACAAATGTCTCCGAACTGCGCCTGAAGTTCTAAATAAGCCAATATAAGAACTGAAGAAGGAGTCTCATTCTTCGACATTGACGTTAACCCAAGGTGACAGTGGTCCTCAGCGCGCACCCAAGAAGGAAAGTGCGTTTTCCCCCTGGGAAGTCCCGGCGCTGGCGTAAAGTCCAAATGCCAAAGGAGCTTTCGAAAACGAACCCCTAGAGGGAGCAAGGCAGAGGAGCTTACGAAATATTGCCGATCAAGCGAATATTCGTAAAATACCTCGAAGGACGGATGGTCAGGCAAGCTTGAGAGTCGACAGGCATAGCTGCACGAAAGCATCTCACGGCCTAAGGCAGCGGAGGCTCTGCAGCTTCAGCATACAGACTGGGTACAGGGCTGGTTGAAAAGGCCCCCATAGCGTCTCTTATGCCACGATGGTGAATGGCATTCAATCGACGTAATACAGATAGACGCGCCGAAGAATAGACAATGCACCCGTAATCAGAGCTTGGATCGGACCAAAGAGCGATAAAGGCGAGAAGGACGGTCCGATCAACTCCCCAGGATGTGCCAGTTAAAACACATAAAATATTAAGAGAACGGTCACACTTTGCTTTTAAAAACGAAATGTGCGAAATCCAGCTCGGCTTCCTATCAAAGATCAACCACAAAAATTTCACCTCGTCTGCAAACGGAAGTATCCCTGGCCCAAGATGGAGAGAGATCGGAGGGAAAGCCTTCCGGCGCCAGAAATTGATGCAGACGCATTTCTCGGCGGAAAAATTAAAGCCTTTGACGCTATTCCAGGTGTAGAGACGGTCGATACAGCTCTGGGGAGGGCGTTCGAGCAAACAGGTCCGCCGTGAACTACAGTAAATGGTAAAATCATCAACAAAAACGAACGATGAAATGCCAGCCGGAATACAATCAACAATGGGGTTGATAGCTATCGCAAAAACTGTCACACTGAATACAGAGCCCTGCAGTACTCCGTTATCTTGAATAAAACCATCAGATAAAACAGAGTCCACACGTAAACGATAGACGCGGTCCGTCATGAACCCCCGAAGAAATAGAAATACGACCGTGAAGAGTCCATGCATGAAGTGTAATAAGCTTTCTCCAGGTTAAAATATACAGCCACTGTTTGACAATTTCTCAGAAATCCGTTCATAATATGCGTCGACAGGGACACCAGATGGTCGACGTTAGAGCGATGGCGACGAAATCCGCACTGAGCGTTCGCTAGAAGTTTCTGAGACTCAAGCCACCATGTCAACCGCCCGTTGATCATGCGCTCCATCACCTTGCAAATGCAACTGGTGTGGGAGATAGGGCGGTAGCTGGAAGGTAGTTGGCGATCCTTCCCAGGCTTAAGGATAGGGACAATGGTGGCTTCGCGCCAAACGGAAGGAAAAATACCGTCTTGCCAAATACGGTTATAGACCTGTAAGGGATAGACTTTACTGTCGGCTGGAAGGTTCTTTAACATCAGGACATGAATGCGCCCGGCCCAGAAGAGGAGTGCCTTGAGCAATGAAGAGTGTTCTCCAGCTCCCTCATTGTAAAAAGTTCATTATAACAGTCATTATTAGCAGACCGAAAATTATAGGTATCGGAATCCAGTCGGTCTTTAATAGAACGAAACCCGGCGGAATAATGGTCTGAACTGGAAACCGCCTCAAAGGCAGCACCCAGAGTGTTAGCAAAGGCAGCCGGATCTCCGGACTTCAGCGAAGGGAGTTTCTCCTTTACCCGGATCTCCTCGATCGCCTTCTCGTCCAAGTACCGCGGACAGTCGGCAAATGACGCAGAATGAGACCCTTTGCAATTAATGCAGACGGGGGCTGTGGAACAGGTACCTACGTGTGAGGGCTGGCTACATGATGCACAAATGGTAACGGCACTCTTACATGAGACTTGCGTATGCCCAAAACGTTGGCATTTTAAACAACGCAGAGGTCAAGGCATAAAAGGCCTCACCGCAATGCGTTTGTACCCTGCTGAAATGCGCGTAGGCAGATCGACGCCATCAAATGTTATTAACAGGGTACCAATACGCCGTCACGTTTGGCCCGCACTCGAAGCACCGCTGACATCTTTTGATCCGAAAGATATTCGACTAGGTCCTCATCCGATATACCATCGAGGCTATACGTGGTGACGACGCCTCGACAGGAATTCAAAGTGCGGTGCTTCTCAACACGGATGGTATAACCGTGGAGAAGCGTAGCGCGCAACAAGGTCTTAGATTGTTGATCGGACTTGCTCTGTACTAATAATGACCGGTTTCGAAGACGAGTGCAAACTGAACCGAACCAGCAATAGAGTCAATGCCCTTCTGTATTATAAAAGGATTCACATTCTCAAACGATTGTCCTTCCTCTGTTCGTGTAATAACTAAGTAACAACCAGATGTTGGCGGTGCTACTTCTGTTGCAAATACTTTACGGCGCTTGTTAGTAATGGAGAAAGGAGGCTCCATAGCGAAATAAATCCTCCATCATTGCAACCGTCTCCGACCTCGGGAACTGACTTCCCGGGCGTTACCCCGGCTTGGGTGAGTGGCCTATCTATACCATACTCACCTCAGGGTCACACCTCCCAGAACATATACATAGGGACAAAATCTCCGTCAGTGTCAGCAGCTCATGCAATGGCCCCCCCGCGGGACTGCAGTTGAAGAGCGGATACGAACACAAACCCTAAATGACGACCGCGGGTGGTGGGGATGACGTCATTACCCACTCACCCAGCTGCGCACCGAGTGCGCGGGTATCCGACAGCCTGCGTCCACGAAGGTTTAACAGAAAGGATAAGATAAATAAAACTGTGATGGCGTTTCGCACGCAAGGTAGGCCGGCGAGTAAGAAAAAGAGATGTGCGAATGACGTGGATCCTAGGAAGATAGAAACGATCCAATTGGGAAGCAGAATTTGAGGTAACATGGGTATTCGCCACTGTGTCGTTGCGTCCGCCATAGATCAAACACTTGCAGATTGGAAGTCAATTCTTGCAAACTCATACTACGTCGATAGCAACCGATACAGTCATTCGGACGAAGCACCAAGTTGAAGTCTCCATCCAATATATAATGTGGAGGTAAAGTGCGCAGCAGAATGGCACGTCCGTGCGAAAGAGGTTCTCTCGTTTCTATCGTTAATTACTCCCGGAGGGGGCATAGACGATAATAAAGCGACAATCCCGGTAAACACCACCTATGGCACGTCCAGAGGGAAGACGTTCAATGGAGTGGAGATTAACACCAGGCTTGGTGATAGGTGTCATACCCCTGCGGTCGGTCCCTAAGTCCACTTGCGCAATGTAGTTGCGAAGCGAGGAAAAATCGAAGGAGACCACTTCCTGTAGGAACAGACTATCAATATCGAAGTTATATAGAGTACGCTGAAAGGCAAATAATTTGGCCCGGGAGTAACTGACATTGTAGTTAGCGGTAGCAAATGGAAGGTGCGGGTCATACAGGAGAGAGAAGATATGACGGTGGGGTAAAGAAAGACTAGAAAGCAAACCTGTCCGCATGTGTTCGCTACTCCTGGGACGAAGAAGATGAAATCCCAGTTTACTGCCTGCAGCCCTTTTGCGACGCTTACTTGCAGAACCAACAGGCAACTCCTAGCTCAGTACCTCCTGTGGCATCGCCGGCGGAGTGTCCGTGGCTTCCATTTCGGAGATATAACTATTTTTCTCCAAAATCACGCCTTTTCGTGAAACTCGGCAGTCCGCAGGCGCTCGTCGACTCCAAATGAATAGTGCCGCTGTCCTCGCCAGCCGCCAGAACAGTAATTCCAGCTGGTACAAGGATCCATCATTAGTGTTCACAAGCATTCCGTGTGGAACACGCGAACCAGAGTATCTTTCGAGAAGTTCATCATTAGTGTACGTTCCGGATGCCGAACGAGCCGCACCACGTTCTGTGACAGTGAGGTGAGGTACCGCAGTTGGCTTTTTAAACTGCTCAGTCAGGAAGATGCTCCAGTTTCAAGGTCAAGCTGGGATGTGGAACCGCAGAGGCATAGTCTCCATCTCAACCACATCCGGAGTAGACGGTACCGCAGGGACAGTAGCCGAAGAACTTATTGGAGCCAAGAAAGTGTCACCAGTAGCCGGAGCAATTGAGGAGATGCGTGTCTTGAATAGATCACTGAACGTGAGCCGGGTTCTTGGTTGAACACTGACTGGCTGACGGTAACCTCTGTTGGGGCATCCATGTCGCAGATGTGAAATACTGCCACACGAGAAACAAACATCTGCCTGTCCAGGATAGATGACGTAGGCCTCGTGCCCGACAACAAAGATCTTGGATGGAATCGGATTACTAAGCTTCATTGAAGCGATGGAAATACCAGTTTCAACTTTAAGTCGATGCCGGTAAGCCCAAGTTTCCTGATCAACGGATCGCACCTCGCCGTAGTTAACCAACACATTGGGTACACAGTCATTAGGAACTTCGAGTGGTATGTTGAGAAGGCGTGCAGTAACCAGGTCCTCTTCTGCCGGAGTGTTGTTGACCAAGGTATTTGCCTCATTTTGATGGAAGATTCACCTCTGTAACGCTGTTAATACCTGTTTTACAACACCTCGTTGGTAAGATTTATATAAACTGCGTTCTGTTTGCCTACAATTTGAATTTTTATGAGTTCCTCTTCTTTAACATGTGTTACTTTGTCAATCCAACGATTTATATCCAGAGCTGATGCTTTCTTGAAAGTAGCCTTTATAGCATTTTGACGAATGTATCTTGTTGCCATCGTATCCAAATACAATTCTCGGTATAAAAACACAAAGAAACACGCAATGCACTATAAGCCCGATCTCACTTCCACACGATGTATACACTCAAATCTGCTCATAACAAACTGTATATAATACTCAAATATCACATACAAAGCAATCACTTCCATAATGCACTTTCTAAGCTTAAGTATCTTCAAGAAAATGTGTACTAAATATATTTCGAAATATCTTCGTTATAACAGGCAAAGGTAGTTTGGAAAATTTTATTTCATTTTAATAATTTATAAAATACTTCAACAAATAGAAAACGTTCAATGGGTGTTATTGATCTAAATTTTTGTGCTGTTACCTGATAGTGTATATGGTGCATTACATTACCTTCTCCACTGCTTGTTGGTAGCAGAGGAACTTACCAATTGGATATTCGAGATTTCGTTGAAAATATATATTTTAAGGTCCAGTAGAAATAAAGCATTCATAAAAAAGAAGATATATGGGTATTATAAGAAAAATAAGGGAAAACATATTGTCGAATTAATGGAAACCAGAAGTACAGGGAATGGTAAAAGTACTATAATTTCAATATGCTAATCGTGAATAATTTGATTTTATTTCCATGTCATTCAATGCTTTCTTTTGGAATATATGGTCATTAAAACTGCTGTATTTTAGCTCAACTGGACTGGAGAGTGATCCTGAAACTGTTTCTCAACAGAAAGAAAAAGAAGTAAATAACTTAAATAAATGAATATAGCTTTAGAAAGCCAGTGCCTTTTAGGAGAGAACCTAATACAATAACACTTTGCTTTACACTTATACAGAAGCAATTTCATACAGTTGTTGCCAATATTCAATAGGCTTCAAGATTTACTGGTTTTAATTTGTTTTCAGTCATAGAACTCAAAAGGGATATGCAAAATTTTCTTATATCCAAAAAGGTGTATATTATGAAACCCTACAAATATTTGATGCCCTTGCCTTGATTTTAAGGAAACATTTAAAACTTGAATGTTTACAAAATTGCTGTTAAATGGTAACTTTGCTCCAAATAATTTAGTCCGTAGAAGCTTATTTGAATGACAAATCATCTGAACCATGATTTCTACTTTAGAATTAAGCTAAGCTATTAGTCCTGCTCTAGTTGCACAATGTTTGGTACTTTAGTAGTTGCTGCGGACTACGAGTCTGCATGGGAAAAAATATGGACTTATAACTAAATAATAACAAAGAAGCATAGAACATACCACCTAATATGTATAAAGTTTAATTTACTAGGTAAATGCAAGCAATAAATCCTATCCAATTCTACTGAAATTGTAAGTTTCTTAATATGTTAGATGTGCTTCAAGTTCACAAACCAATGCTGTACAATAACATAAACAGGATGAAATGCACGCATCAGTTACTGCAGTGCTTCAGATTATATGTTTCAGTCAGTCTTCAGCGTTCATGGCCACTGCCTGCCAAAATCTTAACAACAATATTTCTGATTCTTTTTACTCTTGTTTCATAAATATCTATTCTACAAAAACATTAGATAAATAAAAAAATTCACTTACCTGTAAACAACAAAATAACATGATAGTTGAATGTGAAGCTTTGATAGGAATAAAACCCAAGAGAATAGCTACTGCAAGATTATAATAGCTCATTTTTGCTATTTCTGTTAATGCTGATAATGTAAATAGTTTCTAATATTATGTTTGCACAGGACTCACAGTCTGCAATTGTTGACCAATCTATAAACGCTATACAAGTCATGTGAAACGAAGGAATAACGTAATACAACTGATCATGTGAAGGTACTTAGGTCACATGATTCTTCTGTTCAAAGAGCTTAAAGGAAAGAAAAAAAATACTTGCATGTGGACTGCGAGTCCGCATGGACCAATGCAGGGTCAAATGTACGAACGTACATATTTGTATGTATTGCTGGTATTGAAGGTTAAACTGACAAACAATGTTATGCATTGAAAATCAATTATAAATTAATGATGAGACACACAAGTAATAATACAAAATAAACTCAAGCACTACTTTTTTGTGTCAAAGTTGGATTTATATATATAAGATATGCGAGTTATATAACTGTGGGGAAATATTTATAGCTTTCTTTTGTTTCTTTAATTCTGTATATTCTCCTTCCTACTCTTGTTTTATTTTATGTATATGTATGTACATGTAACTAATTTGTATTTCTCTTGACTAGTTCATGGATCTCTATGTATACCAGTTAGCTCATAACGTGCAATAAAATCTAAACCTAAATTAAGAATGACTAAATAGAATGTTGTTTTAAGCAATGGTATTTTCCTGTTGATCTTTTATCTCTAGTGGGAAAGAAAGAACATATCAAATTATCATACTTACCATTACTATGTACCTTGTATACTATACAGGTACTATGTACTTACGAAGCTTTCCTACTCTTTGTATACCTTCATTTGAAATTCTTCACTGCCAAACACTACTATACCATTATCTATAACTATGTTCTTAACTGTTCTTTTGTTGACATTAATATACATTTTATCTAATTGGTGTAAAGCTAATGAAATTAATATTAAAGGAGAATACCAACAGTTTGCACATAAAACCTCACTTCCTTTGAAAAGGTATCTGAACATGTTTCATAGACAGTTACTTTAATGTTCAGATGTATGATCTAGCAAAGCTTCAAAGTAAAATTAAGGTTTCATGTGTTAATTAATTCAGCTTTGTCTTTCAAACATTAGCAGAGCTTTACTCTTATAAGAATTTTAAGAGATGCAAAGCTTATTTATTTATTTGAAATGAATGGCATTGTAATTAAATATCATAATATAAATGTTTGTGGTAAATCAGACCATTCCTTTGGGCATTTTATTATTCAAATTTATTTAGATATATACTGAGAAAGGTGGTTAGTTCTTCTTTACATGAACCCTACATTTACACAAATAGATTCCAAACAAAATAAAATACAAAGGAAGTAAGAAGTAAATGAAATAGCTTGTCAGCTTTTTCATTAGTTCGAGGTTTGTAAACAAAGTTTTAAGAAAATATGATGTGAACATAGGTAGGCAATTAATGTGAATTTTTTAAAAATAATTTTTATTAAGTTATGTTAATTACTAATGGAAACAAGGTATTTATTTATCCAAAAAGGATACATTACATATACTCATTGGTACAGTATGTGCTTATTATAGTCTATGCCAACTTAGGTACAGAGTGTGTTTAAAATATAACAGGGTACGATAAGGTAATTATGTTTCATTACAATAATGGTTACACAGGAACATAATACATTAATGTTTACCAATATAATTTTAGGTATTACCTTGTGCTTTGTAAATGAAAAATATCTTTTGTTCTGCTTGCAGTAATGCAAGTCAATACTATTAGTCAGCAATTTTGTGAATTCTTTGATCCATAACAATTTGTTCAGACTGTAACAACTGTGTCAAGAATATTTCACATACAATGGAATGATAATATGTGATATTTAGGTAAAATGGATGTATGATTTTGTTTATATCCAGAGTAATTGAGAAGCTATCCTTCAGAAGCAGACAAGTTCAAGCTTGGTTAAAAATGGTTATCATTTCCTGTTTTGCTTTCTGTGTGCAGTTGATATCTTGGTTTATTTTTAGTAAAGTTCATACAAATTGGTGTAATTATTTTATTTCAAAGGTGAATAAGTGCACTAAGACTAGCATATGTTATTAAATTATCAATTTTTTGGGGGGTAGGAGATATCTAGACTAGTAAAGCATTATTACGTATTTCATAAAAATGTAAATTTTAAAAATACTTTTCATGTAGTAAGTCACATCTCTTCACTGTACTGTATAATCGTACAGTTAAATTTGTTTTATAAAAGTAATACAATTGAATTTGTGTGCAAATAAAATTTGAGGCATTCAAATCATACCAGTCAAAAGTAAAAAATTCAAATAATTATTGTGAATCCTCTCTAAAAAATCAATGAAAATGTTAATGTATGACCCATTTTAAATGTCATGGAAACTACAATAACCTTAGTTATTTGGCAAGGGCATTTAAAGCATTTTATCTTGGACATCTTATCTTGAGAAAGCTATTCCTTCAAATATAATCTATATTCTATTCTGCTTTGGTGGTTCCAACTTTAAGTGTGATATCTTTTAATTTTATAATGGAAATAATAGCTTTTAAGTTTGTGTTTGAATTGCCCAAAACGTTTGGAATATTGGAGTGAAATTTTTAACCCAATGGTGAATGGGTACCTACATTCCTTAAATTACAATACATAAGACAAAGATGTATGTGTATTAACTGCATTGACTAAAGTGCAAAGCTATACATACGTGAGCAGAATTTCTTGCATTAAAACTTCCTTGGCAATAGCTGTTGCTTATTAAATAAATAAATAAATAAATTTACAGGTATTGCTGAAACGCAGACGTCAGAAGAAATAACTCTGTATCTTTATGCTTAATGTTCAATAAGCTTTTGTTAATATAATGTGTTTAATCTACATTTCAATACCAACGTTACGGATCTGTTCTACTGCTTTGAGGTTCCGAATATTAACAAATACCTACTGAACGTAATACATTAATCCTTAAACATTATTAAGCTTTTTTTTACCTTCAAAAAATAAGCAATCACAGACTGTGCTATCACATCCCTAGGATTGGTAATGTAAATAAGTAGTTTTTATTTCATTTCATAGTTTCAGTAATCACTATTTCATAACCTGATATACAGGTTCACAAAATCACACATTTACATTTGAAACGCTTTTCGGAGTCTACGGGTTCCTTTATATCCAAACCTTTCATTAGTCGTTTAAAAGATTTGAAATCAATTCTTCCTTCCTTGTCTAGCTTGGCTTCCCCCATCATGGTCTGGATATCTTCATCTGCGACCCTTTCTCCAAGCTCTTTCATCGTACTGTACAAATCGGAAGGCGTGAGGAAACCATCCTTATCTTTGTCGAAATAATTGAAGACTTTTAGGTATTCAATTCCAATAAAATCTTCCTTGTTGTCTCGAACAGCCACCGTTATTATACCACAAAACTCGTCGTATTCTAACGTGTTACTATTATCCGTGTCGAAAATACGAAGCATGGTTTCTACTTCTACTGGATTTGGTGATTCTCCCAGCCATTCCATTACTCGCAGCAGTTCCTCTAATGTTATACGTCCATCTTTATTTAAATCAAACAAATCGAATAGGACTTTCAATACATCTTGCGTTTCCGATACCTCTTCCGTTTCTGCGGATTTGTTTTCGTCCATGTTTGCAGTTAAGATCCGGCTGTTTTCTTTGTCATCTTGGCCCCACCACTCCCTGAAAATAGAGTAAGCCATGGATATTAACCATAAATTATATTAATGTTGTGGCCCTCTTTCACAATATTTATAATTTGCATATTAACAATTTACAGACAACAAGGCAGAACTAAAGGTATTTGTAAACTCTGATTCATAATAAACGTTTGTTAACTATAAAGTTTGAGGAACATTACAAATCCAGACAAACATTTGACAAGCGAAAACATCGTGCACATTCTGCGTAGTTGTATTTCAAAATATCACCAACCAATCAGTACAAAAATCATTAAAGTCTATGTTTAAATCCCCATACTTCTAAACACCTTTGATAAGTATTGTGTGTTTAATTTGAAAGACAAAACTGTTAAGCGTATGTGAATATTAAAAGATGTGATATATTGATAACAAAGTTACAAATTATCGCATTGTAATACATTGCCGTTTGTCAAAATTGCAATACAAGAAAGAATTTTCCGAATAATCCCAAAATTGGTGGAAGTATAGAAGAGTGTGCAAGCAATAAAAGATTAGGTTCCCAGAGATACGGGGTACATGTATGCCGAGCAGAGTCCACTCTTGTCAGTCCGACAAGATCAGTTTTGCGCCCAATGTAGTCAGTGCAGATCCATCAAACCAAGTGGAAGCAATAAAGTGAGTGTCAGTATACCTAATCGGTACCAACGAGACCCATAGCGGCATGTGACTGACTTCGAATGGGGCAGAATAATCGGTTTTCGGGAGCCGAGTTTGTCATACCGTGACATTTCGACTCCTACAAGGCATGCTGCTACGACAGTGATGCGACTGTGGAAGCAGTGGATAGATAAAGGTCGTACGCAGCAATGAGCGGGAACTGGAAGACGGAATATGACCACAGCACGGGATGACCGTAATCTTGCCCGCATGGCTATAACGGACCGTATAGCTTCATCCACAATGTTGGCTGCAACAAGTGTGAACTTATCTGCACCAACAGTTCGTGGCGTCTGCTGCAGGTTAGGCTGGTTTCAAATATACCATTACGTTGGCTTCCATTGTCCAGAAAACAAAATCCCTACGACTGAAATAGGCACGTGAACACCGACACTGGGGTGCCTCCAGCTTCAACGAGTCCTATAGTGATGGCCGCATACGTGTCCGTCGGTACCGTGGTGAGCGAAGCCTGGAGGGTTGTATAGTTGAGCTGCATATTGGAGAAACATCAGGTGCGATTTTTTGGGGCGCCATTGGTTTCAACAAACGATCTCGCCTCCTACGAATTTAGGTCAATTTGAACAACCGGTACCTAACGGTGGTTGTAGAGCCTGAGTTACTCCTTCTGCTTGAGGCATCTTCATAGGCCACGTTTCAACAGGACAAAACCCGGCCACATGTTGCGAGGATGTCCATGCCTTCTTCGAAGAGCGACGCGTACAATTGCTTCCCTGGCCTGCACGTTCGTCTCACATGTCTGGGATATGGTTGGTCGGCATCTGATGCATCACGGTCCTCCAGTAACCAGTGTCACGGGTTTGTGGACTGGAATACAAACGTTTTGATGGGAGATCCCTCAGGAACTTATTCAGAACTTTCTGATTCAATGCAAAGGCATATAGCAGCTCTAATTGAAGCGCATGGAGCCCACACAAAAGACTGAATTATAGGGCTCAAAGGTCATCTATAGATTTGAAAAGTTTATCTATTGTTACTTGTCATGTTCCTAACCTGTAGTGATAAATTCATTGAATTCAAGATTCGCCTTCTTGATGTTGCGATTTTCACAAGCGGCAGTGTATATTTGCTATGCGGATGACTATAAATTTAAAATTAAATTGAGTTTCATTTATGGACGCTCTTTAACCACTATGGTTCTTAGGACCCCATTTTGTATTGGGCGTGAAAGACCGGAACTGTTGCTCCGAGGCCTCTCTATCAGGTTTGGGGTTCTTACGTGAAGGTTTCCAGCAGAATATTAAAACGTTCAGATACGCTCCTTGATGTGTTAGGTAAAATGTGGACTACGAGAACGCAGCACAAGTAATTGAAACAGGTTTCTCGGATCAAAAAGCACAAATTCTAAAATGGTTAAGATAAGCACCGAGATAAGGTAGCGTAAAAATCAATAAAAGATGCTTTAATGGGGATAATCCGAAGCTATTTAAATTCCTATTAGGCAAGAAAAGCGCGAATAGGTTTATATGGAAAACGATGTTACTCAAAATTCAATGAGCTAATGGATCAGTTATACAATATTTATTATGGACATTTCCGCTAAAAAATATTAGTATAAATCACAAACACCATAAGTGGTGGATAAAAATAGGGATAAGAGTATACTTAGAGAAGTTAAAGTTCTAGTATATCTTGAAAAAATGGGAAATGTGTCAAGGGAAACGTTAAATTATAAACAGAGGTTTAGGAAAAATATAACAAAGCCTCCAGGTATACAAGAAACCTGTAAAAGATAAGCATGTACTTAGTGCAAGAAACACAGGCAAGGCTGTTTGGCAATTAATTAAAAAGGAAACCGGGAAAACCAATCCAAGGGTAATTCAATTTGAGTTGAGGCACAACTGCCAAATAGTCAAAGATCCAGTACATACAGCGGAACCGTATAATACATACCTTGTTGCAGTTGCGCATAAATTATTAGTTAATAATTATGGCTCAGAATTTACTCAAACCATGGAAAGTAATAACATAAAAAGATGCACACGTTCTATATTAATTAAACCTATAAATAAAGAGAAACTAAATATTGTATCTAAGAGGCATAAACGTAAGCTGGCAGTAGGTATAAACGATATTGCGGACTTTGTGATGAACCATTGTATAGAAGAAATAGCAAGGCAATTAATGGACATTTATAACAATTCATTTGAAGCTTGTGTATTCTCAGATAAAGTACGAAGGTAAAGCCCCCGTATAAAAGGATCACAAAATGATATGCAGAATTTTAGGCTAGTTTCTAGTTATCAGCTTTCTCTAAGATTATAGAAAAGCTAATGAACAGCAGAATAATTCATTTTCCAGAGTAAGACAATGCTCTCACAGATGCATAGCATTGTTTTAGGTAGAGTAAAGCAACTGAATCAGCAATTCACTCCCTAGGTGAGAAAATATTAGCTCCATCAAAGAGAAAGAGAAATCCATTGGGTTATTCTTGGAAGTAACAAAGGCATACGATGTCATAAATCATAATAAATACACTTCCTGAAAAATTAGATGCTAATGTGATTAGGGGAATAGTCAATACATTGTTCAAAACATCTATCGCAAAGAATGCAAATAGCGGAGATTAGTCATTTTAACAAACAACATCTCAATATAGAAAAATGCAAATCCACGCAGATGCTATACGCAGGGAGTACCACAGGGGTCAATGTAGGCGCCACTTCTGTTCCTGCTTTATGGAAATGATCCGTCATTTGTGTTCAGGAGTCTGAGGTTATATAATTTTCTGATGACACGAATTTATTCATAAAAGCAAACACGTATTCAGAACTCCAGGAAAAAGCGAATACTAACCTGTAGAAAATGGCATCCTGGTTTAAGGCAAATAGACTACTAATAACTTTTGCATACATACAAATATTTAATTAAGTTAACCATTGTACCAATATATGAACTTTCAAAAAAAAAAAGTAATTTATTAAAAAAAAAGTATGTTTTCTTTGAAACGTTTTCCTCCCTAATAAACGCACAAAAATAGTTGCTATGAGCTTTCATGCAAACCATCATACAAATGTGATAAAGCCCAAAATAAAGTTAGAAAACAGTGTTATTAAGTATTAAGATAAAGACAAATTTCTGCGGATAATTATAATGGAAGAAACAAAATGGGGAACACACATACATATGCTAATTAGAAGTTAAGTGTGGGATGCTACGTTTTAAAGACATTGAAAAGCCTAACAACCACACATACTCTTGGAAATACATACTATGCACATATCTATAGTTATATAGGGTATGGAAAATAGCTCTAGGGTGCATCGCAGAATCAGAAAAAGTATTTCGGTTACGAAAGAGAGCTATAAAGAGGACTGGCGAATCAAGTAGATCTTGCTGCAGAAAATTTCTCAAAAAATTGATAACCTTTGCAGCAGCGGCGGCGGCCGTGGTGGTAGTGGTAGTGGTAGTGGTGGTGGTGGTGGTGGTGGAGGTAGTGGTAGTGGTAGTGGTAGTAGTAGTAGTTGTAGTAGTAGTAGTAGTAGTAGTAGTAGTAGTAGTAGTAGTAGTAGTAGTAGTAGTAGTAGTAGTAGTAGTAGTAGTAGTAGGGTTTTGGGCGCACAACATCAGTGGTCATTGGCGCCCAAGCAAAGCTAAATTAAGAAACGAAAAACCAGGTACAAACTCCGCAGCTTAATCGAAACAATTAAAACTCCACTAAATAGTATCAGCAACTGCGAAAAGTAGAAAAGATAATGGTACCAAGCACAAGCTAAAACTAAAAAACGAAAAATGCAGCAGCGTTGCAAAATAAAAAATCTGACGTTTTACACTCACATGACTTTCTCTACTCTTGTACAAATTATTCTTACAAACTCTCAATCTCCATCTATTTCATACTAATCGAGATAAACATTTGCAGAAACGATCTTTTTACATACAAAGAGAATTACATTTTATACATAGCAACCAGTTCTAAAAATATTTGAATATCGCTTAAGGCGTAAGTAGAAAATAAATGAGAGAACGGAAACACAAAGGATTTGCCGCCATCTGATAAGGTTCTTTGATCTATGCCGCTAGCCCCGCCCCCTCCCTTTGTGTTCTCACACGCCGGCCTGGTCGCGTGGCGCTAGCCCCGCCCCCTTCCCTTTGTGTGCTGATCTAATGCCGACAGTGTCTGTGCCGGCAGGTCCTCCCCCCTCCCCCCTGTGGTCTGGTCACGTGCCGGTGTCCCCGCCCCCCTCCCTCCCCCATACGCGTGTCCTCCCTCCCCTTTGTGTTCTGGTTGGTTCCCTGTGGATAGGTGGGAGACTGTGTATTGTTGCTATACGGTGACTACATTCCCGCCCCTCATTGTGACTTGTCTAAATCCCTGCCGTGTGATTGGCTTGGGGTAGGGGATGTGTCGCTCGGAGTGAGGGGTTATATGTGGGGGTTCTCGGTGCGTGACGTTGGCGATGTGGGAATGCGATTCTCGATGCCTGCCGCACATCGGCAAATCGTTTGAGTACATAATTGTGTCAATCAATTAGGTAATGTGTGTTATTGAAAAAAGAATGCACATCATATTACTACTAATGCAATTAAACGCTATTCTTCGAGCAATTAAGTATTTTTGATTGAATCGCGCACACCTGTCCCTAAACCGTTATTTATAACCTACTATTGTCAATAAATTACACGTCTAATGAAACAAGGCTAGTCTGTCGATGAAAACAATTAAGTATTTTTGAATGATTAATTGACTCGCGCGCAACTGTTCGTTATCGTATATGTGTGGTAGCATGTGTATAATTATTACGAGTAATAACATTTATTTAATTCTACTTTTGAGGGAAAATATATTTTGGATTTATAAGAATATTACAACACTTAGATGAAAGGACAGACTTGACGTAACACTCGTTATCGCGTGACAATTGCGGTGGAACACCGACCGCAACCTTCCGCTCCGAGACGTTTCACTGGAATGACTGACTCCCGATACTTGGACTGGCAAGTCGACTTCCGCATCCCCTCCACTCCCGCTTCAGTTCGCAACATACACTAGCGCGCCAAGTGGTAATATGAGTGAAACTCCAGCGAGTGTTCCCACACAGCGCCCCTGGTGGTCATACCCGAAAGTTGTGAATTCACCATATTTAAATTCGAGGTGTACGCAAGACGGCCATCTTAACTCTCTATAATTCTGCGAAATATGATTCCGGAAAAAAAATAAAGGGGAATTAACATGCAAGGGGCGTTCATGTTGGCTCCGGAGGAATTGATTATGAAATAAATAAAAAATAAATAAGACTCTCGCTGATCGATGAATACAATGAATAATTAATGTAACTGACTCGCGCTCCTAGAGATATCTCACCCAATTATTCATCTACCATGAATATCTCACTTCTAATGAAACGACGCAGTCTATCGATTAAAAACAATTAAGTTTTTTTTATTGATTAATGTAATTGACTCGCACGCAACTGTTCGTTATCGTATATGCACGATTATTACGCGTATATAACTATTACGGCTAATAACGTGTGTTTAATTCTTCTTTTGACTGGAGGGTTTATAAAAAATATTACATTGCTTAGATGAATTAAAAAGCAACTTTAAGCGAAATTGCAAATAGCTTGCATGAGACGTTAACACGAGAACCCTTTACGAAAAAACAAGACGCAATGCGACAGCTGTACCTCGTCTAAATAGAAGCGGTTAAACCAGGACGCTTGGGTTTTCCCTCAGTACCTGCTCTTAATGGCTAGGGGTATCCAGCACATCGAGTACGCTTCAACTGACGTTAAAAATAAAAGCCCTCTATGTCTCTTCTCACACGAGAGAAGTAATAATTACAATTCAAAACAGGCGTACCTGTAAGTAACACGCACGAAGACTTCAAATATAAATTTTATATTCGTTTTAAATGTTCTTTCTAAAGACGTAGCGAACTTTGAGAAATTCAACGAATTATTCACTGCTTGAAAGAAATATGGTGTACACCCCTGAAGAATGCGTGAGTAGACACATTAGCAGGCGACAGTCCCTTCCGCACCATTAAACCAAGGTCTTGTATAGAGCTCTTAGTGAACAATGAAGGGTGTTTCCAGTTCATTAAGCAGGCTAAGTGCTCTGAAAAACCACAGACCCTCGGGGTAAATAACTATTAGCGACAAAAGATTTTCTTAATAGCTTCCCCTGTGCAGAAGTTCCATCATAGACAGGGGAAAACCAAGTCTAGACATGTTTTAAGCTTACCACAAAAAATGTTTCCCCGATAATTAATATAATTCTACATGAAGAATATTAATGATTAAGTTTTGAATTAAACGTATACTGTATAGATTCTGTACTTAAACATTCGATTGTATCTTTGTCATTATTTAAATACTCGCGTACAAGAAATGCAAACATGATATCAAAAAATTAAACTGATTTTTTTCGGAATGTTAAACAAAGAAATATGATTTGGCGAGAGTAATATGAAGAATAAAAAGTATTCAGAATGATAGATATTACATACGTTATTAAAATAAATAAGGCTCTCGCTGATCGATGAAAACAATTAAATATTTTTTTATTAATTAATTGTATATGAATTGACTTGCGCATTTGCTTGCTGTCGTATGTGCATGATTATTACGACTAATAGCATTTGTTTAATTCTAAATAATGAAATATGGAGCCTTGCCTAAACAATCCTCGTTACTCTTAATTTATTCCATTTTAAAAAGATTGGGCTTAGTAAACATAGGACGAGTACGATTTTAAATACCCAGTCCATTCGAGGGATATTTTTCGAATATTCCAGCATGTTAATATAAACTTAATACACACACACACACACGCACAAATTCATTTCAAGTAATCTAACGATATTGAATAAAATATTAAATGTTTAAGATATTGTAATGAGGAATGAATTGTATATCTCGAATTTTCTGGGCCGCAGGCTGCAGGATCGCTCATCAAATACCGTAATGATTCAGACACCCGAACACCCGAATGGTAAGCATTCTTCAGAGTTTTTAAATAAGTAATGTAACAATTCATATTAACTTCTTGTTCATATTCTTTATTATTATTTGTATTATTATTTCCAGGAAGTGGACTTTATTTTGGTATCGACCATCCATCGAGCGCTGCACAGGCAGCGCCAGGCTTCCAAACCTTCCTGGTACCAAATCATCATGGAGGCGGCTCTCCCATCCGTACATGCAGCAACACTCGTAAGGTGAGAATTTACAGACGGGTGTTTGAGGATTTGTAACTAAAAATTACATGATAGTAGACATACAATGTCGATTCTGGCACACAAAGGCATGCTTCCGACAGCATAGAGTTCTGGATTGTATAACGAGAAAAGGATATATTTAAGGGGAGTTTCTCACCCATATGCAGTCACATAACTCTTTCGGTCTCCCAGAATGCTATGTATTTTTCACAAGGGTGTTTAAAACATGTATTTTTTTCACGTATAGAGTGTATATTCTTTAGAACTCTATACTTAAACATGCTATACTATTATTATTTATTTATTTTTTCCCGGAAATGGACTTTATTTCGGAGGCGGTATCGGTCAACAGGCGAGCGCTGCACCGGTACCATCAGGCTTCGCGAGCGTTGTACCAGCAGGCTTCGCGACCGCTGCACCGCCACCTCCAGGCTTCCAGACCTACCTGGCACCAAATCAGCAGGGATGGGGGCCCTGCCCCATACATGCAGCAAGCACCGAACGGTAAGAATTTTTTCAATATTTTACGAAGTTCTTTTACACATTCTATATTATTATTAATATTGTTATTATTTTCAGGAAGTGGACTTTATTTCGGAGGCGGGTTTTTCTGGGAATGTCTCCAAAAGTATTCTTCATTCTGAACGACTTTTGCAAAATTGATAAACCATAAGAGATAGACAAAATTTTACTACACAAAAATGGAGATCGCGTTAAAATACATAATTTATAACATATACATTCTTGTTGTTGAGTAAATCGTTTTTCGAGATATTGCTTGTTATTCCCTTTAAAATTTTCCAATACTTATACTTTTTCTCAAATTCATTATTCTTGTTTTATGTCCTCGATATGCAAAGAGAATGGAATGCGGCACATAGCAATCAGCGTTAAAATAATTTGACTATCGCTTAAAACCTACCATATTCACCTTGTATCGATATGAAAATTACCAATAACATTGACATCTCGATATCTCGATTAACATGAAGCATATAGGGAATAAGTGCTTGTAAAAATAGTTTGTACAAGAGTAGAGAAAGTCATGTGAGTGTATCACATCGGATTTTTTGATATTGGTTTAAATTTTCAAATACTTTTAACTTTTCTCAAGCGGTAACTCGCTATTCGTTTTTCCCGAGGTAATGCATAGAGAATAGAATTCTAAAGCCATCACATAGCATCAGACGTTTTTTAAACATCTGTAACGTGTCTATTCACAATCGAAAGGTTGCTGGTTCGATGAAAATTATATCTACAGAAACAATACATTATTTTCGCTCTGTGATTAATTTGGTAATGTAACAATAATTAACAATGAATTTTTAGCGGTAAATGTAAAAAATAAAATATATTTTTTATTTCCTAGCGTCATACGCAGAAGCATTACCCTTAAGGAACGCTGGCGTGAGCGACGGTTTCCCCATAACAGGTTTAGACTTGCTTACGAAATGTCCCTGTGCGAGGCTAGAATTTCCCTCTCCTTCTCGAATTTTTGGAGTAGCCAATCAAAATTGCTGTATTATATACCGTCACACCTCTCACCCCTTCAGATTTTTATCAGGCGAAGCGATATAAAAGCAATAGCTTCCCCAGCGATTTCACTGTATTGTGACAACACAGCGAGCTAAGATCTCTGCAAACTTTTCTCATTCAAAGTGAAATTTCAACGAACATCATGTCTGGTAAGTTGTAACAAAACACATCATTTACTTTAAAAGTTAAATTATTACTCTGTACATTTAACTTATATTCGCGTTCTTGTTTTTAATGCATGGCATTTATATGCGAATAGCTGAGCATTCTAAAAGTTAATAGCTAGACAAGTGAATTTTCTGAAATGTGAACAGTTTAGTTAAGTATTCATTTTAGGCAAGCTTATTCTACATTTAATAGCTAACTGCGCGAATTCTCAAAATGGGAACAATTTAGTTAAGTAGTCACCTTGTTGAGTAATTATTATTCCAGATATTTAAATACAGGATTTCACAGAGTGAATTATATTCCTTTTTGGAGAAAATACAATTATTTGAATACCTTATTAACGTTTTTGCTTTAGAATATTACAAAAAGTCTGTTGCGCGAATCATTCGCTCTAACAAAGTAAATATCTACATTATATTAAAACATTTAAATTGAAAAATACAGTACTTAATGAACTTCATTAGTGAATCAGAACCTCAATTATATTTACACATATTATCATTTTCAGAAAAAAGTTAATAAGTTTGTAACTTTCAAATAAATGAAATTTTGTTATGCAACACATTCTCTAATAAAGAATATGTTTTTTTCTCTTCCTAATGCAGAAAGTTTGACATCTCAACTTAACACATTGGCTGAGGGTAGCATTTACCCAGCCGTTCAAAGACTACAAGATCTTCAGCCAGAGGAGCCTTATAATATAAAATCCTTAAGAACAATTGATACTCGATACGGTGCTAGAGTCGTTGCACTTTTAGAGAATAAGCAAGTGTTTCTCCCGACAAGATATTCAACCCTAACAAGCCAACAGTTGGAGGAAATGCCTGGGAAGTTTCAAATGGTATATCATGGAGTAGTACCAGCCGGCAAGTTTAAGACATGTAAATTGTCTTTTCTTCCTATTAAGGTTTGTAGAAATAATTCAGCTATCCTTTCAAAGCTTCATTTAGAGTTACATTCGTTGAGTTTATAAATTCGCACTTCAGTAGGATAACATTTGTCTAAAGTATACATCAATATGTAAAAAAAATAACGTCCAGGATGTAGTCTGAGCGAGGATCTGCAGAAAGAAGTTTAATAGTCTATTCACTGATTCTTTACCTCAAAGCAGATACCTACAGCAAGTTTCAAATAATTTCCAGCAGGATAGCAGTTGTCAAAAGCATGCATCACTGTATTAAAAAAATATGTGTAAATAATGTCTAGATTGTACTCTGTGTGATTTCATGCAGAAAGAACTTTAATACCCCTTGCAGTGATTCTCCACATCGAAGTATATACCTACAAGAAGTTGCAAATAATGTGAATGTGTGTTACAGGAATGCCCAGCTGAATGTAAATGAAGAGGAAGAACGAGATAGCTTAAAACATCATAAACAGAAATGTGATAGGAACATTCTCAACACCTCCCAGTAACCTCAATCAATGAAGAATTGCACCAGCGCGGAACATACATGGAAAAAACATCCGCGTGTGTAGAATATAACAATAATATATATGTCTATAATTATGTACTCATTATTACTGCTATACCAGCCTATACCATTGATTTCATAAATAATTTCATAATTGTTTAAGGAGAATGCCTATCTTAAAAACATTGATGCTACATGAAATCTAAACAAAAAGATTATTGAACTATTACTGAAAGAGACTTGAATAAATGGGAATCTAGAAGCTAGAACCATCTTAATATTGGACTGTATGATATGAGGTGTATAAAAAGATTAATAAAAAAATGAGGTCTATGTAATATAAACAACATTTATTTTTTATAAACATTTTCCTATTACATTCCTATACAAAAAACATACATATTTCCTAAAGACAAAGGTGATAGTCTAGACATTCTAAAACACTCAGTTATATAATCATATACATCACACAGAAAGAGACCTGCATTATCCATAAAAACTAAACATCTCAAGAATGTCTGGATGATGTATTTTATAAGTACAAGGTTTTGATATTTCAAAGTTCCTGTTAACCATGACTGTAATTGATTAACACAATTTCTCGATCCTGTCATGCTATAACTTTAGAAGCTTTCAGCTTACTTATAATCTCCTCAATCTCTTGTGTGTGACTATTATTACCAGCATTCCTCGATGCAATTAGTAACCTCAATATATTTACTAGTCTATTTGGATTTTCAAGCGTAGATATCACTGAATCATCATCATATGAAGATTTCATATTCTCGCGACTCCCGCTGTATCCAGATTTTTCACCATCAGTAGTCTCCAGTGAAGGAAAGAGGCTTGATCCGGTATAACATCCCCCTCTATACATCTTCGGATCTTCGAGTGTAGGAGAGAGAGTCGATCCAGTATAACATGTTGCTCTATGAAGCTTAAATCTTGACAAAGAACGATTCTTAAAAATCCGCTCGCATATACAGCATCTAATGACGTGTTTTCCTCCATGTGTAATGTATGAAAAATTGAGTTTCTCATCCGCTAGTTGCACAGATTTTCTCCGGCAGGAGCTCATGCTAAAACTAAAAGAAATTAAATGAATACGGGAATGCTAACGCTCGAAGGAATTAAAAGCGAATGAATGAATTCATAACACGCAGCTATGTATATATCCAGTGTGAGGACGCCGGAGGGAATCGCAATCTTCGCATAGCAGCGGGAAAGGATGCTCTCTGGAAACATTTGTGGAGAAGGAGGCTCTCAACAGAGCATGGCGAATGCGGGCATGGAAAAAGGATGCTCTCTGGGAACATTCGTGGAAAAAGGATGCTCTCAACAGAACATAACGAACGCGAGCATGAAAAAAGGATGCTCTCTGTTACATAGCGTGATTCCTTTGTTACATGGTGTGATTCCTTTGTTACATGACGTGATTCCTTTGTTACATAGTGCGATTCCTTTGTTACATAGCCTGATCAGTTTGTTACATAGCGCGATTCCTTTGTTACATAGCGCGATTCCTTTGTTACATAGCGTGATTCCTTTGTTACATACCGTGATTCCTTTGTTACATACTTGATTCCTTTGTTACATAGCGTGATACCTTTGTTACATACCATGATTCCTTTGTTACATAGCGCGATTCCTTTGTTACATAGCGCGATTCCTTTGTTACATGGCGTGATTCCTTTGTTACATAGCGTGATTCCTTTGTTACATAGCCTGATCAGTTTGTTACATAGCGTGATTCCTTTGTTACATACCGTGATTCCTTTGTTACATAGCCTGATCAGTTTGTTACATAGCGTGATTCCTTTGTTACATACCGTGATTCCTTTGTTACATAGCGCGATTCCTTTGTTACATGACGTGATTCCTTTGTTTCATAGCCTGATTCCTTTGTTACATAGCACGATTCCTTTGTTACATAGCGCGATTCCTTTGTTACATAGTGCGATTCCTTTGTTACATAGCCTGATCAGTTTGTTACATAGCGCGATTCCTTTGTTACTAAGCGCGATTCCTTTGTTACATAGCGTGAATCCTTTGTTACATACCGTGATTCCTTTGTTACATACTGTGATTCCTTTGTTACATACTGTGATTCCTTTGTTACATAGCGCGATTCCTTTGTTACATAGCGCGATTCCTTTGTTACATAGCGCGATTCCTTTGTTACATGGCGTGATTCCTTTGTTACATAGCGTGATTCCTTTGTTACATAGTGCGATTCCTTTGTTACATAGCCTGATCAGTTTGTTACATAGCGCGATTCCTTTGTTACATAGCTCGATTCCTTTGTTACATAGCGTGATTCCTTTGTTACATACCGTGATTCCTTTGTTACATACTGTGATTCCTTTGTTACATAGCGTGATTCCTTTGTTACACACCGTGATTCCTTTGTTACATAGCGCGATTCCTTTGTTACATAGCGCGATTCCTTTGTTACATGGCGTGATTCCTTTGTTACATAGCGTGATTCCTTTGTTACATAGCCTGATCAGTTTGTTACATAGCGTGTTTCCTTTGTTACATAGCGCGATTCCTTTGTTACATAGCCTGATCAGTTTGTTACATAGCGTGATTCCTTTGTTACATAGCGTGATTCCTTTGTTACATACCGTGATTCCTTTGTTTCATAGCGCGATTCCTTTGTTACATAGCGCGATTCCTTTGTTACATGGCGTGATTCCTTTGTTACATAGCCTGATCAGTTTGTTACATAGCGTGTTTCCTTTGTTACATAGCGCGATTCCTTTGTTACATAGCCTGATCAGTTTCTTACATAGCGTGATTCCTTTGTTACATAGCGTGTGAGCTTGTTACATAGCGTGATTCCTTTGTTACATAGCGCGATTCCTTTGTTACATGACGTGATTCCTTTGTTACATAGCCTGATCAGTTTGTTACATAGCCTGATTCCTTTGTTACATACCGTGATTCCTTTGTTACATAGCGTGATTCCTTTGTTACATGACGTGATTCCTTTGTTACATAGCGCGATTCCTTTGTTACATAGCGTGATTCCTTTGTTACATAGCTTGATTCCTTTGTTACATAGCCTGATTCCTTTGTTACATAGCGCGATTCCTTTGTTACATAGCGTGATTCCTTTGTTACATAGCCTGATTAATTTGTTACATAGCGCGATTCCTTTGTTACATAGCGCGATTCCTTTGTTACATAGCGTGTGAGCTTGTTACATAGCGTGATTCCTTTGTTACATAGCGCGATTCCTTTGTTACATGACGTGATTCCTTTGTTACATAGCCTGATCAGTTTGTTACATAGCCTGATTCCTTTGTTACATACCGTGATTCCTTTGTTACATAGCGTGATTCCTTTGTTACATGACGTGATTCCTTTGTTACATAGCGCGATTCCTTTGTTACATAGCGTGATTCCTTTGTTACATAGCTTGATTCCTTTGTTACATAGCCTGATTCCTTTGTTACATAGCGTGATTCCTTTGTTACATAGCGTGATTCCTTTGTTACATAGCGTGATTCCTTTGTTACATGGCGTGATTCCTTTGTACATAGCGCGATTCCTTTGTTACATAGCGTGATTCCTTTGTTACATAGCGTGATTAATTTGTTACATAGCGCGATTCCTTTGTTACATAGCGTGTGAGCTTGTTACATAGCGTGATTCCTTTGTTACATAGCCTGATCAGTTTGTTACATAGCGTGATTCCATTGTTACGCAGCCTCTTCCACAAACGTTTCCAGAGAGCATCCTTTTTCCATGCTCGCACTCGTTATGTTCTGTTGAGAGCATCCTTTTTCCACGAATGTTCCCAGAGAGCATCCTTTTTCCATGCCCGCATTCGCCATGTTCTGTTGAGAGCCTCCTTCTCCACAAATGTTTCCAGAGAGCATCCTTTCCCGCTGCTATGCGAAGATTGCGATTCCCTCCGGCGTCCTCACACTGGATATATACATAGCTGCGTGTTATGAATTCATTCATTCGCTTTTAATTCCTTCGAGCGTTAGCATTCCCGTATTCATTTAATTTCTTTTAGTTTTAGCATGAGCTCCTGCCGGAGAAAATCTGTGCAACTAGCGGATGAGAAACTCAATTTTTCATACATTACACATGGAGGAAAACACGTCATTAGATGCTGTATATGCGAGCGGATTTTTAAGAATCGTTCTTTGTCAAGATTTAAGCTTCATAGAGCAACATGTTATACTGGATCGACTCTCTCTCCTACACTCGAAGATCCGAAGATGTATAGAGGGGGATGTTATACCGGATCAAGCCTCTTTCCTTCACTGGAGACTACTGATGGTGAAAAATCTGGATACAGCGGGAGTCGCGAGAATATGAAATCTTCATATGATGATGATTCAGTGATATCTACGCTTGAAAATCCAAATAGACTAGTAAATATATTGAGGTTACTAATTGCATCGAGGAATGCTGGTAATAATAGTCACACACAAGAGATTGAGGAGATTATAAGTAAGCTGAAAGCTTCTAAAGTTATAGCATGACAGGATCGAGAAATTGTGTTAATCAATTACAGTCATGGTTAACAGGAACTTTGAAATATCAAAACCTTGTACTTATAAAATACATCATCCAGACATTCTTGAGATGTTTAGTTTTTATGGATAATGCAGGTCTCTTTCTGTGTGATGTATATGATTATATAACTGAGTGTTTTAGAATGTCTAGACTATCACCTTTGTCTTTAGGAAATATGTATGTTTTTTTTGTATAGGAATGTAATAGGAAAATGTTTATAAAAAATAAATGTTGTTTATATTACATAGACCTCATTTTTTTATTAATCTTTTTATACACCTCATATCATACAGTCCAATATTAAGATGGTTCTAGCTTCTAGATTCCCATTTATTCAAGTCTCTTTCAGTAATAGTTCAATAATCTTTTTGTTTAGATTTCATGTAGCATCAATGTTTTTAAGATAGGCATTCTCCTTAAACAATTATGAAATTATTTATGAAATCAATGGTATAGGCTGGTATAGCAGTAATAATGAGTACATAATTATAGACATATATATTATTGTTATATTCTACACACGCGGATGTTTTTTCCATGTATGTTCCGCGCTGGTGCAATTCTTCATTGATTGAGGTTACTGGGAGGTGTTGAGAATGTTCCTATCACATTTCTGTTTATGATGTTTTAAGCTATCTCGTTCTTCCTCTTCATTTACATTCAGCTGGGCATTCCTGTAACACACATTCACATTATTTGCAACTTCTTGTAGGTATATACTTCGATGTGGAGAATCACTGCAAGGGGTATTAAAGTTCTTTCTGCATGAAATCACACAGAGTACAGTCTAGACATTATTTACACATATTTTTTTAATACAGTGATGCATGCTTTTGACAACTGCTATCCTGCTGGAAATTATTTGAAACTTGCTGTAGGTATCTGCTTTGAGGTAAAGAATCAGTGAATAGACTATTAAACTTCTTTCTGCAGATCCTCGCTCAGACTACATCCTGGACGTTATTTTTTTTACATATTGATGTATACTTTAGACAAATGTTATCCTACTGAAGTGCGAATTTATAAACTCAACGAATGTAACTCTAAATGAAGCTTTGAAAGGATAGCTGAATTATTTCTACAAACCTTAATAGGAAGAAAAGACAATTTACATGTCTTAAACTTGCCGGCTGGTACTACTCCATGATATACCATTTGAAACTTCCCAGGCATTTCCTCCAACTGTTGGCTTGTTAGGGTTGAATATCTTGTCGGGAGAAACACTTGCTTATTCTCTAAAAGTGCAACGACTCTAGCACCGTATCGAGTATCAATTTTTCTTAAGGATTTTATATTATAAGGCTCCTCTGGCTGAAGATCTTGTAGTCTTTGAACGGCTGGGTAAATGCTACCCTCAGCCAATGTGTTAAGTTGAGATGTCAAACTTTCTGCATTAGGAAGAGAAAAAAACATATTCTTTATTAGAGAATGTGTTGCATAACAAAATTTCATTTATTTGAAAGTTACAAACTTATTAACTTTTTTCTGAAAATGATAATATGTGTAAATATAATTGAGGTTCTGATTCACTAATGAAGTTCATTAAGTACTGTATTTTTCAATTTAAATGTTTTAATATAATGTAGATATTTACTTTGTTAGAGCGAATGATTCGCGCAACAGACTTTTTGTAATATTCTAAAGCAAAAACGTTAATAAGGTATTCAAATAATTGTATTTTCTCCAAAAAGGAATATAATTCACTCTGTGAAATCCTGTATTTAAATATCTGGAATAATAATTACTCAACAAGGTGAATACTTAACTAAATTGTTCCCATTTTGAGAATTCGCGCAGTTAGCTATTAAATGTAGAATAAGCTTGCCTAAAATGAATACTTAACTAAACTGTTCACATTTCAGAAAATTCACTTGTCTAGCTATTAACTTTTAGAATGCTCAGCTATTCGCATATAAATGCCATGCATTAAAAACAAGAACGCGAATATAAGTTAAATGTACAGAGTAATAATTTAACTTTTAAAGTAAATGATGTGTTTTGTTACAACTTACCAGACATGATGTTCGTTGAAATTTCACTTTGAATGAGAAAAGTTTGCAGAGATCTTAGCTCGCTGTGTTGTCACAATACAGTGAAATCGCTGGGGAAGCTATTGCTTTTATATCGCTTCGCCTGATAAAAATCTGAAGGGGTGAGAGGTGTGACGGTATATAATACAGCAATTTTGATTGGCTACTCCAAAAATTCGAGAAGGAGAGGGAAATGCTAGCCTCGCACAGGGACATTTCGTAAGCAAGTCTAAACCTGTTATGGGGAAACCGTCGCTCACGCCAGCGTTCCTTAAGGGGAATGCTTCTGCGTATGACGCTAGGAAATAAAAAATATATTTTATTTTTTACATTTACCGCTAAAAATTCATTGTTAATTATTGTTACATTACCAAATTAATCACAGAGTGAAAATAATGTATTGTTTCTGTAGATATAATTTTCATCGAACCAGCAACCTTTCGATTGTGAATAGACACGTTACAGATGTTTAAAAAACGTCTGATGCTATGTGATGGCTTTAGAATTCTATTCTCTATGCATTACCTCGGGAAAAACGAATAGCGAGTTACCGCTTGAGAAAAGTTAAAAGTATTTGAAAATTTAAACCAATATCAAAAATCTGATGTGATACACTCACATGACTTTCTCTACTCTTGTACAAACTATTTTTACAAGCACTTATTCCCTATATGCTTCATGTTAATCGAGATATCGAGATGTCAATGTTATTGGTAATTTTCATGTCGATACAAGGTGAATATGGTAGGTTTTAAGCGATAGTCAAATTATTTTAACGCTGATTGCTATGTGCCGCATTCCATTCTCTTTGCATATCGAGGACATAAAACAAGAATAATGAATTTGAGAAAAAGTATAAGTATTGGAAAATTTTAAAGGGAATAACAAGCAATATCTCGAAAAACGATTTACTCAACAACAAGAATGTATATGTTATAAATTATGTATTTTAACGCGATCTCCATTTTTTGTGTAGTAAAATTTTGTCTATCTCTTATGGTTTATCAATTTTGCAAAAGTCGTTCAGAATGAAGAATACTTTTGGAGGCATTCCCAGAAAAACCCGCCTCCGAAATAAAGTCCACTTCCTGAAAATAATAACAATATTAATAATAATTTAGAATGTGTCAAAGAACTTCGTAAAATATTGAAAAAATTCTTACCGTTCGGTGCTTGCTGCATTTATGGGGCAGGGCCCCCATCCCTGATGATTTGGTGCCAGGTAGGTCTGGAAGCCTGGAGGTGGCGGTGCAGCGGTCGCGAAGCCTGCTGGTACAACGCTCGCGAAGCCTGATGGTACCGGTGCAGCGCTCGCCTGTTGACCGATACCGCCTCCGAAATAAAGTCCATTTCCGGGAAAAAATAAATAAATAATAATAGTATAGCATGTTTAAGTATAGAGTTCTAAAGAATCTACACTCTATACGTGAAAAAAATACATGTTTTAAACACCCTTGTGAAAAATACATAGGCTTCTGGGAGACCGAAAGAGTTATGTGACTGCATATGGGTGAGAAACTCCCCTTAAATATATCCTTTTCTCGTTATACAATCCAGAAATCTATGCTGTCGGAGGCATGCCTTTGTGTGCCAGAATCGACATTGTATGTCTACTATCATGTAATTTTTAGTTACAAATCCTCAAACACCCGTCTGTAAATTCTCACCTTACGAGTGTTGCTGCATGTACGGATGGCAGAGCTGCCTCCATGATGATTTGGTACCAGGAAGGTTTGGAAGCCTGGCGCTGCCTGTGCAGCGCTCGATGGATGGTCGATACCAAAATAAAGTCCACTTCCTGGAAATAATAATACAAATAATAATAAAGAATATGAACAAGAAGTTAATATGAATTGTTACATTACTTATTTAAAAACTCTAAAGAATGCTTACCATTCGGGTGTTCGGGTGTCTGAATCATTGCGGTATTTGATGAGCGATCCTGCAGCCTGCGGCCCAGAAAATTCGAGATATACAATTCATTTCTCATTACAATATCTTAAACATTTAATATTTTATTCAATATCGTTAGATTACTTGAAATGAATTTGTGCGTGTGTGTGTGTATTAAGTTTATATTAACATGCTGGAATATTCGAAAAATATCTCTCGAATGGACTGGGTATTTAAAATCGTACTCGTCCTATGTTTACTAAGCCCAATCTTTTTAAAATGGAATAAATTAAGAGTAACGAGGATTGTTTAGGCAAGGCTCCATATTTCATTATTTAGAATTAAACAAATGCTATTAGTCGTAATAATCATGCACATACGACAGCAAGCAAATGCGCAAGTCAATTCATATACAATTAATTAATAAAAAAATATTTAATTGTTTTCATCGATAAGCGAGAGCCTTATTTATTTTAATAACGTATGTAATATCTATCATTCTGAATACTTTTTATTCTTCATATTACTCTCGCCAAATCATATTTCTTTGTTTAACATTCCGAAAAAAAATCAGTTTAATTTTTTGATATCATGTTTGCATTTCTTGTACGCGAGTATTTAAATAATGACAAAGATACAATCGAATGTTTAAGTACAGAATCAATACAGTATACGTTTAATTGAAAACTTAATCATTAATATTCTTCATGTAGAATTATATTAATTATCGGGGAAACATTTTTTGTGGTAAGCTTAAAACATGTCTAGACTTGGTTTTCCCCTGTCTATGATGGAATTTCTGGACAGAGGAAGCTCTTAAGAAAATCTTTTGTGTCGCTAATAGTTATTTACCCTGAGGGTCTGTGGTTTTTCAGAGCACTTAGCCTGCTTAATGAACTGGAAACACCCTTCATTGTTCACTAAGAGCTCTATACAAGACCTTGGTTTAATGGTGTGGAAGGGACTGTCGCCTGCTAATGTGTCTACACACGCATTCTTCAGGGGTGTACACCATATTTCTTTCAAGCAGTGTATGGAAGTGAATAATTCGTTGAATTTCTCAAAGTTCGCTACGTCTTTAGAAAGAACATTTAAAACGAATATAAAATTTATATTTGAAGTCTTCGTGTGTGTTACTTACAGGTACGCCTGTTTTGAATTGTAATTATTACTTCTCTCGTGTGAGAAGAGACATAGAGGGCTTTTATTTTTAACGTCAGTTGAAGCGTACTCGATGTGCTGGATACCCCTAGCCATTAAGAGCAGGTACTGAGGGAAAACCCAAGCGTCCTGGTTTAACCGCTTCTATTTAGACGAGGTACAGCTGTCGCATTGCGTCTTGTTTTTTCGTAAAGGGTTCTCGTGTTAACGTCTCATGCAAGCTATTTGCAATTTCGCTTTAAGTTGCTTTTTAATTCATCTAAGCAATGTAATATTTTTTATGAACCCTCCAGTCAAAAGAAGAATTAAACACACGTTATTAGCCGTAATAGTTATATACGCGTAATAATCGCGCATATACGATAACGAACAGTTGCGCGCGAGTCAATTACATTAATCAATAAAAAAACTTAATTGTTTTTAATCGATAGACTGCGTCGTTTCATTAGAAGTGAGATATTCATGGTAGATGAATAATTGGGTGAGATATCTCTAGGAGCGCGAGTCAATTACATTAATTATTCATTGTATTCATCGATCAGCGAGAGTCTTATTTATTTTTTATTTATTTCATAATCAATTCCTCCGGAGCCAACATGAACGCATCTCGCATGTTAATTCGACTTTATTTTTTTTTCCGGAATCATATTTCGCAGAATTATATAGAGTTAAGATGGCCGTCTTGCGTACACCTCGAATTTAAATATGGTGAATTCACAACTTTCGGATATGACCACCAGGGGCGCTGTGAGGGAACACTCGCTGGAGTTTCACTCATATTACCACTTGGCGCGCTAGTGTATGTTGCGAACTGAAGCGGGAGTGGAGGGGATGCGGAAGTCGACTTGCCAGTCCAAGTATCGGGAGCCAGTCATTCCAGTGAAACGTCTCGCTGTGGAAGGTTGCGGTCGTGGTTCCACCGCAATTATCACGCGATAACGAGTGTTACGTCAAGTCTGTCCTTTCATCTAAGTGTTGTAATATTCTTATAAATCCAAAATATATTTTCCCTCAAAAGTAGAATTAAATAAATGTTATTACTCGTAATAATTATACACATGCTACCACACATATACGATAACGAACAGTTGCGCGCGAGTCAATTAATCATTCAAAAATACTTAATTGTTTTCATCGACAGACTAGCCGTGTTTCATTAGACGTGTAATTTATTGACAATAGTAGGTTATAAATGGCGGTTTCGGGTCAGGTGTGCGCGATTCAATCAAAAATACTTAATTGCTCGAAGAATAGCGTTTAATTGCATTAGTAGTAATATGATGTGCATTCTTATTTTTTTTTTCAATAACACACATTACCTAATTGATTGACACAATTATGTACTCAAACGATTTGCCGATGTGCGGCAGGCATCGAGAATCGCATTCCCACACCGCCAACGTCACGCACCGAGAACCCCATTCCCTTATACCGCATCACCCGAGCGGCACATCCCCTACCCCAAGCCAATCACACGGCAGGGATTTAGACCAAGGGAAGGTACGCGACCGACGTATAGGATCAATACACACTCCCCCACCTATCCACAGGGAACCAACCAGAACACAAAGGGGAGGGAGGACACGCGTATGGGGGAGGAAGGGGGGGTGGACCACCGGCACGTGACCACAGGGGGGAGGGGGGAAAACCCTGCCAGCACAGACCCTGTCGGCATTAGATCAGCACACAAAGGGAAGGGGGCGGAGCTAGCGGCACGCGACCGGACGGCAAATAGTAGCACACAAAGGGAGGGGGCGGGGCTAGCGGCATAGATCAAAGAACCTTATCAGATGGCGGCAAATCCTTTGTTTCCGTTCTCTCATTTATTTTCTACTGGCGTACTACGTTCCCCTTGTTTTGTAATTGCAAAGGCAGTATAGAAATACAGTATCTTCAAGCATCGACATATATGTTAATAACCGGTTGCTAGGTGCAGCACCATTCTCTTTTCCACAGATTAATATTCTTTGCATATCAAGACAAAAAAGTCTGATGCGTTACACTCACATGACTTTCTCTACTCTTGTACAAACAATTTTTACAAACGCTTATTCTCCATACGCTTCATGTGAATCTAGATATCCGGATGTTAATCTTATTGCTAATTTTCTTGTAGATAGAAGGGGAATTGGTAGGCTTTAAGCGATAGTCAAATATTTTAAGAGCTGGTTGCTATGCGGAGTATTCCATTCTTTTCGCATTACCAGGACAAAAAAATGAATAGCGAATTTGAAAAAAAAAAGTATAAGTATTATAAAATTTAAGGAAATAACAAACAACATCTCTAAAATGGCTCACTGAACAAAAAATTCTGTATGACATAAATGGTGTATTTTAGCGCGATCTATATTTTTGTAGTAAAATTTTGTCTATCTCTTATGATTTACCAGTTATGCACAAGTTGTTCACAATACGTTTGGAGACATTCCCAGAAAATTCTAGCTATGCATTTCATTAGTCATGAAAATATCTTAAACATATAATATTTTAATCAAACCCGTTATAGCCATTTTTTATAAAATTATAATTTTCGAAAAATGTTCCATGAAAAGGGTAATCTGTGGTGGGGGAATTTTGTTGAAAAGTGTCGTATTTCTAAAAGGTACTGAACCTAAATACCAAGTTTGGTCTTTATCGGACTGTTCGTTTCTGAGCTATGCTGTTCTCACACACACACACACATACATACACACACACACAAATACACGGACATATTTCCAAGAATGCATTTTGTGGATTCAGGGGTCTCAAAACATATATTTCCGGTGAAATCCCGGTATCGAATTTTTGGGTGGAATACAATACTTCCCCTACTTACTATGCGTAGTAGGTAAAGTAAAAATTGATAACGAATCTCCATTTGAGAAAATAAGTATTGAAAAATTTAAGGGAATAACAAGCAATATCCCGAAAATGGTTCGCTCAACAACAAAAATGTATATGACAACAATCGTGTAATTTGGCGCGATCTATACATTTTGTGTAGTAAAATTTTGTCTATCTCTTATGGTTTACCACTTATGCAAAAAGTCGTTCACAATGAAGAATACGTTTCGATACATTACCAGAAAATTCAAGATATACATTTTATTTGTCATGAAAATACTTTAACATATGCTATTTTAATCAAAATCGTTAGCTATTTTTCAGAAAATTTAAATTTTCTAAAAATGTTCCATGTAAAGAGTAATCTGGGGTGAGGGGATTTACTTGAAAACTTTCGTGTCGCAACTCTGGAAGATACTGAACCTAAATACCAAGTGTGCTGTTTATCCGACTGTGCGTTTCTGAGTTATGCTTTTTACAGAGACACACACACACACCCGCACACACACACACACACACACATACACACAGACACACACACAGAAACACTCGCGGACATTTTTCCAAAAATGCTTTTTTTTGATCAGGGGGTCTGGGCACATATATTTACGGTGAAATCTCGGTATCGAATTTTTGGGTGGAATACATTACTTACCCTACTTATTGTACGTAGTGGAGAAAGTAAAAATCTGATACTTTACATTCGCATGACTTTCTCTAATCTTGTACAAACTATTTTTACAAACGCATATTCTCCGTATGCTCCATGTTAATCGAGATATCGAGATTTTAATCTTATTGCTAATTTTTATGTAGATGCAAAGGGAATTGGTAGGCCTCAAACTATAGTTAAATATTTTAAGCGCTGGGTGCTATGTGGAGTAATCCATTCTGTTTGCATTACCAGGATAAACATTCTTATGTTACACGCACATGACTTTCTCTACTCTTGTACAATCTATTTTTACAAACGCTTATTCCCCATATGCTTTATGTTAATCGAGATGTTAATCTTATTGCTAAATTTCTTGTAGATGTAAGAGGAATATGCTAGGTTTTAAGCCATAGTCAAATCTTTTAAGCGCTGGTTTCTATGTGGCGCATTGCATCCTCTTTGCATGTCCAGGACATAAAAAAAATGAATAACGAATTTGAGAATGAATATAGGTATTGAAAATTTAAGGGAATAACAAGCAATATCTTGAAAATGGTCCACTCAACAATAAAAATGGATATGACATAAATTGTGTATTTTAATGCAATCTACATTTTTTGTTCAGTAAAACTTTGTCTATCTCTTATGATTTACCAGTTGTGCAAAAGTCGTTCACAATGAAGAATACTTTTGGAGACTTCCCAGAAAATTCGAGATATACATTTCATTTGTCGTGAAAATATCTTAAACATATGATATTTAAATCAAAGTCATTAGGGCCGTTTTTGAGAAAATTAAAATCTTCAAAAAATGTTCCATGTAAAGGGTAATCTGGGCTGGGGGAATTTTCTTGAAAACCTTCGTGTCGCACCTCTGGAAAATGCTGAACCTAAATACCAAGATTGGTATTTATATGACTGTTCGTTTTTGAGTTATGCTGTTCACATACACACACACAGACATACAAGCTGACATGTTTGAGAAAAAAAACTTTTTTTTTGGATTCAGGGGGTCTCAGAACATGTATTTCCGGTGAAAACTCTATGTCGAATTTTTGAGTGGAATACAATACTTCCCCTACTTACTATACGTAGTAGCGAAAGTAAAAATGGCACAAAAGCATAAAAGTAGGCGATCAAACCCGGCGGCCATGCCGCTATGATAGATAATATGCAAGACACCACCCGCAACACAGGAAGCGTCTGCCAACAACGCAGATAGTGTCGCAGGCAAGCTCAAGTTCGCTCGTAACGGAGCTAAGGACTGGCACTGAATTAAAGCATGTCGCACCGCCAATGGCTCAAGGCTATGACCACAGACCGGGGCAGGTTCCGAAGATAATAAACCACCATGACTGAAACGGCAGTGCCCAATGGCAATCTGGCTAAAATGACTTCCTCACGACGAGAAGCAAGAGACGAGGTATTCCAGGTTACAGGAATGGATTTCACTTTCCGAAGTTTGTACCTCTGAAAGCCAGTCCAGTCAGCCCTTCAGGGTGAAAGTATAAGACCCCTTAAAACGTGCTAAAATCATCAAAAGGAGCTAATAAACCTGGGAGATAAAAGGCTGCCTTTGTAGCACGATTGGCAGTCGCATTTCCTTGTAGGCCCACGAATCCAGGAACCCACAAAAAGTAAACAATAACCCCAACGTCGGTGAGCGAGCGAAGGCAAACCTGGAGGCGTTGCACGGACCGCGTCTTTCGTGTACGTTTGGGCTCGGTATTATGTAGTCGTTTTATTCAAAAGAACGGAGTATCGCAGGGCTCTGTACACAGTGTCACAGTTTTGCGATAGCTATCAACCACATGTGTGTGGGTTGTAACTGTACAGCGACCCTATGCTTTGAAGGGCACTCAGTGATTCAGAGCAAACAACCCACTGCTGCAAGGCATATCGTTTGATGTATAGAAGAAACCTGGTAAATACCAAAAAGCTCGGCTGTATAAATAGAGCACTGTGGTAAAAGCGAAATGTAAAAGTGCGGCGATCATGAATAAAAGCGCATCCTACTCCCCCAGCGTCCTTCAATACATCATCGCAGTGGCCAAACTGCGCTAGAATTTTTAAAATGGCCGAGCATGTAACAGACGCTGGCGTCGTTGACTTCGGCATGGAGAGGAACACCAGATCGACGTTGGTCTCGGGTTTGAGCCATGGGGAAGAACGTGTTTCCCCACTGGGAAATGTCGCCGGTAAGGTGACGTCCAACTGCCGAAGGAAGAAATAGGCCAGGGAGTTCGACAAGTACTGACAGTCCAAAGAATCGTTAAAAACGGAGTAAAAGACGGATGTCCAGGAAGACTTAAGGGTCTGCAGGCGTAACAACGTAGAAAAAGATCATGGCGATAAAATAATTGGGGTTCAGCAGCTTCCGCACTCAGGATCATAGCTGGGTTCGTTGGATAAGCGCCAATACTCAAACGGATACCACTGTGATGTATAGGACTGAGGCGATTTAACATTGACTGTGAAGCAGAGGAATATACAATGCAGCTGCAATCAAGTTTGGAACGGATGAGAGAGCGATACGGCCTTAAAAGAACATTACGATCAGGATGTGCCACTTATAAGGCGTAAAACATTAAGAGATCGTTCACACCCCGGCTTTAAGTATGAGATATGTGAAGACAGGTAAGCTTCCTGTCAAAAATCAATCCTTAAAATTTCGTCTCTTCTGCGAAAGGAAGAACATCTGGACCGATACGTAGAGAAGGCGAAATAAACTCCTTAGGGCACCAGAATTTAACGCAGACTGTTTTCTCCGCAGAGAACTTAAAGCCGTTCTCGACTCTCCAAGTGAAGAGGCGGTCGAGACACAATTGAAGGTGGCGTTATAAGAGACACGTGCGCCGACAAATGCATTAAATAGTGATATTATCCATGAACAATGAAGACTAAACACCAGTTGGAACACAACAGGCAATAGGATTGATAGCAATAGCAAATAGTGCAACGCTGAGTACGTAAGATGATGATATGGGGTTAAGGGCGCTAAACAGCGAAGGTCATCAGGCCCCTTACAAGGTGTACATTTAAAAGCCAAGAACTAAACGGCACACAAACCCGCTTTGTCAAAAGCAGTAAAAACATTGCTACAAATTCTAAACAATCACACTAGAAACATTGCAAACAAAACAATAAAAGACTAAAACGTGTCAGGAACTGAAGAAGTCAAGGGATCATAGCGCCATACGTCCCCAGGGGGAAGAGCCTGCATTAAAAGTGACAAAATAAAATTACAAAACTATAAGACGCTCAGTTCATCAAATGCGAAGGCTAAAGTCACTGTCAATAATAAAACGTTAAAGACAATCTACAGCATGCGTGTCATCTGCCAAAACGTTGGATATGCCAACAGGCAGACAAACGCGATCGCGCATTGGGGGATAAAATCTGACACTCTTCTAAAATGTGACGCACCGTTAAGGGCGACCAGCATCAGTCTAAGATCCATCGGAAAAGATAAAATGAAAGTCCCGGAATTGCGCCTGTAGTTCTAAAAAGGCCGATCTAAGGACTGAAGAAGGAGTCTCAGTCTTCAGCATCGACGTTAGTCCAAGGTGACAGTGGGCCTCAACCCGCAACCATGGAGGAAAGAGCGTTTCCCCCTGGGAAGGGCCGGCGCTTGCGTAACGTCCAAATGCCGAAGGAACTGTCGAAATTTTACCCCTGGAGGGAGCAATGCAGAGGAGCTAACTAAATATTTTCGATCAAGCGAATGCTCGTAAAATACCTCGGGCAAGTGGTTAGGCAAGCTTGAGAGTCGACAGGAATAGCTGCACAAAAGCACCTCACGCCGTAAAGACAGCGGAGGGTCCGCAGCTTCAGCGTACAGACTGGGTACAGGGATAGATGGAAAGGCCCCTGTAGGGACTCTTATACCACGATGATGAATGGCATTCAAGCGACGTTACACAGATGGACGTTCCGATGAATAGACAATGCACCCGTAATCAACCTTGGATTGGACCAAGGAGCGATAAAGACGCAGAAGAACGGTCCGATCAACTCCCCAGGACGTGCCAGTTAAATCACGTAAAATATTAAGAGAACGGTTACACTTTGCTTTTAAAAAGGAAATGTGAGAAGTCTAGCTCAGTTTTCGATAAAAGATCAACCCCAAAAATTTCATCTCGTCTGCAAATGGAAGGACCTCCAACTCAAGATAAAGAGAGGGAGGAGTGAAAGCCCTCCGGCGCTAGAAATTGATGCAGACGGATTTCATGGCGGATAAATTAAAGCCGTTGTCGTTACTCCAGGCGTAGAGACGATCGATACAGATCTGGAGATTGTTTTCGAGCAGACAGGTCCGTTGTTAACGACAATAAATGGCAAAATCATCAAAGAAAGGGGACGATGAAATGGCAGGTTGAATACAATCAACAATGGGGTTGATAGCTATCGCAAAACTGTGACACTGTGTACAGAGCCCTGCACTACTCCGTTCTCTTGAATAAAACGACTAGATAATACCGAGCCCAAACGTACACGAAAGACGCGGTCAGTGATAAACTCCCGAAGAAATATGAGAAACGACCGCGAAGAATCCATGCGTGAAGTGCACGAAAAATGCCGTCCCTCCAACAAGTGTCATAAGCTTTCTCCAGGTCAAAAACACAGCCACTCTTTCACACTTTCTCAGAAATCTGCTCATAATATACGTCGACAGAGACACCAGATGGTCGACGGTAGAGCGATGGCGACGAAATCCGCACTGATCGTTCGCTAGAAGTTTCTGAGACTCAAGCCACCATGTCAACCGTCCGTTGATCATGCTCTCCATCACCTTGCAAATGCAACTGGTGAGGAAGATAGGGCAGTAGCTGGAAGGTAGTTTGCGCTCCTTCCCAGGCTTAATGATAGGGACAATAGTGGCTTCGCGTCGAACGGACGGGAAAAGGCCGTCTTGCCAAATACAGCTATAGACCTGTAAGAGAAAAAACTTTCCTGTCGGCTGAAAGTTCTTTATCATCAGGACATGAATGCCGTCCGGCCCAGGAGCGAAGCGCCGAGAACAATGGAGAGCATGGTCCAGCTCCCGCGTTGTGAAAGGTTCATTGTAGCACTCCTTATTAGCAGACCGAAAATTATAGGTATCGGAATCCAGCCAGTCTTTGGGGGCGCGAAAGCCGGCGGAATAATGGCCAGACCTGGAAACCGCCTCAACGGCAGCACACAAAGTATTAGCAATAGCAGCCGGCCCCACAATGGTGGCATTGGAAACCTGAAGGCCAGACACAGTACAATACGACACTTTACAGGAGAATCGACGACGTTTATCCCAAACAACAGAGGAAGGTGTAAAGCGATTAAACGACTCGACAAAACGAGTCCAAGATGCCTTCTTGCTATCCTGAATAATGCGAGAGCCCTGTTGCGCGATTGTTTAAAAGTAACCAAATTATCTAGTGTAGGGTGTCGCCAAAACACACAAAGCGCAGTTCTACGAGCACGAACGGCGTCCAGACAATCCTCGTTCCACCACAGAACAGGAGTACGCCGAGGATGAGAGGATGATCGGGGAATTGTGTGTTCAGCGGCAGATAAAATCGTAGACGTAAGGTGCTGCACGATTTGGTTAACGTCAGTGAAGGGCTGGTCCGCAAAACACAAAGGCGCCTCCAGTCGGCGTTTCGGAATATCCAGGTAGGTACTCTGTAATGCTAGATGTGGTGAGACAGAAAAGAAACGATGCAGGGGTACTGATCACTGGAGTAGGTGTCAGCGACGACGTTCCACTGCAGACGACTAGCAAGCTGAAGTGAGCAAACGGTATCCTTCAAGTGAGAGAGTGTACCAGAAGAATCCGAAAGAAAGGTAAGTTCACCTGTATTGTGGATGGAGAGGTTGAACTGATCAAAAAGGTTGCTAAGAAGAGTTCCCCTCGCAGATGCCCGTGGCGAACCCCACAGGGGGTGATGTGCATTAAAATCTCCCAACAAAAAAGGTGTTGGGAGGGCGGACAGGAGATTGCGAAGGTCCGCTTGAGCGAGGTTAGACGACGGAGGTGTATAGATGGAGCAAACAGAAAAGAAAAAGCCGGATAATTGATGCCCAAAGGCAACAATTGGAAATTCGTGCGTAAGAGTGAGAGTTTGAAAATAAAAGTCTCTACGCACTAATAACATGACACCTCCATGAGAAGGAGTACACTCCTCCGGCTCAAGATCGTAGCGAACCGGAGTATACCCTCGGAGATGAAAAGCATCGTGAGGGCGATGCTTAGTCTGTTGCAAACACACGACCATATGTGAATGCGAAAGCAATAAAAGCTACAGTTCCGCCCTGTGCGATCTACACCACGTAAATTCCAGGTCAGGTTAGCCATGAATAAAAGGGATAAACTTCTTACTTAGAAGGACGGCTCAAAATAACCTTTTGCTTACCCTTGGGGCTCGGGTTTTGTGTATGCAGTTGGTTAGACTCCATAGGCTACTCGAAGGGAGGGCCCATGCGCTCAGTGCCAGAAACAGATTCAAGCGCCGAGAATGGGTTCTGGGTGGCAATGGGTGAAGGCAGAACGAGACCCTTTGCAATTAACGCAGACGGGGCTGAGGAACAGTTACAATCGTGTGACGGCTGGCTACATCAAGCACAGATGGATACGTCACTCTTACAAGAGACTTGCGTATGCCCAAAACGTTGGCAAACAACGCAGAGGTCTAGGAAGGAACATAGGGCCTCACCGCAATCCGTTCATACCCTGCTGAAATACTCGTGGGCAAATCGACGGCATCGAAAGTGATAAGTAGGGTACGAGTAGCTACAAACACTCCGTCGCGTTTAGCCTGCACTCGATGAACTGCCGTTAGCTTTTGGTCGGAAAGATATTCAACTAGCTCTTCGTCCGACATTCCATCGAGGCTATGGGTGGTGACGACGCCTCGACAGGAATTTAAGGTGCGGTGCTTACCAACACGGATGGGAAACCTGGAGAAGCGTGGCGCTCAACAAGGACTTACGTTGTGCCTCGGACTTGCTTTGTACTAACAGCGAACCATTACGAAGCCGAGTGCAGGAATGAACCGGACCAGCAATTTAGTCAATGCCCTTTTGGATAATAAAACGGTTCACCTTCTCGAATAATTGATCTTCCTCTGTTCGCGTAATGACTAAGTAACAACCAGATGTCAATGGTGCTACTTCTGTTACTAAAACTTTTCGGCGCTTATTTGAAATAATGGAGAAAGGGGGCTCCAAAGCCAAATAAATCCTCCACCATTGCAACCGTCTCCGACCTCGGGCTCTGACTTCCCGGGCGTTACCCCGTCTTGGGAGAGTGGACTATCTATACCAAACTCACCCCAGTGTCACACCGCCTACAGTGAAACCCAAATGCCGTCAGAAGTCAGCAGCTCATTCAATGGCCCCCCACGGGATTGCAGTTGAACAGCGGATACGAACACAAAACCTACATGACGACCCCGGTTGGTGGGGATGAAGCCATTACCCACTCACCCACGCACGCACCCAGTGCGCGGTATCCGTCAGGATAGGTCTATGGAGGATTAAAATAAAAGGATAAAATAAATAAAACTGTAAGGGAGTTTAATCGCAAGGTAGGCCGCGGAAAAAGGAAAATAGGTGTGTAAATGAATGGACATGGAACAAGCTGTGCGTAAAGAGAAGAGAGGTAGGAAACGATGGCGAGGGACGTCATGTAATGAAACGCACAGAACGCACGAGCACCTACTTTGAGTCCGCCGGTCACAAGGACGAACCCACCTCAACCGGACGAGGGTGGAAGATGATGATGGTGATGAAAGCCTCGGGAACCCCCGGGAACGCCAAACCCCTACTTACTTAAAGTGTACCCCGGGGGGGGCTGAAGACGGAGCCTGCGGTACTCCGTTCTCTTGAGGAAAACACAAGATAAAACCGAAACCACGCTTTCGCGAAATAATCTGTCCTTCTTGAACTCCCGAATAAAAAATAGCCCCATTTATGGAGGGTACTACAATACCGTACCTCCAGGAAGGTTTATTCGCTTTCTTGAGGTAAAATAGCACAGCGAACGCCTGAATTTTCCGCAGAAAGGCGTCCAAGAGGATTGTAGATAACGAGACCAAGTGGTAGACCGTTGACGAAATCCACACTGGATGATAGACAGTAGATCTTGAGATTCCAGACACCATGTCAAGCGCCCGTGAAACATTCGCTCCATCACCTTGTATATGCAACTGGTGAGAGAGATCGGACGAAACTTAGAAGGGAGGTAGCGATCCTTGACAGGATTTAAAATTGGGACGGTGGTGGGCTCGTGCCAAGCTGACAGGAAAATAGCGTTTCGCCAGATGCGGTTACAGACATGCAAGAAAAATGTTTTTCCAACCGAAGCAAGGTGCTGCAGCATTAAAAGTTGAACACCATCCGGTCCAGGAGCTGAGGATCTGAAGAAGGCCACGGCCGGGTCAAGCTCCGGCATGGTGAATAGAGTGTTATAGCACTCACAGTTAGAAGAGGAAAAACAGAGTTCATGGGATTCTATCCGGATCTTGATGGACAAAAAATCCGTGTGATAATGAGAGGAGCTGGAAGCTCCCGCAAAAGCAGTGCTAGCAAACGCTCTGGGGTCAACGATGGTGTTATTATGATTTCTAAGACCAGGAACCGTGAATTCTGACACTTTGCCATCCACACGACGAAGGTTGTCCCAAACGACAGATGATGGAGTGGAGTGATTAAACGGCTCCAAAAAATGGATCGAGGATTTTCTATTACTTGCCTGAATGATTCAGCGATTCCTTTCGCGCAGTTGCTTGAAAGTTACCAGATTATCAATCCTTGAGTGGCGCCGAAATACCCGAAGGGCAGCCCTCCGTGCGCGGATTGCCGCCCGACATTCGTCTGTCCACCGGTAAACGCTTCGGTTGGGAAGCCGACGAGGGATGGCGCGTTCGGCATCGGTAACAATGACAGAAGTAAGGTGATACACTATCTGGTCAACATCGCCGAACAGGCGGTCGTCGAAAACAGCTAAGCTGGAATAAAGAATCCACTTCGCTCTGTGGTTTTGCCAAGTGGGTACACGTGACGATGGGACAGAGAGTGAAAGCAAGCTGATAAGCCAAGGAAAATGATCGCTAGAAAAGGTGTCAACGACAACACTCCACTGAGAACTATGTGCTGGCTGAGCTGTGCAAACAGATAAGTCCAGATGAGAGAAACTGTCGGTAGAATCGAAAACAAAAGTGGGTTCAGAGAATGGTTGGTCTGTATGAAAAATTTAGCAAAATGTTTCCCCCTTCCGCAAGCCCGAGGTGAACCCCAAAGAGGGCATTAAAGTCTCCCAAAAGAAGGTAAGGTGCTGGGAGCTGAGCTAATGGATATGCAAAATCGTAACAGAGAAGGGATAACAACGTGATCGATACACGGAGCAAAGTGAAAAAGAAACGCCAGGTAAAGTCAAGGTAGGAGTAACAGCTTGCAGGCTAGTGTTAAATACCTGAGGCTGGTAAAATGTGTCTTCACGAGTGAGCACAATTGCACCCGCATGTGCAGGTGTAACAGGTTTCGGTGGTAGGTCCAAGCTCACCGGAATGAAACCAGAAAAAGAATAACCGAAGTTTGGTCTCCTGTAAACACAAAATGCTAGGAGAAGGCAATGTGGTTACAAACTGTATTTCGGCCCAATGCGCACGTATACCACGTGTATTCCATTGAAGTATAGACATCCGGAGGAAACTGAAATAAGCTGGCTATAAAAATCGCTTCACAGGAGGCGGTCGCCTTAACTTCTAACTCTGGTTGAGCATGGGACTTGGGCTTTAGAAGTAGATGACTCTTGTTCCATGTGCTCTTGGGAAGGAAGAGACTCCCTTTCTCATGAAGCGGAGGATAATGGTATAAAACGGTTGCCGTCTGACACGGGAGGAGAACCCCGTTTAACTCAACTACGCCCTCTATCATCCTGAGAGCGTGATTGCCTGGGAGGCGAGGGAGAACCGACTTTGTATGTAGAGCGTTCACTGATAGAGGCTGGAGGGTCCTGAAGAAAATCGGAGCGCTTAGGTTGTGTCTTGAATTTCCGAGCTTCCGGAGTAACAGGAATGGTCGTGGAGCTGGCTAAAGTAGATGATGCGGTAATGCTAGAAGGAGCTGCTGCGGTGTAGGGTATAGGATCAGTTAGAGTACTCATATCCCGCTTTGGAGACTGTGGGAAACCACGGAGCTAAAGGTACCAAATTTCAGGATAGAGGGCTGTCGAGGAAGATGGCGTTTCCGGGCTTCAGCGAAACATAACCACTCTTTCAGTCGTAGCTCCTATATGGCTTCTCGTCCAAGAAACTTGGACGGTCAAGGTATGAGGCCGGATGAGCACCGCGGCTGTTCACACAGTAAGGACCAGTTGGACAAGATCCGTCATGGGTATCCTTACTACAGTTGACACAAACTCGAATGGAATACTTACAAGACAATTTAGAATGGCCAAAGCGATGGCACTGAAAGTAACGCATAGGGAGTGGAATATGGCTGAACGGCAATCACTTCGTAACCCGCCTTAATTTTTGAGGAAGCTGGAGCAGATAAAAAGTATGAAAGAGCGTACGGGTAGGCACCTGAACACCATCTCGCTTTGTGCGCAAACAATAAACAGTTGTGACAACCTTGTCCGATATGTAAACCAGGATCTCTTCCTCCGACATACCATCGAACAAATGGTTAGTAATAACACCTTTGAGGAGTACACGGTGCGGTGTTTTGCGACACGGATAGGATATGTGCATGAAACTCTTTGTCGTCTTAAATGTGTCTTCTGCGTTTAGTAGATATGTTAGCCTTGAGAATATTACGCAAATTTCATCCCCCACTGCTCCCCACCAACCACGGAGCCCAACAAGAGGTCATCCCTCTGCGATGATAGTGACACACCGGATAAATCGGGCGCGCCGTCCCACTGACCTTGAAGTTTGGTTAAACACCTAGTCCTGGCCAATTGCCTACGGGTGGGGTAGTCCCTAGCCGCCCGTGTAGGTGAAACAGAAACCAAAGCGGCGTGTTGGAAATGCGTATCCTCCCCGAAAATATAGATAGAACAAACCAGGCACAGACACGAATCCCTCAATTAACCAGGATAGTCCTTTGCACCGACAAGGATCTCCACGCAAGGCCGACACGTGGCTGAGCGTTTTGGCTGACCCTCTCATCACGAAGAGGAGCCCACACCGAGGGAGTTAAGGTGGCTCAGGACCCCGGGTGCGCCAAAATCGTACCCATAGTTGCAGGCCCCTGTGGTTACCTTACTTGTAGATCGTATGTTCTTATTAGACGCCATCTATTATTTGCGAACAATAAAACGTCAGTTACCAGATTATGAAGAGATCAATTGTCACGTACAATGCAGAAAGATAATCTACATGTGCAATATTGTAGGACAAATCTAACAAAAACCAATGCATATCATAATGGTATTGAATTGTAGAAGTCTGAAAAATATGGAAAATGTAAATCTGTTCAAAAGTGGGTTTCAGTCCTACCCTTTGGCTCAGACCTTTTATTCAATAATATATATGTGAACAGATAGCAATTATTTGTAGTTAATATGCAGATGACATACTCATAAATAATAAATGGGCTTAATCCTAAGAGAAATGAATGTAATAAAATTTATATTAGTGATGATATCATTCACTAAGGTGTTTATATATATTTTGTTTTGGAACCGGTTTAAAATACCTACTGTAATATAGCACGTGTGCGAGAGAGAGAGAGAGTAGGTTGGATTATTCTTGTATTATTCGACTGTTGAAATGTTTGTAATTTTCTATGTGATTTTACTGTTTTTACCTTGACAATTCTACATCATGTACAATGAAATTTCGGAGATGAAATAAATGAATACATATATACGTGACGTATATCCAAGGCATGGGACCAGCGACCTTGCTTCTTTTCCGAAGGAAGCCATGCAAAGCTAGCAGAGGCTACAGGCTAGCGTGGTACCTCTAGATCACGGAGGACAACATGGATGGCCTGTAATTTGATAGATCGTTTTCTAAATGTGCTTTATTACTATGTATATTACTGTGATGTACATCGACGTCTAAGCGCGAACGCGAGGTTTTACTAAGCGCGGACACAATATTTCCACAATAGAGAACTAGCAACGTATAAATGGTTAAATCAATGTTAAGAAATTTGTCTCCAATTCCGCTTCAGGCCATCGATGCGCTTCAATGTTTCTCATAGACGGCGGTCATCGGAAAAAGTATGCGAGGATACATCACTCAATTCATTTGGATGGGGATCATTTCCACTTTCAATGTGACGGCATTTAACGTCACAAATGGAATGAAATTGCTATTTCAGAAATCATTAGAGACAGATGAACTAACAACAAATTAAACACAACTAACAACTACTACACTGAAGCTACACGTGAAAAACAAAATTCCGTTTTTGTAATGGCTGGCACGTTTAGTAGCGGGGAAAGGTTGGGCGTCTTTTGTAGCGGAAAATCCTTGCTCCTCTTGGTTGATGCCCTCTGCTGCAGTGTTCTTGTCTCCGGCTACCTCTGCTCAGCGTCTGGCGATTTTTCCATTCCTAATTCATTACCTAGTTACACTGATCCCAGGGTTTTCTAGGTGGGACAAATTAAAATACACCGCATTTCCCAAAAAACATGGTTTATTATCAACAAAGTACTTATTGGCGGCTAGTTTTTCCTATCTGTAGCCATTCCTACCATAATAATATATTACCAGCCTAATCTCACTGCATACGCTTCCCACCCATATGCACACACGTGCATCCGTCGTCAAGAGAGTATCATTCAGTGTTGATGAGATTCCATAAGAGTAAAAACCAGCTTTTTTAGGGGGAAAACAGGAATAAAGGTCTGAAGGAAAAGCAAGGGTATGAGTATAGGTATAGAAAGGAAAAGGAAGAGGAAAAGAAGAATGTGATACTGTGATGGCACAATTTATTTGGGGCATCGTGGTGAACATGAGGGCTGGTACCGCCGAAGCAAACCCGCTGTTTGTGGGTGACTACTAAGGTGGCGGATTTCTCCGCTGTGGAGGACAGGTATCTGCCATTGCGATGGCCCTGACAGGGACCTGTAACGGTAGTGAATTAACAGGAGATGCAGGCTCCAATCCCGGGCCTGTTACCTCCGGGAATTGGCTCTTTGTTGAGGATGATATTCTGGATGAGGTGGCTGAAGCTGTCCGGCACGCCGAAGCAGTCTGCTAAGGCGAAGCCGAGTCAAAAGGTCAATCTGGTTGTCGTCGGTGCCGGAGTCGTGTTCGAAATGGTGCTTGATGTCTTCCAAGAGTGAGTATTTGGCGTTTATTTGCTGTAGGCACTCTTGCTGTTCCTCAGCAACATCAACAGCCACTTCAAGGATGTGTTTCTTCGTTACGTCGTGAGATTCGTTAATGCATTCGGTGACTCCAGTAAACTGCACACTGAGATGCTCTTCCAGAGAGCTGATCCTGCCAGCTAGGTTTAACACCTCAGCATGGAGGTCCTGGATGGCATCGAGGATGGGTTGGTTCGAAGCTGCTATCTGTGCCTGGATCTGTGATGAGTCGCATGATGAAGTGAAGGTCTGCGTCGTAGGTGTGAAGTTCTGCGGTGTCTCTGAGAGGTGCGGCGTGGCTCTACGAGGATAGAGTGGGCAGACGGCCTGGCCCGTGTAGTGTCCCTTGCCTACGCAGGAGGCGCAGAAGCGGCGGCGGTGTGTCAGGTCGTGCGCCCTGCAGTCGGAGGTGATGGTTCCATTGCCACAGTAGTGGCAACGGGGTGCGGTGTCACATGACGCGGCGGTATGCCCGTACAGGCAGCAGCGTCGGCACGGAGTTGGGCGCACACTACGACTGGCCTCGAGCGGCAGTGTTTGCCCTAAAAAGGTCAGTCCTGCGCCGAGGGCCAGCGAGTATTTACCCTCGTCCAAAAATGTGGGGCGGACTAGCTGTGTAGGTCCCCTGTCGTTGCGAATGCGAGACGCCTTGGCCTCAGACGGCCAGAAGCGTTGAGCGGCGGTGAGTAGTAGCACGTCAAGTAGCTGTCGGTGGACTCCCCGGACGACTGCGGAGTAGCGTGCAGGCACGCTGGTCAGCGGCGTGTGGCTGGCTGCGCTGGCTGGAGGGATGGCGCTGGGTGCTTCGACTGGCGGCGGCGGTGGAGAGGCTGGAAGCTCTTCTTCAACGGTGACGGCGCTGGTGGTAACTTCCTCACGAGGAGCAAGCTTGTAGGCTGCGGCTGTCCTCTTCCTGCCCATGTTGACTCGATGAGAGCTCGAAGCGAAGTCCGTGAAAACCAGGGGCTTTCTTCCTCCTTTTATACCCAAACCTTGTGACACTCACCTTCGTGCCCTAGAATGTAACGACATTTCTAATTGGTCCTCAGACCGCGTTACCTAACTATGTATGAAAATATTCTGCTTCAAAGCTTTTCGCATACGCATCCCAATGACACATTCGGAACAAATTCAATATCTCAGTCTCTTTCTATTCCTATTTCTTATTATTGCTAAAAGTTTCTTGCTCATTACCTTGTGAAAGGTAGCGGGCTCTACTTAGAATTACCTCCTACCTAGAATTAAGCTAACTCGCCCGTCGCTTACATATCTAATTTACAATTTGCTTTGTACTTTTCTTGGCTGCTAATATTCTAACGCATTTATTGCTGAATTATTATTATGTACTATGCTTGTTTGATATAAATTTTTATGTATCTATGTGTGTATGGGGTATACGCCTTTCAGGTTCTTATCGTCTCATTCTTTATTGGACTTGAGAGACCGTAAAATTCAAATCTCTTGCTCCAGATTCGGATACTGTTACCTTGGAGTTGTTTGCTCCCGATGTTCCGGGGTTTCAGGTTCATTCTCAGAGGCACACGAAGGCTTCTACATGTCCATTCATTTCAACCAATCGGCCCCATGCTCGCCCGTTAATACCGAGCTTTTCGAAGCGCAGAACCGCATGACAACCCTGCCTTCTATCCTCAAACATATGCCTTTTGAGGAACTCCTGTCCTCGCTCACACGTCGGCTATAGTCCTCCGTGGTGCTTCGTCTTGTACCTTTTAGAAGTCTACAATGACGAAGAATTTGTCTTAAGCTTATAATGCGTCAAATGACACAATATGGGCCCCTTTCCATTGCCTCATCTTCCTATTTCGGGCACATCCAATTTGAGCAACAACATTCCTGGTTATACCTTTAGTCACCTCCCAGTTTTCCACTTCCTCTTTTCTTGCGCTATATACACGATATGTGCTTTCCTAGATTGATTCTTAAGTTAGTCCAATTTGTTCACCAGGAGATCAACCCTTTCCAGTATTCTCCCCACACGCTCCTCTAGAATGTTTACGCGCTCACTTATATGTCACTTACGGAAACCTTCGCACATCTCCTCCCGAAACTGCTAGAACAGATCTCCAACTTTCCCCATTGTACTGCCCGGTAGAAAGCAATGCACAAAAAACACGTCCGTTCTTCTTCGTGGTCAGGTAGAATTTTCCCAATCTTATATAAATAGTAAATGCCAAGGAATAGACGAAAATGCGTACACAAAAAATGTGCATATCTTTAAGACATACAATTTAATTCAAATATCATTTCTTGCGCCATCCGCCTTTTCCGAGACATATTCGAGCGGCGGTAGCCACAGTGAACACGTCGTGGGGAACGTGAGCTCCGGCCTGTAGTGCATTGCGTGCTTTTCCGTTTCATATTTCTTTGTGTCTTTCTACTGAGTATCGTATTTGAAACGGTGTCAACAAGATAAATTCGTCACAATACATAAAGGCTGCTTTCAAGAAAGACGATTCACGGCCATCAGGTCTGGATATACACCATTGGATTGACGAAGTACCACATGTTAAGAAGAGGAACTACTAGCAGTTCAACCGGTAGACAAACAGTACGTGTTGACGTTCCTGTGTCCGCTGGGTTAATGCTTTGTCGGCTGGTGAGGACAGCGGCACTACACCATTTGGAGTTGAGCGCCTGCGAACCGGCGATGCTTTACTGCATGCCATGGCTTTGGAGAGAGATTCTTGGAATTCTGAAATGTAAGCGGCGGACATTCCGTTGGCGATACCACGGGAGGTGCTGAGCGAAGAGTTGCCTTTTGAGTCTTCAATTAAGCCTAAAAAGGCTGCAGGCAGTAAGCTGGGATTTCCTCTTCTTCGATCTCAGTAGTACGTCCACATGTTGACACGTTTGCTTTCTCGGCCTTTCCTACAACGCCGTCCTATTTTCTCTCTCCTGTTTGACCCGCACTTTCCCTGTTACTGCTGGTAACTACAATGGCAGGTACTCCCAGACTAAATTATATTCCTAACAGCGTTTTATTTTGACTTGGATTATGACATTCTGTTCCTAGAGGAAGTCGTGTCCTCCGATTTGCCTGTCTTCGCAACTTTACGGCGCATGTGAACTTAGGGACTGACCGCAGGAGTACGGCACTTATCACCAAGCCTGGTATTGTTCTCCACTGCATTGAATGCCTTCACTCTGAATGTCGCATAAGTGGTGTTTACCCAGGTTGTCGGTTTATTAACGTTTATGCCCCCTCCGGAGTAATAAACGACAGCAACGAGGGAACCTTTTCGCACGGACTTGCCGTATATGCATCGCACTTTAACTGTTCATTATATATAATGGGTGGTGACTGACTGTGTGCTTCGTCCGGATGTCTTTATCGGTTGCTATCGACCTAGCAGGAGTTTGCAGCAATTGACTTCCAATCTGCACGTGGTTTTCAAATGGCTGATGCAACTACAGACTCTGGCGTACCCATGTTACCTCAAATTCTGCTTCCCGATTGAATCGCTTCTATCCTTCCCCAGTACCTTGGAAATTATATCCGCTCCATTGAAAATGTCCCACTCTCCTTTTTCGACCATTTAGGTCTTCTTCTACACATTGATATAAATCCCCATATTCTACCGATTGGGCGCTCCAATTGAATCTAAACAACACCTGTCTTCATCATGAGTTCATTACGGCCGAGATATCCGAACTGCGGAAGCAGTGGTCAGCTAGAATATCCCGATACGCCCACGTCTCCGATTGGTGGGATTGTATGTCAAACCTCAGCTGTAACAATTTTTAGATTGCATCTCGAGCACTCCTTCAGGGCGAGGAGCATACCCTACAATATTAGTTAGCTTGTATTAGGAATCTTCAAGAGAGTCCCATCAATTTGGTCAACCGTAGCACGAAAAAGAATTATTACAACGTAAAAATTTCATCAATTTATATGAGGCAAATATTGGGCCTAAAGATTCGCAGTCGTTTGCGTACTCCGGTTGAGGAGGAAAGAATTAATCTGTTCTATCTCCTGCAGACTTACAAATGACCTAGTGCAAATCTCATTTTACAGGTGCAATATGAATCTGGAATAATGCATATCTGGAACATCCATTTGCCGTTCTTTTCAATCCTATTTTGAACACCTTTTTCACTGGGACGTTCCTCGCCCTCCTCTATCACCTAGACGCATATAGACCACCACCCCTTTCTGTGCAGGACAGTGGATGATTTGACCAGCCCATTCGTAAATCAGACGTCTTTGCTGCCCTTCTTCAAGGGAAGACCTCCGAATCTCCTGGGAGTGACGGTCTGGCCATAGAGTTCTGTCGTTGGTTTTGGAATATGATTGGTGATGACCTAACAGCTGTCCACAATACCATCTTATAACGTGAACATCACTGTGCTTCACAAAAGCGCGGAATTGTTGTCATCAAGAAAAAACTCCACTTTTCCCCTGTTGCCGATTTCCGTCCGATTACTCTCCTCAACATTGATTATAAACCTTTGGCCCGTGTATTGACGCCGACCTGTTCTCGGGCAGTTTGTTCACCCACAATAACACTGTGGTGTCATACAACGCACATTATTATGATGTGTGTTTCTTACTGGACATCATTGCTTATTCCTCCTCCCAGGGCGTATGCATTGCCTTAATTTCTTTGGACCTCAGGCGCGCATTTGATAGTGTTCGTCATGATTATTTCTTTGAATGTTTGGCTTGGACTGGCTTAAGTGACAGTTTTATCTCATATATCAAATGTTTATATAACGGAATTTCGAGTTGTGTGCAGGTTAATGGGTTTCTTTGATGTGAGCTTTCTACTGGCAAATCGGTGCGCCAACTCTGCTCAGCCTCTATGTCCTTGTTCATTCTTTCTTGCTTTCTTTGAATCAATAGCTGTGTCAGCTTCAAACCACGGTTTTAGGCCTTTCATTACACTGTCACAAATTTGGTGCACTGGCATATGCTGATGACGTTAGTATTATCCTTACAGATGCTGCTTATCTACGCTCCTTGTAGGACGTTTTACGCGAATTTACTGCAATTTCCGGCCTTGAAATAAATTAGGAGAATTCTGAAGCTCTTCTGTTGTACGCAGGACACCACCTCCATCACTGGTACCTTTAAGGATAACTTCGAAACCCAAGATTTTGGGCATTACCTTTACCACATTCTTGGAGGAAATGCAAAATCTAAACTGGAAACCAATTTTTAAGGCGCAGTAAGAACACAGCGCATACCTTCTATCATCGTGACCTGTATCTGTATCAATGTATCTGGGTAGTGCATCTGTACCTCTTATCGTAGCGTTGGTTTGCGGCGCAACTTTTGCCGCTGCCAAAACTATATTCCTGACGGATAACCTATGTGATCTCTGGTTCTTCTGGCAGGGCTCTGTCATTAAAGTTCCTATGTCTTCCTTGTACTTATCTCCTCTAAGGGGAGGTATCGGACTCTTTAATGTTGGCTTCGGATGCTTAGCTTTATTCCTTTGTCGCCTGAAGTAGATACTAGCCTTGAATTCCAACTTTTCTGCCTCTTGGATGACTTCTTGAGCCGCTCAACAGGATCTCGGAGATCCCATGGATGTTCGATGCGTTCCTGCCTCTCTACTCTATCTGCGCACATATTTCTTAGAGTGGTGTTATTTGGGTTTAGACTGTCTACAGCCTGGCAATCGAATAGTGCCAAAATTTATGAAGATGTCATTCAGGTATGCAACTTGCCTTGGATGCGTCTCGAACGCATTGCGTTAGCTAACCTTGACTACGAACAACTCTGGAAAAATGTCACTAGCACTATACTCCCTTGCACGGTTCACTCCATCTGGTACCAGGTAGTACACGACGTAATACCAACCCGTCATCGGCTCGCGAGTATTCATTTATGTGACTCCTTGTGCCTTGGTTGTCAACAGCCGGATACTCTACCACACAGGTGTCGAAGGCGTGACTCACGAGTCAATTTGACTTGTAGGCGCCGTTCCCTCTCTGCAACCGTCGCTAAGTTTTTCACATACTGCTGTGTGATGCAGTGCGTTTTACATATTTGGTGACTCGCGGAAGGAAGCCGTTTTCGACACCTTGCTCTACTACATCGCATTTCCGCTACTCCATGGCATCTGGCATATATAACCTTGCATGGCCTTCTTACGCAAGTTGGATTACCACACACGGTTGCTTTCTACTTCCGTATTTTCGGTTTCCGCGTATGCAGCACAATTACCTCATTTGGCTAATTGGAGACAGTCCTACTATCTACTTTGGAATTTCCCCGAAAATACTGATACCCAGCAATATTTAAATTTCCTGCGCAGAGCACAATGGAAGATTTGCTCTGGTCGCAACTTTCAACGAACTTTTGGTGTCTATCTACAAGTTCTCAATTCTTTGTCTGGCCGAGAATTACCTTCCGAGTTTACACCTTCCATTGAGGAATAATGCAATGAAATTCTATACCACCCTGCCCATAACAAAAAATAAATAAAAACACAGAAAGAAATAAAATTTAATAAAATTATTAAAAAGTAATAAAACAGGGGTATATAATTTCAGAAAATCGTAACTTAGTTACACCGAAAGTTTAGACAAAAATTGAGATGTTATGGCGAAATTATGATGTACAATACTATGGTGTATACAGAGTAACCATCTAAAACTTGTAACGCAAATATTTTGAAAATGGAAACTGGTATTTATTGGCGGTTTTCACAGCATTGATAGATAGCCAGGAGCTCGTACATTTAGCCTATTATCAGATTTTAATAATACAGAGAAAGTGTATTTTTTGAGCAAATAAACAATTTTTAAATGGAACAATGCCTAGTTGCATCAACAGAATAAATATAGGGTAAATTAGGATGTCAGTGGCGTTTGTTGCAAGATTTTAATGCAAGTGGTTTACGAGAAATCTTATTTTGAATCTTTTACGCTCCGACACTTGTACAGACGGTTCTAAATGTTTTCCACTCCACCGGTAGCGGGGCAAGCGGTGTGTCTTATCGAGAGGTTATGCCAGGAGGCTTAGCTCATACCTCCTCTAAAGGAAGATTAAGGGACGTAACAGGCTAAGGAAAATATCATTTCAACACATTCCCCTTAGTCTTGGCTGTAAGAATGTAGTAACTGTGAGAAGAAAACAGCAGTAACATTACAACACAACGACATAAGCAGTATAAAAACTAATGTTTAGGAATTAGAAGCAGCATATCATTGTACAGCAAGCAAGTTTTAAACAAAAAGGTTTTCAAAATTTACTGCTTTGCCTACCCATTATCAACTAACGTATGCTTTTTATTTCCATAACGCCCTTATGAAGTATGGTTTTTACGTTCTTCGTGGCAACGATTTAAGGCAGAAATTATTTAAACTTACAGTCTAAGTTACACTTTTCCCAATTTGGTTGCATGCAAGAACCGTAACGACAAACGGACGCTTATCTATTCCACAACTCATCTTTTTACTGTCTTTACTATTTGCCTATAATAAGGAGGGAAAGTGTTGTATTCCACCCAAAAATTAAAAAACCAGATTCATCGGAAATTCATCTTTAGAGACCCACTGAATCCAAAGAAAGCAATTTTACTTTTCGTACTACGCACTTACATAAGCAGTGGAAGTATCGTAATCCACCCAAAAATTCAATAACAGGATTCATTGGATTCCAAAGAAAGCATTTTTACTTTCCCTACTACGTAGATACACGAGGAAGAGAAAGTATTGCATTCCACCCAAAAATTAAACAAAGAGATTCACCGGAAATATACGCTTTAAGACCCCTGAATCTAAAGAAAGCATTATTACCTTCTGTACTACATAGCTACAGGATGTAGAGAAAGTATTGTATTCCATCCAAAAATTCCATAAAGAGATTCACCGGAAACACACGTTTTGAGACCCCCTCAATTCAAAGCAGGGATTTTTACTTTCTCTAGTACGTAGTTAGAGTAAGCAGAGCAAGTGTTGTGTTCCACCCAAAATTGAATAACGATATTAATCCTCGGAACAGAAATACTCGCTTTAAGACTCCCTGAAACCAAACAAAGCATTTTTACTTTCTCTACTACGCAGTTACAGCAAGTGGAGCAAGTATTGTGTTCCATCCAACAATTGAATGAGATTCACCGGATATACACGTTTTGAGACCCAATGAATCCCAAAAAAGCATTTTGACTTTCTCTACTACGTAGTTGCAGTAAATAGAGCAAGTATTATGTTCCACCAAAAAACTGAATAACGATATTCAACGGAAATTCACGTTTTCAGACTCCCTGAATCCAAAGAAAGTATTTTTAGTTTCTCTACTATCTAGTTACAGTAATTAGAGAAGGCACTGTGTTCCACCAAAAAATTTAATAACGATATTCAATGGAAATATACGTATTGAGAGCCCTGAATCTAAATTAAACATCTTTACTTTCTCTACTACATATGTACAGTAAGTAGAGAAAGTATCATGTGCCATCTGAAAATTCTGCGTCGTAATTTCAACAGAAATCATGTTTGTGACCTATGAATCCAATGAATTTATTTTTAGAAAATTGTCTAAGTGTGTGTGTGTGTATATGTATCCACGAATAGCATAACTGAAAAGCAAAAGGTTTGGCTAAAACCCGAACTTGGTGTTTAAGTTCAACTTCTTCCAGGAATGCGACACTGAGATTTTAAAGAAAATCTTCCACTCCAAACTACCCTTTACATTGGACATTTTGCGAAATTTTTTATTCTTTCAAAAATGTCTCCAAGAATTTTGATTAAAATACATATGTTTAAGCTATATTCATGATAAATATAATGTATGTATTTTATTTTCTAGGAATGGTCTGTAAATTAGTCTTCATTGCCAATGCCTTTTTACAATTAGTAAATCGTAAGAGAGAGAGAGAGAGAGAGAGAGAGAGAGAGAGAGAGAGAGAAAAAAAAATCTTACCGCACAACATCTGTATAATCTTGTTATTATTTTATGTCAAAGAAGGTTTATATTTTAGCTATTCTGAAATTTTCTGTGTTATTAGTTTAAATTTTCAAATTTTTTATACATTTCTCAACTGCAAATACCTACCCTTACTTCCTTCCTTAATTCCTTCCTTCCTTCCTTCCTACCATCCTTCCTTCCTTACTTTCATTCTTTCTCGTGTTCATCTAAACAGAACAGAATTTCAAAGCTATCATGTCTATGGCTCGCATTCGGGTGGTCGTGGGTTGGATTCCTCTGGCCGACCTTCCTGATCCATAGGCTTTTTCGGGGGGGGGGTTCCGGTTCGCCAGGCGAGTGCTGGGAAGGATTCTCACATCCCCGAATTTCCGAACCACCATTTCATCTCCATTCTAATTTCACTTCATCTTTCATCCCTTGGTCTCTTTCGTGTTTGGAAGTGTCGGCGATGGTGTTTCGGTGCAGTGTGACACGGGAAACAGATGCTTTTTGTGACTTTCTCCGTCCCTCAGGTTTCGGCTGATTGTTGGGAGTATCCTAACATTCTTGAGGGGCATTGGACACTCTCTGTGCTGGGTGGGGTCCCCGGTCTGCCTGTATGTCTGACGGGGAGTCTCTATCTGAAAACTTAGGAACCCTGCCATTCCTGTGCCGTTTTTCCTGGTTCCGACGCCCGGTGTCTTGTCCCCCTCATCCTCCCCCCCCCCCTCATTCACGTAGAGTTCAGCTTTGAGGGATTTGATTATCGCTTTAACTCAATATGTTCTGGTTATACCTACAATGAATTGTGAAAGTAAATGATGAAGGTTTATCGGTATTAACATGACAGAGATGCAAAATAAGCTTTGTAAGAAGAATGAGTAAAGAAGGTCATGTGAATGCATCACATAATATTTCAGGGCAAAACCTCAATATGCATGCGTCTCTGTGAACAACATAAATCCAAAGCAAAAAGTTGGTTAAATACCAAACTTGATATTTACGTTCAGCATCTTTCAAAGGATTTCTAAGAAAATCTCCCCATCCTGAATAACACTTTACATGGAAAAATTTTCGAAATTTATTTTCTTAAAAATGACTAATTATTTTGATTAAAATACTCGCTGTTTAAAACATTTTCATGACAAATGAAACATATTTTGAACTGACTGAGAAGAGCCTCTAAAGTCTTCTTCATTCTGATGACTTTTGAATAATTGGTAAATTCTAAAAGATTGAACAATGTTTTGTTAAACAAGAAATGCAAAGCCTGTTAAAACACGCAGTTCGTTATACATATATTTAATGAGATTAACTAATTTCCAGACATTTTTTATTATTAGTTTGAATGTATTTTGTAACTGAGAAGTCGTTAGTCGTTTTGTTTTTGTTGCGGTCATACAAACAGCATGGAATTACAAAGCAACACGTAGTGACACGCTTTTTGAAAATGAGACTATCCCTTTATCTACGTATACTACAACGAAACCTGTAAATTTGAACTTTTTCTTTGGTATTTAATTAAAATCCTTTAGCCGGGTAGGCCATTACAGACGGTGAATTAACGAAATAGTTAAAATGATGCTTATATGAGCCCGAGGTCCCTAGAAATTAGAATCTAACATTCATCTTCTCAGGATAACAGGAAACCCTGGAAAAAAAAGTTTACCCAGGTATTTCACATTAACCGAGATTCTAACTCAGGACCTCTTGAATGTGAGGCAGACCCCCACACCACTCAGATGAGCTAAATGTGATTTGCAAGTTTATCTGGATTACAAGAAGTAGACAGAAAAATGAGATTTAGAAAAAATAATTTGCAGAATGGTGAAAAGAAAAAAATTATGTCAATGGAACACATTAGTTTGTTCAAACTAAATAATAATTTAATCTATACTTATATATGATTCTTTCTGATCATAATTCTCGCGGTAATGCAAAGAGCATGGAGCTTCAAAGACACCACATAAAAATCTGACTATCGTTTGAACTACTGCATTCTTCTTATACTTACAACGAAATTTGTAATGGCAGTTCATTTCAATTAACAAGAAGACTCTTTCACTCAAGCTGTGTGTAGGACAACGTTGAAAAGATGGAATCAGATTGAAAAATTCAGTGTCAAAACCGAGATTTGAACTACGGATCTTCCAGTTTATGTCCAGGTGGCGGTGCGGTAACGCGTGCGACTGGCTTTCGAGGGACCCCTAGTTCGCTTCCCGGCTACCGCCCAATCTGACACAAGGGTTTTTTTTTCGAGAGTTTTCGCGGGTCGTCAGGCGATTGCTGATATGATTTCTCTCAGCCCCCAATATCGTTCAATTCCTCATTTTATTCGTCCTTAACCCCCTTAGGTCTGTTTCAGAGTTGGAAGTGTTGGCAATGGTATTCCGGTGCGGCGTGGCACAGAAAAAGTATGCTCTCTGTGCAACCTTATCCGTCTCTCGGTCTTCGTCTTGTTGCCAGCGTATAAGGACCGCTTCTTGGGGGCGTTGGCCCCTCTGTTTGGGGTGGGGTCCTCGGTTTGCCTGGCCAACTGTCACGGCGTCACATTCTGGAAATTTTAGGAACCTTGTCATTGCTGTGCCGTCACTCCTGGTTCCGGCCGTTCGGTGTCCCTCCCTTCTGGGAGCGCCCCCTCGAGGGGCACAAGCACAATATCCTCATTCACTGGATCGGGGTCGAGTCCCCTCCGTTACACATTCCATTCCACACTAGACCAGAGAAGTATTTTAAGAATTCAGAACGTGAATCTTAATAAAAAGTCATTTTTGGTGGGCCATCTTCAGATTTGTAACTTGAAACCAATTTAGTTTGCAGAATAGAGTGTTTTCAAATGAACCAATTGCATCAAAAGCACATCAACCTCTCTGTATTAATACTTCCGGTCATTATTTCGAAAATTTAGCTTATATGGTCTTAACAGAATTAAACAGTTATATAGAAAATGCATATTTTGCGCTAAAGGTTGTTTCCTCGTATCTGTTAACACTTTCTCCTTTTGCATACAATACCTAAATAGGTGTTTTTACTCTACGTCTACTATACGACTGGCACGGTTTTTCTTCCTTTCTCTTGCGAGTGTGTAGGTAAGGGGAATTATGTTTCAAATAAAACAATCTTTATTCGTTTGCAGTAACAAACGCAAAATATATCTCATTTTGAAGAAAATTTAATGCTGTACTTAATTGTTCCCAAACTGCTTAAACAGTTTGACATTAATATTACTTTTGCTGCCATATTTTTAAAACATTACTGAATATTATCACAACTGAATGTGCCAACTGTATGGAATGACACACTTAGCGTTAAACGTTGTGATAAATATCTATGACAATTAAAAGCAAAACGAATTTATATTCAGGGTAATAAGCACTCTCGGAGTACGGATAGAACGTTTTATTGGTAATAATAATGAAACTATTATTATTAATATTATTATTTATTACTAGCAACAAACGTTAAAAACAAGATATACATTATGCGAACCTTGTTTCTCAAGAATATTACTGAATCTTACACTTGTTTAGGACCCGCATAAATGGTGTGGTATTTGATTTTTAACAACAAATTATGCAACGGAAATGTTAACTTATTTCGCTTGAATAGTTCTAGTAAGGAGAAAAATATTTGGTTTCGTCTTCTTACCTCTTAGAGACACGTCGCTGAATTATACCAGCATACAAGGAAGTAAATGTGACCTTTGAGACGATCCAGCACTTGCTGTTGGTTTCGGCATGATCAGTGGAGAAGAAACTTCTTCCTCCTCTTTCTCTACACCCCTTGGCCCCTTGGCCCATTGGAAAACATCTGATGTCCACTGAACAACATTCGGTAGCATAAACTAAAGAAAAACAAAAGCGAATTACAATACTTCTGGGGATTCTTATAAGTAAAGAGAACAAGCCCTTCAAAGGTTGTGTTCAAAATGACCACCGGCAGCTTCAATATACGCTTCCGTCTGCTATGGAAAGACTGCTGCACACCTTCTAGCATTTCAGCGGAAATTGCATAGCAAGCAACAGTAATATATCATTTCATATCGTGTGGTGTAGTTGGTACATCCTTGTAGACATTGTCTTTCAGCCTTCCCAAAAGAAAAAATCTGATGTGTTACACTCACATGACTTTCTCTACTCTTGTACAATCTATTTTTACAAACGCCTATTCTCCATATGCTTCATGTTAATGGAGATATCGAGATGTCAATCTTATTGGTAATTTTCTTGTAGATGCAAGGGGAATATGGTAGGTTATAAGCGATAGTCAAATATTTTAACGCTGGTTGCTATGTGGCGCATTTCATTCTCTTTGCATGTCGGACATAAAAAAAATGAATAACGAATTTGAGAAAAAGTATAAGTATCTATTGAAAAATTTAAGGAAATAACAAGCAATATCTCGAAAACGGTTCACCCAACAAAAGAAATGTATATGACATAAGTTGTGTATTTTAACGCGATCTACATTTTTTGTGTAGTAAAATTCTGTCTATCTCTTACGGTTTACCAGTTATGCAAAAGTCGTTCACAATGAAGAATACTTTTGGAGACATTCCCAGAAAATTCGAGATATACATTTCATTTCTCATGACATTATCTTAAACATATGATATTTTAATGAAAATCGTTAGAGCCATTTTTGAGAAAATTAAAATTTTCGAAAAATGTTCCATGTAAAGGGTAGTCTGGGGTGGGGGGATTTTCTTGAAAACCTTCGTGTCGCATCTCTGGAAGATACTGAACCTAAATACCAAGTTTGGTGTTTATCCGACTGTTCGTTTTTGAGTTATGCTGTTCACAGACACACACACACACACACACACACACACACACACAGACACACACACGGACATGTTTCCAAAAATGCTTTTTTTGGATTCAGTGGGTCTCAAAACATGTATTTCCGGTGAAATCTCGGTATCGAATTTTTGGGTGGAATGCAATACTTCCCCTACTTACTATACGTAGTAGAGAAAGTAAAAAATGAATAACGAATTTGAGAAAAAGTATAAGTATTGGAAAATTTAAGGGATTAACAAACAATATCTCGAAAACGGTTCACTCAACAAAAAAAATGTATATGATATAAGTTGTGTATTTTAACGCGATCTACATTTTTTGTGTAGTAAAATTTTGTCTATCTCTTATGGTTTACCAGTTATGCAAAAGTCGTTCATAATGAAGAATACTTTTGGAGACATTCCAAGAAATTTCGAGATATACATTTCATTTCTCATGACATTGTCTTAAACATATGATATTTTAATCAAAATCGTTAGAGCCATTTTTGAGAAAATTAAAATTTTCGAAAAATGTTCCATGTAAAGGGTAGTCTGGGGTGGAGGGATTTTCTTGAAAATCTTCGTGTCGCATCTCTGGAAGATACTGAACGTAAATACCAAGTTTGGTGTTTATCCGACTGTTAGTTTTTGAGTTATGCTGTTCACAGACACACACACACACAGACACACACACAGACACACACACACACACAGACACACACACGGACATGTTTCCAAAAATGCTTTTTTTGGATTCAGGAGGTCTCAAAACATGTATTTCCGGTGAAATCTCGGTATCGAATTTTTGGGTGGAATGCAATACTTCCCCTACTTACTATACGTAGTAGAGAAAGTAAAAAGTCTAAAGTGGTCGGGTCCGGTGAACGGGCCGGCCAAGTTACAGATCCTCTTCGTCCAACACAGAGATTAGGAAAAAATTCCTTAAGACAAACCGTAGTATTTCGTGTACTATGGGCTTGACATCTATCAGGTTGGTAACCACAGGTTCCTCCTAGTCTGCAAAGGAACGTCTGCTAGCATCTGTGGCAAATGGTCTGTCAGGAGGCTGCGATATTTGTGCGAGTTCATTGCTCCTTCTATGAACAAAGGGCCTATGAGCTGATGGTTCACTATCCCACACCACACGTTTAACTCCATGGACGCTGACGTTCCACCTATGTCGATGGAGAATGCGCCAGTACACTTTCCAGAATTATGCTACTTACACGTGCGATTGTGCGGGAACTAATTTGCGGATCTACTGCAACGGCAGCCAAAACATTAATTTATACCTTTTCTACAGTCACTTGTTTGTTTCTGTTACCTTTTCTAGTTGTTACAGTACCACTTTCATGTAATTGTTTGAAGGGGTTGATAAATAATTGCCGAGATAGTTGACGTCTATCCGCATACCCCGTACAGGAACGAACTGCATTCTTCCTACACTCTCCATACACAATGAGCATGTCAATTCTTTCTGCATTAGTAAACCTCATCTTCCACTCACGACTTATTCCTTGAACTGTCACAAACTAACTGACCAGAATGTCGCAATGTAAACAATCATAACAACATCGTACCCAGCAATTAAGCAGGTTAAATGGGACAAACAATTGTCGGGGTGGAAACTATTCAAAATACGATTTTTCATAAATCCCTTGCACCTGCTGCAACAAGGACCATTGGCATTCTAATTTACCCTACCTTTATTTTGTTGATGTAACTAGGTATTGTTCCATTTATAAAATTGTATGCTTGCTCCAAGAATGCACTTTCACAGTATTATTAAAATATGTTTATACGCTAAATGTACGAGCTCCTGACCACCAATCAGTGTTGTGAAAACTGCACATCAATAGCACTTTCCATTTCCGAAACATTTGCGGTGAAATGTTTAGGTCATTCAACCTGTATATGTGGCCACGCCTTCACTTGCATGTACTGCAGAGGTAGGATTTTTATGATATGCTGTTTATTGTTTAATGTGGGCAACATACTGGTCTTGGAAGTTAGTTTCTTGCAAACAGATAAGAAGAGGTTGGTGTTTGTGTACTGATTGCATACTATAAATATTCATACTGGGGCCGAAATCAATCTACACTCTATTGGAGCAAAAACGACCCGGTATAAAATGGGTGAGTTACTGCCATCTTATAGTGTAGTAGAATTGCAAACGTCTTCAGCATATGCTGGCAATTTTCTTTTTAAGAATGAAAAACGTCGTTTCATGCTTTTGTCTTTTAAAATACAGTGATGTGCATCCTAAAATACATATTTTCTAAATATTACAGTGCGACAGCTACTGGATTCGAATTTCCTCTTGTTCTCTTTAAGAGACTTTTGAGTTGCATATAGTTTAGTAGGTGTTTGTTTTGAGTGTGAGATAAACTTTCTTTTAGTGGAGGGAGTTGTGAATCTAGATCGTGATTAGTAAGCGTAGGCTTTCACGGCCGGTGTTCGTAATTCTAAAAGAGTCTTCCAGGCTGATTTACCATGGTCTGCTGGAGTAATTGGATCCAGACGTTTCGTCCACTACTGCGGTGGACATCATCGCTGGCGTGGTCGCAGTCTTCTTGGTGAAGGTACAGTTGTGTCTGAGGCGTCGACTTTTTTTTTGGGGGGGGGGAAACAGGAATAAAGGTCTAAGGAAAAACAGAAATATATATAGGTTATAGAAAGGAAAAAGGAAGAGGAAAAGAAGGATCTTGTTCTGTGGTGGCGCTATTTATTGGGGGCATAATTGGCATCGTGATGGCCGGTACCGCCGAAGCAAACCTGCGGTTCGTGGGTAATTACTAGAAAACGGAGAGGTCCAAAGTGGACACACTCCTCAGTGGGGAATAGGTGAAAGTCATGGCCGAGGCCCTGAACAGTAACCTAGAAACAGTGGTGACTTAACAGTTGATGATGGTACCGAGCCCGGGCTTGTTACCTCCGGGCATCGGAGTGTGGGTGGTGCAGTCGTCCCGCGTCGGTGGTTGCGTATCCGGGCTTTTACCTCCGGGCACGTGGATGTGGCGATGCGGCGTGAGGTGATGCAGCGTGTGGAGAGGGGTTGTCGATGTGATGGTGCAGGTTCCCCTCCATGCGTTTGTTGAGATCCTGAAGCCGATCAAAACCGTCAGCCGTCTGGTTGCGGCTTTCCTCCATGTAGTCGAGTGCGTCTAGGTGTTGCTGTTGAATCTTGGAGAGTGCCTCTTTGTGGTGCTGCGTGAGTTCCTTTGTGATGCGCCGACTGTCCGGGATGCGGCATTTATACACGGGAGGGTCTTCTCTGATTGGCTCGGGGCTCGCTGAGGCAGTGCGGTAGGTGGGAGGGGCTTAGTTGCATACTCGGCGCTACTAGATTCTGATTGGTTCGCGTTGTTTGACTGTCTGTTAATGTCATCGATGATGGGGCACCAAGTTGGACTCACGGTATATGCCCACTCACACCTTCCCTTCGAGACTCCGCAGAGGTAACATCTCGACGCTTCGCCGAGATCACCGAAATGTGGAAGAGAAGGAAACGCCGTGCCGCCGAAGCTTCCACCGCTGCTTCCCCAGCTACTGCTGAGGAGCCCAGCGCTCTCCAGCCTACTCCGGCCGCAGACCTCGTCAGCAGCTTCACCGGCATCTGCCGGGAAGGCTGCATCGCCGCCACCGCTGTCCGGGCGCAGCTACGCTTCTGCCGCTGCTTCACCCGGTCGCAGCATTACAGCACCGGAGCCTGACCCTGTTGCCACCAGCTCTGTTTCTCAGGGCTGTACGACGGCACCGACTGCCGCCGGCTTACCTCCATTGGTGAGCTCGATGTCACCGCCGACGCGCCCTCCGGCAGATGGGCGCCACGGTGTAGTTTTCTGTGGAGTATCGAGGGACCTTCCAGTACACTTCGTGGTGGATGCCGCAAGACACCACTGGCGCTCGGCAATGCATCCCGAATTTCCTCAAAACGAGGGCCAACACCGCTGGTTCGCCTCCATCTGGGTTCCGCCTCGGACGCTCAGGCGGCCTTGGGGTCAAGCCTGCCTCTGCTGGGGCAGTGTTTGCGCATCGAGGCCAGGAGGAGTCAACGCCCGGTACCCTGCCGCCGCTGTTGTGTCTTCGGTCACACAGCGGAGGCATGCATCGCTGCACCTCGGTGCCACTACTGCGGGGCAGGTTGCCTCACAGCAAACAGCACCGCCCACGACCTTCGCCGATTCTGCGCCACCTGCTCCGGGCATACGCACTTCACAGGGCAGTTCCAGTGCCCCTGTACCCCCGGAGCAGCCAACCGACTGGGACAACTACATTAACGACAACCACCGAACAGCCTCCGCCGACGACGGCCCGTGTAAGGGCCAAACATCAAGCAACGCATCCAGAACTTCAAGATACGTTGTCTGCCATGCAGGCAACACTCCAAGGCTTCACCACTCGCTTGGCTGAGTTACGCCGTGAAACCAACACGCGCCTTGCGTCCGTGGAGGCCAAGCAGCGGACCTCGGCCAGAGCGATCAGCACCCTCTCAAGGCAGATCACGCACCTACAGCAAGATGACGGGATGCTCGCTTCGGTCCACCGTAAGCTGGAGTGCTTCGAGGAGCATCTCGTCGAACCGGACGACGACGCCGAGGATGGAAGCGACGACTGACCCACGCGACTTGGAGCCATTCAGGCTTCAATTGCTGGGCTTCGAGAGCTCCAGACCGAAGTCAACCACTACATTTCAAACTCCAAAGCAGTACTTCAGGACACCCTGACAAACCAAGACTTCCATGGCCAGAAGCTCACACTTAACCTGACAATACGAAGCATTGTCAAAGAAGAACTCCGCTTATTTAGGAAGCTTCAGCAAGCAGACGCCGATCCACCGGACTGGCCTGACGCATCTCCCAGAGGCCGCGTTAGGCACCCGAGACATTACTGACCAGAATCGCACTCAACTCTACAGCGGCGGCATCCTGGAAACTTGTCAGCCAACACACTCCCTCTTTACTTTCCTTTACCTTTCACCCTGAATTCCCAAGGGCGCAAGTAGGGCCTCGGTCATTCTTGCGTCCTGGCGCTTCACCTTCACCTGGCTTAGGCCCTAGTGGCCGGCCAATATATCCTTACCCTGAATACGCCGGTGCAACGGCGGTACAGTCGCATTATCACTCCAAATTCCTCTTTCTTACTTCTTCCTTTTTCCATTCCACTCCGGTGGAGGAGTTTTTAGTGGGTATGGCGACTATTGTTGAGCCCTACACTGTCAGTCCCGACTCCCATCGGGGCTGGGGCAAGTCATTAAATCATTTTCTCCTCCACTCGAAAAAAGAAGAAGAAAAAAGACCGTTATCTCAACAAAACCTTCAACCACCATCCGAGACATAAACGGGCTATGATGCAAACTCTTCTACACCGCGCTTCCCGCATTTGTGAGCCTCACCTACTACCACAAGAGCTGCACCATTTGGAACAAGCCTTACAAGCCAATGGCTATTCTGCACAAGAAATAAAGAGAACCTTCCGACCACCCAGACGTCAGCCGATCTCTGCTAAGTCGACCCCACCTAAGAGCAAAGGCACGCTATTCCTTCCCTATGTTCAGAACGTCACCGACAGGAATGAACGCTTCCTGCGACACCATAATATCAAGACGGTTATCAAGCCTACTAGAAAGCTCAATAGCTTACTACGCTCAGCCAAGGACCCGAGGGACCTCCTCTCCTCGGCTGGCGTATAACGGATCTCCTGCTCGGTGGTGCAGCATATATTGGCACGACGCAACGCAGTATCAACACCAGACTAAACAAACACAAGAGATGCTGCCGTCTTGGACAATTTGAAAAGTCAGCGGTCGCTAAACATGCTATAGAAGCGGAGGGGGAGCATGTCATCAGGTTTCAGGACACCAGCATTCTATCTAACATCCCACAATACCATGTTCGACTACAGCGCGAAGCCATAGAAATTTATAAGCATTCCAACAACTTCAATAGGAAGGAAGAAGCCCTCAAGCTCAACAAAACTTGGTGTCCATCATCGATGACATTAACAGACAGTCAAACAACGCGAACCAAACAGAATCTAGTAGCGCCGAGTATGCAGCTAGGCCCCTCCCACATACCGCACTGCCTTAGCGAGCCCCGAGCCAATCAGAGAAGACCCCCCGTGTATAAATACCGCATACCGGATAAGTGCTTGAAGACCCCGGGCGGATGGCATCCCCCCGGGGCGGAACGGGGTGAAAGGGCAGCCCCACACCTACGACGACCACGGCACCCACCAGAACATGAGTGGCATGTACAGAAGAGGAACTCCACTCTTAGCACACTGCCTTCTAAGGCAGTCACGTAGAACTGTAGCTCCTGCAGCTCCAGCAGCGCCTTTATTAAGGTAGACTGGGTGCGACAGAAAGAACATTAAACTAATAAAAAAAATAATAAAAATTAAAAATAGATTATTATAGTAAATAAATAAACAAATATATACATACATGTATATTTATCCCTGTTGTAAATAAGATGCTCACCCCCTTTCCTCGTGTATATACCCTTTCCCATCCCCCTTTATTGCAGAACCATCAGCAGCACGCTGAAGATGAACAACCTCTCCGGCCGAAGCCATCATAAACCGTACGTACCCTAACTGATTACTTGGCATGACACCTAGCACCTCAATCCTCTTAGCATGAGCATGACTACCACCACTAACCATAGGTTCCTGGTCTGAGCTATGCCAAGGCCAGTACCTAACCTCCACTCTGTCTGCATACTCTCTTGTATGTAGGCACCTTTTTAGAAATCACCCACTAACATTCGGTTTGCTTCGGCGGTACCGGACATCAGTTTACCTTCGACTTTCCCTTCCATCACCGTAGAGTAGTTAGTGCATATTAGGGGACACGATGTATATCCCTTTCGGATAATCGTCACCTGGTGTGGCGGAGGCGGGGCCACAGCAGAAAAAAGCGCAGCCAGCCACACGCCCCTGAACAGCGTGCCTGCACGCTACTCCGCAGTCGTCCGGGGAGTTCACCGTCAGCTCCCTGACGTGCTATTACTCACCGCCGCTCAAAGCTTCTGGCCGTCTGCGGCCAAAGCGTCTCGTATTCGAAACGACAGGGGTCCTACACCGCTAGTCCGCCTCACATTCTTGGATGAGGGCGAATACTCGCTGGCCCTCGGCGCAGGACTGCCCTTGTTAGGGCAAACACTGTCGCTCGAGGCCAGTCGTAGTGTGCGTCCAACTCAGTGCCGACGCTGCTGCCTATACGGGCATACCGCCTCGTCCTGTGACGCCGCACCCCGCTGCCACTATTGTGGCAATGGGACCATCACCTCCGACTGCTGGGCACACGACCTGACACACCGCCGCCGCTTCTGCGCCTCCTGCGGGGCAAGGGGCACTACACGGGCCAGGCCGTCTGCCCTCTCTACCCTCGTAGAGCCACGCCGCACTTCTCAGAGACACCGCAGAACCTCACACCTACACCGCAAAACATCACTTCATCATGCGACTCAACACGGATCCAGGCACAGATAGCAGCTGCGAACCAACCCATCCTCGATGTCATCCAGAACCTCCATGCTGAGGTGTTAAACCTAGCTGGCAGGTTCACTGCCCTGGAAGAGCATCTAAGCGCACAGTCCACAGAAGTCGACAACGTCATCGACGAAGCACACGAAACCTCGACCAAACGCCTCCTCAAAAGCAACCACCGCCAGTACACCGACCACGCATTTTCCAGTAACAACCTGGATCGTAACTACTCAGCAATTACAGAACAACTCACGCAGCAACACAAAGAGGCACTCGAATACATGGAGAAAAGCCGCAACCAGGCGACTGACGCTTTTGACCGGCTCGAAGATCTCAACAAACGCATGGAGGGGAACCTGCACCATCACATTGACAATCCCCCTCCAATCGCAGCATCTTCTCATCAGCGTGCCCGGAGGTAAAGCCCGGGTACGCAACTACCGACACGGAACGACTATGGACCATCCACACACCGATGCCCGGAGGTAACAGGCCCGGGCTCGGAGCCATCATTGCCTGTTAATGTCACCACCGTTCATAGGTCCCTGCCAGGGTTTCGGCCATGGCAGATACCTATCCACCACAGCGGAGAATTCCGCACTTTCACAGTAATCACCCACAAGCCGCCGGTTTGCTTAGGCGGTACCGGCCACCATGAACACCATTATGCCCCCATTAAATAGCGCCACAACAGAATAAGATCCTTCTTTTCCTCTTCCTTTTTCCTTTGTACTACCTTATATATATATTCCTGTTTCCCCCCCCCCAAAAAAGTCGACGCCTCAGACACAACTGTACCTTCACCAAGAAGACTTCGACCACGCCAGCGATGATGTCCACCGCAGTAGTGGACGAAACGTCTGGATCCAATTACTCCAGCTGACCACGGCAAATCAGCCCGGAAGACTCTTCTAGAATTACATCGTGATTGTTCTGTATTTTCAGTCGCGGCTCGGTTTTCGGTTTTTTAGCTTGTTCTGGTTTATTATGTATTACAGTTGCCGAATTTACAATTGTTACTTTCTCTATTACGTACAGTAAGTAGGGGAAGTATCGTATTCCACCCAAAAATTCGATACCGAGATTTAACCGGAAATACACGTTTTGAGACCCCCTGAATCCAAAAAAGCATTTTTTGAAACATGTCCGTGTGTGTCTGTGTGTCTGTCTGTGCGTCTGTCTGTGAACAGCATAACTCAGAAACGAACAGTCGGATAAATACCAAACTTGGTATTTAGATTTAGTATCTTCCAGAGATGCGACACGAAGGTTTTCAAGAAAATCCCCTCACCCCAGATTACCCTTTACATGGAACATTTTTAGAAAATTTTAATTTTCTCAAAAACGGCTTTTTCGATTTTGTTAAAATATCATATGTTTAAGTATTTTCATGACAAATGAAATGTATATCTCGAATTTTCTGGGAATGTCTCAAAAAGTATTTTTCATTGTGAACGACTTTTGCATAACTGGTAAACCATAAGAGATAGACAAAATTTTGCTACACAGAAAATGTAGATCACGTTAAAATACACAACTTATGTCATATACATTTCTTTTGTTGAGTTAACCGTCTTCGAGATATTGCTTGCTATTTCATTAAATTTTCCAATACTTGTACTTTTTCTCAAATTCGTTATTAATTTTTTTATGTCCTGGACATGCAAAGAGAATAGAATGCGCCACATAGCAACCAGCGTTAACATATTTGACTATCGCTTAAAAGCTATCATATTTCCCTGCATCTACAAGAAAATTACCAATAAGATTGACATCTCGATATCTCGATTAACATGAAGCATATGGAGAATAGGCGTTTGTAAAATTAGATTGTACAAGAGTAGAGAAAGTCATGTGGGTGTAACACATCAGATTTTTTTATGTTCTGGACATGTAAAGAGAATAGAATGCGCCACATAGCAACCAGCGTTACAATATTTGACCATCGCTTAAAAGCTACCATACTCCCCTTGCATCTACAAGAAAATTACCAATAAGATTGACATCTCGATATCTCGATTAACATGAAGCATATGGAGAATAGGCGTTTATAAAAATAGATTGTACAGGAGTAGAGAAAGTCATGTGAGTTTAACACATCAGATTTTTTTGTTACTGGTTGTTCTTTCGTATTGAAAATGGCCGAGTCGGAGGAAGTAGCGGGGGGACGTTTCGTTGAATTTGGTGCGAGCGTTACCGCCTATTCAAAAATAACTGGTTTTAATGGTGGGAATTCAGTAGTATGTGTACTGTGATTAGGTTCTGTTTGTGGTTCAGTATGTTGTTCATCTTCGTGTTTACAGTCTTTTGCGACATGGCTTGGTTGTTTACATAAGTAAGTCGTACCATTTTATACCACATGCATGGACTCTGGGATTTCATCTTAGTCATCTCTGTGCACATAAGCTTGACTTATAATAAAACTTAGAATATGACAAACCCTGGTACTGGCATCCCCGCTCTAAGAAACTTTATGGTTTATCCCAAACGAATATTTAGAGCTTGCATTACATGCTCCAGTACATAGTGAGCAATTACGGTGCACAAGTGTGAAGTTATTAGCCTTTGAAGTTTTCTTAACAATGGTGTTATTTCCAAAGATACGTCTAAAATATTTATTCTAGTTTTATTCTCAGTTAATTCCTGTGCTATTTCCTTGTTTGCTAGATAGAGGCACATACAGTTTCTGGCAAATCTAGATGCAAAGCGTATGTTTGTAGGCTTAATTAGCTTACCAATAGCATACACATATTCTTTTAGTGCGAGACCATCCGTAGAATCTAAGCCGATAGCTGTTTCTATCGTAGGGAAGACGTCCTTCTGTGTAACAGTGTCATACCTTTTAGACGATTGGGATCCATTTGGTTGTATTTCCGAAATGGTGGCCCCTTGTTCAGAGATCATTTCGACGTAATGATTGGTTTTTTCTTCGTTTCTAGAGGTTAGGTACATATGTAGGACTTAGCTGTCTAGACGTACTTAACGTGATTAAGCTGTTTTAGCATAATAACTGTACTGATAACAACTTACAGTGATACGAGGTGAATTAAAACACTCTTGTAGATCTCTTGTATGCAGTTTAACTATTAACTGCTCAATAAAGAATTAAAATAGGCAAGGGAAAACGCGGAACTTTTCTACAGAAACCATGACCTACCTTACCCAAGCGTCTTTGTGTGAACCTAGAAGTTTACCTTTACGTATTTTTTATGGACGCTCTTTAACTGCTATGGTCCTTAGCGTCGCTGCCATATTGGGCGTTAAAGTTCGGAAAATTTGCTCATAGACCTCCTTATTAGGTTTCAGGTCCTTTTACGTGTCGTAAAGTTACGACACTGGACCATTGATATTAATTCCCTTCCGAACGTCTGTTTACTGTTTACTGTTTACTGTTTACTGTTTACTGTTTACTGTTTACTGTTTACTGTTTACTGTTTACTGTTTACTGTTTACTGTTTACTGTTTACTGTTTACTGTTTACTGTTTACTGTTTACTGTTTACTGTTTACTGTTTACTGTTTACTGTTTACTGTTTACTGTTTACTGTTTACTGTTTACTGTTTACTGTTTACTGTTTACTGTTTACTGTTTACTGTTTACTGTTTACTGTTTACTGTTTACTGTTTACTGTTTACTGTTTACTGTTTACTGTTTACTGTTTACTGTTTACTGTTTACTGTTTACTGTTTACTGTTTACTGTTTACTGTTTACTGTTTACTGTTTACTGTTTACTGTTTACTGTTTACTGTTTACTGTTTACTGTTTACTGTTTACTGTTTACTGTTTACTGTTTACTGTTTACTGTTTACTGTTTACTGTTTACTGTTTACTGTTTACTGTTTACTGTTTACTGTTTACTGTTTACTGTTTACTGTTTACTGTTTACTGTTTACTGTTTACTGTTTACTGTTTACTGTTTACTGTTTACTGTTTACTGTTTACTGTTTACTGTTTACTGTTTACTGTTTACTGTTTACTGTTTACTGTTTACTGTTTACTGTTTACTGTTTACTGTTTACTGTTTACTGTTTACTGTTTACTGTTTACTGTTTACTGTTTACTGTTTACTGTTTACTGTTTACTGTTTACTGTTTACTGTTTACTGTTTACTGTTTACTGTTTACTGTTTACTGTTTACTGTTTACTGTTTACTGTTTACTGTTTACTGTTTACTGTTTACTGTTTACTGTTTACTGTTTACTGTTTACTGTTTACTGTTTACTGTTTACTGTTTACTGTTTACTGTTTACTGTTTACTGTTTACTGTTTACTGTTTACTGTTTACTGTTTACTGTTTACTGTTTACTGTTTACTGTTTACTGTTTACTGTTTACTGTTTACTGTTTACTGTTTACTGTTTACTGTTTACTGTTTACTGTTTACTGTTTACTGTTTACTGTTTACTGTTTACTGTTTACTGTTTACTGTTTACTGTTTACTGTTTACTGTTTACTGTTTACTGTTTACTGTTTACTGTTTACTGTTTACTGTTTACTGTTTACTGTTTACTGTTTACTGTTTACTGTTTACTGTTTACTGTTTACTGTTTACTGTTTACTGTTTACTGTTTACTGTTTACTGTTTACTGTTTACTGTTTACTGTTTACTGTTTACTGTTTACTGTTTACTGTTTACTGTTTACTGTTTACTGTTTACTGTTTACTGTTTACTGTTTACTGTTTACTGTTTACTGTTTACTGTTTACTGTTTACTGTTTACTGTTTACTGTTTACTGTTTACTGTTTACTGTTTACTGTTTACTGTTTACTGTTTACTGTTTACTGTTTACTGTTTACTGTTTACTGTTTACTGTTTACTGTTTACTGTTTACTGTTTACTGTTTACTGTTTACTGTTTACTGTTTACTGTTTACTGTTTACTGTTTACTGTTTACTGTTTACTGTTTACTGTTTACTGTTTACTGTTTACTGTTTACTGTTTACTGTTTACTGTTTACTGTTTACTGTTTACTGTTTACTGTTTACTGTTTACTGTTTACTGTTTACTGTTTACTGTTTACTGTTTACTGTTTACTGTTTACTGTTTACTGTTTACTGTTTACTGTTTACTGTTTACTGTTTACTGTTTACTGTTTACTGTTTACTGTTTACTGTTTACTGTTTACTGTTTACTGTTTACTGTTTACTGTTTACTGTTTACTGTTTACTGTTTACTGTTTACTGTTTACTGTTTACTGTTTACTGTTTACTGTTTACTGTTTACTGTTTACTGTTTACTGTTTACTGTTTACTGTTTACTGTTTACTGTTTACTGTTTACTGTTTACTGTTTACTGTTTACTGTTTACTGTTTACTGTTTACTGTTTACTGTTTACTGTTTACTGTTTACTGTTTACTGTTTACTGTTTACTGTTTACTGTTATTAATAACCAATATAAATAATAATGAATAATAAATATAAATCATAACAATAATTAATATAAATAATAACAATAATAAGTAGTAATTATTAACAATAAATAAATAATAGAAATACAATATACAAAAATAATTAAATATAAATAAATAATAATTCTAAATAATAATCATAATAGTAATAATTCAAATTAATAATCATAATAGTAATTATAATAACTCATAATCATCCATAATAATGCACGATAATTCATCTTAATAGTACATATTATTAAAAATAGTTCATAATAATAATCAATAATAATAGTAACAATAAGCCATAATAGTATGGATTCAAGAATAACATTAAGTAACGACCATTACTAATGATTAATAATAATTAATAATACGTATAAGTAATACCAATAAATATCGAGTAATAATAAATAATAATAATAAATGATAATTAATATAATACTAATTATTAATAATTTTAATTAACAATTATAGCAATTAATAACACTTGCCATTAATTTTCTTCAAAATGAGGGTAAACATTCTAATTAAACTCTTCCATATTTCATAAACAATCAATTCCATAATTTAGTGGCATTTTCCATAACTAGCCTTTCAAATCTTTATTACTATTAAAGTTTAAATAACTGTAAAACCTCAGTGTTAATATCGAGTTTAAGGTCATACAACATCTACAACCATTAGCGACTAAATGTGAACGGGTATACGAGACAGAAACTACCAGCTTTGTTATGATAAGCCTACAATTCTTTTAAGTAAATATTATATGAAATTACAGTTTTGAATATAATTGGAGCTGTTTCTCTATATTTATTTCATATTACAAGAGTACGTAGTCTATGACGTTAAGTGATAATTTTTTGTTTCTAATGTTGCATGTTCAAGAGACCCTGCTTCATAGAATTTGGAGACAGTGTTATCTAATTAGCTTGCTCCAACTGAGATCAAATTTACAACCTCTTGAATCTGAGGCCAAAAATTGCTCAACCGTGGACACCGGCTTTCATTGTATTGACTTCTCATGAGGTTTTTTTCATTTTTTATTTATTTACCCTTTTAAGTTTATTTGCAGAGTAAACAAAGTTGATCAGAATTTTTCTCTTCCTTATCCTCCTTATTTCAGATGCCATTTTTATAAATAATTTTATTTTGTGTTATGTGTATATATATATATATATATATATATATATATAAATATATATATATATATATATAGCCATTATGGGCAGGGTAGTACAGTATTTTATTGCGTTATTCCCCATGGAAAGGGATAAACTCAGAAGGTAATTCTCGGCCAGCCTAAGAATAGATAACTTGCAGATAGTCACCAAAGGTTCGTTGAAAGTTGCGGCCAGAGCAAATCTTCTGTCGTGCTCAGCGCAAGAAATCTAAATACAGCTGGGCATCAGTTGCTTCGGCGGAATTCCAAAGTATATTGTAGACACTGTCCAATTATCCAAATGAGGCTATTGTGCTGCATACGCGGAAACCGGAAGTCCGGAAGAAGAAAGATTTCCGGAGTGCAACTGAGGAAATGCAACTTGCGTAAGGAGGACACCGCAAGGTTATATATGCCAGAAGCCATGGAGTAGCTGGAAATGTGATGTAGTAGAGTATTCGGCTGTCGACAACGCATGCACAAAGAGGAGTCACATAAATGAATACTCGCGAGCCGCTGGCGGGTTGGTATCACGTCGTGAAGTGCTTGGTACCAAATGGAGCGAACTGTATAGGGGAGTATAGTTTTATTTTTCCAGAGTTGTTCGTAGTCAAGGGTAGCTGGCGCAATGCGTTCGAGGCGCATCGAAGGCAAGTCACTTACTTGAATGAGATCTTTATAAATTTGGCGCACCATCCGATTGCCAGGCTGTTGACAGTCAAAACTCAAATAGCAGCATTCCGAGAAATATGCACGCAGATAGAGTAGAGATGCAGGAATAGATCAAACATCCACAGGAGTTCCGAGATCTGTGTGAGCGGACCAAGAAGTCATCCAAAAGACAGAAAAGGGAGGAATTCAAGGCATGTATATTCCTCCCGCGGGAAAGGAATAACGCTAAACACCTGAAGCTAATATTATAGAGCCCGTTACGTCCCCTTAGGGGAGATAAGTGCAAGGTAGACATAGGAACTTTAAAGATACAACCCTGCCAGAGGAAGCAGGAGATCGCATAGCTGATCTGCCGGGAATATAGTTTCGGCAACGGCAAAACTTGGGCCCCAAACCAACAGTGCGATAGGAGGTACAGATGCACCACCCAGCTGCGTTGATGCAGGCATAGGTCGCGATTATAGAAGGTTCTTAATGCGGTTAACAATTTGTTTCCAGTTTAGATGTTGCATTTCACCTACCATGTTGCATTGCATTTACGAAGAATATGGTAAACGTAATGCCCAAAATCTTCAGTTTCGAAATATCTGTAGTGGTGCCCGTGATGGAGGTGGTGTCCATCGTCCAATGAGAAGAGCTTTAGATCTCTCCTGATTGATTTAAAGGCGGGAGATTACGCAAAATTGGAGTAAAACATCCCACAAGGAGCGTATATAAGCAGCATCGGTAAGGATAACACTAACGATATCAACATATGCCAGTGCACCCAACTTGTGAGTGTTTAAGGAAAGGCCTAAAACCGTGTTTTGAAGCTGACAAAGCAATAGTTTTAAGAAAGAATGAACAAGGACATAGAGGCTGGGCAGCCTTGGCGGACTGTTCTGCCATTAGAAAGCTCATGTGAAAGAAACACATTAACCTGCGCACAACTCGAAATTCCGTTATATCAACATTTTATATAGGAGATAAAGGTGTCCTTAATCCAGTCCAAGCCAAACATTGAAACAAATATTCATGACCAACACTATCAAATGCGCGCCTGTGGTGAAAAGAAATTAAGGCAAGGCGGGAGCCCTGGGAATCGGAAAAAGAAATGTAGTCACGTAAGGAACACACAATATAAAAAATGATGCGTTGCAGGACACCACAGTGTTGTGATGGATGAAAAAGATGGCTCAGAAAACGTCGGAATCGGTTGGTCAATACCCGGGCCAGAAGTTTATAATCAAGTTGAGGAAAATAATCCGACAGTAATCGGCAACAGAGGAAGAGTGAGGTTTGTTCTTAATGAGGACAATAATTCCCCGCTTTTGTGAAGCACAAAATTGTCCACGTTATAAGATGGCATTGGAGACCGCCGTTAAGTCATCAGCAATTATATTCCAAAGGCAACGATAGAATCCCTTGGGCAGAACGTCACTCCCAGGCGTTTTGGAGCTATTCCATTGAAGAAGGGCAGTAAAGACTTACGATTTACGTAGGCAGCGACTGTGCTGTTAGGAAGAGGTGGCGGTTTGCATGCCTCTAGGTGACAGAGGAGGGCGAGGAAAGTTCAAATTTAAAAGGTGTTCAAAGGAGGATCGAAAAAAGGGCAAATCGATGTTTGAGTAGTATGCATGGTTCCAGATTCATCTTGCATCTGCAAAATGAGATTTTCTCGACGTCGTTTGTAAGTCTGCATGAGATGGAACAGATTGATTCTTTCCTCAACTGGAATATGCCGACGACTGCGAACATTTAGGCCCTTCATACGCCTCCTAAAGATGCATGAAATTTTTGCCCTGTAATAATAATTCTTCGTGCCACGGTTGACGAAATTGACGGACTCCCCTGAAAATTCCGAAGTCAACCAAAGTAGAATTGTAGGGTATGCTCCTCGTTCTGAAGGAGTTCTCGAAACGCACGACCAAAAATCTGTTGCAGCTGAGGTTTGACATACAATCCCACCAATCGGCAACTTCGGCATACCGAGATTTTCTAGCCGACTACATTGACCAGATATCTCGGCCGCAATGAACTCATAATCAAGACAGGTGGTGTTTGATTTCCAATGGGAACGCCCAATGGGTAGAAAGTAGAGATTTCTATTAATGTATAGAGGAACAGCTAAAAAGTCGGAAAAGGAGAGTGGGTCATGTTCAATGGAGCGGATATTTTTTCCAACTTCCTGGAAAGATAGAAGGGATCCAATCGGGAAGCAGAATTTGAGGTGACATGGTTATTTGCCACAGTATGTCGTTGCGTCCGCCATGGATCCATCACTTGCAGACTGGAAGCCAATTGCTGCAAACTCCTACAACGTCGATAGCAACCGGTGCAGTCATCCGGACGAAGCACACTGTTGAAGTCTCCACCCAATATATAATGAGCAGGTAAATTGCGAAGCAGAAGGGCAAGTCCGTTCGAAAGAAGTTCTTTCATTTCTGTCGTTTATTACTCCCGGAGTGGGCATAGACGTTAATAAACCGATAATCCCGGTAAACACCACCTATGCCACGAAGGCATTCAATGGAGTGGAGAGTAATACCACGCTTGGTGATAAGTGCCGTACCCCTGCGGTCAGTTCACATGCGCCGTGTAGTTGCGAAGAGAGGAAAAATCGGAGGAGACGACTTCCTGTAGGAACAGAATATCAATATCGAAGTCATATAGAGAACGCTGCAAGGCATATAATTTGGTCCGGGAGTAACTGACATTGCAGTTAGCGGTAACAACATGAAAGGTGCGGGTCATACAGGAGAGAGAAAACAGAACGATGAGGTAGAGAAAGACCGAGAAAGCAAACCTGTCAGCATGCGTTCGCTACTCCTGGGACGAAGAAGAGGAAATCCCGGTTTACTGCCTGCAGCCTTTTTACGACACTTACTTGCAGATAGTTGCCAACAGGCAACTCCTCGTTCAGTACCTCCTGTGGCATCGCCGCCGGAGTGACCGCGGCTTCCATTTCGGAGATATAACTATTTTTCTCCAAAGCCACGGCATTTGGTGAAACATCGGCAGTACGCAGGCGCTCGACTCCAAATGAAGTAGTGCCGCTGTCCTTGCCAGATGACAAAACAGTAATTCCACCTGGCGCAAGGATGTCATCATTATTGCTCACAAGAATTCCGGGTGGAACACGCGAACCAGAGTATCTTTCGAGAAGTTCATCACCAGTGTCCGTTCCGGGTTCCGAACGAGCCGTACCACGTTCTGTGGCAGTGAGGTGGGGTACCGCAGTGGCTGCATTGAACTGCTCAGTCAGGAAGCTGCTCCAGTTCCGAGGACAAGCTGGGATGTGGAACCGCAGGGGCATGCACCTACAGCTCAGTCTCCATCTCAAACACAACCGCAGTAGACGCTACCGCAGGGACAGTTGCCGAAGAAGTTGTTGGAGCCAAGGAAGCGTCACCAGTAGCCGGAGTGGATAAGGAGCTATGTGGCTTGAAGATATCACTGAAAGTGAGCCGGGTTCTTGGTTGAACACTGACTGGCTGGCGGTAACCTCTGCTGGGGCATGCATGTTGCAGATGTGATATACTGCCACACGAGAAACAAACTTCTGCCAGTCCAGGATAGATGAAGTAGGCCTCGCGCCCAACAACAAAGGTTTTGGATAAAATCGGCTTACTAAGCTCCATTGAAGCGATGCAAATACCAGTTTCAACTTTAAATCGATACCGGTAAGCCCAAGTTTCCCGATCATCCGATCGGACCTCGCCGTAGTTAACCAACATATTGCGTACACAGTCATTAGGAACTTTGAGTGGTATGTTGAGAAGGCGTACAGTAACCAGGTCCTCTTCTGCGGGAGTGAAGTTGTCCAAGGTAGTTGCCTCATTTCGGTGGAAGATTCACCTCTGTGACGTTGTAAATACCTGTCATACACCACCTCGTTGGTAAATTTTATATAAGCTGCGTTCTGTTTGCCTACCAGGTGAATTTCTAGGAGTTACTCATCTGTAACATGTGGTACTTTCTCAATCCAACGATGTACATCCAGAGCTGATGGCTTTCTTGAAAGTAGCCTTTATAGCACTTTGACGAATGTATCTTGTTGCCAACGTATCCAAATACAATTCTCGGTATATAAACACAAAGAAGCACGCAATGCACTATAAGCCCGATCTCACTTCCACACGATGTGTACACTCAAATGTGCTCATAAAAAACTGTGTGTAATACTCAAATAAAAATGATAAAATTTTTCGTAAGGAGTTTGGTTGAGGCCCCCAATAGCTCCTCATACAAAGCAATCACTTCCATAATGCCCTTTCTAAGCTTTTGTATCTTCAACAAAATGTGTACTAAATATATTTTGAAATATTTTAGTTATAACAGGCAATGGTAGTTTGGGAAATTTGATTTTATTTTAATAATTTATAAAATACCTCAAAAAATAGAAAAAGTTCAATGGGTGTTATTGATCTAAATTTTTATGCTGTTTCCTGATAGTATATATGGTGCATTAGATTACTTTCTCCACAGCTTGTTGGTAGCAGAGGAACTTACTCATTGGATATTCAAGATTTCATTGAAAATATATATTTTAAGGTCTAGTGGAAATAAAGCATTCATAAAAACGAAGATGTATGGGTATTATAAGAAGAATAAGGGAAAACACATTGTTGAATGAATGGAAACCAGAAGTACAGGGAATGGTAAAAGTACTATAATTTCAATATGCTAATCATGAATAATTTCATTTGCTTTCCATGTTATTAAATGTTTTCTTTTGGAATATATGGTCTTTAAAAAAGCTGTATTTTAGCTCAACTGGACTGGAGAGTGATCCTGAAAATGTTTCTCATCAGAAAGAAAAAGAAGTAAATAAATAAAATAAATAACTATATCTCCAGAAAGCCAGTGCCTTTTAGGATAGAACCTAATACAATAAAACATTGTTTTACACTTATACAGAAGCAATTTCATATAATTTTGCCAATATTCAATAAGCTTCATAGAACACAAAGGGATATGCAAACTTTCTTATATCCAGAAAGGTGTATATTATGAAACCCTACAAATATTTAATGCTCTTCCTCTGATCTTAAGGAAAAATTTACCATTTGAATGCTTTCAAAACTGCTGTTAAAGGGTAACCTTCCTCCAAATCATTTAGTCTGTAGAAGTTTATTTGAATGACAAATCATATGAAACATGATTTCTACTTTAGAATTAAGAAAAGCTATTAATCCTGCTCTAGTTGCACAATGTTTGGTACTGTTAGTAGTTGCTGCGGACTATGAGTCTGCATGGGAAAAAATATGTACTTATAATTATATAATAACAAAGAAACATAGAACATACCACTTACTATGTTTAAAGTTTAATTTAGTAGGTATATACATATTAAAAAGCAATAAATCCTATCCAATTCTACTGAAATTGTGAGTTTCTTAATATGTTAGATGTGCTTCAAGTTCACAAACCAATGTTGTACAATAACATAAACAGGATGAAATGCACGCATCAGTTACTGCAGTGCTTCAGATTATATGTTTCAGTCAGTCTTCAGCGTTCATGGCCACTGCCTGCCAAAATCCTAACAAAAATATTTCTGATTCTTTTTACTCTTGTTTCATAAATATCTATTCTACAAAAACATTAGATAAATAAAAAAATTCACTTACCTGTAAACAACAAAATAACATGATAATTGAAAGTGAAGCTTTGATAGGAATAAAACCCAAGAGAATAGCTACTGCAAGATTATAACAGCTCATTTTTGCTATTTCTGTTAATGCTGATAATGTAAATAGTTTCCAATATTGTGTTTGCACAGGACTCACAGTCTGCAATTGTTGACCAATCTATAACCGCTAACAAGTCCATGTGAAACGAAGGAATAACGTAATACAACTGATCATGTGAAGGTGCTTAGGTCACATGATTCTTCTGTTCAAAGAGCTTAAAGGAAAGAAAAAAAAGTAATTGCATGTGGACTGCGAGTCCGCATGGACCAATGCAGGGTCAAATGTATGAATGTACATTTTATGTATTGCAGATATTGAAAGTTAAACTGAAACAATGTTATGCATTGAAAATCAATTATAAATTAATGATAAGACATACAAGTAATAATATAAAATAAAGCCCAGCACTACTTTTTTTTGTCAAAGTTCTATTTATATATATATATATATATATATATATATATATAAAATATGTAAGTGATATAACTGCAGGGAAATATTTATAGCTTTCTTTTGTTTCTTTGTGTATATTCCCCTTCCCTCCCTTGTTTTATTTTATGTATATGTATGTACATGTAACTAATTTGTATTTCTCTTGACTAGTTCATGGATCTACATGTATATCAGTGAACTCACAACATGCAATAAAATCTTAACCTAAATTAAGAATGACTAAATAGAATGTAGTTTTAAGCAATGTTATTTTCCTGTTGGTATTTTATCTCTTGTGGGAAAGAAAGAAGATAACAAATTATCATACTCACCATTACTAATGTACCTGGTATACTATACAGGTACTATGTACTTAATAAGTTTTCTTACTCTTTGTATACTTTCATTTGAGATTCTTCACTGACAAACGCTTCTATACCATTATCTATAATTATGTTCCTAATTGTTCTTTTGTTGACATTAATATACATTTTATCTAATTGGTGAGAAGCTAATGAAATTAATATTAAAGGAGAATACCAACAGTTTACACACAAAACTTCACTTCCTTTGAAAAGGTATCTGAACATGTTTCATAAGCAGTTACTTTAATGTTCAGATGTATGATCTAGCAAATCTTCAAAGTAAAATTTAGGTTTCATGTGTTAATTAATTCAGCTTTATCTTTCAAACATGAGCACAGCGTTACTCTTATAATAATTTTAAGTGAAGCAAAAACTTATTTATTTACTTGAAATGAATGGCATTGTAACTAAATATCATAATATAAATGTTTGTAGTAAATCAGGCCATTCCTAAGTGCATTTTATTTTTCAAATTTATTTAGATATATACTGAGAAAGGTCGTTAGTTCTTCTTTAAATGTACCCTTCATTTAAACAAATAGATTACAGACAAAATAAAATACTAAGGAAGTAAGAAGTAAATGAAATAGTTTTGTCAGCTTTTTAATTAGTTCGAGGTTTGTACACAAAGTTTTAAGAAAATATGATGTGAACATAGGTAGACAAGTTATGTGAATTTTTTAAAAATACTTTTTATTAAGTTAAGTTAATTACTAATGGAAACAAGGTATTTATTTCTCCAAAAACATACGTTACATAAAATCATTGTTACAGTATGTGCTTATTATAGTCTATGCCAACTTAGGTACTGGGTTTGTTTAAAATATAAAAGGTAAGATAAGGTAATTATGTTTCCTTAGAATAATTGTTACAGCGGAACATAATACATTAATGATTACCAACATCATTTTAGGTATTACCTAGTGCTTTTTAAATGATAAATATTTTTTGCTCTACTTGCAGTAATGTAAGTCAACACCATCAGTTAGCAATTTTGTGAATTGTTTGATTCATAACAATTTGTTCAGATTGTAAGAACTAGGTCAAGAGTATTTCACTTACAATGGAATGTTAGTCTGTGATATTTAGGTAAAATGGATGTATGATTTTGTTTATATCCAGAGTAATTTTGAAGCTATCCTTCAGAAGCAGACAAGTATAAGCTTGGTTAAAAATGGTTATCAATTCCTGTTTTGCTTTATGTGTACAGTTGATATCTTGCATTATTTTCAGTAAAGTTCATACACATTGGTATAATTATTTTATTTCAAAGGTGAATAAGTGCATTGAGACTAGCATATGTTAATAAATTATCAATTCTTGTTTTCAGGGGAGGGGATATCTAGACAAATAAAGCATTATCAGGTATTTCATAAAAATTGTTTTCATACAGTAAGTCAAATCTCTTCACTGTACTGGATAACCTAGAATTAAATTTGTTTTATAAAACTAAAGCAATTCAACTTGTGTGCAACTAAAATTTGAGGCATCCAAATAATACCAGTCAAAAGTAAAAAAATACAAATATTTAATTGAAACCTTTCTAAGAAATCCATGAAAATGCTAATGTATGACACATATTTAAATGTCAGAGAAACTACAATAACCGTAATTATTTGGCAAGGGCATTAAAGCTTTTTATTGTTACATCTGGAATCGTTAATGTCTGGAGATCTTATCTTGTGAAAGCTATTCCTTCAAATATAATCTATATTCTAATCTGCTTTGGTGGTCCCCACTTTAAGTGTGGTATCTATTAATTTTATGATAGAGCAATAGCTTTTTTGTCTGTGTTTATATTACCTAAAACTTTGCAAATATGAGGTTAAATTTTTAACACAAATGTTGATTGGGTACCTACATTGCTTAAATTACAATACATAAGACAATCATGTATGTGTATTAACTGCATTGACTAAAGTGCAAATCTATACATTCGTGAGCAGAATTTCTTGCATTAAAACTTCCTTGGCAATAGCTATTGCTTAGTAAATAAATAAATAAAATTACAAGTATAGCTGAACAGCAAACGCCAGAAGAAATAACTCTGTATCCTTAAGCTGAATGTTCAATAAGCTTTTGTTACTATAACGTGTTTAATCTACATTTCAATACCAACATTACGGATCTATTCTAGAGCTTTGAGGTTCCCAATATAAACCAATACCTACTGAACATAATATATTAAGCCTTAAACATTATTAAGCTTTTCTCACTTTCAAAAAATAAGCAATCACAGACTGTGCTATCACATCCTTAGGATTGGTAATGTAAATAAATACTTTTTATTTCATTTCATAGTTTCATTAATCACCTATTTTATAACCTGATATACAGGTTCACAAAATCACACATTTACACTTAAAATGTTTTTCGGAGTCGACAGGTTCTTTTATATCCAAGCTTTTCATTAGTCGTTTAAAGGATTTGAAATCAATTCTTCCTTCCTTGTCTAGCTTGGCTTCCCCCATCATGGTCTGGATATCTTCATCTGTGACCCTTTCTCCAAGCTCTTTCATCGTACTGTACAAATCGGAAGGCGTGAGGAAACCATCCTTATCTTTGTCGAAATAATTGAAGACCTTTAGGTATTCAATTCGAATAAAATCTTCCTTGTCGTCTCGAACAGCCACCGTTATTATACCACAAAACTCGTCGTATTCTAACGTGTTACTATTATCCGTGTCGAAAATACGAAACACGGTTTCTACTTCTACTGGATTTGGTGATTCTCCCAGCCATTCCATTACTCGCAGCAGTTCCTCTAATGTTATACGTCCATCTTTATTTAAATAAAACAAACCGAACAGGTCTTTCAATACATCTTGCGTTTCCGATACCTCTTGCGTTTCTGCGGGTTTGTTTTCGTCCATGTTTGCAGTTGAGATTCGGCTGTTTTCTTTGTCATCTTGGCCCCACCACTCCCTGAAAATAGAGTAAGTCAAGGATGTTAACCATAAATTATTTTAATGTTGTGGCCCTCTTTCACAATATTTATAATTTGCATATTAACAATTTACAGACAACAAGGAAGAACTAAAGGTATTTGTAAACTCTGATTCATAATAAACGTTTGTTAACTATAAAGTTTGAGGAACATTACAAATCCAGACAAACGTTTGACAAGCGTAAACATCGTGCACATTCTGCGTATTTGTATTTCAAAATATCACCAACCAAGCAGTACAAAAATCAAAACGTCTATGTTTAAATCTCCATACTTCTAAACAACTTTGATAAGTATTGTGTGTTTAATTTGAAAGTGAAAACTAAAAAGTGTAGGTGAAGATTAAAAGATGTGAAATATTGAGAACAAAGTTACAAATTCTCGCATTGTAATACAGTGCCGTTTTTCAAAATTGCAATACAAGAAAGAATTTCCCGAATAATCCCAAAAATGGTGAAAGTGTAGAAGAGTGTGCAAGCAATAAATGATTCGGTTCCCAGAGATATGGGGTACATATATGCCGAGCAGAGCCCACTCGTGTCAGTCCGAAAAGGTCAGTTTTGCGTCCAATGTAGTCAGTGCAGAGCTATCAAACAAAGTGGAAACAATAAAGTGAGTACCAGTATACTTCGTCGGTACCAAAGGGACCCATAGCGTCATGTGATTGAGTTCGAATGGGACAGAATAATCGGTCTCCGGGAGCCGAGTTTGTCATACCGTGACATTTCGACTCGTACAGGGCATGCTGCTACGACAGTGATGCGACTGTGGAAGCAGTGGATAGATTAAGGTTGTACGCAGCAAAGAGCGGGTACTGGAAGACGGAATATGACCACAGCACGGGATGACCGTAATCTTGTCCGCATGGCCATAATGGACCGTATAGCTTCATCCACAATGTTGGCTCGATGTTGGAGCACTGTAACAAGTGTGAGCTTATCTGCACCAACGGTTCGTGGCGTCTGCTGCAGGTTAGACTGGTTTCATGCATGCCATTTACGTTGGTTTCCATTGGCCAGTAAACAAAACCCCTACGGCTGCAATGGGCACGTGAACACCGTCACTGTGGTGCCTCCCGCTTCAACGTGTCCTATAGTGATGGCCGCATACGTGTCCGTTGGTACCGTGCTTAGCGAAGCCTGGAGGGCTGTATAGTTGAGCTGCATAATGGACAAACACCAGGTGCGATTTTTTGGGGCGCCGTTAGTTACAACAACCGATCTTGCCTCCTACGAATTTAGGCCAATTTGAACAACCGGTACCTAACGCTGGTTGTAGAGCCTGAGGTACTCCCTCTGCTTCAGGCGTCTTCACAGGCCACGTTTCAACAGGACAAAACCCGGCCACATATTGCGAGGATGTCCAAGCCTTCTTCGAAGAGCGACGGGTACCATTGCTTCCCTGGCCTGCACGTTCGGCTCACATGTCTGGGATATGCTTGGCCGGCATCTGATGCGTCACGGTCCTCCAGTAACCAATGTCACGCGTTTGTGGGCTAGAATACAAATGTTTGATGGGAAATCCCTCAGGAGCTTATTCAGAACTTTCTGATTCAATGCCAGGGCATATAGCAGCTCGATTTGCAACGCATGGAGCCCACACAAAATACTGAATTATAGGGCTCAAAGGTCATGTATAGATTTGAAAAGTTTATCTTTTGTTACTTGTCATGTTCCTAACCTGTAGTGTTAAATTCATTGAATTCACGATTCTCCTTCTTGATGTTGCGATTTTCACAAGCGGTAGTGTATATTTGCTATGTGGATGACTATAAAATTAAAATTAAATTGAGTTTCATTTATGGACGCTCTTTAACCCTCCGTCAGGCGCGCGCTTTTGGTAGAACGCCGTTAGTCGCGCGGGGCCTAGTAGACCCGCGCTATATATTTGTTGCTATTGTTTGTATTTTTGTTTTCTTTGGTTTATTTTATTTTTCCCCTGCTTTTACCTTTATTTAGATTAAGCGTACAAGGCTTTCCTTAATAGGTATTATCTTACAACAAAAAAATACAAGCTAAAATATGAGTACATATACGTTATAAATTGTATTACAGTAAGTATAAAGAAATACATTGCCATTTCCAGGTATACATACAACTTGTAATTTCAAATGTTCAGTTACTCAGAATCATCTACTCTCTCACCAGTGTTTTCCCCGACTAAGCAACTTTCGCAAATAATTTTAGCATGTTTGCTCAAACACAGGGGGATGTTGCATTTCCCACATGCATATTTAGCTTTGCAGTTCATTTTGTCTTTGTTGCAGGGTCCACATCGTTTCCTTTTCAATGTGCATAGCGATGTATTTGAAAATTCATCTACGCCGGATTCTTCATGTTTATATTTTGTCAAAAGTCCTTTCAAATCATCGGATAGATTTGATGCTGTTGCTGTCCTTTGTAGCTGTTGCAACAGTAAAGCAAAAGATAGTGCTTTCAAATACTCTTGCCTTGTGGAATATTTATTTTGGTTTCCAAGGAAGGTAACCTTAGAATTAATGCCTGCAGTGTTCAAGATATGGTAAAAAATTACCATGGGCCACCTTCTCGTTGTTCTTGCTACATTGTATGTAGCACACAATTTATCTACTATATCAACTCCAGATTTAGTGTCGTTGTAATGCAGGATTATTTCAGGCATTTTCTCAGCACCTTCTGATAACTGTATGGATGAAACATGTAGACTTGAGAGCAAAACGCTTGTTTCATATGTTCCGAAAAAGGATAAAACAGTAGTTTTGCTCTACCCTTTTTCGGAACATATGAAACAAGTGTTTCATTTTTTGTGAAGCCAAATATACTTTCGTACTGACTGCGATCTTTTGGAGAAGTGAAATTGGTGGGTAATTATTTTTTGTTCCTTCGCACTGTACCAAACAAAGAAAGTTGTCTTTTGCGCAATTCATTCACCAGCGATACACTGGTAAACCAATTATTTGCAGTAACGTTTCGTCTAGTGCCAGAGATTGGTTCAGTTAGTCTCAGCACTACAGCCTCTGCCGAACTCGGTTTGCAAATATGGTACTTCCGGCTGCTGTTCCACAATAAATCTCCATGTTAGTTGTATAAAACAGTTTTGCATCACTCAAACAGAATATCTTTATGCCATACTGTTTGGCTTGGATGGTACATATTGTCGAAAACCACGTCGACCACGAAATGCCGGCAACTGTTTGTCGACAGTGACATTTTGTCCAAGAGAATAGTGGTTCTGACAGTTGTTCAGAAACAATGTAAACATTTCTCTAACAGCAGCCAATTTATCCAATCTTCGTCGCTCCAGTCTTAAACTTTTGTCATCAAAGCGAATACAGCGTATTAGAAAACTGAATCGTTTTTCGGACATAGCCATTTGGAATAGAGGAATTCCAAGATCATCGGTTCTCCAAAAATCGTGAATATTCTGGCGTCTACCACGAAAAATTCCTGCCAGGTACAATAAGCCTAGGAAAGCTTTTATTTCTATTACATCTGTAGGTCTGCTGTCTCTTTCACGATCAAATTTGTGTTGCACACTGCTAATGTAGGTATTTGATCTTTCAACAATCAAATCAACTATATCTTCGGTAACAAAAAGTTCCAACAATCAATTTCCGTATTCGCATTTTTTGCAGCTCCTACCACACCAGGATGTTTGGTCAATATATGTGAGCTCTTGTCTGTGCTATTTTGCAAGGTGTTTTTTTTACTTTCTCTACTACGTATAGTAAGTAGGGGAAGTATTGCATTCCACCCAAAAATTCGATACCGAGATTTCGCCGGAAATACATGTTTTGAGACCTCCTGAATCCAAAAAAAGCATTTTTGGAAACATGTCCGTGTGTGTGTCTGTGTGTGTGTGTGTCTGTGTGTGTGTCTGTGAACAGCATAACTCAAAAACGAACCGTCGGATAAGCACCAAACTTGGTATGTAGGTTCAGTATCTTCCAGAGATGCGACACAAAGGTTTTCAAGAAAATCCCCCCACCCCAGACTACCCTTTACATGGAACATTTTTCGAAAATTTTAATTTTCTCAAAAATGGCTCTAACGATTTTGATGAAAATATCATATGTTTAAGATAATGTCATGAGAAATGAAATGTATATCTCGAATTTTCTGGGAATGTCTCCAAAAGTATTCTTCATTGTGCACTACTTTTGCATAACTGGTAAACCATAAGAGATAGACAAAATTTTACTACACAAAGAATGTAGATCGCGTTAAAATACACAACTTATGTCTTATACATTTCTTTTGTTGAGTGAACCGTTTTCGAGATATTGCTTGTTATTGCCTTAAATTTTCCAATACTTATACTTTTTCTCAAATGCGTTATTCATTTTTTACTTTCTCTACTACGTATAGTAAGTAGGGGAAGTATTGCATTCCACCCAAAAATTCGATACCGAGATTTCACCGGAAATACATGTTTTGAGACCTCCTGAATCCAAAAAAAGCATTTTTGGAAACATGTCCGTGTGTGTGTCTGTGTGTGTGTCTGTGTGTGTGTGTCTGTGTGTGTGTGTGTGTCTGTGAACAGCATAACTCAAAAACTAACAGTCGGATAAACACCAAACTTGGTATTTACGTTCAGTATCTTCCAGAGATGCGACACGAAGATTTTCAAGAAAATCCCCCCACCCCAGACTACCCTTTACATGGAACATTTTTCGAAAATTTTAATTTTCTCAAAAATGGCTCTAACGATTTTGATGAAAATATCATATGTTTAAGATAATGTCATGAGAAATGAAATGTATATCTCGAAATTTCTGGGAATGTCTCCAAAAGTATTCTTCATTATGAACGACTTTTGCATAACTGGTAAACCATAAGAGATAGACAAAATTTTACTACACAAAAAATGTAGATCGCGTTAAAATACACAACTTATATCATTTACATTTTTTTTGTTGAGTGAACCGTTTTCGAGATATTGCTTGTTATTTCCTTAAATTTTCCAATACTTATACTTTTTCTCAAATTCGTTATTCATTTTTTTATGTCCTGGACATGCAAAGAGAATGGAATGCGCCACATAGCTACCAGCGTTAAAATATTTGACTATCGCTTAAAAGCTACCATATATTACCAATAAGATTGACATTTCGATATCTCGATTAACATGAAGCATATGGAGAATAAGCGTTTGTAAAATTAGATTGTACAGGAGTAGAGAAAGTCATGTGAGTGTAACACATCAGATTTTTTTATGTCCTGGACATGCAAAGAGAATGGAATGCGTCACATAGCAACCAGCGTTAAAATATTTGACTATCACTTAAAAGCTACCATATTTCCCTTGCATCTACAAGAAAATTACCAATAAGATTGACATCTCGATATCTCGATTAACATGAAGCATATGGAGAATAGGCGTTTGTAAAATTAGATTGTACAAGAGTAGAGAAAGTCATGTGAGTGTAACACATCAGATTTTTTTCATTTTTTTCCATCTCTTCCAGTAAATAACAATGTATGTCAATAATAATAATACCAATAACAATAATAATAAGAAGAAGAATTACTAGATAAGCATATGATGTTACCTATAAAACACATGTTATCACAGCAGCAGCTTTCATCGTCTTCCTCTTCATTTTCATGCTCAGTTCCTGAATCTAAAGATCTCGTTTCGAGTTTATCTTTTGAACCAGAATCATCTGATTCATATAAGTTGTCTTCCACGGGCAAGGCATCATCATCGCAAAGTAGGCGATGTACTTCTTCCAAATCAATCGGATTTTGTAGATCGTACCTTTTACTCGTATTCGTAACGAAGCAGTAACAGCTCCTTGCAATAGCAAAGCAATATTGCACAAAAGCTAATGAGAAACACATCTGTCAACAATATGTAACGAGAGCAGGCGCGCGGGGCCTGGTTGACCTGTGTGACACGTAACTGCTGATTAGTCATTCCTCCAGCCAAACAAATACACAGATAAGGTTATCGCTGCAGCAAATAATCGCGCAAAGTGTAATGTTAGATGTCCTAGTCAGGCAATTGCATAGTTGCGTTCGTTCGAAAATTATAACATTTATATAATGTCAGGGGTCTCTCAGGCCCCTAGCGACTGACGGAGGGTTAAATAAAGACATACAGGCAGCAAAAATAACACAATTCTGTGACGAACACATAAATTCTATTGAAATCACCATGGATGGAATGACGTGTGCTTTATGTAACCAGTATTTTCAATTCATGGCTAGTATTGATATACATTTGGACAAAATGTCAAAGATCTTGGATGCATATGAGACAAAAGCTATTTTACACACCATGGACGCAAATGTTAAATCGAATTGGTGGTGTAGCAAACACCCGGACCAACGAGGAGAGAAACTAGAAGAATTAATCTCAGCATATAGTATGTTCGTACAGAATCAACCTAACAATCCGTTTACTTACGAAGGTAGTGCAGAAGCTAAGGAAAACATAGACGTTACCTTGGCAAAGGGATTCATAGCAGACAGAATAATAAACTGGAAGGTTGCTCAAATCTTGACTACAAGCGATCACAGCTTAATTTATTTCGAAATCATAACTCAAAATAAAGGAGAAAGGGAAAAGAATACCCTTAGGAGAGTTAAATATCAAACAAAAGGTGCAAATTGGACGAAACTAAGGGAAAATCTAGTTTTACCGGAAGTAAGTGATGAATAGAATATAGATAAAAGAGGTAAAGCGCTGACGTTTAGCATACAGAGTGCGATGAGCAAGTCCTTAAGGAAGATAGGTCTAAGGATTGGGGAATATACGGTATGGGACAATGAACTACAGGAAATGCGCTCCAAGGTTAGAAGAAGCAGAAGAAGATATCAAAAAAGCCAGACCATACAAGAAAGGAACATAAACTTAGAAGCTTATAGATCATTAAAGAATAAATACAAATACAAGTTAGAACAGAAGAGATATAATTCGTGGGGGAGAGTTTTGCAGACAAATTCACATTTAGATCCATGGGGTGTGCCCTATAAAATCATTATGGAGAAAATATCTGCTCCTGAGATCATCTCAACATTCAAAAAGGAGGATGGCACTTATACTAAAACGTGGAATGAATCCATAAATTATTTAATGAGTAGACTCTTACCTCTAGACAATGAAGAAAATGAGGACATAACCCATGTAATCAAACGATGTGAATACGCACAAATGTACAACAATTCTAAAGTAATTTACCCGTTTCATCCACCTGAAGTTATTCTAGCAATAAGAGAGAAAGACGGGTAGAGCACCTGGGCCGGATGGCATCAATGTAGAAATTTTACAAGCTCTTGAAACGAATATAGCACCGTTTTTATGTGATTTGCTTAACGATTGCTTGGTACAAGGAAGAGTGGCTTATTGTTGGAGGATGGCAAACGTAATATTTCTTAAAAAAGACAAAGACAAAGACCCTAGCAATCCAAAAACTTACAGGTCTATCTGTCTTCTAAATTCACTAGGAAAAGTCCAGGAGAAACTAATATATAAAAGGATTATGGAGTACAGAACGTTGATTGGCATGACAGGCAGGCAATTTGGGTTTAGAAAAGGACGTTCTATAGAGGATGCGGTTAACAAGGCTATAATGACTGCAAAGAATTCAATAAAAAGTATGTACTGGGTATGTTTGTGGATATAAATGGAGCGTTTGATAATCTTTGGTGGCCTCAACTGTTTAGTATTTTGAAACAAAAGGATTATCCAACGAGCATATATAACAGCTTAAAAGATTACTGCACAGGGAGAAGCGTCCAATTACAAGGGGAAGGAGACATTATAATGAGGGATATAACAAAAGGGTGCCCACAAGGGTCAGTTTTAGGCCCCCTTTTCTGGGATGTCCTAACAGAACCTATACTCAATGAATTAGAGGAACTACAGCAGATTTTATACATCATCGCGTATGCGGACGACATTCTGATTCTATTTGAAGCTAATAACAGGGTTGAACTGGAAAATAAGTCTACAAGTATATTACAAATCCTAGATAAATGGTGCACCGAATCAAAACTAAAGATTGCCCCACACAAGTCAGCGTACATAATGTTCAAGGGAATATTAAAGCGAGATCCGATAATAAAAATAAATGCAGTTTGAATAAAAAGAGAAAAAGTGATCAGGTATTTGGGAATTCAACTGGATGAAAGGACTAATTTTGACAACCATGTAGATAATATAAGACTAAAGGCAAGTCGGATAATAATGAAACTGTCCAAAATAGCAACAAGAAATTTTCGGATTCCATTAGAAACGGTTAGAATCTACCACATGAGTTTCATGGTAGGCATAATGGCTTTTGGTGCCGCAGTATGGGCACATAGGTGCAAATTAAAGAAAAACATTATATTATTGAGAAGAACACAAGGGCAGACGCTGTTAAGGATGACAGGAGCTGTCAAAACAGTACCAACAATGGCATTACTAGTTATCTTATCAATATGTCCTATAGATTAAGACTAAGAGGTGCAACGTATTGGATAAAGAAAGGTAACATATCAAAGGTAGAAGAAATAGCTGGCGGCACATGTAAGACCAGGACGGAGATAAGTGAAAGATTATTAATTGAATGGCAACAGGAATGAGATGAAATGGAGGTGGGTCGTAGAACACACGAAATATATCCGAATATTAAAGAAAGATTGCACCTTAAAGGAATAACACCGAAAGGGAAGGGATACAATATCTCACAGGGCACGGACCGTACAAAACTTATTTTAAAAAGATCAGGAGAGCCAAAGATGACATATGTGAGGTGTGTGGGATGATAGACACACCCGAGCATGCACTATTTGAATGTGTTAAATATGTCCAAGACCTGCGGAACGGGAGAAGTTTACTAAGTGGCAAACGTATATGGGATGTCGTTAGAGATCAAAAGGATTATAAAATATTAGAAGAAATGGAAACTAAAGTTTCAACATCAGTAACAGAAGAATATAATCTTCAAAGACATCTAGAGAATAAAGATCAATATTCAAATGGACAGGACAAAAGAGGGGAGGATACTGTAACTGTTAGAAGATCGGAGCGATTACGAATTAGAACTAGGAAATCAACAGAAATAGATATAGAAGAAGATTAGGCTTCTAGCCAAATGTTATTGGTAGTAGAAAAGGAAGATAGGTTATTTATAGATATTCCACTCTTTCCGATAGCTGGAGGAAAGTTTGCTACTTCGTTAGTAGCGTTAGGTTAGTTTATGGAGTTAGATAATAGAGTTTAATTTATGTGCAAAGACGATATTAAAGTCATATTTCAATTGTAAATGATAGAATTAATATTGTAGGATATTCTGCCCTGGTTTAGTTTCAAGATGCCAGGGTAAGTATAGCAGACATTATTTTTATTTATTTTTTATTTTATTTTATTTTTTTATTTATTTTTTACCTCACCATACTCACCCACTCCCAGAGACGCGAGCCAATCACTGCTCAGGACTTCACAGTAAGCCCCGCCCACCCCCACTATATAAGTGCACCATCCTTCGGTCGCAGCATTCAGACTCGTACCACCGCAGACACTGAATCACTTCACCCTGAAGATGCCAAGCGCTGTACTTGGCGAAACGTCGGTATCTACGATGCCTTCTAGACCACGGCCTGCAAGCTCGGAAAGTTGTAATTCATTTCGTTATGATGCCGGCCGTAAAAGCCTCAGTGTGTACATCGTTGTGATAATATCTATGACAATTAAAAAGCAAAACGAACTTATATTCAAGGCAATAAACACTCTCGGAGTACGCATAGAACGTTCTATTGGTAATAATTATGAAACTATTATTAATAATATGATTATATATTACTAGCAACAAACGTTAGAAACAAGATATACATTATGCGAACCTTGTTTATCAAGAAAATTACTGAATCTTACATTTGTTTAGGACCCGCATAAAGACTGTAATATTTTATTTTTGAACAACATATTATGCAACGAAAATGTTAGTTTATTTCGCTTGAATAGTTCTAGTAAAGAGAAAAATATTGGGTTTCGTCTTCTTACCTCTTAGAGTCACGTCGCTAAATTATACCAGCATACAAGGAAGTAAATGTGACCTTTGAGACGATCCAGCACTTGCTATTTGCTAAAGCCAGGCATGACCAGTGGAGAACAAATTTCTTCCCCCTCTTCCTCTACACCCCTTGGCCCATCGGAAAACCTTTGATGCCCACTTTACAACATTCGGTAGCACAAACTAAATAAAAACAAAAGCGAATTACAATACTTCTGTGGATTCTTACAAGTAAAGAGAACAAGCCCTTCAAAGGTTGTGTTCAAAATGACCACCGGCAGCTTCAATACACGCTTTCGTTTGCTATGGAAAGACTGCTGCACACGTTCTAGCATTTCAGCGAAAATTTCATAGCAATCAGCAGTAATATGTCGTTTCATATCGTGTGGTGTAGTTGGTACATCCTTGTAGACATTGTCTTTCAGCCTTCCCAACAGAAAAAAGTCTAAAGTGGTCAGATCCGGTGAACGGACCGGCCAAGGTGCAGATCCTCTTCGTCCAATACAGCGATGTGGAAACAATCCCTTAAGAAAAGCCGTAGTACTTCGTGCACTATGGGCTGGACAGCTATCATGTTGGTAACCACAGGTGCCTCCTAGTCTGCAAAGGAACGTCTGCTAGCATCTGTGGCAGATGGTCTGTCAGGAGGCTGCGATACTTGTGCGAGTTCATTGTTCCTTCTATGAACAAAGGACCTGTGAGCTACTGGTTCACTATCCCACACCACACGCTTAAACTCCATGGACGCTGACGTTCCACCTGACGAAGCCAACGGGGATTGTCAACAGACCAAAAGTGCATGTTTCTGCAGTTTACCTGGCCATGATTAGTAAATGTTGCCTCATAACTAAACAAGATACAGTATGAATCTAGAGTATCATGTGTTAATGCCCATGTACAAAAGTTAACACGGTTCTCAAAATCGTTTCCATGCAGCTCTTGATGCAGAGATGGTCAATATCTAGAAATTCTCTGAACAGTCCTGCCAGCCGTAGTATTAATTTTCATTGCTCTACCTTTCCTACGAATTTTATATTTGGATGATACCTATGTCAATGGAGAATCTTCAGCTTACTTTAGAGACTTATGCCACTTCCATGCGATTGTGCGGGAACTAATTTGCGGATCTACTGCAACGGCAGCCAAAACATTAATTTATGGCTTTTCTACAGTCACTAGTTTGTTTCTGTTATGTTTTCTAGGTGTTACAATACCACTTTCATGTAATTGGTTGGAGAGGTTGATAAATAATTGCCGAGATATTTGACGTCTACTGGGATACGTTTCCGCATACCACGTACAGGAACGAACTGCATTCTTCCTACACTCTACATACACAATGAGCATGTCGGTATTTTATGCATTAGTAAACCTCATCTTCCACTCACGACTTATTCCTTGAACTGTCGCAAACTAACTGACCAGAAATTCGCAATGCAAACAAACATAACATCGTACCCAGCAATTAAGCAGGTTGAATGGGACAAACAGTTGTCGGGGTGGAAACTATTCAAAATACGATTTTTCGTAAATCCCTTGAACCTGACTCCTGCAACAAAGACTATTGGCACTCTAATTTACCCTAACTTTATTCTTTTGATGTAACTAGGCCATGTTTCATTTATAAAATTATATGCTTGCTCAAAAAATATACTTTCGTATTATTATTATTAAAATCTGTTTCTAGGCTAAATGTACGAGCCCCTGACCACCAATCAGTGTTGTGAAAACTGCACATCAATAGCACTTTCCATTTCAGAAATATTTGCGGTGAAATGTTTAGGTCATTCAACCTGTAATGTGACCACGCCTCCACTTGCATGTACTGGTACGATTTTTATGATAGCCGTGTATTGTTTAATGTGAGCAACATAAGTTAGTTTCTTGCAAACAGATAAGAAGAGGTTGGTGTTTGTGTACTGATTGCATACTGTAAATATTCATACTGGGGCCGAAATCCATCTATATTCCGTTGGAGTAAAAACGACCCAGTATAAAATGGATTAGTTACTGCCATCTTTTAGTGTAGTAGAATTGCAAGCGTCTTCAGCATATGCTGGCATTTTTCTTTTTAAGAATGAAAAACGCCGTTTCACGCTTTTGTCTTTTAATATACTGTGATGTGCATCATAAAATATATATTTTCTAAATATTCCAGTGCGACAGCTACTGGATCGAATTTCCTCTTGTTCTCTTTAAGAGACTTTTGAGTTGCATATAGTTTAGTAGATGTTTGTTTTGATCGTGAGATAATTTTTTTTTTTAGTGGAGGGAGTTGTGAATCTAGATCGTGATTGTTCGGTATTTTCAGTTGCGGCTCGGTTTTCGGTTTCTTAGCTTGTTCTGGTTTATTATGGTTTACAGTTGCCGTACTCGCAATTGTTACTTTCTCTACTACGTATAGTAAGTGGGGGAAGTATTATATTCCACCCAAAAATTAGATAGCGAGATTTCACCGGAAATACATGTTTTGAGACCCCCTGAATCCAAAAAAAAGCATTTTGGAAACATGTCCGTGTGTGTGTCTGTGTGTCTGAGAACAGCATAACACAGAAACGAACAGTCGAATATCTTGCGCAGAGCACGATGGAAGATTTGCTCTGGTCGCACCTTTTAACGAACCTTTGGTGAGTATCTACAAGTTCTCGATTCTTAGTCTGGCCGAGAATTACCTTCCCATGCGAAATAATGCAATAAAATACAGTACCACCCTACGCATAATATCAATATATAAGATAAAATAATTAAAGAATGCCATCTGGATGTAGGGGTATAGGTGAGAGAACTATCCTGTTAAACTTTGTTTACTCTGTAAAAAAATAAAAATAAAAACGAAAGCTCATGAGAAACAAAAACAGTGAAAGCCAGTCTCCATGGGAAAGCATTTTTGCCTTAGATTCAAATGGTTGTAAGTTTGTTCTCAGTTGGAGCAAGCTAATTAGAGAACACTCTCTCCAAATTCTAAGAAGCAGGGTCTCTTAAACATACACAAAAATTATTACAAATAAATAAATAAATAATTATCACTTAAAATAATGGAGTAATTACTCTTAAAATGTGAAATAAATTCAGAGAAACAGCTTCAATTATATTCAAAAGTGTAATTTCATATTCAGCTTATTGAAAAGAAATGTAGGCATATATTAACAAAGTTTGTAGTCTTTCTATCTTGTCTACCCCTTCAGATTTAGTCACTAATAATCGTAGATGTTGTATGCCCTAAACCTCGATATTAACATTTTTATAAAATTTAATAATAATGAAGATTTGAAAGGCTATTTACGGAAAATGTCACTTAATTATGGAATTGATTTTTATTCCAACATATTAAGTATGCAAAAGTTTAATTAGAATGTTTACATTCATTTTGAAGAAAATGATTGGCAAGGGTATAATACATAAAAAATTATAAAACGAGTTGAATCCTCTAAATATGCAAGGCAAAGTTTTGGTATAAATTCCCTCCAAACCAAACAATCTTTCACATGATATATAATATATATTCAAAACTATACCTTAGGTTCTTAGATTTATCTCGTTTTGTACTTATTTATTTAGGAGAACCCAAAACGTGTAATCCAACTAAAACCTCCATATTGTATTTTTGGGGCAAATGCAATAATTCTTCACCTTGTGTACCTAAGTGCTGGGAATATTAACCATTAAAAAGCAACTTAATGCTCCTGTTGGAATTCAAAGCATATTAGAAAAGATGCTAATGCTAGAAGAAATTGTATTGCTTATAACTAGGACTGGTTCCTGCAGAGGATGGTTAACTAACTCTTCCCTCAATTCTTTTTACCAACGGAATAATAATAATTTATTATTGATTATTATTTATTAATTGTTGATTATTAATTATTAGTTATTTATTCTGAATTATTAATTATTTATTGTTGATTATTAGTAATTATGTATTATTAATTTATTATGTTATACTATTAATTTATTATCATTTAATACTATTCATTTAATATTATTTATTACTATTTATTATTATTTAATGTTATTTATTATTATTTATTACTATTTATTATTATTGTTATATAATATAATTATTGTTATTTAATATTATTCTTAGTATTATTTATTGTTTTTATTATTTAATGTTATACTTATTTAATTTTATTATTTATTACTATGAACAGTAAACAGTAAACCTTCAGAAGGGAAGTAAATTCGTATGTCCCATATTTACGGCACTTAAAGCGACCTCAGGCCTGATAAAGAGGTCTCTGAGCAAATTTTCGGGTCTTTCACGCCCAATATGAATGGGACACTAAGGATCATAGCAGTTAAGGAGCGTTCATAGAAAAACGTAAATATTAAGCTTCTTTGTTTCACACAAAGACACTTCGATAAAGTAGGTCATGGTTTCTGAAGAAAAGATCCGCGTTTTCATAAACCTACTTTAATTCGTTATCGAGGAGTTTACAGCTAAAAGAGATCTACAGAGTGCTTTAATTCCCCTTAGCGATAATCTCCTCTTACAGTGTGCCCCACAGCGATGAAAATGATGCGTTGTAAGTCAAACAGATCTCACTCTATGTCATACGCTTGCTCTAACGTAATTCTGCCAACATATGAATAATGCCACCGAAGCCGGTAAGATATTCAGTCTCAAAGCGTAGCCGAGGGATGTTTCTTTAGGAGAGGAGTGTAGCAAGTTCGGCCGATGCGAACGACGACAGGGCGTAGCCAAGGGATCTGCGCGTCTAAAACTCGAATGATTCACGTTCGCAGAAACAACAGCACATCGCATATTTAGTGCATTTCACTTTTTATTTAGCTTGCATGCAATTTATCGGAAAATAGCTAGGTTTGTTGTGTTCCCGACGCGATTTGCCTATATAAGTGAACCACCTAAAACGAGCGGGCAGGTGTGTACCAGATATAGAACAGACCACATCATGTTCTAAACTCACTCCTAAGGTAATTTATACGCTTTCCTTTTGATTTTATAAGCATTTTCAACGGGCATACTATAAGCCAAGAGTAGCCCAAGGTGAATTAAGGCACTCCTGTAGATCTCTTGCATGCAATTTTACCTGTAAACTGCTCAATAACGAATTAAAATACGCACGGGAAAACGCGGAACCTTTCTACAGAAACCACGATCTACCTTATCCAAGCGTCTTTGTGTGAACCTGCAATTTACTGTTTACGTATTTTTTTATGGACGCTCTTTAACTGCTATGGTCCTTAGCGTCCCTTCCATATTGGGCGTGAAAGGTAGGAAAATTTGCTCACAGACCTCTATCAGGCATGAGGTTCTCTTACGTGCCGTAAATCTACCACACCGGACAATCGACATTAATTCCCTTCTGAAGGGTCTACTGTCTACTGTTAATTAATAATAATAAATAATTCATTATAATATAAATAATAAATAATAACGAATATGGTAAATAATAATAATAATAATAATAATAATAATAAATATGGATAATCCTTAATATTAATAATAATAATGGATAATTAATAATAAATATAAGTAATAATTAACAAATATAAATAATAAATAACCATATAAACAATAACTAATAATAAATGTAAATAATTATCACTAAGTAGTAATTATTAATAATAAATAAACAATAAATAATAATAAAATACTAAATAATATTAATTCAACATAATAATCATAACACTAATAAACACTAATAATAAGTCATAATAATAACAATAATAATAATCAATAATACTTCACGATAATAATTCATGGTAATAATACACAATAGTAATAATAACAATTCATAATCATTCATAATAATAATTACCTGATAGTATATATGGTGCATTACATTACCCTCTCCACTGCATGTTGGTAGCAGAGGAACTACCCATTGGATATTCGAGATTTCATTGAAAATGTATATTTTAAGGTCCAGTGGAAATACAGCATTCATAAAAAAAGATGTATGGGTATTATAAGAATAATAAGGGAAAACATATTGTGGAATAAATGGAAACCAGAAGTACAGGGAATGGTAAAGGTACTACAATTTCAATATGCTAATCATGAATAATTTGATTTTCTTTCCATGTCATTGCATCTTTTCTTTTGGAATATATATGGTTTATAAAACCCTTATTTTAAAACTGCTGTTTTTTTTAACCCAACTGGACTGGAGAGTGATCCTGAAAATGCTTCTCATCAGAAAGAAGTAAACAACTAAATTAAATGAGTATATCTCCAGAAAGCCGAGGCATTTTAGAAGAGAACCTCATACAATAAAACTTTGCTTTACACTTATACAGAAGCAATTTCATACAGTTGTTGCCAATATTCAATAAGCTTAAAGATTTACTGGGCTTAATCTATTTTCAGTCATAGAACAAAAAAGGGATATGCAAAACTTTCTTACTTCCAGAAAGGTGTATATTATGAAATCCTACAAATATTTAATGCTCTTCCTCTGATGTTAAGGAAAAATTTACTATTTGAATGCTTTCAAAACTGCTGTTAAAGGGTAACTTTGCTGCAAATCATTTAGTCTGTAGAAGCTTATTTGAATGACAAATCATCTGAAACATGATTTCTACTTTATAATTAAGCAAAGCTATTAAGTCTGCTCTAGTTGCACAATGTTTGGTACTGTTAGTAGTTGCTGCGGACTATGAGCCAGCATGGGAAAAAATATGGACTTATAACTCAGTAATAACAAAGAAACATAGAACATACCACTTACTATGTTTAAAGTTTAATTTAGTAGGTACATACATTTATAAAGCAATAAATCCTATCCAATTCTACTGAAATTGTAAGTTTCTTAATATGTTAGATGTGCTTCAAGTTCACAAACAAATGCTGTACAATAACAACATAAACAGGATGAAATACACACATCGGTTACTGTAGTGCTTCAGATTATATATTTCAGTCAATCTTGAGCTTTCATGGCCACTGCCTGCCAAAATCTTAACATTAATAATTCTAATTGTTTTTGACTCTTGCTTCATAAATATCTATTCTACAAAAACATTAGATAAATAAAAAACTTCACTTACCTGTAAACAACAAAATAACATGATAATTGAAGGTGAAACATTAATAAGAAGTAAACCCTGAAGAATACCTGCTGCACAATTATAACAGCTCATTTTTACTATTTCTGTTAATGGTGATAATGTAGATAGTTTATAACATTGTTGTTTGCAAGGGACACTCATTCTGCAATTGTTGACCAATCTATAACCGCTAACAAGTCCATGTGAAATGGAGGAATAACGTAATACAACTGATCATGTGAAGGTACTTAGGTCACACGATTCTTCTGTTCAAAGATCTTAAAGGAAGCAAACCAAAAAAAAAGTAATTGCATGTGGACTGTGAGTCCGTATGGACCCATGCAGGGTCAAATGTATGAATGTACATCTTATGTATTGCAGATATTGAAAGTTAAACTGACAAACAATGTTATGCATTGCAAATTAATTATAAATTAATGATGAGACGCACAAGTGATAACACAAAATAAAGCCAAGCACTACTTTTTTGTGTCAAAGTTGTATTTATATGGATATAATATGTAAACTATATAACTGTGGGGAAATATTTATCCTTTTTTTTTTGTTTCTTTAAGTGAACATATTGCACATGCTTCCTTTGTTTTATGTTTACCTATATATATATATTTTTTTTTGTTTTAATGCAACCATATTAAATTAATATATATGTAACTAAATTTTATTTCTCTACACTAGTTCATGGGTCTGTAAGTGTACCAGTGAACTCACAGCATGCAATAAAATCTACACTAAATTAAGAATGACTAAATAGAATGTTGTTTTAAGCAATTTAATTTCTTGTTGATCTCTTGTGGGAAAGAAAGAAATTATCAAATTATCATACTTACCATTACTATGTACCTTGTATACTATACAGGTACTATGTACTTAATAAGTTTTCTTACTGTTTGTATACTTTCATTTGAAATTCTTCACTGCTAACCACTACAATACCATTATTTATAATTGTATTCCCTAACTGTTCTTTTGTTGACATTAACACTTTTAATCTAATTGGTGAGAAGCTAATGAAAGTAATATTAAAGGAGAGTACCATCAGTTTGCACATAAATCTTCACTTCCTTTGAAAAGGTGTTTGAACATGTTTCATAGCCAGTTACTTTTATGCTCAGATGTGTGATCTAGCAAAGCATCAAAGTAAACTTAAGGTTTTATGTGTTAACTAATTCAGCTTTCCCTTTTAAACATGAGCAGAGCTTTACTCTTATAAGCATTTTCAATTATAACTGATGCTAAAACTTATTGCTTTATTCGAAATGACATTGCAATTAAATATCATAAGATAAATGTTTGTGGTAAATCAGGCCATTTCTTTGGGCATTTTATTTTTAAAATTTATCTAGATATATACTGAGAAAGGTGGTTAGTTCTTCTTTACATGAACCCTTCATTTACACAAATTGATTACAGAGAAAATAAAATACTAAGGAAGTAAGAAGTAAATGAAATAGTTTGTCAGCTTTTTATTAGATGTAAGGTTTGTACACTAAGTTTTAAAGAAATACGATGTGGTAGGCAATTAATGTGAATTTTTTAAAAATAATTTTTATTAAGTTCTATTAATTACTAATGGAAACAAGGTATTTATTTCACCAAAAAAGATATGTTACATAAGCTCATTGGTGCTGTATGTGCTTATTATAGTGTATGCAAATTTAGGTACAGAGTATGTTTAAAATATAAAAGGCTAAGATAAGCTAGGTACTCGTATGTTTCCTTACAATAATTGTTACAGATGAACATAATACATTAATGGTTACCAGCATAATTTTGGGTACTACCATGTGCTTTGCAAATGATAAATATCTTCTGTTCTACTTGCAGGAATGCAAGTCAACACTATTAGTTAGCAATTTTGTGAATTCTTTGAATTGTAACAATTTGTTCATATTATAAGAACTGTGTCAAGAATATTTCACTTACAATGGAATGTTAATGTGATATTTAGGTAAAATCGATGTATGATTTTGTTTATATCCAGAGTAATTGAGAAGTTATCCTTCAGAAGCAAACAAGTACAAGCTTGGTTAAGAATAGTTATCAATTCCTATTTTGCTTTCTATGTGCGGTTGATATCTTGGATTATTTTCACTAAAGTTCATACAAATTGGTGTAATTATTTTAATTCAAAGGTGAATAAGTGCACTGAGACTTGTATATGTTATTGAATTATCAATTCCTTTTTTTCAGGGAGGGGACATCAAGACTAGTAAAGCATTATCGGGTATTTCATAAAAATGTAAATTTTAAAAATAGTTTTCATGCAGTAAGTCAAATCCCTTAACTGTACTGGATAATCCTACAGTTAAATTTGTTTTATAAGAGTGTAACAATTGAATTTGTGTGTACTAAAATTTGAGGCATCCAAATCATGCCAGTCAAAAGTAAAAAATCTGATGTGTTACACTCACATGACTTTCTCTACTCTTGTACAAACTATTTTTACAAACACTTATTCTCCATCTACTTCATGTTAATCGAGATAAAAATTTGCAGACTCTATCTTATTGCTAATTTTCTTGTAGATGTAAGGGGAATGTATATTTACAAGGGCAATATAGAAATACAGTAGCCTTTAAGCACATACATATCTCTTAATTGCTAGGTGCAGCACCATTCTATTTGCCACAGATTAATACTCTTTGCATATCCAAGACAAAAAAATGAATAACGAATTCCCATTTGAGAAGATAAGTATTGAAAAATTTAAGGGAATAACAAGCAATATCTAGAAAATTGTTCACTCAACAAAAAAAAAATGTATATGACATAAATTGTATATTTTAACGCTATCTACATTTTTTGTGTAGTAAAATTTTGTGTATCTCTTATGGTTTACCAGTTATGCTAAGCAACTTATGCCTTTCTTGAATGCCTTCTAATGGCTGATTTGCGTAACACTTTATAGAGGAGGGATACATAGCTCAGTGAATAAGTGTTTTACGGGATAGAATGCAATCGCTATGTATGTCGATGCAAAAAACATCCCACCCCGAAAATGAGAGCTCCGGAAAAAATTTTAGCCAATTTTACAAAGTACAGCCTTGTCATAAAATGCTAAGCATTAGCTAAATAATTTTTCTTATTTCACAAACCATGGCGTATTTCAGATCATACAGTAATTGTAATGACTGATTCAGTTTATTTGTTTGAATTAAAACTACCAAACCGAGCTCAAAACACTGTATGACGCTGCGAAAAGCGAGTAAAGATTTGAAGTGGAGTGTAGTACTGCGATTACTAATTCGTACAGGAACCTCAACTAACAAGGTAGCATTGGCCGAATGGTATTATCATGGTTACTGTGACACTTCAATTCGGGTTCAAATCCTACGGGTTAAGTTCAAACTTTTTATTACCATTTGTTTTATCTCTTTGGCCCTATAATTTGATATGATATAAATAACGTTTTTGATAACATTATAAGCGTGTAAAAATAGAATAATCCTCATGTTTTCCACCGGAAAGCCCACAACATCTACGGGCACTCATATGTGAAGAATGCAGGCAGATTACACTGCGCATGTTACAGTATGCAAGAAGGTCTCTCAGGCAACGTCACAGATGTGCGTTGATGAAGGGCGTCGTCATTTTGAACATTTACTTCCTTGATGAAATCCACGCTCTTTAACAATTTATTATTCTGTTTACCTGTGAACATTTACAACTCCTTTGTCAATACAAGAAGTGAAACATAAGGTTTAAACTTGAAACAAAAATGTTATATTTAATATCGTCGATATGCGCACAAGATAATGAAAGTTAACTACGTAACACGGTTTACAACACCAGATACGGAACAGATTATTACGGTACATGATACACAATTATCTGATTGTAATTCTTATGCCTTTGGCTCACAGGAGGGCCAGTAACAAAAACAAATAGAATAGTACACTAAAATACAGAAAATAAGCTCTAGGAGAAAGAAAATAAAGAACCAAAATAATTGAATTCGAACCTCCCAAGCTAACCTTTGCTTCACCACATTCCGGCAGCTAAACCACTCGGCCAGAACTCACGTGTCTATCCCGTTCTTCGGGAAAACGTTCCTCTATCTCCTTGCAAGCATTATATCAATGAAACACCGCCGTTTTTAAGGCTTTCGCAGCTTTTTGGCTCTCATTCAGAAATTTAATCATTAATGCTAATTGCGTATAGTACCGAATAGAAGGGCAGAGCTACAATAACCGTTCGTTTGCTAAAAGGGTCAAAGTTTTCACAGACTATAAACTGCGGGTTCCATAGATACGAATACCTAGGAGCAGCTGATTCACCTGGTATATCAAATAATTTTTGGTGGCATGAGCCATTTCTAGATATCCGTTATTAAAGATTTGAATTATTCATTTCTTGGTCTTCTCTTAAGTCCTGTCAACATTCAGTTGTTTCTGATAAATTTATGGAAACAGTTTGGAATTTTAAACCAGCATATAGCGTCCAGTTTTTAAACATTTGACTATCGCTATTCCCTTTGTATCTGAAACGAAATGTGTAATGTAGTTATTTCTGTAAAGGTGTATTTGGATTAAAATGAAGTAGATAGAAAACAAGCTTTAGTAAGAACCCACTAACAAATGATAGAGGGTAGAGAAGGTCATGTGAAAGTATAATATCAGGCTTTTATAACAATATTGTATAATGCATTAGATGTTTCTATAGTGAATTCTCCGCTTTAACCTAATTGTAGTTTCGAACAGTCGTAGTACTCCAAATATAAAAAAAAATCTTATATATTACACTCACATGACATTCTCTACTCTTGTAAAACTATTTTTACAAACACATATTCTCCATATGCTTCATGCTAATCGAGGTGTTAATCTTACTGGTAATTTTCTTGTATATGCAAGGGGAATATGGTAGAATTAAGCAACAGTCAAATGTTAAAGAACTGGTTGCTATGTGGCGCATTCCACTATCTTTGCATGTCCAGGACATAAAAAAATATCTGATGTGTTACACTCACATGACTATCTCCTCGTATACAAACTATTTTTACGAACCCTTTTCTCCATCTGTTTCATACTAATCAAGATAAACATTTGCAGAAACGATCTTTTGACATGCAAAGAGAATTACATTTTACACATAAAATATTTGACTATTGCTTAAGGCGTACTATGTTCCCCTTGTTTTGTATTTGCAAGGGCAGTATAGAAATACAGTAGCGTTTAAGCATAGACATATCTCTTAATAGCGGTTGCTATGCGCAGCACCATTCTCTTTGCCACAGATTAATACTCTTTGCATATCCAAGACAAGAAAGTCTGATCACATGATCACATGACTTTCTCTACCCTTGTACAAACTATTATTACAAACACTTATTCTCCATCTACTTCATGTTAATCGAGATAAACATTTGCAGACTCTATCGTATTGCTAATTTTCTTGTAGATGTAAGGAAATATATATTTACAAGGGCAATATAGATATACAGTAGCCTTTAAGCACATACATATCTCTTAATAGCTGGTTGCTAGGTGCAGCACCATTCCCTTTGCCACAGATTAATACTCTTTGCATATCCAAGACAAAAGAATGAATAACGAATTCCCATTTGAGAAAATGAGTATTGAAAAATTTAAGGGAATAACAAGCAATATCTCGAAAATGGTTCACTCAACAAAAAAGATGTATATGACATAAATTGTGTATTTTAACGCGATCTACATTTTTTGTGTAGTAAAATTTTGTCTATCTCTTATGGTTTACCAGTTATGCAGAAGTCGTTCACAATGAAGAATATTTTTGGAGACATTCACAGAAAATTCAAGATATACATTTTATTTGTCATGAAAATATCTTAAACATATGGTATTGTAATCAAAATCGTTAGCCATTTTTGAGAAAATTAAAATTTTCGAAAAATGTTTCATGTAAAGTGTACTCTGGGGTGAGGGGATTTTCTTGAAAACCTTCGTGTCGTATCTCTGAAAGATTCTGAACCCAAATACCAAGTTTGGTGTTTATCCGACTGTTCGTTTCTGAGTTATGCTGTTCACAGACAGACACAGATACACACACAGACAGACACACACACGGACATGTTTCCAAAAATGCTTTTTTTGGATTCAGGGGGTCTCAAAACATGTATTTCCGGTGAAATCTCGGTATGGATTTTTTGGGTGGAATACATTACTTCCCTTACCTACTATACTTAGTAGAGAAAGTAAAAATTCACCCGATATTCATATCAAAGATAGTGAAACACCGGCGGAGCGACCGACTTTCCTAACCTTCCCGCGATATTCTTTTAAGTTTTTGCGTCTTTCTCTACCACGTGCTTACTAGGCAAAGAAGGTATTGTATTCCACCCAAAAATTCGATACAGAGATTTCCCCGGAAATACATGTTTCGAGTTACCCGAATAAAAAAGAATTTAGAAAAACTTCCGTGTGTGTGTCTGTCTGTGTGCCTGTGAGCTACATAACTCAAAAGAGAATGTAGGATAAATACCAACTTGATATTTAGGTTCAGTACCTTCCAAGATGCACACGAAAATTTTCAAGAAAATCCGCAATCCCAAATTCCCATTACATGGAACATTTTACAAAACTGTTTACTTTCTGGAAAATGGCTGTAACGATTTTTATTAAAATACCATATGCTAAACGTATTTAAATTTCAAATAAAATGTATATGTTGACTTTTTTGGGAATAGCTTCATTCGGAAGGAATTTCTATAATCTTGTGTAACGAAAACGTACTATACAAAAAATGTCATTCATTTTAAAACACACAATCTATTTCAAGGATCTTTTGTGGCATCGCCATTTTCGAGATTTCCGTTATTAGTTTCCTTATTAATTGATTCCGTTCGAATTGTTCCATACTTTCTCATTCTAATCCTTTCGATATTCAGTTGTTTATGGGACTGCGTGCAGGGCATAGAATTTCAAGGCCAGTACGTACCGTCCAGTTCTTAAACATTTGACTATCGCTATTCCCCTGGCAACTACAAGTTGGACCATTTAAGTTGAGACTGCACAATATCTTCAAAATAAGTGTTGTAGAAAGCAATTCTAAATAAAAGTTGCTTGATGTTATTGGGAAAAGTAAATACCATTAGTTATGTTTTAGGGTCAATTACAATTTTAAATGGGAACCCACCTTATTTATGTTGTCTCACTCATAAAAATAAACAACATTTGAATAAAGTACCTTGCAATTGTTCTTACACCAACGTAAATAACGAAAATCCCGAAGTGCGCAGAGAATGGTTGGACCATCCATGGATGGTCATTAGAGGATGAAATTACGTTTCTAAATTGGCAACCAACATTTTTAATTCTATTTAATTATTCATCACAAAATAAACATCTTTTTATAAACCATTTTCTAATAAGAAAACATACAAAATGTAGATTCCCATTTAAAAAAATCAAATTGATCCTAAAATGAGCATCATAGCTCCTCCGAATAAAACACGACTAATGGCATTTACTTTCCCCCATAATATCAAACAACTTTTATTAAAGACATCTCTTTCTACAACGCTTAGATTTGGATATATTTACATTCTCAACTTAAATGGTGCAATCTGTATAACGAACTGACCAATAATAAGCAACAGAGCGTAGAGAAAGTCGTGTGGATGTATGACATCAGATTTTTAAACTCTGTCTTCTGTTGCTGAAGTGTTATATGATGGTCCTCTATGTATATCCCTTGCAATAAAATGTAAACGGCTCTTGTTTCTATACTCTGTGGTGGTAAGCAAGTATATATATTCTGGAAAATAATAACTATGTCTTCTACGCCATGACATTCTCAATTATTAAACGTCAAGGCCTTCTTTGTAAGCAAGTTGTTTTTAACTCCAATGTGTTCATATTCAAGTAAAAGGGCTTTGTGAATCCGTTTTTAATATTTTAGCAGTTTAAGCGCGCGCGCGCACACACACGCACGCACACACGCACACTTTTCTCTCCTTTTAATATTAGTATATATATGATCCTTTTTGTCATGTGCATTGAATTCTACACATAATGAAAGTAATAAAAATATTGTTGTGAAGCAAATTTATCATGTTTTCAAAGCTACTTAAAAATTCTGATGTGTTACACTCACATAACTTTCTCTACTCTTGCACAGACTATTTATACAAACGCTTATTCTCCATCTACTTCATGTTAATCGAGATAAACATTAGCAGAGTCTATCTTATTGCTAATTTTCTTGTAGATGTAAGGGGAATATATATTTACAAGGGCAATTTGGAAATACAGTAGCCTTTAAGCACATACATATCTCTTAATAGCTGGTTGCTAGTTGCAGCACCATTCTCTTTGCCACAGATTAATACTCTTTGCACATCCAAGACAAAAAAATGAATAACGAATTCGCATTTGAGAAAATAAGTATTGAAAAGTTTAAGGGAATAACAAGCAATATCTCGAAAATGGTTCACTCAACAAAAAAAAATGTATATGACATAAATTGTGCATTTTAACATGATCTACATTTTTTGTGTAGTAAAATTTTGTCTATCGCTTATGGTTTACCAGTTATGCAAAAGTCGTTCAAAATTAAGAATACTTTTGGAGACATTCCCAGGAAATTCAAGATATATATTTTATTTGTCATAAAAATATCTTAAATATATGATATTTTAATCAAAATCGTTAGAGCCATTTTTGAGAAAATTAAAATTATCGAAAAATCTTCCACGTAAAGGGTAATCTGGGGTGGCAGATTTTCTTGAAAACCTTCTTGTCGCATCCTTGGAAGATACTGAACCTAAATACCAAGTTTGGTGTTTATCCGACTGTTCGTTTCTGAGTTATGCTGTTCACACAGAGACACACACACACAGACACACACACACACACACACACACGGACGTTTCCAAAAATTCTTTTTTTGGATTCAGGGGGTCTCAAAACATGTATTTCCAGTGATATCTCGGTATCGAATTTTTGGGTGGAATGCAATACTTCCCCTACTTACTATACGTAGTAGTGAAAGTAAAACTGGTTTAGAATATGAAATTTCATGTTATGCCTGTCTCTATGTGTGATGGAAAAATAAACTGTCCTGTGACTCTTACGCATCAAATCTTTTTATTTCCGAAGCCCAACTCCATTCTTCTTTTAGCGCATTCATTTGTCTTTCTCTCGAGAACCTGCTCATGCATCAGGTTCCTGTCTTCGTTAAGCCATCATTCATAATGCGATCTAAAGCAGAAAGCTATCGTATCAAAATGCAATCTCAGCTACAACCGATTTCCTCAGACCCTTTTCTCCATTATAAGTCGGCCACTCCATTTTGAGAGGTCGGAAATACAACCAAGACCTGTTCCGTGTATAGACAGATTAAAGACCAAGCGGCAAGTATCACATAATCCTTTCAGGCCACCAAAGGCGTAATCACAAGTAGGATGGGAGATCGTACTCAAAAACCAATAAAAGCCTTTTCTTGCTTTAGAACCGCGCAATCCTCTTCTCTTCTAGTAGCCTAACCCTCTCAGCACTTCCCCCTCTCAACGCCTTGTCAAAGCCCCTGGTGCGACCTTACGGCAGTCAGCTTCTAACAGCCAGGGGTGAGCAAACTTTATTCCACTTTCTTATAAAAATTACGACTATATTCTGCTGACAGAAAGAGCTTTATAATTTAGTAACACAAGTTACAACCTCGCATTCGGCAGGTCACGAATTCGATTCCATTTATCGTTGCTCGGAACTTGGGCTTTTTGTGATTTTCTCTGGTCGATAAGTAACTGATGGGCTGGTTTCTCTTATACCATGTTTTCCTTCCCCTTATTTCATTCTGTTTCCTTCTAATGCTTCAGGTATACTTCCATGTTTCGGGACGTGGAGGTGCCGGACAGAGGCACGGATGCTTGCTCCAAGAAAAGAACATTCCTCATGGACACCAGAGGGCTGCCTGGTTGCAAGGGTCGTTCGTCCTCTCTCGGCAGCTCTAATAGTGGATAGGGTCTTCGAGCCAGGAAATGTTAGGACTTCTGCGCTCTCTGTGGCCAGTCTGCGTGCGGGTTGTAGCCTACTGCAGTTTCTTCATTTCATCCCTTTCTCCTGGGGGTGGTAGCCACAATATATCTGTGAAGATCGCAGTGCGGGAGGCGTCTGCCTACAACCGCTGAATTAAGTGACGTCGCCTCTTTCTAGTCTCTTACGTCTGATTATATTTAAGCACAGAGTTCTATTGAACTTTAAAAAGATCCGTTTATTATTTTTACTTTCTCCACTACGTACAGTAAGTAGGGGAACTATTGGTATTCCACCCAAAATTACGATACCGAGATTTCACCGGAAATATATGTTTTTGAGGCCCCCTGAATGCAAAAAAGCATTTTTGGAAACATCTCCGTGTGTGTCTGTGTGTCTGTGTGTCTGTCTGTGTGTGTCTGAACAGCATAACTCAGAAACGAACAGTTGGATAAACACCAAACTTGCTATTTAGGTTCAGTATCTTCCAGAGACAGGACACGAAAGTTTTCAAGAAAATCTTACCACACCAGATTACCCTTTACACGGAAAATTTTTCGAAAATTTTAATTTTCTCAAAAATAGCTAACGATTTTGATTAAAATATTGTATGTTTAAGATATTTTCATGACACATAAAATGTATATCTTGAATTTTCTGGGAATGTCTCCAAAAGCATTCTTCATTGTGAACGACGTTTGCATAACTTGTAAACCATAAGAGATTGACAAACTTTTACGGCACAAAAATGTAGATCACGTTAAAATACACATTTTATGTCATATACATTTTTTGTTGTTGTTGAGTCAACCATTTTCGAGATATTACTTGTTATTCCCTTAAATTTTCCAATACTTATAGTTTTCCTCAAATGGGAAACCGTTATTAATTTTTTTTGTCCTGGTAATGCAAAGGGAATGGAATACTCCACATAGCAACCAGCTCTTAAAATGTTTGACTATGTCTTAAAGCCTACCAATTCCCCTCGCATTTACAAAAAATTAGCAATAAGACTAGCATATCGATATTTCGATTAACATGAAGCATATGGAGAATAAGCGTTTGTAAAAATAGTTTGTACAGGAGTAGAGAAAATCATGTGAATGTAACACATCGGATTTTTTTTATACACGCTCTCTAAGGCAGCTGCTTGATGACTTTAGCAGCCTAAAGTACTATTTATTAATACCAAAGGGTATCTAAAATAGCAATTAAAAGTGGTTTTATTTTACCATCATAAACTTCAATTTAGCTATCTTCATTAACTTCTGAGAAAACTGGTCATTTATGCCCCAAAATGTTATTCACAGAAAAAGCTGTTCGAAGCTAAATATGGAGAAAACAAACTTGCAAATATTTACCAAGAAAGAAACCACATGGCTCAAATACACAGAATCGGTGTTTAAGAGTCAAGAAAGAGGCGATGAAACTTAATTCAGCGGTTGTAAATTAACAGAAACTATCTACTGGCGTGCTTCTCAAACATATCCTACAGGATTATTTCAATCAGGGATCAATAACTCCATAACGACGAGTCGGAGGATGGTGATTACTTGACAAAAAATGTTCCCCTTTACGAGAATTATCGTTCCTCAGCGTTTATCACAGAGATCCAGAAATATCCTGTATATAAGTTGAACCAGACCTCCGTAACAGCAGTCTATTTTGGAAAATACGTCATTAAAGCTTTCCAGGCAAAAATGTATATACCAGTATCTAAACCGAAATTTCAGGCGATTATGGATAAATGTGCAACATATAACAGGAGTTTTAATCCGTGTAATGTAGCAATTTACTTTGAATTAACTGTACATGCCGCAGTAGTGAAAACTTGGAATTGCGTTACTGTTATAGGTTACCGCTTCCAATTTGCACAAGTATGCTCGCGTAAAATACAGTGTGTAGCCTAGAAAAAGAATACAAATGATACAGTGACATAGGGCAGTTGTTCAGGATGGTTTTTGTAATAATGCATTTGAATCCAGAGGAAGTCGGGGACTTCTTTTCCTTGGAACTGACTGCGGTAAAACTGATAAATGGTAATGTTGGGAAATTTGCTGATTATTTGCTAGAAACGTACATTTCCGAAGATGCTAATTTTCTTCCCACTGTCTGGGCAGCCCTAAGTGCATCTAATCTCTCGCACAACAAATCGCTGTAAATCATTTCAAAACCTCCTTAATGATAGCTTTTGAGTAGCCATTCTTCTTTGTATGAATTCATCAACTTTTGAACATAATTAAATAAAGAATCGAGTTATCTGGTTCTTCGCAAATACTCCATATGCAGTTTGTGAAATACGTTTCCCACTTCAGCAGTATTGACGATTACATATGTGCTTAAGTTTCATTTACAGACAGATATGAATGTGCAGGATTTTAAAAGCTTTTAACCAGTAGGCATTTTTATGTTCAACTGCATCATAACGCGGGCGACTACATTCGCTTCTTATAGTCTACACCAAGGAAGAAAACGGTGATGTAGTCCTCAGCAATCCCTGGTAGTAGTATGTTGCCGTACCACTCCGACCACACACGGTTGCAAAATCACTATATTGGCAAGTAGATTTAATTAAATTTTGGCTTAACCAATGTAAATCCCACATTTTCATAGGTGTGCTGTTTCCGAATAGGGTGAACCCTTCTGAATCCTGCGCAGTATCCAGGTAGAATTATTAGGACGCTCAAAAAATGGTGTGCAGTTTCCGGATCAAAATGTGCACGTTCACTTGTGCTTCATTTCTTCAGTCAGCAGTAACTGGAAGAGGGGTCAGTGCGTATCGCCATAGAATTTCAAATGGGAGCGGAAGTCAAATAGCGTAGCAGTAGATAGGGGTATTAAAACAAACAATATTTGCAGAAAATGTTTTTATTAACTCACGTTTTTTCAAGGAGAAAAGCGCACGGAAAACACAGCGCGCCCGAACCTCAGATATGCAGACAGCAATGCCATTTATTTTGAGAACTTTTCAAAAAAATTATTATTAATGTTGGAAGGAAACTCGGACAACGTACAATACAATGGCAATTGAGTGTTTTTTCTTTGTTTTTCTAGCTGACAAAATAAGTATAAAAACTATAAATGATTACAAATACCTTATTTCCACTACAAATACCATTTTCACAAATGAGGTATGTTTTGATGTGTTGGCGGTATTCACCAAATATGCAATTTTGAGGTTCCTTGCGTATATACGCTGAGAGAGATCCTCAACGTACTTTTCAATCTTGGGATCTTTTCAGGGTCTTGCTCCTCGTGTACAAACAAATGGACAACTGCAGTCTAGCCACAACAAAAATACGAGTGTTCCTTTCTCCTTGAAAGAATATGAAATACGAGTAATAGCGGCATAGAAGAGGTAATACGACAATAAATATAAAATGTAAGATTACCTAATTCTTTATATATATATATATATATATATATATATCTATATGTAAATGAAGCCTGATGTTTCTCTTTGGGTCAAAAGCCTCCCTGTAGAGGGGTAAAGCTCTTTTACATATCTATCACGGTGAGCTATTCCGTAAGATGTAATCATGGGTCATGGAGAATTTGTCTGTTACACTGGTATCTGTCTGTTACATCGACTGTTTTGTGCCTACGTAATGCATTGTTACACTGTCTGATAACTGCATGTTACAATGTAGTGCACAGTTGACTCTCCATCTCTTCCCTGCATCTGGCGAATCTGGACCACGGTTCCCCTGCGTTTTCTTTGAAGAGATCCGTCCATTTGCATCTTGGTCTTCCGCGGTGTCTTGTGCCTGTGTATGGGTGCCACATGGTTGCTTTTATAGTCCACCTGTCATCCGTTAGTCTTGCGACATCCCCCCCCCACTTCCATTTTTTCCTGGTGACTTGCTGTGCGGAGTCTGTTGTTCATGACATCTTTTGATGAGAGTTGCATTTGAAATGTTCTCCTTCAGAGTTATGCCTAATATCTTCCTCTCCATTTTCCTTTGGCATACTTGGAAGGCATACTTTAGCTTGGCGGTGAGAGTTCAAATTTGGCAGCCGTATAAGAGAGTTGGAAAAACCCAGGTTTCCAGTGTTTCAAATTTGAGCCTCCAGCATATGAATTTCAAAGACCAGGACGCCTTCCAAGCGAAAACTAATCTTCTGCTTATTTCTTCCTCTATTTTCTGATGGTAGGAGAGCAGTTATCCTAATTAAAATATACTGTTTATATATTGTAGGTCCATTCCATCGACACTTATTGGGATTGCTGGTCGATTTCACATGATTTGTGTCTTTGTTTGATCATTGAGAGGCCTGCAGTTTTACTTATTTCCGATAATTCCTGCAGCATTGATTGTAGTTCTCTGGGAGATCCAACGAACAGTACGACGCCGTCACCGAATCTTAGGTCTGTGTCTGTGATCCGCATTCGGGAGATCCCAGCTTCAAACCTCCGGGTCGACCAATGTGACCGAAGTTTTTTTCATGATTACCTCGGTCACTAGGCGAATGCTGGGTTGAACAATTTGATTCGGAGTTTTTCTCTGATCCCTTTCACTATTAGATTTAATTTCCTTCTTCACCACCATACCAGGTATTAGGCTGATCAGCCATTCCGGATATGCTATGATCTACAGTTTACTTGTTCCTCTACAGGCTGACTCAAGGAATTGGCTTATAACTCTTGCAACGAGGAAGGAAATCCGTCAAAGAAGGAGTAGTTTCATCAGATTTGCAAACCTTGCTGTATGATGAATGAACACTTTTCCAATATCAGATGTACAGAAAATTTTTGTGATGACAGTGACATTGCAGCTACCCTCTATGAGTACGATCAGACAGCCAACGTGAAATAATTTCCTTAATGTCGTTAATGTGTTGGTCCATTCACATTCAAATCATGAGCCACGAAATCACTCTATGAAGGTCCCAGAAGGAGGAAATGGCGAAATGAAGCAACAGATTTCAAATCAAATAAAATCAAACCAAACCAATGTAGGGCCAGCTTAGAATCGGACGAAGGCCTACCGCCCCGACCGCTGCATATCCCACCTCTGCCCACTACAGGCGTCATTGATGAGGGAAAGTACTGGAGGGTGGTACATGGTCAGCGCCCGGATCCTCCCGGCCGGTTAAGCGGTCTTCTCAACTAGGGTCGCTACGTTTTCATTACGTAGATCATAAGTTGGCTCCTCAAGGATCTAGGTTTGTTTGCGGCCTTAGACACTGTCAAGCTAAACAAGGTCGATAAGAGTTTTCATTATTTAAACAGTGTTCAGCCGGTGTTTAGGCAGATATTGTTTGAATCCGAATATTAACTAGAGAACAAAGTATAGTGTGTCTTTCATTAGACTCTTCGTTGGTTTCCACCAATCAAAATGTTACCTTAGCGTGAAACGTGCTAAAATTTCCAAAAGTCTATCAATGAGACTTCTATATCACAAATGGTTAGACTTGAAGGAGAGAGGGCGATATCTGACACAATAAAGGATTGCTCACGTGGGGAGTAAACGCTGCAATAATACCTTAGAAAAGAACGCAACCTAGAGAGAGGGAGAGAGAGGAACAGAGAGAGAGAAACTCATCTCATCCAATAGTTTTCCGCAAAACACACCATTTTAATGAACAACGTTTGTGAGCTAATAGTGAATATACAGTAATTTTTAAGCCTGCAGTGATTCCGATAACTGAAAACCCCACACAGAATTGATCTTGCTACTAATGTTGGTATTGTGAATGTTACTGTCCCCTTGCAGTGTTACACACATACATTTCCTTCAACTATTTATTGCATATTTCATTTCCTGTTCTGTTGCCATCCTGCCATTTGTGACTTTCCAATTAGTGTTCTAAAACTGCCATCTAGGGGAGAAGTGACCAGGAGGAACTAGGTTAAAGCACTTTCTAAGTGTTTAAACATCGTCTTGCAACGTAAAATTAAATTACTCTTTATTTATGGGCGCTCTTTAGCTACTACGGGTCTTAGCGTCCCATTCTATATTGGACGTTAAAGACATAACGTTTTGCTCAGTGGCCTCTATCAGCTTGAGGTTCTTGTACGTGTCGTAAATCTACTAGACGGGACCACCAGCTTTACTTCCCTTTCGAAGAAAGCCATGCTAAGAATTTTTAATTCCAAAAAAGATTTTTACACCTCGGAGGCCGACGTCTTGCTACGTAGCTGTCATGCTTGAACACTGTTTAGCTTTAATCCTCCTTTCTAAAGCGACCCCTTAATGTTTACTTGGTCTCGTGTATTGCATCGCGTGATTATTCCTAATGCAGTCACTCTTTTCAAACCTGCCCTAAAAATTATTGATTTTTATGTAGGGATTTATTCTTTTTCATAAAAGAAATATGTTGGTCGACCATTGGAAAATTGTTCGTAAATCTCCAACATATGTCGCTCTGCATAACAAGGAAATCTTGACTCTGAGCACAAAGCCTGCTGTTCACAATGCATGAAATGCTTGTGAAAGGTTGACAAAAAGAAAGCTCTCAGTGCCACCCTCTGTGTCTTAATGGGATCTTTGCAATAACCAAAACAAATGATGTAGTTTTACAATATGAAAAGCCGTAGGATACCTTACTGATGGTATGTCAGTTTTTATCAGCTATTTAAGATTTTGAAACTGGTTTGATAATCTACGGTTACTAATTTTCCCAAACTGTCCAGTTCTTGAAATTCTCATATACCACCTACTACTCTTTGTTCTTCATAAATAGAACTTTAATATGCATGATTATTCCCTTGAATTCCCTAACTTGATTTTACAATTGGGTAAGAGAATCAGCTATCCTTCCTAAACAGAAAATTTCGCTACCAAACGAAATTCAACAAATTCAGGAATATTACATTACACTCTCCATTATTATGTGTCGCTGATTCACTTGGAGATAGGTACATGCTGTTTTGTCTTGGTTTTCTGTCTCATATTCGACCATTGCCTAAATGTCATACATCAGCAGTTCAAAGTTGCAACAGAATGTTACGGATACATGAGGTAGTAAGATTGTATTCCTACAAGATATAGAAAATAAATTCCAGTGGTAAAAAGTGCAGGAATAAATCCATTCTGCTTCGTTCAACTAGGGTGCATCATTTAACATTAGAAGCTTTAATAATCTCTCTTGAAAATTAAATGCATATTTTCTAGGACACTTACGTTTTTCAAAGTCGACAACAGAATTTTACTACAAAATGGCTAAATGATATTCCAATAAACATCATTGGGATAGCAAGAATATAACATCCAAAGCATAAAAAAATCTTATGTGATACATTCACATTCTCTACCCTCTGTCATTTATTAATGCGTATACAAATGATTCTTACTCAAGCTTATTTTTTCTATCTACTAAATTTTAATGCAAATAAACTTCGCAGAAATAGCTACATTACACATTCGATATAGATACAAAGAGAACATGTACAGTCAAATGTTTAAGAACTGGGCGCAATATGATGGCCATAAAATTCCATACTGTTTCCATGCAATCGCAAGGAACAACTGAATGTTGAAAGGACTAAGAGAATGACCAAGAAATGAACAATTCGAACGATATCTGAGAAACGAAAATTTGAAATAAATTGTGTATTTTAAAGAGATTTACATTTTTGTGTAGTGCGTTTTTGTCTATTGCTTAACGTTTACCAGTTATACAAGATTATACAAACTCTCTTCCAAATGAAATGGACTTCACAGGATATTTCCAGAGAAATCAAGATATATGTTATTTGCCATGTAAATATCTTTAATATATGGTATTTAACCAAAATAGTAAATTTTTGGAAAATAAAAGTTTTCGAAAAACCTTCCATGTAAAGGGTAGCCTGGGATGAGGAGACTTTCTTGAAAATATTCGTGTTGAATATTTGGAAGATTTTGAACTTAAATACTAAGTTTGGGTTGATCAGGCTTTTCGTTTTTGAGTTATGTTGTTCTCAGATACAGAGACGACCGGACACACACACGCGCGCGCGCGCGCGCGCGGACATTTTTATAAGGATGGTTTTTTTTTCTTGTTTCAGGGCCCCAAAGCACTATTTCCGGTGAATTCTCTACATCGAATTTTTGAGTGGAATACAAAACTTCTACTTACTATACGTAGTAGAGAAAGTAAAAAGAAACGTCTCTGGTTACGAAGGCAGACATCTTTTCGACGAATGAACACGCCGAATATTTGAGAAAATAATAAGAGTAACTTACCCAAATATAAAGAAATTCACTATGAACTGATGTATCTTTACATTTTTATCACATAGCTCTTCTGGTTTTATTTATTCATCGTGCAATAAATTTACATGCCCACTTACACGTTGAAAAATGTAGGATTTACGAGTTAGTACTAACTGTGCGTATGTACATGATCTCCATAAAATTTATACTTTCCACTTTAGGAACTTGTGCTGGAGATTTGTCTCAGGTGGTTAGATGATATTGTGACGTTGTGTAGTTTTCACAGTCACCAGTCACCACAGTTGTGTTGTACCAGAAACCACTCGCTAACTCAATGACTCACTCGCAAGCACGCTCACTTGTATAGCCGCTGTAATTTTCCAGGGAGTTCTAGAACGTTCGGGAGGTGGGCAGAACGAATATTCTATAACAATCCCGTATCTCTCGATAACGCTTCTAATATTTACGCTGAGTGAGAGCGCTATCCTGTGGTTTATCTCTTCACTGGCCGATCGGAGCGCCATAACCACTGCGTCACCTCTTATTTGTTTCTAGAATCTTGTTGTATGTTATACATGTATATTCAAAACCAGTAAACATGCTTTCCCAATGACCATATGAACTCTAAGTAAAATTTTGAAAATGTCGATGATATGACTTAGGAAGGATCTTCCTCTTTTAACGCTGACCTCACGTGAACTTCCTCAGGGCGCCAAATGACCTTGCCCCATCTGAGACTTATATCAAGGTCTACCAGCAAGGCAATATTAGAAACTTGAGATGTCATGCTTTACTGTATACTTAAACATAGCAAATGTTTCTTAATTTTCAGGCTTCTACTCAACAGTACCATTAGGGTTAATTTATGCCCGGAAATTGTTTATTTGCACTGATCACGTGTGGGCTAGAGGTAAAGATACGGTCGAACAACGGAGGGTCCCCGAAGCTGCAGCAGGGCACCGCGAATAGGCCGCGGTGGCCCTTTTTGCTTCTAACTGTCCCTGGGAGGGAGGGATGAAGGGAGAGACCCGAAGGGCGACCAGATCCGGATGTCGACGGGTGCAAGAAGGACGAACTCTCTAACGCTTCCAATTAAAATGCATCCGACTTCGCCCAAGCCCACCCATAATCCACGAGCTCCGGCGGTTCCCCCGGATGTGTAGACTGTTTGGAAAGTTGAATCAGAGCAACGCATTGATCACATTACATCAACGGTACGACATTGTAATAATAAGCCAAGATGCATGGATTGAGTACAGGCTCTAGCAGTGAATCTTTTTAATGGTTCAACGTTCCAACACTAATGGTATACCGTTCACTTGTCCTCTTTGCTGTTTTGTCAATTTTAAAATTGGAAAATCAAGGTTTTCTTTTTTGAGTCCATGATTTAAACGTCGCAACAAAAGGATGATTTACACCTTCCAGGCTTTGATTCACAATGTTTGCTGTTTTTCATTGTTATCCTTTGTTTCTTTCAGCTAGGCGTTGTGGTGAAATGCTCTTCAGCGCAAACGCTAGCTAAAAAGAGAAGGAACGGTTTACTTATTTCGTATATTCTTACTTTTCACCCGCAGGGCAATACGGAAGACATCAGCTATGTTTATGAAAGCACTTCAGCGAGATAGGAATATCCGTTGCAAGAGCGTGCAGATTACCACGAAATGGCGCCGTCCCCCTTGGTAATTAACCTTAGGTTATGCGCTCTGTGGTAAACACCAAGTTCCGAAAACTCTGCCTTCTGACCACAGCTGCTGAAATAGCAAAGAGACCGCCTGATAACCCAGTCTGTCGCATGGTTCATAAATTAGGCTATTTAAGTAGGATTAGACCAACCCAAATACCATTAAGGTTCCAGAACGAAAAACTCATTTAGTTACGAAGTATAAAGCATTTGGATTCATGAAATCAGTTTATCTTCTCTTGGTACAAACACAGTAAGACTAGTGAGTCCATAATGGCTGAAATCATGAACATTGTAGCATTTATATTCTATTTTTACTTGCTTGTTTTCAGGCTCCCTGTATCCATAAAAGCATTTTTAGAGAAAGTTCCAGATGTGTGTGTCTGTGTATGTTAGTATGACTGGGAACAGCATAACTCAAAAACGAATAGTGGGATAAATACCAAACTTGGAATTTAAGTTCAATATACTCCAAAGGTGCGACACGAAGATTTTAAAGAAAACCCCCACCCCGACTACTCTTTACGTCGAATTGTTTTTTTAAAATTTTGATTTTCTAAAAAATGGTCTTAACAGTTTTGATTAAAATGCCAAGTATTAAATATATTTACGTGAAACAATATACATTTAAATTCTCTGGCTATAGCCTTTGAAGTCCATTTCATTGGAAGGAATTTTATATAATCTTGTATGACTGTAAACGTTAAATGATAGACGAAAACGCACTACATATAAAATGAAGATCTCCTTAAAACACACCACATATTTCAAATATGCTTTCTGCAGCATAAGCCATTTCTGAGATACCCATTGTTAATGCTTTGAACTATTCATTTCTTGCCATGCTTTCAACATTCCTTTGCTTATTGCGATTTCAGAAACAGTAGGGAATTTTAAGGCGAACACATAGCCTCCAGTTCTTAAAATTTTGACTACCGCGTTTCTCTTTGTATCTATAACGAAATGAGTAATGTAGTTATTTTTGCAAAGGTTTACTTGGATAAACTATAGTCAATAGAAAAATAAGCTTTTGTAAGAATAGTTCGTATATTCACTAATACTCGATAGAGGATATAGAAAGTCATGTGAATGCATCACATCAGAAGGTTTTTTAGCTTAAGCGAAAGACTAAAATATTCCTCGGTCCTCGAGCGTTCACACCCTCTGTGAACTGCCTTCCTTGACATAGAAGAACACTATTTAGATATAGCTGGCTTAAAATCATACTAAACCCTGTTTCTTATAGTCTTGCCCCATTAACGTGTATCCTTTCGCGCTTCTTTTCCTTCGCCATTACAAAATTCAGTGCTGTCTAAAGCATAATGTATACCACACATGTTATAGTGGTTTTATTTTGCTCGTAGGATTCCTACAGTCGATAAGTGGCCTCGTTTTACAAACATTCCTATTTTCAGAATAAAATCCTACTTTAAAACTTGTATCAAATTATTATTTTACACAGGTGGCACAACCTGTCTTTCAACACGAGGCACGCATCACGTCTTGTCTTGTTCGATACAGATTTCCTTCATTTCTCCGGACGCACTTTAACCTTGGGCTTATTATGCTACCTGTACTGTTTTAAAGCCAATTCATTATTCAGTCTCATAAAACATATGGTTTAAAATTCCTCTGTCTTCTAAAACCACTTTCCCAAAAGCAATATATTTCCTGGGACCCAAACCTCACAGAAGCATATAATCTGCTGGGCTGTTTCAGCTTCTTTCTTGTACAATCTGCATTCTAAGTTACCCTGAAACACTCCCATTGTATTAAGATGCTTTTTCATAGGGACATGTCCTGTGGGAAATGCAGTAATTGTTCTCGGCTGAAATCGGTTACATGTAAGTAGGTTTTCAGCTCTTTTATTACATGGGTTTCTTATAAATAGTTTGTTACCCGGAGTTATAAACCAGGTTTTATGATGTTCTATATGGATCAGTTCCTAATAACTTCTCTTACTAAACTTCGAAATGCTCCTAGAGCCGGCTCTGGCCCAATAAGTTGTATAGCTGCTCCTTGTCTTGCAAATTCATAAGAGTTTTCGTTTCCTCTACACCACTATGTACCGGCATCCAGATGAGTTGAACTTCAGTTTATTCTACCAAGCTTGTCGCATGTTTAGGCGGTTTAAAACTAGTCCTGGCTTTACCTTACGACTACTTGGAGCTAAGAGCAGCCTTTCTATCTGAGAAGAGAAGGATCTGTTTACCAGTGTGAGCTCCCCTTATGTTCTCATATATGTATTGAATAATAGCATACATTTCTGTTTAAAACAGTAGCATATTCACCCAAGAGAAAAAAAAATTGCATCTTGGTCTCTTGCCATATTCTCCGGGTCCGTCTGAGCCATACTTAAAATCATCTGTAAACCACACCATGATTTTCTCAGGAGTTTCCAGAGTTTTATTCGTCCAATACTTAGGATGAACACTGACTCTGGAGTTCCTTATAAAGTATTTAGTTGGAACTATATAGTCTGAAGACATTTCTAAAGATATCGTTCTATGTATTTCCTAATTCGCATGGTTGGAAAGGGTTTACAAAGCTGTAGTTGAAGCAAAAATATGGTCTATGGATCAGAGATTTGGAGAAGTGACAAAGGATGGGAGATGACCGATAAAGTACATAAATCGTTCTGTAAATGTATGTTAGGTTTATCTATTTCATCACCTAATGGAGCAGCAATGTTGGAGTTGGAAAGAGTAGGTAGCAAGGGCATGATAGTAGAAAGGATACTTAAATATTGGCATAGAATTGAAATCATTGGACGAGCATAATATCTTGAGGCAATGTTTAATAATACAAGAAAAATCCAGTGATGGGATGAATCGGGGTCAAGGAATAAGGAGAATTTTACAGGAAATAGGAATGGGTAACTTATAGGAGGAGAGAGAGGTATTAGTTAAAGGTTTCTGGAAAGAAGTGATGAATAGAGTAGAAGATATAGGGAAACAAGAATTATTTCAAAGTCTGGAAGGAAAGAAAATTTGGAACTATATAGACAATTAAAGGTGGACTGGGGAAGGGAGAAGTACGTAGATATGGGTAATAGGTTAGCGAGAGAAGGGTGAGCCTGGTCCAGATTAAGTGCACATTGGCTAAGGGGAGATAGGAAGGGAGCGAATTTGGATACGTGTCTTCTTTGTGGAGAGGCAGATAATGATTTCCATTATATAATTGAATGTGAATAAACTAAGTTGTGGAGAGATCAGTTTTCACCTGAAGAATGGTAGAATGTTAACAAAGAAGTATTGAAAGTTAGGATAATGAAAATAAAAAAGGAGAGGGATATAAAAAGAATAGGAGAATATATGGACAATATAAGAACAAAATGGTTTAGAAAAATAAAGCAATATGAATATATTATGAGCCACCATGCATAAATAACCACGGTGTTAATATGCATGATGGACCAAAGAAAGAAAAAACAGCAACTCAAAGTAATGTATTAAAAATTGTAAGAATTTTGTATAGCATTATGGAAATAAAATATACATGTATAATGTAGTAAACGTGTGCTTATTTCAGGAATTCTGCCGTTTATAGAGTGTCAGTTTTGCCTCCTTCATTACAACTAAATGAAATGGAGTAAGGTTCAACAGTGTCTTCATTGTTGCAGTAGGAGTTGTTTTGATGACTCCGGCACTCATAATAGAAGTTGAAGACTAAAACACTCCGTGCGGGTTTCACCAACAAATACGATTTTAACACAATGTTGAACTGATTTAACAATGAACTTAATACAAATTCTGTTTCATCAAACAATGTTAATTTTAACAATGTGTCATCTTAACATTTGCGTACCTCTGTGTTAAGGTGTTTAACAAACGTTGGAAGTGGGAAAATGGCTGCCGCAAACCAGGTTGTTGGTGCGAGTTTGCTAAAATTGGCATTTTTAATTACTAATAGAAGAGCAGTCGTACGTCATAATAAAATTGAAACCCTGCAAAAAGAGAGCTTTTAAAGGGATATAGACTGCCCAAGGGGTCATGAGCATGGTTTTATGGGAAATACGAGAAGTTAGAATACTACCAACAGAAGCATGCCTCTTTCTCCTATGCTACAAATATTATTTAGGTACTTAGATTTTATGCTACTAACATTTTTCATTTACTTGTGGGTGATAGTGTTGGCATTTCCAAAGCTAGCGTTTGTTGGTTTCTCCGGAAGGTTTGCAAAGCAATTGCTTCAAGGAGCAAATAGTATTTTTTTCGGATCTGCTTGATTAATCAGCGATAACACATTTCGTCCACTTTAGTTTCAATGCAGTGTCAGTTTTAAACCATTTTAACGCTCTTCGCATCTAACGTTTCTGGTTTTGCACTTTATGTTAGCATTGAATTGCCGCAGTTGCCTACTGGACTTAGGAGAAACACGTTAATTCCAGTTAAATTACTCGTGGATTTTGTCCCAGATTGCAGTCTTGTTCTTTAATGTAACACCATCGGTTTTTTCGGCCTCATACTTCTTTCGGTCTATACTTATTAACCCGATGTTAAATAACGCGTTTAAAACGGTGAAACATTTATTTCAATTGACATCGCGATTCTAACCTCAAACAATCGGGAACATCACATGACAGTTATTGCCACGAATGTAAATAGTTGTCTGCTACTGGCACAGAGAACGCAGCGATACATAGACAAAAGTACATCGGAGACATTCAGAAGCAGTGTAGCTTGGCCACAGCCTTCTCGAAAGCTTGCGTTCCAGTTGTCTTTGACGTTAACAAAATACTAGCTAAGAATAATTTTCGTAAAATCTTGATGAAACGCAAAAGTTTTAACGTTATGTTAAACTTTAAACACTTTGTTAACAAACGAGATTTTAGAGTATTTTTAACATCGGCTGGTAACACGGCCCTCAGTGAACTAATGTTTATATAACACTCCATTGTACCAATCTTGTTTTTCGCGACAGAAATTATATGTATAATAAGCGACGGTCTTGTATCGATTAATGTAATTGCGGATTATTTGAATGGCTCAGAAATGGTTTCGGTAGAATCGAAAGCAATTTTGTAAGCAACAGAAAGGAAAACTTTGGAGTTAATACTAAAAAAGTAGAGGAAACAGTACGCCATTACATATGCCAGATTACTTCAATGGTGCAAGGTCAAAAACTTACATGTTATGATTGTGTAAATGAGGTGATGATGTCAGCACTGGTGCTAGGAAGGTGAAACAACAACGTAGGCCAAACAAAAGCACGATTGCAATACTCTGCTTTTAGCCTGTTTAGCTCACATTTCTACTCATAAAATAAAACTCTTACTTTTAACGTTCGTATCATGAACAATAGCTTATAGAGCTAGGTTTATGTTTACTTATTCAAATCATAACGTATATATAATATTTCTTGCCCATAACGTTTCTGTACTTAGAAATAGTTGCAGGAACGATATTTAAGGATCCCTTACCTTATTCGTATTTAGAGTAGAGCACGAGATACTGATTCTTTGTGATAAAACCCTGTACTGCATGAATGAAAACAATTACATATTTTTACCTGATTACCGGAGGGGACTCGGCACCGATCTAGGGAGGATATTGTATCTATGTCCCCAAAAGTTGGTGCCTTTGGGAGGTAGAAGGAGTGAAAGGAACCAGTAATGGCACCAAAGGAATGACAGGGTCCTACAGTTTCCAGATTGAAACCCCCCGGATAGGCAGACCTAGGAACGCCGCCCCACACTGAGGGTCCACAAGCCGCTCCGAAGGGGCGTTCCGCTTACCCTCGCCAAACCAGAGCATCCTTTTTCCCTACCACACCGCACCGAAACATCATCGCCGACACTTCCAACCCTGAAACAGGCCTAACGGAGTGAAGGATGAATGGAATGATGAATAGCATGAAATGGAGTGACAGGATATTCGGGAGCCGAAAGAAACCACTTCAGCATTCGCCTGACGACACGGAAAAACCCCGAAAAAACCATATATCAGAGTGGACGGTTGCCGGAAATCGAACGCGGGATATGCCCAATGCGAGTTGCACGCGTTACCACGGCGCCATTTCGCTCGAATAAACAATCACTTTTGTAGAGTTATTACTTACAATCTGTGTTCATAATAGAAAACAGTATACGTACCAGTATACTTGCAGGTAATTAAACTGCCAAGAAACAGTATAAAGATAAGCATTTCTCTGAGTGAGAAGGCGATTTTGTTGAATTCAGTTTCAGAAGAACGTGGATATTTCTAAAAATAAAACTAATTGTGGATTAAAAAGAGCACAGACGTATCATAATTTAAATATTCATATACAGAAAGACTTTAAATACAATAACTAAACGTTTTTGAAATTGTTATGATGAATATTAGCTTAGTAGATAATGTTTTAAATTAATGACCCCAATTAGTGGTAATAGGATAGAAAAAAGTTGAACGTACCAATGCTACACGCAAAAAAAAAATAAATAAATAACCGTGGTGTTTAATGTGCTTCATTTTGATAAGCACATAAGTTTTATGCAAAACCATATTACAATGAAACAAATGTTGGCATATACAGGCTACAATTTTAAACTTACCCGTAAAGTCCGAAATTACTGTGGGCCAAGGAAAGCGATTCCAATTAAAGCTAAGCTAGAACAAAAAATACTAACGATGGGTTCATTAAAATGTTACCTGGAGTAATTCAGTGAAATGAGTGTGCTTTTCTACAGAATCATTTAGAAAATGTCTTTTATTATCAACTAAAACGAATAATTAGTAGCCAAACTTTCTACCCTTCGAGACTGAAGTTACTTTTTATTATATTAGCACGTAATTACTGAAGTGGAATTAAGTTAGTTTTCATAAAAGGTTGAATGCAGGATTTATTTGCTTGTAATTGCTAGATTGTTTAATTTCTTGCTTTGAACAGGACTAAAAGCTGCGTGGCAATTAGTGCGTAATCTAACGACGAAAACTGGCATTTTTACCCTCTGTACCACAGATAGTAGGTAGAGAAGGTATTGCATTCCACTCAACAATTTAATATCATGCTTTGAGGCCCAGTGAATCCCCCCCCAAAAAAAAACATTTTTAGAAAAAGCTCTGTGTGTGTCTGTGTGCGTGCGCGCGCATGCGTTTGGACTTGTGAACAAAATAACTCGAAACCAAAAAATCTGATAACTATCAAACTTGGTATTTATGTTCACTACCTTCCAAAGAGTGTCACAAAGATTTTCAAGAAAATTCCCCCACCTCAAAATAGCCTTTATATGAAACGTTTTTCCAAATTCTTATTTTCTAAAATTAGCGCTACGATTTTGATTAAAATGCCATATATCAAAGATATTTACATAACACGGTAAATGTATATATTTAATACTACTGGAAATAGCCTGTGAAGTCCTCTTCATTCCGAAGGAATTTTATATAATCTTGTATAAACGGTAACGGTTAAGCGATAAACGAAAATCGCCACACCAAAAATGTAGAACTCTTTAAAAAACACAAATTACTTCAAATAATTTGTTTGTGGCATCAGCAATTTCCAAGATATCCGGTATTAATAGCTCCAATTGTTCAGAACTTAGCCGTTCCTTAAATGTCTGTTGATTTTCAGGGGTTTTTTTTCGGTCATGGAAAACTATGGAAGTTTAAGGTCAGCGTAAAGCGTGCAGTTCTAAAACATTTCACGGTCGCATTTGTTTTGTATCTATAACGGAATGTATAATTCAGCTTGTTCCAGAAAGTTTTATCTCGATTAAAATGAAGTAGCTGGCAAAATAAACTCTCATTGGAATAGTTTGTATACCCACTAATAAGCAGTAGAGGGAGAAAACTCCATGTGAACATAAGGCATGAGATTTTGTTGCATAAATTAAGAAGCATAGCTTAAAACGACCTATATAGAGATTTGAATGAAACACACTTTTCGTATTAAAATACGGCTACACTCCGTGATCAAAAGTATACGGACATCTGGCTGGAAATAACGTACAAGTTCGTGGCGCCCTCCAGCAGTAATGCTGGAAGTCAATATTGTGTTGGCCCATACTTAGCGTTGATAACAGCGTTCACTCTTGCAGGCCGTGTTCACTCAATCAGGTGCTGGAAGGTTTCTTGAAGAATGGCAGCCCATTCTTCACGGAGTGCGGAACTGAGGAGAGGTATCGGTGTAGGTCGGTGAGGCCTGGCACGAAGTCGGCGTTCCAAAACATCCCAAAGGTGTTCTATAGGATTCAAGTCCGGACTCTGTGCAGGCCACTCCATTACAGGGATGTTATTGTCATGTAACCACTCCGCCACAGCCCGTGCAGTATGAACAGGTGCTCAATCGTGTTGAAAGATGCAATTGTCATCTCGGAATTGTTCTTCAACAGTGGGAAGCAAGATGGTGTTTAAAATATCAATGTAGGTCTACGCTGTGATCGTGTCACGAAAAACAACAAGGGGCGCAAGGCCCTTCCGGGAAAAACACGACCACACCATAACACCACGACCTCCGAATTTCACTGTTGGCACTACACACGCTGGCACATGACGTTCACCGGGCATTCGCCATACCCACACTCTGCCATCGGATCGTCACATTGTGTACCTTGATTCGTCACACCACACAACGTTTTGCCACTGTTCAGTCGTGCAATGTTGTCGCTCTTTACACCAAGCGAGGCGTCGTTTGGCATTTTCCTGCGTGATATGTGGCTTATGAGCAGCCGCTCGACCATGGAATCCAAGCTTTCTCACCTCACGCCTAACTGTCGTAATACTTGGAGTGATCCTGATGCAGTTTGGAATTCCTGTGTGATGGTCTGGATAGATGTCTGCCTATTACTCCTTACGACCCTCTTCAAATGTCGGCGGTATTTTTCAGTCAACAGACGAGCTCGGTCTGTACGCTTTTGTGCTGTACATGTCTCTTCACGTTTCCACTTCACTATCACATCAGAAACAGTGCACCTACGGATGTTTAGGATGTGGAAATCTCGCGTACAGACTTCTGACACAATTGACACCCAATTACCTGACCAGGTTCGAAGTCCGCGAGTTCCACGAAACGTCCCATTCTGCTGTTTCACGATGTCTAATGACTACTGAGGTCGCGGATAATGAGTACCAGGCAGTAGGTGGCAGCACAAAGCATCTAAGTTGAAAAGCGTATGTTTGTGAGGGTGTCCGGATACTTTTGAGCGCATAGTTTATGTGCTATTTCCAATGCACTTAGTATAGAACAAAGTGTCTCAAACTTTAGTTCGGCTTGTAAAATCCTTTCCGTTTAAAAAATGCAGTGAGGAGCATTTATTTCTGTAGTGTCAGCATAGACGTCTAAGAGCTTGTCACGTCAATAAATGACAAATTATGCTTAATAATAGGTTTTACTTTATCTACAATATACTTGCAGATACACCCTATGGGGTGTCTTAAAAACCCTACTCCTGAAAAGAAAACGGATTTCTAGAAAAAGCTCAGCGTGGGTGTCTGAACAGTATAAGCCAAAATGTTGATGTATTATATTCATATCACTTTCTCTACCCTCTATCGTTTATTAGTGTAAAAACAAATTTTTCTTACGAAAGTTTATTTTTCTACCCAGTGTTAATCGAGATAAATCCCTGCAGAAATAGCCACGTTTCACATTTCGATTGAATTAAATCGTGTTTTTTTTAAAGAGATCTACAGTTTTTGTGTAGTACTGTCGTGTACTAGGAGAATGGCTTTATCCTTGAACTAGAAGCGTGCAGTGGACTAGAGAGCCTCTTGTCTAGGATACAAATACCGTAATAGCAGCAGTTCAGAAGTATTGTCAACACGTGCAGTTTCACATGTGTATAGTTATAGGTATGTAGCTTTACATGTATGCAGTTTTACAGGTTTACTTATTGAAAATATGATCATAATTGTTGTGTTTGATGTGGCAATATAAGGTATTACTGATGCTACTTCGCGCAACATTTATTGTCCCGGGAAAGAAAGGATAAGTATCCTTGGGACAGGGGTAAAAGAATAGAGCGAGAGGGAAGAACAATACCGCGCTGGCTCAAGTTCGCTTACGTTACCCACAAGGTCCTGGCTAAACTCGCGAGTCAAATACAGCTGGTTTTCGTCTATCGTTTAACGTTAACCAGTTATGCAAGAATAGACAAAATTCCTCCCTAATGAAGAGGACTTCACAGGATATACTCAGAAAATTCAGGATATAAATTTTATTTGTTATGTTAATCTCTGTAGTATATTATATTTTAATCAAAATAGTTAAACCCATTTTTTGGAAAATAGAAAATTTCGAAAAATCTTCCATGTAAGGCAGTTTAGGGGAGGGGTTTTCTTGAAAATATTCGTGTCGCACCTTTAGATAATACTGAACCTAAAGTTGGGTATTTATCCGACTTTATTCAGAGACACACATACAAACAGACCTTTTTCTAAAAACGTTTTTTTATTCAAGGGGCTTCTAAACGTGTACTTTGAGTTGAGGCAATAATTTATATCACAACACTGTGAATGCCAGAGTGATTGTAGTGTAAATTAATATTATTGTATGTACAGCAATTTCGATGTTTGTTAGCTATAAGTATTGTTAGGAAATAGGTTTGCACGGCCTAACTGAAACAGACAGTAGAAGTGGGTAACAATAAACCGAGGGGGTGAGTTGTTTATCCTAAGAAGAGATAAACATGACGTCACGGTAACGTGCCTTTTTTTAGAAATGGAGGGAATATCTTCCCTAGAGCACATATGTTAGTAGTAGTGATTGGCTGAACAAAACAGACGCTAAAGTGGGCGCAATTTGGTAACAAATAGCAGCTTTATTATAATGTTTAGTCAACTCGAGGTGAAGGAGTATATATTCTCGAGCCATAAGCAAGTGTTGCACAGTTCGGAAGAATCTCTCACGAGGTGCACGTCGCAGAGTTAGTTACAAAAATGTAAAGTACGCGAAGTAATTGGTGCGCGGCAACTAAAACGACTGTAGTTACATTCAGTAATATCACAGTTTCAGTCAGGCGTGTATAAAGATTAAACATGTCAGTTATTAATTAAGTGTGATGGCAATAAAAGTCTAGATTCAAATTTTTTTATCAGTGTTATCTTTTAGTAACAACTCCTTTCCGTTTACACACCCTGCTTAGAGACACGTGCTCGACTGAGTTACAATAGCTAGCCGGAGGATAAAGAACCCAAATTTAAAAAAATAATAGAAAAATAAGCGGCCAACAAATAAGATAACACAAACCACTGAGAACTGCGACACAGTGAAGTCTCGGTATGAATTTTTCGGTGGAATGTAATACCTTCTCTATCTAATATGTAAGCAGTAGAGAAAGTAAAAACGAGAATTGGGATAAATACCAAGTTTGATATTTAAATTCAGAATCCTTCAGGGATACCACACGAGGATTTTCAAGAAACTCCTACTGCATTAAATTATTCTTTATACAAAACATAGTATGTTTAGGATATTTACATAACAAATAAAATGTATACCTTGAATTTTCTACGAGGAGTCTGTGAAATCATCTTTGTTTTGAATCGCTTTTGTATAACGGATAACCGTAAAGAATGAACGAAATAGTATTACATCAACAAATATAAATCTCGTTAGTGATGCAGAAAACGCTATCCTGTTCAGCACTGTTCACTATGATGAGCAGAATCCAATGATGATTATGTAGGATGTGATATTTGCAAGGAATTAAACAGAAATGGCTGTTATGTGATGGTCACTTGTTAATGCCGTAGAAATTTGTGAACCCTGGAAGTAAACATATTATAAATCTAAATTGTGTATGCCATAGCGTTAAAGAAATTAAAGAAGAATATACGACGTAAATAATTGCAAATAAGGAAGCACAAAGCACTCACAGTTAACACTTACATATAAATGCAGAAGATGAATGGAAGGAATACGAAAGCCCATACATCATAGAACGAAAAGCATAAAGGAATTATACCATATGCAATTCTGATAGTAGTACAGTAAAATATTACGCAAAAATGGTAAAGCATACAATCAACCTTGTAAGCGTACATAAAATCAAAGATTAACTATTCACCAACTCATATCACAAACTAAAAACACGAAATATATGAGCGCTGAACCATTATGTATATCTTTAACAGAGAAAAGCAGAAAACTGGTTCACAATACACTGTCAAAACTGTAATTTCATTTAATGGAATGCAAATAAAGAAGAAGTTCACTTCCGCTCTGTTGCCATTTTATGTAACGGTGCTCTGATGATTACGCTATTATTCCTTCAAAGTACTCGTTAACATTTAATGGAAGTAATGACGCCGCTGCCCAATTTAACCTTATTGTGAGTTATTTGCCTCAAGGGTATGGATTGTTATGGGAGCTCAGGATTTAATTACTGAAGCGAGTGAACTGACCTTTTTGTTATAACAAGAACAGTTGTATAGCGTTAAACAATCACATAGTTTTTAATTATGCTTGCAGCTTTAGCATACATAAAACTGTGAAAGAGTATACACCTTCTATGCTGTGCCATAACTACATGATAGTTCTCGTTTTTCCTTTCACTTTCCCTTTTGACAATTGCTTTTCTTTACAAAAAGCTCTAATTCTTTACAAAGTTTTCGCTTCAACTGCCAATTCGGTTCACGTATAAGTTAAAAGTATTGAAATAAATGTTTCTTCGCAAGCTAAATAATTTCAAAACAAGAGTAATGAATTAAATTGTGAAAATGCTTACTAAAAAGTCTGAAGTTAAATATAGACAGGTCCACAAATTACCAACATGAAGAAAAATGCTCGTCCAAGCCAAATGCAAATTACACTTGCTCGATGGTCTACTCGCTGTATCGGTTCCTCGTTCACTGGTCGCCTTCTTCGCCCGGGAGAACCACGTTCCTCCTCTTGCCTGCTAAATCGCTGCGATCACTAACGTTGTTTAAACTAGCCAATGGCAAGCATGCACTACCCATACGTCGTTCTACCATGACGAGTATCCTTCTAGCACGTTCCTCCAGAATCTCCTGTTGCCGGGGTGTTCAACGCGTATTTGAAGTAGTACAGTACACAACTTATGTGAAACTTTTTTCGTGCATTAATTATTCTAAGATATTATTTTTTAGTATTTTAAGTTTTTAAATACCTACACTTTCTGCTAGTTCCAAGTCGCTATTCGTTTTTCTTCTGAACATGTAAAGCAGCTGGAAATTCAGTCATCACATAGCAACATAATCTTTAAAACCTGATTACCGCTATACCTACTGCATCTTTATACCTAATACAAAACGCCTAAATGTTTAACGGAAGTTTTTCTCCATTAACAGAATCGTATCTTCCTGAACGGAGGGAACTCGGCACCAATCCAGAAGGGATATTGTACCTATGCCCCACGAAGGGACGTCGATGAACACGAAATAGATAGAAGAACAAATTAAATACCATAGTCGGGAGGTCTCAAATTCATTTTGAAAATATCGGTGGTTCAAATCCCGGCTATGGCGTCGAATATTTCACACTGATTCTAGCTTTCCAACTCGGCCTGTGTGAAAAAACAATTAGTTAACATTGATTGACGTAATAGTTGGTTAAACTATGAAGCTTGGGACTTAAGGTACTAACATTATAAGTCGCCATTGGGATATGTTTTCACAAAATTAATTTGAAATCTCCTTGTGGTTTACCGGGAAAATGCGAGTCAATTGTGGAGTTTAATGTCGTGCCGAAATGTTGCCATGATAAATCAGTTGGTTAGAGCAACCGGACGGAAAGTGGAAGATCCGCGATTCAAATTCCGGCTGTAGCATGGAAGAAGACGGAAAAGTCTATCTTTCCAGTGTTTGAAGAATAATTTGTAGAAAAATGAGTAAAGAACGTCCTGTGAACGCAACACAACAGATGTTAGAAAAGGAGCCTTACATGTTTTTGTGTGTGTGTGTGTGTGTGTGTGTGTGTGTGAACAGCACAATCTAAAAGCGAAATGTCCGATAAATATCAAACTTGGTATTTCAGTTCAGCATCTTTGAAAAATAAGACGAGGATTTTCAAGAAAATCATCCCATCCCAGCACAGAGGATTTTTTGAAACTTTCGATTTATTAAAAAAATGGCTCTAATGTTTTTGATTAAAATACCATATGTTTAATACATTTAAATAAAAAATAAAATGCAGGTATATGTCAAATTTTCTCGATATAGCCCGTGAAATTCTTCTCTTCATTCGTAATGAATTTTGCAGAATTTTTTACCGAGAGAGCCAAGGAACTATGAAGCGGCTGTGCGTTGTTTTTTCACTGGGCGTATGGAGACGTGATTCCGCGCTGATGCTCCTACTACAATCAGGGTCACGCTGCTGAAGCGGTTTTGTTCTGCTCTGGCTCTGCAGTATTGAGTGTACAGTGATATGGTGTAGTTCAGTTAGCTAGTATGACTTATTTATTATTTTGTCCTGTATTTAGTCACAAAGTATGTTCAGTATATGCTTCTTATACCGCACAGCATATATTTATTCACGACTCGTATGTGTTAACTCAGCTCGTAAAGTGAAAATACGATTTGCAGAAAGATTTCCAGGTGGTTCCAGGCCGTACAACAATCCATACTATTTATAATAAATTTCAGGCCAAAGGAAGTCTTAAGAAACTAAAAGACAGCATACGGTTCTTACAGAAGAAACATAGAAGACATCGGCCATCGTTTGGAGACTCCCCCAAAAATCACTTAGGCGTCTTTCCCAAAAGGCAGGCATTTCTTATGGTTCTGTGCGAAGAGCTACTAAATTGTTGAAGTTAAAACCGTATAAAATAACTGTGGCACATGCTCTTCAACCAGATGATCCGGTAATTAGGCGCATATTTTGTGAGCGGAATCTCAATAGTGTACACAGTAGTGAAATAAAACCATATTCAATATTTTTCTCGGACGAGACTTGGTTCCACTTTCATAGATACACTACGTGATCAAAAGTATCCGAACACCTGGCTGAAAATGACGTACAAGTTCGTGGCGCTCTCCATCGGTAATGCTGGAAGTCAATATGGTGTTGGCCCACCCTTAGCCTTGATGATAGCGTTCCCTCTCGCAGGCATACTTTTAATCAGGTGCTGGAAGGTTTCTTGGGAAATGACACCCATTCTTCACGGAGTGTGGAGCTGAGGTGAGATATCGATTTAGGTCGGTGAGGCTTGGCACGAAGGCGGCGTTTCAGAACATTCCAAAGGTGTTCTATAGGATTCAAGTCAGGACTCTGTGCAGGCCAGTCTATTACAGGGATGTTATTGTCGTGTAACCACTCCGCCATAGCCCGTGCAGTGTGAACAGAAGCTTGATCGTGTTGAAAGATGCAATCACCATCCTCGAATTGCTCTTCAACAGTGGGAATCAAGAAGGTGCTGAAAATATCAATGTAGTTCTGCGCTGTGATCGTGCCACGCAAAACAACAACGGGTGCAAGCCCTCTCCAGGAAAAACACGAAGACACCATAACACCACCGCCACCTCCGAATTTCACTGTTGGCGCTATACACGCTGGCAGATGACGTTCACCGGGCATTCGCCATACCCACACCGTGCCATCGGATCGCCACATTATGTACCGTGATTCGTCACTCCACATTACGTTTTGCCACTGTTCAATCGTGTAATGTTGACGCTCCTTACACCAAGCGAGGCGTCGTAGGCATTTTCCTGCGTGATGTGTGGCTTATGAGCAGCCGTTCGACCATGGAATCCAAGGTTTCTGACCTCACGCCTAACTGTCATAGTACTTGGAGTGGATCCTGATGCAGTTTGGAATTCCTGTGTGATGGTCGGGATAGATGTCTGCCTATTACTCTTTACGACCTCTTCAAATATCGGAAGTCTCTATCAGTCAGCACACGAGATCGGACTGTACGCTTTTGTGCTGTACATGTCCCTTAACGTTTCCACTTCACTATCACATCAGAAAAAGTGGACCTAGAGATGTTTAAGAATGTGGAAATCTCGCGTACAGACTTTTGACACAAGTGACACGCAATCATCTGACCACGATCGAAGTCCGCGAGTTCCACGGAGCGCCCCGTTCTGCTGTTTCACGATATGTAATGACTACTGAGGTCACGGATTATGAGTACCAGGCATTAGGTGGCAGCACAATTCACCTAAGATGAAAAACGTATGTTTGTGGAGTGTTCGGATACGCTTGATCACATGGTGTATGTGTGTATACAAAATAATCGATAATGGAACTCTGAAAATCCTAATATTGCTTATGAAGTACCCTCCATAACGGAAAAATTGGTGTATGGTGAGCCACGAGCAGAGAAACGGTTACAGGGTGAATGCTTTATTCGTGTCAACAGTTTACGCCCCTACATACATGAATATAATTTTGTTCCCCCCTTTTAGAAACTTAACAGACAGGGAGCGAAGTTTCGCCTTTTTTCAACAAGATATGCCACGGCTCATAGGCCAACATTTCGATGAGAACAATTGAAAGTGTGTTTGAGGACAGAATTATAACTAGAGGTTTGTGGCCCCGTCGGTCCTCCGACCTAACTCCTGCGATTTCTGTCTCTGGAGTAAATTAAAACATGAAGTGTGCAAGACAAACCCACGCACCCTGGATGAATTAAAACCAAATACCCGCCAGGAAGTTGCCTGTATTTCTCAATGCAAACTACGGTGCTTGATGGGTAGTTTCCTAAAGAGGTATAAAAATGTATGGACAACGACTGGGGTACTGTAAGTGCAAATTTCTTTAAAAACTTAATTTATTAAAGTAACGTTTTTGTGGGATTAGCCATTTGCGAACTATAGATTCTTATCGTTCTGAAATTTTGAATAATATTCATTTGTTTTTCGCGATATACAAATGGTATGGAATTTCTAGACCACCATCTAACGATTAGCTTTTAAACACTGGACTGTCAATTCGGTTTTCTGTATCCCCCTTGTAGCTTCAACGAAATATGTGACGAAACTATTTCTGCAAAGGTTTATCTCGACTAAAATGAAGCAGCTAGAAAATTGAGCTTTCATAAAATAGTTTGTGGAAGCCACATAAAATTAAACAACAGTAGGTTGAGGTACTTAAAGATGTGGTACCATTCGTTGCCGAACATAAAACGAAAATAATTCATTTTTGAAGAATGCAACAGTTTATGTTAACACATCATAGTTCACGCGCCGTGTTATAAAGGTCCCGTTCCTTGTCACCCCTGAGAGAACGGATGATTTGGTCCACTCAGCATCATGAGAAATGTTAGGAGCTGCTATAAGTAACGATTATGGGCATAGTAAACCATCATTCTTGCTTACCACATCATTTTTCTCTATTGGCTGGTTGATCGCCCACCTCTGTCGTCCATATGGAAGCGGGAGGTTGGAGGAACAGTCAGGTAGGAGGTCCATGGCTGAATGATGGCTATCGCGGCGCGTATTATTATCATCATCATGTATATAAAGCAAAGTGGCTCCGCGGTAACATGTGACGTTCTCATTCGGGAGCTCCGACTTCGATTCCTGTTTACTGTGCACTCTGATCTTGCGTATTTTCGTTCCTTTCTGGTCGGTAAGCGAATGTTGGGGTGGTTTCTCATTTACCATGATTCCCTTTCATTCATTTTCGTTTCATTCGGTTTCATTTTTATGTTTCAGGTTGAGTTTGGGTTTCGTGGTTTAGGGTGGTGCCGCACAAATGAAGCGGTATTTCCCGTAGACACTAGAGGGCTTATTTGTTGATCGGGTCGTTCATCTCCCTCTCTGGACACCTCCAGTAGTGCTCCAGTAGACGTATCTTCGGGCCAGGAAGTGTTAGGGACTTCTGCGCGTCTCTAGGGCCTGTCTACCTGCGGTCTTCTATAGTTCCTTTACTTCATCCCTTCCTCCTTGGAGGTGATAGTCAGAATATATGTCCCGCAGGTCGCAGTTGGTGGGATTCCCCTTCTTTGTAACCCCTATAACCTATTATCCATTGCCAACATGTGTTCCCATTCCCAATAATTTCAGCATCCAATGTATAATTGCTGTGTTTAGGTATATTTTTAATAAGGTGGGTGACATACAGCAACTTGACGGAGGACCCATGTGACTAATTCCTTTTGACATCAACTTTTTTTATTTTTACCTTTGATATTCAACGCTTCCCAAAATTTGTTTAATGGTAGAGTATTATAAGTTCTTTCCAGATCCTCAGTTGAGAAACGGATTTGCTGATTCAAACAGTTATTTTAACCGATCTGATCTAAAACCAGCTTATGATTCATATTCCTTACTTTGGTATTCTTCGTTTAAATAATATTTAATAATTTATTTCTTGCACGTATAGGATTAAATATGTTTATTACTGCAATTCAACTATAATTTTACAACAATTTTCTTACATTTCTTATGAATACTGAGACAGGATAGGCCTCTTGCCTAATGTTTGATAGCATACAAAAGCTTTCTCTTATTACATTCAATTTGACATATATATTTATATGGTTGTTATTCATAATTTGTGTGTAAATAATATGTAATCTTACAATTTTTCTGTATGGAAGCATGTCCCCGGGAAGACGAGTTTAGGGAGCTAGAAAGTGTACATATTGGGGAAACACAGCAAACCTATACTCTGCATTGTTGCAGCCTTTTCTCTAGAAGCAACTTCCTTTACCTTTGTTAGCATAAATTGACGCTTCCAAAGTTGTTAGAGGAGGAAAATTGCGCGAAACTAGGAGAAGTCTCATGCAACGTAATAGTTGGAACCAGTGATCTGTAAATTCAGCCTATCATGTACAGTACTGAAAACGCATACTTTGAGGCCCGCGAAAATATAGCCAATAAGAAATGTTTGCGTGGTGTACCTACAGAAGGGAAAGTAGAATATAGATTTAATAACGCACCAAAATCTGCTTAAGGCGCCAAGATTTCGCAATGTGAACAACGCAATGCCCATGCTGCTCGACTTCAGGATTTACTGCCAACAGAAAATAGCAGTTTATAAGTTAATTCCGCTTTTGAGAAGGTACAGCAGGAACGATGGATTTGTGCGGGTGAAGACTAGGAGCGCAATCGTTTAGAGCCCAGTTGCCGAGCCTATATTCTCGCTCATGCGCAGTATACTGAAATGGCCAGTATCGTGGAGAGCTTTGACCGTGCAACATCCGTCTTCTACCGCTTCGGTGCCAGCACGTTAAGTTTTACGAGTTTTAGAAAGTGATTGTTAATCGCATTCGTGATTAGCGTTTTGTGTCTTGTGTGTATGTGTGTGCGGGTGTATATGTATTTGCTTATTTAGACTAAAATGCCTCCCATTCAAAGCAAACTTGGTGGAAAAACACTGCACAGCCAAACACGGAAGTTGTTAATAACGTCCATTTCTTCATGAAATGGGAAGCAGCTTCTGGCGATATTCTAATTCCATTGAAGAAAGTACAAGAGAGGGTGAATGCAGCAACAAAAGTATCTGAGAGGACAATACGTAAAATAATTAAAGAAGGGGGAACATGTGAGGAACAGGGAACCTCCTTTGGGACACCTGGAAAGGTACATCGTGTACCAAAATGGATCACAGACATTGATGACTTTGATAGGTGTGTGATTCGGCAAACAATTTACAATTTTTATATTCAGGAGAAAACCGAGCCCACTGTCAGAAATCTGCTCCTGAAGCTTAAGGATTCCATTAACTTTAAAGGGGGAAGCAATAGTTTAAATATTATCTTACGTGACATGGGTTTCACGTGGAAGAAAACAAGGAACAATAAGGTCTTGTTACAGGAAAGATATGAGATAAGAGATTGGCGCGTGTCATATTTGCGTGCCATTAAAACGTTTAGAGACGAAGGAAGGCCGATTATATATGAAGATGAAACATACCTTCATAGCAGCCACACAAGGCCAAATAATTGGAGCGATGACAGCACCTCTGGCTTATTAGCACCTGTTGCAAAGGGACCAAGAGTTGTTATAGTTCATGCAGGAGGGCAAATGGGATTCGTTCCTGGTGCTTTTTTAATGTTTCAGTCAAATAAAAAAACCGGAGACTATCACGATGAGGTGAATGGGAGGCATTACAAAAAATGGTTAACTGAGAAACTAATTCCTAATTTGCCTCCTAAAACTGTTTTAGTAATAGATAATACTCCGTACCATAATGTGCAATTGGATAAGGCTCCTACAAGCAGCTCCACAAAAAGAGCTATGCAGGAATGGCTCACATCAAGGCACGTGCCCTTTCAACAACAAATGTTGAAAGTAGAGCTCGTGCGCACAAGACAGCCCATAAAACCTACGTGGTCGACGACCTCTTAGCCAAGCATGGCCATTCAGTGCTCAGGTTACCACCATATTCACCTGACCTAAACCCCATAGAACTTATTTGGGCCGACATAAAACAATGGGTAGCAGGTCATAACACGACATTTAAATTACAGGATATCATGAACTTGTGTGAGCAACGGGTTGCAGATATCAGTAAAGAAAAGTGGAAAAATGTGTGCCTGCACGTTCAAAAAATTGAAAATGATTACATTGAAAAAGAAGGAATCTTTGAAAATGTAATAAAGAGCTTTATAGTGCAAGTATCAGGAGACAGTGACAGTAGTGAAGGTGAGGAAACAGAAGAAGAGGAAGAAGAACATGACGATAGTGAGCTGTCAGGTGTTGAATATTTACCAGATGATTAGATACCTCATTGATAAAACTGTGTGCGAGTGTGTGCGTGTTGGAAAAAAGAGAAACGAGCTGTACCATAATATTTAAAATTGTTTATATTAACCTGGTGTTCTGTGAGGAGTGCACCCGCCCGTAGCAGCCGTCATTCTAGGAATGAACAACAATACGGTGAGGCTCATGATAGTATACTACTTAGTTATTCTTTTGCCGGTTTATTTTCCCGGGTTTTCTGTTTTACTGTTTGTTTACCGTTTCCATACACCACATTTATAGAGAGCTGCCTGGCGTTAGACATAGACTCGCTTCAGTGCGCGAGGAAGCATGGTCACCGGCACAGAACTATCGTTTATACTGTAAATTAAAACAGTGGGAGTAGTCAAGACGGTGCATCCGGTTAATTTAACACGAGTACGAGTCATTGTCGATACATCATTCCGGCGAGGATAGTAGTTCACACGTGCCGGAACAAACAAGCCTCTGTTGAGTTGTTAGGAGCCGAGCTCGTAGAGTAACCGACAGAAGACACCCAGCGATTGGGATATTAATACGCACAATATTATATTGGCGTATGGATTATATTGAGAGCGAGAACGTCAAACAAACATTTGCTTTAAATCAATACATAGATGAGTATACGCTAAGCTTTAAAGTAACGAAGTGTTAGATAAACTCGTGCCAGGAACGATCTATGATAAGCAAACTATTCAGGTACTTCTTCTGATAATTTAACTTGTATCAGTGGATTGCACTACTTTGATTGCATACCCGTTCCATACCTAGAACCTGTTCGCCTGAAATCTCTGACTCATTGGTGGCTGTAAACCCCAACCAGATTTCCATCCTCACCTCTGAATAGATCTTTAATTAGCACGGCGAAACAAAACATATACTACCGTAAAAACAACAACGGAAAGTGGGACATTCATCGACTTGCGCAGAAGCCGAAGTCGCCCGAGGTGGCCTCGCAACAGACGCTAATGAAAACGCCCGGCAGCCGCCTCCCCTTTCCCTGATCGACGACAGACGGTAAGTTGGCTCATCTGTAAACCAGCTACAAGCTACAGCAATGGGTCCGTCTAACTCTTGACGAAAACCAAAACTTTAGAATATTCAAGCAGATATTCTTTAACAAGTTTTGCAATGTAAAAACGCAAAATTATGCTCTCAGCAACGGCAGATATAATGAACATTCGTCGCAAAGCATGCCAAATGATTTGCTTGAGCAGGCGCAAAACAGCCGTTTGTTGCAGCCTCTCGTAGAAGAAAGGGATTTCATCAGCCTAATCATTCAGCATTTCCCGGAGCAAATTACGCAACACCTATATATAGCTAAACTGCGTACCATACCGGAGGTTATCGAGCTGTTATCTGCTTTTGATCGCCGGCACGGGCAAAGGCATTTTGGAGTTGCCCAAAATCAAGACCCCAAGAGGAAATAACAGGGCACCTCAAAGCTTTAATACGGAAGTATACTTTCAGGTTAGAAACCGGGAGACAACATAGGGATGTTTACGAACCGGAGCTCCCTAGATTCGAAACCTGGAAGCGGAATTGAAACCGTGGACAAGACCACGACTATTGCCTTAAATTCTCGTACTTTGCTGCGAAAGAGACAACCGTCGCCGAGTTTACAACAGGGTAACGTCAAAAGAGGCGGAATCTCAGGAACGAAGGTTTCGATCGTTACGTAAGCGAGTATAAGTCGGTACCCAGGGAGAGGAAGAGACCGGCCTAGAAATCAAAATTTGGCAAATAACCCTGGGAACGAAAACCGACATGATAGAGTAAAGGTTAAAAGGAACCATTCTTCCGAGAGGGTAGTTAATAATTAGGATAGAAATTGCTCAGAAGGTGTACGAAGCCTACGTAAATTCTAGGGCGAGCATTAATGTATGCACAGATAAACTGTACAATCATCTTGAGCATAGAAAACAAACTTTTGACGTTAACAGGTAAGAACATTGTTTGTCGGGTTGCAGAGAACAAGGCCGTTCAATGAATAGAGGTGTAAAATTCAAAATTGGAGAGGCGGTATTTTTGTAATGGTACAAAATCTCATTTGTGATCCTCTGATAGGGTGCGACATTCTTTACGAATTGAAGGCGAGCATCAACTTCGCCAATCGGAATTTAAAAAGTTGCAAAGATGTTACGGAGCACAGCATTGCCTTCGTACCGGGATCAGTTAACAGAGGAATTGTTATACCGGCTGGAGAAATATCCTTGGCAGGTGAAGCATTTTTCGTACAGTTAGTGGAAACAAGAGTGTGGTGTACCGATTATATATTTATATGTGTGTGTGTGTGTGTGTGTTGAAGAGCGTTATGATGGGAAATAATGATGTATGTATACCCTCCGCCAACGAAAGTGTTAATAGCCGCTCGATTGTATCGCCGAAATGACAGTAGTGGCCGGCCGGGTGCAAAGTTTGTTTGATGCTACTATGGAATGAGATCCTGAGGACTTGAAAAGCGAACTCACAAATGCCTACCATTTGTCAGAATCAAGAGGAGGAACTATTTGCTGTTTTAAAGAGCCGGTTGCTCTTTGGAGATGCACGGAACATGTAACGCATACCAACATAGTTTCGAAGTGAAAGATTTAAAATCATACACACATATCGCACTCAGGGCAAAGGCGAATGAAATTATTAACAGAATCTATAAGGATTGGATTACAAGATCGTCCCGGTCAGCCCGTGAATCCGGTTTGTTGGACTTTTAAAAAATAATAAGCTTCTTATGACCGTAGATGTCAGGACTTTAAATCGCGTACTGCACCAGACGGTTTTCGGAATGAAAGAATAGAGGTTTTTATTTCCAAAATAAACAGAGGAACATTAATGATTACTCTTCACCTGTTTCCTCATACGACACTTGAATTAAAAAAAATATTAATGTACTTCGCTCTCGCATCAAGAGAATCAGTGAGAGTTTGCCATGACCCCATTGGAGCTTATGACTTCAGGCTATGGATTTTTACCGATATCGACGCAATATTCGGCGACACCCGGACGAGTTTCTCGTTTAGTGTATAGACGATTTGCTGATCAACAAAAAACTTTGAGGAGCATTTGAAGCACGTACACTAGATTTTGTCTAAATTCTGCGAGAGTAACATGAGAGTAGATTTACAAAGTCGGAATTTTACGTCGAAAAAAGAGAGTTCCCGGGATATGTAATTAACGAAGCGGGAACCTTGAATGCGTAGAGGCTATATTAAAAATATGTCTTCAAGAAATGTCAATTAAGTGCGTTAGCTGCTCGGCATTCTAAACTTTCAAAGTAAGTTTATTCCAAGGTATGCTATAAAGATAGTCTCCATTAGGAATCTCTTGAAGAAAGAGACAAAATAGCGCTTGGAAACCAAATACTAAGGGAGCTTTTGGAAAAGTTAGAGTTATTCGACAAGTCGATATTATTACAAAGACCTAACGGTGGATTTCATTACGACATTTACGTTGATGCTACATGCCTGGTATATGGTGTTTGGAACAGAGACAGGAGAGCGTAGAGATTTGCATGATTAAGCATAGCTTACGCAGGTTTAGCTCCACAGTAAGAAACGTGTGCGACTGAACTAGATGTAGCGGCCATATATTACGGGATAAAAAAGGTTCTAACTAACCGGCACAAAATCGCCATTCTTATTATCACGTGAGCCTTTCTTTTAAGTATAAGATTCCGGATTTCAGTGACTGACTGAGGAGGGAAATTACCCTATTGCAGATAAACATACGTTTGGTCAAACGGCTTACTGGCGAAAGCCAGAAGCAGGATGCAGAATTAATGGGTTTCATAAATAAAGCTCCGAAATTTTTCGAAAATGTAAATGGGGCTGTAGGTCTAAAGGACGGGATGCTTTACTAATTATTCTGCAGATAATTGCAAAGTTGGAAGAGTTTCGTGCCAAAGAGCTTCGAAAGTAAAATCGTCGAACCTTATCATCTATCGTTGGCGTATTCTGGTACAGATAGACCGACCTCATGATTGCAGAAAATTTATATATCCGACCGTTGAGGCACAAGATGAGAAAAAAAATTGCCACCGCGAAGTCTGTTAGAGAAAAAAACCATTGATTGTCACCTATGAGTATGAGACTAATGCCATTTTGAAGAATAAACCCAGGTCACCCGTAGTAATGGACTGTCACGGAGAAATGCGCGTGGGAAGATCGGCTTCAGATACTAGATGTATTTTCGAAATGTGTAAAATTTACCCGGTGCGCAAGATAACAGACACTTCATGTTTAAATATAATTCTAAACGACCACGTGCCGGAGAAAGGAAAAATGGAAGCAGTCTTAACGGACATTGTCACGATTTTTACGAGCAGGAAATTTGGAAGACGTTAGAAGAAAGCTGGACAAAATTTTATCATTTTTCGCGATACCGTCCCCATAGTAGCTCCCACGAACGCGCCTTGCGTGACGTCGCCATAGTTCTTAGAGTACTATGTAATTGCCCCCATGCCAGTTAGGTTGACAGTATAGCAACCATAGAGAAAATTAGAAATTATTCTGTACGCCCTACAACGGGATTTGAGACCATTGAACTTACGGAAGGAAAATTAATGGAAAATCAAGATAAAGACATCTCCGAGGTCATCTGTAACCAGAATCAACAGGAACCATCGGAAGCAGTAGTTTTGTAAAAAGCAAACGAAGTATGGAAGCGAAGGCCAGAAAAAGGAAGGAATACCACTGAAACAAGAAGAGGAAGAAGTGGAACATAAACATCGGAAATTTAGTATTGGTAAAAGACAAACGAAGTCCAACGTCTTGAATAAGGAATATTTTCGAATATACAACCTGAAATAACAAAAGGTTCCCGGTACAAAGTGATTTAGCATAGACACATGAATTAGTGAATTGAAAGTAACAAATATATTGGACGCTACCATAAGTACTACTTCATCCATATAAACAGCTGATAAAAGAAGAGGATATGAATGAATGAGGGTAGGCAATTTGTTTCTGAAAGAACCGAAATTTTCTGAAAGAATAAAGCTTGTATATGCAAGTCTTTGTGTTTTCATGTTCTTCTAGTTGTAATTTGTTTTGGTAAAGTGTAGTGTTTCTATTGTTGGCCTGTTTATATTATATCTGTGTACATAAAAGTACGTTGTATTTCCACAATGTGTGTGCCACGACGAGGAGAAAGTTTCCTTTGTCACTTAGTTACGAGTGAAAAGGAATGCCCAAAGTACAGTGACCAGATAAAGTGAAGTTTTACATATGCACGTGAAAAGGGTAAATCAGATCAGTATGTCCAGCTGACAGAGCAGTTATATCATGATTTGTAAGTATCCTGTTTTTCTTGGTGATTGAGAGTTGAAATTAATGCCACAATCATAGGGAAAAATTGTCGGAAGAAAAACATTATTTTGCTCACTCTGTCTTTTTGAATTTCAACGATTGGGGCATTTGAAGGATATACTTACCGCCTCATGTTTGATATTATATGATAGCTTTTTAATTACATTCAGCTTGATGTATATGTTTATAGGGTTTTTATTTATGCCTTTGTGTGCATAATATTCCTGCAACCTTTTAATTTTCGTGTATGGTAACATGTTCCTGGCAAGATGAGTTGAGAGATTTAAAAGGTTTACTTATTGGGGAAACACAGCACATTTTATTCCTTTGTTTAATTGCAGTGTTTTGTCAAATAGCAGAAGGGTAAACGTCCTTTGTACATTTTGTTTAGAAAAAAGTGACACTTCCCAACTTTTGGGAGGAGGAAAATTGCATAAAAATGAGAGAAGTCCCGTGTGACATAATAATTGGTACCATATTAAATTTAGCCTGTGATATACAGTATTGAAAACTCATGCTTCGAGGCACGCGAGCCAACAAGAAATGTTTAGCGTAGTGTTCATAGAGTAGGGGTATAGAGTATATAACCTACCAAAATTGGGGATTCCCTGGCCCTGTACCCTGGGAGAGATTAATGGGTTCAAGTCTGAACTAAAGAATAAAAACTGGGAAGATTGGGCTGCTTGTCCCTCCCATGGAAAGGGAACAGGGGACTTCTACGGAGATACGATCGGAAATGCGTGGCTGCTCAAGCCTTGGAGCCTTCCTCCACACAAGTTTACAGAGGCTATTAAGCTGCGTACCAACACGCAAGCTCGTGGGATGGTTGAACAGAGATACAAGCCAAACGTAGACACTAATTGTAGGAGATATCAGGGGGGATTCGGAACCGCCGATCACATTTTAGGTTTATGCGTATCAACAAAACCAGCGCGCATAAAGAGGCACGACGAATTGGTTTTAAGGGTAAAGAGAAAAATCGAAATAATTTCCGAGGCAGCTACTCTTTATCATGAGCATTCTTTTACAATTAATGAATCAGAGATGTTAAAACCAGACATAGTTAAAATCGAGAGTGATGTTGCCCAAATAATAGATGTAACGCTAAGATACGAGGATAAAGATTCGTTGAATTTAGCCCAACTAGAATAGGTGGAAAAATATAGAAATCTTGAACTCCCATTAAGGATAATTTATCCAAACCTGAAGAACATTAATATAACCCCATTAGTATTCGGGTCAAAGGGGTCTGTTACCCCCGAAGTCAGAAATACAAGGTTTTGGGGTTCAGTAAACCCGAACGGCAGAATTTAGCTTTATTCATCTTAAAAAGGGGGTTAATGATCCACAGCTCCTTTCTTGAGGGCGCTAACAAATAGGTAAACGTATATTCAAGAATAAATTTAATAGCTTAGATCGTTACCGAAATGTTAAGCAAGTAGTTAGTATACCTTCGTCAGCTTCAGAATAAGCGAACCAGATAATTGTTTAGAAAGAATTTTATCAAGGGACAGTAGTGCTAGTTTACCGTAGGAAATAAATAGAAGGGTCAATCGACCCGAAGGTAGATCTAGTGATTATTAGAATTAATTTTAACTATATTGTATTTAAGTAGTTCTTATTCTTTTGTTTTGAAATAATGACCCAAGAATGGTTTAAAATTTTTTAACTTAAATAATGGTACTGGAACGCGCTCCCGAACGCGGAAATAAGCACACGTGTGTTCAGGTCATATCCAGACTTCACGATGTGAGCGACGCAAAATTCACGCCGCTTGAGTCCAGAGCTTCCCGCGAAAAGAATATCACAGAATGTAAGTTAATTCCGCGGTTGAGAAGATAAACTAAAACAGTGGAAGTGGCCAAGGCCGTGTATCTGGTTAATTTGAAACAAGTAATTGCAGGTACTTAATTCTGCGAGGATAATAGAACTACGTGCTGAAAGAAACAAGCCTCTGTCGAGTTGTAAAGAGCCGCGAGTAGAATAGCCGACGGAAGACTCCGGCAGCGATTGGGACACTAATACGCACACTATTATCTTGGCGTATTGATTATATTGGGGTGCGACGTCAAGCAAACATTGCGTCGAAATAATACATAGATAGGTTAAGCGTTAGAATAACGAAGTGTTAGGCAAACTCGTGCCTGGAGCATCAGCTGTGATAAGAGAAGTGTTCAAATCGTTCTTCCGATAACATAATATCAGCAAGTCCCGCGACCTTGATTTGCCCGACATCTCCGACCGTTGGTGGCTATAAAACCCAACCAGATTTCTATCCTCACCACTGAGTAGATCTTTATTTAGCCGGCGAAACAAAACATATAATACTGTAAAAACAACAACGGAAAGTGGGACACTCAACGACAGGACGGAGACGTGCGCAGAAGCCAAAGTCGCCCGAGGGGACCTCACAACAGACGCTAAGGATACCGCCCGGCAGCCGCCTCCCCTTCCCCTGATGGACGGGAGACCTAAATTGGTTCACCTGTAAACAACCCCAAGCTCCGCGAAAACAACTATACTAATTAGTAGCGTATTATTATTCAATATAAAAAACGCTATTTGCTAGTCACTACACGGGAATTTGAAGAATGGAATATGTGGTGAGAAAATTGTTAGACGAATATTAAAATTTGATTTGATGCATTCGCATTAATTTCTCTACCCTCTATTAGTAAGTATACAAACTGTTCTAATTAATTTCTTTTTCTATCTGCTACATTTTAATTCAAATATACCTTTGTAGAAATAGCCATATTAGACATTTCGTTATTATAAAGGGAATAGCGATAGTGAAAGGTTAAAGAACTGGACGCTATATCTGCCTTTTGAAGGATAGTTTTTGCTTTACGTATGGAAAGCCAATTTGAAGTAGGAGTTGTATTGTAGTTCGACTGTTGGGGAGCCAAACTTGATGAAGTAACTGCCCCACGTATGGTACAAAGTTTCCGGTGGCCATCGCCCCAACAATTAGGAATCAACTTTGCATTTTATGATTCCTTATATATTATATATATATATATATATATTTATGTTTCACTTAACAGGGTGTGATGCGGCTAAAGAATGTAGGCTTACATAAATTATAATTTTTATTTCACTCCTTTTATTTAATCCTTCACACGATTAAATAACACTTCACTGATATAGAGAGCTGTGAGATTATTTATTAATTACTTGCACTTTTTAACACGTAAACTTTATAATATTCTCGCCGTAATGAATTTGTGTCTCACACTGAATACGTATTAAACTTTTCGAGGACGCGTCTCGCGTCCAGTTAGGAACGCTGTCTACTAGCAACTGACCTATACCGCTTGAATTTGTAAAATTTTCTATTTCAAGTCTCTGAATGGCTAATACTACTCCAGTAGAATACTTTTATTTAACTTAAGGTTTTCTAGTAGTTGATTGGCAATTTATAAACCGTTTGAAATATTACATTAATATTGCCCCAAGAATTACTAGTAGCATTATTAAACTTTCGAATTCATTATTCCCTCTAAGTTATCTCATTGTTAGCAGCTTTCGGCCTCTATTCTCTCAGCTCCAACATTATTAAATGACTTAATACATACACATAACATTATTAAACATGTACATAATAATATAAAGTAATAAAATGACTGCGCATACATTTTATATATTATTTATACACATATTGCTTTAAGGCGGGCTGTTATTGAATTTATATATTATATAATTAGACTGATATTATTTAAGTGTTAAAAACATTGCCACACTTTAAATTCCACACCGTTTACATGCAACCGCGGGAAATAACTGATTGATGAAGGGATTTTAAAGAATGATCTAGTAATGAACAATTCGAGGCATTAATAACGAATATCTAGGGAATGACTTATGTAAGATCATTGAATTAAGTAGCGTGTTTTAAACAGATTTACATTTCTTATGTGGTGCGTTTTCATTATCCCTTAATTTTTACTAGTGATACAATATTATACAACATTTTTTTCCGAATGAAGAGGACTTCAAGGGCTATTCCCAGAGAATTCAAGATATGTTTTATTCGTCCTGTAAATATCAATAATATATGATACTTTAATCAAAATCGTTAGAACCATTTTTAGAAAACCACAAAATTAGAAAAATCTTGCATGTAAAGGGTAGTTTGCAATGGGAAATTTTCTTGAAACTCTTCGTATTGCATCTTTAGCAGCTAGTGAGCCTAAATATCAAATTTGGTGCTCATCCGACTTTTCATTATTAAATTTTGCTGTTCATATTCACTCACTTAGATACACACGGGGAACTTTTCTAAACATATTTTTTTTTTGATTCAGGGGTCTCAAAACATGTTATTCTGGTGAATTCTCGGTATCGAATTTTTGGGTGGAATGCAATAGCTGCTCTACCTACTAGGTACGTGGTAGAGAAAGTAAAAATGGAGTCCTCAAAGTAAATTTAGATAAAACATCTTATATGTGATGTGGAAGAGAAACTAAATCTTAATTTGGACGATCAAAAAACGTTGTAAATTATTGTGGAAAATTCGATATCTGAGAGTTAGCATTGATAAAGAAGATAGACAGGAGAGTAACATAACAGAGTTAAGAAAGGTAGAGCATCAGCAGCCATGTTATATAATATTTTCTGGGATAGAAAGATAACCAAACTACACGGTTTGGACGTTAAAATCGGTTCAGGTTACACAGAGTCACGGCTGATCTCTCCATCGTTTTCTGAATCTTCCAACACTTCTACCAGTTGGACGGTAATTTAACACTTGGAGAGAAGAATGGTGCGAGTCCATCTATATTTTCTATCGTCTCTACTATATTTGCAATTTGTAATTGTTTCCTTATACTTTCATACTTTAGATGATCCAGAAGAATGTATCCAGCCATTGGACGTAGCAATTTCATCTTGTTTTTGTAGTAATATTTATAAATTATACTTTTTTCCTATTATACTTAAAAAAATACAATTTCCTGTGTAAATCAGCTTCTGGATCAGGGAATACTGCCTGGTCATCAGCAAACAGAAGTCTGTTCAAAACCATTCTGAATACACTTGAAATGATTAAAAATCATTTAAAATATTTTGCCATTCTTTTATAGCTTCCTCATTATAAATATCAAATAGAGTCGGTGACAAACAGTACCCTTGTCTTACACCTTGATTCATTTCTCTACAATTAATGCTATTAGGACCAATTTTAATGTTATTCATATAAAGGCTTTGTATAGTATAACCAGATGAAGTGACATTGTTATGCCTCTCTTCAACATTTTCCATAGTAGGTTTCTATCTACGGGTCAAATGCTTTAGAGTAAGCGACAAAAGCAATGTATGTAGCAATTTTGTACTCTGTGTTTTCTATTATTAGTTTACGATAAATATGTAATGAGTAGTGGATCTGCCTTTGCGAAAGCCATGTTGTTCTGTAAGTATGGTTTCAACTATTGGTTTTTTAACCTTTCAAGAGTTTTTAATATATCTCGTATGCACTATTAAGCAAAATGATACCTCTATAATTATTACAGTTACGTCCACATAGTATTTTGTAAACCGGGATAGCTGACGATGAATTCCATACTTTAAGAACATGACCAGTATAGTAATATATAGACGGAGGGTGGTCTGAAAAGTTTCCGACATCAACATGAAGATGGCAGCACACGTAAACAAAAGCTAGCGACTTTCGTTGTTCATCTGTTGATAGTTACTCTCCAAAGTTTCAGCCATTTTGGATGCTCAGTTGTTATGTAACAGTCGTTTGAGTGAGGTGATGCGAGTGTTTTTATGAAAATGGACAAAGTCGAGTATCGAGCTGTCATTAAATATTTGTTTTTAAAAGGCAATACGCCTACGCAAATCAAAGATAAGTTGGATTCTGTGTATGGGGACTCTGCACCATCATTTACCACAGTGAAATTTTGGGCACTTGAATTTAAACGTGGCCGTAAGAGCTTGGGAGACGACGAAAGTTCGGGACGTCCAGAAATTGGAACTACCAACGAAAACATCGCCAAAGTTCACCAAATGGTGCTAGACGACCGCCGAATTGAAGTGCGAGATGATGATGATGAGATGGGGTTTAAGGGAGCTAAACGTCTAGGGTCATCAGCGCCCTTACAAGGTATAAAATTTAAAATTCAAAAAATAAAACACGGTACTATGTCGAGAAAACTAAAAGAGAAACTATCAAATTCTAAAACCCAACAACTAAAAACATTGTCAATAAAAGAGTAAAACAACGTGTCAAGAACTGTAGAATGCGAGGGACATGAGCGTCATATGCCCGCCGGGGAAAAGAGCCCCATTAAAACGGAGAATAGAAAATCACAAAGCCAAAAGACGCTCAGCGCAAGAAATGCGCCAAATTAAAACCACTGTAACTTATAAAAAGTAAAAGCAATTCTACAGCACGCGCGTCGTCTGCCAAAACGTTGGCTATGCCAACAGGCAGGACCACATGAACGCGCAACGGAGCTAAAACTTGACACTCTGTTAAAATGTTTCCTCCTGGGAAGGGCCGGCGCTGGCGTAGCGTCCCAATGATGAAGAAGCTGTCGAAATCGAACCCCTAGAGGGAGCAATGCAGAGGAGCTAACTATATATTGTCGATCAAGCGAATCCCCCCCAAAAATCTCAAAGGACGGATGGTCAGGCAGGCTTGAGAGGCGACATGCATAGCTGCACAAAAGCATCTCACTCCTGAAGGACAGTGGAGGCTCTGCAGCTGCAGCATACAGACTGTTAACAGGGCTGGTTGGAAAGGCCCCCGTAGCGACTTTTATGCCATGATGGTGAATGGCATTCAATCCACATAAACAGATGGACGTTCCGACGAATAGACAATACACTCGTAATCAAGCTTGGATCGGACCAAAGACCGATAAAGATGCAGAAGGACGGTCCGATCAGCTCCCCAGGATGTGCCACTTAAAACACGTAAAACATTGAGACAACGGTCAAACTTTGCTTTTAAAAAGGAAATGTGCGAAATTCAGCTCAGCTTTCTATCAAGGTCAATCCCAAAAATTTCGCCTCGTGTGCAAACGGAAGTATCCCCGGCCCAAGATGGAGAGAGGGCGGAGAGAAAGCCTTTCGGCGCCAGAAATTGATACAGACGGATTTTTCGGCGGAGAAATTAAAGCCGTTGTCGTTACTCCAGGCGTAGAGACGGTCGATACAGATCTGGAAACGGCGTTCGAGTAGACAGGTCCGCCGTGAACTGCAATAAATGGCAAAATCGTCAACAAAAAGGACGATGAAATGCCAGGTGGAATACAATCAACAATGAGGTTGATAGCAATTGCAAAGAGTGTGACACTGAGTACAGAGCCCTGCGGTACTCCGTTCTCTTGAATAAAACGACTAGATAAAACCGAGCCCACACGGACACGAAAGACGCGGTCCGTCATAAACTCCCGAATAAATATGGGAAGACGACCGCGTAAATTCCATGTGTGACGTGTACGTAAAATGCCGCCAATCCAACAGGTGTAATAAGCTTTCTCCATGTCAATAATGGGTTTCTCAGAAACCCATTCATAAAATGCGCCGACAGAGAGACCAGATGGTCGACGGTAGAGCGATGGCGAAGAAATTCGTACTGAGCGTTCGCTAGAAGTTTCTGAGTCTCAAGCCACCACGTCAACCGCCCATTGATCATGCGCTCCATCACCTTGTAAATGCAACTGGTGTGGGAGATAGGGTGATAGCTGGAAGGTAGTTGGCGATTCTTCCCAGGCTTAAGCATAGGGACAATGGTGGCTTCGCGCCAAACGGAAGGAAAAATCCGTCTTGCCAAATACAGTTATAGACCTGTAAGAGAAAGAATTTTCTGCCGGCTGTGAGGCTCCTTAACATCAGGACCTGAATTCCGGCCGGCCCAGCAGCGGAGTGCCTAGAGCAATGGAGAGCGTGCTCCAGCTCCCTCATTGTGAAAAGTTCATTATAACACTCATTATTAGCAGTCCGAAAATTGTATGTCTGGGAATCCAGCCGGTGTTTGAGAGAGCGAAAGCCGGCGGAATAATGGCCTGAACTGGAAACCGCCTCAAATGCAGCACCCAGAGTGTTAGCAATGGCAGCCGGATCCACTATGGTGGCATTGGAAACCTGAAGGCCAGAAACAGTACAATGCGACATTTACCTGAAAAGCGACGACGTTTATCCCAAACAACAGATGAAGGTGTAAAGCCATTAAAATCCTCGACAAAGCGAGACCAGGACGTCTTCTTGCTATCTTGAATAATGCGACGAGCCCTGGCGTGCGATTGTTTAAAAGTAACCAAATTATCAAGTGTAGGGTGTCGCCGAAACACCCTAAGCTCAGCTCTACGGGTACGAACGGCGTCCCGACAATCCCCGTTCCTCCACGGAACAGGAATGCGCCGAGGGTGAGAGGATGAACGGGGAATTGTGCGTTCGGCGGCAGATAGAGTCGTAGACGCAAGGTGGTACACCATTTGGTTAACGTCAGTGAAGGACTGGTCCGCAAAACACACGAGGCTGGAATAAATCTCCAATTGGCTTTTCGCAATATCCAGGTAGGTACTCTAGAATGCTGGACGTGGTGAGACAAAAGAGAAACGATGCAGGGGTAATGGTCGCTGGAGTAGGTGTCAGCGACGACGTTCCACTGCAGACGACTAGCAAGCTGGATGGAGCAAACGGCAAGGTCTAAGTGAGAGAATGTACGAGATGATTCGGAAAGAAATATAGATTGACCTGTATTGAGAGTAGAGAGGTTGAACTGACCAAAAATGTCGGAAAGAAGAGTTCCTCTCGCACAAGCACTTGGCGAACCCCACAGGGAGTAATGGGCATTAAAATTTCCGAACAGAAGAAATGGTGTTGGGAGAGCGGACAATAGATCTCGAATGTCCTCGTGAGCGAGGGGAGACGATGTAGGTGAATACACAGAGCAAACCGAACAGAAAAAGCCGAATAAGTGAAGTCTAATGGCAACAGCTTGCAAGTCGGACGTAAGAGTGAGAGTTTGAAAATGAACGTCGCTACGCACTTAAACATGACACCTCCATGAGCAGTAGTACCCTCCTTCGGTTCAAGATCGTAGCAAACCGAAGTATACCCATGGAGATCAAAAGGATCCTGAGGGCGAAGCTTGGTCTCCTGCAAACACACGACCATAGATGAATGGGAACGCAATAAAACTTGCAGTTCCGCCCTATGAGATCGTACACCACGTAAATTCTAGGTCAGGATAGCCATGGATAAAAGGGATAAACTTCTTACTCAGAAGGGCGGCTCAAAATTACCTTCTGTTTAACCTTTGGGCTCGGGCTTTTGGTATGGAATTAGTCAGACTCCATAGCCTCCTCAAGTGGAGGTCCCACGTGCTCAGTGCCAAAAACCAATTCGAGCGACGAGAATCGGTTCTAGGTGGCAATGGGCGAAGGGTGCCTCTGAACGCGCCTCGTCCCATGAGCACCCTGGGACGGCGACCTTCTTCGAGGAGGAGAAGGTGAACGTTTCTTACCGCGGGAACGCGGAGGGTCTTTCAAAAAATCTTCTCGGCGTAGTTTCTGCTTTGATTTCTTCTCAAGGGCTTGGGACTTCAGTACTTTAGGACCAGGCTTAGATGGCTTTGTAACTGTCCAACAAGAAGACAGCCGGATGGTAGTGGCGGTCAATGCAGTCATCGTCCAAGTCTGAGTCTCGGCATCCCTCTGGGGTACTGGCGAGGCAACAACAGAGCTCAATGTTCCCGATCGCAGGAGCGAAGGTTGGCGCGCATGGTACCGCCTCCGGGCTTCGGCGAAGGAGAGTTTCTCCTTTACCCGAATCTCCTGGAGTGCCTTCTCGTCCAAATACCGCGGAGAGTTGGCAAATGAAGCAGAATGTGACCCTTTGCAATTTACGCAGAGGGGCGGATAAACAGGTACCATCGTGTGAGGGCTCACTACAAGAGGCACAGATGGAAACGGCACTATTGCAAGAGACTTGCGTATGTCCAAAACGTTGGCATTTAAAACAACGCAGATGTCTAGGAATATAGGGTCTCATCGCAATGCGTTCGTACCATGCTGAAATCCTCGTGGGCAGATCGATGCCATCAAATGTTATAAACTGGGTACGAGTGGGTACCAGTACTCCGTCACGTTTTGGTCTGCACTCGATGAACCGCTGTCACCTTCTGATTTGCAAGATACTCTACCAGGTCCTTGTCCGATATACCATCGAGGCTATGCGTGGTGACAACGCATTTGACAGGAATTCAAGGTGCGGTGCTTCTCAATACGGATAGGATAGCCGTGGAGAAGCGTGGCGCGGAACAAGGACTTACTCTGCTGTTCGGGTTTCGTTTGAACCAACAATGAACCAATCCGACGACGAGTGCAGGACTGAACCGCACCTGCAATAGCGTCAATGCCCTTCTGTACAATAAAAGGGTTCACCTTCTCAAAAGATTGACCTTCCTCATTTCGTGAAATCACTAAGTAACAACCAGTTGTTGTTGGTGGTGCTACTTCTGTTGCAATTACTTTACGACGCTTGTTATTTATAATGGAGAAAGTGTGCTCCATAGCGAAAGAAATCCTCCAACATTGCAACCGTCTCCGACCTCGGGCTCGGACTTCCCGGGCGTTACCCCGGCTTGGGTGAGTGGCCTATCTATACCTATCTCACTCCAGGGTCACACCTCCCAGAACATAGAGAGAGGAACCCAATCGCCGTCAGAGCAGCTCATGCAATGCCCCCCGCGGGACTGCAGTTAAACAGCGGATACGAACACATACCCTACATGACGACCCCGTGTGGTGGGGATGACGCCATTACCCACTCACCCAGCTGCGCAGCCAGTGCGCGGCTATCGGTCAGGTTGTGTCCACGGAGGAGTAAAATGAAAGGATAAAAGAAACTAAAAGTGTGTGGGCGTTTCGCACTCAAGGTAGGCCGGCAAAGAAGGAAAATAGATGTGTAAATGAATTGACGTGGGGCGAAATGCGTAAATAGAAGAGAGAAGTAAGAAACGATGGCGAGGGGCGTCATGGAATGAAATGCACAGAACGCACGAGAGCCTACCTTGAGTCCCCCGGTCACGAGGACGAAGGACGAACTCACCGCGACCGGACGGGGGTGGAAGGATGATGATGGCGATGAAAGGCTCGGGAACCCCCGGGTACGCCAAACCCGTACTCACATAAGGTGAGCCCCTGGGGGGGGTGAGAGAGATAGCAGAAGCTATGAACATTTTCAAAGAAGGTGTTTGTCACGTATTAAATCAACATTTAGACATGACAAAGCTGTCTGCGCGTTGGGTGCCGCGTTTGCTCACGTTTGACCAAAATGTGTTCGAATGAACATTTTCAACGCTCTGTTGACGCAGTTTAGGTGCAATAAATCCGATTTTTGGCGTCGATTAATTACTGTAGATGAAACCTGGATACACCATTATACGCCCGAAATAAAAATACAGTCCAAACAGTGGACTACAAAGGGGGAACTGGCTCCAAAAAAGTAAAAACTGTTTTTTCGCCTGGGAAGTGATGGCGACTGTTTTTGAGATAGTAATGAAGTTATTTTAATCGATTATCTTCAAAAAGGTAAAACCATTACAGGAGCATACTACGCACCATTACTTGACAAGCTGAAGGCAGAACTTGCGGAAAAACGGCCACATTTGCAGAAGAAGAAAATCCTGTTTCACCAAGACAACGCACCGTCTCACACCTCAATGGTTGCAATGGCGAAAATCCACGAATTACGGTTTGAACTGTTTGACCATCCACCTTACTCACCAGATCTAGCCCTAAGCGACTTCTTTTTTTCCCTCATCTGAAAATTGCGCTCGGAGCACAGAGATTTTCGTCAAATGAAAAGGCAATCACCTTCGTGAACAATTATTTTGCAGAGAAAAAAGCCGAGTACAATTTGAACGGGTTACAGAGATGGGAGCATAGCTGGGAGAAGTGTGTAGAGTTACAAGGAGACTATGTTGAAAAATAAAAAGAAAAATTCTGAAAAAATGTCTTGTATCTTGGTCGGAAACTTTTCAGACCACCTTTACATTAAGAAGTTCAAGAAATATATGTAGAAATAATGGAGACGCATGTTTAAACCTTTCCATATTTATTTGGTCCATTCCAAGTGCTTTTCGATTTTTAAAGGATGAGAAAGTTGCATATAATTCTTCTTCAGGAATAAGATCAATATTTTCTTGACATGGACATAAATATTATTTCCCGAGTATATGTTCATAATTTATGAAAGTAGTTAAGCCAATCGTCTTCTTACATAATACTCTGCATTTTTATAACGAATTTAAATCCCTTACCACCTTATATATTTTTCCTTGGGAACCGTTTACGTTCATATTCAACGTCTCTTATTAGATTTTAACAATTTTAACGTTTGATTTTACATACTCTTTGTTCACTATAGCCGACTTTTCTTTGCTTTCGATTTCGTCTCCCAAGTTAAGACATTTCAAATATGAAGCTTAGTTATTCATAATTATTTTAGTTTATTATTCCAAAAATTTGATTGCTTTTATTTTTAATTTTCTTTCTCTTACCTAGTGCTTCTTCAGCCGCTTTCAGCAATGTATTCTTTAACTATTCCTATTCACCGTCTATATTGTTTCTTTGCGTCTTCCAATGTAATACATGGGAGACACTGTTTTTATCCAGAAATGTAATACTTTCATCCTGTAGTGAATGTACTTTAAAAGACTCCCCAGCATTTGTTTTGTATTTCCGATTCTTTCCTAAATTTTGTGGTAGCCTAGTTTTAGCAATTACAAATAAAATGTCAGTTTATATCGTAGTTTCTGTACACCCTAATATCATCTATTTTATTATTAGTTAGAACATGGTCAGTAATAGATTTACTTTCTCATGCGCGCTAAGTATATTTATGTGCTCGTATTGATGTGGAAAGTAAGTATTCATTATCTTAAATCCATTAAAAGCTCCAAAATGTATTTAGGATTTACATTTTTACTTTCTCTACTACCTGTAGTAAGTAGGGGAAGTATTGTATTCCACCCAAAAATTCGATACCGAGATTTCACCGGAAATATATGTTTTGAGGCCCCCTGAATAAAAAGAAAGCATTTTTGGAAACATGTCCGTGTGTGCGTTTGTGTAACTGCCTGTGTGTGTCTGCCTGTCTGTCTGTGTGTGTGTCTGTGAACAGCATAACTCGGAAACGAACAGTCGGATAAACCCCAAACTTGGTATTTAGGTTCAGTATATTCCAGAGATGCAACACAAATTTTTTTAAAAAAAATCCTCCCATCCCAGATATTCCTTTACGTGGAACATTTTTCGAAAATTTAAATTTTTTCAGCAATGGCTCTAACGAGTTTGATTAAACTATCATATGTTTAAGATATTTTCATGACACATGAAATGTATATCTCGAATTTTCTGGGAATGTCTCCAAAAGTATTGTTCATTGTGAAAGACTTTTGCATAACTGGTAAACCATAAGAGATAGACAAAATTTTACTACACAAAAAATGTAGATCGCGTTAAAATCCACGATCTATGTCATATTCATTTTTTTTGTTGAGTGAACCATTTTCGAGATATTGTTTGTTATTCCTTTAAATTTTCCAATACTTATCCTTTACTCAAATGGGAATTCGTTATTCATTTTTACTTTCTCTACTACGTACAGTAAGTAGGGGAAGTATTGCATTCCACCCAAAAATTCGATACCGAGATTTCACCGGAAATACATGTTTTGAGACCTCCTGAATCCAAAAAAAGCATTTTTGGAAACATGTCCGTGTGTGTGTCTGTGTGTGTGTGTGTCTGTGTGTGTGTGTGTCTGTGTGTCTGTGTGTGTGTGAACAGCATAACTCAAAAACGAACAGTCGGATAAACACCAAACTTGGTATTTAGGTTCAGTATCTTCCAGAGATGCGACACGAAGGTTTTCAAGAAACTCCCCCCACCCCAGACTACCCTTTACATGGAACATTTTTCGAAAATTTTAATTTTCTCAAAAATGGCTCTAACGATTTTGATGAAAATATCATATGTTTAAGATAATATCATGAGAAATGAAATGTATATCTCGAATTTTCTGGGAATGTCTCCAAAAGTATTCTTCATTCTGAACGACTTTTGCATAACTGGTAAACTATAAGAGATAGACAAAATTTTACTACACAAAAAATATAGATCGCGTTAAAATACACAACTTATGTCATATACATTTCTTTTGTTGAGTGAACCGTTTTCGAGATATTGCTTGTTATTTCCTTAAATTTTGCAATACTTATACTTTTTCTCAAATTCGTTATTCATTTTTTTATGTCCTGGACATGCAAAGAGAATGGAATGCGCCACATAGCAACCAGCGTTAAAATATTTGACTATCGCTTAAAAGCTACCATATTCCCCTTGCATCTACAAGAAAATTACCAATAAGATTGACATTTCGATATCTCGATTAACATGAAGCATATGGAGAATAGGCGTTTGTAAAATTAGATTGTACAAGAGTAGAGAAAGTCATGTGAGTGTAACACATCAGATTTTTTTTACTTTCTCTACTACGTATAGTAAGTAGGGGAAGTATTGTATTCCACCCAAAAATTCGATACCGAGATTTCACCAGAAATATGTTTTGAGACCCCCTGAATACAAAAAAAATCATTTTTGGAAACATGTCCGTGTGTGTCTGTCTATATGTCTGTAGACAGCATAACTCAAAAACGAACAGTTGGATAAACACCAAACTTGGTATGAATGGGTCAGTTCGGCTATTTTCCGTATGTAGCGGCTAACTTACTTTTACGTGTGAGGGAACTGGCATGCCGCACATCCCCCAAGCTGGATGATGAGGAGTTTGAAGTTGAGGTCATCTTCTAGATGAGTTGTCTCCGGGACTATCATCTGCCCGGTGTGGAACGTCCTTAACTTCCTCTTTCTGATTAGTAGCAAAAGCTCAAGACGTCTGCGTCATTGGATACAAAGCCCCTCAGCCAGTGACAAGGCAATGTTTTCTTGGAGGAGAAAGAACCTAAATTGCAAATTAAGAGGCTGAAATTTGGAAATTAAGTAATAATTTAATATCGCAGCTATTGCGCATGGAAGTCGAGTATTTAAAAAAATTGCCGAGGTATTTAAAATTAGAAAAAGTAGGAACATCGTTTTTGAACAAGAAATGATATTTAAGAAGTCTGTGGTAGAATATGCAACATATAAACAGCTAAACCGGTATGCACACATCAGGATAATGCCGGAGGAGAGAACATCCAGAAAGATTGGGAATGTTGTCCTCCTGGGAGAAGAAGGGGTTGGATCCAGAAGTACTTGGATGTAGGAAATAAGGATGGGTATGAAAGCAAAAGGCTTGAAAAAAGAATGGAATATCAAGTTTGAGTAGAAAAGAAACAAAGGCTTAAGAACAGAAGGATATGTGAACATTCTGTGTGTATAAAATAACAACAAGAATAATGATTGTTATATTACGATCCTTCATGGATTTCGATCAACAAGTATGTTACATCAGATTTTATAAGGTGTATAATTGGAACAAAATCTGCAACAGGGACAACATCTTCTCAAGATAGCATAGCGATATGTATTTATTGGCCAGCTTTTAGCTCAATCTCTCAATCGTTTAGCTGCCGTATAGAAGACACGCGTCTGCATTAAACTTGAATATCAAACCCCGACCTAGCACAGTATCTTTTTATTAAGTGAAACAAGCCTTGCCAGATATATCTTTAGGTAAGTCCTTGTGATGTATAGCTAAGCTCTGGCACCTCGGGGCCCGGCCGAGGTCCCCAAACATCAGCTTGTTTAAGTAAATGGCCTAGCCAGTAGCTTTTTTTACTTTCTCTACTACGTATAGTAAGTAGGGGAAGTATTGTATTCCACCCAAAAATTCGATACCGAGATTTCACCTGAAATATGTGTTTTCAGACCCCCTGAATCCAAAAAAAGCATTTTTAGAAACATGTCCGTGTGTGTGTGTCTGTGTGTGTGTCTGTGTGTCTGTGTGTCTGTGAACAGCATAACTCAAAAACGAACAGTCGAATAAACACCAAACTTAGTATTTAGGTTCAGTATCTTCCAGAGATGCGACACGAAGGTTTTTAAGAAAATCCCCCCACCCCAGACTACCCTTTACATGGAACATTTTTCGAAAATTTTAATTTTCTCCAAAATTGGCTCTAACGATTTTGATTAAAATATCACATGTTTAAGATATTGTCATGAGAAATTAAATGTATATATCGAATTTCCTGGGAATGTGTTCATTATGAACGACTTTTGCATAACTGGTAAACCATAAGAGATGGACAAAATTTTACTGCACAAAAATGTAGATCGCGTTAAAATACACAATTTATGTCATATACATTTTTTTTGTTGAGTGAACCATTTTCGAGATATTGGTTGTTATTCCCTTAAATTTTTCATAATTATTTTCTCAAATGGGAGTTCGTTATTCACTTTTTTATGTTGGATATGCAAAGAGTATTAATCTGTGGCAAAGGGAATGGTGCTGCACCTAGCAACCAGCTATTAAGAGATTTGTATGTGCTTAAAGGCTACTGTATTTCTATATTGCCCCTGTAAATATATATTCCCCTTACATCTACAAGAAACTTAGCAGTAAGATAGAGTCTGCAAATGTTTATCTCGATTAACATGAAGTAGATGGAGAATAAGCGTTTGTAAAAATAGTTTGTACAAGAGTAGAGAAAGTCATGTGAGTGTAACACATCAGATTTTTTTTATAAACCTGGTGTAGCTGTTATTTGAAGTTCCCTACCTTCCCAACGGCATTCCTGGACCCCAGCGCCGACGTTTCTTCTGTCTGAGACTACCACCCCCTATGTTAGCAACCTCAGGGTTTTCTACCCCGATGTTCGCTGCTGTGTAACGGTTAAACCTAAGAGATAGAATTTTACTTCTCAAAAATGTAGATCTCATGAAGGCATTTAATCTATGTCAAATAAAAATTTTTGTGGTTGTAAACCATTTCCAAAAGTTCCTCTTATTTATTGGAATTTTCAAATGATTATGGTTTTTCAAATGATAAGTGCTATTCGTTTGTTATTGTAGCCATGCAAAGAGAACATGGAATATCAAAACCATAAAATAGCAATCACCTTTTCAAAAATCTGACTAGATCTTTAGCTTTCTTATACCTATAATGACATGTGTAATGCATGCTTATCTAGATTAACAAGAAGACACAATCAGTAAGCTTATGAGAATAGTTTGTAGAAGAGTGAATAGATAAAGTAATGTGAATGCATGGGTATTTGAAAATATTAATATTTTAGTATCTGGATTACACATTTATACAAAGTTGATCTATGCATTACATTTAGCTTCGTTAAATTTTGTGGTTCCTAGCATGAAAATTGTATCATCCAGTATCATTTGACAATGTAAGTTAAGGTAGTAAAAATAAAAGAACAGAAAAATGGCTTCAAAAGTTAAATCTGTAAGTTCTTAAGTTTGACTTAAATAAGGGAACTCCCAAGCGTGGTTGGGATCTAGCATCTAGTCAACTTATAGATCTAAGTTTACTAATACGTATTCTTTAAATAGTAGAAAATGTTTTTAATTTTTATAAATATTTGCAAAATTTTCACACGTGCCCTCCCCCTCAAGGACACTGGGATGTCATTAGAGACCTAAGGAACTATCACATGACACTATTTTAAATTCCAGTTATACAATAACTGCTGAATCAATGTTAACTTTTGCTGTTTCTGAAAATAATGCTTAAAAATAGTAAGCTAAGCTCGCTTTACAAAAGTGATGTAAACGACAACCGGATTCATAGGTAAAAATGTATCAACTCCTACTTCAGGGGTGCACTTTTCTGTTATGATTTTCTGTCTATGAATTCCACTGTTTCCCCAATTTGCATAAAAGATAATTTTACACTTTGAAAAAAATATTTTTCCAATAAATATAACTTAAGAATAAAAATTATTCATGGAAATAATTGTTCTTTCACACAAGCCGTGTGTTGGACAGGGTTGGAAAGGTAGAATCAGACGACTGAAAAATTCAATGCCATAGCCGGGATTTGAACCACAAACTAAAAGCCCGGAACTCAAGTACTTACAAAGAATGTAAGTCGCCATTGGGGTATGACATCTCAATACATTTGGGATCTCCTTGTGGTTTACCGGGAAAAATTGGAGTCAGCTGGAGAATTTAATGGTGTGCCGGCATGTTGCCATGGTAGCTCAGTGGTTAGAGCAACCGGACGGAGACCGGGAGATCCGTGGTTCAAATCCCGGCTATGGCATTGAATTTTTCAGTTGTGTGATTCTACCTTTCCAAAAATTATTCCGTTTGTGTAACATAAAAAGTCCAATATTTTGTTTTCATAAACGGCTTCTCAGAAATGTCCAGTAAACGTTTCCTTAATACTTTATGAATACAGTTTTAAAGCTGAAGATTTCTACTTGTTTATCTCATGGAAATAGAAAAATTGAATTTTTGAAGCAACTCGACCTTATTGCGTCCTTAAATATGTATGAATGTAACAATAATGATGATAATAATGGTCATTATTTAACGTAGATGACCATCACGGGTATCTAAAACAGCCTGTAGTATTTATTTGATAGTTTAGTTACACAATAGCTGAAAATTTAGAAATAATTGCTAAGTTCTGACCAGTCGAATGTCTCTTAATTAAGATAATCTGGTAGAGGAGAATCGCTGTTCCCAGTAGCACACATAAGCTGCATTCAGAAGCTTCCAGTAAACTAGGTACTAGGTCGATTCTTCCCCCCCCTCCCCAGGCTCCAATCGCGTTTGTTGCACATGTGTAATTGTAAATCAGGATTTCTAGACTGCTGCCAAATTCATTTCGTTCTTCTGTTCTTTTTCTGTCGCTCCGCACCCTTTTCTCGTCTGCATTCAAACAGCCACTAACCCCCCTCGGCTCATTTAATTTAGGCGTCTAATGAACTCTGTTGTTAGCACTCCCTCACCCTTGCTTGTGTCGAAATTCATTTGCCGCACACTACAGCAAATGGAAGGGGTACAATTCCTTAATCCCCTCGCGCAGAAAACCCTTAATGCAATTTACCCGAGACAAACATTGGAACTTAATTTTTTATGTGTAGTACTGTGTTGAGGCACTGCAACACAAAACTGTGATTTAACTCAAGATGCTACTTTACTTCTGCTTTCTTTAAAGCTAAATATTTTTTCAATGTTAAAATAAACAGACTAAAACCCTTGACTTCAGTTACAAATACTAACTGTGTAGCATTTAGAATTATTTGTTCTTCCACACAAGTCACATGCTAGACTGGGTTAGAAAGGTAGAATCAGACAACCGAAAAATTCAATGCTATAGCCGGGATTTGAACCACTGAGCTGCCATGACAACATGCCAGTACGACATTAAATTCCCCAAATGATTGGCACGCTTCCAGGTAAACCACAAGGAGATATCATGTATTGAGATGACATACCCCAATGGCGACTTACAATGCTGTAAGTACTTCAAGTTCCGGGCTTCATAGTTCCGACCACTTGTAGCTCAATTAATGGAATTAATTGTCCTTCCACACAAGCCGTGTGTTGGACAAGTTGGAAAGGTAGAATCAGACAACTGAAAAACGTAGCATTTATTGAATTTTCTGTCTGTGATAAACGCCATAATAATAATATAAGGAAGGAATCTGATGATTTACATTCGTATGATTTTATCTACTCGCTCTTCCGCAATTCATTATTACTAAAAAAAATTCCCCCATCTACTTCAAGTTTATAGAGATAAACTCTTGTAGAAAAGGTTTCATTGCACATTTCACAGGGATACAGTAGTAGAAGTGATACTTAAATATTTAAAAAGCAGTTCGCTATATTCTGACTTTGAAATTCTATACTCTTTATATGATAACCAGGCAGCGGGGTTTTAGTAAGTAAACCATCAAGTTAGGAACGCACCGAGAGTTGGTGGCGAGAGAAGGTGGAAGAGCTTGTGACCTTGCAGTATTCTCTGAAAACAAATATAAACTGTAATTAAAGGCACTACACCCTGCTTCGAAAGCAGGTTAGATGAGAATTAAGTAGCATTAGAAGAAAAGAAAACAATGCATGTTTAGTTATTAATAATGTGGAATAAAGTTACATAATGCTATAATTAATGCATCAATTTACGGAAATCTGAGTTACAATGCCTTTTCTATTGCATTTTTGAAGCCATATCCGCTCTTAACGTATGACACAGAACCTCGAAAATTCTGATTCATGGAGGTTAAAAATCCACTTCCCTACTTCTTCCTTTCTAATAATGTCACGTGTTCCTTTTGTTTAATTGAATTGAAGGTGGTTTAACATGATGTTTTAAATGTCCTTTGGGCTCAAATGTTACATCTGATGGTTGCGCCATTTGTGTTGAAGTGTTCCATGCTAAATTTCGCTACAAACGATGCTTATTATAATGATGCTTCTGCTGTACGAACTCTTCCTTACTTTAGACATATTGCCATAGTTTTCCACTGATCCATACATGCATCGAATAAATGGAACAGTCCCAACGAAACCGGCTGTTTGGTCACCTACACTCCGTGCGGTAACACAATTCTTGTGTTTACTTACCAAAACCCCTCTGCCTTATGATAACACGAGAAATAGATAAATGGGAACAGCGCCACAATATTAATGTGGAATAAAAAATCCAAACCAATAACAATGAGTATCTAGGAAATGGCTGATGCCACAAAAAATTCTGACGTGTTACACGAACATAACTTTCTCTATCCACTATGCTTTATGTAGCTTGTACACTATTCTTACAAAGCTTTGTTTTTTTCCATTTACTTCAGATGAAGTTTCCAGAAATGGTTTCATTGACATCTTTTTATAGGAAGAGGTACAGTTACAGGATGTTGAAGCGATAGTTAAATCTCTAAAAAAACAAAAACAGGTTGCTATATTCTGGCTTTAAAATTCGATACCCTATATATGATAACAGGAGAAACAGTAAATGCGAATAACAGCACTTAAACAACATAGATTATTGAAAAATTCAAATCAATAACAAATATTTAGGAAAAGGTGATGCCACACATAAACACACACACATAAATTAAATTCTGATGTGTAACATACACAAAACTTTCGCTACCTCTATCGTTTATTAGTGAGTATGCAAACTATTATACAAAGCTTATTTTTATATCTACTTAACTATAATCGAGTTAAACATCTGCAGAAATAGCTACATTACACATTTTTACAGCTACAAAGAGAACAGCGATAGTCAAATGTTCAAGAACTAGACAGTGTGCGCTGGCCTTGAAATTCTACGCTGTTTCTATGACATCACGAGAAACAATTGAAAAGCGAGGACTTTAAAGGAATGGCTAAATATCGAACAGCTCGAACCATTAATAACGGATATTTTGGAAATGGCTTATGCTACAAGAAAGTTATTTGAAATACATGGTGTGTTTTAATGAGATCCATATTTTTTTGTGCAGTACATTTTTGTCTATCGCTTAACGTTTACCAGTTATACAAAATCACACAAAATTCCTGCCAAATAAGGAGGACTTCACAGGCTATTCCCAGAAAATTCAAGATATGCATTTTATTTGTAATGTAATTATCTTTAATATGTATTACTTTAATGAAAATCGTTAGAACCGTTTTAAGAGAATACCAACTTTCGACCAATATTCCATGTAAGAGGTAGTTGTGTGTTGAAAATCTCTGTATCGCATCTATGGGAGGTACTCAATTTAATACCAAGTTTGGTATTTATCCTACTTTTGCTTTTGCAGTATCTCGCTCGCTCCCACACGCACACCCCCTTCTCTAACTACTATGTGTATGATACAGAAAGTGAAAATGTATTGGAAACAAATTGTGTATTTTTACTTTTTCTACTGCGTACAGTAAGTATTGTATTCCACCCAAAAATTCGATACAGAGATTTCACCGCAAATATATGTTTTGAGGCCCCATGAATCCAAAAAAAAAGCATTTTTGGAAACATGTCCGTGTGTGTGTCTCTCTGTGTGTCTGTCTGTCTGTGAACAGCATAACTTAGAAACGAACAGTCGAATAAACATCAAACTTGGTATTTAGGTTCAGTATCTTCCAGAGATGCGACACGAAGGTTTTCAAGAAAATCCCCCCACCCTAGAGTACCCTTTACATGGAAGTTTTTCGAAAATTTCAATTTTGTCAAAAATGGCTAACGATTTTGATTAAAATATCATATGTTTAAGATACTTTTATGACAAATTAAATGTATATCTTGAATTTTCTGGGAATGTCTCCAAAAGTATTCTTAATTGACAACGACTTTTGCATAACTGGTAAACCATAAGAGATAGACAAAATTTTGCTACACAAAAATGTAGATCGCGTTAAAATACACTATTTTTGTCATAGACATTTGTTGTTGAGTGAACCCTTTTGGAGATATTGCTTGTTTTTCCCTTAAATTTTCCAATACTTATACTTTTTCTCAAATGGGAATCCGTTTTTAATTTTTTTTTGTCCTGGACATACAAAGAGAATGGAATGCTCTACATAGCAACCACCTCTTAGAATATTTGACTATCGCTTAAAGCCTACCAATTTCCCTTGCACCTACAAGAAAATTAGCAATAAGATTAACATTTCGATTAACATGAAGTATATGGAGAATAAGCGTTTGTAAAAAAAGTTTGTACAAGAGTAGAGAAAGTCATGTGAGTGTAAGACATCGGATTGTTTAAAGATATCGGCATCTATTCTTAGAAAATTCAAGATACATATGTATTTTATTAGGCATGTAGAGGACTTGTATATATGATAATTCTAATAAAAATCATTAGATCCATTTAAAATTACATTCTTAAAAATCCCGTGTCGCAATCTCGGAAGTTGCTGAATTTAAATATGAAACTAGAAATGTGCCTGGCCTTTCATATTTGGGTTATGCTGTTCACAGGCAGGCACACGGATCTATTTTCAAAAAATGCTTTCTTTGTTGTTTTTGAACAATGGACCTCAAAACATCTATTTCTGCTGAAATCTCGACATTAAGAAAAAGTAATTACATAACTATTTTCTGGTGTGAAAGGGAAGTAGGTACTTATTCTTCCCTTAGGAGCTAATACTATGTGCAAGAACAAATGCAAAGTTATATTATGAATGCATTCCAAGAGGGTCTATTTTAACATAAAAAAGAATTTGCACATTTCCTTGCATTATAATTCAAAGAGGAAACGATTAAGACAAATTTTATTAAAGTGCATACTAGGACAGTAACTAATCTACATTTGTTATCTCACGTTCTTCTCCGAGGATCATATTTTTCCGCAAGTTGGCATCTTTGTCATGTACAAAACCCAACATGCGTTAAAATTAGACGTCTCAACGGCGGCTGAATAACTGATCACACACACGTCTCAGACGGCTGTGCTTATCTCTTGCCGCTCGCTAAAAGGCGAATATTTACGCATTTTATGTTTATATGAACTTTTAAATAATTTACGAGTAGAATTATAATTTGCTTTCACACTGTCTTTAAGCACTTGTAGGCAGTATTCAAACCGATTTCTACCTGCCTATTCGTGATCCTTGCCCGCTGTTTTTCGTCCTTGGTAGTATAAGCTTTTGAGTGTCGACTTGAAGGCAACTGCTGAATTCCTATGTCTGCTGACAACTAAAATATCTTACATTCATTCTCTGTTTAAGCTGCTCTTATGTAGGACTTAACACGCCCAGGACTTACATGCGGGTGCCTGGGGTCAGAGGCCCGTCGAGGAGCAGACACTCATGAATCGGACAGAATATCCAGGATGGATGATCATCCGATGCCTGGTATGGGATGAAGGAAGTAGATGAAACGAAATGATGGCGAAATGGATGAAAGGAAAGGTGATGATGCAGTAGTTGGTGGAATGAATGGCCGGGGAAACCGGAGAACCCGGAGAAAACCCGCCCAGACGCTGCTTTGTGCACCACAAATCCCACATGCGGGTCCCTGGGATTGAACTCGGGCCGCCTCGATGAGATGCGAGCGATCTAACCACTAAACCACGGCGGCGCCTAAAATATCTTGCTTTGTGGAAAATTGAATCATTATTGAAAAATTTAATACCGTACCTGGGTCTCGATCTTGACTTTGCCGTGTCGATGCAATTACCGCTTGAGCTAGCAGCAAGACATCCGTGCACCCATTAGAACTTTTTCCTTTTATTGTGGTATCGTATTCCAGTAAACTTTCAAGGCGATCTTAAACACTCGAGATATCATATTGAAAAGGCGATAGTGTGCAAAGGTACAAGTAAATTATTTTTATTTTTTGGGCCTTATAATTAGCCTCTGTTAGGCTTAATTTGTAGTTCGTAGCAATATTTCCGCCGATTAAGAACACATAAAAAGCAACTCTATAATAATTATATTTTAGAAACTAATAACAATTAATTAACATTGAGTTTGATAAATTTAATGTTAATTTTAAAGCCATAGGACTAAAAATTGTATCAATCGAAAGCCCTTCATAAGCTGTAAATATGTTTTAAGTTTTAATAATATTGTTAAATAAATAAAGGCCTAACTGTATAAAAAAGTTGCAACATTTGGGCAAGAATAGGAGGAGCTTCATTTTAAACTGTCCATTATGTTTTCCGAGCTTTGGGCCATAATAATCGAAACTTCCTTTGTACTTCGTGGGTATGAGGCAAGTTTTAAAGTAAACAGACGCTATGAGGCAACAGATATTTCTTACAGTTAGGCTTTACATTTTCAATCAGGGAACCAATAAACGTAGAAAATAAATGCGAGAACCAATGGAAACATAGGAAGACGCAGTGATATGTATAAAATTTGGAGGAGAGCAATCGTTGATATATGTGAATGCAAGCGTTGTTTTCAGGCAGTCTGCCATGATTCTCCGGCAGGGAAACACGCATCACATTGAGTAAAAAAAATGATAAAGGTTTCAAAATTTAGGAAGTGCCGCACCACAGTGCAATCATAAAGTAATTCGTGTGGAATAATTATATAGAGTGTTAGATGGTCGTTGAAATTATTTTATCCAAGATAATAACTTAACACGCCGGAAGTAATGAATTTAAGTTTCGGGAATCAAAATAACGGTGATAGAGCGTCTTAAATAAAAAATAATTAGCCGGAGCAAAGCGTTAGTGGACCAAAGGGTGAACATATTCTTGTATAAGAACCGTACGGGGCAGAAAAACAACCCTGCATGTTATTTGGCAGGATTAGGCGTTTTAGTGAGGAAGTGAAAACGTTTTCTTCAAGAATAATATCCTAGTGTCACCCTCCCGCAAACCTACCCTGACAATAACAGTAGGGAATTTCAGACCGACTTGCCAAATGTTGACCCTGAGATGCGACGTCGATAAGTACTTCCTGATTACTGATATCGGCGATCTCGAGTCCTGAAGACTTCACCTACAACGACGCAGAGACGGGAACGACTGCGAGGTAAGAATAACACAACAAAGTAGCGGTAAAAACGCTACAAGTTCACACTCGTCTAGTTATTAAAATAAATTGCAGGTTAATTATAGCAAACGGAAATTAATAGCACAGAGCCTTGCAAGTCCACTTAGAGTATTCGAGTTTGAAATTGTTTTGAAGGTTTTCCGGTAGACTTTAATCATATAAGAAGGTTAATGAGCATAAGGGCATCTCTCCGTATTAGATAAAACGGTAAGAGCACAAGTAAAACGATTTGGGGTTCCGTGATTCAAGTTCCGGCCATAGCATACGAGGTATCGGGGTGGTTTGTTACCTGATATGTGCCTTATGTCTAGTTACCTAGCCTATAGTCATGTAACAGTTCAACCCTATTTCCTTCTTCCTGGCTTTAATGTTTCGAAATTTCTATGCCTGATTATTAGTATTTATTAAATGTTGAAATAAAATCATTTCCTTCTTTCTATTATCATTTCTTTAATTTCTAAATAAAAATACTAACAGATAAAAATTCGCTTTATTTGTTTTCGATAAATACATTGCTAAAAATTGCAGGTTTATTTATTTAATATTTATAAAGTACTGTATCTGCCTGGTAGTAAAATTTTAAGTCAAATCATAGTTTTCCTTTATGGTTTCATTAAAAATTAAACACAAATGTTTCACTTTTAGGCGATTTTATTAAACGCTTATGATTTCGCTGAAAGTATACACAAAATATTACTAACAAGGTTAACTTCGTTCTCGTAATGCAATAACAAATTAGTGATGGCATCGACGATAGCGCCCGTACCACTCTGCGGCGAATGTGGTCTTGCTTACTTACCACGGCTCTTACCCATCAAGCCTGCGTTTCGCACTTAACTGCAAGGGTATGTGTGTGGTTTCCGAACGTCCCTGAATTTCAAAGCGCTTTTCTACAAACCCATGAAAGATAGAGCAAAAGTGTTCATAAACTTTCGACTTTCTCTACTTACACCAAGTAAAAAAAATATTGCTTCCGTACAAAAATACGATATAAACATTTCACTGGAAATACACGTTTTGAGGCCCAATTGATCCAAAAAAAGCATTTTCGCTTTCTCTACTACGTAGAGTAAGTAGGGGAAGTATTGCATTCCACCCAAAAATTCCATACCGAGATTTAACCGGAAATACACGTTTTGAGGCCTCCTGAATGAAAAAAACTATTTTTGGAAATATGTCCGTGTTTGTGTGACTGTATGTCTGTCTGTGAACAGCATAACTCAGAAACGAACAGTCGGATAAACACCAAACTTGTTATTTAGGTTCAGTATCTTCCAGAGCTGCGAGACGAAGGTTTTCAAGAAAATCCCCCCACCCCAGATTACGCTTTACATGGAACATTTTTCGAAAATTTTAATTTTCTCAAAAACGGCTTAACGATTTTGATTAAGGTATCATATGTTTAAGACACTTTTACGGCAAATAAAATGTACATCTCGAATTTTCTGGGAATGTCTCCAAAAGCATTTTTCATTGTGAACGACTTTTGCATAACTGGTAAACCATAAGAGATAGACAAAATTTTACTGCATCAAAAATATAGATCGCGTTAAAATACACAATTTATGTCATATATATATATATATATATATATATATATATATATATTATTTTTGTTGAGTGAACCAATTTCAAGATATTGCTTGTTATTCCCTTAAATTTTCCAATACTTATACTTTTTCTCAAATGGGAATTCGTATATGCAAAAGTATTAATCTGTGGCAAAGAGAATGTTGCTACACATAGCAACAGCTATTTAGAGATATGTCTATGCTTAAAGGCTACTGTATTTCTATATTGCCCTTGCAAATACAAAACAAGGGGAACATAGTACACCTTAAACGATAGTCAAATTTTTAGAACTGGTCGCTATGTGTAAAATGTAATTCTCTTTGCATGTCAAAAGATCGTTTCTGCAAATGTTTATCTAGATTAATATTAAATATATGGAGAATAAGAGTTTGTAAAAATACCCATGTCTAAGCTCTTTTCATGACATATAAAATATATACCTTAAATTTTTTAGGAGTTACCTCTGAATACCCCTTTATTCTGAACCGCTTTTGTATAACTGGTAAACCGTAAGAGATAGACGAAATCTTACATCACATTAGATCTCGTGAAGCTTTTTCCGAGATATTCTTTGTTAATGGTTTGAATTTTCAGATACATAATACCTTTCTCATCTTGAAATCACCATTTTTTGTCTTTCTTTATCGTGCTCATGCCAAAGAGAACGGAATTTCATAGCCATCGACATGGTGACCGGCTTTGAAAAAATTTCACTATCGCTTTAGCTTAATGTATGCTTCTTATACATACAGCGAAATGATTAGAGATTTATCTGCATTAACAAGCAGTAAATAGAAGAATAAGCTTTTGTAAGATTAGTTTCTAGAGGAGTGAATAGAGAAAGCCATGTGAATGCAATACAGATCTTTTAATGTATGCATGACATCTACCTCTGGTTTAAAGGACCGGTATATAATACAGAGTGATCCGTTTGAGATGTCAGAAAAGTAAAACATATATAAGAGGACAATGCACACATCTATGAGAAGTTTGCTTAATATAAGCAGATAGGGTGCAAATTAGCAATGAGTGATGTTTCAGACTTCATCCGCATGGAATAGCAGCGCTATTGTGCACAGGAGACAAAATGGCGGTCCAGACACAACAGCACATTCAGTGTGTTGTATGCTATGGGAAATTGTCGTAGAGACGTATGGGTTCTGTTTCCCATATAATGCAGTTATGTTTGTTGACGCGGCCACTCACCTGAATTGTGGCTTTCTTCATAAGCATCCACCGATTTACCATTGATCGTCCGCTACCTGCCTCTCACACATCATGACAGCAAACTAGAGATGAGCTTCGTAATTCGCTGAATATGGATGGAAACCTTTTAGGATACTGTCTAGCAGTCCTCTTAACACGTTGCTCTTCTGATAAGTGGTGGAGTGACTTCCATGGACTTCCACCATTTTATCTCCTATGCACGACAGTGCTGCCATGCGAATGAGGTCTGAAACATCACTCATTGTTAACATTCATCATTTCGGCTTATTCTACAACAAACTGCTCAGAGATGTGTGCATTATCCTTTTATATATAACGTTATACTTTTCTGACAACTCAAACGGATCACCCTATACAGGGAGGACAATTAACTTGAGACTACAATATCTCCAAAACTAAGATGGTTGTAGAAAGAAATGTCTTGAATAAAAGTTGCTTGATATTGTGGGAGGAAGTAAATACCATTATTAGTGTTTTATTTGGAGGTCGTTGTGATGTTCATTTTAGGGTCAGTTTAATTTGACCCTAATTGTACGTCCCCATTTACCATCATAACGTCCTCCAAACAAAACATGACTAATAGCATACTTAATGGTTGGATATGGTTGCTCTTCCACACAAGCCATGTGTTGGACAAGGTTGGAAAGGTAGAATCAGACGACTGATAAACCCAACTTAAATGGTCCTAGACGCAAGAATAGACAAATGACAAATGATGATTGAAAGGATAGAGAAAGGTTGAAAGGTTGATGCGGGGGACGCCACATTATACAAACAGACTCGCTGTATGTTGACCCACCCACCCACCCCCAACCCCACCCCCACACCACCCACACACACGAGCGCGTTTTCTGAAGTTATTTCGATATGACTTATGGTGAGTGTTTTTTACTCCCCACAGGTAAACAACCAGGCTATTCTGCAAATCCTTTCCTAAGAGATCGGTTTTTTATTGCCGATTACCTGTCTCTGTATTCACCGCTACTTAAGAGGAGTCATCTAATTTTCCATGGTTGGGACCCTCACCACGTACTTATATTTCGTATCAAAGGGATCTGAAGCAACGCCTACTACGAATATTCCTAGGTGGAACTGTTTGAAGCCCACTTTGGTGAAAGCTACTTCACTACGAGGCAGACTCTCATAAAATTCCTATACTTTACTGAAATACTCCATCTGCAAATATGTTTGCATCAGGTATTAAGAGCAACAAACTGTAAATATCCTAGTGAGATATCAGCTTGCAAACAACATCCACTCAAGGAACTAGAGTATTTAAAGATTAACGCTTGAACCCACCTTGATATTTCCATTTCCTGGTTGTACAGTATATAATACAGATTCACGGGATTTAAACCAAATGCTGTTTACTTTCTATACGTACCTAAAACAAAAGCAATTTCCTCGTATTGGTATCCATTTGTTTCGGTTCCTGTGTTTTGAGCTAAAAGCGACGCATAAGCTGTTTTTGTTGCAGTTCCCCGATTAATAATTTGTTTGCTAATCCCCTGCACCGTTCCATGTTGACAACTGAAGCGGAATCGCCGACATACTCACTGTATTCCATTGGGTTTGACATTTTCATATTTATGCACTTTGTTTTACAAGTTACATTTATGCTCCATTTAAAACACGTGCTAACCAATCTCTAAACTTCATATTTGCGACAAATGGACATGCAATTTATCACAGAACATATTCCGCAAATCATTAGTGTATATTTATTTAACGTAACGTTGGAGCGCTTTACACAGGGACGAATTTCCGAAAATTCTACGAGAGACAACAGAGGCTGCTACCGTTACAGAAATATAATTGACTACTTAACTTTAAGATACCATAATAAATAGACAAAGATACATATAAAACTACGAGGAAAAAACCTTGTGTAATACATTCACACGACTTTCTCTACCCTTTATCGTTTATTAGTGGATATACAAACTATTATTATTAAAGATTATTTCTCTATTTACTTCATTTTAATCCAAGTAAACCTTTGCAGAAATAGTTACTCACAAATTCGTTATAGAGGTAAAAGGAAAAGCGATATTCAAATGTTTAAAAAGTGGACGTTATACGCTAGGCTTAAAATTCCATACTGTTTCCATAACATTGCGAGAAACAACTGAATGTGGACAGATTTTAAAATAATGACCAAATAATGAGCAATTCGAACCATTAGTAACGGATACCTCGGAAATGGCGTATGCTACACAAACGTAATTTGAAATAAATTGTGATTTTAAAGAGATCTACATAATATGATAAACTTTATCTGGAACAATAGCCTTGTCTGTGTGTGCAGTAGTTCAGTGTGGAATGGTTAGTGCTGCCATTGGGAGATATAATATGTCATGATGTGACCTAGAACCTTATGTAAGCGTTAAAATATAATGCTTCACTTTAAACATACCGATGATCTTAATTTTAAACATTAGTCATTATGTGTAGTATGTTTTCGTCTATCGCTTAACGTTTACCAGTTTTACAAGATTATACCATATTTTTCTGAATGAAGAGGACTTTATAGGTTATTACCAGAAAATTCAAAATATGCATTTTATTTACGATGTACCTAAATATCTTTAATATATGGCATTTTAATCAAAATCGTTATTCATTTTCTAGAAAATAAAAAATTTCGAAAAATGTTCCATGTAAATTGTAGTTAGAGGTGGGGAATTTTCTTGGATATATTTCTGTCGCAACTTTAGAAGATACCTACTTAAATGCCAAGTTTGATGTTTATCAGAGTTTTTGAGTTATACTGTTCATAAACACACAAGGCACCTTTTTCTAAAAATGCTTCTTTTTGGGTTCAGGGTGCCTCAAAACATACATTTACGGTGAAATCTCTACATAAAATGTTTGGGTGAAATACAATGCTTCCCCTACTTAGTGTATGTAGTACAGAAAGTAATTAGTTTCAATACAGAATCATAGAGCTAAGTGGATTGTTGTAAACTCTGAGAATACAAAGCGAGAGGTGTATTAAGTGAGTAACTTCGTTAATGGCATGCTCGAGTCAAGCTGAAATCTACCCAAGTATGATCACACAAGTGAAAACTGAGAAAAAAAAATTTTTTTGCTAGTATAGTGTTTTTGATCCACTTACTGTATGTGCTGCCACAGTGGAAGCTTAAATTTCCTGATTCAGTGCTGGTAATCTATCCTATCTGCGTGTTTTGCCTACTTTGCTGCACGTATGTGCATGAACAACCAGGGTTACAACCAAAGTAGTGATAACCTAGTCCAGAAGATCGCAGAAGATCGGACCTGTGCAAACACTACATGGAAGCAATGAGGTGGTGCTGTTGTCGATGTGTAAAGTACATAAAACGGTCGATCCAGTGAAGGGTAGTGCTGTGCGGCGTTGAAGTGGGCAGTGTCGTTTCTATCGCTCTAAATCATGTTTACAAAAGGTAATGAGCATTCATAAATTAAAATATAGGTTGCCCGTGACAAAAAAAAAATGTATCTGAATATTATTAAGGATTACATGAAGCCTGTGGCGAGAATGCATTACCGTATAGTAGGGTTACACAAATAAATAAATTGAGTTTTATTTATGGACGCTCTTTAACTACTATTGTCCTTAGCGTCGCAATCTATATCGGGTGTGAAAGACCGGTAATTTTGCTCAGAGGCCTCTTTATCCGGCTTGAGGTTCTTTTACGTGCCGTAAACCCCTTCAGAAGGAAGCCATGCTAAAGATGGTTACACGATGGGTCAAAGCGTTTCGTGTGGGTCGGAATGAGAATGCGGATTTGCACACCACAGGTCGTCCGTCCACTCCTCAACAAATTGGCATTGTTTCTATAGACCTTCGATGGCCTGTCCGTTAAGTACACTATGTGATATACCTTTTTCATTTTAGGTACATAGTGCTGTCACCTGCTGCCTGGTACTCATTATCCCTGACCTCAGTAGTCATTAGACATCTTGAAACAGCAGAATGCGACGCTCCGTGGAACTCACGGACTTCGAACGTGGTCAGATGATTGGGTGTCACTTGTGTCAGAAGTCTGTATACGAGATTTCCACACTCCTAAACATCCCCAGTCCACTGTTTCTGATATGATAGTGAAGTAAAAACGTGCAGGGATATATACAGCACAAAAGCGTACAAGGCGAACTCGTCTGTTGACTGACGGAGAGCGCCGACATTTAAAGAGGGTCGTAAAGAGTAATAGGCAGACATCTATCTAGACCATCACAAAGGAATTCCAAACTGCATCACGATCCACTCCAAGTACTATATCAGTTAGTCGTGAGGTGAGAAACCTTAGATTCCATGTTCGAGCGGCTGCTCATAAGCCACACATCACGCAGGAAAATGCCAAACGACGTCTCGCTTGATGTAGGGAGCGTCAACATTACACGATTGAATAGTGACAAAACGTTGTGTCGAGTGACGAATCACGGTACACAATGTGGCGATCCGATGGCAGGGTGTGGGTATGGCGAATGACGGTGAACGTCATCTGCCAGCGTGTGTAGTGCCAACAGTGTAATTCGGAGGTGGTGGTGGTGTTATGGTGTGGTCGTGTTTTTCCTGGAGGGGGCTTGCACCCCTTGTTGTTTTGCGCGACACAATCCAGCGCAGACCTGCATTGATATTTTAAGCACCTCCTTGCTTCTCACTGTTGAAGAGCAATTCAGGGATGGTGATTGCATTTTTAACACGATCGAGCACCTGTTCATACTTCACGGGCTGTGGCGGAGTGGTTACACGACAATAAGATCCCTGTAATGGACTGGCCTGCACAGAGTCCTGACTTGAATCCTATACAATACCTTTGGGATATTTCGGAACGCCGACTACGTGCCAGGCCTCACCGACCTACATCGATACCTCTTCTCAGTTCCGCACTACGTGAAGAATGGGCTGCCATTCCCGAAGGAACCTTCCAGCACCTGATTGAAAGTATGCCTGCGAGAGTGAACGCTGTCATCAAGGCTAAGTCTGGGCCAACACCATATTGACTTCCAGCATTACCGATGGAGGGCGCCACGTCATTTTCAGCCAGGTATCCGGATACATTTGATCACGTAGTGTATCTGTAGAAGTTGGTCCCAGTCATCGAATGGTGTGTTACATACTGAAGAAATGTCTTAACCTGAGGAAGGTTGCGTTCCACTGGGTTGAAACCTCCGGGGTCGAACAATTTGATCGAAGGCTTCTTCGCGATATTCCTTGGTCGCTAAACGAATGTTGGGTTGGATAATTTCTTCCGCGGATTTTCCTAGCATTCTGTCATCACTACACTCCATTTCCTTCTTCTTCATAACCATACCAGGCATTGAGCTGATCACCCATCTTGGATACACTAATGATCTAGAATTTGCTTGCTCCTCGACAGGCTAGTGACCCAAGGCATCGTCTTGTAAATCCTACAAAGAGCAGGGTATTCCGAGAAAGAAGGAGGGAAGAAAGAAAGAAGAAATTTTACGTGAATGTTTACTTGACCCCAAATTATCCTTTATATGGAACATTTTTCGAAAATTTTAATTTTCTAAAAAATGGCTCTAACGATTTTGATTAAATTATCATATGTTTAAGGTATTTTCACGACAAATGAAATGTTTTTGTTTGATGATATTCAGTTACGATTTCATTCATGCAAACGCTAAGTATGAACCTATTGATTGTTTTAAAGCCAACAACCATACGTGGATAACTGACCTCCAATTTGCCACTAAGGCTGATGTTGGTGACCTTGCTACTTGAACCACCATGTTAGAAATTCATTTATTTTGTATAAGTATGTTTCTGTTGTCAAGGTGTCATATTATCCATCATAGTTAAACACATTCAACATGAATAATGCCTTGCAATATTTGCCCAACGACTACTACGTAAATTAAATCACTCTTTTAAACAAAAACAGACCTTAGCAACATTAATGCTAAAGAAAATAAATGCATTTCACAAACATGCGAGTGTAATATGGTAGAGATAAGAGGTCCTAAAACCTCATATGCTGCAATAGATTTTTAAACAATGGGTATAAAACGAATAACAGATACAGAGGTTGGCAGTACAAGGTCCACAGATTCCAAACCAGAATTAAACGTGGACCTTGTGATTCAATACACTGAGTGTGCACACTTACATTTATTAATAAATTCATTATATGTATGGAAGACTTGATGTGTTAGGTTACAATAGATTACAATGAGCATGTATATCGCATAATATTCTCTCCTATGAACGTCTAGCATACAATTAGTCCGCACCGCACCCCCTGCTCTAAAATAATCATCTTTAAGGAGGGCAAAATTCCCCCAGATGACGTCACAAGCACCGAAAATATAACTTAGGAAATATATTTCCGCCTCTTGACAAATGCATGTGAAACAAACAAATACAGTTATACGGTTACAGACTTAACATTGAGGTATCTTAATGACCATTTCTGATCTTCGTTTTGAGCTTTTATCCTGCCGCAGAAACACAAGAATAAGAATTATTATTATGCAACTCGCAATAAATCGGCTGAGAAACCCATCGTATCACACCGATACACATTTACAGCGAAAATCATTAGCTTCATTAGACCCCTCCACGACTAAGGATTTAAAAGTCATAAATGCACAGTTAAGCCGATAATTCTTAATTGCATGAACTTTCGGCTAGAAATTATGAAGTCCCTAAGGAGCTGTCACACAAATCAAGCAGGAACAAAAAACATGATCAGGAACGAGAGGCCAAAGCAGTTACATTACACGAATAAAAGGAAAGTTGAGGGGAAACTTCAAATCGTGCACCAAGGCGGACGACGTATGAGAGCGATGGTGGCTTTGCCTCGAACCACAAACAAATGCTAGGAGGGACTGAACGACTGACTTCCGACGGCGAACCGGCAAACAATGAGAATATAATGTACCAGACTCGAGAAAAACGAAAACATGTGGTGGATTAAGAAATCCAGGCACAAGTCTTTAACAAAGTCTTCAAGTTACAAGTGTGTTAATATACTACTACTGTATTGACTTAATTTTTAACTTACATATTATTACTTCGTTCATTGCTGAGCTAATGAAGAAGTATATAACCTCAAGCAAGAACTGTAACGCAATTTTACCGGATATTCACGTTTGAAAGGCAATAAAGGATTTAGAAAAAATACCCACGCCGAAGTGAATGTGTGAAATGGAGAAAGAGGTAGAGAGAAGAGTGTAATTCAAGCATGAGGAGTCGCAGGGACACCAGGTTTGGTACTTATGGCAACCCATCAGTGAAAATATAAAATACGGAATACTTTATCTATAAACTTCAAATTTTTAAACGAAAACAGTTAATTATTAATAAATCGTAAACCTTGAAGCTACTGTTCTCTTTGTACCTTACTGTGTTTAGGGCAACAAAATGAGGCACGTTGTCGCAAACTGCAACGCGTTTGCTTTAGATTTATAGCTAACATATCCTAGACATTTTTCAATACTTCGTACGCTAGCCGCAGGAACTGTACGGTATGTCATGTACTGATTTTTTAAAATCAAGTGTGCCTCTTTTATGAAATCAGACTGCGATTCGTAACACAAATATTATAATCTGTCTCACTGGAACATACCTCTTAAATATTCCGGTTGCGTTTCTTTTTGATTGCGAGTAACCAAGATCGATTCAGAACAAAACAATATGCAATGTATTACCTATCCTAAGGTTAAAAGGTACTGCAAAAGAATTACTAAATAAAAATTTTAAGCTCATGTCCGAGCCAGACTCGAGCAACAGGAAATGTTCATACCCAAGTAAGACTAGCATCCGGAAATACATTTCTTAATGTTTTAAAATGCGTATATCATTGAAACTCTTAGAGAGTTTTTCTATTCCTTTCGCTTTTTCGTATTTGGTTCGTGTTGTCTGTAGAAGGTTTGAAAAACCAATCGGAAAAGTATGAGAATGGCGTTATCAGCAAGTTTTGCTATTTTTATTTGTATCGAGTTGTAAGGTTTTAGCTATTTTATTTAAATTTCGGTTTAGTATGTAAGCATTAATTACTTGAAAGCATTAAATATTAATTTGATATTTGATATAAAATTTCGAATGCTGCTAATGATTTCTCAACTACGTAAAAATATTGTGTTACAAGTACCTTATTCACTTTTACTTGCTATGAAATGTTATACTTTAACCTTCTCTAGCACTGAATCCCGATGATGATGGGGATGATGATGACGATGATAATAATAATGTTGGCAAGTTGACCAAGAGAACAAATCGAAGAAAAGCTGCTACAACTTGGAGAGGCAAGATAAAGAAAGCCTACAGCCAAAGAATAAAAGAACTGTGGATTCAAAGGAAAACAACGAAACGTCTCTAAGTTCTTTGCAGTCCTACATGGGCTTATTCATATGCAAGAATACAAAATCTGATGTGTTACACTCACATGACTTCTCTACTCTTATACAAACTATTTTTACTAACGCTTATTCTCCATATGCTTCATGTTAATCGAGATGTTAATCTTATTGCTAATTTTCTTGTAAATGCAAGGGGAATTGCTAGGCTTTAAGCGATAGTCAAATATTTTAAGAGCTGGTTGCTATGTGGAGTATTCCATTCTCTTTGCATTACCAGGACAAAAAAACCAATAACGAAATCCCGTTTGAGAAAAACTACAAGTATTGGAAAATTTAAGGTAGGTGATAATAAGCAATACCTCAAAAATGGTTCACTCAACAACAAAAATGTGTATGACATAAATTATGTATTTTAACGCGATTTACAGTTTTAGTGTAGTAAAACTTTGTCTATCTCTTATGGTTTACCAGTTATGCAAAAGTCGTTCACAATGAAGAATACTTTTGGAGACATTCCCAGAAAATTCAAGATATACATTTTATTTGTCATGAAAGTATCTTAAATACATGATATTTTAATCAAAATCGTTAGAGCCATTTTTGAGGAAATTAAAAATTTTCGAAGAATGTTACATGTAAAGAGTAATCTGGGGTTTTCTTGAAAACCTTCGTGTCGCATCCTTGGAAGATAATGAACCTAAATACCAAGTTTGGTGTTTATCTGACTGTTCGTTTCTGAGTTATGCTGTTCACAGACAGACAAGACACAGACACATACATGTTTCCAAAAATCTTTTTTTTGATTTGGGGGACCTCAAGACATATATTTCCGGTGAAATCTGGGTATAAAATTTTTGGGTGGAATACAATACTTCCCCTACTTACTATACGTAGTAGAAAAAGTAAAAATAACAATAATATTTTTTTTTAAAATAAACATATCCTTGTATGTGTGTGTGTGTGTGTGTGTGTGTGTGTGTGTGTGTGTGTGTGTGTGTGTGTGTGTGTGTGTAACAGTAGAACTCCACAATGAAGAGTCGTATGGCTATCAAACATTTCATGCACGATTCATCATTTTCAAGAATACGACATGAAAGTTGTCAAGAAAATCCCCCCAACCTAAACTACTCTTATTGGAAAAACGTTTGTTTGTATTTTTTTACTTTCTCTACTACGTATCTATAGTAAGTAGGGGTAGGATTGTATTCCACCCAAAAATTCGATACCGAGAGTTCACCGGAAATACATGTTTTGAGACCCCCTGAATCCAAAAAAAGCATTTTTGGAAACATGTCCGTGTGTGTGTCTGTGTGTGTATGTCTGTGAACAGCATAACTCAGAAACGAACAGTCGGATAAACACCAAACTTAGTATTTAGGTTCAGTATCCACCAGAGATGCGACACGAAGGTTCAAGAAAATCCTCCCACCCCAGACTATCCTTTACATGCAACATTTTTCGAAAACTTTAATTTTCTCAAAAGTGGCTCTAACGATTTTGATTAAAATATCATATGTTTAAGATATTTTCATGACAAATAAAATGTATATCTTGAATTTTCTGGGAATGTCTCCAAAAGTATTCTTCATTGTGAACGACTTTTGCATAACTGGTAAACCATAAGAGATATACAAAATTTTACTACACAAAAAATGTAGATCGCGTAAAAATACGCAATTTATGTCATAAAAATTTTGTTGTTGTGTGAAACATTTTCGAGATATTGCTTGTTATTCCCTTAAATTTTTCAATACTTATTTTCTCAAATGGGAATTCATTATTCATTTTTTGTCTTGTATATACAAAGAGTATTAATCTGTGGCAAAGAAAATTGTGCTGCACCTAGCAACCAGCTATTAAGAGATATGTCTATGCTTAAAGGTTACTGTATTTGTATATTGCCCTTGTAAATATATATTTCCCTTACATCTACAAGAAACTTAGCAGTAAGATAGAGTCTGCAAATGTTTACCTCGATTAACATGAAGTAGATGGAGAATAAGCGTTTGCAAAAATAGTTTGTACAAGAGTAGAGAAAGTCATGTGAATGTAACACATCAGATTTTTGTTTATGATATAACGAGTTTTATTAAAATACTCAATATTGATACTTGCATTACAAACCTAATGTTTATCTGGAATTTTCTACCAATGGCTTGTCAAGTTGTTCATTCTGAATGAATTTTATATCATTTTTGTACCTGAAAAGTCAACAATAAAAACTTTGCTGATAGACGAGTAGATCTCGTTAATGTACACAATTTGTCTCCATTATATTTTTCTGTCGCATTAACTATTTCCGAGATACTTGTTTTCAATTTAAATTTACCCATACCTTTGGAGTGCATGAATCACCATTGTTTTATATGTGACCATGTCAAGGTCATCCCCTCTTTATAACATTTGACAATCACTTTGGTGTCCTATATCCTTCTTCTGCTTACCTACAACGGAATGTGTAACTAAACCTCTTTGCAAAGGTTTATTTTGATTAAATGAAGTGGAGGGAAAAATCATGTGTGTTGCATTCGCATGACTTTCTCTACTCACTCGTCTGCAAACTGTTCTTGCAGAAGCTTTTTTGTTAACGATATAAACTTTATTACACATTTCGTTGTAGATACAAGGAGGATTTAATAGTGTAAAGCGATACCCAGAGTTTTGAAAAAAAACAAGGGAAACAAATTCAAACCAATGTCAAAGAATATCTAAAAAATGGTTAATAGCACAAAATATTTTCACATAAATTGAATGCTTTAACGAAATGTACATTTTTGTGTACTAAGATTGTCTTTCTCTCTTAAGGTTTACCAATTATACAAAAGTCATGAAAAATGAAAAGGACTTCAGAAGCAACTCACAGTAAATTCAAACTATACATTCAATTTATCATCTTAAACTTTTGAAATGTTAATACAAATCGTTAGCCATTTTTTGGAAAAATAAAGAATACCAAAACATTTTCCATGTAAGGGTAGCTTGGGGTGGGGTTATTTTCTTGAAAATCTTCGTGTCGCATTCTTGGAAGATACTGAACTTAAATACCAGGTTTGGTGTTTAATCGACGTTTCGTTTAGCTGTGCTGTTCACAGGCACACGGACACGGAAGTTTTTCTAAAAACGTTTTTTTGTTATTGGTAAACTCAAATCTATGGTGAAAGCTCGGCGATACCGAATTTTTACTTGTTCTACCACGTACCTAGTGGGTAGACGAGGTATTTTATTCCGCCCAAAAATTTCAGGATCAATAAATAACTCTTACTGGAGTAAATTATACAATTTTTTTGTTTATTGAGTTAAGGATTTGAGAAATAATGTATAAGTTGGAGATTTCACCAGAAATACATGTTCTAAGGCCACCTAAATTAAAAAAAGAGACATTTTTAGAAAAATGTTCATGTGTGTCTGTGAACAGTGCAACTCAAAAACGAAAAGTTGGATATGTATAAAACTTGGCATTTAAGTTCAGTATCTTCCAACGATGCGACTAAAATATTAATTCCTAGAAAATCCCAACACCAACTAGCCTTTACGTGGAACATTTTTCGAAAAGTTTGAATTTATAAAAAGTGGCTTTAACGATTTTGATTAAAATACCACATATTAAAGAAATTTACGTGAAAAATAAATTTAATATCCTGAATTTTCGTGAAATAATTTGTGAAGCCCTGTTTATTCAGAAGGTTTTTTGTGAAATTTTGTATAACTGGTAAACGTTAAGCAATAGACGAAAACGTAGGTACTTCTAAAAGCACGTAGGTCCCTTTAAAACACACAATTGATTTCAAATAGATTTTTGTGGCATAAGAAATCTCTGATATATCCGTTATTAATGTTTCCAATTGCTTGGTCATTCTCATAAAGTCCTTTCAACATTCAGTTGCTTCTCGCGATTACATGAAAACAGTATGAAAGTTTAAGGTAGAATATACCGCCCAGTACTTATACGTTTTACTGTCGCTGTTCTCTTTGTATCCATAACGAAAAGTGTAATGTAGCTATTTTTACAAAGGTTTATTTGGATTAAAATTTAGTAGATAGAAAAATAAGCTTACGTAAGAATAGTCTGTATGCCACTAATAAAGATAGAGGGTGGAGAAAGTCATGTGAATGTAAATATCATATCGTTTTCTACGAGTATCTCTCAAATAAAGCTTCCATTTGTAGCCATGTCTGCCAACACGGCTAAGGGTTAACGTGATCCGCCGTCAATGAAAGGATGCACTCAAGCAGTTAACTGGGAGAAGTCGAAGTGGCTGGTTGAGCTGTCACACTCCCTTGAACTAATCACAACGGACGGCTTCAGAATGCGCACTCGGCAGAGACCCGAGAAACCTAGCAACAGTGGAAGCTGTCGACCATGGCCGTTGTGCGTATCACACGGTCTTATGCGAGCAGTCCAATCATGTACTAGTTCCTACCCAATAATTACCTCTAACCAACTAACACCCTAAAACCCTCAATCCATCTCAGCGGTTAAGCCCCGTAGCGGACAGGTTTGCCAGATCTCGCAATCGCTGACCACTAGTTTCACTCTACCAGATTTGCTGGAAGGGTGGAGAGAGAGAGAGAGAGAGAGAGAGAGAGAGAGAGAGACGGTCACGCAGATCTGCAATTCTCTCAAATGGTGAAAAGAGTGACATTCACTGAGATCGTATAGTATTCGTAGGCATTGGAAGCACATACGAGCAATATTCTATCACTTAAAGAGACAATCCCGATATGTTTACATAAAAAGTAAAACACCTGCTTTAAAAGTTAACCCATATATAATAAATTACTTTACCTTCACAAATATTTTACTTTCTCTATTATTTATCTATAGTCAATGCGGGCATTTCACCGGAAAGTCACGGATAAAAAAAATGCAGTTTTAGAAAAAGGTGTGCGCGTGTGTGACTGAGCAGGATAAACGAAAAGTCGGATAAAGGCCAAACTTTTTATTTAGTTTCAGCATATTCCAAGGATGCATCTTCCAAAAAAATCTGCCTACACCGAGCGATCTATTAGATGGAAGAATTATTTTTTTTATTTTCTCGAAATTTAAATACCTCGATATTTGTATGACAAACGAAACATGTAACTTGAATATTCTGTGAATAGCATGTGAAGATTTCATTTTGAATGACTTTTGTATAATTTTGAAGCCGCTCTCGGTGTCACCTTTTGACGTCGTCTCCAATGTCTGCTTTATTCTGCTGTCGGCTACTGCAGTGATTGGCCATGAGTTTTTTTTATCCTAGGGTATGCGTGAGTGTATTTTTAAAGGATAACACCAGTTTAGTTAGCTGAGAAATGTTAATGTTGACTAAAACGTTCAGTTTGGGAAGAGGCGCCGACTGTTAAATTTATGAATTAATTCCTTCCTGAGGCAGTATTTTTAACACTTGAATAATTTCAATTAAATTATATAATATGTAAATCCAATAACAGCCCGCCTTGAAGCAATATGTATGTAATAATTTGTAAAATGTATGTAACAGTCATTGCATATGCTTATATTATTGTAAACATGTTTAATAATGTTATGTGAATGCATCAAATAATTTAATTGTGTAAGAGCTGTGAGAATAATAAGTTTAACGTTGCTAACAATGAGGTAACCTTGAGGTAATAATGAGTTTGAGAGTTTGAATACTACTAGTCATGATTAGTGCAGAAATAATGTAAATTTTGTGAGTTTAAAATTAGCCAATTAACGACCAGAAAAAGCTTTAGTGAATGCAGGTATTCTATTGGACAAGGATTAGCCAATCAGGGACATGAAATACAGAAGTTTAGGTTTTGGACGGTTGAAATATGTTCAGTTGCCTGCAGATCTTGATAGCAACCGGATGGAAGATGTGTTCTCTAGAGAAATATTACTTATTCGTGTGAAACGAAAATTATGTATACGCGTGTAAGTGTAAGTATTAAATAAAACAATCTCACAGCTCTTAATATCAATGTAGTACTATTTAATTTGTGTCAAGGATTAATAAAAGGAAATGAATTTAAACTTAAAATCTGTGTAAGCCTACATTCTTGTCGCACCACGCCCTGATTAACAGAAACGTGTCTCTAAAGTAATACTGACGCAGCCGAGGCAAACATAAACATAAATAATATATATATAGAAACAGTTTAATAACAAAGTTAATAGTTAATATTTTTTTAAAGCTTGGAGCGTAACAACAAAAACATCATCTTTAAATCGGCTTTACATACGTAGTAGCATATTACGTAACAAACAATTCGCTTCAAAATTGACGTCCATACGTGGAGCTAAATAAATAAACAACGTAAAGAAATACCTATTTCATTCCATAACAATTATCAAACGAAGCGTCAGTTGCCGTAAGTCGAAGAAATGTTGCTCGGAAGGATCCCTCACAGTAGCTGCCAACTCTTTCTCACGTAAGCGCGTCACTATACGCTACACAAACTAAAATGAAACTAAAGAACACAGGTATAGTCACATGATTAACCAAATAAATCTCAAGAGAGAGAGTCTGCGATCTAGAATGCACAAACTTTTCCTAACTTAAGCTCTGCCCACCTATGGCTACCGCTGCAGATGCTCCTTCTCACGGAGCCAATTTTAAAAATCCAACGTATGCGTCCCTTGCCCTGTTACTATGTGATACTGCCCCGAATCTAGAATTTACTTTTGTCTTTTACAGAAGTCTGCCTACCTTCTTCTTTGGACAAGTTTTTCAACTTAGTCTTATAACATTATACATTGATTTAATATACAGAAATTATTTAGTGCAATTATCTTCTATAATTTCTTTAATTATTTGTATCTTACTGTCAATAATTACGGTATCAATTGGTAATCCGTAAGAGGTAAACAGAATCTTAATACACAAAAAAGGCATCATTTGTTAAAACTCACAATTTAAGTCAAATAACGTTTTTTCTGGACTTAACTATTTCCGAGATATTCCTGGTTATTGGTTTGAGTTTTCAAATACTTTTACTTTTCTGAACCGTTCGTGTTTTTCTCATGAAGGTCATGATGAGAAGATGGAATTTCAAATCCATTACATTACACTTTACCTACTGCAACCTACAAGGAAATGTGTAAATTTCAATTGAAAACTTACTTGGATTAACAAGAAATAGGAATAATAATAATAATAATAATAATAATAATAATAATAATAACAATAATCAGTATGAAGGTTTTGTAAAAGAGTTTGAACAGAGTTAATCATTCCGGTCCTTTCATTCCTATGGTTTCTGTTTTCTGTTTGGTAGTCCTACTGATCTTTATCCCTTATCCTCAAGTACTCTTGCTATATTTTAGTGCCTCTGTAGATTTTTGCTTTTTTTTTGTCATCTACGTCAAATATTCCTAATTCTTGTTTCAAATCTTCATTCACTTTCCTGTCTGATAGCTGCTATTCTTCGACCGCTTGTGGAATTAACTTCAGGAGCCACATTTCGCCGCCGTATAGCAATCAATTTCCAATTTTTACACACAACTTAGGAACCAAGAAATATATCGGCAATTAAATGGAATTTTCATCGTACAGAATGGAAAAAAAATTAAAATCTTCATGAGCAAACTTACCAATACCATAATTGGTCCAGAAGGATTTCATGAACATACAGGAAATAGCAGCTCATTTCATTAATGCAATTTAAACTCTGTAATATTGTCTCTAAAATAAACATTAACCTTCATTATAAAAAAAGGTGTTGTTGGTTGAATGACTGATTCAAACCATCAATGCGGAACAAAATCCGAGCATTATGAATGCAAATGCCACCCAAGTGCAGAAAACATATTCGCCTGATAGTTGCAGTTGGAAGTACCTATTACATAATAAAGTATAACATCCTACATTACTGTCCTGTGTATTATAATTATCTCAATAAGCCTGTCCAAATACTAAGCGAAGTGGCACCGCGGTAGTATGTGCGACTCACATTCGGGAGGTCCCTAACTCGATCCCAGGAGACCACCACTCTGATCAATCCGTTTTTCGTGTTTTCCCGGGCCGGCAGGCGAATGCTGGGATGGTTTCTTCTCTACAATAATTTCCTTTCCACAATTTCACTTTCAATCCTTTTCCTTCTCACCTTTCATGTGTACCTCTAGGTTTCGTGGCGTATGACGGTGTCGATCAAATTCCCCGTGGACACCAAAGGGCTGTTCGACTGGTGAGTCGTTCCTATCCTGTCTCGACGGCTCCAACAGTGGGATGGGTCTGCGAACTTGGACATTTTAGGAACTTCCACGCGTCTCTGTGGCCTGTCAGCCTACTGCCTATAGCCTACTGTGGTTCCTTCACCTCATCTCTTCCTCCTGGGCAGTGCTAGCCGCAATAAATCTGTGCAGGTCGCAGCACGTGAGGTGTTACCAAGCTAGCCTCTAGTTCCCGAGGTCGCGGGTTCAAACCCGGCGGAGACGAAGGATTTTTTTGAGCGTAAAAATCCTTAGCATGGCTTTCTTTGGAAGGGAAGTAAAGCCGGTGGTCCCGTGCGGCACGTAAAAGAACCTAAAGCCTGATAAAGAGGTCTCTGAGCAAAATTACTGGTCTTTCACGCCCAATATAGAATGGGACGCTAAGGACTATAGCAGTTAAAGAGCGTGCACAAATAAAACTTAAAAAAAAGAAAACAAAACAGAAATTCGTGGACGTATCCAGGGATACTAATTGTGATCAAGACTTTTGAACTACAAAAATAACACTCCGAGTGCCAGAATATTTTACCACATACTCATGGACACAGAGGACTTTTTCTATCCAGTGACAAGACAGTGTAAATTCCAATACTAACAAGCCCAATAAAGATTCTTCCCTTCCTCAAAATGTCATACCCTTTTGATAAGATCCACTTTGTCCAAATTAATGTATACAGGATGATTCCGAATCGCCGTCCACTTTGATCGAATTGGCAACCCACATGAAAATATGAGGGATGATAAGATGTAGTAACTTTGCATTAAGTAGAGCTACCTGCTTCCTTTTCAGTTATTTTATGTACAAGCTTTTTCGTAATGCGAGGCAAGTGCATTTAGCTTTGATTATTACTTCTATTAACCGACATTTTGCATTTATTATAAATCGTTTTACTAGTAAGGTATAATGTTTGTAATCCCAAATACTAATTTAATATTCCACATTACCTACCGTATTGTAATAATAATAATAATAATAATAAAAAAAAAAAAAAGAAGTATACATCTCGTCAGTTATGAATTATAAATCTGAAGATTACCTATTAGATAGCTGCATTAACCTTCACATCCATAGCTGTGTTTTATGTATGAGTGTTAGTGGATGGGTTTCTAACGAAGAGGTCCCGAGATCGAATCTCGCTCCCGTCTGCAATACATGTTATTATATTAATCATGTTCCCATTTCTAGGCCTTTCAAGAAAGATTGTCTTATTAGTCTAGACAATATGTTTCCAGAATATTCGTTTCGGGTATAAAAACGCTGGTTCTGTGGTACTCTTGAATTTCATGTGCGAACAGAGTAGGAGAGAAGGTTAAACGACAAATGCATAATTATTAATTGATTAACAATCATGTATCAGCTGTACTAAGGAAATAAAATGGGAGTTTTGTTTTATCAAAACATTCATGCTGTTTCAGTTTAGTGTAAAACCAGTCTTGCATTTTCATCGCGTCACAAACCATTTTTACTGTCTTCAGTATCACATTAATTGAACTCTATGAAAGTACTTCCATTAGTCCCTTTACGAATCATAGCTAGGGTGGCGACATTGGAGTCGTTACGCCTGTTTAGAGGAATCCTATAGTCGATTGTTTACAACTACCTGTAAAGGAGAAGATTACCTGTACAGCTGTGTCAAGTGTATTGCCGCCCAGTGTTTACGTAGACGTAATGCCAAAGGAAAGCCTAAGAAAGTCAACAACGGTGCAAAAGTATATATTGGCGTATGGGGAAAACTTTTCTGTGTTATCAATGAAAACTTTTATTACAAACTGTGCACATAGTAGATCGAGTGATGTGCGAAGACATATCAACACTGAAACACATAAGCGTTGTATCGCAACATTAGAGGATTAATTGCTCCATCAAAACAAACGCTTCATGAACTATGAGCGATATTTATTTCTGCCGATATTCCGTTTTATAAACTACAGGATACAAAGTTGCGGACGGCAATTCATTGCAATAAATTTATATAGAATCATACCCATATACAGATTGTGACGTAGCGTTTTGCATTAATGATTTAATAAAGAAATTTCAGTTATATAAGTCAGCTGTTTATGTAGTAGCAATAACGGTTTGTTTGGCGCATAAGTGCGGCGGTCATCAACGCCACCCTCTGGCTATAAATTTATTCAAATCAGTACGTCAATACAATAAAAACAAAACAAGTACAAGCTAAGCAACTCAGATTACAGAAGCAGCTCTGGTTATATACATAATCACATTCTGGTACAAAACCAATACAGTCAACGCATTCAGAGAGAGAAACACCAGGATTACAAAGATAGAAATAGTAAATCAAAAATACAAAAATTAAGCAATAGAAATCTCACAGATTATGGTAAATAAAAACCAATCCTGAGCAAATGTAAACGTACAATCCAATTCTACGTAGTTGTAAAAAACAACAACACACGAGAAACTTCCTTGCTTAATAATCCAATTAATTCCAATCACAAACTGTCCATGCAAGGCACCAACCTCGGCACCTAGTTCATGTAACACTTGCCTCCCCGCCACTCCAGCACCAAAATCACCCAAGAACATCAACGTATCCATAAACTCCATCACCACACTCCCCATCCAAACTCTCACGAAAACTCTTCCCTGTCAACTCGTTCACACATGTGTACACAGAAGGTATAGTCACATTTGGAAATTGGACATTAAGTCTATTTTACACTATCCTTCATTAACTGGGTCCAACTCTATTAAGTTCTTCTTTATCCCCTTTGCTCAGTTGATCCACAATACAATAATGTGTAACCCTGTTTATCTATTCTTCCTTTTCAACTCCAACTTTTTTCTTGCAACACTACTGTCCAGCCAATACCTTAAGAGTTATTTGCCACTTCTTTCATTTTTCCAGAACATAACATGGTTTGAACATTCCAAGTCGCCAACAACAAACCATCCTTTTTTAACAAAGTTTTTACAAGTGGGGTTGAGAGTCCCATGCTTAACCCCCAACCTGGAGGACCTGGTCTCCTTATTTCTGACCCCAGGAGACAGTGTAGACTGGTTATACCCCCAAACACTGGGTGGCTCAGTTACCGGGTCGTCACTCCCGTACTCACCAAGGTGAGCCCCTGAGGGCGGCTGTATATGTTATACATAGTATTGCAGAATGTTCACAAGACATGCGTAATTCTTCTTGTATAGACTGTACCGCGTGGGTTCAATGTCAGACCTTATCACTATGCCCTTGCCTTCCATTTCTATAAACTTTCCTCATGTAGTAACTCCGATGTCGCGGCCCTAATTATCAAAACCTATTTTGACGAACACACACACCACTATCCTTAAAGAGCCACAACACATATCTGAGCAAGTATACTTTGTGTAGCCCTTAAACCCCTCTAACATGCAACCAACCTTACCGGCGCGCCATGCGCGTTTACAACATATAACTTCAAGAACTGGAACACCCTGTATAATAAAGCGATTCGGGAATACCCGTATAATAAAGCCTAAGTTGGATTCTTCAAAAACAAAAATTTATTTAGCTGAAGTGCTGAGTAGATATCGACAATCCCATTCAAAAACGGACATTCTAATAACCTTACAGTCAAATACTGGTCGATTTACAAGCAAAGAACACGTAATTGCTATTAACTTGGATATTTATAAATCCTAAGATATGGTATGGCGCAAGTATATCCTAAACACTTTAATACCTCAACGAATCCCAGGATATGTGTACAAGTTTATTTATAACTTTCAGCAAGTCGATGGAGGATAAGTAATAGCTAATGGCGTATTCTCCAAAAAATGTCCAATGCTTAATGGTTCAATAGTTGGCGTAATTCTTTTTAATAGGTATAAGTATCATTACATCAAAATAATCCGCCAGCAAAAGCTAAGAAACATGCATGCTTTAATTATTTATTGTAAAGAAAGAACCAAGACAGCTCAGGAATGCTTTTAAGATTCACCTCGGAGCATTCAGCAATGGTTTCAGAATGTCTGCTTCTAAGACAAAGTGCAAGTTATTCCCTTTAAAAAACCATATTGCAGAACTAAATTTCAAAGAATCAAGTGTAGGTTGCAGAAACTTTGAAGATGCTGGGACTAAATATTAAATACTGAAGCCGGAATTATAAAGGCAATAATTATCATAATAATCTGAGAAGTATAGTGATATAAAATAAGTAATAATATATTTAAAATCAGTGTATGTATAAAAAGGAGAAGCATTGTGAAAATTTTTTACTGTGAAAGCGACAGAAAGACTAGACAGGCACGTTTTGTTAATTAGGGACCAGCCTCAGGTAGAAAGGGTAAATACCACTGAAGCAAGTTTTTCCTGGTACCAGCCGAGTACAGCTGCACTAGGCATCATGACGCTAAGTTTGAGGAGAATGTTTGAGGGAAGAGAGGGGAGGTTTAGGCGTTGGTTTTCCTTGTAGTAGCGTGAGTAAGTCAGTCTGTCCTGAGTGTCTGCCGAGGACGGGACGCCATTCTCGTCGAGTTGTGAACATTGGCGGCGAACATGCTAGAGGGTAGAACACTTAGCCGTAGTTAATAATTCTTCGGTCTTGGTAAAGACAAAGTAACTTCCTAAGCATATAATAGTGATCGGCAAACCGCAGTATTATTTTAAATAGTGAATAAAAGTGTTCCAAGACAGCGTTTGTGTGTTTCTCTGTACACATCCACGCATACCCTGAGGTTAAGATTTCATGCTGGAGCAGCCGTGGCAAAAGAAGAACCAACTGGGTGGAGACAAGCAGCAACCGTGAGGCAAAGGTATTGCTTCATTGTTGGAGGACGGAGCTTGGCTGCGTCATATTGCGTCTAAACATGGGGCTGAAAGAACTACCTGCGTCAATACTATGGCACACTCATCTACAAACTATAAGACATGAATGCCTAAGAAGATTAAATGCCTTAAAAGTACCAGCGGTACGTAAAAGTGGAGCTGATTGCCTGTTTTGATGTCCAGCTGCAAGGCCTGTCTTATTACTATTATTTTTATTATTATTATTATTATTATTATTATTATTATTATTTATTGTTTAACGGATTCTCTAATCTTTGTAGTACTTACATCCACAAGGGTTTACAAGTAAATGCCTTGGGTCAGTAGACTGTCGAAGAGGCAAGCATGCTTTGGATCAAAGCATTTCCAGGATGGGTGATCAGACCAACACGTTGCATAAGGAGGAAATGAAATGTAATGATGAAAGAGATGATAGGAAAATTCGCGGATCAAATTATCCAATTCAGCATTCGCATAGCGACCGAGTAAAACCGCGAAAAAACCCTCGATCAGGTTAATCGGCCTCGAGAGTTTGAATACGGAACCTTACAAATGAGACACACACGATACCGCAGTGCCAACTCACTCACAGAGTTTCATGAGCTCAAAATTGGATTACGATTCTACAATCTACAATTCTGTCAAACCCTTCAACATGAAAATACCTAATGTCCAATATTCAGTAATTTGAATTGCATTAGGTGCAAATATTAAAGTACACCAAAGAAGCTCCCTCGAATACCACAGTAAACAATTCGGCACCACCTGTGCCCTCTAGAGAGCATCAAACCGGACTCAAAAATGTATTAATCAGAAAATAATTTTCTCATCATCTCTCTACGGAACAAACACACTGACTAGCTTTCTGTCTCAGAATAAATAAGATACTTGAAGGAATTAAACGTAATAGTTTTCTGCATATTCTCAAGCCAATGAAAATTGTTTAATCCGCCATGGAGGGAGAAATAAATTGCCCTTTATTAATGCGGATGTAAATTATCATCAAAAACAAACACCAGTTCACTAATTTACCAAGAACTGTTTAAGGAAAACTCTGAAAAATATTCAAATAATATTATCTACAGAGATGGCTCCAACATGAAGATAATCCATGTGTTATAGTATGTAATGATTATACTTTTCAATATAAACTGTCATCACTTCTTCCTGTGAATTATGTGCAGTTAAAAACTTGTGCGACACATTCATATGACTTTCTTTACTCTCCATCATTTAATAGTGAGTAGGTATACAAATTATTCTTACTAAAACTTATTTTTTATCTACTACGTTTTAATCTAAATAAATCTTTGCAGAAATAGCTACATTACACATTTCATTATAGATAAAAAGAGAACAGCAATAGTCAAATGTTTAAAAATTGGACCTGGAGAAACAAATGAAAGTTGAAAGGACTTTAAAAGAATGAACAAATCGAACTTATAATAACGGATATCTCAGAATCGGCTTATGCCACGAAAAGCTTATTGGATATAAATTATGTGTTTTGAAGTGACTATGTTTTTTGTGGTATACGTTCGTCTATCGCTTAACGTTTACCAGTTATATAAAATTAAATAAACTTTCTTCCTAATGAAGAGGGCTTCAAAGGCCATTCTCAGAAAATTCAAGATCAACATTTTGTTTGTGATGTAAATATATTTAATATATGCAATTTTAATCAAAATTACTAGACCATTTTTTAGAAAATCAAAGTTTGCGAAAAATGTTCCATGTAAAGGGTAGTTGGAGTGGGGGGATGTTCTTGGAAATCTTCGTGTCGCATTCTTGGAAGACATTGAACTTAAATACCAAGTTTGGTATTTTGTACTTGGTGTATACACGCAAGCACCCACGGACTTCTCTAAAAATGCTTACTTTAGATTCAGGGGACATCAAAACATATATTTTCCGTGAAATCTCGATATGGAATTTTTGGGTGGGATACAATAATTCCCCTACTTACCATACGTAGAGGGAATAAAGGGAATTTATATTTTAAGCGTTGATTTTTCATACTTTATCATCAGTTACTCCCAGTCTGCTTTGGGAACTCTTCAAAAAAAATCTGATGTGTCACACTCACATGACTTTCCCTACTCTTAAACAAACTATTTTTACAAACGTTTATTCTCCATCTACTTCATGTTAATCGAGATAAACATTTGCAGACTCTTATCTTATTGCTAAGTTTCTTGTAGATGTAAGGGGAATATATATTTACAAGGGCACTATAGAAATACAGTAGTCTTTAAGCACATACATATCTCTTAATAACTGGTTGATAGGTACAGCACCATTCTCTTTGCCACAGATTAATACTCTTTGCATATACAAGATAAAAAATGAATAACGAATTCCCATTTGAGAAAATAAGTGTTGAAAAAATTTAAGGGAATAACAAGCAATATCTCGTAAATGGTTCACTCAACAAAAAAAATGTATATGACAAATTGTGTATTTTAACGCGATCTAAATTTTCTGTGTAGTAAAATTTTGTCTATCTTTTATGGTTTACCAATTATGCAAAAGTCGTTCAGAATGAAGAATACTTTTGGAGACATTCCCAGAAAATTCAAGATACACATTTTATTTTCATGAAAATATCTTAAACATATGATATTGTAATCAAAATCGTTAGTCATTTTTGAGAAAATTAAAATTTTTAAAAAATGTTCCATGTAAAGGCTAATATGGAGTGGGGGATTTTCTTGGAAACCTTCGTGTCGCATCTCTGGAAGATACTGAACCTAAATACCAAGATTGGTGTTTATCCGACTGTTCGTTTCTGAGTTATGCTGTTCACAGACAGACACACACACACGGACATGTTTCCAAAAATGCTTTTTTTTTGGATTCAGGGGGCCTCAAAACATATACTTCCGGTGAAATCTCGGTACGAAGCAGAGAAAGTAAAAATTGTGTTACTCGCTGCCTAGCTACATTGACTCAGTGCAACGTTCAAGACAAGCATGCATTCCATTGTGTTTCATTTGGATAAATTCACCGTTATGTCGACACCTTCCCACCAGTATACTGTTATGAGAAACTAGAAAACTAATCTGCTGGAAAGGAAGCAACACATTTACACACATGAATCAGCCATAGAAACTTCCCAATACGACGTAGTTATACATTCTTCAAGAGGCGGAATAAAAATTCTATGGTGGATTAGTTGTATACAAATCTCCAGCAGTAAGCTTCATAATCTACAACGACTTCATCTTACCCAGTTTAGAAACAGCAGTGTAGAGGCCCCTTGAGAATTGATAATACTAGAATTACGCGTTCCTACCTGTTGGACAGAAGTTCTCTACCAGATGCGAGAAGTGCCAAAGAATACTAACAGTCGAACACATCATATTGGATGCCCAATATTTGAACAACACCGAGGACATTTTGATATTCCAACTCATACAACATTCAATGACGTCTCGGTTTTCAAGTTAATAATAACTTTTCTCAAAGAAACTGCATTATTGCGTCAAACCTCATATATGTCGTGTTATAATTCTACAAGTATACACTAAAGTAGTTGCAATTAATGCAATGCTAACACATCCTCAAGGTTAATTTGGCTCCGCGGTAGCGTGATAGGCTTGCATTCAGGAAATGCTGGGTACGATTCCCGGTGATCACCCACTCTGACCATGGGTTTTCTGTGGTTTCCCCCATCCCTCATTTCATGTACCCATCATCTCCTTCTGTTTCAGGGTTGCAAGACCAGGAGAGGGTGTTTGGCATGCTGCGGCTGAGCGGTGGAGGTTTCTTCCTAGAGTCAGTAGCACTGCTCGGCTAGGTCGCACCTCGGGTGCTCTTGGAACAGGCTTCCCATCAGCAGACCCCCGTGGTGTCAGGGGATGGTGGGTGGGCTTGCGTTCGAACTGGAAACGTTAGGGTCTCGTTTATGCTTGTGCACGTCCACGGATCTGGTCGTCCATCGGGTATCTCCCTCCCTCCCGGAGTCACTGGTAAAAGCACAAGGGACCTACTGGCCTGCGTGCGGTGCTCTGCCAGGTTTCGGTGGCCCCCTCCGTTAGTTCGTACCTTTACTGTCTGCAAACGCCAACATAATGTATGAGAGATGGGGGTGGTTTGTGGCCTGCGATGACCCTGCCTAAAGTTCAGTAACAGTTTACTCTTGTATCCTTCTGTCCTATCTCTAGTGATAATTCATATCCAATTGAGATTTCTAAAGCTCTTAGGTATCACAATATATTTAGATGAGAAAATGACTCGTTTAAAGTTGAGAACTAAGATAAATGAACATTGTTAATCCTAATAAGCATGTATTTTTAAACTGGCTGTCGATATATTAGAGTTTGATAAGACTACATACAAATTTGAACTACTGTATCCTAATATACAGGAAGCAACTGGGTCTTTACTTATTTAGGCATAGTGAAGCTGAAAAGAAATTTCAATAATTTACATACAAAACATTATTTCGGAAGTGCGGCATAACTGAGTGATTTACTCATATCCTGCAGATTCATAATTGATGTCACATCCGCGAATTATAGATAACGGAAGCCACAAGTTTGTTGCAAAGATATATAAATCATTTATGTGATAACATTTTGTGAGATATCTTTAATTGTATGGGTAGATATTATTATTATTATTACTATTATAACTATTATTTTTATTGGCGTATATATTATATTTTAAACATGGCAAATGTACGATGTTTCAATTTTCGGAAGCGTACTTCGCATTTAAATTCTTACGTGGATATCTAGAGTAATGGATAACGCTTGCAGACAAGTTTCGAGACTTATTACTCCAGTATACTCTCAAAATTACGAGATCAATAAAAATCCTGATGGGGGTTTCCAGTCTGACATTCATTGCGATAGGCAATTACTGGAGAGCGGCAGTAGCCTGGACGGAAAAGCCAGAGACTTTGTGTAAATTATAAAACGCTTGAATATGTCAGTTGAGAGAAAAATAAAGCGATTTTAACGAGTTTTAAATCACATCTTTGTGAACATGACATTGCATGAAAATGCAATATCTTTCACAACTTAGCCATTTATTATTGTTTTTTAAATATTCTTTCACAAAATAAAATATAAATGTTCAAATAAAGTTAAGTTTAATAAAGAAAATTTGTATTTTACAGAATTTTCATGTACATCTCCCCTTAACTTTAGCTCTGCCTATGTTTTACTCCCCTACCATTACTTCATGCCCGGGCCAATACTTAAATTCCTATGTGTCTCTGTTAGCTTGTTACTAGGGGCCTTGCTAAAATCTCAGAATTACCTTTCACTTCTCTTTTCCAGAATTGCCCTACGTGACACTGCAGACACTGAATTTAACTCTAAACCGATTCCCAGAAACTTTAAACTAATGTGTTGTCTATTCGGCTGTTGCGCGACTTTCTTACACGACTGGTTTTTCTTTCTTTCTGGACAAGCATTTCAACTCAAGCTTATTACCTTATACATTGATTTAATACACAAAAACTATTTATTGCAAATAGTTCTCTATCTTACTGTTGTTTATTTGTATCTCCGACCAATAGTTATGGTATTAACCTGTTGGGTAATTATCACTATTGTATGATGAACTTTCTATTGCATCACGTGCGACTATTCTGATTTTGGATCACGTCTGAATTAAGAAAAAGAAAAAGAAAAATGAAATAAAAGAAGAAAAGAAAGAAAAACAAGTCAGGAAATTCTGGACTCTATTTAGATTTTTTCATATCTAAGCAATAAAGAAATAATAATAACATTAATAATAATAATAATAATAATATCCTCAATCATGTGAATTGCATCTGACAAACCTTTATAAGTACAGGTAACCTCCTTTGATGACGGTGTATCTATGATGTCATATTAGGTTTGTTGTCTAAACTATATTATTAGATTGTTGTGAAATGTGAGCTTAAATGCGAACAATTCAGAGGCCAATATATCTTACATTATCCTTTGAAACTCCATAACGTTTACCTCCATGATTACAGATTAAAACGGTACTTAATGGTGTCGTTATTGTGTATTATAGCAGCTCCAAGCGAATATATAACTGTGAAGTGTTGGTGCTCACAAAATGACAGTAAATCCTGCTCCAGCGGTGATAAATAGAATTATCACCCAACTAAAATCCGAAATGAAATTGAAAGCATGCGTTTCCAGCAGTAAGTGGAAACTGTATTCCTTTTGCTCTAAAGTGAATATGGCCTCGCAGATCCTAAATTGCTTGTTCCTCTCTATTAATGGTTAATTCTGTAATCACACGCCGGTAAAATACATCCTGCATAAGGGACATTCCATATGAAATCGAACAGGAACAACTCATATTTGAATTTTTCAGTCGTCTGATTCTACCTTTCCAACCCTGTCCAACACACGGCTTGTGTGAAAGAACAATTAATTCCATTAACTTACCTAATAGTGGTTGAAACTATAAAGCCCGGGACTCAAAGTACTTACTATGATTGTAAGTGGCCATTGGGGTATGAAATCTCAATAATATTTGAGATCTCCTTACGGTTTACCGGGAAAATGCGAATCAGTTGGAGGATTTAATGTCGTGTCGGCATGTTGCCATGGTAGCTCAGTGGTTAGAGCAACTGGACAGAGACCGGGAGCTCCATGGCACTGAATTTTTCAGTCGTCTGATTCTACCTTTCTAACCCTGTCCAACACACGGCTTGTGTGAAAGAACGATTAATTCCACTCCTATTACTTTCTCTACTACGTATAGTAAGTAGAGGAAGTATTGTATTCCACCCAAAAATTCAATACCGAGATTTCACCAGAAATACATGTTTTGAGACCTCCTGAATCCAAAAAAAGCGTTTTTGAAAATATGTCCGTGTGTGCGTCTGTGCGTCTGTGTGTGTCTGTGAACAGCATAACTCAGAAACGAACAGTCGGATAAACACCAAACTTGGTATTTAGGTTCAGTATCTTCCAGAAATGCGACACGAAGGTTTTCAAGAAAATATCCCCCACCCCAGATTACCCTTTACATGGAAAATTTTTCGAAAATTTTAATTTTCACAATAATGGCTCTAACGATCTTGATTAAAATATCATATGTTTAAGATATTTTCATGACAAATGAAATGTATATCTCGAATTTTCTGTCTCCAAAAGTATTCTTCATTGTGAACGACTTTTGCATAACCGGTAAACCATAAGAGATAGACGAAAGTTTACCATACAAAAATGTAGATCGCCTTAAAATACACAACTTATGTCATATACATTTTCTTTGTTAAGTGAACCATTTTCGAGATATTGCTTGTTATTCCCCTAAATTTGCCAATACTTATACTTTTTCTCAAATTCGTTATTAATTTTTTTATGTCCTGGACATGCAAAGAGAATGGAATGCGTCACATAGCAACCAGCGCTTAAAACATTTGATTATCGCTTAAAACCTACCATATTCCCCTTGCATCTACAAGAAAATTAGCAATAAGATTAACATTTCGATTAACATGAAACATATGGAGAATAAGCGTTTGCAAAAATAGTTTGTACAAGAGTAGAGAAAGTCATGTGAGTGTAACACATCAGAAATTGTTTGGGTTTCCAATGTAATTTTTCCTATTAGTAAGGTGTGCTAAGGAAAGCATGTTTATCAAATAACGGTTGTCGCGTTATTGAACGATAAATGCATCGTATTAATTCAATTGGTTGCATATAAGTGTGAATAGCTCCGGAACCCTTTATTTCACAATGTTGTAACAAATCTCATTTTGTAGATAAAAGTCCGAATTTCATTGCAGTATATACTAGTAGTTAGTACAACATACTCCTTAGTAGCGTTTTCATGGTTTAACCCTGCACAGCGGCTTGCTTGACCTTCAGTTCAAAACAAACGTGCGAAAACGACCATGAGCGCGTAAAGTAATTTATTGCTTTAATTATTTTAGACGAAAGCTTATATGTAACCATTACAGTAAAACATGCTTTTGATTGTGTTTAAATTGCGGAATCTTACCATATATAAGAACATAATTTTTCTTAATCCGTAACCGCATACACTTGACAAAATAGAAATTTCTTACCTTAAATAAAAATAAAAAGAACGTATGAAATCAAGATTTAGGGAATCAAACTAAATCTCGATTTAAGTAACTAGATTTAAAGGTTTTGGAGTTATAACGGCTTGAATTTGGAGGTTTTAGGAGAATACTATAAATTTGAACAATTTTATTTGCAAAGCCATGATGTTTTAAATTGCAAGAGTTTGCATAAAGCAAACGGGCTTGTCTACAAATACAAAGGTTTTAAACAATGCAATGTCCATTTTTCTTCTATTTCGGTCGATTTTAAATGGAGTGGTAACAGCATTTACTTGCAACCCCCACTGAATTTTCGGCAATCTTTCAATAACTATATTTGGTTTTTACTGTTTTTATTTCAATCAGTTCGCAACAAAATAATTGATCATTCTTCTTGCACAAGGCCATACTAACCCCCTCTATGGTGCGAAGTTAGCTTATCTCCCTCACATTCAAGAGATTCCGAGTTCGAATCTATCTAAAAACTAAACCAAATTAGTTTTTACAAGGTTTTCCCTTATTCTGAAAATATGAATGTCGGGTAACATTAAAATTTATGGACCCCGGGTTCATTTGAGCATCATTTCTCCCATTTAATCCATTCACTGCCCGATATGAGCTATCCGGTTAAAGGGGGATTAAAAGGGGAAAAATCCTAATATTTCATTAGTGAGGGCCTGTACCACGATCGCCAGATAAACTATTATAGAGGTTGCAGTGTATAAGAAATGAAGTTCAGCATTGACATTTTCCCACCATTATGACATAAGTCACTAGAATCTGGTGATTTTGCGGTTGTTGGGTTCCATTCATAACCGGCATCTCCTCAGCAAATATGCACCTGTTACATGATTGGGAACGTTAGTTGCATTGTATCTGTTACGTTGGCGCCTTGTTTTGATATTTGCAGGTGTTCAAACTTTGCACGCCGACCATTTAGTCTCAACTGATGCACTGATTATAATATTAATTATATCATATTATTAATAGTACTATTTATTAGATTAGTTATAGGTATATGAATTATATTGAATATACGAATAGTTATAATTGCTTAATTATTATTAGATTAAGTTATTAGGATTATTAGTAATTATTAGGTATTACCTTTACAGTTAGCTATAAATCTGATTTTTTTTGTAATTTTTGGGGTAAGGATTGTCCGTTTGTGCGCGGAGTTTATTTTTAGAGTAAGAAGAATTCATAGAAACCAAGGAATTTAATTGTTTTGTTTGGGTAAGTATGCCGAAATCATTAAAACGTAACCATAGGTTCTTCATACCTACAGATAAGTATATGCAACGTTTAATAACATTCGCGTATTATATAAACTAAGTCTATAGCACACTTCAGTGCTTAATTTAACACTTAAGTGCATTTAGGCAAATAGTAATTTTGGCGGAGAAGGAATGTGATGACCAAACCTTAGCACAAAAGAAAAGACTATTACACAGCAGAATATATGATATAATATTGACTCACTGCTAGCATAAGACAGAAACAGTGCGTCTCTTGTAAATAGGTTGTGTGGCAATTTCTTTGGTTATTTACCGTGACTCAAGTTAAAACTTTGACCACCACGACTGCGGTGGTGTCATCAACCATATTTGCCGTTTAGTAAACTGAGTTAATACATCTACTGCTTTTTACCTAAATGCATGATAAATATTCACTCCTGTATGTATTACCAACGCATTTTAACTAACGCATTAGTATCTGTAGGTTTTGGTATTATTTTTATGTTGGCCATATTTCACACTTGTAACATAGGTGTGACACCATTCGTTTGTTTTCTTCCATTTCTTTCCGTGTTAAATATTTTAACAGCTCTTATGGACAGGTTATTAGGGAATGAAGCATTGCATCATTAATATTATTTCTAAGAAAATAGCCAAGGAGTATTCATTAAAACACTTTGGTGAATATGTTGTAACTCAGGAGCTATGGCTTAAGCTTATCGGGAGGTTGGCATCGGACTGTTGGAGAGAGATAGACGCGGTAGCACTTTCGCCTAGAGTAAATACCAGAAGACCAGCGACAGATGACTTCTTCTGGAAGTTTCCCTTCTACCACTACAGTGCATTCTGGACTGTTCTGTAGAAAATTTCATTGCCTATACAAGCGAGCTTTCGCCGAGTGGTACCGAACGGTCGATGCTATTTGCTAGAGGATTGCTACTTTTCAATGGAAATTCTGTACCCTAGCTCCACAAATGATCTCTCAAGTACCTCAAATGTACCCGGCCAGACTTCTCAGTAGATAAATAAACTATGTGATACCAAGACAACAGAACATGGGCTCTCTTGGGAATATAGATAATGTAGTAATAGTAATAAACACAATCATACCCTAAGGCTCATTTGGTATGGAACGGGCAATCTTAGTTAAAAAATTTGGACCTCGACAGGGGTTCGAGCTGCAACCCTTATGAAGGATTAGCTTGTGATTAATTATACTCGAACATATTTATTTTAACTCATTAATGTCCAATATTTTTTCAAAATTATGATGAAATATGTACAAGTGATTGTATATCATTTGTCACAAGTTTCCTGGGTTTTGGCATGGGCCCTCGAAGTTTTCTCGCTTCTGGCGATGTCAATATAGATAGCACAAAACTCTTATTCTTCAACTTTGTGTACAGCATCCACATATTGACAATTTGTCCGTCAAAGTAGCATCTAACAGGAGGCCAGTTCCATTGTATAAAAACCTCGTAGTTTGTCGAAAAGATGGACAACCCGCATTCCTTTGTTGTAGGATTGTACTAGGGTTGGTTGAGGTAGTAATAAAAGCAGGCCGTGACTCTGAGTCGTGGCTTGTAGCAAAACCGAGTCGTCGGTAGCAGCGAGTCGGGAGTCACAGATTTCATATTAATAAAAACTTCCCCTCCGTGCTGAACCTTGGCTCTATGATTGCGAGTCTCTGACTCATGTTTCCCCTCTTCCTGATTGCAAATGCATTACTGTCGAGCGGCAGTAAACATTCGATTCAGTTTAGGTATTTTTGTGGCAGTATATCCATCAGAAATGATTGAAGAATGCAATCCGTTTGCATCTTGTTTTGTGAACTTATTAACTACCAAAAGAGATGAGCAAATCTCAGCTGCCTGCGGACAAGCGGAAAAGGCTTCTGCTATGACCGAGGTGCAGCGAAAACTAAAAGTGAATCTGAATCTTCGCCTAACAGAAGACCAGACAGCAACAGAAAATAAGAAATATGAAAAGTCGCCTAAAAGTGAAGATTGATCTGCGACGGACAGGCAACAAGCCCATAGCCCTGAAAAACTGTAAAACAAGTTTTTAGACCTTATTCAAGGGGAATCAAATCCATCTATAGTTTCGTTAAGAGGTAAGAATAGTAACGACGACTTTCGATTATTCTCCAGTTTATTCATGCTACTAGTAAAGCTCTGTTTTATGAAATAATTCAAGGTTACAAAACTTTTTGCTGTTGCAATAACGTAAAATAACGCTGCCATTCAAATTTAGCAGCTTATAGTGCTGCAGTGGTTGCTGGGAGTTTGATCCAGTTTCTCGATTTTGTTTAATACCAGAAGAAACTTTCCAAAAAATATTTAAACTGTACCTTGTGAAACGCCCAAGTCCTCTACCACGCCAGATTGGAATCCGGGGTCACCAATGCAGCATAGAAATATTCTCATTTTTCCATCTCTAGTAAAGGCTTCCAGAAATAAATGCCGGGCGAGCCACCTCACGTTTTCTTTCTCAAACCTATAAAGTTGTTTATAATTGTACTCTTCAAAATCCCGGCGCATTTTAGAGTATTTTTCTTTTCTCAGGTTCACGTTCACTTGCAACTGAGCCATTGCCTTCAGGTTTGAGACAGCTACTGAGGTGGCTTAAGAAATCGCAAGTCATGACTCTTAAAGCGAAGTCACAGTTCCGTTTTATTAATACCACGGCTAGAGCCGTGACTCGCTAGAAGGAGGGGTTGAGTCGTTGAAAAGTCAAAGGTCACGCTAAACTTAAGTCGTTGCATTTTATTAATACGGAAGTGAGTCATGGCTCAGAAATAGCGAGTTTTAAGTCATGGCTCGCTTTTATTAATACCACCCATGGCTACATATTCGTTATGTTTTACTGCATCTCTTGCAGCTCCCTCTGTTGAGACAATCATTCATTTGCACGTTTGTTTTTAGTGCCACTTGGTTGTTATGCCACCTAAGCAGGGTAAAATGTTCATTTTGAAGAACATAACAGCCACAACGTTCACTTTACATACTTTCTCAATAATGTCTCTTCGGATAGTATCCATGCAATGTAATGTAGTTCATGCTCTCTTAGTGATTCCAAGATTTGCAGAGAGTTGAAAACAGCTGTCAACAAAGACCATAGAACGAGTAGAAAGGAAACCTAAACAACATATTTCTGTAATTGAAGTTCCTAATGTTTTCTCTTCTCCCTTGTCACCAGCACCAGCGTATGGTTTGAACTTGACATACAAGATATCAGATGTTGTAAGACTCCATAAATTGTAGCCATAATGAATGTGCTTTCCCTTTATGAATTGTTTCATTATTTTACGGCCATAGTAGGGCTTCTTAGTTTCACCTAAACAGAATGAATTCCTAGTGGCCGAGCAAGTTACTGAAATATGATATTTAGGCGGTACAAAAGTGGATCAATATTTTAAGTTTTATTATTTGGATGTACAGAGTAGGCAATTTAAGTTGAGACACTACAACATCTCCAATGCTTGTAGAAAGAACTGTCTTTAATAAAATTTGCTTGACTTATAATAGGGGAAAGTAAATGCCATTAGTCGTGTTTTATTTGGAGAACGTTGTGATGGTCAGTTTAGGGTCAATTTAATTTTTTTTTAAATAGAACCTACCTTTTCTATATGGTTTTCTCACTACCCACAGAAAACCTACATATCTATATTAATCACTTTGCAATTGTTCTTACACCAATGTAAATAACGAAAATTCTGAACGGCTGTGTACGGATGAATGGTTGGACCATCTATGGATGGTCATTTGAGGGTCAAGTTACGTTTCGCAATTGGGAACCAACATTTTTTTTATTTTGTTTCCGTATTCCTCATTACAAAATAAATAGCTTTTTATAAACAATTTTCTAATGAGAAAACAACATACAAAATGCAAGTTGTCATTTAAAGAAATTAAGTTTACCCTAAAATGACCATCATAACATCCTCCAAACAAAGAGACTAATGACATTTACTTTCCCCCATATTATCAAACACTTTTATTAAAGACATTTCTTTCTACAGCGCTTAGTTTTGGTGATATTCTACAGTCTCAGCTTAAATGGTCCATTCTGTACAGTTCTGTCATGGAAATGCAGAAATTGAGGGCTTGTTCAAAGCTATTTCAAATGAATGAATTACTTATAAGAAAGTTGTATGTGCCCCTGTCTCCCAATACATTCTTATAAACATTAACTACATACATTGCTGTTTGGGGAACTCTAGCTAATTTGTTAAGTAAATTACATTACGGAACGAGAAGTTAATATTCCAAAGTTGAAGTGGCATACACCCGTACATTATTATTTTCAGAGAGTGTATGCTTGTTTCAAGGACAGTATTGTAGTGGTTATTATTATTCATATTATATATTAACCTTTAATTGCTAATTGGTAGTATTGGTTACTTTGGAAGGGTACCTGTTTCTATCTCAAGGCTGACAGGCATTTATGTGTAGTAGGAAATATGATTTATTGGAGTGTTACAGATGATATTTCAGCATGTCTTATTTCTGAAATTTAGACCTTTTGTAGCGGGAAATCGATGATCCTTGGGTCGTTGTTGCCTGTTGCAGTGTTCTTCTTCCTCGGCTATTGGTGCTCGTCGGTTGTTGAGTATTCCATTCCTAACTATCTCTAATTATTAAATCTCAGGTTTAGTGGGCGAGGCAAGTTAAAAATATACTGCGAGTTTCCTTAATATATAAACTTTATTTCACATTTTGAATAGTTATGGGCGGCTAGATTTTCCCATTATTATAATAATCCCACCACTTTAAGTTGGTCAGGAACCTAGCTATATTCACACGCACCCCACCCTTGTGCACACAGTGCATCTGTAGCACCTCGTGTCGACGTGACTTCTCGATGAGTTAGATTCAGAATAAGAGCGGGCTCTGAGGCTTTGTCTGCCCTTATATACGGGAGCCTAGTGACGCACACCTCTGCGTTTGAAAATGTAACGACGTTTCCTATTGGTCCTCAGACCGCGTTACCCTTACATGTATGAAAATGTGTGGCTTCAGATCCGTGGGCTTGGGCGCCATCATGTAGCGTTGTACCGCTCGGTTGACAGGTAAGAAATTCTTGGTAGCTCCCCCGTGTCTTACAATCAACTCTGTACAAATGTTAGATGTTGAATATTTTAACATGTTAGTGAATTAAATTATTACTGCACAACTCTTATATGTATGGTTCCCCTTTCATATGCACAATTTCTCTATATATGTATAATATACCCGCTTTCATTTTCCAGTACGTTGTTAATTGCAGTGTTTCCTACGTTAATACATTTGTTATGAATCAATTTACATGTTAAGTTTATAGTCTACATTCAATCGTTTTCCAATTCAGATTTGAAAGTTAATTTGTGAGTCGATTTTATTAATTGCGTTCGCTAATTTAGCAGTTTTGATTTGAAGGTTGAATTATGACTTGAATTTCATTATTATGTGGGATGTATTTGTTACATTAAATTTAAATGTAACTGTTTAAAATTGTTTATTTATTAGTTTTCCCCCTAAATTACTTTGGTTGCTTATTCATTACATTTCTTTATTGTTTGCAATGATAAATGAGTTTGATACGAGCTCTGTACATTTGCCTGGAACAGTTTATGGATATTAAGCAACTTTTTTATTGAGAACTTTCTCACGTTGCTAGATTATTGCATTAACCAATATTTCTTACTAAATGACACTATTTGACCTGGATGTCCCTTTGTTGTAATTTCCTGTACCCTGTAGACGTTATTAGAAGGGTCTAGATTGGTATTATTTTTGAGGATGCGTATGGCTCAGTGTTCTGTCCCTTTTCACTTTCTCTACTACGTATTTACAGTAAATACCAAGCGGGATGGCCCAGGCGGTAATGTCTGTGACCCGCATTCCGGAGGTTTCCCATGGTCGAGCTTCCTGACCCATGTTTTTTTCGGGGTTTCCCCGGGTCACCAGGCGAATGCTGGGAAGGTTCATTCCATCGTCGAATTTATGTCCCTCCATCTCAGCTCAATTCTCATTTCACATCACCCTTCATCTGCCAGGTCTGTTTCAGGGTTACAAGTGTCGACGGAAGTCTCGGCGTTACAATCAGAAGGAAAGCATGGTCTATGTAACACTTCGTCCCCAGGAATGGGGGCGGTCTCCGAGTCCCGGGCCCCCCAGTGGGGATGTGCAAGCTTGCTGGTTGCACCAGCTACCACCCGGGGAATTTCAATCTGTAACAGGTAAGAGGGTCTGCCCTCTGCCCTGTAGTGCCTATTGGTCCGGCCGCTCCCTGTCCCTCTCTTTAGAGGGCAACCCGTCAGGATTAGCATCTTAGCTACAAGATCTGTTGTGCCTAAGTCGCCCATTGCACATAGCCCTATTTCTATAGTAAATAGAGAAAGTATTTTATTTTACCTGAAGATTTGACACCGATGTTTCATCGGAAATACATTTTGAGGCTTTCTGAAACACAAAAAATATTTTGTTTAGCAAAACGGTGCCTGTATATGCCTGTCTTGTGTGTGTGTGTGTGTGTGTGTGTGTGTGTGTGTGTGTGTGTGTACAACATAACTCAAAAACGACGAGTCCGACAAATACTAATGTTGGTGTTTCAGTTTTATATCTTCCATAGATGTGACACGAAAGTTTTCAAGAAAACCTCCCTAACACAAACTACTCTATACGTGGATCTTTTTTTGTTATTTTTTATTTTCTCAAAAGTGCTTCTATTTTGATTAAAATACCATATTTTAAAGATAGTTTCATGACAAATTAATTCTTGAATTTTCTGGGAATAGCCTGTTCATTCTGAATGTCTTTTGTATAATTGGCAAACCGTAACAGATAAATATAGTCTTATTACACAAAAAATGTAGATATCGTTAAAGCATACAATTTTTAACTTTTGTGGCATTAACGTTATTCGGTTGAATTTTCACATAATTATAACTTTTCAAGTGGAAAATAGTTATTAGTTGTTTTTGTGGTCATGTAAAGACAACGTAATTTCTAAGTTATCACATAGACTCGCTCTGTAAACATTTAACTATCGCTTAAGCCTACTGTATTCCACTAATACCCTTGTGCGTACAAGAAAATATGTAATAAACCATTTCTGCAAACGTTTATCTCGATTAACATAATGTTCACAGAAGAATCAGCGATTTTAATAATAGCTTGTTGAATGGGTAGAAAATCTAATAAACCGGATTTGTACTGTTATATTTTGAGAATTTGGTTTGAAGGTGGGGGCGAATAGTACATTTACCTGTATTTACTTGTTACTTATATGTTTTAACAGGCAGGTCATAGTATAATTAAATGGGAGGGAATAGATCACATCACTGTTGGAAAGCAATGGTGCAACATTTTTTATAAAGCGTAGAATAAAGGAACAGTAGTCCTAAAACTTATAAATGTTCTAGGGGAACTTGAGATTCCCCTTACGTAAGCTCATTGAAGCAATTCATTACATTCTCTGGATGTTTCCATGTTTTATACTTACATAAACCTGTTTCAGAACTGGTTTGGTTGATTATAGCTTCTGGGTACTTAATACAATTATTGCAGACTAAAATCTTTCATTGGAATGTTTGTTTGCTTTTTGTGGTATACCGGCTTGCTTATTGTGAATATATTTACCTCTGAAAGAAAAACATTTTTGTTAAGCATGTACTCGTGAAACACTGGGATAAAACAATGTGCAACAGCTGCGAATAGCTCTCAGTAGGTGCAGCGAAATTGTAGCATTATTTGTTTCTCGAAAATATGACAAGAAGGAAACCTAAGAGTTCCAAGAATAGCAACCTAAGGTGGCTTAAAATCACTACGCAATTAAAATAGTGTTTACTTGAAGGAAACTTTACACGTAAAAGCAAGGCGATTGTTAGTCAAGCCTTCTGGGCTTTATCCAAACTCAAGTTACAATGACAAGTGCCGTTCGAGTGTCGCAGTATTAATTAGGAAGAATTGACTCAGTTGATGAAAACTAATAATGAACAGGCACTAACAAACTCACTGCTTGACACATGTCACACAACCGCTCTCTCTGCACACAAGTTCCCAGAGGAACGATGCTCGTACAAAATTTACAGTTGTATTGCAAGAAGTGGAACACTAAACAGAAAGTACATAAGCATAGCATTTTAATTAGTAGAACGTGAAACAAATAATTTCGTTGAAAATGGCCGGATAGATCTTTGTGAATTAGGGCGGTCTTGGAATTTACCTACGTCAGCAATGGCCGTAAAACTTTCTTGAAGAAGCTTCCATTAAAATTTACTTCCCTTGTGATCCGACTGGGAACTGGGATTGGGACCTCGATACCGTTGATACCCAGATTCTCTCTATAGTCTATTGAGATGAGCTTTCGATTCTTTTAAAATTTTAAGTGTTATTGATTGTTGTTGCGTTTAAATTTATACTAGATAGAAAGAAGTTGAGGGTTCGCATTATTGCCTCGCAAGCGTCCCCAATGAGTTGCTGCACTATAGTGCTTGACAGATCTTGACTGCGTTTCTGTGGGTGAATCAATGCAACATTCCATAGGACCCTGTATCAAAATGAAACTATGCAAAACAATAGTACTCATACAGTATGCAGCGTTAACTGAGTTGTGAATGAATCTGATGCCTAAATCACGTTTCTGCAATAGAGTGGCTTGGTGACTCACTCTCAGCCATTATATCTACCTACTCCGGCGACGAAAATCTGTGAATCCAGCAGAAACAAATTAGAGCGTATGACGTGAGATAATACAGCGTTTGGAAATATGTTTTGCTCTTTCTTTCCATCTATTAGTTTGTGTTTTTTGGAAGTCAAACTCAGGACACGAGCGTGGCTTAGAGGTATTCCGTAAGACGTATTTTCAAAATATTCATAAAAAATCCTTTAAAAGAGGATTTTCAGCACAAAATATAGTTAAATAATAAGCGAAACAAAGATATTATTACTATTATTATTAGTAGTAGTAGTATTATTATTAGCCGTGGCTAACAGAGGGTATATAACCTGTGATATAATCAAGATACAAAATAATTGCTGCACTTGGAGAATATCAAACAGAAACAATTTCGAAATTTGCATAGAATACATTGGTTACACGCGTTTATACACAGAAAACTACAAATAAGAACATAATTCAGCGAACAGCTATCGCATTTACAGCTTTTTATAAAGTGAGTATGAGTATCGGTACTCAAAAATCAGTACCGATGAGTGTCGAGAAATAGTGGTATCGTCCCATAACTACTGGAAACCGTAATTGTTCCGCGGGTATTCGGTGATATACTTGCTCTCATTGTGGATTAGATATTACCCTAACTTAACTTCACACTATCTACCCTAATCTAGCCTATAATAAGCCGACCTAGACTGTCCTCTAATCACCTAACCCGGCTCGCTACTTTAGCCAAACGTGACCTGAAACCATCTCAATGGCTGTGCAGGGATTGACCGAGCTCAAAGTAGCATTACATTGCTTTTTTTCTTCGATTTATTTGCTAAATGTGGGTCAGATTGGGTCACACATATTAAAATACACATAGCTGTTTGAAAACATTAAGCTAAAACCTTAATCTTGCTTAATAAGAGATACTTTGATTTTGTTCATGTTCAAAATAAAACTAGTAACACTTTTCTTAAGTTTTTAAAGTATTTTACATTGAGTTGTTTTTCAAGTGGTTCATTCTCCTTTACTCCATATAATTTGCCAGCTATTACACTAATCTGCATGATATCCGATGAGTGATAATTATTAAGTGATTCTGACTCACTTTTTTCTGCTGATTTTAGAACTGCTTTTAGTTTTTTTTCTATCGCGTACAGTTTTTCACAATTTCACTTCAAAAATATAGAGATATAAAGGTATTGCTTCCGCCAATATACATAAAATTGGGCTTGATGAAGCAATTTGTAAGGGCTCTACCACAGAATGGACCCTGCTTCAAGTACCTTTCCAAGAAATTTCTCTTCATTACACAAGACAAATTAAAGGCTGGAGTTTTTGTTGGTCCTCAAATAAAGAAATTGTTGAAGGATGAAGATTTTGAGAAGACAATGAATGAGAGAGAAATAGAAGCATGGACCGCCTTTCGAACAGTTACTGAAAACTTCTTAGGCAATAAAAAAGATCCTAATTACAAGGCCATTGTGGAAAAAATGTTGGAAAATTTCAAGAAGATGGGTTGTAACATGAGTGTAAAGGTGTATTTTCTGTATTCACATATCGATTAATTTCCAGAAAATCTGGAACATTATAGTGAAGAGTAGTGTGAACGTTTTCGCCAAGATATTAAGGAAATGGAGAGGAGGTACCAGGGGAGATGGAAGAAAGTATGATGGCCGATTACTGTTGGATGTTGAGGATGGACAGTCATCTTCAAGGATCTGCAAGGAAGTCAAAGAAGAGAAATTTTGAAAAAAATTAAATGAAACACTTTGGCTTCTTGTTTTGTTAAAATGTAGTCATGAAATAAATTAGGGGAGTTCTTGAGAGTGTTCTTAAATTTTTTCTTGAATAAAAGCTTACCTTGTGTGAAATGGTATTTGAATACTTTTCTACGCTTATTAGTAAAATTGTCAAAACATTACTTCTTATTTTGTAAATTCCTGACATGATACGTAGAATAAAACGGAAGTTATTTCTTGAATCAGCATAAACATGTGATTCAAGAACATCTACTTTTAAGAAATCATCTGACAAAATGTTTGAAAATACAGACTGGCGTTATCAAATACTGTATCTCCTCGCATAGCTATACGTACTTCTAACCGGTGTCACCAATAATTACTACGAGGGGCACTATTTATATTTTGAGCCTTAGCGACCCTGAATGTTGTAGGTGCCATCTGACGTTTCCAATGGAAAGTTTGACATTTTTGAACCATAATCTACTTCGAACATTTTGCCAATAGAGCGCCATTTGTTTTGTTTACACAAACTTGAAAATTGTGTGCCAACAAAAACATGAAATTTACTCGTGAAAATGTTCCTGCAATGATTTATTACTACCTTTGACGTGGATTACCAAGACAAGAGTGCATCGATCAACTAACTTCCACATTTGGCGACAAAGCTCCATCCTTTGCCACTGTGAAACGCCGGTATAACGAATTTAATCGTGGCCGCCGTTCGCTCAATGATGAAGTTCGTGAAGGTCGTCCAAAATCAGTTGTTGTGTCAGAAAACTTCATGCTGTGCAAAAACTAATACTGAAAGATCGTCATGCAACATATTTTGAGATTGAGGTAACTCTAGGTAGTAGTTCCACCAGCATATATATATATATATATATATATATATATATATAAGTATTGCATGATTATTTAGCCGTGAAAAGGGGTTTGCTCTCGTTGGATCCCACATAATTTGACGCAATCTCAAAAAGATGCTCGTGTCCATTGGTGTACAAAAATGCTCAATAAATACAATGGCGGTGCCTCAAAAGACGTATATAAGATTTTAACAGGTGACGAATCATGGATCTATGCACATGAGCCGGAACGTAAACAGCAGTAGACTGTGTGGGTGTTTCAAGATGAAGCAAATCCAACAAAAGTTTTTCACACTCGAAGCACATCGAAGCAAATGGTCGCATGCTTTTACAGCAAAACTGGCCATGTGGCAACAGTGACTTTAGAGGAACGTAAAACGGTCAGTGCCGAATGGTACACAACCATTTGTTTGTCGGAAGTCTTCTGTGAAGTAAGGAAAACCAACAAGAACCGTAGGATCGTTCTTCGTCAAGACAATGCGAGCGCACAAACATCTCGTCTAAGATTAGAATTGATTGGTCATCCGCCATACAGTCCTGATATACTCAATGACTCCTTTTTGTTCCGGAACATCAAGAATAAATTGCGTGGACAACGACTTTCGTTCGCAAAAGAAGCCGTTGATGCCTTCAAAAACCATGTTTTGGATGCGTCTCAAGGAGACTGGAATAAATGCTTTGACAAATGGTTTAAACGGATGCAAATGTGTATTGATCATAAAGGAGAATATTTTGAAAAACAATAAAGCATTTTTCAATCAGAAATTACTTTGTTTTAATTATTAGGCTGAAAATATAAATAGTGCCCCTCGTAATACTATGCGCACATGGAAAATTTCTGAAAAGCCAAGAAATGGTTTGTCCCGGCTGGAAAGATCGTCGTTTCGGTACCTTACTTCAATCACATTCTGACAGTCATATTCGTCATAAAAAACTGCTAAATTATAATCTAACTGAACAAATCCCTTCAACAAATTTGAAGCCAATCCTGAACCCGCACAGGGTTCTAATAAGGCATTTTGTACCTTCGTAAAGTCTATTCCTCGAAACATTTAGTACCAGTAGGGCACGATATGAGTGCTCTTGGACAAGACGCCGCTGATTTTGTTCAAACATCTTTTCTTAATTTAGTGTCCTTTAACCGGTTAGGTCATATCGGACGATGATGAAATGATGCTCAAATGAGCTCGGGGTCCATAGGGCTTAATCTTATTCGATATTTGTTTGCTTAGAACAAGGGAAAACTCCGGAAAACCCCTTTCCAGCCCCCCCTCACTCCACACAGGCGGGCCCTATTGTCAAGGCTTGGGATGAGATGGGAGTGGGGGGCAAGGCAATAGGGGAATATGCAGTGCACGTTGGAAACAGTATGACATTTAGCAGACCTCAGCTTCGCTTACAGTAAATGTAACTCAGAACTGCAGTTGTTTTCTTTAACTGGTTGTCCTTCCGACGCCCCGCCCAATTGTTTTGTAATTGTTTAGTACCTCTTCTCACCGAACGTACTCATATCGTGGCTGACTAGCAATAATGAATACAATGTTTGAAGGAGAGGCTTACATACTGGCGAATTAAAATGTCTAGGTTTAGGAAATTGAAGCTGTTCTCTACGACAACTTTGATATACCGCTTCCTGCTTCGAAGTTTTATAACATTTAATGTTAGCTGCTCTGTTGATGAGTTTTATATTTTCATCTCGTAGGTCGTTCTGCGTAGTCTCGTGCGCCAGCTACTCTAGTGGTATAGCTACGAGTTTTCTAAATTAGGGTGAGAGTTTATTTTGTAAGGATAGCACCAGTTTAATTAGCTGAGAAATGCTAATATTGACTAAAATTTTCTGTTTGAAGAGAGTTGCCTATTAATGAATTAACGAATAAAATTGATTCTAGAATAATAATAATAATAATAATAATAATAATAATAATAATAATGAGAAGCGTCAGTTGCCGTATGTTGCTCGGAAATGTCCCTCTCAATATCCGTCAAATCTTACTCATTTAGCTTGTCACTGGGCGCTACACTGCTTAAAATAAAACGACATTCACAAGGATCATCACAGGAGTAAGTCGCAGAATTAAGTAAATAAGTAATTTAAGTAAATAATTTATAATGTACGCCAGTTTCTTAACTTAAGCTCCGCCTACCTATCGCTACCCCTACCAACGTACCTTCTTTTGCGGACCAATCTTAAAACTAAGTATGCGTATCTGGCACTGTTTCTATGCGGAACCTCCCCGAAACTCAGAATGTCATTCCCTTTCTAACTTACAGAATTCCTACCTGCGTGACTTTGACAATATCTGAACCCAATCGCTAACTGCATTCCAGGAACTTTTATACTAACCCGTTCGCTAGTCGGCTATTACTAATGACTTCGCTTAGCACGACTTGTTAATGATCTTTTGTTCGGACAAATTTTTCAGCTCAGGCTTATTACATTATACACTGACTTAATATCGAAAATTATTTATTGCAATTATTTCTTCATCTTACTATCATTTCTTTATTTAATTATTTATATCTTCCCGTCAATAATTATGGTATCAAAAGAAAGGTTGAAGAGTTACCCTGACAAAACTATCTACTACAGCTCGTGTAAAGTGTCGTGACAGTGCCTCACTCCTGAGACACTGACCAGCCCACTTGCATAATATGAGAGGTGGGGGTCAGTGTTCCACGTGCTGTGAGTGTAATATTATGCAATTTTGATCGCTGTTTGTTAGCGCATATCCTTTCATTCCTTGTATTGCGTAAGACATGCTTCCCATTCAGAGTAAACTTAGCGGCTAAGTGCTACATTCCCAAAGCAGGGAAATCGTAAGTAATGTGTACACATATTTTAAAAATATACGCCAAAGTAATGCCAATGCTCTACCAGGCAATAATGTAGTGCAGATAGTAGCAGAAGCTACAGGTGTTTCAGAAAGTAGTGTGTGGCGAATTGTTAGGGAAAATTGATTCCGGCGTGTCCACCTCATTTTCCATCTCTCATAAAGAAAGGCCAAGAAAATCAACGATATCAGCTTCGGACAGCTTTAATGAGGCGGTAGTCAGCAGAATCGTAAACGACTTTTATGCAACAAAAAAGGAGAGGCCTTCTTTAAGAAAAGTGCATGCAAAGTTGCGAAATTCAATCGATTTCAAAGGATCCATGACAACATTGCGCAAAATCCTCCGACAACTAGGATTTCGGTGCTGTAAAGCAAACAGCATGCGCAAAATCTTGATCGAGCGCCATGACATACGAGACATGCGTATAAATTATCTAAGGCAGATCACTAAATTTCGCAACGAGGGCCGACCCATTGTATACATTGATGAAACATACATTCATTCCTCACATACCACCCCATATCCCTGTAGCGATGATTCCTTAGGTTTATTTTGCCCAGCCTCAAGAGGTCAAAGGCTAATAGGTGGTGGATAGGTGGTAATCCATGCTGGTGGAGAGCAGGGTTTTATCCCTAACACTTATATCCGTTTTATTCCCACCGAAGAACAGGAGACTATCATAGTGAAATGACTTCATTAACTATGAGAAATGGCTAAAAGAGAGACTAATACCCAATATACCTCTAAATTCAGTTCTGGTTATCGATAATGCTTCCTAGCATAACGTGCAATTACATAAGGCTCCTTCATCTAATTAAAAAAAAAGACACTATGATTTCCTGACTACAGGCTCACCTTCCAGAAGAATTCCTTAACACAGATTTCCCTTCCCTCCGCAAACCTGAAATATACAATCTCGTAAAACCTCAAAAACCCAAGCATCGTAGATATAAGATAGATAGTCTTTTGGAAGAGTGCAACCACAGAGTATTAAAACCTTCCCCATACCATCCAGAATTCAATCCAATTGAGCTCATCCGGGCTACCGTAAAGAATTGGGTGGCGGAAAAAACGTAACATTCAAAATGGATGAAGTAGTGGACTGACCGATGAAAAACTCACATCCATCACCATAGAAGAATGGCAAGACCATTGAAGGCATGTAAGACATATTGAACAGAAATATATGGAAAATGAGGGACTCCTGAATGAAGGACAAGAAATAATTATTCACTTGGGTAAGGATAGTGATAGTGGTGAAAGTGAAAAATCCGGTGATGGTGACGACTCTGATTACGAAGATAAAGCTGTGCAACACACACGGAAATCATTCTCGGATATTTCCGGAGTGTTCCCATTGCCCTTGGATGAGCGTGATTAATGCCGAGTTCAATTGCAGGTAAGCTTACACAGTTGTTTACAATGCGTTGTGTATATGTGTATGCGACTGACCACGAGTTCTGATATCACTTGTAGTCTCTCGCTCCCCCACCACTCACAACACTTCTCCTCAATTCTCCTCTCTTGTCACGACGTATTACACGAGCTGTACATACGAATATAGATATCTAGAATTCGAGAAATGGTATTCATAGTGAGGAGGCTTCTTTCTAAGAAGAGTCTCCATTAGCAAATGAATGGCTGCAACCATGAACAGAATTTTATTCAGAATTTACAGAAATAATAATAAAAAAACCTGCACAAACGTACGGATTGAAAATAAGCAAAATAAACAACAAAAAGCTTCAAAATTATACACGAGACAGCAATAAGCAGGTACAGGAATTTCTGAGCACTAAAACCAAGATGGAATGTGTCGCAGTTCTCAGATGACTTGTGCTATCTTATTTGTTGGGCGCTTATTGTTTAATTTTTTTTAAATTTGGGTTCTTTGTCCTCCGGCTAGCTATTATAACCCAGTCTAGCACGTGTCTCTAAGCAGGGTGTGTAAACGGAAAGGAGTTGTTGCTAAAAATAACACTGATAATAATTTGAATCTAGACTTTTATTGCCGTCACGCTTAATTTATAATTGACGTATTTAATCTTTATACACGCTTGGCTAAAACTGTGATATTTCCGAATGTACCTACAGTCGTTTTAGTTGCCGCGCACCAATTACTTCGCGTACTTTACATTTTTTGTAACTATCTCTGCGACGTGCACTTCGTGAGAGATTCTTCAGAACTGTGCGACAATTCCTTATGGCTCGAGAATATATATATATTCCTTCACCTCGAATTGCCTAACATTATAATATAACTCCTATTGCTTACCAAATTGCGCCAACGTTAACGTCTGTTTTGGTCAGCCAATCACTACTACTAACATATAAGCTCCAGGGAAAACATTCTCTCCATTTCTAAAAAAAGCCACGCTACCCTGACGTCAATTTCGGCTTTCTCTTCTTAGTGACAAACAACTTACCCCTTCGGTTTATTGTTACCCACTTTTATTGTCAGTTTCAGTTAGGCCGCGCAAACTTATTTCCTAACAAGTCCTTATGGCTAATAAACATCTCAAATCGTGTCGATACAATAATATTAATTTACACTATAATCACTGTGGCATTCACAGCATGTTGTGATATAGAATATTGCCTCAAAGGAAATAAAATTTAATTGTTACTGGATTATAGACAAAGGCGTCATATTGTTTTGGCGTTTGGAGACGGACCTTTCTTGCCACTGACCCTTCGTCTCTTTGTTTTTGCATTCTTTGTAGTTTTGAGTGTTGATAGCTTGAAGCCAACTGCTTAAAATAAAATGTATTTCCGTCTGTTCAGTGGTACACGATAAAAAGCTGACTCAGTAGCATTTTTATACCTTTTCATAAAGGCAGTCATCTACTTCTGATAGCTGGAAACTTCTGTAAGCTTTCAGTCTAATAGTTTTCACACCTCTGTGCATCATTACTGTACTACTCATTTAATGTTCTTAACTCGTCTAAAACTGTGCTTCATTTTTGGTATTTTAAAACTCTGCTGCGAGGCTTGAACGCGCGTGCTTCATGTAAACAATTTACCAGCTAATACCTTCTCCGAAGATTCATGGAGTTAATCCCCAAGATATGAAACAGCTATTTAGCTTGTGAAATGAATTCCCATGCCAAACCATATTTCTTATTTTATTGAAGGTATTATACAATTGGAATGGACTTTTATATATTTTATCTCTGATATCAAATGAGAATCAATTAAGATTTTAGTGCGTAGCGTCCCAGAAAAACAAAAATATTTGTTCTTCTCAGTGTGCCAGCATTTGGCTTTGAAAGGAAGGCCTGCTGTGGTTTTAATTCAGCTTACGCATGGTTGCCGCGCTAGCTACTGTTAAAGCAGCTGGGGAAATGTGGTTTGTACATCAGAGACTGTTTCAGTAAATAGCATTGCTTGAAATTAAACAGTAAGATATTGCCCTACTTTCATTTCGTAAAACAAGAAGCCAGTAACTTTCAGTTTATATTTTGGTGCCGTTTATTCATTTTCTTCTTATGTGACATTTTTCTTCTTTTTGGTTCACATTTAAGCAATTTTATGTACTCTACTATTTACGTATAATTATTAGAGAAAGTATTATATTCCAATCAAAAATACGATATCGAGGTTCAATCGAAAATACACATTTTGAGGCTCCCTGAATAAAAAAGGAACGTTTTTGAAAAGGATGTGTGTGTTTGAACGGCATAACTAAAAAAAACGAAAGGTACTTTTAACACCAAACTTGCTATTAAAGCCCAAATCTTCCAAACATTTGACAGGAAGATTTTCAAGCGAATCTCCCCACCCCAAAGTACACTTTACATGGAAGATTTTTTTTTAATTTCTAAAAATAGCTCAAATGATTTCGATTGAAATGCCATACATTAAAGATATTTGCGTGACATTATTTATATGTTGGATTTTCTGCGAAAAGCCTGTGAAGTGGGCTTCAATTTGAATAACCTTCATTAACTGGTAAATCATAAGATATTACTATAATATGCATATCTTTAAAGCACACAATTTACATCAAATAATAATATACATATGTCGTTAACCGTTTTTGAGATTTTTATCCAGTAGTTTGAATTCTCAAATCTTTGTACTCCTTTTAAGCGGTAAGACGCTACTAGTTTCTCCTCGTGGTCTTAAAAAGAACATGGAATTTCAAAAATACCATATAGCGATCCGCTTTTACACATCTGACCATCCCTTTAAGCATTCTCTATTATTCTTATACCCACAGCGATATGTATAAATGTGTAATGAAAATTCATTTCGATTAAAAAGTAGAAGATAGAAGAATAAGCTTTTGTGTAGTTTGTAGAATGGAGAGTAGAGAAAAATCATGTGATTTGAACACATGAGATTTTTTCAAGTGGTAAGTCGCTATTCGCTTCTTTTTTGTGGTCACGTAAAGAACGTGGAGTTTCAGAGTCATCACAAAGCGATCTGCTTTTTAAAAACCTATCACTTTAGCCTGGTGTGTATCCTTATGCTTAAAAAGAAATGACTTAAAAGTTCAAGAAAGGTTATCTCGTTTGCCAAGAAGGCCATAGAAGAATAAGGTTTTACAAAAATAATTTGTAGAAGAGTGAGTAGTGAAATTGATGTGAATGCAACATAGCTGTTTTTTCCTTATACTTTTACTCCCGCAAATAACTAGTGTTTTTTTAAATAATAAATCGAATGAATGATAAAAGAAGATAGCCGTCTTAGGTAATAGCTAGATAAAACACTGCAATGACTTACTTTTGGATTCCTTTAATATTCAATACTATATGAAGTATAATATTTTTTTCAAAAGTACACTTGGGAAAATGATGCCACAACCTACTCAGGGGGCAACGTGTGACTCGCATTCTGGAGGTTCCGTGTTCGATCACCGGAGACGATCCACTCTGGCCCATGGGCTTTTCGTCGTTTTCCCGGGTCGACAGGCGAATGTTGGGGTGGTTTCTCTTCTACCACGATTTTCCTCCCTCATTTCCCGAACCCATCATCTTGGTCCTCTCTTTCAGGTTGTAGGACCAGGCGACGGTGTTCAGCGTGTTGCGGCTGGACGGTCGTGTGTAAACTGTAAAGATTTCTTCCTTGGTATCACTGCAGGGACCGCTCAGTTAGATCTCTTCTCCTAGTGGGCATTCACTAGTGTATCACATGATATGGTAGAAACGGCAGAAAAGGTATTGGACAGCCGACTTGAAAGCTTTGGTTTATAGCAGAACCCATTGCTAAAATGTGAGTTCAAATGCACATTATCATCTCGGAAATCAGTTAGCTAGGTTTACATGTTCTTCATTCCGATAAGGCTTTCATTTACGTTGAAATTTGATTGGCAAGTCAAATCTAACTTGTGTTTGTCAATTGCAGGTAACGTTTTGATAACTTCCTAGAAAACAACATTCTTTCTTTTGACGTCATTTGAATAAAAACATTTAAAACCAACATACATTACCGTATCAGCAGGCAAAACTTCAAACACACAGATATTACGGAGAAATCTATATAATAAAACTATTATGCGCCTTGCCAAAGGCTATCTGTCCAAACTTTGGTCAGAATCGAATCAACGGTGTGAATCTGAATTCAATACAAACAAATCAACCTTAGACGTTGAATTTTATATTGTAGATTAACCTCCCATTTTCATTCAACATAGCGAAAGACATCTAAATAATTACGTCAAAAACACGAAACGTTTTCAATGGATATATATACACACAAGGTGAGTCAGCTGCCCCTATTTATTTTTTAATTTATGCAACATGCTAAGCGATATATGTGACTTATGACTTTCTGGAATGCCTTCTAATGGCTAATTTGCATAACATTTGAAGCTGGTTATCGAGACCCAAGAGAAATAATAATAATAATAATAATAATAATAATAATAATAATAATAATAATAATAATATACGATCGAACATAACGACAAAAATGTGCTGAATTCATATTAGGAATGGGTTTCGTAGGAAAGACAGAAAAACAAGTTTTGTTGTCCTCCAAGGATGTATCTACCTGCGATGGACGACAATAAGCCTACCGGAAGTTTCGCTTTTGTACTTTTGGCTCGGACGTGTTGTTTATAACGGTTTCAAAGCTTAGTAGGGTCAGAAAGTATACGTGCCTTATCTACGATCTAAGAATATTCGTGGGAAGATTTTAAAACTCAAAATAAGCTCTAAGAAGCAGATGTGTAAGTTGGCAAGTGGGGGTAGCCAATAATAAAAATCATGAAGCAAAATGATAGCCAATCAAAAGATCGCGTATGCAAAACATGATACTTTTGAACTTAAAACGGAACGAAACATAAGAAAGGTGGGGGAAAATTCTAAGTTTGGGCGAAAGGCGTGAAAAAGGAAAAGAAACGCCGAGACACATTCCGGTACAAACTAACCACGAGGATGGTCGACGAAACAAAATTAGAAGAAAATAATCAGAAAATTTATATTGTGAAAATGAAGTTGTGAAATCTAGGCAATTCGAGGGATAGTCGAAGAAACACATGAGTAGCGACTTCGAAAGTGATAAAAATAACAGTGGTTACGACGACGAAGGTGGCGGGTCGACCAGATAGGAATCTACGTAAAAAATAAAGAAATAACTCAAACTTAGCCGGCAGTATTATTAATATCAAGGCAGTGTCACCACCCCTGAAAACTAGAACCTCAGCTCTACCAAAAACAAATTCCAAATCCCTGCCATCCAACCATCGAACCCGGGACTCTGAGTCCCCTGAAGCAACTGCCAGGAACAACACAGATGTGTCAGAGGTCAGCGTCACATTATATAGAGGAGGGATGGATAACTCAATGCATAAGTGTTTTAAAGGACAGAATGCAATCGCTATCTATGTCGATAAAAAAAAACATCCCACCCTGACACTCGGAGCTTCAGTAGCACCTTTAGCCAATTTTACAAACTTTTATTATTTGGCATACATTCATGCACAGCTTTGAAAACGCTCCTGAAGGAACAAACATTGGTTGACAAGACCATTTGAAAACAAATTTCCATATCTACGCAGTGCGACCAATTGGATTTAAGCCGTCAGTCAACGTTGTACAGCCTTGTCAAAGAATGCTAAGTATTAGGTAGATAATTTCTCTTATGTCGCAAACTATGGCGTGTTTAGATCATACAGTAATTGTAATGACGGATGCAGTTTATTTGTTCGAAGTAAAACTATCAAACCGAGCTCAAAACACTATATGACGCTGCGGAAAGCGCGTAAAGTTTGACCGCGAGGTGGGGTCTAGTTCTGCAATTACTCATTTGTATAGGTACCTCGGCTCGTAAGGTAGTATTGGCCAAATGGTATTATCATGGTTGCTTTAACATCGTGCCACCTAGTTCGGGTTCACATTCTTTGTTTCTTTTTAAGAAAAAGGAAGAAGGAAAAGTGGAATGTCGTGGCTTTTTGCGGTCCCGCATAGCACCCGCGTTAGTAAGTGAAAGATGGAAGCTGCCGCCCTATGGGCGGGAGCGGGTAAAGGTAATTACTAGGTTGCAGCCATGAAACCTGACTGCAACACTAGTGGACATGGCGAGGGTTAGGAAGAGAATGTGGGTTAGGTTTGTGGATCGAAGCGATGATACTGCTGCTGCTGGTTGTACTGCTTACATTGCTGCAAGAAGCGTGCGACACTCGCTGGGTCTTTCCTGAATCTGGATGTTGGAGCAGAGTTTCTGATGGAGTCGTCTATGGCGTTGAGTGTGATGTAATGGTGTCGAACTGCTCAGTTAGGGTTAAGTTCAAACCTTTTATTACGTTTTGTTTTCTCTCTTTGAGCCTATAATTTGATCTTATGATATAAATAACATTTTTGATAATATTATAAGTGTGTACAAAATATAATAATCACCACTTCTCCACTAGCAGGTGGATAATTTATACTTCGTAGTAGGTGTTTTATTGTGGTGAGTATTAACTTCACCCATTCACCAAGTTTAAAACACTTCACACATGCAAGGTGGCTTTAAATATTTGCGCCTGCGTCAATGCTCGGCGTGAATAAATAATTGTCTCTCCATTACCTACTCAGTACCTGAAACCTTTCTGCAAGACACGGCAACTGTCATAATGTATACAAACGACGAATATGTTGGCACGCTGTTAATCTATGGAGAAACAAGATGGAATGCACTGGCAGCAAATCACCTGTTGAATGATTTCCAGGAAGGAGGGCATCTACTGCGGACACTTTTCGAAGGGCTCAAAGATGGCTTCGTGAAACAGGATCATTTAGAAGAGCACCACCTACTCGCGATGCTCCAGTAACCTCTGGAGGCAATGAAGAAGATGTGCGAAACGCAATAGAAAACAATGCACAATCGGTCCTCAGCGATGCGCTTATTGTACCGTAATAAATATCATGAGTACCATCTACAACTACACCAGGTTCTCCACAGACGCGACTTTTAAGCGTGAGTGATATATGCACAGTGGCTACAGCAGCGAGCACAAATGGATGCATAGTTTTTAGGAAGTGTTCTCTTCAGTGATGAAGCCACATTCCACAATAACGGAACTGTTAACCGCCATAATATGCACTACTGGAGTATAGACAATTCTACTGGATGAGAGAAGTTGCATTCCAGGTGCAGTGGAGCATCACTGTCTGGTGCGGAATATTAGGAGACCAGGTAATTGGACCGTACATTTTTGAAGGCAACCTCACAGGACCACGGTCCCTTGCATTTCTGCAAGAAGACTTGTCATTTCTCCTAGAAGATGTGCCACTAGTGAAACGGACAGGACTGTGGTTCCAGCAGGATGAAGCTCCACCACACTGGTCACTGATTGTAAGGAATCACTTACATAGAGCATATCCGCAAAAATGGATTTACCGAAGGGGCCCAATCGCATGGCCACGTAGATCACCTGATCTCACCCTACTGGATTTCTTTCTGTGGGGTCATTTAAAGGAACGGATCTGTGCTCAAGAACCGCAAAACCCAAATCATCTACGGGCAGTCATACGTGAAGAATGCAGGCAGATTACACCGCGCATATTATAGAATGCAAGAAAGTCTCTCCGTTAACGTACACAAATGTGCATTGATGAATTGGGTCGTCATTTTGAACATTTACTTCGTTGATGAAATCCACGCTCTTTATGAGTTTATTATTCTATTTACCCGTGAACTTAGCACATTCACAACTCCTTCGTCAATAGAAGTAGTGAAATACAGGATTTAAGCATGAAACAAGAACTGTTAGATGTAATATCGTCGATATGCGCCCAAAAATCAAAGTTGACTACGCAACACGGTTTATAACACCAGATACGGTGCAGATTATTTGGGTAAACGTGATACAGAATTATATGGTTGTAATTCTTGTTCGTTTGGCTCACAGGAGCGCCAATAAAAAAATCTGATGTGTTACACTCACATGACTTTCTCTACTCTTGTAGAATCTATTTTTACAAACGCCTATTCTCCATATGCTTCATGTTAATCGAGATATCGAGATGTCAATCTTATTGGTAATTTTCTTGTAGATGCAAGGGGAATATGGTAGCTTTTAAGCGATAGTCAAATATTTTAACGCTCGTTGCTATGTGGCGCATTCCATTCTCTTTGCATGTCCAGGACATAAAAAAATCTGATGTGTTGCACTCACATGACTTTCTCTACTCTTGTACAAACTATTTTGACAAACGCTTATTCTCCATATGCTTCACGTTAAGCGAGATATCGAGATGTCAATCTTATTGGTAATTTTCATGTAGATGCAAGCGGAATATGGTAGGTTTTAAGCGATAGTCAAATATTTTAACACTGGTTGCTATGTGGCGCATTCCATTCTCTTTGCATGTCAGGACATGAAAAAATGAATAACGTATTTAAGAAAAAGTATAAGTATTGGAAAATTTAAGGAAATAACAAGCAATATCTCGAAAACGGTTCACTCAACAAAAGAAATGTATATGACATAAGTTGTGTATTTTAACGCGATCTACATTTTTTGTGTAGTAAAATTTTGTCTATCTCTTATGGTTTACCAGTTATGCAAAAGGCGTTCACAATGAAGAATACTTTTGGAGACATTCCCAGAAAATTCGAGATATACATTTCATTTCTCATGACATTATCTTAAACATATGATATTGTCATCAAAATCGTTAGAGCCATTTTTGAGAAAATTAAGATTTTTCGAAAAAGTTTCCATGTAAAGGGTAGTCTGGAGTGGGGGGGATTTTCTTGAAAACCTTCGTGTCGCATCTCTGGAAGATACTGAACCTAAATACCAAGTTTGGTGCTTATCCGACTGTTCGTTTTTGAGTTATGCTGTTCACAGACACACACACACACACACAGACACACACACACACAGACACACACACGGACGTGTTTCCAAAAATGCTTTTTTTGGATTCAGGAGACCTCAAAACATATATTTCCGGTGAAATCTCGGTATCGAATTTTTGGGTGGAATGCAATACTTCCCCTACTTACTATACGTAGTAGAGAAAGTAAAAATGAGTAAATTAGTATACTAAAATACAGAAAATAAACACAAGGAGAAAAAAAAGAAACAAAACAATTTGATGTTTGTATCAGATTCGAACCTCCGAAACTAACCTTTGCTCACCACATTCCGGCAGCTAACTCACTCGGCCAGAACCCACGCAGTCTATCCCACTCTTCGGGAAAACATTCCTGTATCTCCTTGCAAGCATTATATCCATGAAACCCACGCAGTCTATCCCACTCTTCGGGAAAACATTCCTGTATCTCCTTGCAAGCATTATATCCATGAAACGCCGTATATTTTAAGACCTTCGCAGCTGTTTGGTTCCCATTCAGACCTTAAATCGTTAATGTTAATTGCGTATATTACCAAATAGAAGGGCAGAACTACAATAACAGTTTGTTTACTAAAAGGGTCAATGTTTTCACATTAGACTGTAAGGTGCAGGTTGCCTAGATACGAATACTTAGGGGCAACTGACTCACATGGTATGGTATATATATATATATATATATATATATATATATATATATATATGAACTTAAATTCACAAACCCAAAAGATATTCATAAATATACATGGAGCGCGCGTGGTCAAAGATCACTGATTGACTACTTTCCTTTATTGTGAATAAAACCTAGCGCCACAAGTTACACATAATAGAACCTACTGAGGTTGTGATATGTCTTCGACCATTATTTAGTAATATTCAAAATATACTTACGCACAAAATGGAGAAAGACAAATATAAGGATAAATGAAAAACGAAATGAAAGCGTCCAAAATAAGCTTCTTCCATGAACCTAGTATCAGGAGGCTATACCAAGAAAGATTAAATGATTATCTGGAAGCAACAAAAAAATTAAGATATTGATAAAGAATGATCCAGTATTACCTAATCAATAAAAATATCAGCAGAAGAAGCAATAAGAGGAATAAAAGAAAACACAGCCGTAGAACTGGCTTAAGAATTTGAAATGAAGAAATTAAACAAACCATTGAGGACAAAAAGAAGGCATATAGAAGGCTTCCACAAAATAAAACTGAAGACTCTAGGCAGAACTATAAAGGAAAAGGGAACATCGTAAAGGCAGTAACAAGGATATGACATCAAGAGCATTATTAGCCAAGTAGAAAATGATATACATGGCAGACAATAAAGACATATCATGTACTACGATATGTATAATATTTTTATCATAAAATAAAATGATAAAGACATTACATTCATTATCTGTTTACCCTCCTCTTATGTAGGACTTACACCCCCCGGACTTACAAGCGGGTGCCTGGGGTCAGAGGCCCGTCGAGGAGCAGACACTCATGGATCAGACCGAACATCCAGGATGGGTGATCAACCCGATGCCTGGTATGGGATGAAGGAAGTAAACGAAACGAAATGTTGGATGAAAGGAAAGGTGATGATGGAGCAGTTGGTGGAATGAATGGCGAGGGAAACCGGAGATCCCGGTGAAAACTCGCCCAGACGCCGCTTCGTCCACCACAAATCCCACATGCAGGTCCCTGGGATTGAACCCGGTCCGCCTCGGTGGGAGGCGAGCGGTCTAACCACTCGGCCACGGCGCCGCCGATAAAGACATTACAAACAGATGAAAAAGATAAAGTCAAAATAAATAATATATCGGAAGAAGAATGATTGAAACATTATAAAGAACTGTGGTACAAACCAGAACAAAAGGTAACACCTAACTATCCATAGATTTAATTACTGAAGAAGCATTAAAATTCCCTTTACAAAACATGAAAAATAGAAAAGTACCGGGGCCAGATAGAATAAACACAGAACTGATAAAACATGGAGGAATGGAACTATATGAAAGATTACTTAGATTCATTAATAAATGTTTGCAAATGAATAGAATTCCTAAAAGCTCGTACGATGCACACAATATTGTTTTATTTAAAACAGAGAAATGAAGCATATGTAATAATTATAGAATTATAAGTCTCTCAACACAGGATATAAGCTGTATACAAAAATATTAACCAAAGTATAAAAATAATCACAGAATCTCTATTTTAGAAAATCAAACAGGATTTAGAAAGGGCAGATCCTATATAAAGAATATATTTTCAGTTAAGCAAATCATAGAAAAGAGAAGGGGATATGACCTTGAAACACAGCTTTTATCGATCTAGAAAAAGCATTCGATAAGGTCAGACTTATTCTGGCAACTATTAGATAAAAAAGGATACCCAAAACGGTTAACAGATGTACTCAAAGATGTATAACAAGAAACAAAAATAAATGTTGTTTTAGGAAATGGATGATTATCACAAGGAATGATAATTAACAATGGTTTAAAACAAGGATGCAGTTTGTCTCCGCTGCTATTTGATATATACATAGATGATATTCTCCGAGAGTTAAAAGAATAAATGCCATTATAAATAAAATTAAATAAAAACAAAACACTAAATACGCTACTCTTTGAGGATAACATGGGGTTATTCAAGACAGTGAAAATAGGCTGCAGATTACTATGTATAAATTACAAAAATTGACTCAAGGATGCAGTCTAAAAATTTCGGTCGAGAAATCAAAGATAATGACACTCAGAAGAACGAAAATAATAAGATCTAGGTTAGTTTTAAATAATAAAGTGTTAGAACAAGTTAGAAGTTTTAACTATCTAGGCTGCAACATAGCATATAAAACAAATAACGAAGAAATAAACAATTAAGTGAATAAGTTTCAATAAATTTGTGGAAAATAGCAAACAGTTTGAAAAGAAAAACTCGAAGAAAATTTTTTTTAAAGTTTTACAAGTCAATGGCAGTTCCTGTTTTACTGTATGGTTTGGAGTCATGGACTATAAAAAACAGGGATTAAAATAAAATTCAAGCTGCGGAAATGAAATATCTCCGAACAGTAAAAGGGTGTACAAGATTAGACCAAGCTATAAATGAGGACATAAGAGAAGAAATAACTATGTTTTCGCTAAATGACAAAATATTAACAAACAGACTAAAATACAAAATCATGTACAAAGAATGAATAATATCCGCATTCCAGTTCAAACATTATGTACAAACCACCAGGTTATAGAAATATAGGAAGGCCGTTGAAGCGATGGAAGGAAGTATAGGGCAGGAACGGAAGACATCTCCCAAACCGTGAAGTGTTGTTGATAATGGTGATATATATATTTCGACTAAGAGTTGATGGAAGTCGAAATAACCTATTCTGCGTTGAAACTTTAAACAGTGCTTCAGAGGTAACAGTTTAATATTTATTTTGGGATATAGCAACAAATGCTTTACTAAGAGTAAACGACCTGTGGGTTGTCATCACCATCCCGCAAAATAAGCCCAAATTGGGACGCCAGGTTAAGGCAAATTATCATTACCTCCAAATGCACCACTAGCACGAAGAGCAGAGGCGTCTGTTTTATTGTAATGTAAGACCGTTGAGTAAGCACTTAGGCCGCATAATCTCACAGATTATTCTACAAATGTATTTACCTGAGCACGAGGCTCTGTTCCACTAGAGTAGAAAAGAGTATTACCGTCACCGCCCTTGAGTGCTCCTAATTACACATACGCCATTTTGATATAACAATGTTTTCCTTCCAAACGGTATCCAAGATTTTCTCCTCACCAGAGTAAAGCTGAATGTGGTGTAAAACTTAGTTTCTCCTAAGTTCCAAAGTTCTTTGCTACGGCTTACCTCTTTAGGTGAGGATAGTGGTGGTGGTGGTGGTGGTGGTGGTGGTGACAAGAACAGCGCAGTTTAAAGCTAATTAAAATACTTATGAATTATCTAGCAATGGAACAATTGGAGACGGTTCCGCAGTAACGCGTACTACTTGCATTCAAAAGGTCCTGGGATTGATTCCCGGCGACCGCCCACTCTCACCCATGGTTTTTTCGGGTGTTTACCCGGGTCTTCAGACGAGTGCTAGAGTCGTTTCTTTTAGCCTTCCAATTTCTTGTCCCTCCATTTCGTTCCATTAGTAATTTCATTAGTTCTTCGCCGTTGGTTTCAGGGTTGTAAGTATCGACAGTGCGCTTCGGTGTGACGTGGCAGGGAAAGAGAATCCTCTCTATGTAACTTTCTCCGTCCTTTGGCTTTCAGCTGGTTGCTGGGGGTAAGGGATCCTGTGTGTGGGACGGGGTCATGGGCCTGCCTGTCCGACTGTCGGGTGTCTCAATCTGCAAACTATAGTGGTACTGTCTTTGCTGTGTCGTCACCCCTGGTTCCGATGGCGGCGCCTCCTCTCACCTTCTATTCCTCCCTCTCAGGGGCGCCCCATTGAGGGACACAGGCACAACATCCTCACTGGAACAGTGCCGAGTCATTCTGATAATCAGGAAAAAGTAACTACCAATTGAAACAGTATTTATGGTGCTTTTTGCTGGGATAGAGGATGAGAACGTTTATGATGTTATATTCACATGATTTTCTCTATCCACTATCTTTTACTTTGATACAGCTTCTACAAAATATATTTACGAAAGCTTATTTTTCTATCTTTTTCATGTTAATCGAGATAAGCCATTGCAGAAATAGCTTAATTACACATTTCCTTTGTAGGTCTATGAAGGAAAGAGAGAAAAATGATTGGAGTCAAATGTTTAAGAGCGGGAGGCTTTAAATTCCATACTCTTTCCACGACATAGAACAAACAACTGAATGACGACAGCACTTTAAGTGTTGACAAATTCAAGTCATTAATATGGATATTACAGAAATGTCTGATACCATAAAATGGTTATTCGAAATAAATTTCGTGCTTTAAAGAAATCTAATTTTATTTGTATAGTAAGTTTATGTCTATTCCTTATAGTTTACCTGTTATTTAAAATTATACAAAATTTCTTCCGAATGAAAAAGACTTCACAGGTTATTCCTGCGAAATTTTAAATAAATTTTAAGTTCATTGGATAAATTTTCTTTTCTGTGGACTAAATTCATATAAATTGAGGATTAAATAAAGGAGTTTACTTGAATAAATTATTATTTTATAATATTTAAATGTTATAAAATAATAATTTATTCTATATTTGAACAAAGTTCTTCCTAATCAGGATATAACACTTACTTTCCATGTAACTATCTTAAATATATATATATATATATATATATATATTAATCAAATTCGTTGGAGCCATCTTTGAGAAAATCAAAAATACCTACGTAAAAGAAAACAAATTGTATTTTATTTATGGACGCTCTTTAACTACTACGACTCTTAGCGTCTCATTCTATATTGGGCGTGAAGGACCGGAAATTTTATTGAGAGGCTTCTGTATCCGGCTTGGGGTTCTTTTACGTGCCGTAAATGTACGACAACGGTTTTACTTCCCTTCCGAAGAAAACCATGCCAGGGATTTTTACACCTGAAAAAATAAATCCATTGCCCTCCGGCTGGCATGGTACCGATCTTGGTGTTGCACCTTTGGAAGATAGTGAAAAACCATGTAGAGGTATACTGTTCATCGAGATGGCTCCGCGGTAACGTGTGAGGCTCGGATTCTGGGGTGGGCTCGATTCACAATGGCCAGCCACTCTAAATATGGGTTTTTGTGGTTTTCCCAGGTTGACATAGGCAAATGCCGTAGTGGGTGTTCTATCACGGATTTCCTCTCTCCCTCATTCCCTCTCATTTCATTTCCCTTTTAAGTTCCGGGACTATGTTTGGGTCGGTTCGGGCAGATGACGCAGAGGCTTGCGATTCCTCTCGGCGCTGCTTGGGGCATGCCGTCGAGTCTCCACTGCTGGCTTGTGTTTCCCCGGTCCCACTAGAGGGACATCTCCATGTGGCCAGATGGACAAGTAAAGAACTCTTAGGAAAGTCTACGCGTCTCTTTCGACTTGCGCCGGCCTCTCTCTGCAACCCATACGTGTCCTGTGGTTTCCCCACCACATCCGTTCCTCCCGGAGGTGTAAGTACAAAAGATCCATTGGGGTCGAGGTGCTGGGTGTCCCTTCCGTTAACTGGTCCTATTCTATGCTGTTCACACACACATCATTTACCAAAGTTTTGTTTTGGATTCAGGGGTCTCAAAATATGTATTTCTGGTTAAATCTCTACATCAAATTTTAGTGTGGAATGCAATACTTCCTCTTATCTACTGTATGCAGGTAGATGGCAGAGAAAGCAGTAAACCACAAAGAAGATAGCTGAATAAATTGTTTAGGGCTTCAATATTAATTGCGAGATTTTTGTTGTCGGTGCAGCAGCATTTTATGGTATACTACAGCCTCACAGACACGACATTCAAGAAAGAAAGGAAGAAATAAAAAAGGATGTTCTTGCCCTGTTTGGAGAGATTCTTGTTCGCAGAAAATGCCATCATGTTTCTCATAGTGTTACCTGGATCTCATTAAGGAGGCCAACTACATCACAATTAAGGTCACACACATTATCCTCCTACAATGCAGCATAGTGAATTCGCTGGCAAGAGCTAAGCTAACACCATATTTTTTTGTTAACCCTAAAAGAACTAGTGAGATGGCTCGCTTTCGGGAGGTCCGGTGTTCGATTCCCGTCTACTGCCCAATCTGAACTTGGGTTTTTCGTGGTTTTTGGTGGTTTGTAAGTGAATGGCAGTGCAGTGGAGTTAAGGGCCCGTCGACAACTAGGTCATTTGGGTCCCATATAAAAACCAAAAAAAGCTTAAAAGTTGTCGAGCTAAAAACGCAGAAGAATAAGTTAAAAACGAAATAGCCATAAGACCACAAATGAGGTTAAAATAGAATAAAATCCAGGACTAAAACGCGACGGTAAAATGAAATAAAATCTAGGCTAAAAAGACTAAAAACCTTCAAAACTAAAATGCAAGTTACACTTGTGTAAAAAACGCGATTTTGGCAACGAACCGCAGGGTCTGCCTTACAGCCACTGGGACATCGCCTAAAACTGAGGACAGTGTAAAAACCAGGCCAAAAAACTTGACGATCACGGGCGTATCTCGGACAATCAAAGAGAACATGTGACACGGTAAGTGGCACATCACACGCCGTACAGACAAGGGCCGGGGCACCACGTAGAAGATGTGTGGCGCGTGTATGCCCGAATCTTAGGCGAGTCAGAACTACTTCTGACCGCCGCGATTCCTTGCAGGAAGTGGACCAGGGTTGTACGGTGTCTTTGAGTGTCCGGAGTTGGGTGCCAGCCAGTGCCTCCCATGATTGCTGACAAGCTGAAAACAGAGGACAATGGAAGTACCGCCGAATATCCGTAGAAGGCACAGTTTCGGTGGAAAACTCCGGCAAACGGCATGCGGCCTTATTGCCAGGAATTCCCACATGGCCTGGAACCTATGTAAAAAGGTACTGGTATCCGCGACAGATCAGCCGAGATAAAAGTGTTTGTATTTTTAAAATCAAGGTGGAGGAGCCTATAAACTGTTGCAGGCCCTGGATGGTGCTAAGAGAGTTGTAGCAAATAATAAAACGGCCTGCGACAAACGTGGATATAAGAAGCAAGAAAGAAAAGATGGCAAACAGCTCGGCCGTAAAAACTGAACTGGCGTCTGGAAGGCGATATTTGTGAGCCTCGCCGTTACAGATGAAACTGCACCCTGTGCTGCCATTCACATGGGAACCATCAGTAAATACCGGAGAACAGTTCCGGTAACGGTCTAGGATCGCGGAGAAGAGCTGACGAAACACCCGCTGCGGGGTGGTGATTTTGGCATTACCCGAAAGCTCTACATCAAACCTGGCACGTTGGCGTAAGTGAATCCTGGAGTGGTTTCTCATCTATCATAATTTCCTTTTTTCACTTCCACTTCTTTCTGTCTCCTCGTCTTTTAAGTATTCTTCTAGGTTTCGTGGCGTATGGCGGTGCCGAACAGACAGCTCGGTTGCTCAAAGGAAAGAGTGCTCCCTGTGGATACTGAGATGTTTGGTTAATGGGTCATTCATTGCCCTCTAGGAGTGGGACCTGGAATTATTAGGAACTTCCACGCCAGTCTGCCTGCAGCCTCCTATGATTCCTTCACTTCATTCCTTCCTCCTTGAGGTGGTAGCCGCAATAGATCTACGAAGGTCTAAGTATGCGCTATATGTAGCCAAAAGATCTTAGAGCTCGAAACTAAGCTTGAATTTCATAAAACCTCTCTTACAGTATAAAGAGACGTAGCATATTTAATATTATATTACAAACGACAAATGAAATAAAATAAAATTAGACATAAAGAAAAACGGAGATAGTTTAGAACGGAAAGTATTGTATGTCGACGTCCAACCAACATCTAGGATCTAGGATAAGTGAATGTTAGTGTGACATTCAGGGCTAGAACAGAAGTGACTGAAGAAATAAATAGAAATTTTCATGTGTTACATTCACATGCCTTTCTCTAACCAGGTTTCAAAAAATTGCTACAAAAGTTTATTGTTCCAGCTATTTCGTGCTAATCGGGATAAACATTTGCAGAAATAGTTTCATTACGTATTTCCTTGTAATTAAAGGAGGATAAGGGAATACCGTACGCTTAAGGGATAGTCAAATACTTTAAGAACGGGTCGCTATGTGATGATTTCAAAATTTCGTTCTCCTTCCATGATCACGAGAAGAAACAAAATCTGATGTATTACACTCACATGACTTTCTCTACTCTTGTACAGACTATTTTTACAAACGCTTATTCTTCATCTACTTCATGTTAATCGAGATATCGAAATGTTAATCTTATTGCTAATTTTCTTGTAGATGCAAGGGGAATTGGTAGGCTTTAAGCGATAGTCAAATATTTTAAGAGCTGGTTGCTATGTCGAGTATTCCATTCTATTTGCATTACCAGGACAAAAAAAAAATGAATAACGAACTTCCATTTGAGAAAGAGTAAGTATTGGAAAATTTAAAGGAATAACAAGCAATATCTCGAAAATGGTTCAATCAACAACAAAAATGTATATTTTATAAATTGTGTATTTTAACGCGATCTACATTTTTGTGTAGTAAAATTCTCTTATGGTTTACCAGTTATGCAAAAGTCGTTCACAATGAAGAATACTTTTAGAGACATTCCCAGAAAATTCAAGATATACATTTTATTTCTCACGAAAGTATCTTAAATACATGATATTTTAATCAAAATCGATAGAGCTATTTTTGAGATAATTAAAATTTTCGAAAAATGTTCCATGTGAAGGGTAATCTGGGGTGGGGGAATTTTCTTGAAAACCTTCATGTCGCATCTCTGGAAGATACTGAACCTAAATACCAAGTTTGGTGTTTATTCGACTGTTCGTTTCTGAGTTATGCCGTTCACAGACACACACACACAGAGACAGACACACACACGGACATGTTTCCAAAAATGCTTTCTTTTGGATTCAGGGGGCCTCAAAACATATATTTCCGGTGAAATCTCGGTATCGAATTTTTGGGTGGAATACAATACTTCCCCTATTTAGTATACATAGTAGAGAAAGTAAAAAAGTGATTTTTCAGTTAAATAAGTATAAACAGTTCAAGCAAATAATAAAGAATATCTCTGAAATGGTTAATTCCTTGTCTATTAGTTGCATATTTACCGTATTTATCGATAGTGTTGTCAATTCTTGTGAATGAAAAGTCACAGCACAAAACTCAAGCTGTTTCTTAACTAACCTTATTTGTGCTAGAAAATTGCTTAAAATGTTAGAATATTGTCTGACTTATTCCGAATAAAGATAGAAATTAGCGAATGGAGAGACATGGAAAATCCATGAATAGTATTTCACTCTATAGAGCTACTACTGCCATTCAAATGCTTTATATGTGCTTTTATACACCATTAACATTTTTGGAAATCTCAAGTATCAAGACTTTCCGGATCTCTTTTTATGAAAGTATTAATAATATAATTTTTACTTTCTATACTACGTGTAGTAAGTAGGGAAAGTACTGTATTCCACCCACAAATTCGATACTGAGATTTCATTGGAAATACATGCTTTGAGGCCCACTGAATCCAAAGAAAAGCATTTTTAGAAAAAAAAGCCGGCGCACGTGCGTGTGTGTGTGTGTCTGTATGTTAACACATAACTCACAACACAAAATACGGTTATAAGCACCAAACTTGGTATTTAGATGCGGTACTTTACTAGGATGCGACACGAAGATTTTCAAGAAAATCCCTCACCCTAAACTACCTCTTACATGGAACATATTTCGAAATATTTGATTTTCCAAAAAGTAGTTTTCATGATTTTGGTTAAGGTACAATGCATTAAGGATATTTAAGGTATAATGCATTAAGGATATTTACTTGAGAATTGACATTTATACCTTGAATAGCCTGAGAAGTCAACTTCTGTTGGGAGATACTTTGTAGAATCTTATACAACTGCTAAACATTAAGCAATAGACGAAAACGCAATACAGAAAAAAACCTCATGTGTTGCAATCACATGACTTTCTCTACTCTTGTACAAACTGTTTTTACATCTACTACATGTTAATCGAGATAAAAATTTGCAGAAATTATCTTCTTGCTAATTTTCTTATAGGTACAAGGTGAATATGAAAATACAGTAAGCATTAAGCATTCTTTCAAGAACTGGTCGCTATGTGGTACATTTCATTCTCTTTGCATGTCTAGAACATTAAAAAAATCAATATATTCTCATTTGAGAAAAAGTATAAGTATCGGAAAATTCAAATAAATATCAAGGAATATCTCGAAAATGGGCCACTCTACATAAAAAACTTAATATGCCAAAGTGTGTGTTCTAACGAGATCTAATTTTTTTGTACAGTAACATTTTATCTATCTCCTACGGTTTAGCAGTTATGCAAAAGCTATTCAGAAAGAAGAGGAATTTTGGGGAAGTTCCCAGAAAATTCGAGATATCATTTCATTTGCCATGAAAATATCTTAAACATCCAGCATGTTAATAAAAATCATTAGAGGCATTTATGAGAAAGTCAATATTTTTTAAAAAATTTCCATGTAAAGGGTCTATCTGGTTGGGAAATTTTCTTGAACATTTTAGTGTAGCATCCCTGGAAAATACTTAACTCAAATACCAAGTTTGGTATTCATCCGATTTTTCCTTTTGGGTTATCTATGTTATTCACAGACACACATGCGCATGTTCCAAAAAATGCATTATTTGGACCCAGGGCGCCTCAAAGCATGTATTTTCGGTGAAATCTCGGTATGGAATTTTTGGGTAGAACGCCATACTTCCTTTATTTACTATACGTAAACAGTACGGAAAGAAAGAAACGGCTAAAAGCTGAATTCTACCAAACACAAATATAGAGTAGCTCTCAGCTGTTTAGAAATAGGACAATCATCGTTGCATTGTTCGTCTGTGTAGGCTTGAAACATTATAGGGAACGCTAAAACCTGCGAGTAGTTTTTGCTAGCCAAAAATTTAATCATCATTGTTAAAAAGACTGCGATGAAAGCAGAAGACAATTCTACTATTCTGAGGGGAAAAAGCGCAAAATTATAAAGAAAATGCAAAGAGAAACCCAGTTTCGCATAGAAAATTCGCTCTCCGAAATTGAAACACTGATTGGAAAAAGGAAAAACAAGTCCACCTTGTACAGAAATGAGCTGAGGTTTAAATTTTCTTGCTGATCTATCCAGTCATCAGTTAATGAATGAAGGGGAAAAAATTCGGATAGCACACAGTGCTGAAATATTCATTTAGAAGCTTCTCAGGATTGCTTTTTATCATTATCTATTTTACGCTTCGATATTAACATCATTTTAGGTAGAAAATGCATGGATTTACTTATAAGCACAGTTTTAAACAGTCCGTGTATTCATTAGATAAAAGGTTTCATTTCCTGCAGCTATACAATCCCATATAGCGTCGACACGAAGGAAACCATACTAATTATTAAATGTTCTGCTAGCGCGAAAAAAAAAATCAATCTCTGGTCGCTGTGAGAGAGGAAAACAAAAGAGAATTCAATATACCTGTATTGTAAAGAATACGTAATATACAACCTTGTAAAATAGCGTAATGGTTAAATTTAATAGTAATTTATGCAACATGTGATTGTGGCACGAGGGAGCGTTTGTGGCACGACCGACTGAGTATCATAATAAAATTATCCTCGAGTGGGTTACAGCATTTTCTGCAATCCTATCGTTATAATTTGTAGGAGACATATCATGAAATAGTTCGTTATTCAGACTTGATATAAGTGAGAACGTCTTCATATTGGGTTATGCCACGTTAGGTTCTCTGCAATTGCATGCATTCCCTTTCTGGGAGAGAAGTGAGCAGGTGTTACGGACTGTGATGTAGCGTATTATTAACACAACGTGGTAAATAATTACAAATCCAGGTATTAACGATTGCATATTTAATATTGGAAAGTTTTTTCTATCTTCATTACTCAGAGAAAGGAATATCACAAAAGTTTTCAATTTCTCTCTCTAACCTGTGGTAACTTGGAATAGTATTATTACGTCAATACTATAGCAAATATGCCATTACTATTATTTGCCTGCGTGCAATAATGAACCAATTATGCTCGATATTGAACACAGCAACAACCTGTTAGTAATGGTAGGGTTACACAGAATAAGTTGCTACATTTTGATATGAACTGCACACACTAGCTTAAGGTATCGTGATGTAGCTAAGCTCCTCTGTTATCGGTAGAAGGCGCCAAATGATCAACTGGCTAGATGGAGAAGAGATAATTTGACGGGATAGTGTTCTCACACAACATAAACGATAACGGGATTGTTCTAGAATTTTCTTGCTCTCCGTTTCCAGAACATTCTCGAAATTTGTGGAAAATCCCAGCGGCTGTATAAACCGACATGTTCACGAATGAGCCAGTCAGTGAGTACGTTTCTACTGTGACAAAAAGTTATGTTTACCACTCTTGTGACGTGCAGTGAATGGTACTACTGCAAAAGATTAGAGACGCCTTGTGTTCGATTCCCCAGTGATTAGTGAAATGACTATGTGAACTCAAAAGTCGCAGTGAGTGAAGTGGCAGCGAGAACTTCGTGAAGTGACAGTGAAAGTCGCAGTATTGTAACAAATGAGAACACCAATTACTGCAAAAACACACTTTATTTTTCACTAGGCACTCAAAGTAACACAAACTCAGTAACTTTGTCACACACTCGTATATACAACTGGTCCGTCGAATCAAATCACAACTGAACTTCTGAGCTGCACGACTCACAGCTCACAACTAAACTGCACTGTCCACTTTTAACTTCTTCACTTCTAATAGCATTCAACTCAACATTCCACTGCCCGTCCTGGCAGAGCGGCCGCTTATAAAGGTCCCGCATACAATGCGGAGCCTTCGAGAACAAGAACCTACCAAAACATGCCGGAAAAGAGCTTCCGACGGCACATAAAGGGTCTTTTTATTCCTCACTCCTATTGTTCCATTGTTTCCGCACTCGCTATTGTTCCGATAGCCGGCTCAAGTCCTCCACCCAAGTACCGGACCGGGCCGGCGGCCCGCAATTTAGCGCCGCGCGCGTAGTCACAGTATTTTGGCAATGTATGCACTTTGAATCTCCATACACATTTTGTACAGAGAAGAACGAATCTTAGAAGATCCCTATAGGCATGAAAGGGATACAACAAGAAAATTGAAAGGCAGATATTGCTTGGAAATAAAGAGAAATAGATAGAAAGAGGCATGAAACGGTAGTTTGCAGAAATCTGGAAAAATCTATAGTCCCTTGTGCACCGAAGCAAGCTCAAGGTATCGTTCTATAATAGAATTAAGACAAAACTTCAAAGTATCAAATAGAACAATAATTCAGTTTTATATGAATATGCTGCAACAATTAAGAATGGGAATTTTTGTTTCTGATATTATGCATGACCAAACTTCTTAATAGTTACCGCAAATAAGGAATTTTAGTTTGTCTCTTTAAGTTGAACCTAATTCAGGCACTAAGGGGTTAAGTTAATGCAATCTGAAACCCATTAAAACCTAGAAATCCTATATTTCTAATTCTTGTTTTTATTTTATTTACTACCATTTTTCACCTATCTCAAACATTAAAACATTACAGTAAATTTAATATTTAACAATTGTAATTCATCGGACCTGTTATTACTTAAATACTTCTGCTAATGGATATTATTCGTTACGTCGCATTTGCTATGCACGTTTTAACATTTCCATAGACTGGAAATGATCACGAAGAATTTTCATACCAACCTTCTTAAAACAGGCATCAAAAGGCCTCTCCTAAATGTCCTGCACATTATTGTTGGATACAGAGAGAGAGAGAGAGAGAGAGAGAGAGAGAGAGAGAGAGAGTAGACATCCCTCTCAAGTTAAAGTAACTTCAGCATACTTAGCATAAAATATTGTCTGGAGCTCTGGTGTAATCATAAAAGCAAACTAGTAATATTATATGCTTTCTCTTCTGTAGCGAAATGATTCAGGCTATTACGAAGTGGTATAGTTATTTATTTATTTATGATTATTACGAAACGAGCATATGCAGTTACGTAGTTTTGAGATTCGGGAATCGAACCGAGACGATTATGGTGTAGAGTAAGTCGTCAGCTTACAACAGAGCAGAAAGATGAAAAATGCCCATATTAGGGTATACTTATAGTTGGGGTACTATGGTTCATGTCCGTGTTGTCTCATCTAGCTTGCTCGTACTTTCCGAAACAAGAACATTAAAAGTGAAATCGCCTTTTGGTTCCTTTAAATATGACATACATCCTAACCAGCTCTACCCTGATTTCCAAAACGACACATTTCATTGAACTTTCAGTTTACTTCTACGAAATGCAGCAGAAATCAACCTTCAATTTTTAAATAAAACGAAACGTTTAAATATATGTAAACAAACCTAATATATACCTCTGTACAAGCTTAAAACTTCAGAACAACAAACATTTTTATTAAAATGGCTTGTTTAATTCATAGCTTCAGATTTTCATATCTTCAAGAGCGCATGGAAATTATCAAGAAGGGTTTAATTAAACTCTTAAAACTCTAATTACAGATAATTTAAACTGAGTCGTTACTTGTTAATTCCCATCACATTAGCGGTAGATCATGATTGCCAAGGCTCATATATAGGTAGAACTAAAAGGAATTTAAAAATAAGACTAAGTGAACATCAAGGAAATATAAAACTGAAACAAACAGATAAATCAGCAGTAGGCAACCATTTTTAGTACAGTAACCATGAAATAGGACAAGAGATAAAACTACCAAAACCTATACAGTTTCCTTCACACTTGGAAATTTGGGAAAAGATTTTTATTCATCTCAACATTAAGAATGCTTTGGATTTAGAAATACCGCCTACAGATTCCTTAATGCAGCCAATCCAATCAGATTACAAGAGAGAAGAAAGAAGACAGATGAGTTCCCAACCTTCACTACAGATGGCAACAAATCCAACACCACTAGTTTCCAATTCTTCACAACAGAGGGCAGAAGAATCGTCTAATGAAATACTTCTTGGGGTTAGGGGAGAGAACGCGTCGCTAGTCGGCCGAAGCTGATGATGGGAGAAACATATCTTCCGAAAGCGCTCCTTAGTTAACATCTAGCGCTAATGCGATGGGAATTAACAAGTGACGACTCAGTTTAAATTATCATATGATAACATTACAATAAAATGTACTTCTGTTCATTATAATCTCTAATTACAGGTTAAAAAATAAATTCCATTTGCATTTCCATTTAAGGGGAATGATTTTTAGATGCTTTCGAACAAAAATGTTTTATGAGACATCTTCAAATCCGGTGGTTAGTATACAAACGGATACCAAGCGGGATGGCTCAGGCGATAACGTCTGCGGCCTGCATTCGGGAAATCAGGGGTTCGATTCACACGGCCGACCTTCCTGAACCATGGATTTGTTCTGGGGTTTCTCTGGGTCGCCAGGCGAATGCCCGAATTTCTTGTCGCTCCATTTCATCTCAATTCTCATTTAACTTCGCCTTTCATCTGCTTGGTTTATTTCAGGGTTGCAAGTGTTAGCGGGAGGTCTCGGTGTGCATGGCACGGGAAAAGGATGCTCTGAGGAAACCTTCGTCCCCGAACTGCGAGCAATCCCCGGGTCCGAGGCCCTCCAGGGATGTGTAGGCCTATAAGGGGAGGGGGCAGGCTGCACCAGACAGTACCCGGGAGTTTAAATCTGTAAACTTTAGGAAACCTGCCCTCTGCCTGTTGTATCTGCTGGTCCGACCGCCCTCTGTCTCCTCTCACCTCATACCCCCCTCCCGGGAACGCCCCGTCAGTGGCCTAGCACAATAGATCTCCGTAAGTCAAGGTGCTAGGTTCTCCTTCGCTTCTAGTCCTATCCTATACAAACAAATTGCTCCGAGGTAAAGTGCCTGGCTCGTATTCGAGTGGTCCTAGGTTCGATTTCAGTCTGCGCCCACAATGACCTTGGTTTTTTCGTGGTTTTCTCCGGTCGTTATGCCAAGCCTGGTATGATTTCTGATCTACCATTCCTTTCCATCATTTCCCTTTCATTTCGATTCTTTCTTGTCCTTCAGGTGCGCTTCTAGATGTTGTGACTTATGGTGGTGTCGGACGGATGGCGAGGATTCTTGCACAAGGAAGAGAGTACTCCCCATGGACACTAGTGGGCTGCTTGACCGAAGGGTTGTTCATGACCTTCTCTAGACAACTCAAAGAGTGGGACAGGTCTTCGAGCCTGGAACTGCGAGGCCTGTCTTTGTGGCCTGTCTTCCTGCGGCCTGCAGCCTCCTGTAGTTCCTTCACTTCATCCCTTCCTCCTAGAGCTTGGTATTTACAGTGGATCTATGTAGGTCGCAGTATGCGAGGTGTCCCCCTCATTTATAACCTATGACCTATAGTATACAAACAACAAATAGTTTATTGCGATGGAAGCCTATAAAATATTTTTAAAAAATCCGACACTAGGAAAGGAGTGTACGAGTTATATTGCGTCCAGCGTGCACATTAGTGAAATCAGGTTTGACACTATATAAAATCCATAATTCAGAATCGTTTGCTTAAAGCAAGTAAAGGAGTGTACGACACGGAAAGGAGTGTACGAGTTATATTGCGTCCAGCGTGCACATTAGTGAAATCAGGTTTGACACTATATAAAATCCATAATTCAGAGTCGTTTGCTTAAAGCAAGTAGGATATAAGTTAAATTTGCGGTTTTACCCAAACCAGAGCTTCTTCAAAATGCATGCAGTAGCTAGTGACACCCGACATCAGTTTAACTCCCTTAAGTGTCAAACTAACTGCTCTTTACCTCTGCTTTGGAAGTTCCTGGCTAATATGCGAAAACTAATTTTTGAGAAAATAATGAAAAGTGAACGTGGTAGCGAGTATCCTATTACGGAATTTCGCATCTATCTTATTTAAATAAAAATATGAACTACGCTAAGTGCATGTACATAAAAGTTCTGCTTGTTCCCACTGCAAGAAATACAATACTTTTCGAAATACCACAACTTCGTGAAATACTACATATGGAAGCCATGATAAACAGATATTCTCAACAATTAGAATAGCAGAAATAAGAAATCACAAACCGAGCAAGGTGGCACCGCATTATGGAGGTCTCGGGATTGATTCCCGGTTACCACCCACTCTTGACTAATGTGTTTTTTCGGGGTTATCCCGGGTAATAAGGCGAATACTGGAGTGCTTTCTTTGAGCCCTCGATTTTCCTGTCACTCCATTTCGTTCCATTCATCTTTCACCCCGTTAGGTCTGTTTCACGGGGGGGGGGGGAGTGTCGGCGACGGTGTTTCAGTGCAAGGGAAAAAGATGCTCTCTGTGAACTGTGAAACTTTCTCCGTCCTTCGGCTTTTGCTGGTTGCCGGGAGTAACAGGACCGCCCCTTTGGAGTGGCTGTTGGTCTCCCTATATGGGGGCGGGGATCCATGGTCTGCCTGTCCGAATGTTGGGGAACCTCATCTGGAAAATGTAGGGACGATGGCATTGATGTGCCGCCAGTTCTGGTTACAGCCACCCGGTGTCTCCTCCCTCTCGGGGCACCCCCGTGTGGGGCATAGGTACAACATCCTCACTGGAGCAGTGCCGAGTCCCTTCCAATAATCAGGAGGGAAAAGAATTATAAAGGATACGAACATTTGAACCGAGTAGTGAGAAAGTCTGGTTAGAGGTCCAGCGCAAACATGCATTTAAGTAATTTATATTATACGACATACTCAAATTGTTAAATTTTACTTTAGACCCTGAAATATGTTTTCTTTAAACAAGATACGTAAATTGTGCTTTTGAATTCCAAACCTATGCGAGTTAGGTCTAAACTTTAGGGCATTGAAACCAGACTAATTTATATTTGCAACAATAATCGGAATATATTTACTTTAAGGAGCGTTGGTCAGCTATGCAGTTTGATCTGTAGTTAAGCGGATTAGCATGGCAGTAGTGGTAAATGAGGAGGTATAATGAAATGCCTTTATTCAAAGAAGGACAGAAAGTGCTGGAGATAGCATTTAACTGTAGATATACTTTTCAGAAGGTTACTCGTGTAGCTGTCGAGCTTTATATCAACGTTAGTGTTTATTTTATTCAAATTCTCCACCTAATATTCTCGTGAAATTAATAAAATCTTATTTGTTTATTGATTTAACACGATTCGATAATTAATTATTTTACACGAAAATTATTATAGATATTGTGACTTTGTCCCGGAGTTTTTTTAACTGTCACTTCTCTAAGTTATCAGTGTCATTGTTAAATTGTTTTGGCTAGTGCAAATTTCACTGGAACTTCACCAATTTTCCTAACACTTCACTAATGTGAACTAGTTCAACGTTCCTATCACTGCACTAATGTGAACTAGTTCAACGTTACTATCACTTCACTAATGTGAACCAGTTCAACGCTACTATTACTTCCCTTCTTCGTGACGTAGCCTCTTCCGGACGGTTCACTCGTTGGGGAGACAAATAGATCACCTCCAAAATCCCTCGCTCCGGAGTACCCGCTGCACGCCACAGCAGTCACCACAAACTGGCTCGGAGAATCGCACTTGATGCCTCAACTTAAACGCCAACTCGCTCACTCACTGACTGATCAACGCAACTTGCTGACTAACTGCGAGAATTCTCGCATATATAGTCAGTGGAATACTCCAAAGAACGTTCTATAACTATTTCAATACACGATCTAGAGGAGGGGGATATAAACTTTCAGAAAACTCCGGTTATCTGCCAATAAAGTGCTCGGTGATTGCAGTGGCCAACGGTACTTACAGTTGTTTATTCCAACTCCCCGCGACCCTCCCAATTGGGCCTTAGCCATTGAGTCAAAATATATACTATGTGATCAAAAGTATCCGGACACCCTCACAAACAAATGTTTTTATCTTAGGTGCATTATGCTGCCACCTGCTGCCTGGTACTCATTATCCCCGACCTCAGTAGTAATTAGACATCTTGAAACAGCAGAATAGGACGCCCTGTGTAACTCACGGACTTCAAACTGGTCAGGTGGTTGGGTGTTACTTGTGTCAGAAGTCTGTACGCGATATTTCCACAATCCTAAAATCCCTAGGTCCACTGTTTCTGATGGGATAGTTAAGTGGAAACGTGAAGGGATATGTACAGCACAAAAGTGTACAGACCGACCTCGTCTGTTGACTGACAGAGACCACCGACATTTGAAGAGGGTCGTAAAGAGTAATAAGCCGACATCTATCCAGACCATCATACAGGAATTCGAAATTGCATCAGGATTCGTTCCAAGTACTATGACAGTTAGGCGTGAGGAGAGAAACCTTGGATTCCATCGTCGAGCGGCTGCTTATAAGCCACATATCACGCAGGAAAATGTCAAACGACGACTCGCTTGGTGTAAGGAGCGTCAACATTACACGATTGAACAGTGGCAAAACGTTGTGTGGAGTGAAGAATCACGGTACACAATATGGCGATCCGATGGCATGGTGTGGGTATGGCGAATGCCCGGTGAACATCACCTGCCAGCGTGTGTAGTGTCAACAGTGAAATTTGGAGGAGGTGGTGTTATGGTGTGGTGGTGTTTTTCCTAGAAGGGGCTTGCACCCCTTGTGGTTTTGCGTGGCACGATCACAGCGCAGACATACATTGATATTCTAAGCACCTTCTTGCTTCCCACTGTTGAAGAGCAATTCGGGGATGGCGATTGCATCTTTCAACACGATCGAGGCACCTGTTCATACTGCTCTGCTGTGTCGGAGTGGTTACACGACAATAACATCCCTGTAATGGACTGGTCTGCACAGAGTCCTGACTTAAATCCTGTAGAACACCTTTGGAATGTTTTGGAACGCCGACTCCGTGCCAGGCCTCACCGACCTACATAGATACCTCTCCTCAGTTCCGCACTCCGTGAAGAATGGGCAGCCATTCCCCCAAGAAACCTTCCAGCACCTGATTGAAAGTATGCTTGCGAGAGTGAATGCTGTCATCAAGGCTAAGGGTGGGCCAACACCATATTGACTTCCAGCATTACCTGTGGAGGCCGCCACGAACTTGTACGTCATATTTAGCCAGGTGCCCGGATACTTTTGATCCGATAGTTTATTTGATATTGTAATAATTTATTAGAACAATACAAGGAGAAGTAATTTAGAACACAAATGTGCATGTTTTGCTTACAATTAGTTATTAAGTATAGGTTTGCCCTCTATCAGCGCCATAACGGCGGGAAGTGCAACTCTAAGGTTTCGCGCTTATATGTGGCTGGCAATAGAGCTACAAAAAACGGGTATATGGCACACGTATTATTTTGTTGGCTAAGCACTAGTGCAACTGAGAAATATTTATTAGTCTGGTTGTGGTGCAGTTGCTTTTCGCCTCTAGGGTAGTGCTTTATATTTCTCGCTTGCATTAAGGCAAGCCGAGGTTTGCGAACTGCCAAGGATTTCGACAGACATATATCGTCTTCCCATTAATGTTTGTTATGTGTTAATTTGCGTGTGCGTGTATTGCGGACTTTGGCTAAATGGCAATTCTTTTGCAATTAATAGGAAAGTTTCTCAAGTAACATATTCTATTGGCTTGATGTGAATAATACGTTTACTTATTTGTAATTTGCAGTTGAACAGTACTGAAATTTTATTTACTTTTCAATTGTCGTATTATTATTATTATTATTATTATTATTATTATTATTATTATTATTATTATTATAAGACAAAAACCTTCTAAGAAATAGAAGTTGTGCAATGGGCTTTAACTCATCCACGGAAAACTTTGTTTACTCATAAGCTCCAAAGGAAAGCCAGAATGATAAGTGGCAATAGCTGTTATTACCTATGGCTCAGAAATATAGGCCACGAACACCAGCTATAAAGCTAGAATAAAATAAACAAATTAAATTTCTCGGATCAATAGCTGGATATACAAGAAAAAAATGGAAACGATGAAATAAGACGGCAGGCAAATATTGAAGAGCAAAACAGTTTAATGTCAAAACGTAGAGGAAACTGGAAACAACATGTAGAAAGAATACCAAGAGCAAAATACCTAAAGCTACCTTAAATTATCGACTCCAAGGAAGACCCAAAAAGAGATGGTTGGTACAGGAATTTGGAGCCGGAACAGGTTAAGATAAACGATACCGTGCAGTAAAAGAAGATTATACAATTAATATATGAGTGTCCCTCCATCCCTAATTGTTGTCAAATGTTACATTATATTCTTAAGTTTCAAATTAATATGTTATTCTTGAGCATAAGTATGTAATAGCAATTTAATATATTATAGATGTGACATTTCAATGATATTACTTTCTCTACTAGGTATAGTAAGTAGGGGAAGTATTGCATTCCAACCAAAAATTCGATACCGTGATTTCACAGGAAATACATGTTTTGAGGTGCAGTGAATGCATATAAAGCATTTTTGGAAACATGTCGGTGTGTGTCTGAACAGCATAACTCAGAAACGAACAGTCATACCAACACCAAACTTGATATTTATGTTTAGTATCTTTCAGAGATGCGACACGAAGGTTTTCAAGAAAATCCCCCACTCCAGACTACCCTTTACATAAAACATTTTTCGAAAATTTTAATTCTCTCAAAAATGCCTAACGATTTTGATTAAAGTATCATATATTTAGGATACTTTCATGACAAAATGTATATCTTGAATTTTCTGGGAATGTCTCCAAAAGTATTCTTCATTGTGAACGACTTTTTCATAACTGGTAAACAATAAGAGATAGACAAAATTTTACTGCACAAAAGTGTAGATCGCATTAAAATACACAATTTATGTCATATACGTTTTTGTTGCTGATTGAACCATTTTCGAGATATTGCGTGTTATTCCCTTAAATTTTCCAATGCTTATACTTTTTCTCAAATGGGAATTCGTTGTTCTTTTTTTTTTTTTGTTCTGGTGATGCAAAGAGAATGCAGTACTCCACATAGCAACCAGCTCTTAAAATATTTGACTATGGCTTAAAGCTTACCAATTCCCCTTGCATCTACAAGAAAATTAGCAATAAGATTAACATCTCGTAATCTCGATTAACATGAATCATATTGAGAATAAGCGTTTGTAAAAATAGTGTGTACAAGAGTACAGAAAGTCATGTGAGTGTAACACATCAGATTTTTTTTTAATGATAATTCATATAGGTTGAAAATTGCTAAGAAATTGTACATACATATATCACTTATAACGGGCGTGAACATAATTTCAAAGTCAATCAGTACGAGGTTAGCAAAGCTTATTTGTACATCTGTAGTACGAGGATGCTTGTAATTAATCCCACGAGTACCGCCTTGTGGTTGATAATTATTGGAAGAAAGTCAAGGTTCAAGGTAAACAACTCATCCACACTTCTCTTATCAGATGTATATTTTATACTTATATGTTTTTAAACTTTAGGTCCCTATATTGGTTTCCATACTTCATGTTTAAACTGGATTTAAACGTCCTACAACTGAGCAAATTGTCCTCGTGCTAATGTATGGGGCTCGCAATTGGAAGGTCCCGGGCTCAATTCCCATCCTGTGCCCATACTGACCTGGGTTTTTTCGTGTGTTTCCTCTGGTCGGTAGGCGAATGCTGGGGTGGTTTCTCATTTACCTCAATTTCCTTCCCCTTCTCGTTTTTAAGTGCACTTTAGGTTTTGTGTTGTGATGCTTCTTCCAAGGAAGACACCAGAGGGTGCCTGGTCGCACGGGTCGTCCATCGGCTTCTCTGAGTGGCTCCAGTAGTGGATCGGGTCTTTGAACCAGGAAATATTAGGGACTTCTGCGGTTTTGTGGCCAGTCTGTCTATGTTCTGTAGCCTCCTGTTGTTCCTTCATTTCATCCCTTCCTGTTGAGGGTGGTGGCCACAACAGATATTTCCGTAGGCCGCAGTGGCAAGGTGTCCTCAGCCGTTGTCCTTTGTACACCCTATACTCTTATGCTCCTTCAGATTTGAAATAATCCTTGACGCTGTGTCTATTTAATGCATGGTTTTGTTGTTTTCAGTTTTATAGTCAAGATTTAAATATTTCATCGTTTTGTCATACTGTTAGAATAATGCCTTTTGAACACTACAACATTTTTGTGATATTTTAAAGCATATTTTTGTGTTCAAATTGTAAATATGAACCTTAGCATGTCATTTACAAAATGTTAGGACAATTACATTTCTTAAATGTAAGCCTTGCTTTGTGATTGATTATATGTCCAGAACTGTTTCACTAACTTCGCCTAATGTGTGGCAGTGTATTTGTTGATTCAGTTCGTAGTTTTCCCCTCCCATCAACTTGTTTCCACTTATGAAATTTATTAAGGTAGGTGCATGCTGAAATATTATTTGCCACCCCACCTATGAGTAATGCACTATTTTGAGTACGGCTACAAATAAAGCTGAAACAAGTCGACTAATGTTCATTGGACCTGAGAGGCACTCCACTGCGGTTACACATTCTGTTGGCGGTGACTACAAACAGAAATCAATAGCATTATGTTGCCTACACACAACTAGAGCCAAGCAAAAACAAACCGGATGGATGTTCCTGCAATTATTTGAAAACATGTCTGTGGCCGAGACTCCCATTTGTTCTACAAGCCACTATATTGTGCAGCACTACATTGACTGCCTCGTGTACCCCGCCCTCAAAACTCTCCGACGCTGGAACAAGAAGCAATGCGAACTAAATGTATTTTTATCCGCATTGTTTTTCTTTGTTTTCCAACAGGTGAATACCAGACAAGCGGAATGTACCTGTATTTAACATAACGTTTAGATTGTTAGGATATGGGTATAAGCTCTTTCAAAAGTATTTTTAAAAATTAATGTGTAATAAACCTAATAGTATTGTAGTCAACACTGTGTTGTCAATTAAGAGCATTTTGATATTATTCGTCCTTTTACATGAACTATATTTACCATTTTACAACACAAGTTATTCGATACTGTAGCCAAATTTTTAAAAGGCAGAAATGGATGTAACATTAGTGTATACGGAATGAATTTTGTGCTGAAAAAAACGCATTTTTAAAAAATACATTTTCTAGCCCTTTGAAGTTTTCCAATAAATTGGTAGGTATATAAATTATAAAGATATAACTACTAAGTAGGTTCCAAAAGTTTCCCGACTGAATTCTCTTTTTTAAAGTTATAAAAATAGAACATTTCTGCTACTGTTTAACATATTATCCTTTATTTCAATACGCTTTTTACATCAGCACCACATCATTGGAACTCTCATGTCTTTCAAAAAGTAATCTGGCTCTTTATCGGCTAAATGTCCCATTGCAGCAGCTTTCACTTAATTACCATTATCATCACCAAATTTCCTTACCTGAAGATCATTCTTCAGTTTGTAGAAGAGCTAGTAGTCACTGGGGGTTAGATTTGTACTTTGGGGTGGATGGTCAATCTCATATTCCTTTACTGCAGCCTTCGGAATTGTCGTGTGTACTAGAGCATTGTCTTGGAGACAAACATTACGTGACAACCTTCCTAGTCTCTTTTGTTTGGAGTAGCGCAATTTCTCCAAAAGTGAAACACAATATTGTGCGTTCATAGTGGTATTCCTTTCTTTGAAATCATCACGGTGAATCCCTCTGGAATCCCAGAAGATTTGCCGACATTACCTTCTTTGTGGATTGAGGATTGAGTGATCTTTGGAATTCTTGTCGGAGCTTCACCTGGTTTATGTCATTCAGGAGATTATCTTTTGGATAGAGGACCACTATAAAGAACCATACTTTCATCCCCTATAACAATGCATTTAATTTTTTTCTTTCTGGTTGCCACGGCAACACTTAAAACACCTGGTGCAAGAAGCCACGCGCTGCTCTTCTGAACTAAAGAGAGAAGTCCCACACCCATCTTGCACTGACCAGTTTCATGTGCAAATTATCATGAATGATCCCAAACACTGTTGTTTTAGATAGCCCCAATCTTGCTGCCTGTCATTCAACACTTCACCTTCAACAATAACGATGTTTTCCTGCCACCACGTCAACAGGTCGGCCAACAAGTTGATCAACAGGGTTTGTATAGGAATTTCTAAGCCAGGACGGAAGAAAATAAAGTGGAACTACAGCATAGAGGTAAAAATCCATAGTATGGTTTTTTTTCGGAAGGGAAATAAATCCGGTGGTCGAGTATCGTAGATTTACGGCACATAAAAGAACCTCAACTTGATAAAGAGGCCTCTGAACAAAATTACCGGTCCTTCACGCACAATATAGAATGGGACGCTAAGGCTCACAGCAGTTAAAGATCGTCCAGAAATATTCACAGGAAATATTCACAGTTAGTACTACATATTTGCTATCTTGCTTCAAATTCAAAATAATAGTTGCAATACTGGTGAGCTCTCAGGCATCTCATAGGAGTGTGTTATTAATTAGACGGAAATAATAAATCGATAGACTTGGAACTCGGTGGGATGCGGCGAAGACATTAAGTTTTCACCTCTCTCTACATTATTAGCTCTTACTGATCTAGATTTATACTCTAACATGAAAACATCGGGCTCCATGGTATTTAAGGAAGTTCTGTAACTTCGATGTCTTTGATTTTACACTTAGCGAGACAACTAATAAGGCAGATTATTATATTTCACAACTGAAAATGTATACCATAACAAGCACATACTTCATATTATGTTAACTTGGTTAGACAACTCTCGTCCTTCTATGGTTGTAAAACAGCTGTTTGCAGTAAAGGTGGTTTGAATCACTTGGTTGAACTTATTATTTTAATATGCTGTGCTGCAATGCACAGAAATGTATTTTATAATAAATATCACCTACTTGTGGGGGTACGTAATAGTGGCCCTGAAAGCACCCTTTTGTAACAAAACTTCTACTTTTTTTAAATCACTGGTGATTACCAATACTCCAACACGACTCTTTAACGAATACGAGGGGCTATTTATATTTTGAGCCTTGGCAACCCTGAATGTTGTAGATGCCATCTGACGTTTCCAATGGAAAGCTTGGTATTTTTGACCATACTGTACTTCAAACATTTTGTCAATAGAGCGTCATTTGTTTTGTTTACACTAACTTGAAAATTGTGTGTCAACAAAAACACGCCATTAACTCGTGAAAATTTAGATCTGTTAAAATACACAATTAATGTCAAAGAATATCAAATACGAGGGCTTCAAGTGCTATTTCCAGAAAATGCATGATATAGATTTTATTTGTTTGTACATTTCTTATTTAATATATGGTGCTTCATTTTAAAGTCGTTTGAGCCATTTATTACAAAATAAAAAAAAATAAAAAATCTTCCATGTAAAGGGTAGTTTGCGGTAGGGGGATTTTGTTGAAAATCTTCATGACGCATCTTTAGAAGGTACTGAACTTTAATATTAAATTTGGGGTTGATTCGACCATTTTTTCAATGTGCTCTTCACAGACACACACTTATACGCACATTCTCCTTTTTTATTCAGGGGACCTCAAAACATATATTTCCGGCGAGATCTCAGTATCCATTTTGGGGCGGAATGTAATATATTCTCTACTTACTGTGTACATGGCAGAGAAAGTAAAAATAGATTGTACCATAGACTTTGTTTTTTTTACTTCCTCCTGTGAATTTACATAGTGTTCTAACAAATACCATCAGCCAAATGGAGTAAGTACAGCTTTAAAAAAGTAAGTTGCCTCTGCGGTAGCTCGGGAGGTTTTGGATTCAATTTCCGTCAGCCACCCTTGAATCTGTCATCCTCCGTGGTGTAGTGGTTACTATGCTAGTCTCTAGTTCCCGAGGTCGCGGGTTCAAACCCGGCGGAGGGCGATGGATCTTTTGGGGTGTAAAAATCCTTAGCATCGCTTCCTTTGGAAGGGTGGTCCCTTATCGTAGATTTACGGCACGTAAAAGAACCTCAAGCCCGATAAAGAGGCCTCTGAGCAAAATTACCGGTCTTTCACGACCAATATAGAATGGGACGCTAAGGACCACAGAAGTTAAAGAGCGTCCATTAATGAAACTCAGTTTTTTACCCTTGAATCTTCCCTGGGTGTAGGCAAATGCTGAGATGGTCTACCACTATTTCGTTTTCATCATTTCTCTCTTATTCCGTTTCCTAGATATGTTTCAGGTGTGATTGTAGGTGAGGCAGTGCCGGACAGATGGCTTGGATGTTTCCGCAAGCAAATAGTATTCCTGGTGGATTCCAGAGTGCTACTTGGTTAAACAGTTCCTTCAATGAACTCCCTGTGTAGCTCCAGTAATGAACAGATCTTGCCAGGAACTGTTAGCGACTTCCTCCATCTTGGTGAACTGTAAGCGACCTGTAGCCTGCTGTGGTTTCTTCACTTCATTCCTTCCTTCTGTAAGGTGGTAGCCGCAACAAATCTCCCGTAGGTCGCAGGCGCAAGATGTCCCTCTCCATTGTATAGGTACTCTATACCTCAAAATATTACCTATCTCATCAATGTAAATTACCTAATTTTAGGTACACTTTCAACCTGTTGACATGAATTTTTTAAATATATCTAATTAACACCACCTCATTATGTTAAACCAGCTTTCATTTCGGTTTAGTTTTCTGTTTTCCAAAACCACTTTCTTAAAAAATCGCCAAAAACTTTACTTAAATTTGAAACGTGTGCTATGTTTGAATATCCGAATTAACTTGAACCTGTTTAATAGTTTCGGAGAAAAAATTCACTAACAGCGAATATTGCGGGAATGAGCAATGACGAGAAACAAATGATTTGGTGGAAGCTGTTTATTACATTTAATTAGTTCAATGCTTCTTGCAGTAAATTTTTGTAAACAACGTTTATAAAACTAGGAATTTCCTTCAATTTAAACTAAGAATGTTAATAAATGAAATTAAAAGTAAAAGTTTAAATTTCTACATGTTTAAAACAAACTACCTTGTAGTTAATTAAAAATTGCTTGGAAAAGTAAAAGCTAAACTCAAATAACGTTTGTTTTAACTTGAAGAAGAAGTAGAAGAAGAATCGGTTGGATTTTCAAACAGGTTTCGTGTTATTACGCTGAATGGTTTCCAAGAAAACTGCACTTGAATTTAGGTAAATTAAAATTGTATAGATTGGCAGTAGAGTCTAGATATATAAAGCACGGTGCTATGGTTACACACAAATTCAGTTGAATTTTTCTCATCCAGGAATTATAGCCCTTCTAGGCGAGTTGATACGCAGCTCTCGCAATATTGGACAGGCTGCTTCCTGAATCTTTTGATATGTTTAATGGATATTGGTCTTATTGAAATACACCTCTCTGGTGGTATACGGCAAACTTGGAAATGTCTCCATGGCCCACCTTTGACGTCAAATTGCTAACAGCAGTTTGAAACTTGTTAATGTGTTATTGCTGTTAAACCACCTTCTGAATCTGTCCCAACTCAGAAACTAGTAACGTAGTTTTGCTGTTGCCAGCAGTTTCTCATATCTCCCAGTAACGAGCGGTGCAATCAATGAAAATAGAGCAAAAGGGATGTGGTTAATGTAGTGGAAGAGCAGATGTCCTTAATGGCCTGGCCTACCTGGGGCAGCTTCTATCATCTTAATCACACAACATTTTAAGACTCTTGTGTGCATTATTGATAAAGTGTAGCAAATTCTATTTACAGTAAATGGGTTTTAGAATATTAAAATAAAATGTTGCTCCTATAAACTAAACACAATGGTCAAACTGAGTGAAGGGGAAGTGTACGTTGATAAGACACAACTATTGAGCTAAGGTAACATGTATAGTTCTAGCTTTATTGTATAGATGAGTGTAAACAGTTACTACAATATCACGGATAATGGTGGCTGAAGTCGTTAATACACGGACTCTTGAATGGGAAGGTCCGCGGCTCAAAACCCGCCGAGACTGATCTTTCTACAGGTTCTCATCAGTCCTCATATCTATCAAATGCCAGAGAGGTACCGCAAATTTACCTCTTGAACCTTTCGTTCCCAAAATTCCGTTCCCTAAAATAATTTCATTACATGTATCATCAACATAGAAATTTCTAAGCGTAAAGCCAGGACAGAAGGAAATACATTTGAACTGTTTCTAGACTATAGGCAGGAATGACTACGGAGGGGACTCGCCACCGATCCAGAGCGTATGCACCTACGTCCCCGGGAGGATGTTTTAGGGGAGAGGAGACACCGCGCGGTCGGATCCAGGAGCGACGGCACAGCAGTGACGGGGTCTTTAAGATATAGACCCCGGCAGACGGACTGGGACCGGGAACCCACCCCACACAGAAGGGGTCCAATGCCACTCAAGGGGGTTCGGATACCCCGGCAGCCAGCCGAACGCCAAGTGACGAGAGAATCACATTGTTCATCATTTTCCCCTGCCACGCTGCACCGAAACACCATCGCCGACACTGAAAGAGAACTACGAGATGACAAATGAATGAAATGAAATGGAATGGACAAGAAATTCGGCGGATGAAAGAAACCACTCCAGCATTTGCCTGACGACTCGGGAAAAAATCCATGGTTCTGAATGGGCGGTCGTCGGTGATCGATCCCGAGACATACCGAATGCGGACCAACGACGTAGTCGCCTGAGCCATCCCGCTCAGTACTATTGACAAGGACATCGTAGGTAACGAACCACCCTCTCCCATCCCTCGTATAGGCTTTTGGCGCTTGCAGATAGCACTCAAGAGTGGTTTTCACCCACCTGTCAATGAACCTTGGCCGCTAATGTTTACGTTCTTTGAGTGAGATTGGTTTTAGTGTTGATAACTTGAAGCCAACGGTTTAAGAATTCCTATGCGTGATCACCAATATGCACCTATGTAGTAAAAATGGGCATTAAACTTAAAAAACAACTGTAATATCAATACACAAGAATCTCGTTTATCCAGACTAGTGGGATCAGAGGTTATCTGGATTAATGAAAATCCGGATAATCCGCAAACAAGCTATTGAACGAATACAAACTCTGATGCTCGATATAAAAATTTGGATTACTGTAAAATTAGAGATGGAAGAATTGTTGAAAAACCCTATAGACAATGTCAATGAAAACCGAAATATGTACTTAAGATGTAAATTTTTTCCTGAAAGCCAGGCCCACTGTACTGGTTCAAGGCTCTCTATCAAATAAATAACATTGAACCAACGAGTCAATTGCGACCAAACCTTCACCGAGAAGACTTAGCCCACGCCACTGAGGATGTTCACCGCAGTCGTGAACGAAGCGTCTGGACCTGTCAACTCCAGCAGAGCACTGCTTCTCAGCCCGAAAAATCCTTCTAGTTATAACAATAAATTCGTTTTTAAATTGTTAAAAAGAAGTATCTGACCAGATATGCAAACAATTTATATGACGAGGTAATTATCCTAGAATTATGTCCAGGAATGCAGTATTTTGTGAGCAACATTGTCACAATAGAGCGGAGAGATATGTCGTTTTACCTTAATACGCGGCAAATGCTAACTTGGAGCTCATATCAATGGACACTTTAATTTCATCTTGGTGAAAGCATGTATAATGTTCAGCAAAAACTATGCTTAAAGTCACTAACAAACTCAGAGGACATTGCCTTTCCTGCGTCATTCGCAAGTTTTATACTGGGCTCGCTTAATGTATACATGTTCAGAAAATGGGGAAACAATTTACCTAGATAGTTTGATAGTTCCTCTATATTTCTCTCATTGCAATTTTATTTATGTGGTCAACATCTTTCCAGTAAGTTCTGCAGGGACGTTGGAATAACTCCAAGAATAGCTTTCTAGATAGAATAATGTACATCTCATTTATTAATCCAGCATAGCTTTGTGGAATTAGAACAGAGAAGTTTATGAATAAAATCAAATCCACATGAAGGAAACCTTGAGCACGTTTTATGAAGGACATCTACTGCATACTTAAAACTCTTATGGAATTTACAAAGACATGTAATGCTAGGCATTTTATTGTTCAGGTACATGTTTTGGACGCAGTTTAAAAAATTTGCTTCCGCGTATTTTTTTTTTTTTTTTTTTTTTTTTTGTCTGCATACTCTAAAAAAATAACGATTGACTTTCATTGAGAGAAATATATGACAACAGCGTTTAGTGCACTCTGATGCGAAAAATAACTTCCTTTCAACAGGTGCCTGAGGTCTTACACCTTCGCTTTCATAGATATCATCCTATAATTCAGCTGAATCAAGAGCTGTGGTTTCTGATTGATTCTGCGGATCTTATAGGTAGCTCCTGTAATGGCCCATAACTGTTTCGTATAACTTCCTTATACACATCTTTTCTGGGGTAAAATTCATTGGTAAGGCTCCCCTCTTTTAGCAGAGGCTTCACTCAGAAAGTAATGCGATATGTATTGTGCCAAATTGACCCTCCCCCGGAGAAACCTATTCTAGGCGACTACGGGCTGCACTAAAGGATGGTTGACGCTTCCGTGAAGAATAATGAAATGAGTATGGTGGTGCTTTGCAAAGGAGACGTCAAAACCAAGAAGAGCTAATTCTATTCTAGTAGTAGATCGGCAAATGTGGCAGGCACCGGATCAGTCCCAGCTCTTCTCACCGTGCAGTGGATGAAGGTGAAGTTAGTCCTCCTTCGACGGTGAGGAATTTCATTAGGAAAACAGCAGAGCAACGTTTAGACAGAAAGCATTGCGGACAGTTGTTCTAAATTCCTTTTGGATTAACTTATTCAAAATTATCTTTAGTAATTATTAACCGGAAAGGTTGATCGTGCGAAATATTGACTTATTGGTGATGCAAATTTGAAATATATACGTAAACGTGACAGCAGAAAGAAGGTATGTAATAATTGTAATTTAATTCAATGGATTGAAGCCGAAATTAATTTAAAGGAATTGTGTAAGAATAAGGGTTTCTGAAACAGCAATTATGTATTTCATAGAAGTGTAAACTTATTAAATGAAAGAAATTCGTTTTATTAATTAATTTATGTAAACTATTGTCAAGTAGTAATCTGCCATCATTCCCACTTTAATCCATTTTCTCTTGGGAAAGAAACACGTTCCAGTATGCAGGAAATCAGAAATAATGGACCTCTGGTACTTGGTATCGCCTCCATCATTATTTTTGACTGTCTGAACTTTCGTTTCACTGACGAGTTTTTACTCTCTTTCTTCCGGTTTCACGAAGTATCCCTTGCTTTTTGGCAGTTCAGTGTAAAGGGCTTTCTTTTTCTGTCCGCTGTTTCTCACAACTTCTTAATCTTTAACTTATGTTCATTATATTTTCCCTCTTCCTTTAGTTTTTCAATATTTCTTCATCATTTCTGCTAGTGTAAAGGCCGAAAAGAAAATAATCAGCTACCTAATATTTCATGAAAACAGTAAGTTACGTTACAGAAAATTAGAATGTCATTAATTAAATTGTGTTTATTGGAAATCATGCAGCTTTCTTTTTCTACATATCAACACATGTACTAACCGAGTATGTTGTCTTGGCATTGTTCAAACAAGACGTTCAAAGCAACAGAGAAAAAGTGAAATGCTAACTTACATTACAGTGCAAGATGAAATTTTATTGACTACATTTATGTGAGCAATGAACAATCTGTGGTCAGGCCATTGGGTGTCACTTGTGTCAGAAGTCTGTACGCGAGATTTGCACACTCCTAAACATCCCTAGGTCCACTGTTTCTGATGCGATAGTGAGATGGAAACGTGAAGGGACATGTACAGCACAAAAGCGTACAGGCCGACTTCGTCTGTTGACTGACAGAGACCGCCGACATTTGAAGAGGGTCGTAAATAGTAATAGGCGGACATCTATCCAGACCAACACACAGGAATTCCAAACTGCATCAGGATCCACTCCAAGTACTATGACAGTTAGGCGTCAGGTGAGAAACCTTGGATTCCATGGTCGAGCGGGTGCTCATAAAACACACATCACGCAGGAAAATACCAAAGGACGCCTTGCTTGGTGTAAGGAGCGTCAACATTACACGATTGAACAGTGGCAAAACGTTGTGAGGAGTGACAAATCACGGTACATAATGTGGCGATCCGATGGCAGGGTGTGGGAATGGCGATTGACCGGTGAACGTCATCTGCCAGCGTGTGTAATGCCAACAGTGAAATTCGGAGGTGGTGGTGTTATGGTGTGGTCGTGTTCTTCCTGGAGGGGGCTTGCACCCCTTGTTGTTTTGCGTGGCACGATCACAGCTCAGACCTACATTGATATTTTAATCACTCTCTTGCTTCCCCTGTTGAAGAGCAATTTGGGGATGGCGATTGCATCTTTCAACGCGATCGAACACCTGTTCATACTGCACGGGCTGTGGCGGAGTGTTTGCATGAAAATAACATCCCTGTAATGGACAGAGTCCTGACTTGAATCCTACATAACACCTTTGGGATGTTTTGGAACGCCGACTTCGTGCCAGGCCTCGCCGACCTACATCGATACCTCTCCTCAGTTCCGCACTCTGTGAAGAATGGACTGCCATTCCCTAAGAAACCTTCCAGCACCTGATTGAAAGTATGCCTGCAAGAGTGAACGCTGTCATCAAGGCTAAAAGTGGGCCAGCATCATATCGACTTCCAGCATTACCGATGGAGGGCACCACGAACTTGTACGTCGTTTTCAGCCAGGTGTCCAGATACTTTTGATCACGTAGTTTATATGGTGACATGAAGAGGCTATGGAAGAGGGACAATGGGAAGATAGGAATCTCTGAAAAGCGTGTTTCGCGAGGGGACTGCCATAAATTGGAAAACCTGTAAAATAAAATAAAGAAAAAGTAATCTAAATCTCTGCCATCGCTATTAAATCTAATTACATCTGCTGGACGTAAATCATATGCTTAGATAACACTTACAAAAATACAATGGTTTATGTCATGCTAATGACGAAGAATAAAATAGTAACGCGTTGCATGAAGAAATAAATAAACACGAGTTTTGCAAGACACGAGTGGTTGCGTTTCTTAGACACATACTTCATATAAATTCTTATTTTATTTTTTAAATGCACCATTCTTATGCTATTTTATTACTTTTGCTGCACCAAGTACGCTGGCAAGAACCTGATAGATTCGTTCCGATAACAGGGCACCAGGTCTTTGCAAGAGCTGGTACTGCATTGCTAATCCACGTCTAGTTGCACCCAAGAAACAAGATATATTACGGTAGGGAAGTTCCATAAAGCCCTGCCTTGAAGGCGCCTTACACCGAAAAGTACTTAGCCTGGTCCGCAGTCGTCATGTAGATGGAGGACATAGTCTTAGTTTATCGCTATAATTAATGAGCCAAGTCGTCAAGCTTGGCTCGCTACTGTGGTATGGAAATAAACTCTATGCTGGAGATAAACCAATGCAGGTCGGAATGCTGAAACGTAGACTATAACATAACACAATAAATAAATCGCAAACATCGTTCTGTTCAGTACTGACTGAGCATTGCTGCTTATTTACTTTCGCTGCAGCTCAAGGTAGGTATAGGCCACCCAAAAATGCTATACCCCGATTTGACCCGAAATAGATGTTTTGCATCCCGAATATCCACTCGCGCGCAGAGTGAATAGTATAAATAAAACATGCAAAAGCAAACTTTGTTTTTAGATTCATATTTTGTAAGGATACGAGAAGAAGATTTTAATGAAAATATCTTCACCCCAAACTACTTTCTGCATGGTAAATATTTCCTTGTTTCTATATTCTCCAAAAAGCTCTAACGATTTTAATTACAACACAACGCGTTTAAAATATTTGTGATATGAAAAACATTTACACCTTCAATTTTCTGGAAATAACCTGGGAAATATTCTTAATTTGGAATTAGCAAGTAACCATAAGCCCACTACAGGAAAAATATACAGCACATTTATGTATAGGAGAAACATTTTAAATACCTTCTGTGGCATTAGCGTTTACTAAATATTCGATATTATGTATTTTAAGTTGTCGGCGTCCACAAAGCATGTTTGAAAACATACATTCCTTTGCAATTCATTGTTCTTACACACCAGCATCGAGCGGGATGGCTCAAGCGGTTACGTCTGTGGTCCGCATTCGGGAGGTCCCGGGATGGATCTCCGCGACCACCCACCCTGGCCCATGGGTTTTTCGTGGTTTCCCTGCGAATGGCGAATGTTGTGTGGTTCATCATCCACCACAACTCCCCTTTCTCTCATTTCCTGTTCCCATCATCTTCCTCGGCATGTTTCAGGGTTGTAGGACCAGGCGACGGTGTTCGGTGGGTTGGGGCTGGGCGGTGGTTTGCGCTCTGTAAAGCTTTCTTCCCTGGCGTCGCTACGGTACCGTTCTGTTGGGTCTCTTCTCAGCGTGGGGTTCCGTTCCAAGGGACCCTGGAGGTTGGTGGCTTGTGGCCAGAGACCGTGTGGCGTAGGATGCGTTCTATTTGAAAACGTTAGGTACCCTGTTCAAGCTTGCGCCCATCGGCATCCGAGTCTGGTCGCTCTTCGGGTCTCTCCCCTTATCCTTCCCTCCCAGACGTCACGTTGGAAGCAGAAAGGGTCGACTGGCCTGCGTACGCTGCTCTGTCCCGGTTGTGAGGGCCCCTCCGTGATAGTACCTTTTCCTTTACTTTTTACACACAAGCCATGTGGAGGACAAGGTTGGAATCGTAGAATCAGAATGAAAAGTGCAATGCTACAGAATCGTGGATCTTTTAGTTTCCGTCCGGATGCTCTAACCAACTGAGCTACCATGGTAACATGCGGCACGACATTAAATTCCTCAACTGCCTCGAAGTTTTGCCATCTCTACCACGTGCATGGTAAGTAGAGAAGGTATTGCATTCTACCAAAAATTTCGATACCCAGATTTCACCGGAAATACATGCCTCAGGTTCCCTGAATCCAGGATTTAAAAAAAAAAAATTGTCCGCATGTGTGTGTGCCTGTATGATCAGCACAATTCAAAAACGGAAAGTCGGACAAATACCAAACTTGGTATTTAGGTTCAGTACCTTCCAAGGATGCGACACGAAGATATTGAAGAAACTCCTTCCGCCCAAAACTCAAAACTACCTTTTACATGGGACATCTTTCAAAATTTGTTTTTCTAAGAAATGGCTCCAACGATTTTGATTAAAAATACCATACACTGAATTTATTTATCACGCAAATAAAATGTATCTATGGAATTTTCTGGAAGTAGCTTATAAAGTCCTCTTCATTGGCAAGAAATTTTGTATGATCTTGTATAACTGGAAAACGTTAAGTGATAGACGAAAACGTACTGCACAAACGCACGCAATTTATTCAAAACAAGATTTGTTTTATCATCAATCATTTTGGAGATATCGTTATTAATGGTTCGATTTATTCAAGGCTTTGTCATTCTTTTCAGTTTCCTTGATTTCCAGTTATTTCTCTCAACTGCATGGAACGAGTATCGAGTTTTAAGGCCAGCATATAGCGTCCAGTTCTTGAACATTTGACTGTCGCTGTTACTTAACGAAATGTTTAACGTTGCTATTTCTGTAGAGGTTTGTCTGGGTTAAAATTGCGTAGTTAAAAAATTCACTTTCGCATCAATAATTTGTGTAACTAATAAATTATAGAGGTAGAGAAGGATATTGATTGTAACACATCAGATTTTTCAGACCAGATTTGACCTTACTGGTTGTGGTATTGGAGTTTTTAGCCTGATTCTACCATTCCAACCTTGTCCTACAAACAGCTTGTGTGAAAGGATTGCATTGCTTGACCTAACAGTTGGTTAACTATGAAGTTTGGGAATTAAAGCACTTATGACATTGTAAGTCGCCATTGGGGCACATCATCTCAAAATTAAGTTTATATCTCCTCATAGTTTGCCGGAAAAAATGCAAGTCAGTTGGGGAATTTAATGGCGTACCGGCATGTTGCCATGGTAACTCAATTCATTAGAGGAAACGAAAAGATCGGTGGTTCAAACCCCAGCTATGCTATGGAATTTTTCAGTTTGATTTTACCTTTCCACATACATTTATTGGTTTTCTTCCACATGAGTTCATTAATATAAAAATAACTAACCTATAATGCGAACGCTGGTGTTGTATTTTGTTTTCCGTGTTCTGCATGGATACAATAATATATTATCTGTAGCTTGTCCTTTTTCATAGCATGATCCGTCGTTGATAAACCCATCTGCATATCCCGAAGGCTTATGAGCAGTCATAGGTATTCTTAAGCAGTTGGCTACAAGGAATCTTCCGTCAAAATATTTTCTACACAAAGAATGTAAACAACAGTGGCAAAGGTTCATTTACGGCTAGGAAAAACGTCAGCAGATTGTACAATGGGCTTCAAATGCTTTCCAATGGACCAAGGGGTGTCGAGGAAGAGGGGGAAGAAATTCCTTCTCGACTAGTCATGCCTAACTATTGTCAACAGCAACTGTCGGTCGTCTCAAAGGTCATATTTACTTCTGTGTATGCATTAAGCGACCTGACTCTAAGAAAAAACAAAACGAAACCAAATACTTGTCTGTTTACTAGAACTATTCAAGCAAAATAAATTAACATATTCTTTGCATAATATGTTGTTTAAAATCAAACATTACACTCTTTATGCGGTGGTGGTACACAAGTTTAAATAATTTTCTTGAAAAACAAGGTTCGCATAAAATATATCTTGTTTTAAACGTTTGTTGCTGGTAAGAAATAATAATATTAATAATAATAATTTCATAATTATCACCAATAGAACGTTCTACGCGTACTCCGAGGGTATTTATTACCTTGAATATAAGTTCGTTTTGCTTTTTAATTGTCACAGATATAGATCAAAACTTTTAGCGCTAAGTGTGTAGTTCCATACAGTTGGCACATTCAGTTCTGATAATATTCAAGCAATGTTTTAAAAATATAGCAGCAGAAGTAATATTAATGTCAAAATTTTGAAACAGTTTTGGAACAATTAAATACAACATTAAATTTCCTTCAAAATGTTACTGAAAAAAGAATAAAGATTGTTTTATTTGAAACATAATTCCCCTTACATGCACACTCACAAGAGAAAAGAAGAAAACCCGTGCCAGTCGTATAGTGCACGTAGAGTAAAGACAACTATTTAGGCATTGTATGCAAAATGTTAATAGATACGAGGAAAAAACCTTTAGCGTAAAATATGCAGTTTCTATATAGCTGTTTTATTCGGTTAGGATAACATTTAAACTAAAATTTCAAAATAGTGACCCGAAGTGTTAATGCAGATAGGTTGATGTGCTTTTGTTGCAATTGGTTCATTTGAAAGCACTCTATTAAAAAAAACTGAACAAGTTCCAATTCTGAAGATGCCCCCCCCCCCTTAAAATGCTTCTCTTCTCTGGTCTAGAATGGAATGGAATGCGTAACGGAGGAGACTCGACCCCGATCCAGTGAATGAGGATATTGTGTTTGTGTCCCTCGAGGGTGCGCTCCTGGGAGGAAAGGACGAGATGAGAGACACCGAGCGGCCGGAACCAGGAGTGACGGCACAGCAATGACAAAGTTCCTAAATTTCCAGATTGAGACGCCCTGACAGTTGGGCAGATAAACCGGGGACCCACCCCAAACAGAGGATTCAACGCCCCCCAAGAAGCGGTCCTTAAACACTGGCATCCAGCCGAAGACCGAGGGACGGATAGGGTTCCTCAGAGAGAATCCTTTTTCTGTGCCACGCCGCACCGGAATACCATCGCTGGCACTTCCAACCCTGAAACAGACCTAACGGGGTTAAGGATGAATAAAATGAGGAATGGAACGATATTCGGGGGCTGAGAGAAATCATATCAGCATTCGCCTGACGACCCGGGAAAACATTCGGAAAAAAATACAAAAAAAAAACGTGGATCAGATTGGCCGGTAGCCGGGAAGCGAACTAGGGATCTCTCGAATGCGAGTCGCACGCGTTACCGTGGCGCCACCTGGACGTAAACTGGAAGATCCGTTGTTCAATTCTCGGCTATGAGATTTAATTTTTCAATCTGATTCTATCTTTCCAACCTTGTCCTACACACAGCTTGAGTGAAAGCGTCTTCTGTTAATTGAGATGAAATTGCATTACAAACTTCGTTGTAAGTATAAGAAGAATGCAGTAGCTCAAACAATAGTCAGATTTTATGTGTTGTCTTTGAAACTCCACGCTCTTTGCATTAACACCAGAACTATGATTAGGAAGAATTATATTTAAATATAGATTATATTATTATTTTAAATTGAACAAACTAACGTGTTGCATTCACATAACTTTCTCTTCTCACCATTCTACAAATTCTTTTTTCTAAATCTCATTTTTCTGTCTACTTCTTATAATCCAGATAAACTTGCAAATTACATTTAGCTCATCTGTTTGGTGTGGGGGGTCTGCCTCACTTTCAAGAGGTCCCGAGTTAGAATCTCGGTTAAACTGAAATACCAGGGTAACGTTTTTCCAGAGCTTTCTCTTATCCTGAGGAGATAAATGTTAGATTCTAATTTCTAGGGACCTCGGGCCCATTGGAGCATCATTTTAACCATTTCGTTCATTCACAGTACGTAATGACCTACCCAGTTAAAGGACTTTAATTAAACACCAGAAGAAAAAGTTCACATTTACACGTTTCGTTGTAGTATATGTAGATAAAGCGATAGTCACATTTTCAAAAAGTACGTCACTACGTGATGCTTTGTAATTCCATGCTGTTTGTATGACCGCGACAGAAAGAAAACGAATGGCGACTTCTCGGTTACAAAGAGTATTCAAACCAATAAAAAAATATCTGGAAATTAGTTCATCTCATAAAATAAATGTATAACAAACTGCTTGCTTTAAAGGGGTCTGCATTTCTTGAAGAGCTAAAGTTTTTCCAATCTTTTAGAGTGTACCAATTATACAAAAGTTATTCAGAATGAAGAAGACTTTAGAGGCTCTTCTCAGTCAGTTTAAAATATATATTTCGTTTGTCATGAACATATTTTAAACAGTGAGTATTTTACTCAAAATTATCAGAGCCATTTTTAAGAAAATAGATTTCGAAAACCTTTCCATGTAAAGGGTTGTTAGGATGGGGAAATTTTCTTGAAAATCCTTGTCGCATCTTTGAAAGATGCCGAATTTAAATATAAAGTTTGGTATTTAACCGACTTTTTGCTTTGGATTTATGTTGTTCACAGAGACGCAGGCATGTGGAGGTTTTGAATATGTGTTGCATTCGCATGACTTTTCTACTCACTCTTCTTACAAAGCTTATTTTGCATCTATGTCATGTTAATACCGATAAACCTTCATCATTTATTTTCACAATTCGTTGTAGGTATAACCAGAACATATTAAGCAAAGCGATAGCTAAATCTCTCAATGCTGATCGCTAAGGGGGTCCGGAACCAGGAAAAACGGCACAGGAATGGCAGGGTCCCTAAATTTTCAGATAGAGACTCCCCGTCAGACGGATAGGCAGACCGGGGACTCCACTCAGCAGGGAGGGTTTCCAACGCCCCTCAAAGAAGTTAGGATACTCCTGACAGCCAGCCGAAAGCTGAGAGACGAGAAAGTCACAAAATACATCCTTTTCCCCTGCCACACTGCACCGAAACACCATCGCCGACACTTCCAACCCTGAAAGAGACCAACGGATGAAAGATGAAGGGAAATTAGAATGGAGATGAAATGGAGGTACGGAAATTTGGTGATGTGAGAATCCTTCCCAGCACTCGCCTGGTGACCCGGGAAAACCCACCGATGAAACCTATGGGTCAGGAAGGTCGGCCAGAGGAATCCAACCCACGACCTCCCGAATGTGAGCCACAGACGTAATAGCTTTGAAATTTTGTTCTCTTTGTATGAACACGAGAAAGAAAGAAGGAAGGAAAGAAGAAAAGAAAGAAAAACAATAGCTATTTGCACTTGAGAGAAGTATAAAGTATTTGAAAATTCGAATCTATAAGAAAGAAACTTTCAGAATAGTTAAAATATAAAAGTTAATTGAATAAAATAAAAATGTTATTTGATATAATTTTTGTGCTTTAACAAGATCTATAGTTGTGCGGTAAGATTTTGTCTCTCTTTCTCTCTCTTACTAATGATCAAAAGTCATTTGACAATAAAGACTAATATACAGACTATTCCTAGAAAATCAAAAAATCATTTATCATGAAAATAGCTTAAACATATGTATTTTAATCAAAATCGTTAGTCATTTTTGAAAGAATATAAAATTTCGAAAAATGTCCAATATAAAGGGTAGTGTGTAATGGAGGATTGTCTTTAAAATCTCAGTGTTCCATTCTTGGAAGAAGTTGAACTTAAACACCAAGTTCGGTTTTTAACCAACCTTTTGCTTTTGAGTTATGCTATTCGTGGAGACACACACACACATACACACACACACACACACACACACACACACACACACACACACGGATACACTTGGACCATTTCTAAAATACTTTCAGCAGGAATTTTACTTAATTATATTTACATGTATAATTAATTCATAAAGAAACAATATTTATCCAATGAACTTAGAATTTCTTTAAATGAATAATGTAAAATGCCTGATTCATTGCCAAATTCATTGGATTCAGGGGCCACAAACGTTTTCTGGTGAAATTACAACATTGAATTTTCAGATGGAACACAATACTTTCTCTACTTACTGTAGCTACGTAGTAGAGAAAGTAAAAATGCTTACTTTGCATTCAGGGTTTCAAAACATGTATTTCCGTTGAATCTCATTATTCAATTTTTGGGTGGAATGCAATACTTTCTCTAATTCTGGAACTACATAGTAGAGAAAGTGAAAACGCTTTCTTTGGATTCAGGGAGTCTGAAAGCGTGCATTTTCGGTAAATCCCGTTATTAAATTTTTGGTTGGAATACAATAATTCCTCTACTTACTATAAGTGTGTAGTAGGGAAAGTAAACTCAATGGGGCTCAAAACGTGTGTTTCCGGTGAATCTTGTTATTGAATTTTTGGGTGGAATACAATACTTCCTCTGCTTACTGTAAGTGCGTAGTAGGAAAAGTAAAAATGCTTTCTTTGGATTCAGTGGGTCTCAAAAAGTGCATTTCCGGTGAATCTCGTTTTTTAATTTTTGGGCGGAATACAACACTTTCCCTACATATTATAGGTAAATAGTAGAGACAGTAAAAATATGAGTTGTGGAATAGATAAGCGGCCTTTTGTCGTTACGGCATCTTGCATGCAACCAAAATAGAGAAAGTGTAACTTAGACTGTAACTTTAAATAATTTCTGGCTTAAATTGTTGTCACGATGCACGAAAAAATCATACTTCATAAAACATTATGAAAATAAAGAACATGTGTTAGTTGATTATTGGTAGAGAAAGCAGTACATATTGAAAACCAAACCATTTTGTTTTAACTCTTGCTTGTTATACAATAATATGATGCCTCTAATTCCTAAGAAATATTTTGTAAACTGCTTATATCGCCATGTTGTAATGTTATTGCTGGTTTGTTTTCGCAGCTATTACATTCTTACAGTCAAGTCTAAGGGAAATGTGTTGGAATGTTATTTTCTTTAGCCTGTTACATCCCTTAACCTTACTTGTAGAGCAGGTATGAGTTATGACACCTGGCATAACCTCTCGATAAGACACTCCGCTTGCCCCGCTACCGGTGGAACGGAAAACATTTGGAGCCGTCTGTACGAGGGATGCGGAATTACAACGTCCCTGTCTAAAGTCCAGTAACAATTCAATCTTATTTTATTTCGTCTAGGCTTCAATGCTCAGAAATTACTATACTGCATTTAAGTAACTAATGTCTTTACGTTACGGAGTTACAAATCGCTCTCACACAACTTACATTCTGAGGTTATGCAGTCTGAAGGGTCGGGTTTGGTTTTGGGTTATCCTAACAAAGGTATTCTAAAGGCTAGAACAACCTCTAGTCTATATCTTGTTGTAGATAATCCTTAGGTTTGATAAACTGAGGTACTTAACAGGATGAACCATACACCTTTAGAATGGACTAAAGGGCTCAAGGCATGGGCAGTAGCTTTACTTGGGAGTTCTCATTGTCAGGAGAACCCGAACGCCCTTATCGAGGTGATCGCTCTACCTCCAAGTTATATCTTTAAGTTCTAAATCCGGTATTTGCCGGGGGCATACAATATTTTAAAGCATACAGGTTAGCAATGACTTTTGTAATGTCTTAGATTTGAGCTGATGTGATACATTCTCGTGTGTCCAATTTTTAATTTTTGTTCTTTACTGGCGTAACCAATGTTATTCAAGTAATGAACAAAGCATTAAAATGGCAAATCATTATAAATCTAAGGGTATTAGAAAATCTACTTGCAAAAAAGCGCTAATTGAAACTATCAAAAGTTATGGATATAAATAAGATGCCTAAATTCATGAAGCATATATTTGGATTACCTAGAAATGTCCTGGCTGCATTGAACTAATGAAAAATAATTATAAAACACATGTTATTATGCCAGAAACTAATAATAATCTACAACATTCATTTTTGTAATTCCAACTTTAAAAAATAACGTAAAGGTGTTCAAAGTAAATATTATCAGCTCTTGAGCCGATCTAACCTCAATATAGATTTACCCACATTTAGTTTTTAAGAGTTTTTAGCTATGGTGAATGAGGTTGAAATATTCGCCAGAGCAATATTAGTTAAACATGAAGCAATAAGAGAATACTATAAATAATAAAATAGGGTAAATAGGGTAAATATTAGAATATAGAGTCATCATGTATTGCGAAGAAGGAAAGTGAAATTTGTGAAGTGAAGCAATATGTAGCTGTTAGAACGCAGATTTACAGCGAAGGAATAATTACAGGTAAAACAGACAAAAGATTGAATCAAGAAAGTTTAGGCTAGAGAAGCACACTTGGACAATACAGTGAAAACCCAGACCTTTAAAAATCAGTCAGGCGTATAGAAAAGTTAATCAGGCGAAAATAACACGGTAATGGAAGATATGCACTTTCTAAAATATACCGACCAATAAATGTGTAGTAAACTTTATCAAGGAAGGCAATAACATAAATTAAAAACCGTGTGACAAGAGAGGAAACATGACGAAAATAGAAAATGGGCGTGAAATAGAAATTCGTCCAGGCCGGGAGCTCATTTTTGAACATGTCGGTGTATCGTATCACATCGTGGTCATATCAGGTCGTAGTTCCGCGTCAACAGTATCGAAGTATCAACTTGTAAAAAGATGCAATATGGGACTTCATTGCTGATTTAAGTTAAACATAGGGCAAATATGTTAGGATAGCAGAAATCAGAAGCAAACGAATTTTATTTGATTGTGGGCTAAAGTAAATCTTGTGTGGCAGCAGAGTGGAAAGTAAATCATTTAATTTTCATTGTGGAACTTCACATAAAGAGGGCGGTGAAGAAGAAATGGACAGTTCTCTTTATCTCCTTTCCACACATCCGAGAGAAGAGACTCCTTTCTTCTAATCATTTCTTCTGCCAGAGTTAGCTTATGAAATATTACCTTTTTCTTGTCATTATCCTCACATCAATACAGCAAACAAGGATCCCACAATAAAATGGTGCCCAGCATCTCAGTACCCACACCCAACATTATCGAATCTACCAAGAATTTGAACATTATGAGCCCACTTCTAATGCTCGTTATATTGGCCATAAATAGAACTTTTTTCTTTAACTAAGTGTTGACTGGACTATACCATAACAGTATCAACATCCTTCTATTTTCATTAAGATATAATACTTCATGGTAAAAGTCCTTAGCCCTAAAAGCCAAGGAACAGGGGTTTAATTGTTTCTACTTAAGATTCCGTGAATCCAAAAAGAAGCAATTTTACTTTCTCTACTATGTATAGTAGGTAAGTAGGGAAACCATTGCATTGCGCCCAAAAATTCGATACCGATATTTCACCGGAAATAAATGTTTTGAGGCCCCATAAATCCAAAAAAATGTTTTTTAGAAAAGGTCTGTGTGTCTCAAAAACGAAAAGTCGGATAAATACCAAAGTTATTATTTAGTCTCAGTATCTTTGCAAGATGCAACACGAAGATTTTAACCACCACACACTACCTTTATAGGTATGGAAAAATTCGAAAATTTTTATTTTCTCAAAAATAGCTCTAACCTTTTTGATTAAAATATCACATTTTAAGACACTTTCATGGCAAATGAAAGGGATATCTTGAATTTTCTGTGAATGTCCCCAAAATCTCTTCCTTATGAGTTGTAAATCGTAAGAGATAGACAAAATGTTTCTACACAAAAAATGTCGATCTCGTTAAAACACACAATTTAGGTCATACATTTGTTTTGCCCAGTGAACCATTTCCGAGATATTCCTTATTTGTTTGAATTTTCCAATGTTTATGCGTTTTCTTAAGTGGGAATTCATTATTCGTTTTTTTATGTCCTGGACACACAAAGAGAACGGAACGCTCCACATAGCAACCAGCTCTTAAAAGATTTGACTATCGCTTAAAGGCTACCATATTCCCCTTGTACCTACAATAAGATTAACAGCCAGATAATTTCTGCAAACGTTTATCTCGATTAGCATGAAGTAAATGGAGGTTAATCGTTTCTTAAAATAGTTTGTACACGAGTAGAAAAAATCATTTGAATGCAACGCATCAGATCTTTTGTTAAGTATTAGTCCCGGTTACCACAACTGGAGGTTACTATAGATCCTGTCATTGAAGGTTATGACTATGATTTTAATGAACTATGGAGTTTCGAATTCAGCTGAATCCTTATGTATCTCTGCTGCAATATTCCTTTTGTTACAGTTATGGATATCCCAGAGCATTAAGATACTGGCTTCGCAAGTGACAGGTCTCAGATTTAATTCCTGGCGGGGCTGTCATCCTTTACTGGGAAATTCTGCAGTCCTATCTGCTAACAATTGAGGTCCGCTTCCTTAGCAAGTACTCATTCGAAAATCTATTCATTCATTTGGGTTTAGGCTACTAATACACCAGTGATTGTGTCTTTGCATTTAATATCAAGCTATTCTCTTTAACAGTCTAAATTTCTCGGCATACGTAAATGTAGTACTTATCCACTTAAACGTTACGAAACGAATTAACACATTTTGTAAACTACTGTATAACTGTTCTCCAAAATAATTTCTGTTCTTATTAGATGCTTACCTTGGAATGCCATTGTCTTGATCTTAGGAGTAGAGATTTTAAAATTGTATTGTTTGCATATCTGGTGAAACATAAGTTGCTTTCTGAAGATTCTCTTCTGTGTTTTGTGTAACTACCAAATCATCTGCATAGGCTAAAACATTTAAATTCCTTCCCCCTATTAGTATTCCAACTGGTGAACATTCTTTCTATCTACGTAAGATGTCCATATGGATATTAAAATGAGTAGGTGATAATATACACCCTTGTCTGACCCCATGGTTAGTTACCGTGCATTGTCCTTTAAAATGTGGTTTATTGAGCTTAAAACAGGTGCCTTGGTATAGACTTTTTATACATTTTATTATATGAATGGGGTATCCATGTTTCTCTAATATCTCCAATAATTTCCGCCTATCAACTTTATCAAATGCCTTTTCTAGGTCTATAAATATCAGATATGTAGGTAAACTGTATTCTACCCGTTTCTCTATTAATTGTGTCATTGTAAATATATTGTCGCTGCAAATCCTTAGCACGGCTTCCTTCGGAAGGGAAGTAAAGCCGGTGGTCCCGTGTCGTAGATTTACGGCACGTAAAAGAACCTCAAGCCTGATAAAATTCCTTCTCTAAATCCACATTAGTAGTATATATAGGGGCAGCGAGCGCAGTTTTTGCGTTTATATGGGAAAGGATAGGGAAAACGAGGGTAGATGCGCCCGACGTACGTCCTCATGCCGTCGAGCGTCGTGTGCACGTAACATACGTCGGGAGCATGCTACGACGTTCGACGAAATCAGGACTTACGTTGCACACGACGCTCGACGACATATAAACGCAAAAACTGCGCTCGTTGTCCCCTATATATGCTACTCACATTGTTCCTCCAATAATAATGTCTCCACAATTAGCTTTAATATTTTTTTTAATATTTCTGCGTTGAATTTAATATGCTAATACCTCTGTAATTTGAGGGTTTATTTCGGACTATTTTTTTTGAAAATGGAGGTTACTGTAGCTTCACGCCATGCATCATGAATTCTCACTGTGATCCAGGAAGTATTAAATAGATGTAGAAGACGCAGTTTAAATATTTAAGTATTTATCAATTCAAGGTTTACTCCCTCTAGTCCTGGTGATTTTTTTTGGCTTCTTTAGAACTGTCTCTAGTTCTTCTAACGTTAATAAATCAATGTTTTCATTGGCTTCCTCTTGCCTGTAAGATGTTACATCCTCCGGATTAAACCAAAGATCTTTATAGTGCTTGATCCACTCTTCTTCAGATAGAACCTGTATTTGTGCGTTATCTCTTTCGGCCTTGTTTAAGTTTCTTAATAATTTGTAAGCAAAGTCTTGTCTTTTCTACTTTACTCGCAAATAGGTCCCAGCTATCTCTGTTGCTCTTCTTGATATATCCTTAGCGACATTCTTGCGATGATGTAATTCTGTCTTTTGTTTCTTAAATGAAAATGTAATTTATAAGCTTGTTGCTTATCAGTCAAAGCTTTCCTGTTTTCTTCATTCCAAATTTTTAATTATTTTCTTCGTTTCCAATTGTGTGCTTACCCAATGCTTCATCTGCGGCCCTATGTATACAGCTCTTTATTCCTTGCCATTCCCTATTTATACATCTATTAGTTTCCATTTCTATTAAATACTGGTTTAATCTTTGTTGATATAGATCTACTATTGATTTATTACTTAATAAGTTAATTTTATATGTCCCTTCATTCTCTGTTCTTAAATTATTATGTATCTTAATCTTTGCCCATCTTGTTTTTAATATGGTTTTGGCCATCAATAGAAAATGATCGCTGTATATGTCACATCCCCTGTATACTGTAACACTTCTTATTAAGTTTGCCCCTTTCTGTTGACAAGTACAGTCAATGATAGATCTAGAACCTCTATTACTGCATGTAAATTTGTGAATATTCTTTATTCTATAGAATGTATTAGTAATCTTCAAACTATTGCATACGCAGAAATCTCTCATCTTTTTGCTATTACAGTTGATTTTATCTTCTCCGAATTGACCGACAGTATATTTTATAGCAACATTTCCAACCCGGTCATTTCAGTCTCCACAGATATATACTATATCGATTTTATTAATCTTATTAACTACATTTTGTAATACTGTATGAAATTTATCTGATTCTTCTGTTCTTCCTTCTTCCGGGATGTTCACACCTTCAACTGTCACATGACCTCTTGGTATTTTGAAGCAAACTATCATAATTCTTTCATCATAAAAGGTATACATTGTAATATTCTGTTTCCATTTATGGTCTATCATCATGGCAATACCTGCTTGGGCTCTTACTTTATGTTCCACTCCACTATGCAGCAGAGTATAGTCTCCTATATCTAATGTTTCTGTAACTTCTTTTTGTTTCACTAAGCACTGCTACGCTTATGTTTTTCTTCATTAACACATTTTGTATTTCGGCTTCTTTAGTATATAGACCCCTGACATCCCAGGTTGCGATTTTTAATGTATCAGCTATCCCTAATCGTTTCGCCTTATTCTTGCTCTAGTCGTGTCTATTAAATCCGTCCGGTTTACTTTTTTTAGGCTTAGGAGTGAATTTTGTTTTTACATGGACAGGGCACCAACCTTGACGCACAATCCATAACCTGGAGGACCAGGGAGATTTGTTTTTATGGCCTGCTACCCTTAGAGGATTACTTTTAACAAGTTCACGAGTTTTTTGTGCCCGGGTTTACTATGAAGCATCCTTCTGCTTGGAAAGAAGAAGCTATTCTCTTTAACAGTCTAAACTTCTCGGCATACGTAAGTTTAGTAGTTCTGCACTTAAACGTTACGAAACGAATTAACACATTTTGTAAACTTCTGTGCAACTACGTGCTTCTTTTGTCCCTTTCTTACGTTTTCCTTCTAATTAAGACAGCAAGGACAGGACTAGTAGCGGAGGGGGACTTGGCACCTCCACCTACGCAGATTTTTTGTGCCTGTGCCCCTGATAGGCGCCTCCGATAGGGAGGGATGAGATGAGAGAAGACAGAGGGCGGGGTCCCTACCATTTACAGTGAACCCCTTGGGTACTGGCTGGTGCAGCTGACCCACTCGTACATCCCCGGGGTGTCCGGGACCCGGAGACCGCTCACAGTCAGGAGGACGAAGGATTTCATAAAGCATCCTTTTCCCTGCCATTCACACGCCGAGACCTGCCGCCGACACTTGCAACTCTGAAAGAGATCAAGCAGATGAAAGCTGAAGTGAAATGAAAATGGAAATGAAATTGAGGGACAGGAGATTCGGGGGATGTAATTATCCTTCCCAGCATTCGTCTGGCGACCCAGGGAAACCGCGAAAAAACCCATAGGCCAGGAAGGTCCGCCACGGCAGACCACACACGTAGCCGCCTGTGCCATCCATCTCGGTTTCCTTCTGGTTAGAAATATAATTGCTCTGTTACGCTCTTTTAAGTTGTTTAATTTCTTCTTTTTTTCAAATCTTCAAGGATTAGAAGATGTCTCTTGTTTCATTCCATCGTTTAGTAGGTCTCTGGCAGCTGTGTAGCTAGTACAGTTTTTAACTGTAGTGGAATTAGGCATTACCGGTAAAGTAATACAGACTTCAAACAGCTCCAGTAACAATGCTTTATATTCGCAGAAGGTATATTCAAATCCTTTCGTATATTCTCATTTTTATATAATAGTGGGGACAGCAATGCCACCTCACGGATAAACGCGAGCAAGGGACGACACACCGACTCCGGGCTGTGTCCCGGCTAAGGAATGAAACCACGTCCGTGCTCGACAATAAGAATAAGGTCTGATTTCTAAACTCCGGCACAAGTGGTTAAATACTCAAAGTTTTCCTAAATATGACAGTTTCCTGATTACATTATAGGCATTAACACCATAAACGAAAGCTTTCAGTATACAGGGTGGACCATTTAAGTTGAGACTGTACAATATCTCCAAAACTAGGCGTTTCGGAAAATCAGAATTTTCGTTATTATTTACGTTGGTGTAAAAACAATTGCAAAGTGCTTTATAAAAATTTTGTTTAGTTTTTTATGTAGGATGAGGAAACAACATAAGAAAGGTAAGTTCCCATTTAAAAACATTAAATTCACCATAAAATGCCATCACAACCTCCTCCAAATAAAACACGACTAATAGAATTTGATATCCCCCATAATATCAACAACGTTTGTTCAAGACATTTCTTTCTATGGCGCTTAGTTTTGGAGATATTCTACAGTCTCAACCTGCATAATATACTGTACGTTATGTGACCACGATGAATTATACTAAATATAATTTATGACGCCTTATTATAACTGAATGTGAAACGAAACTGAATACCTATTCAAGTAAAAGTAGAAATCTGATGGGTTACATTCACACGACTTTTTCTACCCTCTATCGTTTATTAGTGACTAGACAACCTATTCTTACGAAAGGTTATTTCTCCATATACTTCATTTTAATTGAGGAATATGTTTGCAGAAACAGCTACATCCCACATTTCATTACAGAAAGAAAGGAAGGGTGATAGTCAAGACGTTTAAGAACTGGACATTATATGCTGGCCTTAGAAGTCCATATTCTTTCTATGCAACTGTGGGCAACAACTGAGTATTGAAAGAACTTTAAAAGAATGGCAAAGTGTTGGACAATTCGGCAATTGTAACTAAATCAACAAACGGTAAACGAATAATCTTAATCAAAGTGTTAAAGCCATTTTGAAAAAATAATGGAAAATTTAGAAAAATCTTGCTCCTTTGGGATAGCTGGAGCCGAGATTTTCTTGAAAATCTCCTTGTCGCATTTTTGGAAGATATACTGACTTAAATATCGACTTTGGTGCACACCCACACCCACTCACTCACTCTCACTCGGACCCTTTGTAGAAATTCCTTTTTTTGATTCAGAGAATCTCAAAACGTGTATTCCCGGCGAAATCTCGGTACAGAATCTATGGGTGGAATGCAATACTTCCACTACTTACTATAGGTAACCAGTAGAGAATGTACAAATTGATTACAATGAACTAATCAATTACCTACTATAAGGAGAATGTTTTTGTGACTGCACAAACTGACAGATAACAATAGAGTAATAATAAAATTATTATTATTATTATTATTATTATTATTTTATGCTGATTTTAAGCTATAAATGAACTAGCAGAAATACTGAGCGTTGACTAGGGATTTGAAGGGGTTTGCAAGCCATTAATTTAAGTTAATCCTTTACATCCAAGTTAATTTAAGAAAGCACAATGTTGCAGGTATTCAATTTTTTTAATCTCCTCACCTTAATGGTACCAATTTTCCCATTTGTGCTGAAAATCCTCCAAATTACCTCAAATAATTTTGAAGCCTCATTAGGGTTGATTTCTCCCACTACCATGCCACAAGTCATCACTAAAATTGAAGTAGGTTTATTTAGGGAGGAGTGTATTGTATTTCGACTGTTTGGGAGCCGAACTTGAAAGTAGTTGCAACCGCACGTATGGTAAAAAGTTTCCGGTAGCCTTCGCCAAAAATTTACTTTCCGGTGGCCATTACCCCAAGTTTAAGAATCAATTTTGTATTTTTGAATGTTTCTTTAAATATTATATATTTATGTTTGCCTCGGCTGCGTCAGTATTAATTTGTAGAGAAATGTTTCTCTTCGCAGGGAGTGGTGCGGATGAACAATGTAGACTTCCACAATTTATAATTTTTTTACTTCATTCCTTTTATTATTCCTTCGCACTATTAAATAACACTGATAGAGAGCTGTGAGATTATTTATTAACTACTTGTACTTTTTAAACACGTAAACTATTTTCGTCTCACACTGAATACATATTAAACTTCTCGAGTACGCGTCTCGCGTCCAGTTAGGAACGCTGTCTACCAGCAACTGACTTCTGAATTTGTACAATTTGCTCTATTGGCTAATCCTACTCCAATAGAATACTTTTATTTAACTTAAGCTTTTTTTCGGGTTGTTGATTGCCCATTTATAAACGGTCCCAAAAATTACATTATTTTTGCTCCAAGAATTACTAGTAGTATTATTAAAGTTTCTAATTCATTATTGCCTCATTGTTACCTCATTGTTAGCAACTTCTAACCTATTATTCTCCTCACAGATCATACATAATTAAATTACGTAATACATTCACATAACATTATTACACATGTATACAATAACTGTAATATATACTTTTTATATATTGTTACCTACACATATTGCTTTAAGGCGGGCTGTTATTGAATTTTATATTATATAATTTGACTGAAATCATTTAAGTGTTAAAAATACTGCCTCAAAATCCATTAGCGTATTACTTTAGCCCTACTCGTGACCAGGAAAATGGAAATGTGCCATTACGATTCGAATAAGGAAGACATAAATAACTACCCTAAAAGACCAGTGGTGATCATACAATATTTAATAAACAATTGACAAATAATACAACGTTGGTTGAAGAAATTCACATACTCTACATGTAAATGTTTGGTCGAAAGTATGTATAACAAATTACAAGAATTGTTCTGATCTTCCTTTATTTTATTTTTGTATTTGTCTATTTATGTTGCATGAACAAATTAATCATCCATTTAATTAAGCACATAAATGTCCACAATTTCATTACATGACTGTTCACATGTTGAGCTTGACTAATTACAATTGAGCAAAATCTTCTTAGAACCCTTTTGGATTAGTGTCACGTATTCTTAAGTCAATGAGTTAACTTTAATTTAGGGTTTTGTAGGGCAATCTAATGTTCATAGGAATAGCCGAAACAGATTATAAAGATAAAGGAATTATCTCACCAATACCACAACTCAAGGCCAACTCCAACGTAGCGAAGACGCCAAGAGCACCACCGTTCTATGTACTAGTCGGCCACGATATGAATGCGTTCGGTGGAAAGATGAACTAAACAGTTACAGAACAAGTAACTGGACAGGGCATCGGAGGGACAATCAGACAAAGAAAACATCCGCAGTTGCGAGTTGCAATTACTAGCAAGGCTAAAGCGTACAAATGGAGTTCTTGTGCAACTGTACATTCACCTGTCGCCTTCTCCCTCATTCCCCTCTAATCCTCAGCCTTGATGACATTAAGCATTGTCAAAAAACAGGGAGCGTCTTCTCCCAAGTGCACTCATATTGTGGTCCGACTAGTACACTGCGACTGGCCGACGACTACCTTGTGACAGACTAACTCGTCTCTCTCTAGTTCATGGTTTTACAAACTAAGGCCCGAGGACTGAACTCGGCCTAAGAGCTGCTTTGTTTGGCTCGCCTACAAACTTAAAAATCTGGTACGATACATTCACATGTTTTTCTCTACCCTCTATTGTTTATTAGCGAGTATACAAGGTATTCTTACTAAAACGTATCTTTATATCTACTGATAATCGAAATAAACCTCTGCAGAAATAGATGCATTACAAATCTCGTTATAGATACACAGTGAAATGCGGCAGTAAAATGTTTAAGAACCGGACGTTATATGCTGGCCTTAAAATACCGTACTGTTTTCATGCAATCGCGAGAAACAACTGAATGTTGACAAGACTTTAAAGAATGACCAAGAAATGAACAATTCGAACCATTAATAACGGATATGTCAGAAATGGCTTAAGCAGAAAAAACACATTTAAAATAAACTTGTTTTAAAGTGATCTACATTTTTTGTACAGTGGGTTTTCATCTATTGCTTAATGTTTACGAATTATACAAGATTATACAAAATTTCTTTCCAATGAAGAGCACTTCAAAGCTATTCTTAGAAAATTAAAGATATGGATTTTATTTGTCATATAAAGGTCTTTCACGTGTGGTATTTTAATCAAAATCATTAAAATACTTTTTAGAAAATTAAACTATTCTTAAAATGTTCCATGTAAGGAATAGTTTGGGTGAAGGGATTTTTTTTTAATATGTGTCGCATCGTTGGAAGATGCTTTCGAATTATGCTATTCACACAAACACACACACGGACCGTTATCTAAATTTTTCTTTATTCAGATGGGCTTCTTTAAAAATGTATTTCCGGGAAAATCTCTGTATCGAATTTTTGGGTGAATTGCAATACCTTCAACTATTTTATGCCCGGTAGACAAAGTAAGAATATAAATAAAATGAAACGGTTTGCCTGTTATTGGATTAATTTATTCACAAAATTCGAACGATTAAATCAAATTATAAGCTCGGATTTTTAATGAATATACAGTGTAGTGAGCTATCGAAGGAAACCAGCAGAAAGTTAATTTGGTTGACTTTGACAACCGCTGCCGAGTGACACCTTTTCTGGTTTGAAATGTTTTGCAAGAGGATTAATGTCAGTGTTCGCATCAAGTATATCTGTAAAGACGTTTTCAAAAATGATATATGTCAAATCCATATATAGGTCTGCGGTGACTGAGGAACGTTCGCTCTGATGACAAATATGAAAATTATAACCAGCAATGTTTTCAATTGTAGCTAAAAACAACTTTATTCTTCCTATTAAATACGAATTGCTATTAACGTAAAAATACTTTATGTAACACGTGTTAATATAATGCATATTGCCTATGAGTTACATTGTCGTGAAACTATGATTGAAAGAGTGTTCATTTGTTAAGTATTTAATTACATCGGTTATTAATATGTAAATGTATAATTCAGTTCAATAAAACACTTTGTCTGAAGACAGATCTTATTTGTGTGCCTCGTGCCTGGTAGTTTATTGCTATCTTAAACGTATGTGGTTGCCCCCGATTCATTCTCTGACGGTTAATGCGGCCCCGGTTATGTAAAGGTTGGAAACTCTTGCTGTAGTTGAACATAGCCCTCCAGGACAGGAAGATGACGTGGTTAGGGGGTGGCGCTTCCAACGCTGTTGACGTAGCACAGGCGTCAGAGTATAACTGGCAGTCGTACTACTGTCACAAGTGTCACTAAAGTACTGCCTGTTCAATGACGTTTTAGCTAGGGGAATCGGATGGCTTATCTCTCAGGTAAAGCTTCAGCTGTTGGGAGGGGTACCAGTATGATGAACTCGTGCCGCGCGTGACGGACGTGAACAGTGGAAAAGGGCCAGTACCTTTCGCGCCTTTAACCCTCACCTGCTTCAGACCAAGTAAGCCTTACCTCTCTCGCGCTCCTTATCTTCTTGGAAGGGCACCCTACCCCCAGCTAAAACATCTCTGAACAGACAGTAATGAACAATCCTTTTGAGAAGAGAGCTTCATTCGTGCTGAGTATCCTCAAAATTGCCCCTCTCCCGAAGGTTTTTCATCCCCTCTCCCATTGGAATATGTTTTTTTTAATATCACCCATAAAACAATAAAGAGGAAATTATTTATATTTTTATTTCACGGAAATATTGAAAAAACAGGCCCGTTTGTGCTGGTAGAGACCCAAAACCACTTCCCGCCAAACAATTCTCACCTCTTCCGTTATAGGTGGTTGTTGGTGATTGACCCCAAGCCACAGTATTTTTGTTCTTGTCCTAAAGAATTTGTGTAAAATGCCTCCCATCCAACCAGTATGTTCAACCCTATCTCCCATTAGAGATAGTTTTTGAAGCGAGAACCTCCGTGTTGATTACCTCCAGCATATTTGAACAAGTTTTCTTTAGGGCTGGCCCCGTAGCTCAGTCGTAGAGCAATTGCTATGCGAGGGGTCCCGGGTTCGATTCCCGGCTGGGGGTACGAATTTTTCTCTAGCCAAGATTATTCCCTACCCGCATCAGAGTCTGAATATGTGGGATCTGAAGTACAAAACCCAAAGAGAAGCCGATGATGAATGTATACAAGTTAACATCACTGGCAATAGGCAACATATTCCAAAGTGAAAAGCCGCCGATATACCGTTGCAGATAAAGGCGGTGTACAAATGGAACAATAAAAGAAATAAAAATGTCTTCCCAATGATAGATAAATGGATTTATGAGTTTTAGCTAAAGCATTGTTAACTGTAATGGTCGAATAATGAGTATTTGACAAAAACTACTTTCGGAATTAGGGTTAATTTATAAATAGTATTTTTAAAACTTTAGCAAAGTTCCGCGTTGTTAAAAACAGCAAAATAAACACATCGTGAGTTGAACTACCGCATATCTTTTTAAGCATAGCCTGTGGAAAAATTCTTACGCCGGAAGTAGAATCTTTATTCGAGCACCTGGATGTTTTTTAGGACTTACTACAGACTGAGTTGTCCTATGAAGTCAACGTTATTCATACGTTCATAATTCCCTTATCTCACAAGAAAGGTTAGTTTAGAACCTTTCTGGTTACGTTTTACTGTGGATAATGAATTTCTTTGAGAGTTAGGTTCTTAATCTAATATTTTAACATTTTTGTTCGGCTTAAAGCTACTTGATAGCAAGGTGTATGCATCAAGTCCCTAGGGAGGCTGCAGCAACCACATGTTTGAAACCACCGCTCCAGTTGCATGGCGCTTTGCCCAGCTCTTTGAAGGAGGCCGCTTTGAGCGCAAGTATGAATAATTTAGCAGCCGCTTGAAGTGGTCTTAGGCAAACCGTTGCTTATATGGGACACGCGTACATTACTGGATCATCGCCGATAATGAGGAACCCGTACACTCACACACAGATGTGCAGTTCGATTTTCTATGGTGACATTACCACTACAAAAATCCAGTTTGATTTGTTAAACATTTCTTGCATAAGAAAACACAAAATAACAGATTAGGGAGTTCACTCAAGCTCGTTAGGCTGTACTCAAGGCAGAATGTGGTCCATTACAAATACGCGGACGGAATATTCATTTTTATTTTATGCCATTTTGAATTCTTTGTCATTTCGTATACGAAACTAATCAACACAGGGCCTAAACTCTGTGACTTGTTTAATTTGGAATTTTATATCAGTTAATAAGTTGAACATTACATGTGATTAAACTAATAGCTATTCTTTAAGTCCTTTAATTGTTGCTTTAATAGTAATCGAAAATTATAAAACGATCCTAGTGATTTTTGAACCACAATTACCGTAAAATTTGTAACTTTTCCGGAGGAAGTAATCCTGCATTGTTCTGCTTTTGAACGCAAGGTTGTTTTGTTGGCTTTTAGAAAATATATACTTAATTAGTTATCCAAGAAAATAAACATGTTGCTTATAAATTTAGTATTGTCTTACTAATGGCGTTATGAAGGCGTGCTCAAGACATTGGAATTTGTAACACAGAGGGAGAGATGAGCGTGCTTAATCGGACTGATTTATTCTGGAGACATGACAGAGCTAGAGTTGCTCCGCATCCGATGTTCGACCGAGCGGGATGGCACAGGCGGTCATGGGTTCGATTCCCGTGGCCGACCTTCCTGATCCATGTGTTTTTTCGGGGTTTTCCCGGTCGCCAGGCGAATGTTGAGAAGGAATTTCACATCCCCCAAGTTTCCTGTCCCTCCATTGCATCGCCTTCCTCATTTCATTTCATCCTTGATCCGTTTGTCTCTTTCAGGTTTGGAAGTGTCGGCGATGATGCTTCGGTGCAGTGTGGCAGGGATAAAGGATACTCTTTGTGACTCTCTCCGTCCCTCGGTTTTCGGCTGGCTGACGGGGGTATCCGAACCCCCTTGACTGTACTGGGCGCCTCTGTGTGGGGTGGGGTCCCTGGCCTGCCTGTCCGTCTGCCGGGAGCTCTGTATGGAAAGATAGGAACCTTGCCATTCGTGTGCCGTCACTCATGGTTTCAGCCGCCCAGTGTTCTCCTTTCGCCTCATTCTTCCTGCCGGGGACACCCCCTTGTGGGAGTAGGTACAGTATCTCCTTTGTGGATCAGTGCCAAGTCCTCTGTATAGTCAAACCAATCCGGTATTCCACATGGAGCGAGCACATAGCCGAGTAAAAGTAACCGGAATTTGTCACTGCGTTCGATTTCTTTCCTTCAGCAGGGCAGTCATGACTGACTGGTTATTGGGAGGAGTTTACAGCACTGTCACGCGATGTTTACTGATGCAAAGTGTTTATCAGTCATCCTTAGTAGTCAAATGAAAGCAGCTCATCGGATCGGTAGGCTGATTCTACTGCAGGGTTACTTTTAGCCAAGCTGCAGAAATTTCACTCAACTTTCTAATTGGCATATATTTTTGTTTATCTACCTTACGTTTGCAACGTACTTTGTTTGGTGAATCCGTTGGTTTGAAAAATGATATTGCCTGCACACCCATGTTTTTTAGGTACTGTATCCACGGGGTCCTTATTTTGGAGCTCGATTTTCTCCTACGTTCTCCAAAGAGGAGAAAGAAAAACATTCCCTCCCTTTGGTTATAATCCGAAATATACTTAAGGTACATGCTGAAGCTCTTGATCTAGAATTTGGTAGTATTCTTCTTCTTCCTCCTTTTCAGATAGACGAAAACCTGTCATTTTCTTATGTAGTGAAATCAATTCAGTCAAAGATGATATATTTCCTCTATTTTAGATTCCAATAACATTTTCTTAACCTTTAGATGTCATTATTCAACTAAATAGCTGTAGGTTTGATTAAAACTTAGTCATCTTTAATATTTATATTTTAAAAAAATAATTTTGTTGTTTTTCTCAATCTGTAACTAAAATATGTAAATGTTCATAGTTTGCTATTTAGCTGTAGAGTGTCCATCTCTAAAACAGGATTTAGAGCTGAACACACTTGAACCGCTTTTGGATAAATAAAAGCTTCGGGTATAAACGTTTATTTGGATGGGGAAATATCCTGAAAGTGTTTACCCTCGATTCTTAGTATAAAGTTTGGTATTTATGAGATTTTTCGTTTTTGAGTTTCCTTGATGCCGAAGAGACGGGAGATATAGATAAACATGTACATAAAAGCACTCAAATACACTAACAAGATATGATTCTTTTTAAGACCACCCATTTATTCACGGAACCTCGATAAAACTACAGCGAAATCTCGATATTGAAAATTGGCTTTAAATAGAAATGTATACTATCTAGTGTACCGTGAGATACAATAAAAGGAATGTGTTTATCCATGGATGTTAACAATTAAAATAATTAGTGATAAGTTAATGGAATTAATGGTTCTAGAACACAACATTTTAAGTTGTGAATCTCGTCGTGTGTAACACTCCTCCTGTATGGCCTAGGACCTTTGGGAGTCACGTCATTCCACCAAGCGATGACTGACCCATTTCTGAGGTCGAGGCATCCAGAGGACGGAGCCCGTTACTTTCGATGGTAGGGTAATAAGGATGGCGGAATGAGACAACCTACAGCTGTTACCGTGTACTCCGAACCACGTTGGCCCTTAGGGATACTCCACATGAGCAAGTCAGAGATAAACGCATGGATAAAGCCGACTTAAAATCGCGACCCCAGAGCTTTAGAATGAGCGCCGGAAACGAAACCACTGCGCTACCCCGGCGCACCTTTTGAATCTTTAGAAAATAGGATAAATGCGATAAAGTTTTGTTTTGTTAGAATATTCAATATGCATTTTTGTTGTTTTTCAGATTATTTGAAATGGAATAGGTCGTAAGTGTAAGCATCAGTTTCCACTTATGCGCTTGATCGTTGGGAGAAAGCTCTTAGTAATTTCTTAAAAGTAGCATTTAAAATTTCTCTGAAACTAACTCACGTTTTCTCTCTTTTTCCTTCACATTCCTTGGGCGATTCCTTATCATGGGGTTCTTTGGAAAAGACCTATCTATGAACCACCGCACAGCAGTACCGCTAATGCACGAATATTTCCGGCTTTTCTAGAACAAATGGCATTAGCATGCATGTAGCGCGTCCAAACTTGCCACATTACCATCAGATTTTTCTACCCAAAGTTTATTTTATTTAATGAATTTTGTTCACAGGTTTCCATACTGCCACACGTTGGGATCCAGAAAGTTTCCTAGTTACCTTCCTTCCTAACCACATATAGAACTTCATGCAAAATTAGTTATTCAATCTGCATTTCAAGGCATTTAGTGCGTTTTTAAACAGAATATATGTGATACTAACATTTAACCAATCATAATAATTCAAACTATGACGCAATTTGTCAGCCAATTCCATAGTGCAGTGGAAGCGCTGTTGTCTGCGATTCGATTCCCAGCACCCGCAAGGTATTTTTCTCCCTCTGGAATGATTTTTACGGATTACTCTCGTCCTGGTGAGGTTATTGGGGATCCATTGAGGAGCTGCTTTATGGAAAAGTTGGGATTACAGTCTCAGAAATGTGGGCAAGCGTTAGGTTGACCAAATGCCATCACATTTCTGCATCCTGTCCGTGGTGTTCTGTGATGAAGGTGGAGGAAGCAGTGGTCGTGTGACCTAGATCTGCCATGTCGAGATTTGGTAACCCAGCTTCGGTTTGCAATACATAAAGTGATAACACCACTTCCTGTGGAACACACTTTGTTTATCTCTTAGGTGCTCGGCGTAGTACAAACGTTTTACACCTGAGACACTATTTATACACTCAGAACAGCGTACAACTGATCCGTTGAATCGAATCACGACTTAACTACCGAGTCTCAACTCAAATGAACTGTACTCGATAATTTCCATCTTGACTGCACTTATGTTCATAACTTCTCAGCTAACTAAACTAAACCCCGTTCGGATGAGAGCAGCCCCTTATATAAGCTTCCGCAACAAAGCGGAATGTTCTAGAAGGGGAAACTACTGGTAACTGAAAGGAATTTGGAGAAGCAAAGTTGCGGGAAAGCGACACATAATGCACTCGTGTTTGCCTATTGTTCTGAAAACCAATCCAGGGTCCCACCCAGGTAGCTCCGCGTGCGCGGTCATAGTAATTAGGCTTACTAATAAATTTATGGAGCTTCTTTTAGCACTCAAAGAAGTATTAAAACAAAGCCCACCGCATAAAGCAGTTAATCACTGTTTGGACTACTGAAATCTTGTAGATCTGCGTTATAAAACAAAAGACTTTAAATGAACTTGGGTTACCACTGTACTATAATCACCGCCACTCATTCTGAACTATAGCAACTATTCTAATTAACGGAGATGCATTCTATAACCTAGCAAGTATTTACATAATGCTAGATATTAGGTAAAACATCAATGGGAATTTTAAGAATTGCCTTCTTCAAGGTAAACGCAGGAAGAATTCCAGATGGAATCGTAAATCACGTTTTTGCCGCTCTTATTCTAGATGCTACAAATATTAAAAGTACTGCATATGCGCTAAATTGGTAATCATCACCCAAACAATTCTGATGTGTTACCTTCACATGACTTTCTATACCCACTATCGCCTTAATGTAACTTCCAAAACTAGTCTTATGAAAGCTTGTTTATTCTACCTACTTCAGGTTAAACGAGATAAAACTTTGCAGAAATATATTCATTATACCAATAAGGGCCATAGAAGAACCCAAATCGATATTTAGATGTTTAAAAGTAGGTCGCTGCATGCTGGTCTAAAAATTGCATAGCCTTTTCAATGACAAGTGAGAAGGAACTGAATAGCGGCAGCACTTGGAACATTACAAAGTGTTGACAAATTCAAACGAATATTAACGAAATGTTGATGCCACAAAAAACGTTTTGAGATAAATTGTGTGTTTTAAGGAGATCTACATTTTTTTGCAGCAAGTTTTTCTGTATATCACGGTTTACCAAGTACATAAAAGTATACAAAATTCATTCCTCTACTTTACAGACTATTCCCAAAAAATTAAGATTTGCGTTTTATTTGCCACGTAAACATGTTAAATATCATATTTTAATACAATTAGTTATATTCGAGAAAAAAGATATAGAAGCTTTTTGCATGTAAAAGGTAGTTTGGACTGGGGGAATTGTCTTGAAAACTTTATGTCACATGCTTGGAAGATGAATTATATACCAAGTTTAGTATTCATCCCACATTTCGCTGTTGAGTTATACTGTTCACAGGCACATATATGTGCGGATCTTCTTAACAATTTTTTATTCCGGGACCTCAAAGCATACATCTCTGGTGAAATCTCGATACATTTAGAACTTTTGGGTAGAATATAGTAATTACTATACTTGCTATAGGTGAGTAATTGAGAAAGGAAAAAATAAGTTATTTACTAATTTTGGAAACATTACGTGATTAGGCACGACAAACAAAAAATTTGATATGTTACACTCACATGACATTCCCTACTCCTATACAACTATTTTTACAAACGTTTATTCTCCATCTACTTCACGCTAATCAAGATAAGCATTTGATAATTTGTTTTTAGGTGCAAGGGGAATATGGTAGGTTTTAAGCGATAGTCAAATCTTTTAAGAGCTGGTTGCAATGTGGAGAATTCCATTCTCTTTGCATGTTTAAGACATAAAAAAACGAATAACTAATTCCCATTTAAGAAAAGCATAAGCATTGCAAAATTCACACAAATAACATTGAATATCTCGGAAATGGTTTACTCGACCAAAAAATTGTGTGTTTTAACAAGATATACATCTTTGTGTAGTAAAACTTCATCTCTCTCTTACGGTTTACCAGTTATGCGAAAGTCATTCAGAATGAAGAGGACTTTTAAAGAGATTTCCAGAGAATTCAAGATACACATTTCAATTGCCCATAAAAATATACTAAACATATAATATTTTAATAAAAGTCGTTAGAGCCGTTTTGGAAAAAAATCAAATTTTTGAAAAATATTCCATGTAAAGGATAGTCTATGCTGGGGATTTTCTTGAAAGTATTCCTGTCGCATCCTTGCAAGACACTAAACTCAAATAGCAAGTTTGATATTTACCCTCCTTTTCGTTTTTGGGTTATGTTGTTCACAGGCGCACAGATAGAAGCACGCGCGCAGGCATGTTTCCAAAAATGCTTTATTTGGATTCAGGGCACCTCAAAACACGCATTTGTGGTGAAATCTCTGTATCGAATTTTTGGGTGGAATGCAATTCTATACTACTCACTATACGTAGTAGAGAAAGCAAGAGAGAGAGAGAGAGAGAGCACTGTATCTCTCAGAAGAATAGTTGGGTGAAGACGCGGGGTCTACTAGTTTAGTTTCCAATTAAAATGAATGAGATACGGTGCCCAGCTCCTCGTATGCATTTCTTGGGTGAGTTTTCTAAAAGTAAACTTTTGGAGCCTGAGGAGGGGAAATTAAGCATAAATCATGTGTAAAGAAGCAAAAATAAAACAAAACGTGGGAATCGAAACCCCAAACTCTCTATGGCTACAAATTATGACTGCACCGCTTCAGTTTCCTTTATACCAGTATGAACTTTGGAAAGTCTTGGTATACAAAATTAAATATAAATCATGTCTAAGTACCTATGTACGAGGGCAGTCCGAGAAGTACCCGACCTGATGTATACATAGTGGTTGCTGTTGCAAACAAATGATTGTGGTAGAAAGTACCAACCTTATAAAGCTTAAGTCTGAAGTTTGATAAAGCTACGTCGTTTAGTAATTGTTTGGCAGCCATCAATAGTGAACGCTCTCAGTAATTTTGTAAACATGGATAAAACTGTTCATCGTTATGTGATGTCTTAGTCTAACTAATATTAAAGCTGAGCTAGATGCCAGTGTTTAAGCGAGACCGTAAAACTGCCAAAACGAACATCGCACTGGTAGACCAAATGAGGTGACCGCGCCAGAAATTGTGAGGAAAATCCACAAAATGGCATTGGATGACCGTCGACTGGAAGTGCGCGAGCTAGCACACATCGTAGGCATTTCAAAAAGTGTTGTACATCGCATACTGACTGAAAATTTAGACATAAGATATGCGCAAGATGGGTGCCACGTTTACTCACAATGGAACAAAAGCAGCATTATGAACATGTTTCAGTCGAGTGTTTGGCGATATTTTGCTTTAATAAAGCCGAGTTTTTGTGTCGATTCATTACAATGGATGAAACATGGGTCCATTACTTCTCACCTGAGACGAAGGAACAGTCAAAACAGTGGATTAAAAGGGGAGAATCGGCTCCAAAGAAGGTGAGGTGGTTCTATTTTCAGGCAAGGACATGGCGTCAGTATTTTGGAATCTGTGTGGAATAATTTTCATTGATTATCTTCAAAAATGAAAAGCAATCGATGGCGAGTATTACGCAAACTTATTGCAGCATTTGAATGATGATATCCAGCAAACACGGCCGTATTTAGTGTAAAAGAAGCTTTTGTTTTATCAAGACAATGCACCAGTTCAGACATTCATTATCGCCATGGCCAAAATCAATACGTTGAAGTTCGAATTGCTTCCTCATGCAGCCTATTCGCCAGATTTAGCCCCCTCTGATTATTTTTTATTTCCAAAGTCGAAGAATTAGTTTGGTGCTAAAAGATTTGCCAACAGCAAATAGTTGGAGTCCGCAGTTGATAGCTATTTTGCAGAACTTGCTGGTTCTCAGTATAAACAGGGTATTGAAGCTATTGAACATCGTTGGAAAAAGTGTATCGAGCTGAAAGGAGGCTATGTAGAGAAATAAAGATGTTTTTTCCCAGATGTTTTGTGTTTTCTTTGTTAGGTCGGGAACTTCTGGGCCTGCGCTGTAAGCTTCGAAACTATGAGATTGTGGGTATTTATTACTTACTATACAGTTTCGGATTTTTTATTACACATTTTATATATTCTTGTATAGCAGATAAACGTCAAGCGATACACGAAAACGTATTACGCAAAAAAGTATCTCTCTTTAAAACACACAATTTGTTTCCAATAAGCTTCTTTGTAGTATACGGCATTTCTTAGATATCTGGTCCGAATTGTTCATTTCTTGGTCAGTCTCTTAAATCCTGCGATTACATGGAAACAGTATGGAATTTTAGGTCCAGCATATAGCGCCCAGTTCTTAAACATTTGACGATCGCTGTTCCTTTTGTATCTATAACGAAATGTATAATGTAGCTTTTACTGCAACGGTTTATTTGGATTCAGGTCTATTAGATAGACAAATAAGCTTTAGTGAGAGTAGTTTGTATACCCACTAATAAGCGATAGAGGGTAGAGAAAATCATGTAAATGCATTACATCAGATTTTAAAATTTATTTTAAAGGAAAGGGAGGGCAACAAATGCACTATGCACTGTGAGCAGTTGTGATCTATTATACTTCCCTTCATTTAATTTCCTAATATCTTTACCTGCTTCGTAAAGTCTCTGTCTTGATGGGCATCTCTTGATATCCTTGCAATTGCATAATTCCCAGATTAAAGTATTTAACCTAAGGAGTGTAAGAGCATCACAGTCACACAGCAAATGAGATACTGTTTCATTTGCTCTCCTGCATTTTCTACATACTTGATCGACTGCTTTGCCGATTTTATAGTCCTGACGGCGTCCTATTAATAGACCAAGTGTCCGTTTTAGTGCAGTTATACTTATTTTAGAGTATTTGTTTCCTGATAGGGACTTCCAGTACTTGATGCGTCCGAAAACAGTGAATTCAATAAGACATTTGGCTATGGCCCAAGGTTATCGGGAGGTCGGCGCCGAGCGGTCCGAGCAATCAACGATAACGGCCAATTGCCAGAGTAAACACCGGAAGTGCTATCAGCAGTAAACTAGAATATTCTGGAAGCTTCTCCTCCCTCTTCCAGGAAGTGTGTCGAAATAGTTTTAGAATATTCGAGAACCTTTTGGAAAAATTCCACTGACTATATAAGCGAGCGCTCTCGCGGGAGTCCAGTCAGTGCTAGGTGAGGCGTGGCGAAGTAGAGTTGTTGAGTCATTGTGCGAGGGAATTAGTGACAGCGTTACTGGTGCGACATCAAGAGTGATTGTTCGAGCGAGTTGACGGCTGCTGTGACGTGCTATAAGTAGACTGAAGTATTGTTAAGACAATCAAATTATCATTTATCCCCTAAGTATTTTAGGATTTTATTGACAGTTTTTCTACAATTATGTAAAAAGAATTCCATGAAATTTTCACTTATTTCATTATTATTCGTTTGTCTAAATCTTCGATAAATTTAAGGAAAGTACTATTGTGGCATGTGCACAGATTATATTAATGGTAATACGCCCTCTGGTTACCGAGTCGAAGGTTGGCAGTTTATCTGAGAGTAGGGGCGAATGAGGGGAAACTGTGTCATTGGTAGGGATATGGCGTTACTGACGCTAAGCTTAGCGTGGGTTTTCTTAGCATTCTGTGACTAGTGTTCGCGAGAGTTAGACGGATACTGCGACATGGCGTCCTCGCCCGGCAGACACATGGGGTAAGAAAACATTTTATAATAAATCTACCAGCTATCCGTTTCCTTGCTGTTTTAATTATGATAGTGTAGAGTTCCTTGCCTCTCCCTTCAGCCAGAAATTATGTTGGTGTAAGAATATTTTGGTGATATAGCTTAGCTGCGTCCCTTGTCGATACCTCGAGTTTAAAGTTCTTTGTTTGTTCAACGATCCCTCTCATAAGCGAGTTGCCCTCCTCTGAAGTTAAATACTAATTAAATATGTGAGGTATACGACAAATTGGTGGAGGCGCCAGGTTGCGGATGCGGATGGGCATATAAGAAGTAAACTATAGACTTTTAAAGCTATAACAAAACTGAAAAAATGATGTAGCAATATCCTGTTTTACAGGGTTTCTGGTACCTTGTACAATAGCAGTCCAATGTCCAGCCATAAGGTTCTGCTAACTCAGTATTAAATACACTGCCGTTTGTGAAAATTGCAACACCAAGAAGGAAACTCATGAGTTAATAAATTTAATACCTAGCACAGGTTAGATGCATGGCAAATAAATCATAAACTTCTTAAATAGATGCATGACCTTTAAGCCCTAATATTCAATATTTGGTGTGACCTCCAAGCGCTGCAATTAGAGCTGCTATACCCGTGGCTCTGAATCAAAAACGTTCTTATTAAGTTCATGAGGGATTTCCCTCCACGCAGTTTGTATTTAAGCTCACAGATCCGTGACACTGGTTGCTGGAGGACCATGACGCACCAGGTGCGACCAACCATATCCCAGATATGTTCGTTCGGCAACATCTTAGGCGAACGTGCAGGCCAGGGAAGCAATGCTACCCGTCGCTCTTCGAAGAAGGCTTGTACATTCCTCGCAATATGTGGCCGGGCATTGACCTTTGAAATGCGACCTGTGGAGATGCCTGAAGTAGGGGGAGTACTTCAGGCTCTACAACCGTTATGTACCGGTTGCTGTTCAAAGTTCCCTCAATTCGTAGTAGGCGAGATAGTTTGTTGTAACCAATGGCGCCCCAAACCATCACACCTGGTGTTGGTCCGCTATGCCGCTCAACAATGCAGGCTTCCAGGTTGCGCTCACCACGGTACCGCCGGACACGTATGCGGTCATCACTGTAGGATACGTTGAAGCGGGAATCGTCCGAAAAGACTACATTTTGCCACTCAGCACCCCAGTGACGGTGTTCGCGTGCCCATTGCAATCGAGGAGCTTGTGGTTTCTGGACAATGGAAACCGACATAATGGCATGCATGCAATCAGTCTAACCTGCAGCAGACGGTGACGAACCGTTGATGCAGACAAGTTCACACTTGTTGCAGTGCTCCAGCGTCGAGCCAACACTGTGGATGAAGCTGTACGGTCCGTTATGACTATGCGGACAAGATCCCGTGCTGTGGTCATGTTCCGTGGTCCAGTACCAGCTCTTTGCTGCGTACGACCTTCATCTATCCACTGCTTCCACACACGTATCACTGTCGTAGCAGCATGCCCCGTACGAGCCGAAATGTCACAATACGACAAACCGCTTCCGGAGACCGATCATTTTACCTCCTTCGAACTCCCTCATATGCCCTTTGACGTCGACGAGGCACACTGGCCTTCACTTTATTTTTCCACCCTTTTAACAGCTCTGCACTGACTACACTGGGCGCAACACTGACCTTGTCGGACCGACACGAGAGGGCTCTCCTCGGCCTATGTGTATCCCCATTTCTCTGCAAACCTAATCACTTATTGCTTGCACACTCTTCTACACTTCCACCAAGTTTGGAGTTATTCGGAAATTCTTTCTTGGTGTTGCAATTTTCACAAACGGCAGTGTACAAATACGTTTGTCGGTTTTTTCTTCCTGACAAATACATAAATTTCCATTCTGCGCTTCTGTACTTAAATCTTTCAAAACATAGGGCAGATTTTGCAGATATGATATGAATTGTGTAAATGTGAAATCGAGTATAATGTTACGATTCTTTAAACGACTGTTAATGTCAGAAAAAGCACTCTTTTAACCCCCTTTTGGTACTTACTTCTTTTGTAATCTGTTCTCTTATATCCTACCACTGCTCTTGAAAACCTAATGTCATTTACGTCAAGTTTTTCTGCGTCATAGTTCATGCTTCACTTCCGCTGACATTATTATATAACGTTTTCATATTGTGTCTTTTTTGCTTTCTTTTTCAAACATCTTGATATAACGCCATTAAAAGAATTAAAGACTTTTACCGTTTATTTTATCAGATTGTTTAAATATGATAAAATTTTATCCTAAATATTTAAATTCTACAGTGTGTTCGACAATATTATTTTCTATAATAGTTTTTAACCTTATACGCTGTTCTCCTTTAAACATCGTTTTCTCTTTTTACTTACTGTTATTTACATTTACTGTCATGTTATTTACTTTTTCTGCTTTATTGAATACATAGGTTATCTTTTCTTCCGAAATGATTCAAACATTTAGCTTAACGCAAAATCTTTTTTTTGGAATTGTTTCAATAGAAAAATATACTATTAATCCATTGTTTAGAAATGTCATCAATATATAAGTTAAACATCTCATGTGACACACTCGACGACCTTCTCTATCCTCTATCGTTTATTAGCGAGTGTACAAATAATGTTACTAAAGCTTGTTTTTATATCTACCTAATTTTGATCCAAATAAACTTTTGCAAAATCTTTACCCATTTCATTATCGATACAAAGAGAACAGCACTACTCAATTGTTTAAGAACTGAGCCTTAAAACTCCATACAGTTTCCATGTAATCGGAGAAACAACTGAATGTAAAAAAGACTTTAAAAGGATGACCAAGCAATGAGCAATTCGAACTATTAATAACGGATATCTCAGAAATGGCTTATGCCACAATAAAGTTATTTGACACAATCTAGCCATTTTAAAGGATCTACAATTTTGGTGTGGTACGTGTTTGTCTATCGCTTGACGTTTACCAGTTATACAAAGTTGTACAAAATTCCTTCCGAATGAAGAGGACTTCAGAGGCTATACCCAGAAAATTCAAGATATATATTTTATTTGTCATGTAAACATCTTTAATATATTGTATTTTAATCATAATCGTTAGGACCATTTTTTAGAAAATGAAAAATTCCAAATTTCTTACACGTAAAGCGTAGTTTTAGGTACAGGAATTTTCTTGAAAATATTCGTATCGCATCTTTGGAAGTTATTGAACCTAATTACCAAGTTTGGTATTCATCCGACTTTTCGTTTTTGAGTTATGCTGTTTAGGCACATACACATTTTTCAAAAAATGTTTTTTTTTTGTATTCAGAGGATCTTAAAACATTTATTTCCGGAGAAATCTCGGTGTAGAATTCTTGGGTGAAATGCAATACCCTCTCTACCAACCATGTGTGTGATAGAAAAGGTATACTGCATGTTTTCTTACTCGTATGTCGGTTTTTTCTGTGTTTGACTATTTAGCTGCTGAGATTTGAACTTTCGTTTCTTGATAAACATTTTTAATTACTTGAATTAGATACAGGAATTCCTCTTCTCATAATTTTTCAAAGCGTCAGATTATTTCTAGGTGAAATCCAACTAACAGCAGCTGCACTTTTTAATTTCATCAGCGCTTTCGCTTCCTCCCAGTTTTTAATCAACATCTTTTAATGTTTACTGCTTAAGCTTGAGATTAAATTTATTGTATACAGAGCTGTTAGCGAATCACTGTAGATGCAGCAATTGAAATTTCGGGATTTTGTCGAAATCACTGCAAATAGCTCGCACTTGTGCGAATTATAAAGTTAAAACCAAGCTGTATGAGCGGATGTGATATAATGAATCGGGTATCTCTATCTTCAGCTGTGATACTAAATATGTAATTTCCCCATAATAATAGAAGCTTTCCTGGCCAAACCCGTCAGGTGCAAGAGTTCTAGCGTAGCGTTAATGACTCTAGCTAGATATGCTTTTACAATAAGCAGAATAATGCCCCATTGAATGCAAATAGTTTGTTGTGGACCAAGCATATCATAACACTTTAGTAAAGCTGAGTACAAATATAAACAATACACAAAACCGCATATTGTTAGAGATACACATATGGCATTGCAGCACATAGTTTTTCACCCACAATCTCCCCAATAACACAGTCTTTGTTTCTTTTTTATTTATGAACGCTCTTTAAAGCTGTGGCCTTTAGCGTCCCATTCTATATTGGGAATGAAAGACCGGAAATTTTACTCACAGGCCTCTATCAGATTGAGGTTCTTTTACGTGCCGTAAATCTACGACACGGCTTTACCTCTCTTCCGAAGGAAGCCATGCTTACGCCTGAAAAAAATACATCGCCCTCCGCCGGGTTTGAAGACGCGAGCTCGGGAACTAGAGGCTAGCATGATAACCACTGCACCACAGAGGACCTGTACATACATGTCACACCCAAATCAACTCACATTTAAATGCATTAAATAATTGTTGCTGTAAAATATGTAGGAGGAGGCTCAGGCGGTAACGTGGTCCGCATTTGTGAGGTCATGGGTTCGATTCCGGCAGCCGACCATCATGACCCATGGATCTTTTTCTTTGGGGGGTCCCCAGTTTGCCAGGCGAATGCTGGGAAGGTTCATTACATCCCCAATTTTCCTGTTCCGCCATTTCACCTTCATTCTCATTTCACTTCACCTTTCATCTGCCTGGTCTGTTTAAGGGTCAAAGGGAGTCTTGGCGTTGCATGGCAGGGGAAAAGGATGCTGTATGTAATCCTTTGTTCCCCGGAATGGTGTGCCTCCGAGTCCTAGGCCCCCAGTGAGATGTGCAAGCCGGCAGGGAGGGAGGGGAACTGCATACACAAGCTGCCATCCGGGAGCTTCATTCTGTGAGAGAGAAGGGGACCCTGCCAACGCCCTGGCGTGCCTCCTTGTTCGGCTGCCCTCTGTCTTCTCTCACCTCACTCCTCCCTCCTAGAGACAGGCATAAAACATCTTGTAGGCCAAGGTGTTAAGTCCCCCTTGGTACCTAGTCCAACTCCTCCTCCGCCTCCTCCTCCTCCTCCTCCTCCTCCTCCTCCAAGCGTATTGAGGAGAAAACGCAAACTATTAATTACGATATACCGAATAAAAATAAATACAAAATACTCATATTTATCAGTTGCATTTAGATCGTAGTTTTGACAAAAATATGTTGAAACGAAATAGAAAGAAACCAGCATGTGCTCATGAAATTAATGTACAAACTGAGGTAACGAAATCAAGTGACGAAAACTAGGACAAATGTATCCTGCTAGAGCAACAAATGTAAGCAATAATATGTATGGCAATAATTACAAAGTATAGTACAATATGCCTAAAATTATACCCCTGAACTACATAAACCCTAGACATGAGCTTATTAATTTACTAAATTCATATGCACAAAAACCAGCACTCAAATTATATAGCTCCTTCAACAATGCTAAGACCTCAGTTGCATTTTTATAGAAACAAAGGGCAGAAACACAGTAGAAAATGCTGGAGATTAGAAAATATATACAATCCTCTGTCTCTGAATTCAAGTGAGAGTTGACCAACAATTTAGTGTTCTATACTTGAATTTTACATAAGTATGAATTTGGAATTTCAGCATTTCTGCAACTTCAAATTGCAGTAAATGTCGAGTTCCTCTCTGAATCCTTGATAACATTTTTGCTACACTTTTACGAGTTGTGAACACCCTTTTCCCTAGCTGCATGCTGCTTCTGTAAGAAACATCAAGCTGATTCCTTCATGTTAGTCCCTCCTAAAAACACTCATAAAAACTAAGATTAGTGGGGTAGGTAGACAGCTGTACCAGTGTGAAATAGATCATCACATTCAAGATACGTTAGCCTTGTCTCGTGGGTAGAGGATTCCTCCACCTCTCTCTAATGTTTCCGCAGACTTGGCGCCAAATGGCATACTTCTGGAATTCATCCAACTCAGATTTTGGCTCTAATACGCACCTTACCTTTCGCTGATTTCCCAATATTGTAATTGATTCAGAGTTCTATGATCGTTTTCTCATGGTCATTTATCATTCGCAAGGTTTGGCGATTTCAATCGATCCATCGCTCTTTTTACTTTCTCTACTACGTATAGTAAGTAGGGGAAGTATTGCATTCGACCCAAAAATTCGATACCGAGATTTCACCGGAAATACATGTTTTGAGACTCCCTGAATCCAAAAAAAGCATTTTTGGAAACATGTCTGTGTGTGTGTCTGTGTGTGTGTCTGTGTGTGTGTGTGTCTGTGTGTGTGTCTGTGTGTGTGTCTGTGAACAGCATAACTCAGAAACGAACAGTCGGATAAACACCAAACTTGTTATTTAGGTTCAGTATCTTCCAGAGATGCGACACGAAGGTTTTCAAGAAAATCCCCTAACCCCAGACTACCCTTTACATGGAACGTTTTTCGAAAATTTTAATTTTCTCAAAAATGGCTCTAACGATTTTGATTAAAATATCATATGTTTAAGGTATTTTCATGACAAATGAAATGTATATCTCGAATTTTCTGGGAATGTCTCCAAAAGTGTTCTTCATTCTGAACGACTTTTGCATAACTGGTAAACCATAAGAGATAGACAAAATTTTACTGCACAAAAAACGTAGATCGCGTTACAATACACAATTTATGTCATATACATTTTTTTTGTTGAGTGAACCGTTTTCGAGATATTGCTTGTTATTTCCTTAAATTTTCCAATACTTATACTTTTTCTCAAATTCGTTACTCATTTTTTTTATGTCCTGGACATGCAAAGAGAATGTAATGCGCCACATAGCAACCAGCGCTTAAATATTTGACTATCGCTTAAAACCTACCATATTCCCCTTGCATGTACAAGAAAATTAGCAATAATATTGACATCTCGATATCTCGATTAACATGAAGCATATGGAGAATAAGCGTTTGTAAAAGTAGTTTGTACAAGAGTAGAGAAAGTCATGTGAGTGTAACACATCAGATTTTTTGTTTTAGCCTGTCAAGTTAATACATTATAACACGCACATCCAACCACAAAAGAACCGGATGATGTATTCACTCTTTAAGAGGAGCAAAAACAAAAGTAAGTGGAAGAGGGAAACATGCAAAATATTTGGTTGGGAAAGAAAGGAACGCTTATTTGTGTGTTAACTAGACATAAACTGGACATGTAGTTAAAATAACTTATGGATGTCTTGGGAAAACTATTAGCACCCTGTTTCTTATAACCTTGCTCCGCTGACTTCCATTCTTCCGCGCTCAATTTGCGCGATTGGCTTATGTACATCTTTGAATGGCGATACACAAGCCCATGCAATACAAAGTCATGCTGAAAGGCAGTTTTAAAACTAGATAAGATCCTCCTATCCATTTTATAAGAACTTACATGCATTCCGCGTCCATTAACTCTTGTTTCATACTATAATTGTTTATACGGTTATGAAAAAGCAAACATGATAATTCTCTTCGAATATGTTAAATAAGCAACTATGTAATTTGTATTGCACAAATCCTATTCCACGATAGCAGCCAATGACAGATGACTAGTGCACATGACAGTTAAGGGATGCGGGTGAAGTTATGCGAAATAGACCTTAGTTAAGACGTAATAAACTTTACCGTCTACCAGGTTAGGAAGAATATTAGTACATCAGGGGTAAATTTATTTTGCAGATATCAACAGCGTGGATATCAACGTGAAGCCTTAATTACTTTGATAGACTCTTAGCTAGGTTGGGAGGAAAACGTATACAAAATTTAGTGCTGCAGGTCTAAGTCCATAAATACTCTTACTGATATTGCTATAAACTTCATCAGAAATGTTAAAGAAATAAAATAAGCAGTTTAAAAGTATACAATTTAACTTACTTCCACCAAAAACTGCGAAAAATATCAAACTATATACGATTATTAAAATTCTTCTCTTATTCAAGAGTATTCTTAACGTTTATAGCAATTCATCTGCAAGGCAGGGCTGCTGTCTTACCAGCTGTGCAGGACAGAACATGTTTCTAAATAAATACCTAATAATAATAATAATAATAATAATAGTTAATAATAATGCCTATACTATACCAGAAAGCATTTGATGTAAATTAATAATAATAATAATAATAATAATAATAATAATAATAATCATCTTCACTTCAAGGGTTAGGTATTACACCTGTTCCGTCTTCGCATTCCTTCTTTTTATTCCCATCTCTTTCTTGAACGTCCGATGTCTCCTTTTCCTGGCAGTTTATATTTATTAATTAATACTGGTATTCTTTCTTCACTCATGCAGTTCATGTGCTCTTTCCAACAATGTTTATTTTCTTCAATTTTATCATATAATTTATAAATTCTCAGTTCTTCTCTAATTGCTTCATTTCTTATTAAGTCTAATCTAGTGCATTCTTTAGTTCTCCGTAAAAATCTCATTTCCGCCAATTGAATTTTACTTTCGGCTTTTTCTTTTATTATCCAAGATTCGCTGCCATACATGATCACCGGACTGCCATGATCTTGTAGACCTTCAGCTTTGTTTCTTTCCTTGTTTTATTTTGTAGAGTTCTTGTTATTGTTCCACATATTTGTTGATATTTATTTATCTTATGATCTATATCCCTAGCCACAAGGAAACTTACGTCACAATCCAAGTAATTAAAATTCAGGAAGAAAGATGTGCATCCAGGAATACAACTAAATCAGAATTCATATTTAAATATGTTATATGCAGATTATGAAGTAATATTGCCAAGAGGCGAAGATAACCTACAGCGCTCTATTTAATAAATAATAATAATAATAATAATAATAATAATAATAATAATAATAATAATAATAATAATAATAATAATACCAATAATGGAAAATACCTATTTTATATCAGAAGACATTTCGAAATAAATAATAATAATTATTAATAATAATATCATTGCCAAAGAGCGGTGATTTCCTGCTATAGATATTGCCACTGTACATAAATGGAAATATGTATGCATATGCATTTATAAAAGGGAGATAAGATACACTTTTTTCAGCATTGAAGTTTCTTGTTAGTTTCTGTAATTTATTAGATTTCGTTGTCTAACACATAATTTTAATCGTTTTCAGGCTGAATGTTATTGAAAATAGTTTCGTAATAACATAATTAAGTTTAACCAGGGTTATGGTAATTAATTCCGGCCATATTCACTCCTGCTGAGCACCTCCGATCATAAAGCGTGCATTCTCCCCAGAGACCAAAACAACTATGACACAATTTGGTGCATTTTCATTGAGTGTGTGCACATGTATTTCTCATCGTTACTGAGGGCATCATTGTTGATGGCTAAATCTAGCATATACACAGTAGTATTTAGGCATATACAATACGAGCAGAATGCTTATAGCCTGATAACTAGCTTAAACAGCATAACTTTAACTGCATTTTTCCTACGTAAAAAGAACAAATGGTTAGGGTAAATCCCCATTTGCTGTATAGTTGTATTATATTCTTATAAGTAACGGCGGCCTTTAATAAAAATGTGCAACTATAAGACAAATAGTAGTATTAATATGCCATCGGAACACAAACTTACAGACCTCTGATTATTCACTAGGTTGCTATTCTCCATGTAATTTAATATGAACTATGTTGCATAGTTCGACGATTTCAGTTGAAGGTTTGTTTCCGCCCCACGTATGGAAGCCAATTTGAAGAAGGTTAATTTTATGATGGTGGTGTTTTGTATTTCGGCTGTTGGGGAGCCGACCTTGAAGTAGTTGCAACCGCACGTATAGTAAAAAGTTTCCGGTAGTCTCTTAGCAGCGAGTGGTGTGACTGAAGAATGTAGGCTTACACAGATTATAATTTTACTTCACTCCTTTCATTAATGCTTGACACGATTTAAATAACACTTCATTGATATAGAGAGAGAGCCGGGAGATTTGTTTTATTAATTACTTGCACTTTTTAACACGTAAACTATTTTTGTCTCACAAAATACGCAATAAATTTCTCGAGGACGCATCTCGCGTCCGGTTAGAAACAGTGTCTACAAGGAACTGACTGCATTTTACTCCATTTTATTTTCTGATTGGCTAATCCTAGTCCAATATAATACCTTCATTCAGCTAAAGCTTTTTCCGGTTGTTGATTGGCTATTTTATAAACTGTCACAAAAATTACATTATTGCTTCCAAGAATCACAAGTAGCATTATTAGAGTTTAAAATTCATTATTGCCTCAAGGTTACCTCACTGTTACCTCATTGTTAGCAACTTTTAACCTATTATCTCACAGAGCCTACATTATTAAATTTCGTAATACATTCACATAACATTATTACACATGTATACAATAATGTAAACATTAATACAATCACTGTTACATGCATTTTATATATTATATTACACACATATTGCTTTAAGACGGGCTGTTATTATATTTTATATTATATAATATTTGACTGAAATCATTTAAGTGTTAAGAGTACTGCCTCACGGTGCATGCTATATTTTGACTTCTCTGCGGAAATGCAGAGGGAAAAAAAGGTAATACTACATCTAATGATACTAGCCCGAAAGCCTGAGATATGGAATCACATAACATCTCATTCAGCATTCATCTGAGAGATTGCCTAGCGCATTTTCCTCAGAGTGGCTCATGGCCTCATACATACGGTATTGGCAATCCCTATAATTTAAATAGGATAAATGTTATTTGTTAACAACGTTTATAATTTCTCCTCACTTAGACACTACTGCTAATGCTGGAATGCATGTGTGTTCACAGGAGCATAGAAGCGGAACTCTCATTACTTTCGTAAAGAAATTAAGCACGTGTTTTATAGCGTAATGAGTGGTGTTTAACTCTGGTGTTCTACTTTCCGCTTTGTAAACATTTACAAATTAATAAATTTTAAACATAATTGTATGACCAACAGCGATTAGGAAAGCAGTGGCTTTTGGACAATGACTTCAAACACTGGCTTTTGGAAGTGCCCTTGAATCCTTCATAACCGCAATGAGGTTTTACAAGCGTAATATTAAGGGTAAGCAATATGTCTCTTATTCTTTTACATAGAGCACGTTATGAGACAGCACCCTAATAGATGCACACACACAGTGACTTCTTGGGACTCCAGGATTTGTTGGCAAACAGAGAACCCTCTGGGCAGACAAACTGAGGAGGACCTTTGGCAGCAAGTGGATAAGGATAGCCAAGAGGGGGAACTTAAATATATATATGCCGATGTTTTTGACCTGACCCTGCAGAAATACAGAGACAACAAGGTAGGGGAAAACGGCTGGCAGTTTTTCCCTTGCGTGGAACAACAGAAATGCGTAAGGTTCGCAACCGAAGCACTACTGTCGATAGTTATACTGCTCACGGATACACAGGTACATTCTTCAACTGCTGTGTAAAGTGACTGCCAATTTAATTTTGTCTACAGACATAACAAGAATTATGCACTTAACTGTACTACAATCACTCGGAATGCATGATGTCACATTATTTCACGTTGTGTATACGCGCCTGCTACTCTGTTACTACTGACCCAACATTCCTCCCAGAAGGTAAATCGACTTGTCCAGCTACTGCGCGTACGGATAAGCAGGTTTAGGAACTAAAAAAATCAGGCTATGTTAGCCAGTAGGTTAATCTTTTCTGGAATAACTAATCGGAAGCGCAAAATTCAGCTTCACTTGAAAGAGGCACATGAACAAAAGGGATATGTCTATGTCTTAACTCAGGTGATGGGAGTAAGAAACATATCAGTATGTTACAGTGGTTATCTCGCTCGCTAGGTAAATATTCAGTAATTCAAATGACCACTTATCTGAATTGTGCAGACATCATTTTGCTGAAAGTTGCCCACCAGTCAATACAAGCCTGCATAGGTAAGTGCGCAAATATAATTTCAAATGTACTCCGTATTTTAAACATTATGTTGGTCGTTGCTGTCTGTTAATTGACGGTTCTTTCAATTACAACAGGTATAAATCTGTGATTTGCTCCGCAGATTTCTGAACATTGACCAAGAATACTCCAGCACAATTAAATCAAAATCAGATGTGTCATACACTTTTGGGGATGCCTATAAGTGAATTTAGAGAACGAGGGGAATTAATGCCCTCTTAATTCTTAGTAGCTTATAATGCTGTTAGAATTGTTTCTGCAATTAAGGCAGTGCTGAGAGAAAAGGACTCGATTGAAATAACTATTGATTTAAGCACTGATAAGTAACAGTTATGCCTGATGTAAATGGTGCACTGCGCAAGAAATGAACATTTTTCTTGTGTTTTACTCATACATTACGCATGTCAACCTCTTCAGCTAGTAGTTTCATGCGCTACTGCAGAAGCATTTCACAGGAATTTGAAATTAAGCTTACACTTTTATAAGAAATTTGATATGAATCTTACATATACCCAGTTTATTATTAAACCTTATCATTTCACAAATATTCCTGATTCAATAACTGTGGAAATTGCTGCCCTAGTAAATCAATTCCATCATAATGAGTATCCCCAAAGGTATGGATTGTTATTGGAAAGTAAACGTGAAATTATGAAACGCAAAATTAACTCAGTTCAGTGATTGTGCTATAAATAAGTATTATATTCAATATGTCTGCGTGTTTAAATATTTATATGTATTAAATAATTTAAATACATGGCTGCTTCATTCCTTTCACACTTTTGATGTTGAATAATGACATTTCTTGTATAACAAACTTTAGAACCTTAACAAATGGCTTCTGCTTGTTCTTTGGTTATACGATTTTCAGTTAGGTACAACATTACGAATTCCTTTGTCAATGCTTCTCCAAGGTCGCATGAAATAATTTAAAACCGTAAGGGTGCTAAAATATGATATTCAATTAGCTTACCAATATGTGATATATATTTAGAATAGTCCGAAAAGCATTACCCTTACCTTATCTGCCGAGAAGCTCGCCCAAACCGGGCAGAGAAGTTAAGCTTGCTGGTCGGTGTGCTCTAGTCGAAAGTATAGTATAAGCTTATCATTTATATTCACTCAATCAGTCAACGATGGTCACGATCCTCTTAAATTCATTAGGCCTGTGATACTCGCTGGCTGCAGAATCATGGATCTACTGCTAGTAGAGAAAGCTGTCTTCTGCAATGACCTTTAAACAACAATACTACACTTCAGAGTTACTATCCAGTGCGTATGATGATACCCTGAATGCTTGTTTGTTATTACTTTCTCTACTGCGTATAGTAAGTAGGAGAAGTATTGTATTCCACCCAAAAATTCCATACCGAGATGTCACCGGAAATTAATATTCTTCATTGTGAACGACTTTTGCATAACTGGTAAACTATAAGAGATAGACAAACTTTTATTACACAAAAAATGTAGATCGCGTTAAACTACACAATTTATGTCATGTACATTTTTTTGTTGAGTGAAGCATTTTCGAGATATTCCTTGTTATTCCGTTATATTTTCCAATGCTTATAGGTTTTCTCAAATTCGTTATTCATTTTATTTGTCCTGGAAATGCAAAGAGAATGGAATACTCACATAGCAACCAGCTCTTAAATATTTGACTATCGCTTAAAGCCTAGCAATTCCCCTTGCACCTACAAGAAAATTAGCAATAAGAATAACATCTCCATTAACATGAAGCATATGGAGAATAATCGTTTGTAAAAATAGTTTGTACAAGAGTAGAGATAGTCATGTGAGTGTAACACATCAGATTTTTTTTAAAGCGGTTATGAAGTTCAGCCGTAAATAGCTATTTAATTTCAATCCAGTGGACTCTAAAAAAAACTGTTGAATGAATCAAATACTCTTACTCATTAACTACTAGAAAACTGGCTTTGCCTACCTGCTACTTAAATCCTCTTATGAACAACGTTGATGATAATATTGACGTAAACGCCTATCTTTGCGATGAATTTGAAACCAAACTAGAAGTGGTGAAATTGTCGAATGATCGCTGCGAGATTGTTGTTGCAAATTTCTTGCCCAACTACTAAAAGAGTTGCAACCAAGGCTTCCTCAGAATGCCGAAACTCTGAAGATGACTGCATCCGTATCGTTATAAAATTCTTTAAGTTTGATAAAGGTCTTTTAATTCTCTTGCAGAACTTTCTTTTTTGTTTCCAGCAAATTAAATTTCACAAATTCAGATACAGTAGGTGAGGTAACTCTCAAATGGTCCGATACTAACAACATAATCTGCTTTTGGAGAAAAATAACAGAAAATATAGACGTGTCCTAAATTATTTTGCTGAATTTCTAAACTTCCTATTGTTTCACATTTTAGCTCCAATGTTGAAGTTCAGTAATTATGTAGCCCAATAAATGAGAAAAAAAACAAAGCAAGTAAATAAAATTAACCTAAAACGCTTAGTTTAATCCTAACAATACGTACGGGTTTACAAAGGGACAAAGTGTTGCAAGAAACTCCAAAGCCTTAATACAGAAAATAAGTAGGTATAAAAGCTAGACATACAAGATCCAGCTCTGGATCATCAACTTCTATTGCTACAGTAGGCTGCGAAGTCTACTTTCTGGAGCATTACATGCCCGAATTCTATAGGTATGATTTCTCACACAAGAATTGATGTCTATACATTTTAGCTAACTACACATATGTATGTAATATCACTGTTAGTGAACAGTGCAAGTATACCATCAATTACAATTTGAGGTTAATATAAATTATTACTTTACAATACTTAAATATTATGGAATGATTGTGTGATACTTAGAAAGTGTAGATGGATATATCTAGCAATTTCTTAGTTAAATAATGCCATTTTGATATGCTACCTAGGCATTATTTTGCAACACTCAAGGTCATGCAGTCAGTGTCAAGCTGATAGTGATTAGATTAATGTTTAATTACTGCGAGTGGTGCGTTTTGTTACGTAACTGATCCCGAGGTGAGCTTAGTATATCACCAAATGCCATCGTGTATTTATTTATGATTAATATATGCGTACATGCTATGCTAATACAGTTTTAAACGTAGTTTTGCCCTTTTTCTGCCAATAGGATTCTGCCACAGCACAAACAGTGAATGTTTCGAAGAGAGAAGTAGAGATTGATGGAGTCATTAGTAAAAATTTTATAGTCTTTTGATCTCCCTGACCTTTTGCTACTTTTATCTCTCCGATAAATTAACTTTACCGCATACAGGAAGAACCAACATCCATTACTAAACTCAAAATGAAATATCCGCTAGTAACTGCCAACACTACTCAACGTAGTGCCAAAATTGTATAGGTAAGTGTAGTGATGCCAACTTCCTTAAGTTGGCAAGCGAAAGGTTTCGGGAAAACCTGAAAGATTATTATTTAATCGCCAATATCAGTTTCACGCGATGATGTTAGTGACAACTCTTCAGTTGCGGTCAGATGCGCGCAAGAAAAAATTTTGGCCTGATTTTAATGCAATAGTTACGATTGGTGGCTGCTAGTGATAACTCCATCAGTTACACGCAAGGAAATTGTTCACCTGATTTATGTGCAGCAATTACGCGCGGTCACTATATTTCGCAGATTTCTCTTCCCATTTTATAGAGACATCTCTGCGCAACAGTTCGTTTTTGGCAGGCAAGGTTAAAGTTTTGATCTCATCAGGAATAAAACTGATCGTTTTCCTGTAATAGTAGAGAAACACTAAAACAACATAATACCATGTAGGAGATACCCTGAGAACACTATATCTGTAATTTATTTTAATATATACATATTTTTTGTCTGAATGATAGTGTCAACGAATTTATGCACATTTGGATGTGCAGAGTTAAAATTAAGAGAAATGCCTTACAAAACGCTTCACATGCATTTGTAATTCTGTCAGAAGTAATTGTATCCGAAACCCAAATCTCGGGAGGTAATAATGAATCGGATGCAATGAATCGGGAAAATTTGTCACATTTTCATAGTTTGGTTGAATGCTAATAATATCTCCAATGAAAGCATCTTCCTTGTTACCACCCAACTGGAGTGTTTCAACTTCTAACAAATAACAGTTCCATTATCCGTATGGCAGTGTAGCCAACATATTGGATTAAAACATTCAAACTCATGTTAACCCCCAAATGTAGCTTCTTCTTCACGGTTTAGGCCTCAACCCGTTCCGGCTCCAAATTGCTGATGCCATCATTCTTTTGGTCTACCTTATTTCCTTTTCCCTTGTGGGTGATAATTTAAAGCTGCCTTGGGTATCCTGTTGTCCGACATTCTGTCCAAGTTGACTTCCAACTTTCTTTATAGGTCTTCATTATGCTATTTAATCCTTCTACTTTTAGTTCTTCCCGAATATTTATACTAGTTTTTCTGTCCAGTTTTGCATATTCTGCTGTAGATCTCAGGAATCTCATTTTTGTTGCTTGTATCTTTTGTAAATATTGATTTGCATTGGTCCATGTTTCGGATCATATGCGCCAGTAGGCATTTCCAAAGACTTGTACAGTTTAATTACAGAGCCTGGTCTTGACTTATATTTTAGTGTTCGTCTTAACGTTATCAATTAAATTTATTTATCTTACCGTGTATATCCACTTCGTTAATATATTTTACATCCAAGAAAATTAAATATTCACACTTGTTCCCGAATCCTATCCTTGAGTGAACTGGGTATATACCTCTAAATACCATAGTTTTTATCTGTCCATATTTTCATACTAAAATTGTTTATCACTGTGTTCAATGTGTATGCCATTTTTTGTAATTCACCTTCAATTTTTGCCAGCAGGATATAATTGTCTGCAAATAAAATTAAAATGCTTTTTAAAATTCAGTTCCCTAGTCTGATCCCCCCTGTGGTCTGGTTTCTCAACAATGTTGTTATTTCGTCCATATATGTGTTAAAAAGTGTGGTTGTTAGAGGGCAACCTTCTCGTAATGCACATGTAATTAGTACTGGCTCTCGCTGGTTTATTTTAATAGGCATATTGTTATACAAGTTTTGTATTAGTCGTATTATATGTAATGGTACTCCTTTCTTCTTTAGAATATTCCATAGTTTTGCTCTCATATCTTATCAAGTGCTTTGTTATAATTGACAAATAGTAAGTGTGTTTCCAGGTTATATTCTCTACGTTTCTGTATTACTTTTTTAAGGTAAATACACTGTCTATGTACCTCTTCATTTTCTAAACCCTGATGTTCCTCCGGGATTATTGCATATGTTTTTTTTTTGTTTACTTTAAAGCTTTGCACAGATCTTATAAAGGTGCGCAAAACAAGCTTATGCCTCCATAATTATTAGAATCATTCCTATCTCCTTATTTAAATATTGCTACCATTTTTCCTATTTTACATTCTTAAGGGATGGCTTTTTATCTCCAACACATATTGTAAAATTGTAACAAACGTTCCTGAAAACTTCCCGGTACAAATTTATTTAGTTCAGTATTTATATTGTTATTCCGGGAGCTTTAAAACTTTTCCTTTTTTATATGGCTTTGTCCAGTTCTATACAATCTGTGTTAAAAATTCGTTTATTTTGTTTATTTCCGTTTCCTAATTAGTTCATAATTCGTTGAAAAGTTTTTACAATATCTCATTATTAATTATCTGTAGTTTGTTTTGTCTACAGTTTGAGTTGAGATTTCTTATTAATTTAAATAGCTTATCATGTTCTCCTTGTAAACTGTGTTCTATACCGGCTATATATTGCTCCCAATGCCTTCCGTTTAACTGTCTGTATATCTTTTAACCCCAGCTGCTGCTTAATTGTAATTTATTTTGTTCTTGTTCGTGTTGTTATTAATATGTATTAAATAGGCACCCTTTTTGTTTCTGATTAGTTGTCTCAATTCTTCATTGCAAAATTTAGCTTCTTTTCGTGTTTTTACATTTTTTTAGTACACCCTCCTCCTCCTGCTATTTGATGTAATAGATTTTTTATTCTTCCCCATTCTTCTTTTGTGTACCGTTCTAGTCTGCACCTATAGACATCACTTAGCAACCTTGTTTTATATTACTGTTTGTCTATACTGTGACGTATGCGCATACGTCTCTTTGGTCACCTAGATTCCAGATGGCAGTTGTAGTTTAGGTGGGGATTAGCAGTTTAGGTGGGGGTAGGTTAGTTGGCGTCCCCCACGCTTTTTGAGGCGTCCTTGGGGCTGAGAGTCAGTAAGTAGCAGTCAACCAGACCAGACCTGCGTTCGCTCTCTCCGTGCAGGAATGCATGGCGGCCTCGCCCGACAGGCATGGAACTAAGATGGGGTATGTAATAAGTCTTATCCAATAAATACTGTGCTATCCAAATCTTTATTGTCTTATTTATGATAGTGTAAAGCTCCTTCTACCTATCTTGAGCCATGTAAGTGTCCTTTTGCCAGTATTTAATAATATTTCTGCACTTTCACTTTAGCTGCGTCCCTAGTCGTAGCCTCGCCTTATTCAAATTATTACAATTTGTTAATTACCGGTTACCTCTCTAGCGAGTGCTCTGCCCCTTGAGCGTGTCTGATTGGAGGCTGCGACAATACTATTATTTTAGACCAATTCCCACACCATATGGCTTATAATGCTTTTTTACTCATAAGAAAATAATGGCCACTTTTTATATCTCATTATCGATATACTCTAGCGTATTTAACTAATTTTTCAGTTTTTCGTTCAAAATTATGTAGTTGATTACTGAGTAAGACTCTGTGGCATTCCATGTATATTTTTGTTCTTCTTTGTGCCTAAAGCATGTATTTGTGATCATTAGATAGTTATAGCTACAAAATTCAATAAGAGTTCCGTCATTATTTAGGATTACTTCTCCATTATTGCCTAATACATGTTTATAGGTTCTTTTTCCACACGGGCATTTAAATCCCCTGCGATTACTAAATAGTCGTTGGGATTAATCTTAGCATGGTGTCTTGTAATAGTTGATATAATTCTTCGCTTTCTCTTCTCCTGCCTTCTTCCGAGGCATAAACTACTATTACTGTTAACCTTCCTACTGCTGTAACTTCCTTAAACCACTGTGCGGAGTCTATGCGGTTCCCATACAAAAACCTTAATAACACCTTCTTTATTACTCTGTTTACCTTTAACTTAGAACTTGTGGCACAATTTTAAAGCAACATTTGGAAATCTAGAACGTTTTAATTTTTTTATAAATATGCTATTTCCTCTGTTTAGCCTTCAAGGAACCTATGCTGACAAGACTCCAAATATGTATATATTTCAATAATATTTGCTGCATGCCATTCTTGTTTATTTGGATTTCTTTAATTCCATTAATCATAAAATAATTGGAATTTATTGTTAGTGAAATCGAGAGTTATTTGTATCATATGCTCATCAATAAATAATTTGAAAGCTTCACTCACCGATGATGCTGTTTGGGTTGAGGTGGTCATACCTTGGGGCACAAAAATTAAATCTTGCATGGTGCAATGCATTGTCTTTGGTGAGTCAGCTAGCCACATCATACCATTCTTAGCAATGATGTGTTCAGAATTTTGTTCATTGTAACTATTAGCTCCTCCAGATAATTCTGCATCGGATGTCATACTTGGTTTTTCATGTACATCAGGAATTTCCTCTTCTATTTCTACAGCATTCGAATTATACTCAAAGTTTATTTCGGTATTATCTTCACTATCACCATCATATATAATACTCATTGGTATAATCTTTAGGATTATTCAAATTATACTTTTCGCGTTTCTGCTTTGATATGTCCATACTTCACACTAGCAACCGGTAGACTACAATTAATATAGATCGAGTTCCCAACAGCATCAACAATGTATTTTAATAACAACGTTTTAAGCTAGAACAACCAGAAAGTACAAGGCAGCCAATATAAATTCTAAAAAGTCTTTGAACTAAGAACAGACACAAACTTCAATGAGGGGTCCCAAGTATACCCCCGGTTTTATTTTATTTTTTCACAGTTATGGGTAATGAATATTCTCAGGAAACTGGACATGATACTAAAGAGTGTTAAATTTTCTACACATTACAAAAATCTCGAATTTCTAGCTTAATTATTAATTATATTTAACTTAAAAATAACACTGGGGTGCTGGATCCCGTGTTGCAGTAGGAGGGTTAAGTTACCTCCGGGGTCTTAAACCTCATTTTCATTATTCTTAAATGTAACTGACTCATTAATAGCGCGAAAATATTTTGCTTAAACGGGGAATGCACTGGCAAATAAATTGTTACGTAGAAGCTCCCACGGAACTGATTCAGTTTTAATACTTTCGCGCGCAACTATACTCCATGAGGTAACGAGCTCCTTTACGGATGATAGTGAAAAGCACTGCATGGTTCACTCGGTCTTTTTGGAGGATGACAACATGCTCGTCTTGCTTAGAACCTTAACATGTATGCGTACGAGGGGCCGAAAGGAAACATTGCGCATCATGACTTGACTTAATGTGGCGACCATTAGAAATATCTTTGTAATGTCGAAGTCATTAAACCATTGTCTCTTGATATTCCAGCTTGCTCCTGCTGCCAAATGTGTATGTGTAAAACGCGGCGTCCCAATCAGATGATTAACCTATTAGTAATCTGCAGTGTGTCGTAAGCATTGTTTCTAAACGTCATGATGCGTATTAAATAATAAGTTTGATATTAACTAAATTAAAAATCAAGATAAAATATCAGTTGAAACATCTAGTGTTTGTATGTCTGAATAGCAATCATAATCAAATACACTGCTTAATATTTTTAGGTTAGCTGACCTGTGAATGTACGAGGCGTGTTTTTAAAGTAAGCACGGTTTTAATATTTTGTCGCTGCAGCGCTACACTCGCGATTTTGAGCATGCGCGATCACTTCCTCTATTCATTTGGAAGCCAGACGCAGCTGTGAGCGATCGTCACTTTGTTTTCCAGTTGTTAGAGCGTTTCGAAATGTTGAATGATCCCCGACTGTGAAGTCAGATAACCGATTGGTTTTTTTTGTTTTTTGTTTTTTTTAATGCGAGAAATGTTACGCCAGAAATGTACAACACCAACTGTGTGAGGTTTATGGGGAAACAAATATGAGTGAATGCCTGGCCAAACAGCCAAACAAAAAATCAAGTTATGGCCGCATCATTTCTTTGGGAACAATTCGACCACCCTACAGTCCTAATTTGGCACCAAGCGATTTTCTCTGAAGAAATTCCTTGGTGAAAAGCACTTCAGCGACGATGAGTATTGATACATGAAGTACATAACTGGCTGATATCACAGGCGGCATCATTCTTTGACGAAGGCATATAAAAACTGGTTTCCCATTACACAAGTGCCTACATAACGGCGGTGACTATGTGGAGAAGTAGTGTAATGTAATGAATGATAAAGTATTTGGAAAATAATGTTCTTTTATGTTTTAAACAAATTATTGGTACTTACATTAAATAATACGCCTCGTCTTGTTTTCTGGTTTTCTTCACCGGGTACGATAACAATAGCTACTTAAGGGCAGATTAAGTAGCCAAATTTGCCAAAAAGTGCCATTTTTAGTTTTTTGTGCAGTCTTATGAATTGGAACTTCTTCATTAATTTGATATACATGTTATCATTATTGGCAAAATACTTATATTTTAAATATATTCTTAAAAATGCTAGTGCGTGTGCCATTTTGTTCCTCGATTCATAGAAAATAACTCCTATAATCTTTAAAGTGCAAATTTTGGCTTTTAGTGAAAGCTTTCCTCTACAAATCGGTAACATTTCTAAGTATGGGAGCTTGCATATATCTACAAAGTGAAAATGATATTGCGAGTTTTTCCCCCATTTTTACTTTGAAAACCGTTTCCTCTGCACGACAGTTTTGTGATATAAACGACCCGTTTTCTAGAAACTATTGAAGATAGCCAAATGAAATTTTATATAATAAAACAACACCTCATTGGTGTCGCTGATCTACTTTGGCGTTAGCAGGTTTTTGGTTAAGTTTTAAAAAAATTAGTACCGATAAATTTTAATAACAAGGTCATGAATTTAAGAAAATCTGTTGTGGCACATTCACAGGTTTTCTCTAGCTTCTTATGCTTACCAGTGGCTATACAAACTATTCCTAATAAAGCCCACTACATTTTAATCCAAGTAAACCTTTGCAGAAATATTTAAGTATGGATACAATACCCTGGTATTAAAATTCCATACTGTTTCCATACAATAGCGAGAAACCACTGAATGTTGAAAGGACTTGAAGTAGTTTTGTTGCTTCACGTATGGAAAGCCAATCTTAAGTAGGGTTTTGTCTTTACGTTGTTATTTGCCCCACGCTCTGGGCGTCAATTTGAAGTAGGTTGTATTGAAAGAGTTGTATTGTAGTTCAACTGTTGGGGAGCCGAAATTGAAATAGTTGCAGCCGCATGTATGGTACGCGGTAGCCTTCGTGCCAAAATTTAAAAATATTAACTTTGTAATTTAAATGTTTCTTTAAATATTATGTATTTATGTTTGTCTCGGCTACGTCAGTATTGTTATTAGAGACATAGATATCTTAGCAGGGTTGTGGTGCGACTGAAGAATGTAGGCTTACACAGATTATAATTTTACTTCACTCCTTTTATTAATGCTTGACACTATTTAAATAACACTTCACTGATATAGAGAAACCTGCGAGATTTTTTTTATTTAATTACTTGCACCTTTTAACACGTAAACTATTTTTGTCTCATACGAATACGTATTATACTTCTGAGGACGTATCTCGCGTCCGGTTAGAAACACTGTCTGCAGGCAACTGAACTCTAAATTTGTAAATTTTGCTATATTTCAGTTTCTGATTGGCTAATACTAGTCCAATAGAATACCTTCATTGAACTAAAGCTTTTTCTGGTTGTTGATTGGCTATTTTTTAAACCGTCTTAAATTTTACATTATTGCTGCTCCAAGAATTACTTGGACTTCTAATTCATTATTGCCTCAAGGTTACCTCATTGTTACCTCATTGTTAGCATCTATTAACCTATTATTCTCACAGCTCCTAAATTATTAAATTACGTAATACATTCACATAACATTATTACACATGGATACATAATATAAACATATACAATGACCATAATATACACTTTTTATATATTGTTACATACACCTATGGCTTTAAGGCGGGCTGTTGTTGAATTTATATGTTATATGACTTAAATCATTTAAGTGTTAAAAATACTGCCTCAGACTTCAAGAGAATGAACAAGAAATGAATAATTCGATACTTTAATAACAGATGTCTCAGAAACGGCTTATGCCACAAAAAAATTAAATTGCTTGTTTTAAAGAGCTCTGCGTTTTTTATGCAGAACGTTTTCACCTATTGCTTAACATTCACCAGTTATACAAGAGTACGCAAAATTCCTTCCGAATGAAGATGACTGCTTCGAAAATTAAGGTATACATTTTATTTGTCATGTAAATATCTTTCATGTATGGTGTTTTAATCAAAATTGTTAGAACCATTTTTAGAAAAAAAATATAAAAATGTTCTATGTAAAGGGTAGTTTGGTATACGGCATTTTGTTGAAAATCTTTGGAAAGTACTGAAACTAAATATCAAGTTTGGTATTTATTCAACTTTTCGTTTTTGAATTATGGTGTTCACAGGCATACAGAAATACACACGGACATGTTTCCAAAAAATGATTTATTTGGATTGAGGGGGCCTCAAAACATGTATTTCCGTTGAAACATTGGTATCGAATTTTTGGGTGGAATCCCATACTTCCCCCACTTACTATACGAGTATAGAAAGTAAAAAGTCATATTCCCTTTAATAAACTACACATTATTGTGTAAAAGAACAACGAATGGAAGGCACTCATCTATATCCTGAAAAAGTTTTAGTTGATATGTGAAATAGTTTGAGATAATTAGGCTTGAAGTTAGCAAACTTATCATTGGCGGGATGGAGCTTTTAATCTCCCCTTAAATGTAATATGGAAATTTAATTCTTTTATCGCATAAATTGTGGGATGATCGATTTAATTGAGCTATCTCGCCAAATTTGAAAACCGCTGCAGGAAAGCTCATTTGTGTTGTTTGTTGCAAAACGCATATTAGAAATGGGATGAATAATCTGCACGCACCAGAATGCAATCAAAGTTTTATTATACTCAAGTGTTGCTCTATAAAATACTTCCACATTTTCTATCAAGCGACATTTGTAAAACTGTTACTCCTCCAGGTGGAATTTTCAGAAAGAATTCTGTTGGAGCAGAAAAATGCATTTCTGATAGTAAGCATACATACGTAGTATCTACAAAGTTAACGATTCAAACTTCTTTAGGGAACAGTACCTTATTTCACACTTTTCGCCTCCTTTCTAAAAGCCTGACTAACTGATGTTTCTGTTATGTACAGAATGTATCATTCATTTCGAAAAACGCTAGGGAACAATTATTATTAAGCAGAAATGCCTATAATATTTGCTGCAATAAACTGAATCACTTACATCACATTTTCTCAATTTGCAAAGTAAACAGGCATTTAGTAGTTGTATACGTATGCTTGGATACACTTTATGGGACATAACCATATGCCTTGAGAGTCCTTTATGTACGAGGATAGGTCAATACTTATCTCCACTTTTGGTATAATATTCTTTACGTTAACTGCATCGTTTAATGCAGTTAACCTTGATAGATGATCTCCATTTATGGGACATTTAACTATCATTACGTCATTTAATCCTGAGATGCTGTACAGCGGATATCACTGTGCCACTCTCTATTTCACAAATTGTGATTTACGACAAAATATTAACTTTTTTCTGGTATGAAGGTATAATATCAGAAGCAGTGACGTAGAGTCAGGAAACAGGGCAAAGATAATGGTATGTGTCACGGAGGGATCCACTAAACCGGGGCAGAGCACTGCAAGTTGGGAGGGAGGGTTAAAGAGAGAGACTCAAAGGGCGACCAGATCCGGATGACAAGGGGCACATACATGGATAGGGTCCCCTAAAGTTTCCAGATAGAATGCATCTAACTCCACCCGGTCCTGCTCAGAAGCAACCAACCTCTAGCGTGCCCGGGGCGGAGCCCACTCGGAGGAGCAGTCCCCGCAGCGACGTCAGGGAAGAAACCTCTATAGCGTGCAAGCCACGCCCAGCCGCAACCCGCTGAACACCGTTACCTAATCCTACAACCCTGAAACAGACCACAAGGAAGATGATGGGTACAGAAAATAAGAGGGAGGAGAGTCGTGGTAGAAGATGAACCACCCCGAGAACTACGAAAAACCCACGGGTCACAGTGGCCGGTCGACCCCGAATGTGGGTCGAATTCAGTTGCCGCCTGAGCCATCCCGCTCGGTGGAGAGACAGGGTAGATAAGTCTACCTAAAGTTGAGACAAACACTCTTTTAGATGATATTAGCTTTTATACTTCCTCAAATTTAAACTTAGTATTTCACTGGTATAATTATTTCATATTGTAAAAGAGATATTGGTCTCACTTGCACATAGCGCTTTCTCTCTACTTCTGATAAAATAAAGCGGCGAAATAATACTTGTCTGTTAACTTGACTTTCCTCCCGCAGCCGACTTCTAGCACCTCTTGGATAGACACCTTTCAATATGTCTACCTTAAGCTGCGTTCGCAATTCTGTTGCGCATACTCTGTTTACTCCCTTCCACATTTTCGTGGCAAATCTTTCTGGCAGGTAGACCTGTCTATCACCAAGCTTTTCCGTGTAGAATGCCGCGTGTGTCTTCCAATGAAGAGACACACACGCGTGAGGGTGCGAGTCTGTTTGGTAGATGTTTTATTGTGTAAGTAACACAACATATTATGGCATGTTGTAGGAGTTAATTTGGACAATAGACTCCGTTTCGTTTATATAAACATTACAAAGATAAACATTCAAATAACATTGGGCATGTTTGAGACCTAAAATATCTCGACCCTGTCGTAAATCCGTCTCCAAAACACAAAATAGTACCAAGAACATTTCAAAGTAAATCACATCTAAAACAGTAGTGGTTTACAGGTCGTAGTCTTAAAACGTGCTTTAACTATGAAGCATGCCGGTACAGGTCATATTTAAAATGCAGATAAGCTTTAATGTTAGGAAGATGCAGAATTGATCTCTCGGGTAAGCAATGAGGCAATAAAAAAGTGACATGTTAATTAGGGATATTTGTCGATAGTGCAATTTGGTACCTATACACGTGTTGAGAGAAAATGTTGCCATTTTGTTACGTTACACTACTAATCGGTAGCAGAAATCTATAGAATACTTTCAGAATAATATACGGAAGTTTTACCATCGAGTAGATTACACGAATGCGCTGAAAAGTTTAAACACTGTCGGATCAGGATGCCTGTCCACATCCAGCATTAACGGCGTCGTTGCACAAGCATATGTCAGCTTCTAACAAACCCAAGAACGACTATCGGTACAGTGCAAGCCATTTGCAAATTAATAATACTTCTACGTAGGCTGTTTACCGCAACAGGTCTTCATTAAGTGGTCCGGCCATATTGCCAAGTTGAGTTTGGAAGTATTAGGATATCCAACATAGTACCTCGACCATAGCACAAACAGCACCAAAGTAAATCTTTGGCTGATTTTGTTTCGTTTTCTGGGGTCTTTTGAGCGTGTTCTTCACCTTACCTATCGCAGAGGGTGGTGGCTTGATAACACAGCAATAAGGGGGGAAAGAAGGGAGGTTAATGCCTTTGCTTTTTCTGGTGTTAATGTGTTAATGAAACCAAAACATGTTTGTTCAGAAACAGTTATGCCGTATACTGGCGAAATTACTTGTGGACATATCGCGAGTATGTGGGAGGCTGGTAGCACTGTTATAGCAAATGGAACGGCAGTGCATAAGTGTTTTTATAGTAAATTACTGGATAAAAATATTTCAGGAAAGTGGAGAAAATGGTCTACATACTCGTAAGAAAGTAGGCACTCCCCATAAAATATCCGCAGATGACGATATTCGCCTACTAAATGCAAATTATTCTTTTGTTATAATTGACTGATCATGCTTAGAAACTAGAGTTTAATATGCATATGTGTATGGTTTACCGAATATGACAATCATATGATGGCAATGAAATTGGGTTATATTTTTGTCTATAATCCTGTTGAATTTCTATGATCAGCAATATGTTAGTAAAGGATATTAACCAATTTTAGTTTGAATTAGAGGGAAAACATACTGCTTTATTTATTTATTTATTTATTTATTATTTAGTTAGGTTTGCTTCTATGCAGCAACAAGCATTGATATCACTGTCAGAATATAGTTCTGTTTATTTTTATAAATTATTACTATGTATTTCATGAATACCATTCAAGTTTTAATTTGAAAATCTTCTACATTTCGCTAACCTGGACGCTCATCAAGATTTCCCCTTAGCTTTTAACCCTTTCATAGGCGTGTCCTGCACTAGCCAATGAGGTATGGGCTACCTATTACGATAAGATGTCTGTATGACAAACTGAATGCACCCACTCTACCTCTTTCTCTTTTAGCCAATACGATCGAGAGCGTAAACATATATTTCGTTTCTACGCCATTTTGTAACCTTTGTTGTGGCTATTGCTTTAACTATTTAGTACAAGGAGTGGTGCATCCTTGCAACGCGACCTAAAGCAACCAATAAAATGGCCATAGCTTCGGAAGGCCACGTACAACGATAAATAATGTGACGTAGATGCGAGGTGCAGTAAGATTTTCTTTGACACTCTTTGTACCTCTCCCATTAAATGTTGGGTCGCTTAAGAACGCACCAAGAAGTCATAAATTTCTCCGTTTACCAAGAACACGGTGCATGCTGCTTAGAAAAACATTTTTGAGAGCTTCAAGAAGTTGTGCAACAACGAATCAGGTGTACCGAAAAATAAACAGGTAACAATGTTAAATAATGAGATAATTCTCACTGTTTTAGAGTTTTATAGGTGTAGGTTACACAACGCAGGGACACACCTTGCCCACTATGACCTACATAGTTCTATTGCGGCTACTATCCCTTCCGAGAGGAAGGAATGAAGTAAAGGAACCACAGGAGGCTACAGGCCGCAGGCAGACTACAGAGACCCGCGGAAGTCCATGAAGACCCCTCCAACTGCTGGAGCTGACTACAGAGGGCGATGAACGACCCGTCGACCAAGCAACCCTCGGTGCTCTTTCCTTTAAGCAAACATCCGCGTCATCTTCCTGGCACCGCCAGACGCCACAAAACCTAAAAGCTTATACAGTTTTAGATATAATCGACTCTAGATAGCTATTGATTTGTCAATAGATATTTATTTCGTATATAGAGAAAAATAAAATTCCTATGATTATTAACGTAAATAAGATAACCTTTAACTACGCAAAGCTGCAAACTTTTTGTGATGTCACATATTGCAGAGCTGATGCGTACTCCTTCCTAGCGGTGACGTCACAGTACACAGTCCTATGTCCTCAGAAGCTCGAAAATAATACTGTATGTCGCTGTCAAAGCTAATAACTTTGATATTTTCACAGTTTTTCATTAGTTACTGAATAAAAATGTTTCGCAATGAATAATAAAAAAGAGAAATGTACTTAAAGTCAACAATAAATGTCCAGAATATCACATGCTAGTTTACATAAGGGATACGTCATCAATCAAGCGGTTCCTTTATCAAGCTTTACTGAGCCCTCGGTCCGGCAAATATTGTTCCCCATGAAACTTCCGTTTGTTAGCGACGTGATAGAGAGAAAGGAAGAGAGAGAGGCACCGAGGAAAGTAGGGAGATAGAGAACCCATTAATATTGCATGCTATTCCCAATTTTCTAGCAGTTTTGCAGCCATAGGAAACTGTTTTAACATATTTGATATAGGACAGGGTTATTAAAGAGAACTTATAAAAGGATCGCCTCTCGGTTATCGAACCTACAAACTTTTGAAACTGAACGGCTGACATGCTCATTAATTCAGTTAACTATATATGAATTTTGGTAACGTCGTTAAAAGTGTTTTGATGTGAAAGAGAGGCAGCTGTGAAATAAAAGATGCATGCAAATTCGAATATGTTGAGGTAACCTTTGGGTTTCTCTTTGTGCTAGGCACAATTCACATCATGCTACAATGTGCAGCTGCAAAATATCCCAGACTTGATGATTCACTCCTGGATAAGTATGTTTTTATGCTCGCTTTTGGTGATAAGACACCACAGGCAATGAAAATGATGGAATCGATATATATTGAAAGGACTGATGATATCGTAGTCCTTGGCCCTAAAAGTTAAGCCCTATCCGTCTTTTCAGAGAGGGAGAGACAGACAGAGAGAGTAAACTGAAAAAAACATTTCACATAATAATACTCGTAAATAAATACTGATGATGATAATCATAACAGTAGAGCAGGGTAGGGTAATAGCATGACCACTATACCCAAGGTTGGAGTCAGCATGAGGAGTCACATAGCCAAAGCTTTGTATTGCTAAGTTAGCTCCATTTTTATTCAACAATCAGCGTTAGGAGTGGTGATGCGCAACCATTTCATATGGCAAAGAATTACATGAAATAAACCCATTTGACCTAACAAGTGTTATCATATTTATGAATTAAATGCATTTATTACGCGTAACATATTTTAGTTAATTATCAACATCGCAAGCTTACTACCAGTGTTCCTTTTTCCTGAAGCTTAATACCAGGTTGTCCAACAGCAGATATCCCTTTGTGCGTTAAAAGAGTTGCAGAACTCAACGGGACAGTTCCAACTAAATATAGGTCAGGGGGAAACTGGTGAGTCAGCGTGAGCTACCTTCGTTCGTCTTTTGCTTATCAGCGAACACGATGAAGAAATCGCCCTCATCGAGAGGCAGTTCCCAGGCTTGCACTAAAGTTTACAATCCGTGGTGGTAGACAACTACAATATAAATAGACCGAAAATGTCTGGGAATGTATTCCACTTTAGTTACAGATACCTTATTTTCGAGGGAATAAGCTCACTTTTTAGATTGACATAACTAAAATGTCTTTAGTGTGCCATCAGTATGCGACATAGCTATTTTTTAATTGTATTTACGCTGTTCTTGTCTAACATTGGGGGATATACGCATTGTGGAGTTAAATCAAAACATCTGTCATCGTGTTCACTGACAGGCAAGATAAGCACATGAAATGCCCCGTTGAGTACAAAGGGATATATGCACGTAAAACACGACGCTGTTGCACCTAGAATAATAAACAGACGAAGGGAATGCAATAAAACAGGTTATCACTTTCTCTATTACTTATATAGGGTCTTTCAACAAGGGTGTCCTATCTTTGAACTTAAATAAAACACGTTCTATAAATGATAAAGGTTTATTTCTTTTTTTTATTTTGGAACATAATTAATGTCATTACGCGTGGAAGAGAACATCAGTTAAGTGACCGCCGCGAGTTCGTTGGGTTGCGCGTATACGGTTGACCCAACTTTCAATGACAGAAGAACGTAAATTAGGTCCAACTTCACGAATAACACGCGTGATGTTATTCATAAGATCATTTGCTGTTTCTGGCTTGTTGGCATAAACTCGAGATTTAACATAATCCCACAAGAAGTAATCCAACGGCGTTAAATCACACGATCTCGGGGGCCAGTTAACATCACCATCACGGGAAATGATGAAACCTCTGATCTTCTCCTTCAAAACATCGATTGTTTCGAGAGCAGTATGACACGTGGCACCATCTTGCTGGAACTAGATGCTTCTGAGATCCATACATCCAATTGACGCCAAAATAGCCCCTTACAGGAGCCCGGTATCTTCCTCCATTGACAGTTACAGCTTCTCCATCTTCATCTCGAAAAAAATATGGACCAATGATTCCATCACACCAAAATCCACACCACGCAGTAACCTTTTGGGGATGAAGTGGTCGTTCTTGAATATGCATTGGATTGTGATTGCTCCAACAGCGGCAATTTTGTCTATTAACACAACCATCCATCCAAAAGTGGGCTTCGTCGCTGAAGATGATTTTTCGACAAAAATCCGGGTCAGCTTCCAATTGCTCTATAGCCCAGTTAGCGAATGCATGGCGCAACCTATGGTCGTCCTTTTGCTTTAGTTCTTGAGTTAACACCATTTTGTAAGCGTGAAACGTCAAATCCAGATGCAGAATTTGCCAAATTGTGGTCGGCGAAGGACTCAATTCCTTCGCTCGACAAGCAATTGATTTGTTTCATTTCTCGCGCACACTCTCACGAACGGCACCTATGTTTTCGTTGGAGCGCTTACGTCGATTATGTGCAGGCGTTCTTTGATCACTGACAGAACCACTTCTTTCAAATTTATCGATCAAACGCGAATCTTTCTCTTACAGGGACGATTATGTACACCGTAAACTTCACGCAATACACGGAAGGTTTGGCGAACAGATGATCCATTTTGATAATAAATTTTCACAAGTTATACGCGTTGCTGAATGCTGTAACGTTCCATGGCTATTTGTGAATAACAACTGTAACCACATGAAAAACTGACTGCTGTAACTCAATAACAACGGCACTTATCACATGTTAAAGATAGGACACTCTTGTTGAAAGAACCTTTAGTAAGTAGAGAAAGCAGTGCATTCCGTCGACACCAAGGTACCCTGAATAAAAAGAGAGCAATTTTAAAAAAAAAGGTACGTGTGTGTGTACAGTACTCAAAAACCAAAACTCGGTTCTATACTAAACTTCGTATTTAGGTTCAGACTCTTCTAAGGCTGCGACAAGAAGATTTTAAAGAGAATTCCCCCACCACAAACTGCCCCTTGCATGGAAGATCTTTCCTTATTTCTTATTTTTTTCAAAAATGCCTCTAAGATTTGAGTAAAATACTATATGTTTAAGATATTTTTATAACACAAGATGTATATCTTGAGTTTTTGCAAATAGCGTGTGAAGTCCTCGTTATTCTAAATTATTTTGCATAATTTGTAAACCGTAAGAGATATGACATTCTTACTACGCCAAAAATGCAGATGTCGTTGAAGAACACAGCTAATGTCGTATGCATTTTTAGTGGCTTAACCAATTCCCAGATATTCTTTGTTATTAGTTTGACTTTTTAAATACTGATACAACCACGGTTTCAAGTGGTTGGTCGCTATTCATATTCTCATGAAAAGAGCATGGAATTTTAAAGACATCACATAGCTATGCACTTTTTAAAAATCTGACTGACGCTTTGGCTACTGCACCGTTCTTTTAACCACAACGTAATGTGTAAATGTGTGAAAGTTTATCTTGATTAACAAGAAGTATATAGATGAATAAATTTTTGTAAGAACAATTTGTGAAGAGTGAGTAGAGAAACACTTGTGAATGCAAACCGTTGCTCTTTAATGGTGTCATAAAATGTGGCATTTTGCATTTCTTTTAACAATTATTAACCCGTGAAAATTCTTCTTTATAATATTTCCTCTCACATTCTAACATAATGGGCAATTAATTAGTTTACAGAAATTAATTATGAGTGCGCTGTTCTCTAAAGATACTATGACGGAGGTACCCCGGAACCGGGGCAGGTCAGTCGGCCTATTGCGCTTCCAACGTGACGGCTGGGGGAGAAAGATGAGGGGAGAGATCAGATCCGAATGCCGACGTGTGCAAACATGGACAGGGTTCCTAACTTTTGCAGATAGAACTCATCCGACGCCGCACGTACCCGCAAGCCACTAACCTTCAGGATCCCCCGGAGCGGAGCCCCACTCTAACGAGAGACCTAACTGAGAGGTACCGCAACGACGCCAGGGAAGAAGCTTTTACGGAGCACGAGCTACCGCCCAGCCGCAATCAGCCGACCACCGTCGCCTGGTCCTACAACTCTGAAACAAATGACAGGGAAGATGAGCAGAAGAAATGATAGAATGGAAAGTCGTGCAATTGCCTGTCGACCCTGGGAAACCACGAAATACCCATGGGCCAGAGCGCCGAAGATCAATACCGGGACCTGCCGAATGCGGGATACAAACATAACCGCCTGAGCCATCCCGGTCGGTGCGGTGCCCTTAGCTGAGTAATTAACCTTCAATCTGAGCTGAAAACACTGGCAGTGACATCAGTTGCAAGTCGGCCGCAGTATAAGTGCGTGTAAGGGAAACTAAACTGTTACAGAACAAGTAGACGGGATATCGGAAGTGCAGTTAGATAAAGAATACATCCACAGAGATGCTGCTTCCGTGAACTATTATAAGACATAAGCAGATTAGTACTGTTTTCATTGTGCAACTGTACATTGCCCCTCATCCCCTCGGATCGTAAGCCCCAACAACGTTATGCATTGTCAACAAAACAGTGGCGCCCTCCTCCAAAGGCACTCATATCGTGACCGACTTATACCTCTGTACTTTGCTAACGAATGCTTGTCATCGAATCAATTCAACATTGACTGACTCGGCGAGAGCAGCCACACTTATACAGGTCCCTAATAAAAAGTGGAACCTTCTGGAAAGCTCACGAGTACATGCTAAAGCGAAAGCTCCCGAAGAAGTAAGTGGCAAACATCATCAAACAATCTTTTGTGAGAGAGTTTCTCATTGCGCGACTTTTAAAATTCTAATTTTGAGTCCAGTGCGAGGGTTTTTCTCATCGTGCGAGTTCTGATGTATAACTATTATACACTATGATAAATGATGTTAATAGATTCGTCGTATTCTGAATCCTGTATATTACGAGGGCAGTCCAGAAAGTCCCAGACGTTTAGGCCTATCGTGGCAATGAGTAGCGCTAGAGCCGCCATCTTGGTGTCCGAACGTTCCTACATTCACTACGCATCCAGCTGTGGTAGCATGAGGACTGTGCCTTCCTTACTGTGCTCTCTGTGAGTTGTTAAAATGTGCGCTGCAATAGAAAATCCCGCCACTTGTGAAATGCGGTTGGCTAAAAAGAACAAACCAATTGAAATTTATCGTCATCTTTGTGATATTTACGGGCAGGGAATAATGAGTGAAAGCTGAGTCAGACAATGGTGCATTGATTTTAAAAATGGCCGTACCAATGTTCACGACGAGGATCGCAGTGGTAGGCCTTGCCTTATGACTGATGAACTGTCGCTGCAAATCAATGACAAAATTCGTGAAAATCATCTTTTCACGGTTACAGAACTTTCGGAACATTTTCCCCAAATTTCACGGAATTTGGTGCATCAAATTGATGCTTTGATACTGACGCTGAACTGCATGCCGGTGTAAACCAGTGGTTGAAGTCGCAGGCGGCAGATTTCTACAGAGAGGGTATTGAAAAACTTGTGTATGATAAATGCCTCAATTTGAATGAAGATTATGTAGAAAAATAGCTTAAGAAGGTACCTTTCAAATGTAGATAATAAACGTTGATATTTGCATTTTGTTAATTGTTTATTTCAAAACGTCTGGAACTTTCTGGATTACCCTCGTAGTAAGAGTAATACTGTTATTGTTTTTCCATTATAAATTGGTATCGCGTGGTTAACAGTTGCATTGAGTCCGCACACATTTAGAAGCAGCGGACAACAGTAATGAGAGACAGAGCGAGATGACTCCTCGGTAACGTGTGAGGCTCGCAATCGAGAGGTCTGCGGGTTGAATCCCGCCAGACCATCCTACGCGTCTGAGGTTTATTTCCAAAGTTTCCTCAAGTATTAATAACTGGCATGGAGGTATTCTAGACCTGGAAATGTTTCCTTCCCAAAATTCCTTTCCAAAATAAAAATTAATTGCATGTAGGTATCAGCAGTGACCACCACTGTGCTGCTGTGTGTAGTAAGAACGGGCGATAAAAACTATTAAACAAAAAAAATAAAACAATAGTGAGAGGTGGCAGTAGTGTTTATCGTCCTCAATGTTCGGTACCACAGGAGGTGGAACCGAGTGAAGTGGCGCCGCGGTAACGTGTGCGACTCGCATTCGGGAGGTCAGAGGTTGGATCCCGGTGACCATCCACTATGAACCATGAGTTTTTCTATTTTCTCTGGCTCGGTAGGCGAATTCTGGGATGATGCCTCTTATACTGCCTCATTTCCTGTACCCATCATCTCCTTCATTGTCATCTGTTTCGGGGTGTAGAAGCAAGCAACGGTGTTCGGTCAGTTGCGGCTGGACGGTGGATATGTGCTTTATAGAGGTTTCCTTGCTGGCGTCGTTGCGGGACAGCCTAGTTTTGTTCCGCCTCCACCGAGGATCTGGAGGCTGATAGGTGCGCTCGGGCAGCGCAATATGCGTTAGGGACCCTGTCCAAGCTTGTGTCGTCGTCATCCGCATCTTATCGCTCCTTTGTGTCTCTCCCCTCATCTCTCACAAAAGTTGCGGTAGGAACAAAGACTTATTGCTCCCTACTTGTGGGGCTCGGCCCGTTGCGAGGGGCACTTCCGTTGATTCGTACCTTTACCTTTTATAGGCAGTGAACAATGACGATTATGAAAGGATAACTGTTTAAGGAAATTTGGGAGGTAAACGTTCTAGGACTAAGTTTAGGTACTTCCTTGGCATTTGACAGTTATGAGGACTGAGATAAACTGGAAAGAACCTCGGTCAATGAGTGCGGCCCTGGCGGGGTTTGTACCGCAGACCTTTTGTCCCTTAACTACCTATCCATGTTGATCCAGCACGAGAGCACTGGAAGACTTAGGTGATAACATGAATTGGACGATCCTGAAGGTGATGAGTGAACACAAGGATCATCTTAAAAATTCTACTAAATCTGAGGATCAAAATGACCACACCTCAACTTAGGATTTCACCTTCGGAAAAAGGGATTGCGTTACGGTCTTAATCCCTCACATATGTTCATGTATTCCGAATTGGAAGGGAAGACATTGTAACTCATCTGCAAGGTTTGAAAAGAATAGCAAAAGTTGCCAAAACGCGAGTGATTGCTTCTAGTAAAACCTCTTATAAAAAAATGAATCGCCAATCGAAACCGTGATCATATGGAAACCTGCATATACAAGCATCTTAGGTGTAGATGCTTTTGCTCTTTAGTTTATCTATTAGTTACGCACACAAAGTATTTATGGCCGAGAGATCAGTATTTAAAACCCATAAGAGTACACGAAATGGAAAAGCGGATCACCTGCTAGCTAGTTTAGCAAGTGATTTTAATGATTTTTGTTGGACCCCAACTCTCCTTTTCATTGTCCCCTTCGATGATGAAGAAACTATGTTGCTATTCGGAATTTAGATAACAGATGAAATCGAACTAAGCACACTTAATATATTAAAATATCTGTCACTTAACCACGGCAGCCTGTCCATTTCGTAACTATTTATATTCCAGATACTTTTCTCTAATGTTTCTTCTCTAGTTTATAAAACACAATGTAGAAATTAAATCCTGCCTTTGCAACTAAATTAAAGCTCTGAAACTTCGGAATGACAAATATTAGCCAAAACTGATAACTTGGGTTCCTTTACCGGATATTGAATTCTTTACTTAATTATAATTTTGATTCATGTGCATATATGAAACAGTTTGCTTCCTCTGAAATAAATTTTACGTTTAATAAGGAATATCACTAGCATTAACAATGTTACAAAATAAGGAGATTGTTACAAGTCAATGACAGCAACAAGATCGGATTGACAGTGAATCATCTATCGTTATCGCAGGAGAAATGAAGTAGCCTGAGGCCCAGTAAGCTGATTTCTAGAGAGGGAAATAAACAAACATGCTAAAATCGAGGGCACTTTAAATAACATGTTTGAAAATAGCCTAGCAATATTAAAATGTAGTGGCCCCTATTGTATTAAACAGTATTTACAAAATTGGATTATAAAGTTGCGAACCAGAAGAAACTTGCATGCTGATGAGTTTTCCTGATACAAAAACTGAAAGGCACTTTTACGAGGCCGAAGAATGGAATCACCAATATGCCGCCTCGAAAGTGAACCTGTAACTTGGAGATATACAACACTTTATTCTGGGTAGAGCTCACTTCTATGGGAACATATGTTAAGAAAGCTGAAAATCTAACTTTTGGGAGTATGTTCATTTCTCACGATCATCTATTGACATAGTTTAATTAAATATTTTACTTCATAAGTTATACTGTATTTATTATTATCAATAATAATTTGGTTACCATTGATTTTAAACAAATAATATTAAATTTTTAGAAATAATGTTGTTTCGGATGTAATACATTGAAGCATTAAGCAGGTTCAAGCACAAAAAGAGGAATGAACACAAGGTTTTTGCTAGAATATGAAAGAGAATATACTATGCATATAAGAACTGTGCAGTAATAATATAATTAACGAAGAAACATGTTAAAATATTCAACATCCAACATTTGTACAGAGCAAATTGTAAGAAACGAGCGAGCTAGCAAAATTCCAGGTAAAACAGAATTCTAAGTAGAGCACACCTTTCACCAAGCCAACGAGCAGGGAACCGGTAACGGTCAGGAGAAAAAGAGACAGATAGAGAAAGAAAGAGACGGAGATATTGAACCCGCTTCACAACGCGCCAGGTTGATGCGTAAGCGCACAAATTTGGAGTAACATATTCTCGTACATGTTAAGGTAACGCAGTCTGAGGACCAATCACAAACGTCGTTACATTTTGAAACGCGGAGATGAGGGTCAGTAGGCTCAGGTATATAGGGGCAAACAATGCCCCAGAGCCCACTCTCTTTTATCTTCTAGAATTACGTCGGCACGAAGTGTTACTCTCTTAGCGACAGATGCACGTGTATGTGCATATGGGTGGGAGTGCGTGTGCAGATAGCTAGGCTCCTGACTTATTTAAAGTGGTGGGATTGGAATAATAGGAAAAGCTAGCCGCCCATAAATAATTAAGTTGTTAATAAACTACACTTAGTAAGGGAAATGCAGTATATTTTTAATTTGCCTCGCCCACGATAACCCTGAGAAACAAGAGCTAGGTACACATAGGGAAAAGTTAGGAATGAAAAACTCAACAGCCGACGAGCATCCATAGCCGAGGAACAACACTGCAGCAGATAGCATCAACCCAAGGACCGACGATTTCCCGCTACAAACAGAGCCCAGCAACCGTTTCCCGCTACAAGTAAACTATCTCAGGATTATTGGAAAGTTAAACCGTCCTTTCACGAGTTTCTCGTTGCAAGAAAATCAGCAGCAATAATCTTCCAGGTTTTAACAAATGAATTATACTCTAATTTTATGAAAATTAACAAAAGTATAAATAAAAACAATCAGGATCGAAAAGTACTTGCTTCAATGCGCAAGCGACTACACGATGCAGTTCTACAGATTGTATGTTGACATCTCTGTAACAAGATAATTCGTTCTCTCCTCGTTCGCTATAATAATAATAATAATAATAATAATAATAATAATAATAATAATAATAATAATAATAAATAATAATAATAACAACAACAACAATAGCCTGATAGCTATAGGGTGCTCTCGGTTCACTAACGCCGTGAGCTATTCATACAACTATTGTACAATATGTTCGTTCTAAACTTTCTTATTTTACATTACTACAATGCCTTGTCTTGATCTCTATACACTATATGTACACTACACATAATATTCTACTAGTCGGCCACGTGAGGCAATATTTTTAACACTTAAATGATTTCAGTCTAGTTATATAATATAAAATATAATAACAGCCCACCTTAAAGCAATATGTGTATGTAATAATATATAAAAGGTGTATATTACAGTCATTGTATATGTTTATATTATTGTATACATGTGTAATAATGTTATGTGAATGTATTACGTAATTTAATAATGTAGGAGCTGTGAGAATAATAGGTTAAAAGTTGCTAACATTTAGGTAACAATGAGGTAACCTTGAGGCAATAATAAATTTTAAAGTTTAACAATACTACTAGTCATTATTGGAGCAACAATAATGCAAATTTTGAGACAGTTTATAAAATAATCAATCAACTACCAGAAAAAAGCTTAAGTCAAATAAAAGTATTCTATTGGATTAGGAATAGCCAATCAGGGACTTGAAATACAGAAATTTACAAATTTAGGCGGTAGAAATCAAGTCAGTTACTTGCAGACAGCGCTCATAACTGGACGCGTTGGTTATAGACAGTGTTCCTAACCGGACGCGAGATGTGTCCTCAAGAATGTTGCTTAATATGTAATTAGTGCGAGACGAAAATAGTTTACGTGTTAAAAAGTGCAAGTAATTAATAAAAGAATCTCACAGCTCTCTATATCAGTGAAGTGTTATTTAAATTGTGTCAAGGATTAATAAATGTAGTGAAGTAAAAATTATAATCTGTGTAAGCCTACATTCTTAGCCGCATCACACTTTGCAAAGAAATCCATGTCTCTAACAATAATACTGACGCAGCCGAGACAAACATAAGTATATAATATTTAAAGAAACAGTCAAATTACAAAGTTAAATTTTTTTTAAACTTGGGGCAAAGGCCACCGGAAAGTACATTTGGGGCGAAGGCTACTGGCTACCATACGTGCGGTTGCAACTACTTAAAGTTCGGCTTCCCAACAGTTGAACTACAATACATCTTCTTCAAACTGGCTTTCCATACGTGAAGCAACAAACTACTTCAAATTGGCTCTCAAAACGTGGGCCAAATAAATATACAACAAAAACTTCTTCAAATTGGCGCCAAAAGCGTGGGGCAAAATAACAACGTAAAAATAATACAAAAAAAATTCTTCTTCATACGATATGAATGCGTTGGGTGCAGTGAGGAACTAAACAGGTACGGAACAAGTGGGCGGGATATTGGAAGGACAGTCAGGTAAAGAAAACGTCTGTAGTTCCGTGTTGCATTTACTAGCGAGGCTGAGGACTGCAAATGTAGTACTGTTTCGTTTTGCAACTGTACATTCCACTATCGCCTTGCTCCTCACTCTCCTCTGATCCGTAGACATTAATGACAGACATATGAACAAAAACTGTGGCGACCTCCTCGAAACGCAGTCATATCATGGCCGATTAGTCTAGTAAACATTTTGTGTGCTGTTCTGGTCGACTACACACTTCACTACACGCACTTTTAATTGTCCAGTTTGGCGTGGTTATACTGATGTGTTGGTTGTAAATTGAACTGCACTGTTCCGATTGCTCTCCACGTTTTTCTGTCTCTTGCAATTCTGAGTATGCAAGTATGACCTGTATGTACTCTGAAGAAGTCTGCCCAGCTCCGTCTTGGTCTGCCTCTGTGGCGTATTCCTGTCCGCGGTGGCTTTATACGTCCATTTCTTGCCCTTCATCGTGCGAGGTGTCCTCCCCATTTCCACTTCAATCTGGTGACTCGATATGGCATCTGCTTGATAACCTTTGGGGCAGCGACTTGTTGGAAATTCTATCTCTCTATGTTATTCCTATAATTTTGTGGTTTCGGTGGATACTGTACAAAAATTCTACAAAGAAACTTCATCTGTCCGAAATTGTACCCGTCCTGTAAATTATTAGGAAACTCGAGACAATTAGGCCTGTGCCATTGCTGGATGACGACGCTTTTACAAGACTAAACTCCAGGTTTGCCAACTTAATGCTTTTCATTATCCTTTTCAAAGAAAGATAATATATATTTCATGTAAATCTTATATTGAACTTACGTTATTGGTCTATTTAGTGTTGTAACTAATTCTGAAATTGTGCGACTTTCTTTCATGCTGCAGCACGGTATGCAAATCATTGACTTCATCTTCAAAGCACAGATTGACTCCTGCCTACTGCGGTACGGATACATGCATTCTGTCAACAAGGTGGTTAATCTGTAGATAACGCATTGTACTTTATCAGTCCCGAAAAAGATTACCAGCGTAGTTAACGTTACCATCTAAAATTAACATAATATTCAGTGTAATTTGAGCGGGTAAAAGAAAACAGTTCCAAGCAGCATTTTGACCTAAATGAAGTTAGTACTCTCGTGTGTTGTATTGCAGAGGTTCTTATCTGACGATAGAACAATTATTAAATTCATTCACGATCATTAAATTCATTCACAATGGTGGTGTTTAGTCTGACGTTGGAGAGTTGAGTCACACTTGAAAACTTCATTGCCTCTGCTGGGACCCAAACTACGAATCTTTAGATTTTAGTACCGTTCTTCTGTCATTAAGTTATCATGTCGAAATGATTCAAATATACTCATCCCATTCGTTCATTCCCGGTAAATGTTCAAGAAAAACCTCATATACTCCGAGGTATTACATCTTAAGGGTGATTTGCAACATCTGTTATCAATAACGTTCACTAATGTGAAATTTAAGATGGCGAAAACACAGTTCCTGACTACCGTCTAAAAGAAAATTTAACAAGAAAATGATAGTAGTAGTATTTGTCGCAAAATAAATTCCCAATTAAGTGGGTGATATTATAAAACGCTGTTTCCGAAATTATTTTCAAATTATAGTGAAAATCGAGCAGAAGCTGCTGGGGACTAGTAACCCATTCTATCGCAATAGCACATTTGTATCATCACACCATGATGTAGAGTTAATACAGGAACTAAATGAACAGTTGGAGAAATGAATTACATAACAGGAATTAGTTATACAACTTCTGAAAAGTAAACAGTGTAATGTAGACGGACTCTGTCAGAGTTGCCATGCAAATAAAGCTCCCGTTGTGAAAAATCTAAAAGAAGGGGATAGTAGTCTAAAAAGTGCTGGTGTAACTGATTTAGGCTGGATAGCTAAAACTAATAACAAAAGCTAAGGAGATGTGTTGGAAGAAAACTGCAATAGGATAATGTACAGTAAGTATAAAACCTTTAAAAACCAATAATTTTGTGCCGAAGTAATGAATACAAGAAAACACAATGAAAGGAAAATTGCTAATTGAAAAACTTTACATCAAACTTAAAATTCGTTCCAAAATTTCCAACCAATAAAGTTCTCTCTTTTACCAGGCCATATTCGGCTGCTCCTGCATATCACATTGGAAAGTTTGTCCAAGAAAATACAGAAATCTCAGAAATGGCTACCGATATCAAATAAAACACTGGTCATATTTGTCATTTAATGAAATATTGTGAAGAAACATTACAGCAGTTATTACGTGAGAAATTTGACCTGATTTTTTCGGGGTTTTAGTACTCTTTGGGATAGGCTTCGATCCTAAAAAATTTTAAATGGAGGACGAAAAAGATCTTGACTATATGAAAGTGATAATTAAAATGTATGACCGTAGACCTCGACATGATTGACATCCATGTTGTTGTTTGAACATTCATTGAATCAATCAAGAGAAAATTAAATAAAACAGAACTTGCAGAAAACATTAAGTGTGGTATATTTGTGTAACTAAACACTGACTCCTGCAGAATTGCGGTGCTACCTGGAGACACAGGTATCACGGAGAATAAAAATTAAATGAAAGAGGTAAAGGAATGAAGGAAATGAAAGAACTGACGCCCCAACAAAGAAAAGAGCACCTCTTCCTTTGTACAGGACCAGAGCCTGTCTGCGGAATAAGCACTTGAGAAGCAAAACCAGTATAAACAATGGGCTCGAAAAGAAACTGAAAAGTAATGGAAAAATAATTCCCACAAATAAACTCCATTGACAAATAACTACTAAACCTTGTGAAAAATTAAGCCACTCCCTTACTAGGCTAAATAAGCCTTCACTTACAAAAGTTGAGTGTTAATACTGTACATGGACATTTTAGAAAACGTTTGAAGACAATGGAGCTGTATCAAACAGAACCCATTTGTCGCTTGTTGTTACGAACCAATGAAATTGGCGAAACATATTTTGCTAGAATGCGAAGCCATAGAAGGAAGAGAGATATTTGGAGCAATTGCGCACTAGAAACAGGAGTCAATTTAAGGAGAATAGATATTAATCCTTACATTAGGGAACAGGAAGTGTACAAAGAGTTTTAGGCTGGGGTGGGTAAGGCAGATCTGCTTCTGAATTAGTCGTAATCAACCATTGAATCTGTGAAGCTGAAAGAGATACTTTGTACAAAGAGTGCCAAAGAAAATCTCACTGCTCCTCGCCTCTATGTCACATTATTTATCGCTGTACGTGGCCTTGCGAAGCCATGACCATTTAATTGGTTGCTTTAGGCCACGGTGCAAGGGTGCGTCAGGACTTCTGCTAAATAGTTACACCAATAACCACAAAAAAGTTTACAAAATGGCGTAGAAACAAAATATTTGTTTACGCTCTCGATCGTATTGCCTAAAAGAGAAAGAGGTACAGTGAGTGCATCAGTTTATCATACAGACTTCTTATCGTGACTGGTAGCCCATACCTTATCGGCTAGTGCAGAACACACCTTTGAAAGGGTAAAGGCTAAGGGGAAAACTTGATGAGCGCCCAGGTTCCGAAATGTAGAGTGTGTAGTGTGAGATTTTCAGGGGGTGCAAATTAAAGCTTGAATGGTATTCATTAAATACATAGCAAGGCAGTACTTTATAACAAACATAAACATAACTGTATATTTTCATAGTGATATCAATGATTGTTGCTGCATATAAGCAAACATAAATAATAAATAAATAAATAAATAAATAAAGCAGCATGTTTTCCCTCTAATTCAAAATATAATTGGTTAATATACCTTTACTAAGTATTGCTCATCATAGGAATACAACAGGATTATAGACAAAAATATAAACCAATTTTATTGCCATAACATGTATGTTATATTCGGAAAACGATATACATATACATATTTATCTCTAGTTTCTAAACATATCAGTCAATTATAACAAACAAACGAATATCTTCATCTGCGAATGTTTTACGGGGAGTGCCCACTTTCTGACGAGTAAGTAGATTGTCTTCCCCACTTTCCCGGATTATTTTTATTCAGTAATTTACTATCAAAACACTTTTATGCACTGCCGTTGCAATTGCTGTAACAGTGTTACCAGCCTCCCACATACCCACGATACGTCCACGAGTAATTTTGCTAGTATACGGCATGACTGGTTCTGAGACAATAAACATGTTTTGGCTTCAATAATACCAGAAAAAGCAAAGCCATCAACCGCCCTTTTTCCCTCCTTATTGCTGTGTTATCAAGCCACCACGCTCTGCGATAGTAAGGTGAAGGACACACCTCAAAGGCCCCAGGAAACGATACAAAATCCGCCGAAGATTTTCCTTTCCGCTCTGTGTACCATATAAGGTCTTTTGAATGACGGCCTGGTCCGAAGAATCGCAGTGTAATTAGAGGAACGTTTGTCACAGTGGCATAAACCTCTGAATTGTCTCAGATAAGAGTAGCTTAAAAATTGGCCCTTGGCATTGTTTGTTTTGTGGCGGGTTTTATACGTATAATTTTAAGTTTATATATTTTATATTATTTTTGTTTCTTCTAGGTTTGAGGTCTGGACAGAAATTTCTTTCCGAATTTAAGACAAAATCTCTACCTTACTAATTTTCTCAAACGTCTCCGTTCTTCTTATAGAAACTTAATTGAATGCTTGATGCTAAAATCTTGCACGTGAGTAGTAATAGTCCCGGATGAGCCAATTGGTTTAACGATAATCCTGCCGCTAGGGGCGCTAGTGTCGCTAGTGTCGCTGCGTGCGACGGCGGCGGCGGTAAGTTTGAAAAGGGCCCTGAGCGGGAGGATTATCGTTATTGCAATTGGTTCATCCGGGACGAGTTAAAAGAATTGAGGATTAGGGAAAGGTGAAGGAGAAACAGGAAGTGACGTGGAGTGTTTTGATTGGTTCGTTAATTTGGGTGGAAGATGAAGGAAGATGAAAGAGTATGGAGGTCACGTGATGGAGAGGAGCGGGGTGGCGAGCTGTTGTCTGTGCGGAGGTCGGGACTGAAAGAGGGAAAAGATGGGGAGCGAAGCATAAAAAGTATAACAGAAAGTGACGTGTGAAGTTGTGATTGGTGGGAATAAGAAGTGATGTTATTGGTGGAAAGAAACAAATGAAAGTTGTTGATTGGTAACAATAAGAGAGATTATGATTGGTGGAAAGAAAAAGGTGTGGGAGTGGGGTATGTTGGAGGTGATGGGAAAGGTAAGTTTTGCTAGCAACAAGATTTGCAAAAGCCTTTCGAGAACTGATCAGCAATTTTTTGAACGTTGGATGGTAGTTTTCTTGAGTGGATAGAGAGATGGGGCGATATGAGATGCGGTGGCGAAAATGGGAACTAAACAAGATGGTTGAGACAATAGGTTTAAGGACGAGGAAATTTGGAGGTTAGTGGTGAACATGGCGGTTGCAAGAGGTGGGGGGGCAAGGAGACGCGGTGGTCAGAATGGGAACTAAAAGAAGATGGCGGTAGCAAGAGCTTAGAAGAGCAGATTTTGAGGTTAAAATAGTGGGAACTAAAAATGGCGGAGGGTCTGCGACAAGGAGATGCGGTGAGAACTAAACAAGATGGCGGACGCAAGAGGAGGGTAAGGAGATTTGAGGTTACAGTACCAAAACACGAAAGGATATATTCCTACGCCAAGCAGGTCCGAAAAATAATTATGCGTGTGGTACTTACCTGTTACTGGTGTGGATGCGTCACCAAAAGAGCGGCAGCTTCACGCGACGCGAAAAAATAAAAGCAAACTGTTTTTGAAAATGCTTAACCAGCTTTAAGATCAACCAACATCACTACGCACTGATATACCTAGGTTTTTAAAGCGGTACAGACACCCTTTGCAGAGGCGTAATTTAACTATACCAAAAACCTGGTACTGGACCATCGTGATGGTCGCTAGCGTACGTAGGAGCAGGGTTCTCATAGCCGGTCGAAAGCGGTCAAAAAAGTGTACGACGTAAGTGTTCACAGTAGCTGCTGTCGAGTCAACCGTCGAGGTGTGAATGAACGAGATCTGTTCTTGCCGGCAATCTGGTTGGGAGATGAGAGGCGCGGTGGTAAAAATGGGAACTAAATAAGATGGCGGAGGCATGAAGTTGAGGTTAAGGAGCGGTGAGGTGTTGTCTGTGCGGAGGTTGGGGCTGAAAGAGGGGAAAGATGGCGAACGAGGGATAAAAAGTATAACAGAAAGTGACGTGTGAAGTTGTGATTGGTGGGAATAAGAAGTGATGTTATTGGTGGAAAGGAACAAATGAAAGTTGTTGATTGGTAAGAATAAGAGAGATTATGATTGGTGGAAAGAAAAAAGGTGTGGGAGTGGGGTATGTTGGAGGTGATGGTAAAGGTAAGTTTTGCTACCAACAACATTTGCAAAAGCCTATCCAGAATTCATCAGCAATTTTAAATAACTAGTGTTTCGGGGTTTTCTGGCTGGTAGACGAATGCAAGCTGTTTCTGCTTTTTTCATAGGTTTTCCCAAAATTGAAAATGCATATATTGTAACACAAATGTGTGCAGTGCAAAAGAAAATAAAAATTAAATAGGCACACACACACACACGTTGCAGTTGCCATACTTATATTATTCGTCTTTTCCTTTTCTTCTTTTTTTTAAAAAAATAACTAGTTTTTGGGGGTTTTCTGCGGTTGGTAAACGAATGCAAGCTCTTTCTGCTTTTCATAGATTTTCCCTGGTTGGTAGGCGCTTTCTGTAGTGGTTGACGAAGCCGTTTCTAATTTTCGAGGTTTCTCAGTTTTTTTTAGTGGTTGTCCCTGCCCGGTAGGCAAATGATGAAGTTTTACCTTGTCGGCGCACGGATACTAGGCACATACTCGCGCACACACACACACACACGTTGCAGTTGCCATACTTATATTATTCGTCTTTTCCTTTTTTTCTTTTTTTCTTTTTGTTTTTTCGTTTTTTAAAAAATAACTAGTTTTTTGGGGGTTTTTTGCGGTTGGTAAACGAATGCAAGCTCTTTCTGCTTTTTCATAGGTTTTCCCTGGTTGGTAGGCGTTTTCTGTAGTGGTTGACGAAGCCGTTTCTAATTTTCGAGGTTTTCTCAGGTTTTTTAGTGGTTGTCCCTGCCCGGTAGGCAAATGATGAAGTTTTACCTTGTCGGCGCACGGATACTAGGCAGATACTCGCACACACACACATTTAATAGTAGCGTGTAGCAAACTGTTTCTGAAAAATGCTTAACCAGCTTTAAAATCAACCAACATCACTACGCACTGATATACCTAGGTGTTTTAAAGCGGTACAGACGCCCTTTGCACAGACGTAATTTAACTATACCAAAAACCTGGTCGCTAGCGTACGTAGGAGCAGGGTTCTCATTGCCGGTCGAAAGCGGCAAAAAAGTGTACTATCTTGTTTTCATAGGTTTTCCAGATCGGTAAGCGTTAGAATACTCTTAGAGCTTTTTTCAGGTTTTTCGCGGTTGTCCCTGTCCGGTAGGCAAATGATAAAGTTTTTCTATAATGTCGTCGTTTTGGCTTGTGGCGCACGGATACTAGGCACATACTCGCACACACACACACACATTTAATAGTAGCGTGTAGCAAACTGTTTTTGAAAAATGCTTAACCAGCTTTAAGATCAACCAACATCACTACGCACTGATATACCTAGGTTTTTTAAAGCGGTACAGACGCCCTTTGCACAGACGTAATTTAACTATACCAAAAACCTGGTCGCTAGCGTACGTAGGAGCAGGGTTCTCATTGCCGGTCGAAAGCGGCAAAAAAGTGTACTATCTTGTTTTCATGGGTTTTCCAGTGATGATGATGATGATGATGATATGCGGCTTAAGGGCGCTAAACTACTGAGGTCATCAGCGCCCTTACAATGTATAAAATATAAAGTCAAAATATAAAAACAGGTAAAAGAACCGCATAATTAAAAACAGGACGTAAACCCGCGAAGTCCAACAGGCTAAAAATAACAATAAGATAACAATAACAACAATAAAATCAATAACAACAATAATAACAATATAAATATCTGAAAAATCCAACACACTAAAAGCATAGGCAATAAACGATTAAAACGTGTCAAGAACTATAGAATGCGAGGGACATGAGCGCCATATGTCCGCTGGGGATTAGAGTCCCCATAAAAACTGACAGAAGAAAAGTATTAAGCTAAAAGACGCTCAACGCATTAAATGCGCAGAGTAAAATCACTATCATGAATAAAACGTAAAACACATTCTACAGCACGCGTGTCGTCTGCCAAAACGTTGGCTAGGCCAATAGGCAGACCCACGCGGGCACGCAATGCAGCTAAAACCTGACACTCTGTTAAAATATGACGCACCGTCAAGGGCACGTCACACTGCCCACAGAGTGGTGCGGGGTCACCACTGAGCAAATACCTATGACTAAAAACACAATGTCCAATCCGTAAACGAGCTAAAATTACCTCTTCCCGACGACAAGAACGAGAAGAGGTATCCCAGATCAACGGGAAAGGCTTAACCTCCCGCAACTTGTTCCCCCGGAGGGCTGTCCACTCATCGCGCCAGCGCGAGAGGATGCGGCGACGTAAAACAACACACGAATCTGACGAGGGAACAACAGAGGTAAAAAATCTGGATAATAAAATCGCCGATTTCGCAGCGGCGTCGGCAGACTCATTACCTGAGATGCCCACATGACCTGGAATCCACATGAAGGACACGCTGATGCCAGAGACACCCAACGAGTGGAGCAGGTCATGTATGCGCTGTACGAGTGGGTGGTAATTGTACAAGGCAGTAATACTCTGAAGGGCACTCAGAGAGTCCGTACAAATAAAACAGTGCCGTAAGTCGTGCCGCTGAATGTATAAAACGGATTGATGAATGCTAAAAAGTTCGGCGGTAAAAATTGAACATTGTCGAGGTAAACGAAAAGTAAAACTCTGTACACCAAAAACAAGGGCACATCCTACTCCAACATCAGTCTTAGACCCATCGGTATATATAAAATGACAGTCCCCGAACTGCGCCTGTAGTTCTAAAAAGGCGGATCTAAGAACAGAAGCAGGGGTCGCATTTTTCGGCATCGACGTCAGCCCAAGGTGGATGTGGGCCTCAGCACGCGACCATGGAGGAAAACGCGTTTCCCCTCGGGTAAGGGCCGGCGCTGGCGAAACGTCCAAATGCCGAAGTAGCAGTCGAAATCGAACCCCTGGGGGGAGCAATGCAGAGGAGCTAACTAAATATTGCCGATCAAGCGAATCCTCGTAAAATACATCGAAGGACGGGTGGTTAGGCAAGCTTGAGAGCCGACAAGCATAGCTACATAAGAGCATCTCACGCCTGAAAGACAGCGGAGGCTCTGCAGCCTCAGCGTAAAGACTGGGCACGGGGCTAGTTGGAAAGGCCCCTGTAGCGACTCTAATACCACGATGATGAATGGGATTCAAACGACGTAACACAGATGGACGTGCCGACGAATAAACAATACACCCGTAATCAAGTTTGGATCGGAACAAAGAGCGATAAAGGCGAAGAAGGACGGTCCGATCAGCTCCCCAGGATGTGCCACTTAAAACACGTAAAAGATTAAGAGAACGGTCACACTTTGCTTTTAAAAAGGAAACGTGCGAGGTCCAACACAACTTTCTATCAAAACTCAACCCCAAAAATTTCGCCTCGTCTGCAAACGGAAGTATCCCTGGCCCAAGATGGAGAGAGGGCGGAGGGAAATACTTCCGGCGCCAGAAGTTGATGCAGACGGATTTCTCGGCGGAAAAATTAAAGCCGTTGGCGTTACTCCAGGCGTAGAGACGGTCGATACAGCTCTGGAGACGGCGTTCGAGTAGACAGGTCCGCCGTGAACTGCAATAAATAGCGAAATCGTCAACAAAAAGGGACGATGAAATGCCAGGTGGAATACAATCAACAATGGGGTTGATAGCAATCGCAAAAAGTGTGACACTGAGTACAGAGCCCTGCGGTACTCCGTTCTCTTGAATAAAACGACGAGATAAAACCGAGCCCACACGTACACGAAAGACGCGGTCCGTCATAAGCTCCCGAAGAAATATGGGAAGACGACCGCGGATATTCCAATCGTGATGTGTACGTAAAATGCCGCCCCTCCAACAAGTGTCATAAGCTTTCTCCAGGTCAAAAAATACAGCCACGGTTTGACACTTTCTCAGAAATCCATTCATAACATGCGTCGACAGGGACACCAGATGATCGACGGTAGAGCGATAGCGACGAAATCCGCACTGAGCGTTCGCTAAAAGTTTCTGAGACTCAAGCCACCATGTCAACCGCCCGTTGATCATGCGCTCCATCACCTTGCAAATGCAACTGGTGAGGGAGATAGGGCGGTAGCTGGAAGGTAGTTGGCGATCCTTCCCAGGCTTAAGAATAGGGACAATGGTGGCTTCGCGCCAAACGGAAGGAAAAAGGCCGTCTTGCCAAATACGGTTATAGACCTGTAGGAGAAAGAGTTTACTGTCGGCTGAAAGGTGCTTTAACATCAGGACATGAATGCCGTCCGGCCCAGGAGCGGAGTGCCTAGAGCAATGAAGAGCGTGCTCCAGCTCCCTCATTGTGAATAGGTTGTTATAGCATTCATCATTAGCAGACCGAAAAGTATATGATGCGGAATCCAGCCGGTCTTTAAGAGAGCGAAAGCCGGCGGAATAATGGTCTGAACTGGAAACCGACTCAAAGGCAGCACCCAGAGTGTTAGCGATGGCAGCCGGATCCACTATGGTGGCATTAGAAACCTGAAGGCCAGAAACAGTACAATGTGACACTTTACCTGAGAAGCGACGAAGTTTATCCCAAACAACGGATGAAGGCGTAAAACGATTAAAAGACTCCACAAAACGAGCCCAAGATGCCTTCTTGCTATCCTGAATAATGCGACGAGCCCTAGCGCGCGATTGTTTAAAAGTCACCAAGTTAGCATGTGTAGGGTGTCGCCGAAACACCTTAAGTGCAGTCCTACGGGCACGAACGGCGTCCCGACAATCCTCGTTCCACCACGGAACAGGTGGCCGCCGAGGTTGGGAGGATGAACGGGGTATTGCACGTTCGGCGGCTGAGAAAATAATAGACGTAAGGTGCTGCACTAGTTGATTAATGTCGGAGAAGTGCTGGTCGTCAAAATGCACGAGGCTGGAATACAAGCTCCAGTCGGCTTTTGCGAATATCCAGGTAGGTACTCTGGAATGCTGTACGTGGTGCGACAGAAGAGAAACGATGCAGGGGTAATGGTCGCTGGAGTAGGTGTCAGCGACGACGTTCCACTGAAGACGACGTGCAAGCTGGAGTGAGCAAATGGCAAGGTCCAGGTGAGAGAATGTACCAGAAGAATCAGAAACAAAAGTAGGTGCACCTGTGTTGAGGATGGAAAGATTGAACTGATAAAAAATGTCGGAAAGAAGAGTTCCCCTCGCACAAGCCCTCGGCGAACCCCACAGTGGGTGATGGGCATTAAAATCTCCCAACAGAAGAAATGGTGTTGGGAGAGCGGACAGGAGAGATCGAATGTCCGCGGGAGCGAGGGGAGACGATGGAGGTGTATATACAGAACAAACAGAAAAGAAAAAACCGGGTAACTGCAGTCTAATGGCAACAGCTTGCAAGTCGGACGTAAGTGTGATAGTTTGAAAATGAACGTCATTACGCACCAAAATCATGACACCACCATGAGCAGGAGTACCCTCCTCCGGTTCAAGGTCGTAGCGAGCCGGAGTATATCCTCGGAGATCAAAAGGATCGTGAGGGCGAAGCTTAGTCTCCTGCAAACATACAACCATAGGCGAATGGGAACGCAATAAAAGTTGCAGTTCCGCCCTATGCGATCGTACACCACGTACATTCCAGGTCAGGATAGCCATTAAGAATAAGGGGATAAACTGTCTATTTAGAAGGGCGGCTTAAAATTACCTTTTGTTTAACCTTTGGGCTCGGGCTTTTTGTATGGAGTTGGTCAGACTCCATAGCTTCCTCGGAGGGAGGGCCCACGCGCTCAGTGCCAGAAACCGATTCAAGCGCCGTGAATCGGTTCTGGGTGGCGATGTGTGAAGGGTGCCGCTGAGCGCGGCTTGTCCCAGGACCATCCTGGGACAGCCACCTCCGAGGAGGAGAAGGTGAACTTTTGTTACCGCGCGCACGCGGAGGGTCTTTCAAAAAATCTTCCCTACGAAGTTTCTGCTTGGGCTTCTTTTCAACGGCTTGCGACTTCATTGACTTGGGACCAGGTTTATACGGCTTGGTAACTGTAGCCTTAATAGACGGCCGGATGGTAGTTGCGGTTAATCCAGTCAAGGTCCAGGTCTGAGTTTCGGCATCTACTCGTGGTACTGGCGAGGCAACAAAACTAAATGTGCCAGATCGCAGGAGTGAAGGTTGGCGCGCATGGAAACGCCTCCGGGCTTCAGCGAAGGAGAGTTTTTCCTTTACCCGGATCTCCTGGATCGCCTTCTCGTCCAAATACCGCGGACAGTCGGCAAACGAAGCAGAATGTGACCCTTTACAATTAACGCAGACGGGGGCTGTTGAACAGGTACCTTCGTGTGAGGGCTGGCTACATGTTGCACAGATGTTAACGGCACTCTTACAGGAGACTTGCGTATGCCCAAAACGTTGGCATTTAAAACAACGCAGAGGTCTAGGAATATAAGGCCTCACAGAAATCCGTTCGTACCCTGCGGAAATGCTCGTGGGCAGATCGACGCCATCAAATGTAATAAACAGGGTACGAGTGGGTACCAATACGCCGTCGCGTTTGGCCTGCACTCGATGCACTGCAGTCACCTTTTGATCAGAGAGATATTCTACGAGATCCTCGTCCGATATACCATCGAGGCTATGGGTGGTAACGACGCCACGACAGGAGTTCAATGTGCGGTGCTTCTCAACACGGATGGGGTAACCGTGGAGAAGCGTAGCGTGCAACAAGGTCTTACTTTGCTGATCGGACTTAGTTTGTGCCAATAAGGAACCATTCCGTAGACGAGTGCATGATTGAACCGCACCAGCAATAGCATCTATGCCCTTCTGAATTATAAAAGGGTTCACCTTCTCAAAGTTTTGTCCTTCTTCTGTTCTCGAAATGACCAAGTAACAACCAGATGACGGCGGTGCTACTTCTGTTACAATAACTTTTCGGCGCTTGTTGGTATTAATGGAGGAAGGGTGCTCCATAGCGAGATAAATCCTCCACCATTGCAACTGTCTCCGACCTCGGGCTCTGACTTCTCGGGCGTTACCCCGGCTTGGTGAGTGGCCTATCTATACCAGACTCACCCCAGGGTCACACCTCCCAGAACATAGACAGAGGGACCCAATCGCCGTCAGAAGTCAGCAGCTCATGCAATGGCCCCCCGCGGGACTGCAGTTGAACAGCAGATACGAACACAAACCCTACATGACGACCCCGGGTGGTGGGGATGACGCCATTACCCACTCACCCAGCTGCGCACGCGTTGCGCGGGTATCCGTCAGGCTGTGTCCACGGAGGATTTAAATAAAAAGATAAAAGAAACTAAAACTGTGTGGGCGTTTCGCACGCAAGGTAGGCCGGCGGGGAAGAAAAAGAGATATGCGAATGTCGTGGTGCGAAATGGCCGGAAAGTGATAAGGGAAGAAAGAAACGATGGTGAGGTGCGGTATGAATGGAATGCAAAGAACGCACGAGAGCCTACCTTGGGTCCACCGGTCACTTAAAGAACCCACCTCGACCGGATGGGGGTGAGGGGATGAATATGGCGATGATTGGCTCGGGAACCCCCGGGTGCGCCAAAAACCCGTACTCACATAAGGTGAGCCCCTGAGGGGAGGGGGGGGGTTTCCAGATCGGTAAGCGTTAGAATACGCTTAGAGCTTTTTTCAGATTTTTCGCGGTTGTCCCTGCCCGGTAGGCAAATGATAAAGTTTTTCCATAATGTCGTCGTTTTGGCTTGTGGTGCACAGATACTAGGCACATACTCGCACACACACACACACATTTAATAGTAGCGTGTAGCAAACTGTTTTTGAAAAATGCTTAACCAGCTTTAAGATCAACCAACATCACTACGCACTGATATACCTAGGTTTTTTAAAGCGGTACAGACGCCCTTTGCACAGACGTAATTTAACTATACCAAAAACCTGGTCGCTAGCGTACGTAGGAGCAGGGTTCTCATTGCCGGTCGAAAGCGGCAAAAAAGTGTACTATCTTGTTTTCATGGGTTTTCCAGATCGGTAAGCGTTAGAATACTCTTGGAGCTTTTTTCAGGTTTTTCGCGGTTGTCCCTGTCCGGTAGGCAAATGATAAAGTTTTTCTATAATGTCGTCGTTTTGGCTTGTGGCGCACGGATACTAGGCACATACTCGCACACACACACACACACACACTAAAATAGTAGCTAATAAAAAAAATTTAACAAACCGTAGATTTTCAAGAAAATTCCCACACCGCAAACTACCCGTTTAGCGGAAGAAAGTTCGTTATTTTTATTGTCTTAAAAATGGCTCTAACCCTTTTGATTACGGTACGGTATGTTTAAGATATCTGCATGACAAATAAAATGTATAACTTCAATTTTCTGGGAATAGCTGTGAAGTAGTCTCATTGTGAATGTCTTTTGTACAACTGTTAAACCGTAGGAAACGAAGCCTTACTGTACAAGAACTGTACAAGAACGTTAAAGCACACAATGTATGTGTATTATTATTATTATTATTATTATTACTTTGTGGCGTTGTCTATTTACAAAGTTTCCATGTTGATTTTAATGTTTAAAAGCTGTAGACCTTTCTCACTAAAACTCGTCATTCTTTTATCTTTTCTTTTTTCATTTTCATACAAAGAGAACGGAATTTCACAAGTGAAACAGTACTGTGATAACGATACCAACAAACTAATTATTATTCACCCACTGAAACACATAAAAACAATAAGTAATAATCACAGACCCAGTTTGTGGGTATTTAAATGAAACATCATGCACAATATAAGCCAATTATTTAATAAGTTGAAATGTGCAAATCTATAGATGTATTTCTGGTGAAATCCCGGTATGGAATTTTTGAGTGCAATGCAATTTCTCCTGTATCTGCTATGTACGTGGTAGAGAAAGTAAAAATAGTTACAGTGACTATACAAATGTAACAATAGAGACACCCACTTGAAGAAAAAACGGAATAAAAATAACAAGGCGTCAGACTCAACTTTCGCGCCATTCTCCGAATATCTGAGAATATTCTTAATATGAGACAAGCATTTTACCTTAAGCAAGTAGTTTTAATCTTACTTTTATGAAAATCAGAGTTTTCTCTATATCGTTTATTTGTGACAACAACGCTAAGTTTCGAGCTAGCTATACTCAGTTTTCTTGCAACTATATACGTTTAAACTAATATTAACAAATTTCTCGTAATCCCAGAATTTATTAATCATAGCTGTAATATTTTTCACAACTGCATGTAATAATATTGATTTAGGGGCTTTCTCTACCACGTAAAATAGTAGGTAGAGGAGGTATGCATTGCATCCAAATATTCAATATTGAGATTTCACTGGAAAACTAAATACTTGTTTTGAGGTCCCCTGAATAAAAACATTTTTAGAAAATTCTGTGTGTATGTGTCAGAGCAGCATAACTCAAAAATGAAAAGTCGGATAAATACTAAACTTGGTATTTAGGTTGAGTACCTTCCAAAGATACGACACAGAGATTTTCAAGAAAGTCCCTCCACCCAAAACTACCCTTTACATGAACTATTTTCCGAAATGCTTTATTTTCTAAAACTGTCTCTGACGATTTTATTTACACCATATATTAAAGACATTTATATGAAAAATAAAATGTATATCTTGAATTTTGTGGAAATAGCCTGTGAAGTCCTCTTGATTCGGAAGAAATTTTCTATGATCTTGTATAACTGCTAAGGTTTGAGAAAAACATACAATACAAAAAATTTAGATCTCTTTAAAAACACACACAATTTATTTTTTGTGACGTCAGCCATTTACGAGATATCTGTTATAAATGGTTCGAATTGTACAATGCTTAGCCATTCTTTTTTAAAGGCATGTCGCTTTTCAGTTCTTGCTCGCCATGTTGATGGAAAGAATTTAGAATTTTAAGGCCAGTGTATAGCGTCCCTTTGGATGTATAACGGATGTGCAATGCAACCATTTCCCGAAAAGTTTATCTGGATTAAAATTAAGTGGATATGAAAATAAACTTTCGTACTCACCTATAAGAGATAGAGGGTAGAGTTCATACGAACGTAACACTTGAGAATTTTTATTCAACAGTTGGTGTTACTCCTTAGAAAGGAAGTATCTGCTGTTTCTATTTAATTCTTACATTTTACATAACACGTATGCACGGCACAACACAAAAACACTACACACGACACTCATAGTTTTAAATATTGCACTGATGCGGGTGTGCAAACGTTACAACGCTGTTCACTCCAGCCATTCCCACGTCTGGCACTACGCGCAAAGAACGTGTGCTGATGTAAGTGAAAATCGAGCGTGAGAAAGGATGTTCGTCAGCGTTAAAATGCAGCCTTATTGCCGATGGTAGCGATCGCGCAGTGGCGGATTGTGACAGGATGACTGCGTTTTTACAACTTGACAATTTTGTGGCGAAATGAGGCATTTAACTCGACGCGCATGTTGTAATTGCGGTTGCGATAAGCGAGCTTATAAAAACCCGGTGCCAAGAGCAAACGGCCGTAGTGAGAAACGGGAGCGATAGTGGGTTTTTCTACAAAATGGTTCTATTTGACGAAAAATAGTTTAAAATAAAAACAAAATAGCAGCAGCACTTTGCAGGGAAAGAGCGATCGGTGCATTCGGACGATATGATGGAGCCGCAACCCGGGGGAAGTCGCGATGGCACCTTGCAGCCTACGTTCGAAATTATAGGACACAAGCAGAGAAGGCTGCCAAAGCTTTTTTCCGGCTTTACAGAGTCGCAAATTACCGTAAACCCGGTCCCCAGAGATGTTAACCCGGAGCAATGGGTATCGCATTTGTTTAACGATATTCTAAACTTTGCGAAAGAGAACCTGTTAGAAAACGAACCCGGATATTTAGGCATATCCATAACAGACGATAAGGATACGTCCAAAGCCTTCAACATGAGCGTGAGGCGCGTAGACCAATTGAATGCGGATGTCATTGTTGGAAGCATCGAAAAAGTAATGCAAAGTAACCAACAATTCTTGCTAAGCGGGCCTCTTCATGTGACGTTTGTGTGCACCAAGGAGGTCTCGGGTTCGTGCCACCAACTTTGCGATGCCTGTAGGGACAATAAAGGCATTGTCGAAATAGCCAACAAAGACAACTTGTGTTTAGCAAGAGCCATTGTTGTAGTTAAAGCCAAAGTGGATCGCGACGTCAACTATAGAACGATGACGCGCTCCGACTATCTGCAAAAATCGAAGGCCGTAGCCTTGTGCGCGAGCATCGGTCAAGGCCACGACAGCTGCACGATAGATGACGTCAGACGCTTTGACGCTGCGTTAAAGGGCTACGCTGTGACGGTGTTTGGCGATCATACGGGGAAGCACGTGCTGTACGCGTCGGATAAGAAATGCGATAAATACATCGACGTCATGCTCCACGCCGGGCACTTTAATGCTATCGCGAACCTTCACAAGTGCTTTAAATGCAAATGGTATTGCCGCCAGTGTCATCATCCCTCGGCACACAAAAAAGAATTTCACAGGTGCGACGCCAGGTGTGCTAAATGCCATCAGCAGTGCGATGCGCGATTTGACGCCTACATACGCTGCGCCGAGTGCAACAGAGATTTTAAGGGACCGACATGCTTTGCAAACCACGCAAAGAAAGGCGTTTTTTACCCAAAGGCGCTGTCGGTGTGCGATGTAGAAAAGGTGTGCACGTCTTGCAACAAGCTCGTGAATGCGAGGTACAGAAAAACCGCGCACGAGTGCGGGGAAAAGGTACTGCTATCATTGCAAGACACACGTGAATTCTAGCCACATGTGCTATATGCACCCGTATGCCGCAAAGAACAAAAGAAACCGGTACGTGTTTATGTTTATCGACTTTGAATGCACGCAAAACATTCCATATACCGGCAAAAAGGACACATACGAGCATGTACCTAACTTGTGCGTGTTGTACCAAGCCTGCCCGCACAGCATCGACGAACGCCGCAAGACGCCATACTGCACCGAATGCGGTTGCAAAGAATGGGTGTTCATGGACGAACCCGTGAAGCAGCTTTTCGAGCACATCGCGCAGGCGAGGTTCGAAGCCTGGGACGTCTACGTCGTGGCGCATAACCTCAGAGCTTACGACGGGCAGTTTCTATTAAAGTACATGGTGGCGCACTTAGACTGGGTGCCGGAGCTCATCATGAACGGGAGCAAGATCTACAGGATGAGGTACGGTGACGTCACATTTCTAGACTCGCTCAACTTCATACCCATGCCACTCTCCCGCTTTTCCAAGACCTTCGGATTGAAGGAATGCAAAGGTTATTTCCAGTACCTGTTTAACACGAAGGAAAACGAGCAGTACGTGGGTTCGATTCCCGACAAAAGGCATTACTGTCCGGAGGGCATGTCGGTGGAGGGTGGGAAAGCCTTCGAGCAGTGGCACGAAGAAAAGGCGTCCTCCGTGTACGTCTTCGACATGAGGGCGGAAATGGTGGCGTATTGCAAGATGGACGTATTTCTACTCAGTCAGGGAGTTTCCAAATTCAGAAGGGAATTCTTGGACGAGAACGGAATAGACCCGTTCAGAGAATGCGTCACCATCGCGCAGGCGTGCATGTGCGTGTATAGAAAGCGCTTCATGCCGCTTAAAAAAATTACCCTCTTGCCAGCGGGCGGGTATCGACTAACGGACCGTCAGTCTCGCGCCGCATGCATATGGCTAACTTGGCTAGAGATGCAAAACCGCATCGTCATCCAGCACGCCATGCGAGGACGCGAAGTCAAAATTGCGGGGCACAAGATGGACGGGTACAGAGAGGCTGAAAAAACCGCGTACTTTTTCCACGGCTGCTTTTACCACGGCTGCAGGCGGTGCTTTCACAATCGCCATGCGGTGATATACAACTCGGGACACGAAACCATGGCCTCCAGGTTAGAGAGCACCGAGAAGGTCACGGCCAAGATCAAGGCCGCCGGCTACGCTGTGGTGGAAATGTGGGAGTGCTAGTTTAACGCCGCAATGAAGGCCAACCAGGACCTCGCGCGCCACGCAAGGGACTTTCCGGTACCCGAACCCCTGAACCCCAGAGACGCCTTCTACGGAGGTCGCACCAACTGCACCAAGACGTACTGCGAGGCGAAGAGGGATAGCAAGATCTACTACTACCACGTATGCAGCCTGTACCCGTACGTGAACAAGACGAAACCCCACCCCGCGGGCCACCCCAAGATCCACGTGGATCGATTCCCGGGCTTGGAAGACGTGGGGGGCGGTTTGGTGAAGAGCGAGGTTCTACCGCCGCAACACCTGTACCACCTGGTGCTACCGGCGCGTATTGGCGGCAAGCTCATGTTCCCGCTATGCCGCGCTTGTGCGGAGGCGGAGAACCAAGACGAGTGCTACCACGGAGAGCGCGAGAGGGCGTTGTCGGGTACCTGGGTGATCGACGAGATGAAGGTCGCCCTGGAGGAGGGGTACCGCCTCCTCCGGGTACACGAGATGTGGGAGTACGAAGTGGTGCGGCACGAACCGACCACCGGAGCCAAGGGTCTCTTCGAGGACTACGTGAATCAGTTCTTTAAGATCAAGACCGAAGCCTCCGGCTAGCCCTCGGATTGCGACGAACCTGCCGCGAAGCAGCAGTACGTGGAGCAATTCTTCGAACACGAAGGCGTCGCCTTGGATCCCCAGGCCGTCGCCACCAACCCCGGCGGGCGGGAGCTGGCCAAGCTGATGCTCTACAGCTTCTGGGGCAAACTGGGGCAGGACAACCTCCCCACGTGCGAACTAGTGGACCGGTACGACCGCCTCCTGGAGCTGCTCAACGATCCGGGCGTGGAAGTGCAGACCTACGTGCCCGTCACCTACCGCATCGTGTACGCGGTGTGGAGGTACTGCGAGCAGTGCCGCAAGGTCAACCCCGCCGCCAACGCCGTCCTGGCGGCCTACACCACGGCTTACGCGCGCCTGGTGCTCTACTCCTACCTCAAGAGGCTGGGAGAACGGGTCTGTTACTTCGACACCGATTCCGTCGTCGTCGCCGCCGCTCCGGGCGACTTGACGCCGTCCGTCGGACGCCTCCTGGGGGACATGACGGAGGAGCTGGAGAAGTACGGGAGGGGTTCTTACATCGCCCGGTTCGCCTCCACGGGGCCCAAGAGCTACTGCATGGAGATCGTTTGCCCCGAGACGGGCAAGACCTTCTCGGTGTGCAAGGTGAAGGGGATCACGCTCAATTCGGACAACCTGGAACTGGTGAACGCGGAGGTGATTCGCGACGTGGTGCTCAGGGACAACGACCGCACGGTGAAGCTGGCGGGCACGCAGATTTCGCGGAAACCGTCTTGGACGGTCGTCACCGAACCCAGCTCGAAGACGTTTAGGATGGTGTTCAACAAGCGCGTGCTCGCCGGCGATCACGATTCCTATTCCTACGGGTTCAAGAGGAACGCATAAATGAGACGTCTACAGCCGCGCCAAAGTCATTTCGAACCGGGCGCCCTGAGGAGACGATGCTCGGTCCCCGAGACCTGGGGCGATTCGAGTTTCCCAGCACGATGCTCGTGGCGGGGCCGTCGCGCTGCGGCAAGTCGACCTTCGTGAAAAACCTGTTACGCCACGCGCACCGGATGTTCGACGTGCGCCCCAGGAGGGTGCTGTGGTGCCACCCTCGGGAGTATTCGCCGAGACTCGAACCCTCGGCTCTGCGTTGCGAGACCCACGCGGGCATACCCGAACTTGCTTCGGTGGGCGAGAACGACCTCGTCGTCCTCGACGATCTGATGCTGGAGGGTGGCGGGAAGGACGTGTCCAATTTTTTCACCAGAGACTCCCATCACAAGCGCTTCGGCATCTTCTACATCCTGCAGAACGTGTTTCCGCAGGGTCAGAAATATCGCAACATCTCTCTGAATGCAAACTACGTCGTGGTCTTCAAGAACAACCGGGACAAGATGCAGATCGAGAGACTGTGCCAGCAGATCGAACCCAGGAACCCTAGATTTCTCTTGGAGGCCTTCGAGAAGGCCACCGAACGCCCTCACGGGTATCTCGTGTTGGACTACACTCAGTACACGCCCGCCCGATACAGGTATCGAACCGGCGTGCTGCCGGGGAAAACCTCTCTTATTTCGTACCCAACTGAGACCGCCGAGAGGACTCGGGTTCGTTTCGTTCTATATTATCCCGGCAGAGTCTTGCCCAACTGAGGCCATTGAGTCTAAATAAAAAGTACCGCTTTCGGAGCGAACGTCATTATCGCGCAAGCATGGCTAGAGGTAGGTTAAGGCTTGCGACGCTGACCAGTCCTCGCATAGCGAGACAGCACGGTAATTTGACGGCTCCGGCCAAGGCGAAGGCCCCTCTGCGCAAAAAGTTGTTAAAAAATGCCGATGGCGATCTGATCAAGGCCATTAGCGAATGCATGCTCAACGTGTGCAGAGGTCACGTGCAACTTCCCGCAAAGTGCATGGGTCGCCTAAAGAAGCACAAGGCTTCTTGGAGGAAGTTGACGGATAAACGGGTTCCTCTTAAGAAGAAGAAGAGCATCTTGGTTCAAAAAGTAGGTTTTTTGCCGGCATTTCTTCTACCCGTCTTGGCTTCGCTCGGCGGCGCGCTAGTGTCGAAATTAACAGGATGAAGTACGGCAAGCAGATCCTCGTTGCACCGCAACCGAAGACCGTCGATAAGCTTCACGCTGTAGACCGCACCATATCCAGATTGCCTAAAGAAATTCAGAACCTGCAGAGCGCAAAGCTCTCTGCCGACGAAAAGTGGCGGCTCGTAAAACAAATTGGACAACTACCTGGATCTCGTGGCACAAGTCAGAAAGCCCTTCCTCGGCGACGACGACGACGACGATTACAAAGACGTGCACGAACGCGTGCCGGTGAAGCAGGAGGTCGAACTCCGAACCATAAAGGTCAACCTCCTCTCGCCTCGCAAAAAGAAGAGGGCAAACCCTGCCACTCCGAAAAAGAAATCGAAATCGCCTTCCGCGTCGTACCATTTTCGCAAGCGCGTCTGGCAACCCGTGTACAAGTAAAGCATGAAGGAATGGAAGGCGCTAAGGCGATACTATGCCAAACCGGAACACTACGGTACGGGTACGGTCAAGCCCCTTCGAAAGGCCACGGGTACGTCTAAGGCGAACATCGAGTCCTTCCTTCAAACCCAGGACAGTTACACTCTGCACAAACCGGTCAGAAAGCGGTTCCCCACCAGATGTTATCACGTGACGAATATGGACGATCTTTGGGAGGCCGATCTAAACGTCATGAACAGCGTGAGGGAACATAACAAACCTTACGTGTACATTCTGACCGTTATCGACGTATTTTCCAAATATGCTTGGGCCGTCCCCCTGAAATCGAAGCTGGGTACCGAGGTTGCGCAAGCGTTTCGCTCCATATTCTCCCAACGCGTCCCCAGGGTCCTCCAAATGGACAAGGGAACCGAGTTTACCAACAAGACTTTTCGCGACTTTCTGAAGAAACACGACGTGAAACATTACACAACCAAAAATAACGTTAAAGCCAGCGTCGTGGAGCGCTTCAACCGCACCTTAAAAACCAAGATGTGGAGGTATTTCACGCACAAAAACAGTTACAGATACCTGGAAGTCCTTCCGGTCTTACTCGAGTCGTACAATAGCTCGCATCACAGGTCCATAAAAATGGCTCCGAAGGACGTGAACGAATCTAACATTTTACGAGTGTACCGCAATCTCTACGGAAATAGGACCCTACCTCGCGCAGGGAAACCCACATTTTCCGTCGGCGATCACGTGCGCATCTCTAAAGAAAAAATGAAATTCGACAAGGGCTACGAGCAGAATTGGACGGACGAAATATTTCGGATAGCCGAGGTGGTGCGCGGTCGGCCGGTGGTATATAAGTTGAAGGATCTGGCCGGAGAAGCCATAGACAGCACATTTTACACCGAGGATCTCCAAAGTTCGCGCTACATCGGACGTTTAAGATCGAACGCGTTTTACAGACCAAGGGCCGAGGGCGCCACAAGCAGGTCTTGGTAAAGTGGAAGGGGTATCCGGCAAAGTTTAACTCGTGGGTTCTGGCTTCGACCATCGATTCGACATGATTAAGACCGAGCCCTTCTCCATCACTCTCGTGAGCAACGCTTCCATGGAACACTTTACCGACAACACCACGGCCAGATTTTCTAAAATCTTGCCCGAGAGAATCGTTCTGCAGGGAGAATGGGAGGTCGCCCTGCAAAAGTTCAGGTATCCGGTGAAATTTTATAACCTTTCGCCAGACGATGCCCGTCTGGCGGGCACCAAGTACACCATGACGCTCCTCCCCACGCATTCCAAATTCAGTTTGCAAATGCCGCAAGCCATCGTGCACAATCCCAAAGACTTGGTGAACCTCGTCAACGCCGTTCTACTCGAACTCTTGCACGTGGAAAACTTCTTCCTCATCGACGAGCGCAAGCAGACGGTGGGCGTGAATGCCGCTGTCGCCCATCCCGAACCACTACCCGACATTCCGTTAGACGGGTTTGTGGAAAATGTCGCGCGCACGGTCGTACCGTACGCGGTCGGCGAATACGAAGCTCTCAACGATGCGCCCCACCAGAGACCCAAGCCGAAACCGAAACCGAAGCCCCGGGCTTCGGGGCAGCAGAAACCCGCGGCGCCTCGTTCCGTCACACCCAAACGAGACGTTTCAAAATCGGAGGACCCTCCGGGACCTCTACACCGCATCCACAGTTTGCTCATAACGCCCGCTATGGCAAAAATGTTGGGTTTCGAGCCCTACGTCAACGTCATTCTCGAAAAAGCTGCTAAACACTCCGTAGATCTTTATATGGGGTTTCCTTACGAAATGTTCATCTATTGTAATCTAGTGTCCCCGCAAGTCGTGGGCGACACCTTCGCCCAAGTCATAGAGAGCGCGGCCGTGGAATACGAAAGAAGCAACAACACTTACATGAGCGACGAAAAGACGTTTTTTCCCCAAAATTGGGTACCCTTGATTCAGCAAGACTTCAAGACGGTCAACATAGATTTAAGGAACGGTTACGGCGATCTCTTGCCATTCGCCGACGGATTTTCCTCTACTATAGTTCTCGCTTTTCGTCCGAAACAGGCGTAATGGACGTGCACGCCGTAACGCGGTACTACCTCAATCAGACCGGCGGCACGTTCCACCATCGCGATTTCACTCTCTACAGGGGCAAGCGCTACCAAAGTGGCAGCGGTCTCTTTTCAGCCCTCGGAGGACTCTTCAGAAGGTTGCTACCGTTTTTAAAGAGCGGAGCAAAAGCAGTCGGAAAGGAGGCCTTAAAGGCGGGCGCTCACGTTCTGTCCGATGTGACTGCGGCGGGAGCAGCGCCAAAGCAAGCGCTCCAACGGAGGCTCAAGGAGTCCGGATACAATTTAAAGCGAAAAGCCGACGAAAAGCTCGATGCCATGCTCGGTTCCGGCGCCAGGCGCCTCAAGAGAATAAAACCGAGCAAATCCAAAAAGAGCAAGCAGTCCAAGCTGAAACGCGGTAGGCGTAAGGTGCAAGACGTATTTTCGTAATGGCAGACGCGGCCGTCCACATGAGTTCCGAACTGGACCTCTTTACAGAGGTACCGGTTCAGATGAGCATCGAGGAGTCACGGTTCCTATACCTAAACCCTCAAAACACTTTAATGAAAAATGCCCCCATCACCTTTCATTATTCCGGAAATGCGGACGATTACCTAGACTTGACCTACGTCGTACTCGAACTCATGGTGCGCATTGTAGATGACAAAGGAGAGGCCTTAAACGCTGACGCTAACGCCACTCTGGTCAACAACGCCTTAAATTCCCTGTTTCAACAGATGGAGGTAACCCTCAATAACGTCATCGTCTCCATGCCGCAAGCCGGTTACCCCTATAGAACCTACCTCGAGACGCTTCTCAATTACTCCGAAGATGCCATGAACATCAAACTAGAATCTACCCTCTGGAGAAAGGACACGGCAGGCATCATGGACACTTTTATCGCCAATGCGGGTTTTCAGTGGCGTCAGGGGTTTACCAAAGGGAGCAACGTCGTACAGCTCATCGGTCCTCTGTCCAACGCTCCTTTTAGACAGGAGAAGCTGCTTTTGAACAACGTTAGCATGACCGTCAAGCTCATTCCCGCCTCTCCCCAGTTTTATCTGTTTTCCGACGTAGATACTTTAAGGGGTACGCCGACATCGTGTCTGCCACGCTGCGCTTAAAATCGGTGCGGCCCTCGCCGACCATAAAGCTCGCGCACCAGGCCGTGCTCGCAAAGGGCAACGCAAAGTACCATCTCAAAGACGTCAGCTTTCACGCTCTCAGCATCCCCAAGGAGTCCAGGTCAATGACGTTTAGCGACGTGTGCGTAGGGCAAGTTCCAAGGAGAGTGGTAGTAGCCATGGTTACCGACAAGGCCTATTCCGGCCATTTTAACTCAAATCCATATAACTTGAAACATTTTAAAATGAAGTTCTTTCAGCTCTACGTGAACGGGCAACCCGTTCCCTCCCAACTTCTGCAACCCGACTTTACAAAGGGACACTATTTGCAATGCTTTCAAACCCTGCAGGACGGCCTAGGCATTCATTTAAAGGACGAGGGACACTCCATCTCCAGAGAAACCTACCCGCAAGGGTATACGATAATGGTTTTCGATCTCACTGCAGACATGAGCGCTAACGAGTCTCACATCTCGGGTCAGCGCCACGGAACCGTCTCTATAAGCATCGGTTTTGCCGATAAATTGACAGAACCGGTCATACTTCTGCTGCTAGCGGAAATACATCGCACGGTCGAAATCGACGCCAACCGATCCATTTTGGTATCATGAACACCTTTCAAATTCAACGGTTTCTATCGCCATGCCCCTCTACGCGCTCTCACTTTTTAGGCGTCTACCCCTGCGATAAACTACCCGTACTTCACGGCATTCGAACGCCTCCCTTGGCGCTAGTGGCTAACACCGACCCCAGCACCAAATCCGGGCAACACTGGGTTTGCATCTTTGTGGACAAAAACTCGCATGCAGAATATTTTGACAGTTACGGCATAGGACCGCTTTCCCCCCATTTTCTCCGGTTCTTAAATTCGGTCTGCGGGACGCGTTGGTCCACCAACGCCAGAAGGCTGCAAGGTTTCGACAGCACCACTTGCGGTCATTACGTCATCGCCTACCTCGCCCACCGCTGCTCCGGCTTACCTAAGCATACATTCTTCTCAAAATTTCACGTCAGCAATCACGCGCATAATGATGTCGTCATTCGCAAAACGTACAAAGACGCATGCCGCGCAAAGTGCTCTGACGCTCAGCAAACTTGTCAACCCTTGAAGGTGAGTACGTGTGTGTGTGTGTGTGTGTGTGTGTGTGTCACTACTCAGCACATCTAAGCTGATCCATCGTCTTGCAAGTGCTTTCAGAAGACGCTCCTGCTCATATAAAAAGCAACGTCACGGTGCCGCTCGCCTCATTCAGAGTGTACCATGCAGCACGCGGATACAGTCATGCTGCCATGCAGCACGCCGACCAGGTAGGTCCGCACCTATGTATTAGCTTGCTTTTTTCTATCCCGTTTATCTCTCTATCCCTCACATTATTATTGTTTTGTGTGTTCCAGTATAACCCCGACCACCTCAAAACCCGGGGAAAAAAGGAAACTACCCATCTTCGACCTCCAACAGCATCCCGACAGCCCTGCTCCGCCAGCACAGTTCCAACACAGTGCAGTTGTGGGTCCTCTGGCGGATATCTACTTCCTCAACCCGCAACAAACTAAATTCGTCAGTGTGGGATTCTCCCCCCAGACGCCGCACCATCTCGTCGTCACCATTGCCAAATGTGGACAGCACAACGCAGTCGTCATTAGTTCCTCGCAGTGGCACAAACTCGTCGAAGCCATCCCCATCATTCACAAACGCTTGAATGACCCCACAGGGACGTCTATAGCAGTTTCAGTTCAGCGACAGCGTCACCATCGTGTTTAAGTTTGTGTTCGGAAAGCAAAGCTCGTTTTCAAAGAACCGCAAGGCGCATCCGTTACGCTCAACCAACAAGAATGGCACGTGTTGCATACCCTGCAGCGCATCATTACCGACATCATGTATCACAAAAAGAAGGAAGAGACGGACGTGCAAAATCAAATCATGGCATACCACAAGTACATGCTTCACAACCATGCCTCCAACGTTCCCTTACATAACATGAATTTCACGGAGTTCACCAAGTACATACGGTGCGCCAATTTTAGAACATTCCTCGAGGTTCATCATTTCCTCAACACCCATTTCGCACTGCGCATCTCACAAAATAGTCCTTAGTGCGCATGTATTTCTACCAGCGTTCCAACCGCACCTCATACAAACATCTCGCGCCCTTCGCTCCCGCATCATGGGCTACAGAAATTACCTGTCGGTGTACTACCATGACAGTAAGATGTTTAAAAACTACGAGGTGGACGGTCACCCCTATAAAAATACACCTTATGCACTTCGCTTCGTCGACAGCACCTACGACGGAAAATCCGTCTCCGCCAGAGTTCACAGCTGCGAAACCAAAATTAATTTTGTGCTATCTAACATGTGCTTCAACGATATCCAGTTCAAAGCAGATAAAGAAGACGTACAACATCAGTGGTTCCAATTTGTTCCCGCAAGAGGTTTATACATCGTTTTCTACGAACAGCAATACATTTCTACAGACAAAATGCAGCAAATGTTAAACGAAAACCCCATGTGCTACGGCACGTGCTTAGCGGCGCATTTGGGTCGCGAAGTATCCTATATCATACCCGATCAAATTCACGGCGTTTGCATGTTCAGCACCGTTCAAAACATAGTTCTCCTTCAAGTCGAAAACCGTTAAATCAACGGACACAGTGTTTTTCCTGCGGATGTTGTGCAATAATCGCTAAGCGCTTCCGGCGGATGTAGTGAACCTCCAACGAACGTTTCCCCACCAGTGCTTCCCCTGATGTGGTAATTCTCCAACCAACTTTTCCCCCACCAGTGTTCCCCCCTGATGTGGTCGTTTGCATGTTCAGCACCGTTCAAAACAGAGTTCTCCTCCAAGACGAAAACCGTTAAATCAACGGACACAGTGTTTTTCCTGCGGATGTTGTGCAATAATCGCTAAGCGCTTCCGGCGTATGTAGTCAACCTCCAACGAACGTATCCCCCACCACTGCTTCCCCTGATGTGGTGTTTCTCCAACGAACTTTTCCCCCACCAGTGCTTCCCCTGATGTGGTAAATCTCCAACGAACTTTTCCCCCACCAGTGATTTCCTGCTTCCGGCAGTTGGGTTATATTTATGCACGCGCATTCTTTTCCCCTTCATTCGGTGCTAGCCAGCCGTGGGGAATGCCAGGACCGTCGTGTAAAGACTTCCACTGCTCGTTTTGCTTTCACCAAACGTGCAGCTGCGAACTTAAGCACCGTCTCACCCGCCTGTGCACGCAGTGTCAACTTTGTTTCTACGAAGACCTCGATCATCTCAACAAGCAAATTCAACAATTCCTTCGAAGGTACTCCGCTAGAAACACCACATGAACTGCTTCATCGTGCTCTTTCGGTATCTCGATAACGGACGAAGAATCCACCTGCTACTGTCCAGAGAACGCCAAGTGCTGCTGCAGAACGGCATATACATCTTCGAACGTTATCCCCCAAGCGACGTCGACCTTGTGTGGAACCAACTTCCCACAGACGCACAGGTAGTTTGCGCACCTTATCGCAGGTGTAAACAACACTACAACCTTCCTCATCAAACCACTCATATAGACGGTCCTCCCCCGTTTATCAAAAACTGCCATCTGTGCCGTCATAATGTCACAGGACGTCCTTAAAGAGCTAGAAGAACTTTCCAGCAGCGCCCACACTCTCAGCGTATCTACGCTTCAACAGCACGTACCATATCGTGTCCACGGCGTCAAAACAATCGACACCGTTCACGGTACAAAGCTCGTCGCCAAACTCGACAACGACACAGAAGTTTTCCTACCAACAAGATTTGCAAAAGCCTCTCCAGAACTCATCAACAAACTCAACTCTACCTCATTCTGCATCATATACGCAGGCGAGGAAAAACTACGCAGCGGTTTCAAATGTCACATCGTCACGTTCTCCCCATATAACCCTAAATAATGTCCGACGAAACCTATCCCGTCCCCGTGGGGATCAATCTTAATCTACAACTCATTCTCAACGCAGCTTCACCTATCCGTATCCTCTGCATCTCCAACTCCTATTTCCGCAACAGCAGAGTTGTCACCATCACACTCGACGTCCAAGGGGCTCACGCCGTCCACGTCAAATGCGTACCTACCAAAGTGCACCAGCATCAACAAGACGCACTATGCATCATATACCTCGGCAACAGCAACATTCCAGCTCTAACCAACAAAGTCACATCCACAGGATGCTTCTCAACCAGCCATTACAACGAATTTACCATCCCCATCTATATACCAACCTTCACCGAGTTCAACGAAAGTTTCTCTCACCTGCTCGTCACCTGCATCACCAAACCTATCCACCAATTTACCGTCGATAGCAGCAGCAGCGATGACGAGGACTCAAAAGTGCACCACGTACTTTAAAATCATTGTTGTGCGCGAAATCTGTGTGTCCTAGTGCCTCAACAAACTATGAATTTTAATGTGCTTTTTTTTCTCCTAATATTTCTTATATTGTCCATTTATTGTATTCATATGTTAATCTCCTGTAATCAAATAATCCATTATGTTATTCTGAAACTATGTATTCATATGTTAAGCAAATAATACATCATGTTAATCAAAACTATGTATACATATCTTTATCCAATGTACTGTATTCAAATTATAAATAAAGAAAACAGTCCCGGATGAGCCAATTGCAATAACGATAATCCTCCCGCTCAGGGCGCTTTTCAAACTTACCGCCGCCGCCGTCGCACGCAGCGACACTAGCGACACTAGCGCCCCTAGCGGCAGGATTATCGTTAAACCAATTGGCTCATCCGGGACTATTACTACTCACGTGGCATTCTTGACGAGTTCTGAAACATTTTTGTTGGTACTATTGCAGTTCCTGCACTAAAGCAGTTGTTTATCCAGTTCTTTCGTTATATCAGTATTCTCACATCATCTAAGTTCACAAACAGACCTAATGATCTCCTTCTGCTGTTTCTGTTCCCCTATTTATTCTATCTTAAAGAAGCAAAAATACAACAGAGCAAACTTTGACACAGAATATGTAACTTCTCACCCATACTCTTCTATACAACACTTGCAGAAGTTTAGGGGGGTTTTCTCCAGGTCTTTATTCATGTTATATTGAGGTTTGGGATCTAAATATTTAAACTTTATTCGTTCTGGGCGTGAATTATTAGTGATGATTTTCCTCTTTTGGCCTCTGCCAGTATTCCACTGTGTAATGGGGTTAATCGATGTTTTACGTAATATTTCGTTTAATCCTAATGCTTCAGTTTCAAAACTAAAGAAAGGAATTAAAAACTTCCTTCAAAGAAAAAATTAATGAAATTATGCTTAATCTACAAAAAGTACAATATAATATTAATAACATCAAAATTATAAATAAAATAAATTACTAGTAAACATATCGAATTACCTACAGAATACATTGGATACATCTTATTGTCAACGAATACGATATAGTTTACCTAGATGTTGGTGCCTTTGATTATGCCTTTTGTATTATTCACCTGCGTTTCTGTAGAAGTGAACTCATACAAGGCGTGTTTTTAAGGCAAGTACCAAACGTTTTAAAAATTAACAGAATATTATTTTCTAAATACTTTATCATTATCTTGCACCTTACACTACTTCTCCATAGTTATTACCGTTATTCAGGCACTTGTAACGGGAAACAAGTTTTTGTATGCCTCCGTCAAAGAATGATGCCACCTGTAATGAAAGCCAGGTCTATGCTACTTGTTTCACATCATCGTCGTTGTAATGTTTTCCACCAAGGAATTTCTTCAGGTGAAGAAACAAATGAAAACCGCTTGGTGCCAAATCCGAACTCTAAGGAGGGTGGTCGAATTGTTCCAAACCAAATGATGTGATCAGATCTTCAGTTTGTTTTTGGCTATGTGTGGCCGGACATTGTCACTCATTATTGTTTCGGCATAAACCTCCTACAACTGGCGATGAATGTTTGCTGGCGTAACATTTCTCGCATTCAAAACACGAATCCCTGATCTGACCTCACAGTCGGCGGGTTGTTCGGCTGTTTTGAACATTTCAAAATGGTCTAACAAAAGGGAAACACAAAGAGTCGATCGCTCGCAGCTGCGTCTGGCTTGCTAATGAATGGAGGAAGTGGTCGCACATGCTTAAAACCACAACTGCAGCGCTGCAGCAGCAAAATATTAAAACGGTTCTTACTTTAAAAACCATGCCTCGTATAAACAGTTCGTGTTAACACTGCAACCTTGAATTCAGCACATAGAAATCAGGGTATTAACATACATAAGAGCAAAATTGACGTCTCAGTTCAGCTCCAATAAATCTCGTAAAATAAAAATTGGGATGAGAGACATTGATTTAACTTATTGAGTGACTGAAATTTTGCTAATGTATGAAAGTTTACTGGCTTCAATAAAAACGTTTTAATTACGCCCTCTTCTGTTGGTTTTGCCTGAACGAATATTTGAATGTGTGTTTCATCTGTGCTAGTGACGTCTGGAAGTTTAAATTAGAGTTCACGGAAGGAAGAGTAAAAACACTGGCGCACGTGTGCCATTAGTAAAGAAAATGTTATATATTTTGTCATTAATGCAGCCCGAACAGCAATTAAAATCTCATTATATTACAAGTAGGCTTTCTCAATAATTGATGAAGGAAGAGTTCCAGGCATAAAAATCATCATATACTCTGATCCAAATTAATCTTCAATTCTCTTCCTTCACTGTCGAAAATACCGGTTTCCACCCTGTTGCATTTAATTCTTGGACGTGAATATCTTCGAACCCTTTATTTAAATTAGTATAATTACAAAATTACTGCGTTGTATTTCTTGTACATATTTATGCATTTATGTCTACAGAGTGGAGGTGAACTATCACGGAAGCTGTGTTATTATTTTAATAAAGCTGCAGCAGTAGCAAAGTCAATATGTACTAGTCGGTCACGATATGAGTGCGTGTGGTGGGAATAGGAAGTAAAGGGTTACGAAACATGTGGCCAAGTCATCTGAAGGACAATCAGGAAAAGAACATTCGCAGTTCCGAGTTACGTTTACAAGCGAGTAAATGTGGTACTGTTTTCATTGTGGGCCTTTTGTCTATCCTCACTTCCATCTGATCCCCAGCCTTGATTGTCAACAAAAAATAGTAGCGCCCTCCTCCAAGCGCATTCATATCGTAGCCGACTATTATGTGTGTGCATATATTTAGGATAATCTCAAAATCCACTCAACGGATTTTGAGAATTTCTTCATCACTGCAAAGCGTTATTCCTTCTAATGGACATGGTCTATAAACCATCTTCTAATTTCATAAATTAATAAAAGGTCACGAAGCATTTGGAAAAACCCATGGGTTAAAAACGAATATCCTTGCGAAGAAGGCTTGACCTTTCATTGACAATGCCATGCGGAAGAAAATAGTTGTTACTGCACAGAAAATGCATGTATGAGGGCAGTCCCAATAGTACTTGACCTGACGGTTGTTGTTTCAAACAAATCACTGTGGTAGAAAGTACCACACATATAAAGCTTAAGTTTGAAGTTTGACGAGGCTACGTTATTTAGTACTCGTAATTCTTTGGCAGCCATCAATAGTGAACGCTCTCAGAAAATTTGTAAGCAAGGATAGAACTAGTCATTGTTATGTGATACAATACTTTCATTTTAAGGGTCTTAGTTGAACTAATATTAAAGCTGAGCTAGATTATACTCTGGGGGAGTCTGCTCCTTCGTTAACAACAGTAAAATATTGGGTGGCAGAGTTTAAGCGAGGCCGTACGAACTGCTAAGACGAACATAGTAGTGGTCGAACAAATGAGGTGACCACGCCAGAAATTGTGAAGAAAATCCACAAAATGGTATTGGATGACCGTCGACTAAGTGCGCGAGCTAGCAGACATCTAGGTATTTCAAAAGTGTTGTACATCGCACACTGACAAACTTTAAACATGAGAGAGCTGTGCGCAAGATGGGTGACGCGTTTACTCACAATGGAACAAATGCAGCGCCGTGAGGATGTTTCAGTCGAGTGGTTGGCGATGCTTTGCCGCAATAAAGCAGAGATTTTGCATCGATTCATAGCCATGGATGAAACATGTGTCCATCACTTCACACCTGAGACGAAGGAACAGTCAAAACAGTGGAATGAAAGGGAAGAATCGACTGCAAAGTAGTTGAAGACAGTTCCATCTGCAGGCAAGGTCATGGAGAATTTTTTGGGATGCGCGTGGGATAATTTTCATTTATTATCTTCAAAAAGGAAAAGCAATCAATGGCGAGTATTATGTAATGCAGTGTTTGAATGACGAAATCAAGCAAAAACAGCCGCATTTAGCGATACAGAAAGTTCTGTTTCATCAAGACAATGCCCAAGTTCACACATCCATCATCGCCATGGCCAAATTCAATAAGTTAAAGTTGCAATTACTTCCTCATGCACCCTGTTCGCCAGATTTAGCCCCCTCTGATTATTTTCTGTTTACAAAGTTGAAGAAATCTCTTGGTGGTAAAAGATTTGCCAGCAATGAAGAGGTGGAGTTGATCGCTATTTTGCAGAACTCGGCGGTTCTCACTATAAACAGGGAATCGAAACTATTGAACATCTCTGGGAAAAGTGTATCGAGCTGAAAGGAGACTATGCAGAGATATAAAGATGTCTTTTCCCAAAGTTTTTGTGTTTTCTTTGTTAGGTCGGGTACTTCTGGGACATCCCTTGTAAAATGAAGATAAACTAGTGATCGCGACACACCTAAACAAAAGAGAATCGAGTTTGCTTATAACGGTATGATACGCATGTTAATCCAATGCCAAAATTTTAATAACCCTAATGTAAGAAACGTTTGGTTTGCTTTCTTTGTGTGTTGTAATCCAGTTCTTTAGCAGGATATGCTAAATAATTGTATATAGAGAGAAAATTGTGCAGAGGTAACATTTATCAACAACAACTGAAAATGCTATTTATAGGTGATCACAGACTGTCTTTTTCAGAGCGTTTGGTTTACTGTGTGGCCTGAATGAGGAACTTTCATGTGCACCATTTCACCTCTAAGTCGATGTATATGTTAAGGTTTTCTGTATTATGTGGAAACTATGCAGACTTTATGTTATTAAATAACTATGGGATCAAAGAGAAAGCATATATGTGTAACATTGCACCTACTGTAGTTATGTAAAAGAATTATTCGACCATTCCAACCTATGATTTTTCAACCGCAAACGGTATTTATAGGGTACGCAGTATTTCCGAAACTTGGAAGACTGTCGGGTGGAGGTTAAGGAAAGCATTTCGCTGTTTTTTATTCCTTTTGCGTGAATATGGGATTTTTTTCATCCGTTATAAGGAAATTATGATAAGAAGTATAAATAAGGATTCACTAATAATCGTCTAGTAATTGCTCCATAATTTCATATAGAATGGGGAGAAGAAAACTAAATTCATTAAATCATCATTCGTGTTTAGAAATATCCGTGCAACTTCCGGTAAACCAGCTAGTGTATCATAATATGCTTTTGAATGTTAGTGGAATCTACTTCTTACGTCTATAAAAAATGAGTTTCGGATATAAGATTACCGCTTTACATTATTATACATACATGAATTAAAACGAAAAAATATCCTTCGAATTAAGCTCCAAGATCGTCCAAATATTCCAGGTTGTAACACCTTTTCCCAGTTGCAAAATGTTTAAAAACAAGATCTTCAACGTGTGCCATAGTCTTACAATGGAGAAGTATTAATCGACCTTGTTTGAAGGCTACGCCCATTGTTCCAGTTCGACACGACAAAGCAGTACAATTCATTGCTTCTGCTAATTCCGTGTTTTTCTGCAGTCTTCATGTATGAACACAGTTCAGCTATACTTGCATCCCTCTTGGAACTGGATAGTTGATACTAAACCCACCACCAACGTGATCGCATCGAATAATGTCATTCATTATACTGTGATACACATCTATTGTATTGCCGTGCTTTTGGAAGATATAACAGCGTGACAAAGACACTGAACACACTAGTACCATGTTGCAACAGCGGCTGAGTAAATGGCCACAAACATGTCTCTTAGAGCTATCGTAACCCTCGCCAACGCATACCTCGCATTTATACGTGTAATGTCTGTATAAATGTATTTACCAACAATATACTCAGGTTAATTTTCTTTTATTGAATATCTAGATAAGAACATGTACAGGTAAGCTGTTTAAATAAAATAAATAAATGCTTCATTACATTCCTTTAAACCCTTCATTTGCTCTATGTTTGTATTAAAATCAGATGTGTTACACTCACATGACTTTCAAACTATTTTTACAAAAGCTTATTCTCCATATGCTTCATATTAATCGAGATCTAGAGATATTAATCTTATTGCTAATTTTCTTGTAGATGCAAGGGGAATTGGTAGGCTATAAGCGATAGTCAAATATTTTATGAGCTGGTTGCTATGTGGAGTATTCCATTCTCTTTGCATTACCAGGACAAAAAAATGAATAACGAATTTGAGAAGAAGTATAAGTATTGGAAAATTTAAGGGAATAACAAGCAATATTTCGAAAATGGTTCACTCAACAAAAAATGTATATGACATAAATTGTGTGTTTTAACGCGATCTACATTTTTTGTCTACAATTTTGTCTATCTCTGATGGTTTACCAGTTATACAAAAGTCGTTCACAATGAAGAATACTTTTGGAGACATTCCCAGAAAATTCAAGATATACATTTTATTTGTCATACAAGTATCTTAAATATATGATATTTTATTCAAAATCGTTAGAGCCATTTTTGAGAAAATTAAAGTTTTCGAAAAATGTTCCATGTAAAGGGTAATCTGGGGTAGGTGATTTTCTTGAAAATATTTGTGTCGCATCTCTGGAAGATACTGAACCTAAATACCAAGTTTGTTGTTTAACCGACTGTTCGTTTCTGAGTTATGCTGTTCACAGACACACGGACATGTTTCCAAAAATGCTTTCTTTTCGATTCAGGGGCCTTAACACATGTATTTCCGGTGAAATTTCGGTATCGAATTTTTTAGCGGAATACAATACTTTCGCTACTTACTATACGTAGTAGAGAAGGTGAAAACGGTTCTTAAACCTTTTAGTAGTGATGGGACGATACTGATACTCACTTTATAAAAAACTGTAAAGGCGATATCTTGTTCACTGATGTATGTTCTATTAGTAGTTTTCTCTGTACAAACGCATGTAACCAGTTTTATATGCTAATTCTAAAATCGTTCCTGTTCGTCATTCTGGAATAGCCAGAATTTTTTTAACTTGATAATGCCATAGGCTATATATCTTCTATTATTAGTGAAGACTAATATTAATAATAATGATAATAACTTACGCTTCCATTTTTATGCAACTAAACTTTCTTTTAAAGGATTTTCTGTCCATATTATGCAAATTAGTCGTAGGGTACACCTGAAAGCTACGCTCGTGACTCGAGTTTGACCTGCATATAGAAGGAAATAACAAATATTTCCATGCTTTGTATTGTCTCACGTCTTAAGTTGATTTGTTTCTGCTGGATTCAAAGATTCCCGTTATCGGAGTAGGTAAAAGTAATAGCTGAGAATGAGTCACTAAACCAGGCTGTTGCAGAAACGAGATTTAGTGGGTCAGCTAAAATAGCTTCAGTCACAATTCAGTTAACCTGCATGTTACACGAGTACTTCTGCTCCGTCTATTATTGTTTTGTATGCTTTGATTTAGACACCAAAGTCTATGAAATGTTATATTGATTCACTCACAGGAAACACAGTCAAGGTCCATCGAGAACTATAGTCCGGCAACACTTAAGTACACGTGGGAGGTAATAACATGAAGTCTTGATCCTTTTATTCCTTATCTAGAATAAACTTAAAGGCAAAACATTTTCAATAATGCAAGACCTAAAAATTTTAAAGTATCGAGAAAAAGTATCGAAAGTTAATCTCAAAGTATTAGACATACTTCGATACCACTATCGAGAAAGTATCGAGGTCCCAATCACTAGTTTTTAGTGAGACAGGTCATATTTCACCGACATTTAGTTCAGCATGCTAAAATTTTGTTATTAAAGAATGGAAATATTTGGTCAGCTTTAGCTTCTAGTTTTCACATCGCATGCAGTTTTAATCCGCGAGTTTATCTCTATGAGGTGCACACCACAGGATTAAGTGGAACTGGTAACAATGCGGTGTTGATATTTATATCTCGGCATATTGCAAGAAGGTGGAAGGTGTGTGTTTAGCTGATTTCTTCCACGCAAGCCGATTAGTACTGTATATTTATCTAACACTGCTCGGGGGGTTTGAAGCGATCTCTCTTTGGCATAATCTAGCTTGCATGTGGAGTAATTACAACCACTTCAGTCAGTTTTCTTTATTTTTCCTGTTTATTATTTTTTTTCACCGCTTAGGAACGTAGCGATAAGGCGAGTTTAAAAACAGCGGGAATGGAGGGAAAGAGGGAAAGAGAGAGAGAGAGAGAGAGAGAGAGAGAGAGTACATGCGAATTATTGCTATGCAGCTACAAGTTTTTCAGAATTCAGAATGAATTTTAACAGTCTCCGTTTATTTGCTCATCCTTGGTGAAATAATCCCAAAATAGGTAGAATGCTTGGAACACCAGCGAGAATGCTAACGGGCAAATTGGAAGCGAGTGGAAGACGATTAATGGTAACGTCTGTGGAAGGCCGCTGGAAATCAGTAGGTTCCATTTATACAAGTATCAATCCTCTGGTCAGGGACAATGTACGTGGAGATGTAGTGGCATGGAGTTGATAGAAGTTGATAGTTTATGGGAGATATATATTCTAAACGAATGAGAGATCCGTACTGGAGTTGAAAACAACCATTTAGTTGAATTCATATTCACTTTCGTATTCAACTTAATATTTTGCTATAGTTGGCTTCTGTTTACCTTGATGAGAAATGATCCGTCTGCTGCCAGAGATTTTTCCTCGAGAAGGACTGGAATAGTCGCCGAGAAAGCCTTTATATTCAACGATTTAATAGTTCCTGCACAAATAATTAGGCTGCTCACTCCTTATGGTGTCCGAAAGCACTATAGAAATTGGATTTGTCACCAACATCTTATCACAGGCTTCGTGAACCAGTCCCATGAATATGGGAGTGGTTCAAAAGTAATAGAAACATAACTAGGATTTTGATAATCATTTTAGTTTAATTTGATGTTTCATCTCGTATTACTCTTATGTGAGAGGAACTACACTTGATCCAGCCTTAGTTTAATCCTGGTGCCAACAAACACACTGCCCATCCGCCAGAAGTATGCCCCAATGCGGCTTCCTACCCTATTCTATTGCTATTCCCCGCTCATTCAAAATGCAGAACTAAATACAAACACGTGTTAAAAATTTTAAACTCCTCATAACGTGTACATGCAGAGTCCTATCTTTATGCAAAACCCATCTACTATTACTTTGCAGTGCGCCTTATAAATACGACGATTAATTGAATACGTTGAAAATAAGCGTGCTTCTATACTTATGCCTTCCTTGCAATTATTTGAACCTCTTAAACATTCAGAGTAACACAGGCAAACCCTGTAAAGCAAATAATGTGGTATTTTAGCTTATTTGTCACATGAACTACATTTTTAGCAAAGATGACGGCGTTTCAGACAACTAAAGTATATATCACGTACATCACTATCTGCTTCTCTTCACTTCTTAAACATTTATTCCAGTCTAAGGATTAATAATTTTAGCTGGAGTTTTATTAAAACTAGGTAGTTATGACTTATTACGGGAATGTTTAATAGAAATAGGAATATGAATTAATATATTTTTATTATTCATATGTTTTTGCAGCATTAAGAACACTTTATTCTAGAGAAGTAAATTAATAATGTCAATACATATAAATCACCCTTATCCCCTGGGTTGCTTTAATCACTGGTGTCGCCATCAAAGTACGTTAAGCCGTGGCACACGAAACTATAGCATGCAACGAGCTACACAATTACTCGTATCAAAAGAAGAAAAAGAACCTTATAAATTCAGCGACTCTTTGGGTTAATGGTTGCTCGAATTTAATAATGTAAATCTATAAATAAATTAATATTAGATTTCATAATCCTATTGAATTGGTATTTCTTAATAAAGTATTGTACTGGGAACCATATTTTAAGTGCGAAACATGGTATAAAAGATGCTCTTAGACTTGCAGTCAATAACAAGGAACGCAACCATGCGTTTGTTGACACCATGATTGAATTAAAGCTGGATCTGTAACAAATGAGTACACTAGTTGTTGCTAAACCATTTATTTGTAACTTAGGTACTCAGAGCAGCACAACCGTTACATTTGAGCAACCTTTGGCACACACTCAGAACACAACGTAACTCCTCCGTCGAATCACAACTTACAAATGAGCTGCACTGGCGCTGTCCACTTTTCGATTTGTAACTTCGTAACTAACTGAAATGTGCACGGACAAGAGCAGCCTCCCCTACACTATGTGATCAAACGTATCCGGAAACCCCCAAAACATACGTTTTTCATCTTAGGTGCATTGTGCTGCCACCTACTGCCTGGTACTCATTATCCGCGACCTCAGTAGTCATTAGACATCGTGAAAAAGCAGAATGGGGTGGAACTCACGGACTTCGAACGTGGTCAGGTGATTGGGTGTCACTTTTGTCAGAAGTCTGTACGCGAGATTTCCACACTCCTAAACATCCTTAGGTCCACCGTTTCTGATGTGGTGGTGAAGTGGAAACGTGAAGGGACATGTACAGTACAAAAGCGTACAGCCGACCTCGTCTGTTGACTGACAGAGACCGCCGACATTTGAAGAGGGTCGTACAGCGTAATAGGCAGACATATATCCAGACCATCACAAGGAAATTCCGAACTGCATCAGGATCCACGCCAAGTACTATGACAGGCGTGAGATGAGAAACCTTGGATTCCATGGTCAAGCGGCTACTCATAAGCCACACATCACGCAGGAAAGTGCCAAACGACGCATCGCTTGGTGTAAGGAGTGTCAACATTACACGATTGAACAGTGACAAAACGTTGTGTGGAGTGACGAATCACGGTACACAATGTGGCAATCCGATGGCAAGGTGTAGGTATGGGGAATGCCCGGTGAACGACAACTGCCAGGTGTAGCGCCAACAGTGAAATTCGGAGGTGGTGGTGGTGTTATGGTGTGGTCGCGTTATTCCTGGAGGGGGCTAGTACCCCTTGTAATTTTGCGTGGCACGATCACAGCGCAGACCTACATTGATATTTTAAGCACATTCTTGCTTCCCACTGTTGAAGAGCAATTCGGGGATAGCGATTGCATCTTTCTACACGATCGAGCACCTGTTCATTCTGCACGGGCTGTGGCGGATTGGTTACACTACAATAACATCCCTGTAATGAACTGGCCTGCACAGTGACCTGTCTTGAATGCTACAGCACATCTTTAGGATGTTTTGGAACACTGACTTCGTGCCAGGCCTCACCGACCTACATCGATACGTCTCCTCAGTTCTGTACTCCGGTAGAATTGGCTGCCATTCCTCAAGAAACCTTGCAGCACCTGATTGAAAGTATGCCTGCGAGAGTGAACGCTGTTATCAAGGCTAAGGGTGGGCCAACACCATATTGACTTCCAGCATTACCGATGGAGGGCGCCACGAAATTGTACGTCATTTTCACCAGGTGTGCGGATACTTTTGATCAAGTAGTGTATGTTATTATTATTATTGTTATTAAATAAATCCCATATCAATCTTCACTGTATTTAAAATCATAGTGTAAATATATTCAGGTGTTGTGGGGCTTGCAACTAAACCTCTCTTTAATAACACATCTGAGAAACAAAAGAATTCCTTTGTCAGATTGCATTTCTATCACAGATGTGTGTTCTTAAAGGATCTCACAAAGCTGATGAAGCCGGTAAAAGGAATATAATAATCAAAGGAAATTCATGGCAAGTAGGCAATATTATATTCCTTTTCGGCATAATTAAAAAAATTGATTTGTTTGAACTAATCTAATGAGAAAGAGAATTATAGATGTTAATTTTCTTAAGTAAATGCTATAATTCTTGATCTGATATAACCTAAAAATTGTTGTGATACCTTGGAAAAATAGGAATTAACTGTAAGTTAGAGCATAGTCCTAGTGTGTCAGCCTTGAAACTCTAAAGGCTCTAGCGGATGACATTTCACACCAAGAAGCATTCCTTTTACCATGAAGTTTTGCAGTCCTTCGTCCTTCTTATACTCGGACGGTTACGTCTATGGTCCGCATTTGGGAAATCCCCGGCGACCGTCCACTCTGACCCATAGGTTTTTCGTGGTTTCCCAGGTTAGCTAGGCGATTGCTGGGGTGGTTCATCTTCTACCACGACCTTCCTCTCATCTACTGTACCCATCATCTTTCTTGTCAACTGTTTCAGGATTGTAGAACCAGACAACGGTGTCCGGCTTGTTGCGGCTGGACGGTGGCTTGCGCTCTGTAAAGGGTTTCTTCCCTGGCGTCCGTGGTACCGCTCAGTTAGGTCTCTTCTCAACTTGGGGCTCCGCTTCGGTTGGTGGTTTGTGGGCTCAAATGGGGGCGTCGGATGAATTCAGCGGTGTACCGTCAATGGATGTGAGAGATTGTTATATACCCTGTAATTCTCCTCAAACTAGTGGCAAAATTGGTGCTCGTTGTAATTTTGTAGTACAAAACGTTCTAATATCATTAAAATTCGAGCTTTCCTAAATTTTATAATTTGAATTTGCACCACGCTGCGATAACTTGAACGCAGTCTGTATCGAGACAAAGCTCTGGTCAACGGCAGCTGGAGGAAACTGGTGTTGTCTGCTTGATCCTGATGATCCATGTTATGTACTCAGAGTACATCTCGTGTTAAAAATCATGCTAATACAATTGCATTTATAAAGGTGAATAGGAAGTAATTCGCGAGTTGTTGTTTTGTTTCTTGAATTGTGAAAATTTGAGCGGGGTTTGGACACTTGGTTACTCACTATCAAAACAAATGTAGGTTAAGATTTTCGCGGGTTCTGGGAGGAAGGTATGTACACAGGCAGTATATATCCGAGAGACCACAAAGTGCATAAGAGCTACAATAGCAAACAATACATTGTCTCAGTGCGGTTGTGGTAACGAAAATAGAAATAAACTGTTGTGTGATCGACAAACTCGAGCTAAGAAGCTTCCAGTCATTAAAATTTTCTGAAAAGGAAGTTGTAATTAAAGCAGGTCCTCCAAAGCCCATACTCAGTATTACAACTAAGATTAAAGTATGTGTAAGGCATTTCAACATCAACGTTTAAGAAAGTGAGTCATGGTTGTGTTTTATTGGTCATGTCTTTTTTTCAAATGAAAAGTGCGTCTGGAATTTAAACAGTTATAAAGATTTTAATAACATTTATAAGGCAGTCGAAAAACAACTAAGACTGTTTGGTAAAATTCCCAGAATAGAATTTTCATTGGATATAAGCTCTCGGTTGAACAGCGTAACAATTAAGTGAAAAGGAATAGAGCTTTACTTTCTCACTTTGTACGGGCTATAATTGTTTTTTAGGAAAGCAAGCACTTGCTCTTCGTGGTCATAATAAGAGTGAAGGATCCTCAAACAGGGACAACTATATTGAGTATTTAAATGGATTAGCAATAGAATATGACACCTCTCTGAAAGAGCGCTTGGAAAAGTCGACTGTTTTTCGTGCAACTTCACCTGATATTCAGAATGACTTAATTTCAAGTGTGAGTGCCGTCATGATGCGTGAAATTAAGAAAGAATTTCTGGTGCCTTCTTTGATTCGTTGATATTAGATGAAACTCCTGACATAAGTAGTAAACAACTCTACCGTTTGGCGATACATAACTGTTGACGGAAATGTTGAAGAGAGGTTTATTTGCTTTGCAGATTTAAGTTCTGAGAGAAAAGGAGATTCTCTAGCCGAGATGAAATACGGTGATATGGGCAATTCTGTTTAGTTTGGGTCATTTTTTAACGAATTTCACAATATACGTTGAGTTGCATACCCGAGTCTGATAATCAGGCTACGCCACTTCCTTCTCCTCCAGGGGTCACATTGAAAGCATAAAGAGCCGACTAGACTACTTGCACTGCTCTACCCCGATTTCGGAGGCCCCTCCGTGATACTTACCTTTACTTTCTTATACTCTCACCCCATTGTGGTGGTTAATGGTTCCACTGTTTTTATTTGTGTACATGTTAACATATAAGGTTAGCTACAACACGATTTTAGAGTCTTGTAGTAGTTTAGTGTTTTAATTTATTTGATCAAAAACTCTAATAACAAAGTATTGCTTTAAGAGCAAATAAATTAACTCTATTGATGTGAAAGGCAATCATTTTACACTAAAACATAAAATTTTATTTTGTATAGCAATGGTTCAAGAAGCTGACTTGTGTGACGCCATTCATGTAATGTCTGATGCCTACAGCACTATAGTTTGGTCTTCGATTAGAAATATGAGTTCTAATAACGAAGAATAGCCTTTGCAACGATATCGATAAGTAGGAAGATGTACAAGAAAAGCGACAAACATTTTCGACAAACATGCTTCTCTTCTTCTGGCTCTTGTATATGGGACATCACAGTAATCTTTGTACACGTTGTGAAGAAGCACCTGGAAGGATTACAAAGTATTCCTAATTGTACTCTTTATTTTTTAACAATGTGAAAAACTCTTATGTGTTAGAATTACATTACTGGGAGCCATGGTAACTCAGTGGTCTCATTCGTAACCTCTGTGCCGAAGGTCCAAGTTCGATTCCCAGCTATATAATGACAAATTTAAGAACGTAAACCATGAGCAATTAACAAAATTTATATAAAACCATCAAATATTTAATGTTAATCAATTACCAAAACCACCAATTATAATGGGTATAACTATGAAAAAATTATAATAAAAGCGTGATCACCCCAGTTCATGCCTTCACCTCTATTAGCTGAAATGTAGCCCAATGCGGTTGGAGTCCACGATAAAAGCCGTAGGTCCCATCATCCCATCACTGTCATCTTTGTTATCCTACTATCGGAGATAACGAAAAGTGTCCGTAGGATGGAGAGTCTAACGTTTAATCCTGTGGCTCGAGATTTAACCCTGGGTTGGGTTAGGGTTAATGTAGGTGCGTTCATATGTGTGAGCTGGATTCAGACAACTGTTATGATATGCGCATGCGCAGTAAAGAAGTCGAATGTGAACTTTAGACGCTCGACTCCAAATTGCCTCTGACTAACAATAATAATTGAGAACATGCACGAAAATGTAATATGTTCACATATGAAATATACTGATTGAAAATTCCATGTGGAATCCGAAAATAATAACGGTAAGTAAGAATAAAAGCTCTAAATGTCATTAAATTACAAGCTGCAAAGAGGTCACGTAAAGCAATAACGTCTGACGTCACTCTCTATTGACCGGAAAGTATAACTTAGGTTGTTCTATGTGAAACGGAGACACGTCGTGTTTGTTTTCCTTATATTTTAAATCATGGTGCAGTTAAGTGCGGTTTTTATGTAGCAGATATAGCAGAATGTTTTGGTTTCGGGATTAATATGAATTTCGGCCACATCTTGGAGAAAGGCTACCAGTCGAGTATAGTTCTTCCGTATATCAATGTATTTCATACCTCCAGCAAACTTTATTCTCGTGGCAAAAGAAAAGACAGGAAAAATAAACTGAAATCGAGAAGAAAGGAACTTTGACATGGCATAGAAATGTCAACCATATTGCGGAGAAACTTCTGGAAGATTCTTTCACCACCTTCAAAACGTGTATGTTCTAGAACGTTCTGTAAAATATTCCATTGGCTACATAAGCCAGCGTTCTTGCGAGGTCAGTTGAGTCAGTCAGGGAGTGAGTAAGCGAGTGCGTTTCTGCTGCGGCATCAAGTGCGATTCTTCTAGCGAGGTGGTGACGACTGCTGTGACGTGCAGCGAGTGCTGCTGCGGAGCGAGAGATTGTAGAAGTCTTGTGTTAGCGAGTGAACTGTCTGGAAGGAGGAGCTACTTCACGAAGAAGGTGAAGTGACGGGGAAATGAAATGTGTTCACATTAGAGAATTGACAGTGTGAATTAAGTGAAATCACAGTGAAAGTTGAATTAGATCAGATTATTAAGCGACAGTGAAAAGTTGGACAATGTTACCATTTGCTGTTGCGAGGATCATTTTGATGCAAGTTGAACGTATTATAACATTTTGCTATGTTTTTATTTTTATCTTTTTTCTTATACCAGTTGTTGAAGCTATACCTACATTTGCCACTTTTAATCTCTTTAAGAACTGCATTTAACATTTCAGTTGATTTCGATATGTACTGAATAAGCGGTATCTAGTAATGAATACAATATTACCCAAACATAACCTATATTTTCTTGTGCGAAATTAAAAAATCATACGGCAAAAATCAAAACATTTGAATATTCTACACTAAGCAATTAATGCTTCTCGTTATCACTATCACCATCTTCATGAAACAAAATAAAACCTTGCTGATTACTTGCTCTTATTTTATTGTTATTCATACCGCATAATTAGAGGTGCCGTGGAGCTTTTCAAGTATTACAATGGTGTTTCAGCTTATGTTCATTTTCATTCTCCACATTAATATCTCTTCGGCGTTTTGTGTTTATGCATTGAGGCAGTATTTCTAGCTTTAAGCTATTATCATGATGTTTACATCTATATTAATGTAATAAACTAATAGTCCGCCTAATATGATAAATAATCTATGTAATTATGTATGTAAAAGATAGTGTATACAGTATATTCTTAGCAATAATAGTAAAATATTTTGTGAAATGTATTTACGTATGTAAAAGTTAGAACTGTAATGATAGTAAGGCAACAGTTTGTGTGGAGTCGGCAGCCATAAACAGCAAACTTTAGGGGAAGTAACAATAGCGTTAACCTTGGTGTATGAGCGGACTAGAGAGATACATCGAGAACGTTCTTTAACAGTCAACAACAGAGAACGGTATTAACGTAAGGTTTTTTTATATAGTTCCATGTAAGTTAAAATCCAATAAGATACAGAAAAACAGTGTTCGACTAGTAGCTAAGTAGCCAATGAGAGTGAGATGGTATGAGATTTAAAATTTTAAGTATAGGACGCCAGAAGGAGCGTTCCCAAGCCAAGTTAGTTGTGTGGTGAAATCTTAAGGTGCAGGCGTGTGTTGCCTTGTTAGAAAAAGTAATGAAGGGAGAATAATTAAGTTTCGCCGAAAATGTAACTTCATTAATATAGACGCTACAGCGTGAAAAAACAGCGCATTACCAGATCCTTGATATGAATATGTAGCACAAGTGACTTAAATTATTCACGTTAGATAGTGAACTTAGAAAATTCAACGGTCGACTGCACAAGTTTGAAATAGACAGTTTAATAATTCTAAATTACCTTACAGCTTCAACCTACTTCATTTATGTGTTAAACAGTGTTTTTGTAGTGCTTGACTGCAGGGAGATTATATTAATAAAAGTGAAAGGTGACTTTGTTAAATTGAACCGTCGATCTGAGTATTTGTATGTTACTAGAACTAAACTTTCCTTACCCGTACCACGCCCCGATAAGAGTATTGCTCGAACAACTAGAAATGATGCAGACGAGGCATAATTACTAGAAATACTGAAGAGTCAACGAATCCAAAAATAACAAACACTTTATATCCCAATAAAAATTAAGTAGACAGTACGCAACCCGCAGTAATAAAAATTAATAGGCAACAAATATGCTAGTGTAATAGAAGGTTTTAAGCAAATTGCTTGACTAATACTTTGGGACGAATGAGAAGTATTTAACGTGTTTCACTATTGGATTCTGAAAACTAATCATTGTCTGCCACCTTAGTGTTTTCAATATAAGTAATAGATTTGCTATAACTTAGAAAACTTGCATAATCAAGTTATAATATGACACAGCCACGCTACGTCATCCATCAATGAAGCTATACCTTTGCCTTACGATTGCTGCGTTTCTCCTCCTGGTTGTTTTTTTATATACTTTGCCACGGCTGCTCGAGCATGAGATCTTAATCACTGGGTATGCGTTAGTGTATGTACAGAGAAACACGAACGCTTTCTTGGAACACTTTTTTATTTTCACCATTTAAAATAAAACTTAAGCTTTGCCAATCACTTTTAAATGCATACGATGCTACTGTGTCTTTACCAAGACCGAAGATTATTAACTACAGCTGACCGTTCTACCCTCTTGCATGTTCGCCGCCAATGTTCACAACTCGACGAGAATGTCGTCCCGTTCTCACCAATCGCTCAGGACAGACTGATTTCACCACCGCGCTACAAGGAAAAACAAGCTACTACTTCCCCTACTCTCCCCTCAAACGCTCGTCACAACTCGGCGTCCTGAAACCTAGAATAACCTTCACCAGGCTAAGTGCAGCTGTACTCGGCTGTTACCAGGAAAAACTTGCTTCAATGGCATTTACCCTTTCTACCTGAGGCTGGTCCCTAATTAACAAAACTGTGCCTGTCTGGTCTTTCTGTCGCTTTTACAGTCAACAATTTTCACAATGCTTCTCCTTTTTATACATACGCTGATTTTAAATATATTATTACTTATTTTATATAGCTATCTTTCTCAGAATATTATAATTATTGCCTGTATAATTCCGGCTTCAAATAGGTGGTTAAACTACTTAACAATATGCTTTTGATCCACGAGCTCGGGCAGCCACAAAACTGTCGTTATGTCTGAAAAACGATGCTACCCAAAATGCATTCTAGACAGTGATGTTTTCGAGAGCCTTGCAAAATGGGAATTTTAATATTTTTTCTAGCTTTCTGAATAACATAACATTATAACGCAATATAATTTCCTGTTAATTTGAGGATGAGATTTTCATTAAAAAGTATTAACACTTGTGCATGTTCCGAATTGAGTCTAGCCATTGCTTGGTGGAACGAGGTAGCCCTGAAGGTTTTAGAACATTTGAGGATCTTTAGAAACAACAATAGCATGACTTTCTCTGTGCTCTGCAACTTAATATAATTCATTATATAGTCATACAAAAACTAATTCTACTCAAGTTAGGTTATTCGCGATAAACATTTGATTTCATTAAATAATATCGACTTGGTGTTATTACATTATGGAAAGCAAAACGCAACTATTCGCGTACATAAGTCCGATTTATATATTAAACATTTAAATTCTTGTATGTTTTACTACGATGTGACATTCTTAATTAAGAATTAGGAATTAGCCCATATAATCCCTGAAGGGACAGGGCCTCTTGTTTGACAAGGTGGCTGATCTGGCGATCCGCTTAGCCAATGCGAGAAAGATCCTTATTCCTCCATAGATAAGTAATAGTAATTAAGCAGTAATATCACATGTAACGCATATATGCACATATATAAAGAAAAGCAGTATTATGAATCACTGCGCGAAAAAAATAATAAAAACAAGAATCGGCAATACCCCTTGAGAGAACTTAAAATGTCAACGAATATTTCGAAAATACATGCTACTAAAAGCAATTGTACGTCTCAATCAGCTCCACATTTTTTAGTGGCAAGTTCTTATTTGTTCCTTAAGGTTTAAAGTTGTGCAAAATTCATTCAAAATAAAGAGGACTTCTCTGGCTATTCAAAGAAGTACTCCTAAGATTTACAAACATAGGTATTTTAATAAAAATCATCAAAACTAATTGTAAGAACCTCCCAAATCTATGTAAAGTCTAAGAGTGGAATTTCTTGAAAATCTTTGTCTCGTATCCTAGAAGTTGCTGAAGTTAAACAATGTTGAGATTTATTTGACTTATTGTACGAGTCTTTATCTAAAAATGGCCCTTTTGGGGGTATTCAGCACTCTCAAAACATGTACTTTTGGTGAAATTTGGATATTGAATTTGGGGGGAATGTAATACAACCTCTAGCTAAGTGCCAGGGACACTAAAATTGAGACATAAGCTGTTTCGGTAACTATTTCTAATTTTAAAGCATTTTGTTTTTTCTTTCATTTTTCATTTTCAAATAAAGGAGGCATTTAAGCATGTAAATACAATAGTCTCATTCAAAACAGCACACTTAAGATTTATCAACAAAATATTTAGAAGGGGAGAATTTACCTGTGAGGCAGTATTTTTAACACTTAAATGACTTCAGTCAAATTATATAATAAAAAATACAATAACAGCCCGCCTTAAAGCAATATGTGTATGCAACAATATATATAAAGTGTGTATTACAGTCATTGTATATGCTTATATTATTGTATACATGTAATAATGTTATGTGAATGTATTACGTAATTTAATAATGTAGGAGCTGTGAGAATAATAAGTTAAAAGTTGCTAACAATAAGGTAACCTTGAGGCAATAATGAATTTGAAACTTTAATGCTATTAGTCATTATTGGAGCAACAATAATGTAAATTTTGAGACAGTTTATAAATAGCCAATCCACAACCAGAAAAAGCTTTAGTTAAATGAAGTTATTCTGTTGGAATAGGATTAGCCAATCAGAAATTGAAATATAGAGCAATTTACAAAGTTAAGCGGTAGAAATCAAGTCAGTTGCTTGTAGACAGCGCTCATAATTGGACGCGTTGGTTGTACACAGTGTTCCTAAAATGACGCGAGATGTGTCCTCGAGAAGTTTAATACGTATTCAGTGTGAGACGAAAATAGCTTAGGTGTTAAAAAGCACAAGTAATTAACAAAAGAATCTCACAGCTCTCTCTCTCTCTCTATATATATATATCAGTGAAGTGTGATTTAAATTGTGTCAAACATTATAAAAGGAGTGAAGTAAAATTATAATCTGTGTAAGCCTACATTCTTAGCCGCACTACTCCCTGCAAAGAAAGCCATGTTTCTTCATCTGGTGTAACAGTTATTGTGTTGGTAAAGTGTGGCTTTTAAGAAATAAAGATTTATTTATTGTTGCTGTATATAGGGTTTACGAGGTGCAATAATTAAATTCTGGGACTGTGACTGCTGTGACCGAACGGATCATGTGATTGACATGCGAGCGCAGCACAGATGCGTGCTAAAAACACGAAACACAAAATTTCAAAGCGATAGCAGTACGTGTTACACAAGTTTGTACTAGCACGTGCACGCTCACCTTGAAGTCACAATGTACTCGAAACTGGAACAGAGAGCAAACCTCAAATTGTGTGTGAAAATTGGGATTGGCAACCGAAACCCATGGCATTTTGAAACATGCATACAGGATGAAGCAATGTTTCGGACGAGATGTTTTGAGTAGCATTCGTGTTTACAAATGGTAGAACATTGCTGAAGATAAGATAATGAGCATAATGATTGTTTTTCCACATTCATGGAATTGTGCACAATGAGTATGTTCTTGAGGGCCAAACAGCTGCTGTTGTTTTTACTGTGACGTTTTCAGACGTCTAAGGGAGGACATTCGTCGGAAACGACCACAACTGTGTGGATAGGAAAATAGGATGCTAGACGACAATGCATCAGTTCACAGAGCTTTCGCAACACGCCAGTTTTGTGCTGTAACAATATGGTCGTCCTTCCTCAACCCCCGTATTCGCCAGATTTGGGCTCCTGCGACTTCTTGTTTTTCACGATGAAGGTTGACGTTTTGGCACGTTGGAGGAGATACAAGGTGAATCGCAGCAAGTGCTTAACACGCTTCAAGAACAAGACTTCCAGGGTGTATTCCAAAAAAGGCAGAGGTGCTGGGATCGGTGCATAGCTGTCCAAGGGGGCTGCTATGAAGGGGATAGCAGCCAAATTTAAATCAGGTAATTTTATTTCTATTTACGGGACCAGTTCCGGAATTGAATGATTGCACCCCGTGAAACTTTCTGTATATTACAGCACTTGATTAATACATTTTTATATAATTTGCTAGGAAGTAATTTATAAAAAATCTGATGTGTTACACTCACATGACTTTCTCTACTCTTGTACAAGCTATTTTTACAAATGCTTATTCTCCATATCCTTCATGTTAATCGAGATATCGAGATGTTAATCTTATTGCTAATTTTCTTGTAGATGCAAGGGGAATTGGTAGGCTTTAAGCGATAGTCAAATATTTTAAGAGCTGGTTGTTATGTGGAGTAATCCATTCTCTTTGCATTACCAGGACAAAAAAATAAATAACGAATTTCCATTTGAGAAAATAAGTATTGAAGAACTTAAGGGAATAACAAGCAATATCTCGAAAATGGTTCACTCAAAGAAAAATGTATATGGCATAAATTGTGTATTTTAACGCGATCTACATGTTTGGTGTAGTAAAAGTTTGTCTATCTGTTATGGTTTACCAGTTATGCAAAAGTTGCTCACAATGAATACTTTTGGAGACATTACCAGAAAATTCAAGATATACATTTTATTTGTCATGAAAGTATCTTAAGTATGATATTTTAATCAAAATCGTTAGAACCATTTTTGAGAAAATTAAAATTTTCGAAAAATGTTCCATGTAATGGGCAATCTGGAGTAGGGCAATTTTCTTGAAAACCTTCGTGTCGCATCTCTGGAAGATACTGATTTTAAATACCAAGCTTGGTGTTTATCGTACTGTTCGTTTCCGAGTTATGCTGTTCACAGACACACACACACACAGACACACACACATGGAGAAGTTTCCAAAAATACTTTATTTGGATTCAGGACTCAAAACATATATTTTCGGTGAAATCTCGGTATCGAATTTTTGGTTGGAATGCCATACTTGCCCTACTTACTATACGTAGTAGAGAAAGCAAAAAAGTATTTAATGCATAAGGTACGTGAAAAGAAAACAAATCATTAACCAACGATAAACCCGTTATAAAATGCATCAAGACGCTATAATACAACATCAAAGTGCTTTATATTTTGGACTTGTGCCTTTAAAAACGTACGTTCTATAACAAAATTAATTGCAGTATGCCCTAACGCTACATAAAGCCAAATTAGCTCTTGATGATATCATGATGAATTACTACGCTATTACACAGTACCACTGTTCAAACAATCTAGTGTACTGAACCTGTGTCACGTAAATAATGAACTGTGGTTGCAGTCACTTCCGGTCGCTGTCAAAAATCACTGCGCTCGTTAATAAACGTGAAACGTAAACACCGTGTCGGCTCTCTCGCTATACTCAACAACCCAGATATCTGGATTCGCACAATCAGTTTAACTTTCTGTATCTTCAGTAGCTACAACCAGTGTATGTTACTCAATCTGAAACGGAAGCATAGATCGATCTACCTTGATATAGTAGCTTGTGTCATAAGTAATGTCGGTTTTTAAGTTTGGTGTTTTATAAGATAGAATTGGTTTTCTTTGGTTCGCCAATGCGATTTACAGGATGCCATGGCTAGTATTGTGTATATTGCGAGAATGTGTCAGTCGTCAGTTGTTAATAAACAGCCAAAAATGGAGGTTACAAGATAAGAGATTAGAGTCCTTCTAAAGCACTACTGGAAACAAGATTATAAAGCTGCTGCCGCGGCTCGAAACATATATTTGAAGTGGAAGGAGAAGGTGTTATCAGTGAGCGTGTGGCACAACGATGGTTCCAACGTTTCAACACTGAAGAAGAAAACGCTTAAGATTTACCATGTTCTGAAACACCTAAATTATGAGATATTAAGACTAAATGCAGTGTTTTGGAAGAAAATCCGTAAAAAAAGTACTCGTACTCTTGTCAGAAGTACTTGGTCCAGCAAGTGATACCATATATCGCCTGATTAAGGCAATTGGAAAATCAAACAGAGGTAGCAGGTCACCTCAAGAATTGACACCTCAACAATCTGAATGTATAGTGGATATCTGTCGTCAGCTTATTGGTAATCCCATGGATGAGACATTTATCAGGAGAATTGTCACATGTGACGAAAAATGGGTTTATTACCGCAATCCTGACGCCTCGAAACAGTGGCTCAGTCACCGTCAACTTGTCAAGTCGTCGTTAAAAAAATTAATTCGACCCCAAAGTAATATATGTCTGATGGAATTTTGAAGAAGTGATTCACGGGGAGTTTGTTTCAAACGAGCGTGCACTCAATGCGGAGCTTTATTCTCAACAACCCAGCATTATTTAACAGATTTCTCTTGCAGCAGGACAATGCAATATCCCATACTGCACGAACAACCATGGCAAAAATTCAAGGAATTAAAAGGAGTCGAACTGTTACCACACCCAGCATACAGCGCTGATCTTGAGCTTTCAGATTGAAGGAGGAGTTAAGTTGTATTGTTTGCGTTATTATCACCACGATTTGGGTGCTAATTTGAAGAAGTAGCTGCCCCACGTATGGTACAAAGTTTCCGGTGGCCTTCGCCCCAACGTTTAGGAATCCACTTTGTATTTTAATGTCTCTTTAAATATTATATATATTTGTTTGCCTCGGCAGCGTCAGTATTAATTTGTAGAAACATGTATCTCTTTGCAGGGGGTGATGCGGCTAAGGAATGTAGGCTCTCAAATTATAATTTTTACTTCACTCCATTTATTAATCCTTCACACGATTAAGTAACACCACTGATATAGAGAACTGTGAGATTATTTATTATTTAGTTGCAGTTTTAACACGTAGACTTTATAATATTCTCGCAGTAATGAATTTTATTTGTCTTGCACTGAATACGTAGCGAGCGAACAAACTGCTCAGGTACGTTGCCTTCTAGCGACTGGCGTTTACCGCTTAAATTTGTAAATTTCTCTATTTTAAGTCTCTGATTGGCTAATTTTACTCCAATAGAATACTTATATTTAATTTTCAGCTTTTCTGGTTGTTGATTGGCTATTTATAAACTGTTTTAAATATTACGTTATTGTTCCAAGAATTAATAGTAGCATTATCAAACTTTCCAATTCATTACTGCCTCAACGTTACCTCATTGTTAGAAACATTCGTCCTCTATTCTCACAGCTCCAGCATTAAGTTACTTATTACATTCACATAACATTATTATACATGTACACAATAATATAAACATAATACAATGACTGTTACATACATTTTATATATTATATTATACACATATTCCTTTAAGGCGGGCTGTTGTTATTTTTTTATATTACGTAATTAGACTGAAATCATTTAAATGTTAAAAATACTGCCTTAAGATTGTCATCTGTTTCATACATGGCCCATTTCTTGCGTGGAAGAAATTTCGAAAACGTTAAGCTGTGGAGGTCGGTCTCACCGATGTCTTTGAATAAAACCTAGAGATTGGTACTATCGCGGGATAGTAAACCTCGCTGAAAATGGCTAAAGACCATGGAATCTGATGGTCCCTACTTTGAAGAGTACTTTAATTTCTGGTCAGAAAACGTTCAAATAAAGCTTTGCTTAAAAACCTATATTACTCATGAGACGCTATCTATAATTCATAAGTAGAATGACGTAGATATATACCACAGTAACATATTGATGTCGACCGTAGCACTATGCAGTTTATAACTTTGTGCTATTATACTAATCTAACTTTTCTAGTACAGCGGAATTCGGCGGAATGGCTGAAACGGTAACGCAATGTGTAGGTCTCGGGTTCGATTCCCGGTGGACCGACCACCTGACCATTCCTTTCTTGGTTTTTTCCAGGTCGGTAGAGGAATGCTGGAATGGATTATACCTACTGGATGCGGAAAAACAACATGCAGATAATTTTAGAATAGAAAGTTTGTAACAAAATAAGCATTTTGAGGATAGGAACGAGTCGCAGAAGTTTTTTTACTTTGCTACAAAACCAGCTTGTGTGTCAAATGGAAACTATGTACAGTACCAGTCACTGTCGCCAGTGTTGAATGCCGTGTTTGTGATGTGAAGCCTACCGGGCTCCCGTCTTCTTCAGTACAAAGAGTGCAGTATGCATACGTAATGATTACCTTCTTATATGTATCAGTACTCGTTAGTTAGGACAGTAACACTTGTATAGGGAGTTACATTTAATTTTGATTGGCAAATGAAAATTTTTCATAAAGCCATATTTCAACTATGTTTCTGTAGCGATCTTGCCATTATACAGAATTTGCCACCACCTACTCTTAACCTGAAAATACCATTTTCTGCACAGTTTTCCTGCATATAATATCTCTTTCATTTCCTCCCATTTCGTTTCTTTCCATCTCACAAGATATAGCAAGGTTAGGCCCACAGGGCAGTGGTACTCTTTGAGGAAGGAACTGTTTCCTCCCTGGGTATTACCTGCTCGACCTTTGCACGACGGAAATGTCTGGAAACATTAGGGATCCCAATGCGCTGTGTATATCGCCACCATAGCTGGCCACCATTTATGCTCTCCTGCCTCAACCCTTCCTCCCAGAGATTAGTAGGCGCAATAGGCTGAAATCTACCTCCGTTACTACCCCTATACCTAGTATAATGGAAAGTGATGTTACACTCCTATTTACAGTAGAATACTAACTACATTTAGCCCAAATGTACTTTGCAGCGCCCTATTTGTTTACTTTTGCAATGATAAATAATGGTATATTTGCGTTGTTTTGGCTTCAAATTTTAATTTAATACAAATTTGTGATCTATAATTGAAATATAAAATGTTTCAGTTTGAATTCATAACTTTCATCATTAAATTGTATCTGGGATGATAACAATACAATTATAAATTATACCAACAGTAAACATATCATTTGTCCTTCTTTGAAAAACTCTACTTGATAGTGTCTAAAATTATGAGACAGAAAATAACAAAACATGGCGGCTGGGGCCGGTTCTAAAACCAATAGCAAGGTTACCTTTAGGAAATTGCCATTATCCGATTTTAATTAAGCCTCTTAGTGATCTTAGATGGAGAGATGACACCCTCTGATATCGGATCGGGCTGTAAGGTAAAACATGAATAAGAAAAGGTCATAAATGCATTAATATATCGGCATTTTAAATAAGAACGCTAAACGTATTACTTGATTGGAAAGTTGAATCAGACTTAAAAAAGTCAAAATCACGAGACTGGAACCACTGGTTTTGGATTCTCCTTTATGACAGTTAATCTAATAGAATAAATTAAATTTCAATCCGACGCTCAACCATTTTGATTAGTTTATATTTCAATTCTGAAAGTGATAACATCTTATTAACGAACAACATGTCAGCAGCTTCAATACATACTGTATTACTTCTTCTTTAACTATTACCTTTCTTTTTGTAAGGCTTACATCCCCAATCCTTGGGTAAGTTGTCTGTCGAGGAGCAAGCAAACACTGGATCATAGCATATATGGGTGATCAGCCCAATGTCTGGTATGACAGAGAAGGAAATGAAATGTAGTAATGAAAGGGATGATAGGTGAAGTCGAACATCAGATTATCCAACCCAGCATTCGATTAGCGACAGCGGGAAACCGCGTAAAAAACTTCGGTATTGATCGGCTCCGGGGGTTTGAACCGGGACTTCCCGAATGCGGGTCAGACATTATCACCTGATCTATCCCGCTCAGTAGCTCTATTACTTGCGTTTCCTAAATAGTAGGCGCTTTCAAGAATTTTATTTTCTGACTAATGCCGATATATTGGCAGCTTCACTTTAACTGTGCGATCAGAATGATCCACTTGACTAATGCAGCTTAAGATATTGCATAGTAATATTCACTTTTATTAAAATAATATTAAATTATATTTAAGATCAATCAGCTGAATAGATAATATTGCAACCTGCAGATGTATCAAGAGCTTATAGTACAAATATAATTCTCCAATGCGCCTGTTATTATAGACAAGACTTCTGAGTTGTAGTTGAAACATAATTATTTCATATATTATCAACACAAATAAATTTGGAGTATATTCGTGCTCTGTTGAAATAAATATGTACAATCCCTACATATTTTATACTTTGCATTGCACTTGAATTCTCTAGTTCTTAATACATACACACCATAAATAAGAAATTTCCTTATGTATTCAATATGCCAACATTGTTTCAACCAGCTCAGAATATAATACTTCATTTAAAGAAGCTTGAAATATTCCGTTTATAGAAACACACTTTAACCCCAAGTTTACAGTGTTTTGAAGTTGGAGTTATTTGCCGAACATTACAGTGAATGCAGTAAATACTTTAACGATTTCCTTATAAATACTTTTCCAGAAGCATATTGTGGCGCCCATCCTTCCTAATCAACGTTGATTTAAAATATTTCAGTGCCTTTTAAGTATAAGTATTTTGTTAGCTTGCCCCCGTCGAACCTCGTGTTAGGAAGGTGTGATGTGATGCTTTAGATCTCGGTCTTGTGCTCTACCCCCCGTAATGGAGTGATTATAAAAGAGGTTTCGACAATATGCTTTACTTTCTCTACTACGTACCTAGTAGGTAAGGTAGGTAATGTATTCCACCTAACAACCGTATACCGAGATTTCACCGGAAATACATGTTTTGGAGCCCCTGAATATAAAAGGGATATTCATAAAAAAGCCCCGCGTGTGTATTAAATTAACTGCTGTGGTCCTTAGCATCCCATTCTGTTTTGCCCTTAAAAGACAGTAATTTTGCTCAGAGGCCTGGTTTGAGGTTCTTTTACGTGCCGTAGATCTAGGACACGGGACCACCGGCTTTACTTCCCGAAGGAAGCCATGCTAAGGATTTTTATGCCCGAAAAAATCCATCACCCTCAGCCGGGTTTGGTGTGTGTGTGTGTGTGTGTGTGTGTGTGTGTGTGTACAGCATAACACAAAAAAAGAAATCTCTGCTAAATATCACCTTCATACTTCAGTTTCTTCCAAACTTACCACTCCAGGATTTTTAGGAAACTCCCTTTACTCCAAATTAACCTTTACATAGAATATTTTTCGAACATTTTATTGCATAAAAATGGCTATTAGAATTTTAATATAAGTCGAGTTTAAAAAGCCTACGGCACAGAAAAAGTGCAAATATTTAAAAAAAAAAAAAACAATGCGTTTCGAATAACCTTTGAAAGCCATTTACTAGACATCGGATGTTAATGGTACCAATTTTTAAAAGTGCTGTCGCTTCAGTTATTTCCATACTCCTAATGGAAGGAGTATGGAATTTTAAGGCCATCACACAACCAGTTACCTTTAAATACAGGCTATCCATTCGGTTTTCTTCTATCCCGCTTGTACATTCAACAAAATGTGTATTGAAACTATTTCTGAAAATGTTATGTGCTTAATATGAAGTAGGTAAATAGAAAATTAAGAAGCTTTCGTAAAAATACTTGCAGAAGCTCTATAAAGATGAGCTATATAAAAATAATGTATAGAGATTGGCATGTAAATGTAACACAATTTTAATTGAACAGAATAGAATTATAGGCTTTTAAGACGAAGTAATTTTACACAATTTTATGGTTCATGTTTTCAAACTCCTAAACATTTGTTTGCGTGAATATCTTGTATGAGCATTTTAAATTATTGGAAAGGTAGAATCAGATGACTGAAAAATTCAATGCCATAGCATGACTTTTCAGTCATCTGATTCTACCTTTCCAACCCTGTCCAACACACGGCTTGTGTGAAAGAACAATTAATTCCATTTTAAATTATTATTTATTATTTATTACCATCAATAGAACACATTTTGTTTATATTAAATTATGCTGATCGCAAATTACATTGTTTATTGGGTAATTTTGGCCAACGAATTCCAAATAGTTTCTATTAATTACCGCATGTGGCGAGTTCGGTTGTCCTTCACCTGGCTTGTGGAGTTCGATATACCAGTGTGGGTGGACAAATCTCTCCTTCGGCGAGTTTCTTGAACAGTTTAGCAAGCCAAATATTTCAATTGCTAAAAGGGCTTCCTGCCTGGATTATTCAATCGTATTTGTTTGTGGCCATTTTTGATAAGCAAATATTTTGGCATTAAAACAAAGGTATTTTGCGGAGCCTTAAACTAATTTACATTTGATAAGTTTGTAACATTGATTTTGTTTTGTCCTAGTCTTACTTTACGGTATCACGGGAATTATTTCTTAGTGATGTTAATCTGTTTTATAGCCAGGCAAGCGTGAAGTGAAGAGGTTAGTGATAGGGCTAAATAGGGCAAATCTGTTATGTGTTTATAAAGACAATTTACCTTATCTCCCTCTCTGCAATAATTACGTTATTTGTGTGAACCTGTGTAATAACACAATGGTATCTGAAAACTTCTAAGTATAGAAATTTTGTTTTCATGCTGTATATGACGATGTATATTGTCCTGTGGTAAACATTTGGTTAATCAACCCGAATTTGACTCTTATGAGCAAATGCTTGCGTGTGTTACCTTGTATCGGTCTGGCCGTCACCTCATATACTGGATCCTAATAATTCCTAGTTGAGGTACCTCAATTCCAGTAATGTGAGTAAGAGACACGATTAAGATTAGCATTAATGTTATGTTTTATTTTTTCTAATTAGAAGCTACTTATTACTCAATGCTTTTATTATTAAATGCGAATTTAATTTTATTTTTATGTTTACCTTTTTTATATAAAAGTTTTGTTTAGAGACATTTTAACCTTCCTGGGCTCTATCACGACCTTTCATGTACAGTTGTTTACATTATTGGATTACAGTATAATACTTGCACATTATGTATACATACAGGTTACCATTTGGTTAAATGTATTGATGGATATTAATTAATTTAATAAAAATAATTACTTTCTGGATGAAAGCTGCAACATTCAGTGCTGCGGAAATAGTTCTGGGCATACCAACCTGACTATGTTGATTTTCAAATTTTGTACATGTTAGTATAATAAGTACTACTGCTAATGCTGTTTTACATGTTTCACAAATTGGCGGAGAGCTTCTATTTAACAAATAAGAGTGTGAAAGTTTGGTATGCCCAATTCGTAGTCGGGATATTGTCACATCCATGGCTGGATGGACATAGGGGGAATAGCGGTATCAGGGTGGAACATCTCAAGCTTGGCTTAATTTTACTTGCTTGGTTTATTAAGTTCAGATACTTGCAATGTTGAGTTTACATTGAAGGGGGAACAAAGCTATAGTACATGGAAGAGCTTACCTGAAAGTACTTGTCGTGTGATGTGGACGGACCTGTGAACCCATCGTTGTAGATAGCAGATTAAGGTGCTGACGGGCAGCGATTCGACCCTGTCTAGCATGTGTCGGTCTCCCCCGAGCAGCGCTCAGGCGCTTGCTTAAATAGGCAAGAATCGACTCAATCCTAATGACGTCTATATCCTGTTTGTGGTAAGCCGACGCCATACATAAGTATGATTGAGCGGAATTGTGTAGGATTGAGCGGAAACACGTGATCGGTTCTATGTTGCAAAAGGCAACATTATTCTAAGAATTTCCATGGGAAATGACGCAAATGAGGTAGCCCACATACATCCTGTCACGTACACATCTTAAGAAAGTTTCTTAAGGCAGAAAATGTAAAATACGATTCTATTAGAATTTAGAAGAATGAGCCATATTAATGTTAAAATCCAAAGTAATGTAAAATAAACAAGTCCGTCTAACATCACATGCGACAATACTCCCCTGCTCTAAAATGACACCACCTGGTGGCGTTAAAAACTATAAAAACAAATAGAGCAGAAATGAAGTTCAAAGGGGTACCCAACATTGCAAAACAACCGAATACAAAAGCGAAGTACAATTAGATATAAAGAAATACAAAGTTACATCAGGGCACTTAGGCAGCCCAGCACACTGGCTAGGTGCTAAATCAGATAAAAATTACAAAAAGAAGTATAGCCCTGCCTGCATGGAGGTAATAAACACTATACATTACGTGGCTGCAGAGAAAGGAACGTTAGGATTATATAGGGGGAAATGGAAAAGGAAGGAGGGTTACAAGGTGAGTCGCAGATCCAGCTCGAGCGAGGACAAGTCCCATCACGGCACAACATCACTGCATTGTCTGGTAAGTCTAGGACACACTGTAGCACTATGTCCAACGGCGGACCAAAAAGTGCAAGTTTATGGTTGTCGAACGCGCCTGCAAGGAATGTTTATAGAATTTCCGCACTGCCAGGAGAAGAGGAACACGAGTGCATGTGTCCTCACAGAAAGTCAGCAACGGCAGGGAAATCCGGCGGAAACCACGCTCGTAATCAGTTAAATACTGAAGAATGCACCTGAAGAGTCATTTTATCAGCGATGAGAACTGTTCATATGAATTCCATTGTTTTCTCATAGTTGAATATCATCGTGCATCCCGTACGCCGTCAAGTGTCCAGTGCGTCCCATGATGAAAATGAAGCCGTGAATTTCCTTGTTGTAGTCCTCGCGTCGAAGTGGCGACCATGCCGTAGCCATAAAACCAAAGAAAGAAATAAGGGTTAGGGATGGAACATAAACTAATCACAAGGGTACGTTAAATAACATTAGGGAAAAACAATCGGTGGGAAACAACGGAGGGGGGAATGAAAGAAAGGAAATATACAATGTGCCACTTAAATTATCAAACAAAAATATTAATCGAATTCACAGCTAAACATGTGAGAGGCAGGAGCAGGGTGAAACATCCATATAGCCAAGCCAGACAACATAAATGTCTGAAGAAGGGTAGACAAAAGTGTAAAAAGTATTTCTAAGGCAACATAGGCCAAAAATTTCGTTAAAAGCTACTGTCACAAGACAGAGACAGGTAGGCACACGCATGTTTCACCTCACACAGAATACATAAACTGTAACTTCTCTTCAATGAACATAACATAACAAAAGTGTAACATACACGGGAAATTCCAGTTTCCTGTGTATAATAATAAATTATGAAAACAATTAATTCGTTTGTGAAACTATAAGGTTGCTTAATTTTCCAATATAAAGAACCAGGTGAACACATTGTTGTAAAGCTTAAAGTTGCCGAGGAGAACGAGGGAGAAAAAAAAGACATTTTCATTCAAAAATGCGTATAAAGGGGAGGAAGAGAGAGAAAAGAAAAAAATTAATCTCTACCATCCCACGCCGACCATAAATGGACGGAAATAATGTGTAGAACAATTGACTCAAGGTAGCGCCCAACCACAATAATAACTCAAAAATGTGCACAGAGTTACATTGTGAGGGGGTGTGCCTCAAAGTGAATGTCTAATGTGTACACGGGTAGTCAATGGGAAACGGTCGGTAAAAGTTCCGTAGTAAAAAGGAGGCAGGCCTGCCAAATCCGTAGGGAATAACAATGATTAAAGAAATTATTAGCATACAGAATAAAATACACCTGGCATTTCTCAAGCCTACAAACTGTGTTCAATTGGAGGTAAATAGAATAAGGAAACAGCCTAGCTTTTACTAGGAGATCATACAATAACTCAACAAAAATATGCAATGGCTTCCTAAATGAAACCATGCAGAGAACAGATAAAGAGCTCAGGAGAGCTAATTGCAATTTATACAATATTGCATATTAAAACAATATTAAATAGATTACATCATACATCACACAACTGTTATTTTAATATCTGGCACCCTGGGAGAGAAATAAGTAATACTGTCATATCCTAGAGGTTATCAGTATCAGGCATTTAGAAAATCAGCCCTTCGTGGAACCTATGCCACGTAAAAGAAAAATTATTGCTATGCATATGTAATTCATAGCCAAACACTCTATATCTCAATCATTTACTTCAGCATAAATAAAATAACTCAGTACCAATATTCTGATACTAATCATGTGTGTCTCTAAACACACACAAAATGAAATTCACTGTAATATCAGATTCGCAAGAAAGACTGATATCAATCAGAAAAATCGTAATTGCTGAATATTTGTAATCATATCCGTGCGCACGGGAAAAAACATAGATATCAAAATCTACCCATGAAATCATTAATAAGTACATAAGAGCTCCAAAAATAAAAATGCTAACGGAACCTGGCGGTAAACCCGAGAGCGTAACGAGTCGGTAAAATCATCCCTATACTCTCATCATATGTTCGTACCATTAAACTAGGGGGATCTTATGATTCACCCTTAGTGAATGTTGAAATTTAAAATTCGGCTGTAATAAAATTACTGATAATCTCTAGATATCTATAAAGTTAATAAAAGAATTCTCATATACATTTCTCAAACCATAACCACGATAAGTTAAGCGGAAGTCGCTTCCGTATAAATTTCCCAAGAGGCACTCTCTGGGAGAGATGCTTCTCTATATGAACAGAAATAAAACAGAATTATGCGTACCTTTAATTGTGAAATAAGTCCAAAGTGCGCTTCCAAAACTGTCGTCGGAACTGACGATATATGGAAGAGTGTCCAATAACAGTGTTCGAAGAGCTTGTGTATAATTCAACCGTACTGGCATAGCAGTTGGCACATAAAACATTTCTGTAAACATAACTTGACAAAAATATTAAAACATATTCCATAAATAAAATATATGTCAATGAATATAAGCGATGTTGCGTAAGAAACTTATATTTCCTAAATATCGCAATTAACAGCATGCTATCCAAGCACTGTTTCCTGCATATAATTACGTGCGTATACCAGCCTGGTATAGCAATTATGTATTTACAGATTAGAATGATATATCCTCCTAAGCTGAGGTTGAAGTTAAGAACTAACCGAATAAAGTTCTCGCAACGCGGAACATAATGCAGGCAATATTTACGCATTAAGTAAATACATGTAGTGAAGTATTTAAGGTAACTAGGACGTATGCAAAAAATTATATGGAATTCTCAAAATAGGAGAAGAGATGTGTATTTATTTATTTTATAGGAGTTAAAGAACCCTTCTTTCTCCATAACACCAACATACTTAAAATTAAAAGGAAAAACATGCTAGCATTACATCGGTTAGGTTGTGTATTAAACATAAAGAAAGTTAGGTATAGTAGGAGAAATCGTCGTAATTGGTATTCTATCGTCCTTAATTTTGTTAGGACCCAAATTATCGTAAATTTGACATGAGCTGAGCAGAAAAATTCCACATTTCTTAGTTGTTATTTATGAGACTTAAGTAGGAAAAATCCACGGATGTGGTTGTAACCACGGAGAAACTTTAGCAGCACCGCAAAATAGTTATAGCACGTCATATCGGCCGGAAATCTAACTCAAGGTGTCTGTATGCGCGAAGTTGTTCACGCAGACATTAAAGAAAGCAACATGAGTGGTGTGCAACGTGTGTTGGCTGATTATGATGATGCAGTTGACACCTTGTGGCATTCCTCAAGAACCAGAGCGTCGCATCAAAATCATGTAAAAACTGTGTGTCCATCACGTAAGTAAAATAGAATGTTGTAATTCAAAATTGTAAGAGCCATTTTCGAAGAACAGAGAAAAGTAAAAAGAATTTGAAAATATGTAAACCTATGTATCGCAGCTCTGAAAAATAGACATTACGTTACTAGGGGTAACATTTCAAAAGAATAAGTCCGTTTTGGAGTTAACGGTATTCCTTGACATAAGCACCGTTTGCAAAAAAATTTTTAGAGAAATGATTATGTCGGTCCAAGGTGACTTTACACCGTGTATTTCAATTGAAATCTCGGAATCGAAATTTTGATGGAATTCAATAGTTCACTTTAAGTGCTGCGTACCTAAGCAGAGAATGTAAGAATTGTAACCTCAAGCTGTTTCTTACTATATTAGTGAAGTGCAAGTAACCATACCTAATGATAATCACACATTATTAATAAGGACAAAGCTTATGGATCTGTGGTATAGCGTAAAGCTAATTAGTGTTCATATGCATAATATTGTGAGTTAGTGGCAGGAAGTAAGCAAAACAAATTATTGCCGCTGATGTGCAAGGAAGCAACAAAAGAGGCAGTGGAATACCACTTGCTGAATTTCGGAACCGAAATAATTATGAACATAAAGTAAACTACAAATTAAATCTACGAGTGACATCCGTAGTCTCGTAACAAAAATTGAAGGACTATTTAGTTTATGAGAGGGGGCAAGTATATCTGTACCTAGTGGTTGTTATCTATCATTAATAACTTCCGGTGGATAGACATGCCGCCGAATAGGAAATGCCGAGTGATCTTGTATCCTAATTGTTTCAGTGGCGTGCAATGTTGGCCAAAACAGATGTGTTGTTTACTTATATTTAATGCGTAATTGATAATGCGGTCTTTGTCTCGTTAGGTTTATGGGGTAGAAGGGTGAAGTGCAAGTATATAGAACTTTCTAGACGTCTCATCCGTCGATGTAATCGATATTCTATAAAAATTAACATGAGTAATCGTTAAATTTTTGTGCTATTGGTTATTCAATCAAGGACTTACAATCATGGACTAGATATTTGGTGACTATATATGCATATGCGCGTGGAATGGGAATAAATCATCGTTTGCATTAATGAATACTAAGAGCAATCAGTCTTAATTAAAAATAATTTGGACGTAATGAATACAACAAACTTTAACATAAAAAAATTAAGGAAAATCATTTTCGCTGTCAATTTGTGCTATCAGTGATTTCCGTTTCAGTAGTCTTCTCTATATACTGAAGGTAATTTCAGGGGCGTGCAGCCATGAAAAAAATTTAACAAAGATTATGGTTATCGAGTCATTTATAATTATGGTAAGTACTACCAATGTTAGGATTGAGGTTATCATTAGTTTATAATTAGTAATGCTATAATTGTGATTATTATTAATATTATTTGTGATACTACTGTGGTGTGATCAACAACAATGTTGATATTATTGAATTAGGTAATATTATTATTGCAGTTGCTATCATTGATTAAGTTGTTATTGGTATTATTATTACCATTATTATTATTATTATTATTATTATTATTATATGCGTTGATCGTAGGATGTTGATTATTTATTCTTTGGTTTTCTTAATAATGTTGGATCAATTTTATGAACATCCGCTGCAGATAATATTGGTTTTATCCATTATTGATGTACTCTGATATGAAAAAAATTATAGGAACTTAGTCAATGATTATTATTTGAGCTTTTTAAAGTAAGAAGGAAAATTGTATTATTACAATTGTTGATACTAATATCATTCTTTAGGTATTTATTGAACATCATTATCCTATGCGTATTTAAGTACATGCCTTTAACGCTTATCCTGGGTAATGCAACAGTAATTTTGTACAATTAAGAGTTAAGTACTGCTACAAGTATTAATAGGTAAAAGAACTGAGTTTAAAATTTTAAACTAAGGTAAAGCGGGGAAGGTGTAGTGGGTCAAATTGTACATTTACCAACATTACTAGTAACCTAATGTTAATTTACATTCTGTATGTATATGCTGATTATTCTTATAAATATACATCCTTAGGTGATCCTAAGGTGTTAGGTGTGGTTTCTCTTTCAGATTTTGAATCAGGAATAGCCTAAAGATTTTAACGTTTCTTATTAATTCTACTGCTATTGTTTCTTCTTCTGCTTCTTCTTATCTCTGTTTAACGTTTATATAGGTAATAGCTAAATTGCTTGGTGCTCTACACATTAGGGTCTGGGGTTCGAGGCTTGTTAAAGAACAGGGGCTTATGTTAGTGAGATATCCGAATGAGTGATCAATACGATGACTGATATGTGAATGAGGAAGTGAATCATATTGGTCTATTCACTCTACCAATACTTTGTTTATCTTTTAAATGTATTTATTTAAGAGTCATCAATCATTGTTTGCACTTAAGGCTTTACTAACATCGTTATGTTATTATTTATTTATTTATTTGAAATTAATGTCTGTTAAGTGGTTTATAGTACGGATATAGTCTGGAAACGTGAGTTATTATTTTTTGTATGTTTCTTACAAATGTTATTATTATGTATTATTTATTTAACTACTTATTTATGTCTGATTAATGCTGGAGATAAATTATATTATAGACGGAGTCCGTTAAATCTGTTTTTAATTTATGTATGGTTCACTTTTTTTCTTTTTTTTCATTTACACTTAGTTGCTTGCCGTTAGTACATATCTTTGGTTACCTAGCTGTATTGTGATTTTTCTTTCTCTACCATTTATGTACTGCTACTAGTATAATAGGTAGGGGACCTATTGTGGCTTTTTAATATAATGTAAAATAAAAGAAATGCAGTAGATAAAACTGTACTTTTACCACAATTAATACGAATTTACCGTTAATTATGTTATATATACACCTATTATCTTATGATCTTCAGTTTTTCTGAAATTAATTTCTCCTGAACGGTTTATAGTATGGGTATAACCTGGAGACATGAACGATACTTTCGTTTCTTCTGTGTCCTGTTGTATTTCTTATCTTATAATTAACTGGCGATGTCTGTTGCACAATTTCATAAGGGCCATAGTACCTGTGTAATAACTTAGTTGATTTGCCTTTCTTACGTGTCGGGGTAAACAATTTCACTAGCTGTCCTGGTTGGAACTTAAGTGTTCGTCTCTTCCTGTCAAAGATTTGTTTATACTTATTCTGCTTGCGTGTTATGTTAGCTTTAGCAACTTCTCTAGCTTCTTTGATTCGAGTTTGTATTTGTTTGACAAACAGATTGTCGGTCGTCGCTTTCAATTGAACCTCTTCCGGTAATGTGGGATGTCGTCCGTAGAGTAGGAAAAACGGGGACATCCCTGTAGACTCTTGTCTACTGGTATTGTATGCAAAGAGTACGTGCGGTAGCGCCGCGTCCCAATCGTCCTGTTTCGTGGAGGTGTAATGTGATATCATGTTAATGACTGTCTGGTTTGCTCTCTCTACCAATCCATTACAGGCTGGATGATATGCCGTAGTGAAGGTAGATTGAACACCCATTAGTTTTAATAGTTGTTTCGTTACATCACTAAGAAATACTGCTCCTCTGTCGGATAGTAATTCAACTGGTGCACCGTGACGACATATAATGTTTTCAAGTATGAATTTTGCAACATGCTCTATAGAACCCTTTGGGATAGCCTTTGCCTCCGTCCACTTGGAGAGATAGTCGGTAGCAATTAAACCCATTGTATTACCTCTTTTTGACCTTCTAAATGGGCCAATCAAATCTATACCCCATCTGGCGCCTACATGAGACACAGGTATAGGTTGTAAAAGTCCGGCTGGTTTAACATTTCGGGGTCCCTTACGCGATTGACAACTTGGACAACCCTTGACGTATTTCTCAATCTCTTTTCGCATTCCTATCCAGTAGTAACGCGAACTGATTTTGGTGAAGGTTTTGGTAAAGCCTAGATGACCTGACAGGGGGTCATCATGACATGAAAATAAAATTTCATGCTTTAACTGTTCGGGTATCACCAACAGGTGCAACGGTCCGGAGGCTCCTGCATTTTTGCGGTATAGCACACCTGATTTTAAGGTGTAAGAGGCTACCTGCCGCTGTAGTTTTGGTGAGCCCGTGTTCGGGTTTTCTAATGTAGTAATTAATGGTTGAAGTTGAGGGTCACGTTGTTGTTCTTGTGCAACTTGCACTGGCGTTAGCAAACAAGTGATAAGTTCGTCCGTTTGTTCAACTATATGGGGTTTAGGTTCATCAACTGGAAAACGGGATAGCGCATCGGCGTCGAGATGACGTTTACCCGACTTATACTGGATAGTGAGGTTATATTCTTGAAGTTTAAGTGCCCATCTAGCCAAACGTCCTGTTAGGTCTTTAAGATTTCGTAGGTAGCATAACGCATGATGGTCAGTTACCACATGGACGGGAAAACCATAAACATAGGGTCTAAAGTGTGTCAAGCCGTAAACAATGGCAAGTAATTCCAATTCGGAAATGCTATAGTTCTTCTCATGCTTGTTCAAAGACCTAGAGCAGAAAGCTATGGGGTGAAGTTGTCCATTTAATTTCTGTAATAGAGCCACCCCTATCCCGATAGTGCTGGCATCGACGCGCATTTCTGTATACGCTCCCGGCTGAAAATGACCGAGAACGGGGGCCTGAGTCATCAGAAGCTTTAATTTATCAAAAGCATCTTGATGGCTTTGAGTCCATTCAAAGTCTTTGTTCTTTCGTGTGAGTTCGTGAAGGGGGCTCGCAATGGACGCAAAATTTTGTATAAACCTTCTGTAGAAGCTAAATAAGCCCAACACTTTGCGTACGTCACGTACGTTTTTAGGAGTCGGCAATTGTGTGATGGCTCGGAGTTTATCAGAATCCGGTTCAATTCCGTTAGCCGAGACTTCGAATCCAAGAAGTTTAATTCGAGACATTCCGAAGAAGCATTTTTCAGGCTTTAATTTAAAGTTGTGTGTTTGCAGTTTGCGAAATACTTCCTCCAAATTGTTAAGCAATTCGGGGAATGTGGATGCGAATACGACAATGTCATCGAGATAGACCAACGCCTTTTTGAATTTTAGATCACCTAGCAGCTTACTGGATATTTCCGAAAAGAAACTTGGGGCGTTGCGTAAACCAAAAGCTAATCTCTGGAAGCAAAAGTGGCCTTGATCTGTGCAGAACCCTGTGTATTGTTGGCTATTTTCCTCAATCGGGACTTGAAAATATGCACTGAGCAAGTCCAAAGTGCAATACCATTGAGAATTTCCCAAATAACTAAGGAGATCGTCAATAAGGGGTAAGGGGTAGGATGAAGTCGTTGTTACTGCATTTAACTTTCGATAGTCGACACAAAATCGCATTTCTCCATTCTTTTTCTTGACTAAGACTACAGGCGCAGCCCAAGGGCTGTGCTCTTCCTTAATAATACCTGCGTCGAGCATCTCACGCACCTGGGATTGTATTATTTCTCTTTGTGCCTGAGATACACGATAGGGTCTTTGTTTTATAGGTTTCTCATCAGTGACTTGAATTTTAAATTCACCTATGTTAGTTTTTCCTAGCTCCTTTAATTGTGTAGCAAATACGTGTCGGTATTTCTGCAATAAAGCACTCAATTGTATTTGTTGGTCCTGTGTAAGTTGTGAATTAAAGTTAAAGTTTGCATTTTTAATGTCGACTGAGTGTGTATCTTCGGGAGACCAATTTGCAGCTTGTATTAGCGCTACTTCATACGCATAAGCAAGAGTGGTTCCCGCGAAAATTGATTTAGGCTCCATTGTATTATTGTGTACTGGGATGACACATTCTTTACGAGCTTCGAAAAAGATAGGGGATATTTGCAAATTTTTCTTCTGCATGATAGCTCCTTTTGGTTCTAAGAGAATTCTACCCATTACATTAGGAGGCAATTTCACTTTAACATTTACTGATGTGAAAGGGGGAATGCGAATATCTTGTATACAACACGCTTTGTGTGGCACCGCGGTTTCCTCGTTCGATTCCACGGTAATTTGTGCCAATGGGCATCCTAATTTTTCGCCACAATGTAATTCTAATTGGGATGAGTCCGGAAGTTTAAGAGTAATTGTGTATGTTTCCAAGTCAATTAGGGCCTTATATCGGTTCATGAAATCCATGCCCAATAGGAGATCATGTCCGAACTCTTTAACAACAAGAACATCCTCCTCAAAGGATATGCCATTAATGTCGAAGCAAAGAGTGGTGGAATAACATACATCTAGTAATGTATTATCTGCTGTCCGTAGTATTAAATCTTTCGGAATGGGATGGGTGGGTGTGGTCACAAAATTTTGTTGTACTAAACTGACTGCGCTGCCTGTATCAAACAGTATACTCACTGGTTGATTGGCAACCGTACCTTGTATAGTAATGACATTTACCGGCTGAATAAGTGCCGTCGTTTGTTTTGGTGTACTCTCGGTGATGGACGTCACGGAACTTATTCCCGTGACGTTCCTTGCCCGTTTGGGTGATGGTATTGTTGTCTGCAGTTCGGGGCAGTATGTCCTGTCCGTCTGCATTTAAAGCATGTGAAACTATCTTTTGGCATGCGACGGGAGGCATTAGGGCCACGCCATGTTCCTCTCGAGGCAACGTTAATACCGCCGCGTTGACTATAGCTACTACGCCCACGGCTTTGTCTAGTTGCATCATATTGCTGCGGAGCATTGCGAGGCGTGTCAACAATGGGCCTCTGATATTTAAATTGCAAATTTTTCATTTGTTTCTGCAAGTCACGAATTTGGCGCTGCAGTTGCTTTACGTCTGATCGTGGACCTGGTTGGCTGACCAGTGATACTGGTTTGGATGCGGGAGGTAGTTGGGCATCTACCCTTTTACCAGCCAGGTATCTGGCCGTTTCTAAGCGTCGAACAACCTGTATAAGCTCTCTAATAGATTGTGGGTTCGAGGGGAGGACACTTTCTATTAACGAGGGTTTCAATCCGCGCACAATATGGCGAATTATTTCAGGTTCGGCCATGCCTGGATTTACCTGGTCACAGAGAGCTAATACATCATATATGTAAGTCTCTGTTGATTCAGACAGGTCCTGCACTCTGTGACGTAAGCGGCATTCTAAAATATCATCATGCGCCGCTGGTACGAATGCTGTCTGAAGGGCATGTTTTAGGTCGGTCCATTCAAGATGCGGGTGACGGAGGGAATATATTTTGAACCAATTTGCTGCTGCGTCTCGTAAATAGCATGGTAAATATTGTAGTTTGTGCTTATCTTGCCAACCATTCGCTGTAGCTATGGTTTCAAAGTTATAGAGGTAGTTTCCAACGTCCTGACCGGTTTTGCCTTCGAATTTTCCAGGATCAATGAAAGGTCGTGCAAAAGGCACATTCGCGGTAATGACTGTTTTGCACTGGGTCCCTTCGGGAACCGAGGGTGCGGCCGACGTAGAGGCCGTATTCATTGCCATAATGTCTTCCGTCGAACTTGAACCTGAAGATGGTAACGTTTCAAAATAATCTTGTGACAAAACTGTGTTGTTCAGGTCACCCACGCTTAAACTACGTTCCTTTGGTGCAAAATACTGAATGGGAGTCAAACCTCGGAGTCGTCTACTAGATCTAACATGACTATGGGACATATGCGCTTGATTCTGAGTGTGAGTGTTAGTATCCAAAATAGTCTGATATTCACGGATTAACTTTCTGATTTCGGCACTAATAGGGCTATCGCTAAGATACTTTGGTAATAATTCCATGCAAAGGAGAAAAGAACACTTATAACACTCAAATAATACTTAGATAGTAAGCTGAATATTTAAAAAGAAGAACTTAATAACTAGAAAAATTTAAAATTAGGTTTACGGCATTAGGAGCCGCGAAAAAAAAAACCTGTAAACTTTTAAAATTGAGAGTCCGAAGATAGGACCTCACTTTTCAATTAAAATAATTTCGAAAAGCTTTCGCCATATTGTCAACTCACTAATTAGAGAGGCCGGTGCCTGTACCATAAACATGTTATAAGGAATAAGAAACAGAGGTACGGGGTCGAACCATACTTCTCAAAAATAATTTACAGAAGCCGGCGCTCCACCATATTGTCACATCCATGGCTGGATGGACATAGGGGGAATAGCGGTATCAGGGTGGAACATCTCAAGCTTGGCTTAATTTTACTTGCTTGGTTTATTAAGTTCAGATACTTGCAATGTTGAGTTTACATTGAAGGGGGAACAAAGCTATAGTACATGGAAGAGCTTACCTGAAAGTACTTGTCGTGTGATGTGGACGGACCTGTGAACCCATCGTTGTAGATAGCAGATTAAGGTGCTGACGGGCAGCGATTCGACCCTGTCTAGCATGTGTCGGTCTCCCCCGAGCAGCGCTCAGGCGCTTGCTTAAATAGGCAAGAATCGACTCAATCCTAATGACGTCTATATCCTGTTTGTGGTAAGCCGACGCCATACATAAGTATGATTGAGCGGAATTGTGTAGGATTGAGCGGAAACACGTGATCGGTTCTATGTTGCAAAAGGCAACATTATTCTAAGAATTTCCATGGGAAATGACGCAAATGAGGTAGCCCACATACATCCTGTCACGTACACATCTTAAGAAAGTTTCTTAAGGCAGAAAATGTAAAATACGATTCTATTAGAATTTAGAAGAATGAGCCATATTAATGTTAAAATCCAAAGTAATGTAAAATAAACAAGTCCGTCTAACATCACATGCGACAATATTACAAATTGGTTTCGCCGCTGTAGCTGTCTTATTGGATATTCTTGAGTTGATGTTCCACGTACATCATAAAGTTCACTTGTAGAATTGTTCATCCAGCTTGTCAGCTATTCTTTACCTATAGGTTTGGAAATTAATGGTAATATTTTCTTTCCTTTGAAGTTTAAAATGTGAAAAATAAGCTTCAGAATAATATAGTAGCGGATCAGAATGAGCGCCAAGGATTACATCAGATGAGGTAACCGAGCAGAAAATGTTGAAACTGGGTTACCTCAACACGGGCGCGCTAAGGAATGCGAAGGCAGCACTTCCGAAAGTATATATACCACGGTGGTCTGGCTCGTGGTGTGTGATGGGATCGAGAGAATCGTGGAATAGTATTGTGAATAGTGGAGAAAGGGTGAATTGTATCGTTAACGACCTGTGGTCTGCCTTCCATACACGAGTCGCCATCGAAGCAGTAGTTAAATAGGTAAAAATGCATCTGCTCTAAAATCTGTTTGCACGGGCTTCACCCAGTCTAAGGTGCCAGAATACGGCCCCATGTACTCACACTGAAACAAATACAATTTATTGGACCCATGCATCTTCTGTGCAATAATTACTACCCACATCCTGGAGCGCCGCCCCGACCTACCTACCACCCCGGTACCAACGCATCTCCCCGTATCCCTACGTAACCAACTACTGCGGAGTAACCATCCCAGGTAGGGGTTACAATTGGTGGAGTCGCCGGATCGGCTCATTTCACCATGAGCATATCAAAGTATGCATAGCATTGCAACTAAGTTTAAGGGTGCTAGAATGACAATAAAATGCTCAGAGTGGACAAAATTCGGTATACAGATAAATAAACATTCTGTATTGATCCATCAATCAATCCATTGTAGTTTATTGCTCTTTACTAAATGGCTACGTTTTTAAATCCTGTGCTTCTTTCTTTCTTTTTTTTGGTTCATATACAAATGTAGGATAATTATCCTACTGACATCTGGTGTTTTGTTTTGCAGCAAACTATGTATTTCCCAATGCATCTTTTAGTAAACAAAAAAGAGACACATCAATAGAATCGTGGCAACCGAAAAGAAATTTATTAGATCATCTAAAGACTGTATACTAGATGATGGATTAAGAAACAAGATATTAGAAATGGGCTTAAAATTTTTGCCATAACAAACAAAATCGATTCATATAAGTAAAGGTGGGAGGAATATCAAAGAAGAATGCAACAGGACAAATATCCTAAGCTGTTTTATAATATACATATAATATACCTATATACTAATATACAAAGGAGATATGTGGTTTGGTCTAGAATGAAATGGAGCTAAGCAGCTGAAACTGGAACAGGTTCTTCGAACCTAATCCATGAACGAAAATAAAAGTGATGATCTTTCAGTATGCAGTTTCTTGTACCTGTATGTTCTAACAAATTTTTGCTGCTCTTCTAGATGGGGGAATTTCTCCTTCACCCACTTTCTAAATCACCTTCAATGCTCGTTTAGTCTAACAACGCTCCTCTCTTTTTCAAATACAAATTATTATGATTTTGCTTCAATTTCTCCTATGGGATGACACTCTGCAAGAAGCATGCCTGTAATACGTATATTTTTCATATGGTTTTCTAAAAATAATATTTTTAGAAGCTTAGTTTGCCACCTCTATGAGCTGTTTGACTTCCTGAAAAATTTTCGTATTATTACTTATGGTACACTAAACGTATATAAAAATGTCCACTTGATCCACTACTTCATCTTGAATTCGCAAATAAATTTTCTTTTCTTTTATTCTAATACAAATGCATTCATTTATTATTTGCATTTATCTCCATTCTATGCTCATCACCGTTAATTTCATTACAATATTCCATAGGATTTTCCTAGCTAGCAGGTTAAATCTAGAAATAGGTAAAATATGAAGAGAACTATACAAAATATGCTATTTATTTTTCTAAAATTTAATATACAAATACACACAATTTTAATGCCAAAATGTTTGTTATTAGTTATTCAGAGCAAGTGTATACTATTATTTTTAAAACATAAAACATTTTAGATTAAGTTTTGGCTATATACAGTCTGGGCCGAATATTTCTCTCTTCGCACAACCACGCAGTTATTCTCTAAAGGCTTATGCTACGAGTGTTAGATTTGCTTTCTCCCGTCTGGTATAGGCTGCACCTCTTTTAGTTTTTGTTTTGGACCTTTGCTGATGCGATATAGTCGCTAGCTGTATGGTAATGATTTGGGAGTTCTGAGGCCGGGGGTTCTCAGGATATTGTTGGTGAGTGGCTCGTCTTGAGTTTTGGCAAGTGTTGCACATTTTTTAAATGTACTCTTCTGTGGGCGATTCTAACAACCTAAGAAACATTTGGTTATGATTTCGAGTGACTTAGGATTTCGTGTTCGTCTTTCGTGTTTACTTTAAAGATCTCTTTAAGGATGTAGCTATACCGTTATATGGTAGTCTCTTTATTTGCCCATTTCAATATTTGGTATTTAAATTAAGGCCTCCTGACCTTTCTCAAAGACCAGCATATATCGATCATACTAACAAACAAACAATTTAGCAATGCATCCCGATCAGTGGGGACATATACAAGGCACTGGGCGCAACACAGTTCTTCCTTCAGACCTTTTAATATACCAGAATGCAATATAATATTTCTTCTGGAAAACACCCTCAATATATGAAGAACCTGTTTGTACTGATAAAAATATTAATGGAGGCACTGAATGATGCATATAAAATGTATTTCTTTAAAACAAATGTCTTACATATTAAAAATAAGAATTAGTGTGAAGATGTTCATAAAATATGAACATTTCATTGAAATATTATTAAATATGACATTGTCAACACGAACATTAGAAATCTTATTTCCATAACTCTAATAGTCATGGTAATAATATAACATTTCATATTTCGCTGGACTCTAGTCATGCTAACAAGCATTTTGTGATACTTTTATTCCTCCTCCAATACCATCCCTTGTTCTAGACAACAAATCTTCAACAAATTCTCGAAGTAAACCTTGGATAGAAATATCCCTGAGGCACGCCTCTAAATTGTATTCCCTCTAACATATCGTTTCCGCTTCTGATTCTGATTAGCTGCTTCATACTGAGATTAGTTCGAGCCCTCTCTCCAATTTATTCGGAAGCTTTTAGGATTTCTCCCAGTCAATGACTTTTTCCAGATCCCGGATTGTGATTCTTTCTCGATTGTGTCATTTCTTACGCCTTTTTTCTTTCTGTAGCCCAACTATTTTTCTAACGGGCTTTGCATTTTAGAAAATAGACATCCGTTTTCTTCATTCATGCATTTAATAGTTATATCACTAACTTCTAAAGCTTTTCCTTTCTTCATTTATCTAAGCTTCAGTTCTTAGGTTAAAACCGAGAGTTATGCTTCTTCCTCTCATATTTTTTTTCATAGTTCATAACTCTGCGACTTGCTCAAAATTCCGAATATTTTCCACTGTTTTCATTATTTTGTCTTGCAGTTGTTTCTTTTACGTTATGTTCTTGTATTAGGCACATTCAATTGCGATCTTGTTTCTACTATCCAAACATTTTTGTCCACCGTCTAAATTTACTTAACGTGCTCGTATTTCTGCATATTTCTGTTTCATTAATTTTTTTACTTTGTCGAATACTCATAGTTGTAGGATATCTTTATCTCCGTCTACTTTCTTCTATGCACATAATTTTCCATTTTCTTGTTTATTGTTTTAATGTACTTAATAGTTGCCTTACAATCTAATTGGTTTTCAAGCAAAAATCCTTTGGGTTTACCACTGACGTGGTAATAGCTCCATTTTATATTGTTTTTATGGGATGTTTGATGGGAGCAACCTTATTGTAATTATTTTTTAATTATCTGGCTTACTTCGCAGCACTTTTAATAAATGTAACTACAGAGTGAAATGCAGGAAATTCAACTTTCCAGCCACAAACGTCACCTTCTTGAATCCACTCATATGTATATATTCACGTTTTAGATAAACTAATACAGGGGCTCTTCAGCCTGTTCTATCACATTTATATTACAAGGACGGTCCATACAAGTACATCACTGCCCTGTACCCTAGTGGATGTGCACGCTTGATTGAAAGGGAGAGGTCCGAGATCTCTCAATTCTAATCAGTGCAATGATAGCTTTAGACGTGGATTTAACAGCTTCTGTCTCCTACAATTTGCACTACTGCTGGATTTATTGACGTGAATGAGTGGTCGTATTATCAATAGAACAGCTAGCGAGGAGGTTATGGCCCTCCTTTGGGGAGGGTAGCTTTCTTTAATATAGTATAAAATCTTTAATAGAAGTGTATTTATTATTCTTTATACATATTACCACAACGTCATTCCTTTTCTTCTGGGTGCATAGTTTAGAAATTCCAATGTGTTAGCTATATCACCTTGAAGGGCCTAGAAAGACATTTCCAGAAATGAAATACCAGTCACTACCGTAGACAAACAAAGGACATCTTCTAATAGTCAACGTTAAAATATTTGAAACAGCATTATATATCATTATGTAATACACAAAACGTTTCAAAATTCTTGGAGGGTCTTCAATTGCAATCTTTTATTCCACATTTGAAAAGCTTATAAAATTCAACTAAATGCCTTAATACTATGTTCTTAGCAGTAAGTGGCTGGCAGCTGAAATGCCCGTTCTTATGAATACGTGCAAGCGTGCAGCTGAACACAAGATAGATTATGCAGTCAGAGATGTGCATGCTCTACATCTATAAACATTCTTAAAAACACAATCCTTTAGTCTAAGATTAACTCTTACATCTATAAACATTCTTAAAAACACAATCCTTTAGTCTAAGATTAACTCTTAGTGTACAAATTATCAGCCCGGACACAAGTCTCTGTGTACAATATGCAGAACGATCTTTCTGTACCCCGAAATATCAAGGTAGTTATCGAACTATCCTCTGCGATTAGATGTACATAGTTCTAGCTCATTGTTCTTTAAAGTTATTTGAATAGTTCTGTACGTTTCCTTCGAAATTAGTGTGTACGCCTAGATACATGTTTTAAATTCCCTAAACTCTACCACGGTTAACACTATGATACATTCTGCGCCCTACAATCAACGATGAGCTCATACAATACCTTTTATCTTCAAACAACGTGCAGCACTGTAACAGGCAGTAAGATAAGCACAATAGATACACTATGTGATCAGAAGTATCCGGACACCCCTACAAACATACGTTTTTCACCTTAGGTGCATTGTGCTGCCACCTACTGCCTGGTACTCATTATCCGCGACCTCAGTAGTCATTAGACATCGCGAAGCAGAAGAATGGGACGCTCCGTGAAACTCACGGACTTTCAACGTGGTCAGGTGATTGGGTGTCACTTGTGTCAGAGTTTACGCGAGAATTCCACACTCCTAATCATCCCTAGGTCCACTGTTTCTGTTGCGACAGTGAAGTGGAAACGTGAAGGGACATGTACAGCACAAAAGCGTACAGGCCGGCCTCCTCTGTTGACTGACAGAGACCGCCGACATTTGTGGAAGGTCGTAAAGAGTAATGGGCAGACATCTATCCAGACCATCACACAGGAGCTCCAAACTGCATCAGGATCCACTCCAAGTACTATGACAGTTAGGCTTGAGGTGAGAAACCTTTGATTCCATGGTCGAGTGGCTGCTCATAAGCCACACATCACGCAGGAAAATGCCAAACGACAACACCTCGCTTGGTGTAAGACCGTCAACATTACACGATTGAATAGTGGCAAAACGTTGTGTGGAGTGACGAATCACGGTACACAATATGGCGATCCGATGGCAAGTTGTGGATACGGCGAATGCACAGTGAACGTCATCTGCCAGCATGTGAAGTGCCAACAGTGAAATTCGGAGGTGGTGGTGTTATGGTGTGGTCGTGTATTTCCTGAAGGGGACTTGCACCCCTTGTTGTTTTGGAACGATCACAGCTCATACCTACATTGATATTTTAAGCCCCTTCTTGCTTCCCACTGTTGAAGAGCAATTCGGGGATGGCGATTGCATCTTTCAACACGATCGAGCACCTGTTCATACTGCACGGGCTGTGGCGGAGTGTTTACACGACAATGACATCCCTGTAATGGACTGGCCTGTACATACTCCTGCTTTGAATCCTATAGAACACCTTTGGGATGTTTTGAAACGCCGACTTCTTGCCAGGCCTCACCGATCTACATCGATACCTCTCTTCTGTTCCGCACTCCGTGAAGAATGGGTTGCCATTCCTCAAGAAACCTTCCAGCACCTGATTGAAAGTATGCCTGCGAGAGTATTCGCTGCTATCAAGGCTAAGGGTGGGTCAAGACCATATTGACTTCCAGCATTACCGAAGGAGGGCACCACGAACTTGGGTATCATTTTCAGCCAGGTGCCCGGATACCTTTGATCACGTAGTGTATCTTAAAGGATGAATCAGAAACGACCAAAGAACACCTCTATGCAGTGGTGCATCCTGCTCGCACAGCGATATGCGTATTACCGCAGTACATTTTCAGTTTCTCCTGAGAAGCTTTTGCAATTGGGGAAGTTATACAAATTTACCTTGCTCACCAAAACTCACTGCCTTATTAAGCACACTTTCTGCTACCCTACTCGGCCCATTGTAACAGGTGCTTTACCTATATTGTTTCATTCAGCGCTGTAAAATCAAACCGACCTCAAATATATCTTTTTTACATATGAAGGCAATCTAAGGAGCTAATGAAATCACAAAGATACCCATCTAATAGCATCTGTGTGATACTAGGATACGTTCACAGTACCAGGATATCATTACCTAAATTTCTAGACGAATTTCAGAAAACTGGAAGAAAATAATTTCTAGTATTGTTTTATGAATCCTTCTCTTTATTTTCTTATGTATGGCATTGGCCCATATTATGGAATGTAACTGTCTTATGGCAACCTTTCCTTTTTGTAGTCTGTGCCCGATTTCAGTCTCAATGCTTCCTTTGTCTGTTACTAAACATTCATAGATTTTTCAGCCTTGGCGGTAGATAAAGTCGATTATTATCTGTCACCAAAAGTGCGTAGTAATACAGCAGCGATTTTCTTGGACCTCTTTCCACGACAACCCCTATGCAATCTAATTTTTTCTCGGGTAGAACTATTGGTGTCCTGTTTCTTTCTAACACGGAAAAAGCTGTTTAAAGGTTCTAACTTGTAAATTGTGGGCATATTAGGTTCGGTAACACCAGGACATTTCTGTATAAATTCGAGCTGGCAATCCACATGTGGCCTTGTTTGAGTAAGACTTAAAACACGAAAAAAGTCTCTTGCTGTTTTGTTTTATACATCATAGAAGCTACACACAGTATACACAGTCAACAGACAGTTTCACATAACACAACTTCCATTATAATCCACTCGAAGAAACGTTAGGTTGAACTGCAAATGCGGTCGCTCTACATAGGCGCGTGAGCTTGGCTACGGTAGAATGAGGTTATTCAGTCTACTTGATAAAGCGGACCCGACGACCGGCAGGGATCTCGTTCAAAATAATTCCGTAGTTTGATTTTCGACCGTTATAGTCCCTCCCCTTTGAGCAAAATAATTAAGATGCCATATAATCTATTTTCTAAATGTAACCTAAGCTATGTTTATACAGTTTATATGCACACACATGCGTGCGAGCACAACTTTTTAAAATCGATTTTTGTTCTCGAGGTGAAGTTAGTTTCAATAATTCATTCAAAATCGAAAATTGCCAGAACATTTCAGTGACGGTCCTACTGTTCCGATCTGTATATTTACTGTCCATAAATAGGGAAGGTGATGCGGAATAACATTTAAGATTATTGATGATCACTGAAAAGTAGAAAATGAAAATATTTATTTTGAAATATAAATAGAATGCGGCTTGTCTCATTTTATCATCGGTCCGCTTGTTGAAGTACGGGACCATTCGCCGACATCTCCATCTAACCCGATGTAGCTTTTTGTCATCTTCAAGATAACGCCTTAGTTTACAGTTGTGGTACAATTAGTTTGCTTCTAGCAAACATACCAGAACATCAATAAATCTGTTTCGCTGTTCATTTGCGACCTCAGCTAGCTTGCAATTCTAGTGTACCCGTTATCACATAGAAGAGCAGTAGTTGCAAATTAAGCTGCAGGAAATTAATGGGTGGTAGCGCTATATCTATTTTTATTGTTTACTTTCACTACCACTACCTAGTAGATAGAAAAGGTATTGCATTGCACCCAAAACGTCGATACCGAGATTTCAACACACTGCTTTGAACCCTCTGAATACAAAAATAAGTATTTGTTTTTGTTTCTCTACCACGTACCTAGTATGCAGACAAGGTATTGCAATCCAACCAAAAACTCAATATCGAGATTTCACCATAATTACGTGTTTTGAGGCCCCTGAAAAAAATTTAGAAAGAAGTTGGTGTGTGTATGTTAACACCTAACACAAAAAGGAAAATTCCGATAAACGCCAAACCTGTTATTAGCGTTTAGTACCTTAAAAAGTGCAACACGAAACTTTTCAAGAAAATATGCCCTCAAGTTACCTTTTACATGGAAGATTCTTCGAAGTATTCGATCTTTTACAAATGGCTAAAATACTATACATTAAAGATACTTACACGCCAAATAAAATGCATATCTTAAATTTCCTGGGAATTTCCTATGAAGTCCTCTTCATTTGTAAATAATTTTGTATAATCTTGTATAACTGGTAATCGTTAAGATGTAGACGAAAACTTCCTGCACAAAAATGTAGATCTCTTTAAAACACATAATTTATTTCAAATAAGTTTCTTTGTGGCATAAGCCATTTCTGAGATATCCCTTCTTGATTGTTCCAATTGTTCATTGCTTAGTCTCTCTCTTGAAGTCTGTCAACATTCAGTAGTTTCTCGCGATTGCATGAAAACAGCATGGAATTTTAAGGCCAGCACGTGGTGTCCAGTTCTTAAACATTGGACTATCGCTGTTCCTTTGTATCTATAACGAAATATGTAATGTCTATTACATGTAGAAATATATATTTTTACAAGGATTTATTTCCATTAAGATGTAGTAGAGATAGAAAGAGTAGGGAAGGTCATATGAATGTATCATAAGGTTTTTACTCTTCAGGGGTCAGAGGTAAATTTAAGGCAAAGGTTAGGCAGTATTTAGTAAAAATTAACACATTGAAATTAAATTTAAAAAAAATTAAAACCATGTATCTGTGAAAAGGCCCATCATTTGTCTGGAAAATTATATCAGATGAATGTTGAAGGAGGATTATGTTATACTAGTGGTTTTCTAGTCCTCTCGTTGAAATCATAAAATATTTGTGACATTATCTGTTACTCCACATTCTCACCATATCCTGCAAACCTCTTGTTCTTAACCCACTCTTAACGTTGTTTAAGATAGTGTTACGACCTCCACAAGTCTCCATAATTTAGTACATAGGAATGCAGCTTCGCTAATTGCTCTTACACTCTACAGTCGCATATAAACTTCCCTGAAAATAAGACTGTCTCTTAAGATGTACAAGTTGAATTCTTGCTCAAGAGTATGCTTGTTACCAGGATACCCACCCGTGAATGATTCCAACAAGCTAACCGTTTTAATTTATAATGGCAGAAAAACAAAATTGCTTGACTAATTGGAGACTATTATATGTTATCAGACGGTGTAGGTGTGTATAATAAACAGAATTTGTGTCCTGTGAACACTAAACTTTTAAAAGTGACCACAGAGCCATTTAGTATTACTGAAGTATTCAATATTACACACCATGGGTCACAAACCTATCAGCATATAAACTGTAATACCGGGAGAGCCAATGTGTATTTCTTCTCTTCGCGTTATCGGCGCTCGTTGCAGTCTACGTCTATCATAGAACGCCACGGATGCAACCATACAACATTCTTAAAATTTCTTTTAAAGGTTTTAATTGCCAACTCTATGAAAGAAGGTGCTGAAACCGGCCACCGGCGTTGTCCATATATTTTTGGCAACGCTTTAGGAAGCTACCCATCATTCGCTGTAGTTCATATTGAGAAATGCTGGCAATTTCCTATCGGATATTTTGTATTAATTCTTCCAGAATGTGTGGGTTTGTCTTGTACACTTTGTGATTCAATTTTCTCTAGAGATAGAAATCGTAGGGTACCGAGGGGGCCGCAGGCCTCAAATCTGTATTAATAATCCTGTCCTCAAACACTTTCAACTGTTCTCATCGAAATATTGGCCATAAGAGCTGTGAAAGTGTCTTGTTGAAAAAGCCAAAATTACGCTCCCTGTCTGTTAATTCACCAAAAAACGGGAAAATTGTATTCACGTATGTAGGGTTACCAAATGTTGGCTCAAAAAGAACTGGCCCTATATCTCTTTCTCCGCTCATGACGCACTATGCACAAGTTTATTCGTCATAGAAGGGTACTTCAGTAACAGTTTTAGCTTTGTCAGAGCTCAAAAGAATTACTTTGTGTACAAAAATATCCATGAAAATGGAACCAAGCGTCGTCCGAAAAAAATATTAAATAGGGGTCTATTTCGCCATTGTGTACACACTATTGAGACTCCATCCACAAATTGTGCACCTAATTACAGGATCACCTAGTTAAAGAACATGTGCCACAGCTATTTTAAAAGGTTTTAACTTCAACAATTTAGTAGCTCTTCGCGCAGAGCCATAAGAAATGGCTGCGTGTTGTGAAAAACACTTAGATAATTTTTGGGAGAAAGTCTCCAAACGATGACCAATATCGCCTAATATTTCTTCGGTAAGAACCATATCTTTTAGATTTCTTTGTCTGAACACTTCCTGTGACCTGAAATTTATTATAAAGTGTATGGATTGTTGTACAGACTGGTACCTTTACTTCCGGAAACCTTTCTGCAAGTCGTACCTTCACTTGACGAGCTGACCGAGTTCACACATATGAATCATAAAGAAATATATACTGCGCAGTAGAAAAATGTACTGAGGCATAATATACTTTGCGACTAGTATAATAAATAATTCTAGTAACCTCTCACTTGCCAACTCAACACTGCAGAGCCAGAGCAAAGCAAAGTCGCGCCAATAGCGTGTGTCCACGCGACCAATGAAAAAAATCTGATGTGTTACACTCACAAGACTTTCTCTACTCTTGTACAAACTATTTTTACAAACGCTTATTCTCCATATGCTTCATGTTAATCGAGATATCGAGATGTTAATCTTATTGCTAATTTTCTTGTAGATGCAAGGGGAATATGGTAGGCTTTAAGCGATAGTCAAATATTTTAACGCTAGTTGCTATGTGGAACATTCCATTCTCTTTGCTTGCCCAGGACATAAAAAATGAATAACGAATTTGAGAAAAAGTATAAGTATTGGAAAATTTAAGGAAATAACAAGCAAAATCTCGAAAACGATTCACTCAACAAAAGAAACGTATATGACATAAATTGTGTATTTTAACGCGATCTACATTTGTCGTGTAGTAAAATTTTGTGTATCTCTTATGGTTAAATCAGTTATGCAAAAGTCGTTCATAATGAAGAATACTTTTGGAGACATTCCCAGAAAATTCGAGATATACATTTCAATTTTCATGACAATATCCTAAACATATGATATTTTAATCAAAATCGTTAGAGCCATTTTTGAGAAAATTAAAATTTTCGAAAAATCTTCCATGTAAAGAGTAGTTTGGGGTGGGGACATTTTCTTGAAAACCTTCGTGTCGCATCTCTGGAAGATACTGGACCTAAATACAAAGTTTGGTGTTTATCCGACTGTTCGTTTCTGAGTTATGCTGTTCACAGACATACAGACACACACACACACACACACACACACACACACACACACACACACACACACACACACACGGACATGTTTCCAAAAATGCTTTTTTTGGATTCAAGGGGTCTCAAATCCGGTGAAATCTCGGTATCGAATTTTTGGGTAGAATACAATACTTCCCCTACTTGCTATACGCAGTAGAGAAAGTAAAAATACCGCGCACCTGGTATAAACTACGGCAAAGCTCAAAAGTAGTATATCGATTTCGGATATTTAGTCACGACTGATGTATTCGATAATATGCGGCACAGGTCACAAAAATATCGGCATACAAGCTATAATATAAACTAAAATTATCAAGATCAAGCTATCATAACTAAAAGAGCTGTAAGCTTCTGCCTTTAATAGTCATTTTTTAATCTCCATATCGACTACAAGCTACTGAAACTTTCGCCGTCTGATGTCTTCGAAAATGTTCTGTTATCCCAGGTATTCTAATATGCAATACCCTTAAGTCATCCTCCTTGCTGTAAAACACTAAGAAATAATTACATAATTGTAAGATCAGATAGTAATTCTGAAACATTTAGGGGCCAGTTTCACCAAGAGATGCTAAATTTTAACACAATGTTAAACTAATTTAACACTGAAGTTAACAAAAATTCTGTTTCATCAAGCAATGTTAACTTAAACAATGTGTTAAAGTCGGTGTTAAGTTAACATTCCCATATCCCTGTGTTAAGCCACTTGACAAAAGTTAGAAACTGGAAAATGGCTGCCGCAAACCAAGCTGTTGATGCGAGTTTGCTACAACTGGCATTTTTGAATGTTATTCCTAATAGAGGAGAAGTCGTATGTCATAATAAATTTGAAACCCTGCAAAAGGAGGAATTTTTAAAGCAATATAGACTGTCCAAGGGGTCATGTGCATGGTTTTATGGGAAATACGAGGTGTTAGAATACTACCAAAAGAAGAGTGTTAATTAGGTACTTAGATTTTATGCTACTAAAATTTTTCATTTACTTTTGATAATGTTGGTATTTCCAAAACTATAGTTTGTGGGTTTATCTGGAAAGCTTTCAGAGCAAATGTTTCAAGAAGAAAACTATTTTTTCGGGTCCGTTTGATTAATCAGCGATAACACGTTTTCGTCCACATTAATTTCAATGCAGCGTCCACCACCGGTTTTAAACCGTCTTAAACGCTCTTAGCACCTAATTTGCAGCACTTTATGTTAACATACAATTGCCATAGTTTCTTACTGGACTTAAGAGAAACGTGTTCATTCTAATTAAATTACTCGTGGACTTTGTCCCAGGCTGCGTTCTTATCCTTTAATGTAAGACCGTCAGCTTTTCGCAGTTGACAATACGTCTATACCTATTAATTAGATGTTAATTAACGTGTTTCAAACGGTGAAACATTTATTTCAATTTACATCGTGATTCTAACCTCAAACAACCGGGAAAATCACATGGCCATGCCGTTAATGTAAATAGTTATCGGCTACTGACACAGAGAGCGTGGCGATACGTAGACAAGAGAGCATCGGAGTACGTTCAGAAGCAGTGTAGTTCGGCCACCGCCTTCTTGAAAGCTAGCGTTCGCAGTTGTCTTTGGTCTTTGCCGTTAACAAAATGTTAGCTAACAATTTGCTGTAAAGGTTGATGAAATACAAAAGTTTTAACCTTATTATTAACTTTGAATATCTTGTTAAACTAGATGTTAGAGTATTTTTAACATCGGTTGATGAAACTGACCCTAGGTGTTTTAAATCATCGAAAGTGCCATAACTACACTCCTATTTTACTTGCTGCTAATGGTGCATTGTCTTCTATACATCAGTAATATTTAAATTTCTAGGGGTTACTGCTAATATCTCTTTCTGTGGTAACTTAAAGTAAAGGAAATTGTCTGTCTTTGAATATAATATACATATGAAAACATAAGAGAAAGCAAAAGTCTAGAGATGAAATAAGGATGAATTGATCTGACAATTATGTAAATTGTACCAAAGATACAGAAAAGTAATTCACGATTATTCTTTAATGCGATTTCGAGATAAAGGCAAGCCACCAAATTCCAAAAGAGAGACCAGGAGTTCTCTAACAAAAATGATAATCGTTGTCAACGATTTCCATAGGCTGCTGCAGTAAGAAAAAGGCTAGGAGAATAATCTAAATTGTGTCTTCAGTGTTCAGACTCGGGCTTCAAAAGAAAGGAGGAGATGATCCAATATTTCTCACAGGTTTGGGAAAACCTCTCCAGAACTACGATAACAATCTGAAAAGAACTTGGTGACTGCAGTCTTGCACCAATATCACTAACTACCTAACATACCGTTAGTTTTTATACTCAGATAATTTGCATTGCATTCTGTATTTGAACACGGTTTTTGAAACCACTGTTGTATGTGTTTTAGAATTTTCCTGCACCTTCGCATTTGCGTATTATTTATTAAAGCATATGCTCATATAAACATAATATGGCAACCACGTTATGGTAGGTTTTGAATTATCAGAAAGCTGAGCGTGGTACGAAGAGCGTCAAAGAAAATCTCGCTCCACCTCGCGTCTATATCACATTATTTATCGTTGTACGTTGCCTTGCGAATCCATGCCCATTGCTTTCGTTGGTTTTGGCCACGGTACAAGAGTGCGCCACTCCTTCTGCAAAATAGTTACACCAATAACCATAATAAAAGTTACAAAATGACGTAGAAACGAAATACATGTTTGCGCTCTCGATCGTATTGACTATAAGAGAAAGAGGTAGAATGAGTGCATTCAGACATATCATCGTGCAACACACGCCTTTGAAAGGGTTAAAAGCTAAGGGGAAAACTTTATGAGCTTCCAGGTTAGCGAAATGTAGAATGTGTATTGTGAGAAGATTTTCAGAGGGTGCAAATTAAATTTTAAATGATATTCATTAAATACATAGCAAGGCAGCACTTGATAATAAAAAATACACAGAACTATATTCTCACAGTGATAGCAATGACTGTTGCTGCATAGAGGCAAACATAAGTAAATAATAAATAAAGCAAGCTATAATTGGTTAATATACATTTAATAGCATATTGCTGATCAAAGCAATACAACAGGATTATAGACAAAAATACAACCCAATTTTATTGCCATAATATGTATGCCATATTCGTAAACTATATAGATATACATATTTATCTCTAGTTTCTAAATATGATCAGTCAATTACAACAAAAGAGTAATTTGCACTTAGTAAACGAATAACTTCATTTGCGGATGTTTTATGGGGAGTGCCCATTTTCTGACGAGTATGTAGACCGTCTTCCCCACCTTCCTGGAATATTTTATCCAGTAATTTAATATAAACACTTTTGTGCACTGCCGTTGCAATTGCTGCAGTGCGCCCAGCCTCCCACATACCCAAGATGCGTCCACGAGTAATTTCGCTAAAATACGACATGAATGTTTCTCAGACAAACATGTTTTGGTTTCAATAACACCAGAAAAAGCAAAGGTATCAACCTCCACTCTTTTCACCCTAATTGCTGTGTTATCAAGCCACCGCGCTCTGCGATAGTTAAGGTAAAGGATACGCCTCTAAAGACCCCAGAAAACGATACAAAATCCGCTGAAGATTTACTTTGGCGTTCTGTGTACATTGGCTTTGGCTGCCAATATGAGTGTCGCGGTATATGAGAAAGCTGAGCATGGCATATTCACTTTGACTGCTTATCCGAACAATGCACAAAGAAGTTAGGCAATAAAGAATGATATCATATATCTCGAAAATGGTTCACTCAACAAAAAATGGTTATGACATAAATTGTGTATTTTAACGCGATCTACATTTTGTGTGTAGTAAACGTTTTTGTATCTCTTATGGTTTACCAGTTATACAAAAGTCGTTCACAATGAAGAATAGGTACCTTTGGAGGCATTCCCAGAGAATTCGAGATATACATTTTATTTGTCATGAAAGTATCTTAAATGTATGATATTTTAATCAAAATCGTTAGAGCCATTTTTGAGAAAATTGAAATTTTCGAATAATGTTCCACCTAAAGGGTAATCTGGGGTGGGGGATTTTCTTGAAAACCCTCGTGTCGCATCTCTGGAAGATAGTGAACATAAATACCAAGTTTGGTGTTTATCAGACTGTTCGTTTCCGAGTTATGCTGTTCACAGACAGACACACACATGGACATGTTTCCAAAAATCCTTTTTTTTGGATTCAGGAGGCCTCAAAACATGTATTTCCGGTGAAATCTCGGTATCGAATTTTTGGGTAGAATGCAATACTTCCCCTGCTTACTCTACGTAGTAGAGAAAGCAATATATGGGAATCATGACAATATTTGCCATCGGCGTTTTATATTCTCTGTTTTCTTGACACTTTCGTGTTCTTCTCTTCAGGTACCAGGTTCTTCGTTGCATCTGTGATTACTATGTGCAGAGCGCCTGCATTGCGACTTTCTTAGTCGCTGCTTACTCAATTCGAGAAGAAAAATTATCGTTTCGTCTAGAGAATTAGCTTTCTCTGTTATTTTTTCTTCAAATGACAAGTGCATTTATCGTTACTAATTATACAACTTGTCCCAGAATTGCAATTCTTGTTACACATAAATAAAGTCGCATACTATTCTATTGAATCAGAATCCTGTAATCATGGATTACGTAAAATACAATGGTTTACACATTTTCAGTTTGTATTATAAAATAATACAAACAATCATATTATCTGTACTACTACATATCCTACACCAGCATACCTGTAACATATAGCATTTAATGATATTTTATACTTTTGTTTGCGGCGTGTGACGGCATGAAATCTGTCTTCGCGGTGTGTACTATGCACTTGAATTTAAGGGGCTATGAATATCTGACTTCACCAGCAAACAGCGTTCTTCCAAGACAATTTCCGTTAGTCCAGCCATGTGTCCAAACGAAGGCTCTGTGGATGGTGGATAAATATTTTGTATAGAGTGACTCCAATACTGATGTTCACATGTAGTGAACTTTCAAACATGCAGCATGACAACTTTATGTTAAGAGGTAGTTATTAACTCATTTTAAGTTCGACCGTGGAACTTAAAATGTAATATACCATTATCTCCTATTCGGATTGTCTGCATGCACTTTCGGTCTTGTTTTTCAAACTCCACTATGTATCTCCATTATTTGGGTTCCCAGTTCGCGATTCAAACCCGGCGGAGGGCGATAGATGTTTTCGGGCGTAAAAATCCTTCGGAAGGGAAGTAAAGCCGGTGTCCCTGTGTGGTAGATTTACGGTACATAAAAGAATCCCAAGCCTAATAAAGACGCCTCTGAGCAAAGGTTGCGGTGTTTCACGCCCAAAATAAAATGGGACGCTAAGGACTATAGTAATTAAAGAGAATCCATCAATAAAAACTCATTTTTTCCCGATTATTTACGTGTAACTTGTTGGTAACATGCAGAAGCTAGTCTACTTATCGGCTCCAAATGAAAAATAGTCTTATTATTTGCAGGAAGTCAATTTATAACCTGTTTTTATAATGAATATTCTTGTGCAGACAAAACATTTAAATGATTTACATTTTATTCTAATTTGCATAGTATATTCAATTTTTCATTAATGTTTTAGTTTTGTAGAAAAATATATTTGCATAAAAACATGGAAGCTATGGTACCTGAAACTCCACTCCTTTTGGGCTATTCAAGGAAGGCACACCTCACACACCGTGGCCTACAGAGATGTATTGTGGCTACCACCCTTCAGGAGAAAGGGCTGAGGTGAAGGAACCATAGGAGGCTACAAGTCGTAGGCCATAGAGACGCGCGAAAGTCCCTAAAATTTCCAAGCTCGCTGGAGCCGCCGAGAGAGGCAGCCTTCTGGTGTCCACGTAAAATACTCTTTCCAGTGAGCTTACATCTGTTCGGCACCGCCATACACCACGAAACCTAGAAACACACCTGAAAAGTGAGAAGGAAGCGGAATGAAAGGGAAATGATGGAAAGGAAATTGTGATAGAGAAGAAACTACCCCAGCATTCACCTGCCGATTCCACAGAAACCTCCATGGATCAAAGTAGGATTCACCGGGGATTGTACCCGGGACCTCCCAAATGCGAGTCACCTACGTTACTGCAGCGCCACATTGCTCGGTAAGCATTCCTTACACAACTGACTACTGCTGGCCTAAAATAAATCTTCTCTTTGCCTACATAGAAGTGTAAATATACTATATTCTTCTGCATAAAGAAAAGCCCTAGGTGTGACAATTTTGTTTAATGTTTTGGTTTAATCTCCGTAAATTAACAAGATATGATGAAGGCAGCTAATCTTCTCTTTCTTCTTCGTTAATTTCTCCTACATATTTCGTGTTATCAACAGACTTTCGTAACGAACGAACTTCCCAAATCCAATTTGTGGTTTGTGCCTTTAATTTGACACTTTAATTACGCATTCCAATAAAACTGCAGACCTTTATTAACTCTCGGGTGGGAAACCCGGAGCCTAACTGACGAAGTAAAGAGAACCTCTTCAGATAAGAATTTCATTTTAAGGTTATTAAAACCCACAGCGGTCCCCAAATTAAAACGGCAGATATTTTTAGCTTCTGTTACGTTGTTCCAATTGAGAGCTATTTGAACAGAATTTGGTGTACTCATTGGCTAAAGTATAAGTCAATTTAAGGATAATTAAACCAGTTTTTGTAAATAAATAGCGAATTAATCTAGGCAGGTTCCGTTATTCTAATAATCACCAGTCAGCCTCGGAATAGTAAGTCAATAACCGTGGATCCGACTGTACCACATACAGTCGAGTGCAAAAACGTGGCGATGCTTTTGTTTACTTTTCCATTTTTGAATGTTGGCAGAATGTCATATCATTTGTTCCGCTCCTGCCTTATGTGAGCCATTCTCTGATTGGTTTTAGCTGAAGTCCAATACGCCAGCAATACCCTGCAAGAAAAGATCAGGCCTAGATTGGCGATGAAAGAGGCGGAGAATTGTTATATGTGCCCTGAATGATTTAAACAGTATGGCTCCCAAAGACTGACCATACTAGCCCCTGAATGAGTCCGACTCTTATTGATTCGACACTCAAGCATTAACCTCCCTAGCCGAATGAGGGATGGAAGGCGCGACAGGGGCGTGTTAATTATAGATTGCTAACTAAAATCGCGTTTCCTCATATCGGCACGTTTTTTGCACCCGACTGTACTAGTGTGTAGAGAAGGTATTGCATTCCATCCAAAAATTAGATACCGAGGTTTACCAGTAATACATGGTTTGAGGCCCCCTGAATAGAAGAGATTTTTTTTTTAGAAAAAGGTCCGTGTGGATAAGGATAAGTACCAAACTTGATATTTAACTTCAATATTTTCCAAGGATTCGACATGAACATTTCCCGGACTATCCCCCGCCCCCTATCACCGACCCATTACATGGAACATTTTTTTATTTTCTAAAAAATTGCTCTAACGATTTTGATTAAAATACTATATTTTAAAGATATTTATATGAAAAACAAAATGTATATCTTAAATTTTCTGGGAATTCCCTGTGAAGTTCTCATTCTGAAAGAACTTTGTATAATCTTGTATCACTGGTAAACGTTAAGCGATAGACGAAACGTACTACACAAACAATGTAGATCTCTTTAAAATAAACAATTTATTTGAAATAACATTTTTGTGGCTCAGCCATTTCTGAGAAATCCGTTATTAATGATTCGAATTGCTTAATCCTTAGCTATTCTGCTAAAGTTCTATCAGCATTCAGTCGTTCCTCGTCATTGCAAGGAAGCGTATGGAATTTTAAGGCCAGAATATAACGTCCAGTTCTTAAACATTGACTGTCGCTATTCCCTTTGTATCTATAATGAAATGTAATGAGGATATTTCAGTAAATGTTTATTTGGATTAAAGTGAATTAGATATAAAAGGTGCCCTAGTAAGACTATTTTGTATAACCGCTATTAAACGATAGAGAATAGAGAAAGTCATGTGAATGTATGGTATCAAATTTTTCATACGGATTCTACAAACTACTCTGTACTACAAACTATAAGGCTTATTCTTCTTATAGAGATAAACCTTTATAGAAATAGTTTCATTACACATTTCGTTGTAGGCTAAAGGGAGAAGACGAACCCGAATCGGACGTCAGATGTTTAAACCGGATCATTATATACAGGCTTGTAATTCCATTCTATTCCATGGCACTTTAGGAAAGACCTGATTACCACAACACTTAAAAATGAGAAGGTACTGTCAAATTCAAATGAATACCATGTGCGTTTTACAGAAATCTATACGAGTATTTTTTTCCAGGTAAGGTTTTATATATATCTTATGGCTAATGTGTTATACAAAGTTGCAATAAATTCCTTCCGAATGAAGAGAACTTCACAAGCTATCCCTTGAAAAATCAAGATATACGTTTTATTTGTGATGTAAATATTGTAACTTTGTCCAATTTTAACTATCACTTCATTCAGTTCTGACTGTCACTGTTTTGATCTAGTCGAACCTTCACTGGTAGTTCACTTGGTTGCACTGCCACTTCAGTAATGTGAAGTAGTTCAATTTCTCCTAGCCACCACACTTTTTGTTTCCACTATCACTCCTTTCTTCGTGAACATAGCGGCGTAACGAAATACGCACGACGTAGCCTGTTCTTCCGGACTGTTCAATCGTGGGGAGTCGAACACAAGACTTTTCCAATCTCCCACTCCGCAGCACTCATTGCACGTTACAGCAGTAGTCACAATCTTGTTCGTGGAACCGTCCTTGATGTCACATCAGAAGCGCATTCACCAACTCATTGACTAAATAACTTGATCACCCTAAAGCACCCCCTTATAGAGCAGCTGGTTAAATCTCTAGAATAGGAAAGATTCAAATGGTTCAGATTTTCTGACGATAGCACTTCCGGCAAGAGCGCTACTTATCTTTGTTTATTCCAATCAACCGGCGCCGAACTCCCTATAAAACTCCCTATAACCTGGGCTACAGTGGCTACGTCAAATACGTTAAACATGTATTGTTTTAATCGAAATTGGAAGGAAATAAAAAATTATCGAAAAATTTTCCACATAAACTGTAGTTTTTAGTGAGAGAATTTATTCTAAGCTCTTAATGTGGCATCTGTGGAATATCCTGAACTCAAATACCAAATGTTTTATTCCACTTTTTCTTTTAAAGTTATGCTGCTTTCCTACAGAGGAAATCTTAGAGATTGTTTTAATAAGCAAGAAAATTAGCAATAAGATTAACATCTCGATATCTCGATTAACATGAAGCATATGCAGAATAAGCGTTTGTAAAAATAGTTTGTACAAGAGTAGAGAAAGTCATGTGAGTGTAACACAGCAGATTTTTTAGTTAATGTGTTTAAATATTAGTTCTAAAATTTAAAATTTAGGAATACTTATATTATAAACATGTTGCAAAGTAAAAACAACTAAATCTAATAAACGCTGCGCTTATATAGATTCGACAGACAATTCCTATACACCTTCATCTGAAACGGTCAGTTATTTGCACTGATCAAAGTTCCATGCATTTGAAAGTACCTCGCCACCATAAAGCAGCACTTTTCATTCAAATATCCCCAACCTCGCCATTTCTTTCCCTTTGACCTACTTCTAAAGGGGTTTAGAATTCACCATTTTTTTCTCTTCCATCTCTGTCACTTTTTTTTCCCCCACTTTATTTTTAAATCATATCAGTGCGATTCAGATTTTGCCACCGTGAGTGCCAACAGAATATGTTCCATGACCGGAAATTTCCGGCGACGCCGTAATCGAATTTGTATGCAGTGAGAATAGACGCACATCCTATAAGTGCATGTGAGCAAGTTATGTGCAATCAAGAAAAGGGACAGGGTTCAATAGATATTTTATTATCTCATTCAGAGAACAGGTTAAATTACACGCGCCTACAGCCGGAAATGTGTTCTATAAAATACAATACGTCCTTTCGGAAACACCCAACCTTTGGAACGTGCAGAGAGAAACGTAATGTAGTTAGAGGCCGAGCTCTTGTTAAAGTGCTGGTGTTCTGATAATTCTACTTTAAGCAAATTAATTTTTGTTTTTTATGCTTTCTATACTAACCTATAATAGTCACTGAAGTATTGTATTTCACCCGACTTGTTAGCACAGTTTTCTAAAAAAATTAACTTTATTAACAGATTTTTATATAGGAGTGTGTGAGGGCTGGGTTCAGAAATTGTATCTTTCAAGGATCTAACACGCAGATTTAAAGTAGGAAATCCTCAATATTTGAAAGCAAAAGGATCGCCAGTCAGCACTGATACGAGTATCATGTGTCCAAATTTCTTGTAACGGACCAAAATAAAATGAACACTCAATAGACTTGTTCTGTCTGGATACTTGCTTTCGTGTATCTGCTATCTAAGCAGTAAACTGACAGAGCGGGAGTCTGAATCGTATTTCCTTCTTCCACTTCGTCCTCGACTATCATCATTGTATGAAAACCCCCTTATTGCATATGCTTCTCTCGTTCCTCCTCCCTAACCAAATACATTTTTATTAAATTTGCTTACATTATGTTCCCTGCTTCCTACTTTGTAGAATGTTGCGTTGATTTTGAATATCAAATGCCCTAAAATGCTGATAAACTCTTTCACAACACAAGTAGAAGATGTAACATTCGAAGTCTTTGACTGAACGCCACAATAACAAGTTCAAAGGCAGTAACAATACTCAGTTGAATTGTGAATTCATGAGGCAATTTATTCTTCTCTGGATTTCTGAAGAATTTCATAAAAACGAAGAATGCAGCAAAGCAAAATATAATACATGTTGCATAAACGTTAAATTAAACTAAATTGAGTTTTATTTATGGACGCTCTTTAACAGCTGTGGTCCTTAGTGTCCCATTCTATATTGGGCGTGAAAGACCGGTAATTTTGCTCAGAGGCCTCCTTATTGGGCTTGAGGTTCTTTTTACGAGCCGTAAATCTACGACATGGGACCACCAGATTTACTTTCCTTCCGAAGGAAGCCATGCTAATGACTTTTACGCCCGAGAAAAAATCCGTCGCCCTCCGCCGGGTTTGAACCCGTGACCCCGGGAACTAGAGAAACACTGTAACATCAAGCATTGTAACCACTACACCACGGAGGACGACTTGCATAAAAATGACACACTAGCCTGTCCAAGCGCTTAAGGAATGATACATAATTTAAGACACCTTAGTATTCATCTAATTGTGGAAACAAGTCATTAACTGCCATTGACCAATAAGGATTTAGTGAGACATATTTAGTTTTCTTTTAGCTTCATAGCTAAAGGGCTTAACATTGGTAAATTTAACATCATTTAAAAAAATGCACACATATGATTGTAATATCTAGGACTGAGACATCGGATTGGCTATGTGGAAGAAAGCTTATAGAATAAGAAGGCAAGAGTGCAGCGATAAGGGCTGATATTGACCACGATTACGCATGTCTCGTGAACATTTACATTATTTCTACAATACTATTTATAAATCGCATAGCTGAATTATATAACTGAAATGTCTTTAGTACATCATTAATGCAAAACGCTACGTCACAATGTGCACATGGATAAGATTATTTATTGCAATGAATTACAACCTGGAACTTTTTGTCCTTTACTTTATATAGGGGAATATCAGCGGAAATAAATGCCGCACATAGTTCACCAAACGTTTGATTTGATGTAAGTGGCTCTTGCTGTAACAGTTTATCCGCAAATTTTGCAATACAATGCTTATGTGCTTCTGTGTTGAAATGTCTTCGCACATTGCACGCTCTACTATGCGCAGAAGCAATTGTGCTTCTGCGTGGTTTTCAGTTCTTTAATAATAGAGAAGAAATTTTCCCCATACTCCAATGTACAGTTTTACAACGTTGTTGACTTTCTTACCCTTTCCTTTGGCATTTCGTCTACGTGAACACTGTACGGCGATACGCTTGACTCAACTGTACAGGCAACCCTATCGTTGTAAACAGTCGACTACAGCCCGCCTCTAAACAAGCGTAACCACTTCGATGTCGCAGTCCTAATAATATCAGATGAACCGAGCGGGATGGTTAGAGCAGTAATGTCTCTGGCCCTCATTCGGGAGCTCCCGGGTTTAAATCCCGGCCGACCAATCTGACTGGTTTCATTTTTCGTCACCTACCTCAGTTGCCAAGTTGGTGGTTTACCTTAGTTGCAAAAAGGGGATTTGATATTTAATACCACGAACCGAAGATCCACTTTAGGTATAAATATTAAAAATTAAAACAGATAGTAGTAGTGAACGCTCTGCCATCTATCTGATGTTTCACACTTACATGAATTTCTGTACCCTCCAATGGATATACAAACTAATCTCACTAACGTTTGTCTGTCTGCTTCATTTTAATCCGAATAAACTTTTGTAGTTATACCCACATTACACATTTCGTTATAGATGCAAAGAGAAAGTCAAATGTTCAAGAACTGGTTGCTCTATGCTGGCCTTAAAATTCATACCGTTTCCATACAATCACGAAAAACAACTGAATGTTGACAGGACTTTAAAAATGACCAAGTAATGAACACTTCGAACCATTAATAACGGATATCTTAGAAATAGTTATGCCCAAAACAAAAGTTATTTGACACAAATTATGTGTTTTAAAGAGATCTACAACGTCTGTGATTACGTTTTTGTCTATTGCTTGACGCTTAGCAGTTATACAAGATTATATAAAGTTTCTTTCGAATGTGAAGGACATAATAGACTATTTCCAGAAAGTTCAAGATATACAGCTTGTTTGTCATGTAAATATCTTTAATATATGGTATTTTAATCACAATCGTTATGGCGATCTTAAAAAATAAAAAAACTTAATTATTACATTTAAGTTTAGTTTGATAGAGGGATTTTTTTTGAGAATCTTCAAGTTGTATCCTTGGAAGATACTGTACATATCAAGTTTGGTGTTGATAAGAGTTTTTACGTTTTTTAGTCATGCCATTCAAGACAGACACACACACTCACGGCCTTTCTTCTTTGTTTTTATTCAGGGATCTCAAAACATGCGTTTTCAATAAAATCTCAGTATCGAATTTTTGGGTGGAATGCAATACCTTTACTACTTATTATGTACGTGATAAAGAAAGTAAAAACCAGATGAATAAATTGCTTACAGAAGCACTATATATTAAACAATGGTGACATGCAGTTTATTATACAAAAAAATCGCATTTATTACTTCACAATTTGCTCTACTCACTATAGCTTTAATTTATTCTTATATAACATTTGCACTCTATTCTTACGAAAGGCTATTTTTCTGCCTACTTCGTGTTAAGCGAGAAAAACATTTGCAGAAATAGTTTTTATTATTTGGGTGTAGGTAGGAATAAATCGATAGTCACATGCTTAAAAACCGGTTGCTATAATGTGCTGACCTTGAAAATCCATGCTTTTTCCATGGCATTGCTAGGAGCAACCGTTTAAGGGACAGAACTTTAAAAACAATAACAAGGTACTAAAAATTCAAACCAACATAAGCAGATATCTCAGAAATGGCTGATTGGATTGGAAATAGATTGTGTGTTATAAAGAGATCTACTTTATTTTTGTGTAGTGTGCTTTTGTCTATCTCTTAGAATAGACAAGTTATACTAAAGTCCTTCCAAATGAAGACTTCACAGATACTCTCAGAAAACTCAAAGTATACATTTTATTTGTCATGTAAACAACTTAAATATATGGTATTTTAATCAAAACCGTTGCAGCTATTTTTGAGAAAATTAAAATAAATTAAAAAAAGTGTTCCATTTAAATGTTAGTTTGGAATTGGAGATTTTTTTGAAAATCTTTGTGTCGCATCATTGGAACATACTCATCTTAAATACCAAGTTTGTTATTCTTGCGACATTTCATTTCCGAGTTACGCTGTTCACAGACACACGCGCGTGAACCTTTTCCTGAAAGTGCTTTCACTTATTCAGTGGTCCTTAAACCGTGTATTGAACTTTTAGTTGGATTACAGTACTTCCCCTTCTTAGGCAAGTGGTAGAGAAAGTAAGTGTTGTTCTATTAAACGCACACAAATTAATTCTGCCAACACCACACATGAAATCATTGAAAAACATCTCATGTGTTGCACTCACATGACTTTCTCTACTCTTGTACAAACTATTTTTGCAAACGCTTATTCTCCATATGCCTAATGTTAATCGAGATGTTAATCTTATTGCTAATTTTCTTGTGGATGCAAGGGGAATTGCTAGGCTTTAAGCGATAGTAAAATATTTTAAGAGCTATGTGGAGTATTCCATTCCCTTTGTATGTCCAGGACATAAAAAAAACGACTAATGAGTTCCCATTTGAGAAAAAATGTGTGTTGTGCAATATCTTGGAAACGGTTCACTCGATAAAAAACAGTTATGATATAAATTGTGTGTTTTAACGAGACCTACATTTTTGTGTATTCAAAATTTTGTCTCTCGGTTTACTAATTATGCAAAATTCATTCAGAATGAAGACTAATTTTGGGGACATTCCCATAAAATTCAAGATATACACTTCATTTGCCATAAAAGTATCTTAAACATGTGATATTTTAGTCAACATGGTTGGGGCCATTTTTGAGAAAATTAAAATTTTCGAAAAATGTTCCATGTAAAGGGAGTCTGAGATGGGGGATTTTCTTGGAAATCTTTGTGTCGCACATTTGGAAGATACTGAACCTAAAACCAAGTTTTGTATTTATCCGTGTTTTTGTTTTTGAGCTATGCTGTTTAAAGGCGCATAGACACACACAATGACCTTTTTCTAAAAATGCTGTTTTTGTATTATTCGGGTGAAATATTAATATCGAATTTTTGGGCAGTGTGCAATACTTCCCCTTCTTACTATACTTAATAGAGAAAGTAAAAATTTAAAGGTTCTTATGCTAATAAAGGGAATAATCTGAGAAAATAACAGAACGGGTAAACTTTAAAACCGTCTACGTGTTCAACACAGATTGAAATACTTTATCCAGTTTCCTTATTCATATGAAATTCCAACTTAAATCATCTCAACTATTAGGAAATGCACGACTTTCTTTAACAATTATATCAGCAACCCTTTTGGAGATAGCACTGTCTGCATAAAATGTTGCGGTTTCCCCTAGATCGTCATAGTTTTTTTCTCTCCTTGACTCCGCCCGACCGGTATCAGTTCTCTATGTGATAGCTGAAAAACAATTCAGGGGCATAAAAACTAACGAATGAGCGTTTTTGATAATCTATGTGAAATGAGGGGAGGGTTCGGATACTCCTCAATGAAAGAGCTTCGCTACGATTGATATACAAAGAAAGGCTAAACCAACTACAAATAATTCTGCCTTCTAGAGGAATGGGCGAAGAATTACGTGTGTGGTTAAATACAATGACAGTTACGACATTTACATATTTGAAATCTTTCATCAGCGACATGGAGACTAAGGTTAAGTTATTGCTGCTGCTACTAAACAGCAATGAGAAAACCGGTATTAAGAAAACGGTAGTGTAGTATGAAAATATAAGTTTTAAGTTGTAAAATTCACATTTCAGCTGTTCGCCTTACCAACTTTTGGGGCAGTTAAAGTACCCTGCCAATCCAGTGGCTAGAATTATTCTCGATAAGGAGGTGATCGCGCTGGCAGGGAGTGTGCCTAGATTTTGTCACTACTAACAAACATCTCCGTTCCATTATGGGCCACATGTTATGCCCGCGAGTATACACTTAATCATAAAATATTATTTGCATCGCATCTGTTTAGGAATGTCGTAAAACATAAACGTTGTCCCGAAAACTATGTTTGAATACCAACTCGAAATAATATCTCTTATATTGCAAGATGAATAAAGAATTTTACCAACGCATTAAAATTACAGGGAACGTTTACTTCCAAACAAAAAATGTATGAAATTAGCCGATGAATGTTTAAAACGTTTTAACTCAAAACTGAGGCTACTCTCCCAGGCAGAGTGAAAATAATTTATTCTTTCTAGTACCAAATGAATAATTGGCCTAGTTGAGTAATGTTAAAGTGGTGTAGGAATTGAATCAGAGGATACGAAGAAATTAAAGGAGTTAATCCCATTAGAATTAGAATTTATTCACAGACACGATTGACACTAGAGAGGATATAAAGAATCCAGGCTACTGATAAATCTAATCAGTTTATGACTCAGTATCTCAGAAATAGAGATATACCGAGTTTTACAGAATGTAGATTAATGTCTTCTATGCTCATTAAAAGCTTTTGTATAATGAGTTTGTTCGTTAAGGAAGATAGGGTTATTTTCTTAATTACACTATATTTTGATTAACATTTATCAACAATTACCTACATCTTCTTCTACTTCACGGGTTAGGCTCAACAGCCTGTTCCTGCCTACATTATCGGACGTCCTATACTTTTCCCTCGAGGATCGTCGTCCTCCGTGTACCAGTGGTACCATGCTAGCCTATAGTTCCCAAGGTCGCGGGTTCAAACCCGGTGGAGGGCGACGGATTTTTTCGGGCGTAAAACTCCTTGGCATGGTTTCCTTCGGAAGGGAAGTAAATTTACGGCACGTAAAAGAACCTCAAGCCTGATAAAGGGGCCTCTGAGCAAAATTACCGATCTTCACGCCCAATACAGAATGGGGCGCTAAGGAATATAGCAGTTAAAGAGCGTCTATAAATAAAACTCAATTTAATTTAAAACCTCGAGGATCATAATTGATGGCCAACTTTGGTATTCTGCCACCATCCATTCTGTTAACATGTTGGTACCAATTGCACCTATATTCATTGATCTTGTCTTGTATCGCAAATATATTGAATTGTTCTATGGCATCATTTCATGTGTATTCCGTTTTACTGCATTCTTTCACTCCTCTCAGAAATGTTGTATATCGTTATTATTATCGTCTATATCGTGATCGTAGTCATAACATATCTCACAGCCTAAATATTTAAAGTGAGTAACTTGTTTAAGGACTTTATTGTTTATTCTATTTGTGATCTTAGAGTTTTACTGCCTTTAGGAGCCATAATTTTAGTTTTCTCCGTATATATTTATAAATTACAGTTTTACCCATTGTTTCCAAAATTTACATGGATTTCTGAAGGTTGTCTTTTGTTGTGGCGATAATGGCTTGATCGTCGGCAAAAACTAAAGTGTTTTAGCTAAATTTTGTTTTAACTTCCCGGGGGGGGGCCGTTTAATTTATACTTCTTGATTAAGTCATCCATAAAAACATTAAAAGGTAGAGGTGACAGACAACACTCTTGCCTTACTCCTTGATTGATATATATCGGCTCAGAGGCATCGCAATTGTTAAAAACTAGAGAGATTGCAGAAGTTATGTTTTTATTTACTTAGTTACTATTAGAGTTGTACCAGGATATATATAGCAACGCCAATTACTTAAAACTAGATACAATAGTAAAATACTTATTTATGTAACCGCATGCTACGATTAAGTAACATGCGTTTAATGAGTGTCTTGAATTGAGCACAGCCTGTCTTTAATGCCTATTGGTAGGATATTACAATACAACTTTAAAGACATAGAATTCAAATTCTATTGAGTCGTCGCATAATTATAAAAATAATTTCAGATATCCTTGCAATTTCCGGTCTCAGTTGCGATAAAATTCAAATTCAAGTTATTGATGTTCTTTTTTACATATACTAAACACTGGAGAATATACATAAAATGCAGATTAAGTATTTGCAGAGATTTAAATAAAGGTTTTCAGTGTTCAGTACATTTGACCTTTCTAATAATTTTAGCATCCTCCTTCTGAAATTTCAATAAAACAGTAGAGCAATGATTGCCCCACAACAATGTATTATATTGGAGTTGGCTGCCTACAATAACACAGTATACAGTAAGTGATACATTTACATTATTAACATTAGATAGCAAATGACATGACATCACCTTCATATTAATATGGTCATCCCAGCTTAATCTGGAATTGAGGATGATAGCTAAACATTTAATATTAGTACGTATGAATGTGTTCACGTTTAGCAGCCAGGATAAAGTTAGTGAATTTTCACTCATTAATGCACAGATAATTGTTCATACACAATTTCATAATTAATGCATCGTGAAGTAAGTAGTTACTTTACTCTAAATCAGAATCAACAGGTATGTTAGTAGCTAAATCGATGATTTTATACGACGATTCAGAATTTCATAAGGCAAGTCATTTACATAAGTTAAAAAGAGAGCTGGCCCCAAGTCTGTACCCCATATTTATCACATTTAAATACGAAATGTACCATTGAGAGAGAGAGAGAGAGAGAGAGAGAGGGAGAGAAAGATTTAATGACATTCGACCCCCATATTACGAATCAACCGTATCATTTACAGAAAGGAGATGTAAAACAGCATTTAGAAGTTGTTTTATTCATCCTACAATTTAATTTAGCCATATTCCATAGTTTCTGAAAACTAAAGGCTCATTTATACCAAAAAATGTTCATTCACAGAGAAAATAGAGCAAAGTAAAAATAGAGAAAACTAGCTCTCATGTGATAATAAAGAGAGAAACCACTTGTATATAGTACATAGAACCTGTCACACTTAACAGTACTATTAATTTGTAGAGCAAAACTTTTTCTAAAAGATAATCTCAAATTTGCCTCTCTCTCTCCCTCTCTCTCTCTCTCTCTCTCTCTCTCTCCCCAAACTCTCTAGGAGTTTTTTTTCTGTGCAGTATTGGGGAACTCGCAGTACAAAACGGGATGATGCAGTACCATGTTCAACAATATATTTAGAGTATAAGTACTGCGCTTACAATGACATATTGTAGCGTATGTGTGTATTGTCGCGTCGGACACATTATTGCTGTGTATAATATTGTTGAGCTAACTATAATGTTTGTATGTTAAGTTCTTATCCGACGGGGCAACGCCATCTTCCTAGTTGGGGGTGAAGGCAATTGAGGGAACAGCTCTCTTTGCGTGTGCTGGGGGAGGGCTACGCTTGGCGCGAGTATATTGTAGGTCTTCAGAGGGAATGGAGCTGTGTAAAGCAACGATATGACATGAAACATCCAGATGTGACATTTCAAGTGGGTAAAATTGTAAAAATTTTCACTCCCTTTAAGAAGAAATGAAAATGTACCAAACTTCTTCACCGGTACCTTGGTCCCTTTAAAATCGTCAAGCAAATCACCTGTTACCTACGCACGACGTCGCCCTAACGCTCCAACCCAGCCAGAACATGTTTCCCGCATCTTCCCTTGTTATGATCGTGTAGGACCATATACACTATGTGATCACAAGTATCCGGACACCCCACAAACATACATGTTTCATCTTAGGTGCTTTGTGCCGCCACCTACTGCCTGGTACTCATTATCTGCGACCTCAGTAGTCATTAGACATCGTAACGCAGCAGAATGGGAAGCTCGTGCAACTCACGGACTTCGAACGTGGTCAGGTGATTGGGTGTCACTTGTGTCAGAAGTATGTACGCGCGATTTCCACACTCCTAAACATCCCTAGGTCCACTGTTTCTGATGAGATAGTGAAGTGGAAACGTAAAGGGACATGTACAGCACAAACGCGTACAGGTCAACCTCGTCTGTTGACTGACAGAGACCGCCGACATTTGAAGAGAGTCGTAAAGAGTAATAGGCCGACATCTATCCAGACCATCACACAGGAATTCCAAACTGCACCCTGATCCACTCCAAGTGCTATGGCAGTTAGGCGTGAGGTGACAAACCTTGGATTCCATGATCGAGCGGCTGCTCATAAGCCACACATCACGCAGGAAAATGTCAAACGACGCTTCGCTGGTGTAAGGAGCGTCAACATTACACAATCGAACAGTGGAAAAACGTTATGTGGAGTGACGAATCACGGTACACAATGTAACGATCCGATGGCAGGGTGTGGGTATGGCGAATGCCCGGTGATCACCATCTGCCAACGTGTGTAGTGGCAACAGTGAAATTCGGAGCTGGTGGTGTTATGGCGTGGCCGTGTTTTTCCTGGAGGAGGCTTGCACCCGTTGTTGCTCTGCGTGGCACAGTCGCATCGCACACCTACATCGATATTTTAAGCACCTCCTTGCTTCCCACTGTTGAAGAGCAATTCGGGGATGACGATTGCATCTTTGAACACGATCGAGCACCTGTTCATACTGCACGGGTTGTGGCGGAGTGGTTACACGACAATAACATTCCTGTAATGGACTGGCCTACACAGAGTCCTGACTTGAATCCTATAGAACACCTTTGGGATGTTTTGGAACGCCGACTTCGTGCCAGGCCTCACCGACCTACATCGATACCTCTCCTCAGTTCCGCACTCCGTGAAGAATGGGCTGCCATTCCGCAAGAAACCTTCCAGCACCTGATTGAAAGTTTTCCTGCGAGAGTGAACGATGTCATCAAGGCTAAGGGTGGGCCAACACCATATTGACTTTCAGCATTACCGATGGAGGGCGCCAAGAACTTTTACGTCATTTTCAGCCAGGTGTCCGGATACTTTTGATCACGTAGTGTAGGTTGTAAAATGCCAATTGCTCTCTTTCTCTTGCAGGTAATTTTTTTTTCTTTTTGGTTGGTCATTTTTCTATGTACTTTGTTGTAACACTACATTTTGTTTCGAGTGATAAATTAATATGTACTTACCAAGGTTTTTTAATATGATTATTCCCAGCTTTGTGGGGGTCTTTTGAGTGCCGTATGACTATAGGGTAGTGTTTTTTAGTTTTGTTTTGATCATGTTCTTGCTAAGGAGCCGTTGTGTAGTTAGCAAGGGGTGTTCGTTGCTGTACTACTGTATGTCCACAGTAATGTCGGTTTGTCTGATGCACTGTTTGATTTTAATTACAATGTGTATGGATGCTTTGTGTGTTTCCTGCCTAGAATGAGGAAAATGGTCGTTGAATGTTCGTTCTGCCCAGCAACAACGTTATGCACTTTCACTACAATTTATCTGAGTGAATACATATTTCCAAAATTTGCAGTTCGCGAAATCCATTATATGTCATGTTTATCTACAACAATTTCTTTCTTTTGCCCAGTTCTAACTATTTTCATTTTATTTTTCTTGTGTCTGTTGTATGAATGTGTTTTACAGAAGCTATTGACTGGGGCTTGGTCCACACTCCAACCATGACAGAATATAGG